>CM056550.1:16057118-18510868 GCA_029721515.1 Synanceia verrucosa | reverse complement strand
AGAAGATAAACTGCCGTCTAACAGGACAGACGCGAAAAGCTTTCTTTTTGTATTAGTGCTATGAAAGTAAACAGCTCCTAAAATAATCACTAAAACTCCCAGACAGGTTAATGTAGGGAGTAAAATGTACAATGTGTACAAATACAAAATTAAAATTGAAGTAGAGATAATAAACAAACTTCAACCACCAGGGTCCGATCACACATCTGGTGCCGGTCGACACGTCCGACTTCATCATCTCTCTCAGAACATTTTTGATTAACGGCGTCTGAAAGCACGAGAGATTCTCCAGGCGTTGGGCTCCTCGTAACGGTTGTAGAGAGGCTCGAGGCGCTGTTGTTTCTTCTGCTTGCTGAGGCGCGTGGGGTCGGACACTTTGAAGAAGGCCGGAGAAAACTCCACCAGCCAGCGAGGGTCGATGGTGGTCACCTCCCTCATGTACTCCTTGGTGGTCAACACCAACTCATGGTACACAACCCTGAGGATAAAAAGGCAGGGCGTCACACAGCTGTTTTTAACATTTGGAGATGAAATATTCCTAAAAGGACATTTATATTGTTTGTTGTCGTACCACTCTGGCTGGCGGTTGAACAGAGCACTGGAGGGGTGGATGTAGACCACTTGCTGGTCTATCAGGGTGCGGTAGCCCTCCTGAGGATCCTTTTTGGCTGCATTCCTGAAGAAACCACTGCAGATGGCTTTCTGGACCCGGACTGTGGCTTTGCCACAAGATACCACGTCCAGTTTATGTCTGAGGACGAGAGCATGTGGGATGTTCATGAGTAGCCACAGATACAGATGTTTCATCAGACTCAGCTGCTAACGTGCTGCGGTTCCATCTTGTCGTCTTCAGAGTCCTACCTGTCCATGATGCCCAGCATCTGCTTGCGGATGTCCTGGGCTCTGCGCAGGGAGCGAGCCTGGATGAAGTTCTCGTAACACCAGGGGTTGGAGAACTTGTTGTTCTTCCAGGAGTTGTAGACCGCCAGCAGGGTCAGGTGGTCTCCCTCAGGTTGGTGAAACTTTGCCTTCTTCTGGTCAGCCAAGGCCTGCTTGTCCTTTAACACGAGAAGAAATGAAAGAAAAAAACAATTAAGGTACTTTATGTCTGGATCGTTATCACATTGAAAACTGTCAAAAGATGAGAAACTGAGTATATATAATTTTTTTTTCTTTAAAAAAAAAAATAAAATAAAAATTAAAATTTATTAGCTTTAAATACTGGTGCAAATACAACTAATTATTATTATTTTACAGTAAGTTTCAAGCTTTTTTTTTCTTTAAGCAGAGCACATAAAAACAAAACCTTTACACATCCATTTTTTTCTTTTTTCTCATTTTGGACTGACAATTGTCTTCAACTATATTAAAAAACTGCCCACTCATTCAATTATTAAATCTGGACATACCTTTGGTCTGTAAAAGACGTTCTGCACAGACAGCATGGACACGATGGTGAGCATCTCCTCACTGCAGCCCAGATGGACGGACATGATCAACATCTTACAGAGCATTGGCTCCAGAGGAAACTCAGCCATCTAGAGGACAGATACAGAAGGAAATCACTGACAGTGCACAAACACATTTGAAGTATTCCTCACTTCTTGCACAGATTACAGGCACAAAGCTGTCATTAGTTTTAATGTAACACTGTGACAGACGGTGGATTTTCCTGCTCACCCTTCGTCCCAGCCGTGTGAGGAGGCCTTCATCATCCAGAGCTCCCAGGGTGTAGAGCTGCTCCATGGCTGTGATCAGAGTCTCCATGGGAGGAGCGTCCATGAAGTCAAAAGACAGGAGGTCATTGATGCCCATAGCCTGGTGGAGGAAATAACAACAATACAGGTGTATGATGAAAAAAAACAACAATATGTCAATGTGTTTTTCCACCAAATTGTAATTTGCTGACGTTGTGATGCAGCGTGGGATCATGACAGTTGTTGTCATCTCTAGGATGTTTGACCAGAAGCCAGATTATCCTCAGGGGTCACCGCCTCGCCACAATAAAACGACCCAGTGATTGAAATCAGTAAAAACACTGAATAAGGAGCTTGACGCTAAAAATGTGTTTCTCCAACGCTCTTTGTCGGACACAGAACGTCTCAGAGGGGCTGCGAGTCGAGCTGACGCTCAGGTTTCAGCTTGTTTCTCTGATAACATAAAATCCAGATGTTTCCAGTTTCCTCTTCTCCAAAATAAAACAGTACCAGTGATTACAACAAGTGCAAACAGTACCAGATGTCATAACAATTTCTTTGGTAGAAAATAGTCAATTTATCGAAGACGCCGATATCGATATCTAGCAAGAAAAAAAAAAATCAGATTAATCTCTGATAATTTTTCAGCCCTTTAACACTTGCAACAGTGATACAAATTGAAGGCATAACACTTAACTTTATTCTACAACTTTAATTTCACAACTTTCAAGAACAAAGAAGTGAACTTTGTGAACAAAACAACGTGCAAAACTGCAGTAAATCTTTGAATATTATGTTTTCCTATTGGCATTAAATGCACCATCTGAAAATTTAATACCTACAGCAGATTTACAATAAATTTAAGACCAGGATTTTAATTTAAGACATTTTAAGTACAGATCAGTGTGCCACAAATGTTCCTCTGTTTACCTTCAGAGACAGCACAGTGCTGGCCAGGTTGGTCCTCTGGATCTCCGGCACGTTGGTCGTCAGCATCTCGTCTCTGTAAGCTCTCTCTGTGTAGAGCCTGTAACACTTCCCTGGACCCGTCCTGCCGGCTCGACCCGCCCTCTGCTTGGCCTGGGCCTGACATTGAAAACAGATCATTAAAAGCAAATCAGAAACATTCTTCTCACGCTATATGAAGTAAATCATAAAGACACTGTACCTGTGAGATGGGAGTCACCACCAGCTGGTCGATACCCGTCTTTGAGTTGTACACTTTTTGCTTGACGAAACCAGGATCCACCACATAGTAGATCCCATCGATGGTCAGAGAGGTCTCTGCAATGTTTGTGGCAATGACCACCTGCAGACAGGAACGAATGATTATTCTACTATTGTATAAAAAAAAAAGGGACATCACAAACCATAACAAAAAGACTATTAACTGGATTTTCTGCAGCACAGCTACACTCATTAATTAATATACTAATTGTTTCCAAAACAATACCATATTTTTATAAAGTCATACATCAGATCATAACTGGAAGCAGATAAATGGGTTATTTTAGATTCAGGGCAGTATAAATTTAATAAATATGGAAATTCCTACATGTTTGAAAGATGACTGTTAAATAAAAGCACCTTTCTGCTGCCTGGAGGTGCTGGGTCAAAGATCCTGGTCTGCATCTCGCTGGGCAGAGCAGAGTAAACTGGCAGAATAATCAGTTCAGGAACATCAGGACCCAGAGACTTCATCCTCTCATAGAGGATCTCACAAGCCGTGTCGATCTCTTCCTGTCCAGTCAGAAACACCAGGATGTCACCTGGATGGAGAAAAGAGACATGAGAAAAGAGCAGGATGTTTCGGTATGAAAAGGATATGATGAGGATATTAAAACCACACCTGGAGGTTCGGTCAGATGGATCTGCATGACTGTGATGAGACTGGCGTCCAGGTAGTCTGTCTCAGGCTCTTTGGTGTAGAGAACCTCCACCGGATAGGTTCTCCCTGGGATGGTGAAGATGGGGGCTTCGTAGAAATACTGGGAGAACTTGACGGCGTCCAGCGTGGCTGATGTTACGATCAGCTTCATGTCTGTGCGTTTCTGTACAGTCTGGGATAGACGACAGCAGCGCTCAGCGTCTCTGTCACTGATCTCTCACAAATAAAATGAATGTAAAACGCCTCGGCTCATCTTGTTTACCTTCTTGAGCAAACCAAAGAGAACATCAGTGTGGATCGTCCTCTCGTGAGCCTCATCCAACATGATGATGGCGTACTGGCCCAGCTCAGAGTCGATCAGACACTCCCTCAGCAGCATACCGTCCGTCATGTACTTGATCACTGTCTCAGGGCTGGTGCAGTCCTCAAAACGGATGGTGTAGCCCACCTAGACAAAAACATATCATATTAGTGTGTACAAAATATAATAATCAAGTGATTTAACCATCATCACTGAATGGGAACATAAAACATGTCAGACCGACCTCTTGTCCCAGACAGCAGCCATACTCCTCAGAGACTCTCTTGGCCACAGACATGGCCGCCACACGACGGGGCTGCGTGCAGCCGATCTTCCCCCTGGTGGTGTAGCCCGCCTCCGCCAGGTACTGAGTGATCTGTGTGGTCTTACCAGACCCTGTCTCTCCAATCACAATCAGGATCTGGTTGTCATGAACAGCCTGTGGCAGATAACAAACACCTAAGTGTCAGCCATGTTTGTTTGGAAAATAATGGAGCTGAACTGAAGCGTTTGAAGCTTTAAATATGATAAAATATTCTGTGTAAATCTATATCTGGTGCTGTAGACAAAGATAGGCTGGAGTTACAGTCATTAAAGAAAATTAAAGAAAGTTGAATTGTTTGAGACACTTAATCAGCACCAGAGAAAGACCAATAAAGCATATTTCATTTACATTTGAGAGCATCGATAATCTGCTTCTCAAAACGGATAATTACATTTTCAATCGAAAGTACTCAGACTCAATTATCAACTCTAGTGTGAAGCTCCTGAATAAATCTGTGAAGCCTCCCTTTGGGTTTTTGTTCATTAAATGGTGGCGAACCTGAATGAGCTGCTCTTTCAGCTTGTAGATGGGCAGACTCTCCCTCTGCTCCAGGATGGACAGCTGGGTTTTCTTTCCGTAAGAGGCTTTGTTGCCACCAAAAGCATGCTTTTTCCACTCCGGGATGTCGTTAGGCATCATGCCGATGCCTCTCATGTTGGCTGCAATTTGCCTTCCATCGACTGTAAAAGAGGAGCAAACCTGAGTTTTAGCGCTTCAGCTAAAATATCATCACATCAGACCCACCCTTGGTAACTGTTTAGACCACCTGGGGCCATGAGGGGAGACACAAGAACACTGAACCACAGCCAGACTTTCTATCCGGCCAAATAGCAGGAAGCCAGATAACCATCTCCAACACTGGCGAGCCTGAGGGCGGCTGCCAGCCACCATGGAGCAGAGCTCATGTATGACTCAGCCTGGACTGTGGTTTCAATAATGCAGGGCAGAGACTGAGCAAAAATCAAAGATAGAACTATATTTAATGAATATAAGATAATGCATGATCAGTTTGCTAACGTAGCTGGCTGATGTTTTTGTGACTACAACCGTACTTCAGCATTGACACCCGTGCAAGTCTAATGGCTTTCTCACCGTCTGGCAGCGGGTCGACCCAGTGTTTGTTCAGCCCCATGGGGATGGAGTCCATCTCCGCCTCTCGTGCCGCCTGCTTCAGCTCTCGCCTCTCCTTAGCCAGGGCGCTCTGCATCATGGCGGCTTGAGACAGAGAGCCATCTGGATTCTATGGCCAGAGGGAAACGCAGGAACATAACACTCTGAAGAGCATCTCACTGAGCTGAAAATGTGTTTAACAGCTCCTAAGTTACATTGTTTTCAGGCAACAGCTATTCTACTAAACATTTCAGCTTCCTCCAAAAAAAAGTGCAGATAAAATTGTGCACAGTAGCCTCTTTTCTTTGTATTTAGGGAAATATGTGACAGTGTGTTCAGCCGTACCTTGACTATCTTAACAGGGCTCATGTCCATGCTTTGTTTGGTGTGACCTCTCAGGAACGGAGGCTCCTCTTCAACCAGCTCAATTTCCAAATCCTCATCTAAATATCAACGAACAAGATCAATGAGCAAACAGTTCACTCACCTAGAAGTCATATTTCATAAAGCAACGCACAGCACAGCTGGCCTCTCTGTGGGGATGTACTTAAAAACAATAGAGCTCTGAGCTAAATGCTAATAACAACATGCTAACATGTTAATGCTGAAAAGACTAGGTGTTCATTCAGTTCACCAGCTTAGTTTGGTGTGTTAGCTTGACAACATTTGACTGAGGACTGAAGAGGTATATGTTCATAAACTGCAGGAAGCCAAAGTCTTTTCAATTCTATTTCTATTCTAGAAATGTTTATAGACTAAAATGCTTGAGAAGAATCAAATACACTTAAGAAACCCTGTATGTGAGGTTTTACTAACAAATCACACCAGTAAAATGGTACTGTGTTGTTAAACTTGTTCTGCAATGGGTGGAAAAAGTCTCACCTTCTTCATCATCAACTTTAGGAAGGATCCCCGTCTCGTCGTCAAAGTCAGGGAACTCTTCTTTGGATAAGACGTTGGCAGCAATCATCTGAGGGCAGAAAGTGATTCAGTGTTCCTCAAATCACCTTACATACATGCAGAAATCCATTTTGTATATGCTCCCACCTGTTTGATCTCCCACTTCTCTGGGTCAGAAATCTTGGTGAGCCTCTTGCGCTCCAGGGTGTCGTCTTGCTCCAGCTCAGGAGCGTGACCCAGGTTCAGGTTGCTGGGCCGGTCTGGGTTCCTCATAGAGATCTCCTCTCCTCCATCCGGACCAACGTTCCTCCTCCTGTTGGGGTTCAAGTCTTCTCCTGTCTCCTGGTCCACATCCTGGCAGAGAAAGGAGGCCGTTTATGCTGAGAATTAAAAGTCGAGCCTGAGATCCCAGGATAATAAAACTTTCCTAATATGTGCTCATGAGAAGTTCTACAGCTTAATCACTCATTTATTTGCTAATGACTCACTGGCTCAAACAATTACCTGCTCTGATATAAAGGGAATATCAGATAGAATTAAAGGCACACACACTTACAGTTTAAAATCAATTAAGCACCAATTCTGCTATCAAGATCTCAATTATACAACCTGCATCACACCAAGAAATCTGCGCACACACATTTCAATTACTTTAGTGTAATTCAGACTAACTTCCCAGGAATCTGTTCCAGGAGTTCTTCTTACCTTCATACTGAGACTGGTCTTGGAGCCGGTGAACGACAGAACCTTGATCTTGACTCTTTGACCTTTGCTGACGACATCAGCCACATTGGCCACGCGACCTTCTCTACGCAGCTCAGATATGTGGACCAAACCCTCCCATCGTTTCCTACAAAGAGAACAGCAACAACAACTTTGGCTCCATGTTTTAAACACCTCATCTGTTCATAAACATGATGACATATTTAGAGGGCAGAGGCAGATTAATTATCTGAACACATTTGCTAGCAACAGCTAGAATGTTATCTGCTTGATTTTAACAATGCCTGAATTAAACACAAGCTTATTGGGATACGTACAGTCACTCACACTCAGAGACCTTGAGTGTCACTTGAGAAAGTTACTAATAACAAACTGGACAGATATTTATACACCTGACAAAGAAACCAAGCATGCATAGTAGAGAAACTGAAGGCATGTGCCTACAACTGTCATGCAGAAAAGGTTGCTACCCCAGAATTAGCAACAACTGCGTAAAGTCAGTCGCTGATATTGTAGCTCACGGGAACCTTGAATCACACAGGTCTAAACTCCATATTTTATAGGAATGCATATGCAACATGAAGTTCCACTGGGTCAGTGTTGTATTAACAGCACTTTAGTGGCTTAATGCTGACCTTAATCCCTCCAGCTGAACAAAGCACCCAAACTGCATGATACTGGTGACTTTGCCGTTGTATATGTCACCAACAGAAGGCTCCTCCGGCGGCGGTCGGTCCACATGTTTGTCCTTCCAGCGGTCAGAGTCTCTGTCTTGGTCTTTTCTGGGGCTAGGTGAGCGTTCAGACCAGCGGGAAGATTTGTCTCTTCTTTTACCACGATCTCTGTCTCTATCTCGGTCTCCATCTCTGTGTCGATCACGATCTCTAGAGCGAGACCTGGACCTGGATCGGTGCCGCCTCCTCCTGTCCTTCTTGTCCTCCCGATCTCTGTCTCGATCCCTGTATCTGTCTTTTTCTTTGCTTCTGCTGCGACTTCGTCTGCTCTTTTCTGACCTGTGAGAATGAGAGAAGAGTAAAAGGCAACATCAGAAACCATTGTTGATATTTGATAAGAAAAGGCTGAATTCACACAATGAACTTTGTAGCAGAAGAAGCCTATATTACCTATTTTTTAACAGAGTAAACAATCACATCTAAAATATCCCTTTCAAGAGGGCAAATAAAAATGTGACCAGTGTTAGTTTTCACACCTGCTCTTGCTGCTTTTGGAGTCTGTCCCGCTGACACTGGGCATAAACATCTCCAACTCTTTCATGGCATCAGCTGCTACTTTCACATCATCTTCATCCAGCAACCTCTGAAAACATTAATCAAACAAAACGATTTGCAGAACAGTACAATTCAAATTCCACTGGTTATTTTTGTTTAGTCTCCCCATCATATTAATTTCTGGATAACTGTATTATGCTATCAGCAGATAGCTATGAGTCGCTTTTAATAACTCTGACAGTGCATTATTAATTAAACAAGTGAAAATATGTTGCTCCACTCAGCCATCTTGACATTGTCTTCACAGTAGCTCAAAAAATATTAAAGAGCACTCATAATATTTCTGTGTTTAAGGTGTTATTAAGAAAAAGGGCTAAGAAAAACAATAACAAAATGTGTAAAAATATTGTTTGGCATAAATGACAATGGTGCTAATACACTGTATGTCATATGAAATCTAATGTGCTGATGTCACGCACCTTTGGTGCTGGATCATTTGCTCTACACAGTGCAGGAAAAAGCTCCTTCAGTCGATCCTTTTCACTCTTTGGCTTGACCACAGCCTCTGAGCCTGAAAACAGAAAGTTATTCATTAATTATAGTTTTGATTTTTCCAAAGTAGAAAATATGTGAAGAAACACCATGATGTTCTCTATACTATCTATCTAATACAGTATGTTGACTGCGACGCTGTTTTAGTGAGGCAAAGACTACTTACTTCCTGTTGGTGTTTTATAACTTATTTGACTTCGTGTGCAGCTCAACAGTGACTTACCTTTACTCGTAGACGCCTTGGATGGAGGTCGCATAGTTTGAATGAGTCTGAGCAAATTACTGATGAGAGAATCCTAAAGTGAAAGGCAAAAAATACAATGTAAAGTTAGAGCTAGCTAATCGTTTACGTTAGCTTACATCACGTTATGATGGATAGCTTCAAGTAGCATATAGAGACGAACTTACTGTGAATTCGGCTCCATTTTGCAGCAAAATAGCTTTGAATCCATCAAATGTTGGCTGCTTTTCAGCAAGGTCGATAACAAATTCAGCTGCGAAACAAAAGAAATGACAAATTACCAATGAACAGGACATTAGCAGCCAACGTAGCCGATTCCTGTCCTAGCATAATTAACGGCGAAGAACACCGCAAAATAGGCTACTTAACCACATTCAGTCCTAGTATTGAAAAGTAGTATGATACACCATATATGTAGTTAACATTACGCAATACATGGTAACAGTCCGAAAAAACTTTAATGATTGCAAACATTCTATTTTACGATGTTAACAGATGACACTGTGCTAGCTAACGGCTAACTACATAGCATAAGCTAGCCAGTTAGCATGGATAGTTCTCAACCACAAACTACTCACCTAAATCTTTGTCACTTATTCCCAAATGGTTGTCAAGCTCCGTGCAGACTTTGGACACCAAAGACAAATATTCAAGCTGTGATAACTCGTCAACTCCACCGTCTGCCATGCTCCACGAGTCGTGTTTTGTTCAGGGAAAGAGGACCACAGCGGACATATTGAATAGGGACAACTTCCGTTTCCGTCATTTACGTCACGTCCGTAGGGGTTGCCAGGTTTGCCGCTACTTTCCGCACGATGGCGCTAAACTTCCTAACAATATTGAACACTATCGCCAGCAGTGGTGTCTCCACGTGTGGGCTGTTAAATTGCAAAGTGTTATTTGGGATTTGGAAGCAAAGTGTAAACATCTGCATCTAATAAGAGTGATCCATTGAATCGAGATCTTATCTGAGGCACAGCAGTGCAACAAAAGTGAAGATTTTAATGAGGATTTTTCTCAGTTTAACGAGCCTGGTCTTTGGCTGGCAAATGTTAAAAGCACATTTTAGCATATTTTTGAAAATATATTTGAAAAGACATGTAAGATAATTGTGTTTGTGAACATTCACAACTTTACGCTCTGCAGCGCTACGGGCCTTTGGGACGCACAATAAGAGCTGCATTATGTCTAGCGCAGGCTTGTTGTCTAAATAATTTGTTACAGGGCAATGTAGAATTTATCAGCACTGATGGGTTTAAACATGTTAAGATGTAGAAAAAAACATGTTGCTCACATGGGACCCAAGTGACCTTCACTATAAGGCCATAATAAATGTGCAGAGAGGTGTGCTCATGGTTTTGTTCTGGTTTTCATAGTTGGGTCAGTTTCATGAGAGATTCTTGTGCTTCTTTGAGCCTGATGTTTTTGCAGAGATGCTTAACTATCACATCACATACACTTTGACATCTGGCTGTAATTTTAAGGAGTACTTTAGGCCGTGAATATCAAATTCTTACTTCAGAGTCACAGTGAAACAAAGTGTTGAGGGAAAAAAAGCTGAATTATTAAGACACATGAACTTTACTGTGCACGGTTTATAGTAATGAATCACACCACGCGTCTTGAGCACCACGCTCAGGCTTCCACCACGACTTTATCTCCGTTTCTGTCTTGGCCGGTACACACAGTGTCACGGCATACAGTCATGATTCATGGTTTTGCACTTACTTACAGGTTTGTTTTTGACTCTCGGACACTTGGAAGTGTTTTACTATGGGAGAGGTGTGTACCAGTAAATCAGTACTGCATGTTGCCTCGCTCTGTATGCGCTGTCAGGGTCATTGTAATGAATTGTTGAAGGTGTATGGTGTTTACGTTGGAAGTACATGCTGGTATGCAGGACATGAGAGACATCCTTCCTCCCTTGTCCTGGGATAACCCTCCATATATAACTCCTTTATCTCATCTAACGGACCCTCTGTCACGCACCGTCCTCTGTCTGTTTACTCTTCATATTTCCCTGTCGGAGCCTCGCTGGCACTCTCCTCTCAGACCCCCGACCTCTAATCTCCTTTTCTAATCTAATCCTCATTACCCAGTCACCCTGCCATTTATTTACAGTAACAGACCAGTGCTTGATTCCTGATCTAGAAACCTTTAATAAATTCTCGCATGACTTCATGCTCACTCTGATATTTTATCATTTTAAGAAGGAGTTAACTGACGAGATAACGTCTGCGTGTCTTACGTTACAGCAGATAAGCACTGAACTGCTGTAGTCTTTGGTAATTATTTTTGCTTCACTTGTCATTTCTCACAATCCCACTCCTGCATCTGTGAAAGCGTACATTTTACACTTTCATTTCTTCCTATGTTGACTCAGGCAGTAATGGATTTTCTCAGAGAAGCTTCCATGCCGAGGTCATTTTTCCTCCCATGATCTTTTCCATCTCAATGCATTTTCGGAGTATTTTCTACCCCTGCGAGCTGTCAAAAATACAACCTGGAGTTTATTTAGCTGTTCGACATTTAGGTTCTGTTAACTGGTGAAGAAAAATACATTTTTACTGTGATTCATGAGCTCCATTGTTGGAAAAAACATCTCAAAATTGGAGCCAAGATTCACATAAAGGCCCTGCCAAAAGTTCAGAGCATAAACACAACACAGCCAAGATTATGTAAATATAACACTCGTATATAATTGTAAAACATTTCATTGAGAGGCGGTCATGTGGGAAGGCTTTCCACCACATGTTGAACTTTCTGCAGGGGTTTGTTCCCTTTCAGCCACAAGAGCAACACTGATGTTGGGGATCAGGTCTGGCTCACAGTCCGGTTCATCCCAAAGCTGCTGGACGGGGTTCAGGTCAAGTTCATCCACACCAAACTGGAAAAACAAATGTCTTGGTGGAGCTGCCTTGATCTTTTGTGTACAATACATGCGTCTAGCGTTGCAGTGGTGATATCAGCGGGTGAAATGTGACGCTCAACTATAACTAAAAACCTTTACTTTATCGAAGCTACGGTTTTAGACGTGCAGGGGCGCCAGGTTTGATCGTCCCATGAATCCTTACCACAGCAGTCCTGGGTTTGAATCTGACCATCTCTGTCATATAAAGGCAAAAAAAAAATATTGAAATAAATCAGTTTGATGTGCGTTTTTGAGCATGCTAACTGCTTCCAGTCTTAACGCTAAGCTAAGCCCAACAGCTCCGTATATTTTCCCCCCAAAACACATGAAACAGTCTTTTAAGGATCATCTTAATTAGGTGTAGGCTTGTGCAGAAGTGTGGTTGTGAAAATGTGCACTCGTACCTGTGAAAGGCTGTCAGCTGCCAAGGTGTCGGGTAAGGGCGGGTGACGGGAATCGTGTAAAAACATTAAAAAAGGCGGATAATGTCATGCATTACGTAACCTGTTTTGTACCATTCCTTTAATAGAAATATTAAAGACAGAAGTGTCCAAACTTGGAATAACAGCCCCAGATACGTTTGGCCATATATGGAACGTCCATTTAAATCGACATTAGGTCATCAGTGTGCTGTTGAAACAGGTGGCACCGCACTGTCTTTTAAGATCATGGATCCAGCCAGTGTTTATGAACAAAGTCACCTCCTTTAGCCTCCCCTGCGTGGTGTCGGCTTCCAGGATCATGTATGCATTTTCACCGGCGGGGCTGTTTAAGGGCAGCGCTCTCTCCGTGCCGTCCTCACCTGACCTGATTACAGAGGAGGCAGGGAAAATGTATGGGCGACGGGAAGGGGAGGGGAGCGGCCTCGCACTTACATAAGAGGCCTCTGCTGCACATGGAGCTACATGCTACATGTGCATCACTGTATTTGATGTTCTCTGGCGAACGGCGATGAGACAAAAGAGGGGAGAGGCTGGGAGGATTAGACAGACTGAGAAATGGAGATGAGAGGAGGCGAAACAGAGCTACTGTTGGAGCCGATCCATGTGAGATTCTTTAGAAGGAGCGATTGTGTACAAGAGTGAAAGAGACGGAGGGGGGTGGGAGGTATTAGTAGGCCGTCCTGCCTCTCTGGGGCCCCAGGAGCTGGATTTGCATTCTTCTGCTCCACCGTCCTGGTAAACACACATGCTCATGTTTTAATCCATGTTTGCAAGAACAGAGCATAAGCAGAGCTGCAAACCAAGCCGTACATCCACTACTTCATGTACATGTGTGTTTGCCAGTGAGAGTTGGAGGCTTCAAGCCCATACTGAAATTGACAGCACAGCTGGCTGCAATGTTCTCCCACTGCTGCTGAGTGGAAAATTCCTGCCATGACGGCGCATGAAGTGTGTGAGCGCATGACACACACATGAGAGAGGGAGGGAGGGAAGGAAGGAGGAGGGCGAAGCGAGGGGGGCCGGGCTGCCGTCCGAGCAGCCGGCGAGGGATTGGTTGGCGGAAAAGCTGCCTTTGTGAGATCACAGCCCCCACAACAGCTTCCACCCACATGGCATGGCTTCATGTGAGCAGACCCACCCTGTCCACACCAAGGTGACGAAACACTGAAGTGTGTTTTAAAGGGAGTCGTTCACATCACCTGCTGCCTGCACTTTGAGCCCCAATTACTGACTTCTCCACAGCAGCTATCACTTCATATATTATATATACTGCATATACATATATACAGCTGTCCTTTACATACATGCAGATAAAGCTGTCTCCATCCTTTTCTACCTGATGCTTCTCTGCACATTATAATTTCACAGGATCCTTGTTTGCACAAAAAACCCAGAACTGAAAACTCCTCGGCCATAAATCCCATGAGTCTACAGTGTCACCAGGGAGCTGATGACAGGCTTTCCACAATTTGCCGCCCTGCTGGGCTGCTAATCCAAATTGGACGCAACTTGCAGCAAAAGCTTGTATCACCCGCCCACGAGGACTCACCAGGAAGGTGTGACAATGTGGATTGTTTCTTTTTCAGGATTTCAGTGAAACAGAAAGCTGAATTACAGTCAGACTTCCAGCTGTCTCTCACCAGGAAACCTCACATCTGATTCGACCTGTCAATAAGTCGGACAGGATGTGCGGCGACATGTGCCGACGAACTGAGCAACGAGTCCCTCCAACCTGACACTGATCTGACCGGACAAACCTCGATCACTCCTCCTTTAGCCGTTACTTAAATCCTCCTGCTGCGACTGTAAAGAATTAAAAAATGATGCAAGTATGGGATGCTCCCATAACATACAGCTGTCTTCAATCTAAGGAGGATTAAATGCTCATCTTGGGTTATCTAATGTTTACATCTGCTCTTCCCGAAACCTGCCTCAGGACTGCAGGGTGAAGAAACTGTTTATATGATCAACTCAGCATCTCATAGGATTTTATTTTAAAGGTCCTTAAAGTTACAGTCAGCAATTATTAACTCTTTGAGTGCCTGTGATTTACGATGTCATTTAAAATCCGACCCTTGGAATAATACGTCAAAGTGGTTTTTCGGCAGTGGGTCACTGATCATGTTCTCACACAGTCTGAGAGTAATGTTGGGGCTTCTGGGAGATGTAGTCAGAGCATAAAGAGACGGTATACACCACAGAGATCAAAACAGGAAGTGGAGACGATCGAGATTAGAGAGCAAAACAAACAGAATCTGGACAAAAAGTGGTGATTTTGGTGAAAGTGTCCTCTACTCTACCTCTGATAAAACAAGAATGGAACAAGGTAAAAACAAACATTTTTTTCATGATGAAATCATTTGAGCTGTTCACTGTTTTCAGAGACATAGTACAAAATATTCTGCGGGTCTTTAAATATGACTCAAAATGGACAAAAAACACTGGAACAAGACACTTTCTGGAACAATTCAACTAAACTGCTGAAACTCTGAGAGTCCAGATAACTCGGCTAATCTTAAAATCTTGACATATAGTTTCAGCCTGTTCGTTCTGTGGTATTAGAAGACAGTACCAGCCGGACAGAAAACACATCGAGTTATTTGACAAAACATCATAACTGTTACTTATTCGTCACACTGACTCATATTTAGACCATTTCTCAGTTTTAAAAGCTCTAAATGTGTCCCAGTTTATTTCCTGCTGCAGCTGACAGGAAGTAAACATGGACTCAAACACTTTCAGACAGAAAATAAAGTGAACATGTAGACATGTTGTGGTAGAAAATACTAATATCAATGTAAAAATTAGCACAGTATAGGACCTTTAAAGGAAAATCCCTGCCACAGTTCACCTTTAAAAACATATCCAGCTGGTAGAGAAAACTTCAACAAACACTCCACATAGAGACAATGAGGTAAGCACAAGAAGAGAGGTTTTTGTGGGTTTAATTTATTAGTTGATTAATGAAAACCCTCCAGCACATGACGTAGCCGGCCAGAGAACTGAGAGCCAATAACAGCCCGAAGAGCCAGTGAGATGTAGATTTAGTCACATATTTATTACATAAATATATAGTAAAATAGACCAGCGACAATTACCATAAAAATATCTTCCTTTAAAACCCTGACCATAAACAAAGATTTGAAAATCACACATTGACATTTACAAACACACGCTGATTGTCTGGACCTGTCGTAAGCAGCCCACCACAAAAACCTGACATCACACCACCCACTGGACTCAGGAGGAGGAGGAGGAGGAGGAGGAGGAGGAGGTGCAGAGGGGAGGAAGGGTGGTGGGTGCCCAGGAGGAGGAGGAGGAGGAGGAGGACAGGTCCAGGTGAGACGGGGTTGGGTGTGATGGAGGCGTGGGTGATGTGAGAGGAGATCACAGTAGATAATCGGAGGTTTTTCCTGCATGTGTGTTTATTTGAAAGACAAGACAGTGTGTATTTATTCATTTAGCCCAGAGCGTCGCCTAAAGCTCCACTGTGTCCTCGCACTGCTGAAATGAATCCGAAATACTGTTTTGCATGACTGAGATGTCGAGTTAAACACAGAGAGAAACAGAGATGACAGCAACGAAACCTGGGATTAATATAATATAAATTTATAGACAGCAGAAGGCTGGGGTTTGTCGTATCAGGGCCAGTTAGAGAAACTGAATGAACTTTTTTCTGCTACTCTTTGAGTTACCCTGAATATATATGAACATGTGGCACCTCTGGATAGAGACAGACGGAGAGATCTCTGCTGTTCAGGACAGTGAATGGCCTTGTGTTTCCCTGCATGCTGTGTTCACTGGTTTGTAGTCGACTCTAGGATGCATCGGTTTTATTTAACTCTGGATTTTTATTCCCTTTGGCTTCTTGTCCTCTCATGATATCTCCTGATCCAGGACCGTGACACGTTAAAAACCTGGACGCTTTGGTCGCTCAGCGGCTCATAAAATATTTATTATCACGAGATGCAATCTGCTTAGTGGCTTATAAGGTGGTGAAATGATTTTTCCACCATGAAATTCTGCTAAAGTCAAAACTACTATTACTACAAGTTCAAATCCATCTACTGTAGTATATTATAATGAACTCTTTGAGTGCCATTGAGGTAAAAATATGTCATGTTTTTTCAGCAGTGGGTGACTGATCGTGGTCTCCTGCAGCCTGTGAGTAATTTTGGGGCTTCTGGGAGATGTAGTCAGAGCATAAAGAGACGGTATACACCACAGAGATCAAAACAGGAAGTGGAGACGATCAAGATTAGACAGTAAAACAAACAGAATCTGGAGAAAAAGTGGTGATTTTGGTGAAAGTGTCCTCTACTCTACCTCTGATAAAACAAGAATGGAACAAGATAAAAACAAACATTGATTTTTCATGATGAAATAGAGAGTCTCTTCTTTCATTTGAGCTATTCACTGTTTTCAGAGACATAGTACAAAATATTCTGTTGGTCTAGAAATATGACTCAAAATGGGCAAAAACGCTAGCACTCAAAGTGTTAAGATAATAGCTACATACAGGCAAATAGTAAAACCTGCTTGTAAATTGAAGTTCAAATCATGTCACCATGTTATTAGGCAGCAGGTCACTGTAAAAATTATCTTCTCTGAAGTAAAATTATTAAAAAAAATGTTGAAAATGCCCCAAAAATGTGGAGGCAGCACAGGACTTTCAGCCAGGAGATGTGCATTTAAAGTTACATAATGTCACGTAAAACTTCTACATCACAACCTGTCTTTTTCTAAACCTAACCAAGCTGGTCCCTGTTCTTTTCCACCTTACGAGTCGCTACGATCGCCTTCAACCTCCTTCTGTAATCTGACGAGCCGCTGAGTGGCTGAAGCGTCCAGACGATCCTGGAAGTGAAAACCTTTTTTTTTTTTCTTCTTATCGCCTGGTTCATAGTTTGCGTGGGGAGCTGTGACAACAGGCTGACACACTTTTCAACACAACTGACAAAAACCCCTCTCGTCCCGTCTTTGGCACCTTTCAGACTGAAACCCTGGTCCTGAGCGGACAGGTCGTGACCCCTGAGTGTCTCTCTGCGCAACACATCGTAGCTTTCCCAGCAGCCTCCGTAGTCACAGTGAAGCAAGGGAGCGATACAAAAAGTAAGAAAGGTAGTTGTATTGGCTGTTGTAGTGAAGGTATTTTCTTTTCTGTAGGTTTTGTTAAACATCTACTGCTGGTTTGAAGTCACAGATACACTGAGCAGGCTGGACACGGTCCTTGAGAGAAATCCAAGAAAAAGAAAAACGACAAAATAAATCAAAAGTTAAACCCCAGAGAGAATTTTAGCTCCTCAGCGTGCTTCTATTGCAAACACACAAGCTTTGCAGAATGTGTTTAAATGCATCCCTGTGTGAAGACAAACTCCTGCACGCTGTCAACGCTCAGGGCCCATTCATTCACACAAGTCTTGACCTGTTTACTTTCTGTTTTTGAGACTACTATCTACCACGACAGTGGGTTGTAGAATAGTGAATACAGACACAGACAGTTCATAGACATCAGTACAACATAACCCCATCTATAAATAATGTCTGACATGGAAACATCACCAGCACCAGCCGCTGCGTACAAGACGTAGAACCTGTTGCGTCCACCAGGTTTTTTATTTTTATTTTTTGTTTGGCGAAACGCTTGTCCTGCATTTTTACTATTTTTTTTTAAACAATTAAGCATGCTAAGCTCTCTGTACATGCAACACCGAGTCCTTTTCCGTTGTAAACAAGGTGAGCAGAAAGATGAAAGAAGACGTTCTCAGCGGTCATGAAGCCTTAAAGAGGTGGGTGTTGTTGTTGTTGGTTTGCTGGTGCTGCATAAAGTGGCTTGAACCTGCTACAGAGTGGAAAAAAAAACGGTTCGTACATTGATCTCTTTCTTTAGTTGGCTGAGCAGAGAGCGTTTCCTCTGGTTTTGCATACATCAGTGGGCTTGTGTCCTGTATGATGGGGTGTTTCATGAGGGAAAACAGACATGGGCAGCAGAGGGAGGCGACAGGACGGAAAGCACCCTTTGAGGCCGGTTTATCAAACCTGAGCAGTTCAAAACCTTATTTTCAACCTGACAAACATTGCATATTTTTTTCCCCTCACAAGCACTCACCTCCCCAATACCACTCACATAATTTATCTAATCTCTAATCTGTGATTTATAGACTATTAATAGATTAATTTGTGTACATTCTTACCTGTCTAGGCATGTGATTTTATAAAAAATATCTCATAGATCAGCACAAAAGCGACACAGCTATTCAGCTCAGGGCTATTCGCTGGATCATAGTGCAGGGCAGCGAAGTCTATTTACAGCGACGGCTGCCACGATTTTAAACTGTCTGAATGTGAATCTTAATGTTTAGACGATGCGCCCGATAAGCCGATTTGGCACTTTTGATTATTCAGCTCATGGGGGGCTTAAAATGTCCTCTGCTGATTTCTTGTTGCACTAATGTGGCCACAACGGGAGCTTACATTTAGCCGTTTAATATTGTGTGTGACGATAACCTAAAAGTCACTCTTGGGAGTCCTAAACTGCAACCACCCGGCGCACTAATTCACTCACTAGCAACTCCACGACCTGTTTTTTTTAAGTGCAAACCATAATGAACCCTCCAGCGCCTCATGAAATAACACCGCAGAGGAGCGATCAATAAGGCCGTCATTTGGAAAGCAAATCTGCAGGCTCTCCAGTCTGGCTTTTGTTTTGTTTTTTTGGGAATCCTTTGCGGCTTTTCTTTTGAAATATCAGCCAACCTACAACCCGCTGCTCCTGTTTCACTCTCTGCTTGAACACAATATTAGTTACATTCTTCAGAAACAAAAAGAAAATCAATGACAGGACTTCTGTTTTACAGACTTCTGTCATGAGCCGCGGCCTAAAAAGGTGCTTTTGACGGGGATTCGGGAGGAAACGGTCGTAGCAAAGCGTTCACACAAACACACAGATCTCTCACATGAGCATGGACGCCGACATTCACATGCGCAGCCTTGGTTTTAGCCATGCCAACCTTTCAGTACAAACAGTAAGCACAGTGAAATAAAGAAGCCTACACCTCCGCCCACAGGGGTGGATGCCAGGTTCTGCTGCGAGTCCACCATCAGCCGACTGGGTGAGGGAGAGCTGGATATTGCTGCCGGCACTTTGACCGTGAACAAAGAAAGCGCACTCGACTATTACTGAGGGCTGAATATGCTTTTGCACACATTTTGACATGTGTTTTATGAGAAAAGTCAAAATGCGATTTCTTTTTTGAAGTAAAAATAGGCTGGTTCGATTAAAAAACAAAAAGGAATTTAGTGGTTTCACTGTGCTGTGGAAGCCCATTTCCGCCAAAAACACAGCACTGAGGAGCATCCTCACGGTTGGAGACGCTTGGAGGCCAGAAATGGGAAATTTCTTTCACATATTTCAGATTTTTAGAGATATAAAACACTGGACTTTCACCCAGGAGAAGTGATTCTAAGTAACATAACATCATATAATACCACTACATCACATTCATACTTATTTTAACCCAAACCTGTCTTTTCCTAAACCTAACCAAGTTGTTCCCTGTGAACTTTAACGAAAATGTACTCACAGCAACTCAAAGTGATGAAACTGCAGGAAAAAGGAGAAAAAAAATTGATTTTCAAAGCCAAAAATGTGACGATTTAAGAAATATTTGACTCTTTTAGTAAAAACAAATAAATAGCATGTGATCATAATAATAATTCAGAGTTATGTGGTAATGAAGTAAAAAGTTAAATGTCCTAATTAATAATTTGAGAACGTTTAATTCTATTTTTTTAATTTATTTATTTATTAAATTCAGCAGCCTGCTAGCTGCTCAACCTTTATGATGAAGCCACTGATTATAATCAAACTTTGCGACGATGAGAAAACAACCATCGTATCTCGTTATTTTGTGAGACATATTGAAATTATGGTGCATTATTTGCAGATATAACGATGAACGATGGAGCCTGATGGTTAGCTGAGGTTCCTTTTAAGGTTTTCCCTAATCCGAATCGATGGTCTAAAGAGAGACAATGTTGAATATGTGATACTGGGATAAATAAATGAAACACTTTTCCTGGCGGGAATGGGCTTCCGTACATCGCAGCATCAAACACAACTCACAAACGCTCTCCAACGTCCTCACACGAAGAAATGTGTTTCCACCGAGGGCTAAGAAAGCAGCGAGGGCTTCAGGACTCTTCGTATCTGAGGTAGACTCAGGATCCAAATCCTTGAAACCTGGACGTCTACGTATTTTCAATCCCCACACAGGACAGGAAAAAGAGACGGTACATTCGCTCATGGTGAATTAAGAAGACGAAAAAAAAGATGAGCTAACAATGTTTTTTTCATCTAAGGTTCATCATCATTTATTAGAAAATGTTCTTTTACCTGAGAGAATCCTTCAATAGCTTCCTTTACCCAGTCACAAAAAGTGGTCTGTGTGTGTGTGTGTGTGTGTGTGTGTGTGCGCATGCGTGTGTGTGTGTGTGTGTGTGTGTGTACAAAGGAGGTCTAAGCCAATGCTCTCACGGACGGGCGCATTTTAAAAGCAATAGTGAGATTATTACTATTATTATGTGTAAAAAAAAATGATCTGCCGATACGAGAAATACGCCAAAAGGTCCACTCGCTCACTTATTGCACTCCATTAAAAAAAAGTGATCATAATCAACTTTTTAGTCATCGACTGTGTTCGCCTAAAGGCCGCAACGCTTATTTCATTTCTTAAAAATAAACATTAAAGTGGTGCAAAAGGCATTTGGCTTGGGTGCAATTTACATTTATTTATTTTGCCACGATTATCACCACCAAAGATTCGTCCACTCAGCGTGGGTCGGTTTGGGCCGCTCAAAGTGCATTTTAGTTTAGTTAAGTGCTAAAGGTCAGGTGAGGGTCAGTGGATTGTAGATGTTCATCTCGGTGGGGAGATTTTCAGAATCACAGGTAATAGGTGATGCTGCCTACATCCCACTAATGGACATCCACCACCCACTGTCTTAAACATTACATTTAGTTGGTCGCAGGATATGAAAATTAAAGCTTCACGCGCGTTGCAGAAGGATGAAATTTAGTCCAAATCTTGGAATTCGCCGGGACGTCAAGAGCATGGCGTGAACTCCCCTCCTACTTCCAAACAACACACACATACATGCACACACACCACTTTCTGAGCAGTTTACAAAACAAAAAAAAAACAGCACATCTCGTAGAATCCATATTCTCCACAACATCCCCGGTACCCCTCCTACTTGTTCTGCGAGACCCAGACTAACCGAGAAGAGCTACCGACCCTGAGGACCAGAGGCCGGCTCCCCCCCTCCCAGGCAGTCCTGACTCTCGCCCACACGAAGCAGCAAAGGGTCTTCAGGTCACGTGAAGAACCTCTGGAATTCAAGCCAGGCCGAATTTGATTTCACGAGCAGGACTTGGTGTTTTTTTGTTTTTTTGTTTTAAGTTGAGCTCGTCTTTTTCGGAGGGAGCAGGAGGGAAATTGCATAGACATCTTGCTACTTGCATGTCTTCACAAACTCTACATTTGGCATCGGGGTGGGGTCCAAACACAACCATGAAACCAAAAAAAACAAAAAACAAAACAAACATCACAGACAATCTCCACCCTTGTCCAACGTGTCAACATGTGAGAGTAAACCAGGATCGTAACATCTGTGTAGCGATGGGCTCGGAGGAGCCTGCAGAAGCCAGCCTGGAAACCCTGAAGCTGAGTTTAAGAGTGTCATCAGCGAACGAAATTACTTTCAGCTTTTCAGAGCTGAAAGCCAAATGTGGTGCTCGCTTCAAACTCCATTTACACTTCACTGTGTGTGTGTCCCATCAGATAGCTGCTGGATCCCTAAGAGGCGTTTATGATGGACTGAAATCTGCTGCCGTGGTTTCAGATGCAGCCAGATGTTGAGAAGCTGTGAATCATAGAAACAGGAGTAGAGCAGACAGTCAATGGGTTGACTTAAAAAAAGGCAGAGTCTTAGTTGTTGTGAGGCCTTAAAGTGTCTGGATTAAGTCAGTGTTTGGTCTTTACTGCAAAACCTACTCACATTTTGAATTATTTCTGTAAACATGTATTTATTTATGGTATATTTCATATTTTTGAATTGTTTGTATGAACTGTTAGTGAAAATAAAGGCTTTTGATTTGATAGAGGTGGGTTTAAACTTTCTGCATTTTAATCTAAAGGCAGCACCAAACATGGTCAGTAGTTGCTGACATAACGATTAAAACTTGGTTAAATGTCCAAAATGACTTTTTGCTTCCAGATTTCCACTTCAAATTCTTCTGCTCTGCTACCTGGTGTCTTACTTTAGTGGCGCCTACAGACCAACTATAGCCGAGTTAATTCGCTCCAAACTAGGAACTTGTTTAATTAACTTAATTTGGTTTTCGGAGCATCTGATTTTAACAGAAATGCCTGTTCAACTCCTGTTCTATTTATATGGCGTAAATGTAATTTTTCACTCTACAAAGTGGATCCATAGGTATCCATCTAGTGTCGTAGCCTTTGGTGCTTCTGGTGTTTTGGGGATTTACCAAACAGCTCAGACGTTATAAACGAGCTTAGTGTCTTAAAAACCTGGGTACATGAGTGCAAATGGAGTTCCTCTTGTGAACTGGTTCTGACTTATATGAATCTTGTTTCAAAAACTGAGCTTGCTAGATTTTTTAGGCTGGCTTCAGGGTGGCGGACAAATGGGGGAATCCATTTTGGCCTTTCCCAACAACGACTGATGTGGGTGCGCTGCAGCCACGTTAGCGGATATTCACATCAAATAATAAAACTTTTACCCACGTCTCCCACCTCCCAAAAGCACCTTCCCGAACTTTACGCCGCCGTGGCTGCTGGCGACGCTCCCATCAGTAGTTTGGAAGGACTGAATGTGAATCCACAGGTGAAGACACACACAAACACAACGCTAGGCATTCACGTGTAGCGTGTGACGTCGTCGTGAGAACATGAGGGGTACGGCTCTACGATCTCTTCGCAAACAACAGGAGGCACAGGGTTCATGATTAATGTCACGGGGCACTTCTGAATATGGGTCGGCATGCACATGTGAGAGAGTGCACACATACAAATGTATGAAGCGTTTACACATTACTTTTACCCCCTCCGCCCTCGTACATGGGAGCGGGTATGGAGAGGTTAAATTTCACTTTGTTGCAATAAATCTCGAGTGTTGTATGTTTTTGTATTTACATCCTTGGTTATGGCCAAAAAAATAAAAAACAGAAAAATCAAAAAACAGAAAACATACAAAAATACACAACATAGTATTGCACCTTGCAGACGGGCAATATATATTCTCAGTTTTGTTTTGTTTTGTTTGTAACGTCTATGTGACACCACTAATCTTTTCTGCTGGTGTGTGGAAGTTGGGTTGTGGGTGCCGGGCTCAGGTCCAGCCCCTCCTGTCAGCTACATTCAATACCATAAAACTCTCAGCCATTACAAAAGTCATAGTCCCTCAGTCTCTGGGCCATTCACATTTTAACTTTACTGTCTGTAGACTGTGCCTTTAAGTTGGAGAAGATGACCTCTTAACGTCTCACAACCAAATAAGATAAAGCACAAAAGCTTGAGGGAAGAGTCCTTTTGTAACTTCTACTGATGCGTACACACAAGCACATATTATCTTAACATATATGTTTTTTTTAAATCTATATATGCATCTCTGAACTTTCACATGTGCCTGTAAATATATGACTCCTCCCAAGTTCCTTTGAGTTTTGTGTTGTGTGAGGTATGACGAGATTGTTTCATTTTTTTTTTTTTATATTTTCAGTTTATGTTGCATTATTTTTCCTGTTTGTGTTTTTTTTTTCTCCAAAGTATTTCATTAAAAAAACAGAGAAATAAAATATAAAAAAAGAAATTCCTGTTTTGTTGGTTGTAAATTCCTCCTGATAAAAGGGGACGGACAAGTGGACAGACGCACAGACAAACAGATCAGTTGGCTTATCAACACAAAGTATAGATGTGAAAAAGAAGTGAAATATTTTCTATGTTACACTGCACGCATGGTCAAAAAGTGACTACAGCTGTTTTTTTTTCCTTTTTTTTTTTTTTTTTTTTTTTTTTAAAAAGAGCAGTTTAAGCGTCAAAAAACAAACAAAAAAATAAGAAAACAATGATAAAATGAAAAAAAAAATCTCCAAGAATTTTGTTCAGGAGTCTTTTTTTTTTAAAAGTCATCTCTTTTCATTTTGTTTTGTGGATTTATATCATTTCATATATCTTTTTCTTTCTTAATCTAACTCAGACTCAGAAGGTAAAGCAGCATTATAACCCCCGACCGTCACACACACATACCCAGTCAGCTCACGAGAACAAAGGGCATCAATGGGTTTCTTTTTTCCTCTCTTTTTCAGTTCTTTTACAACATTGGAATTTCCAATCCTTCGCCTCTGGAGTGAGGGATCACTTTCACGATCCTCACCATGTGGAGGTTGGAGGTTATCTGTTTGGAGGGAGCTGAGGGCGGACGTTTGGGGTTGCCAGCTGATGGGAGCAGGGGCTCGTGTGCGGTCTTCGGAACAGAAGAGGACGTACGTATTCCTACGCCGCCGAGTGTCTGTTAGCATCGTCTCTCCAACCACATCACCCCATGTCAGTGATGGTAGTGAGGGTCGAAAGCCCTCAGCTTTTATTTTTTTTTTCCTTGTCTTCTGCATCCTCACAAATCTCTTGCGCTCAAGTCTCTCGTTCCCTTCGCTGCTGCGTTGGCGATCACATTCAAATCGGTGGCGCCGTTCTAAAGGGCAGTTTATGGCCAGCCTTGTCTCACAAGGGAGAGGCCTGGATCCCGTTTGGTGTCGATGACTCTGGGTTCGATGTCTAGGGGAAGAGGGGGGTGATTGTAGAGGGAAGGGCTCCGAATTTGAAATGTCACTGGGCTGACTCTAAAGGAAGGATGATGGGAAAACGAGTACTACGGGGAGGATTAATAAGGATTAAGTGCTACACAGTCCTACGCAGGGGTCTCCCTCCGCCACTGGTTGGGTTGGTTTCGGGGTGAGGGTCATGTGCTGTTGGTCTAATACTGACTAACGGGTCAGGTTTGGGACTGAGCCCACTGCGACTGCCAGCCTCTGTTACACAGAGCCACCAAAACTCACCCCGAATTAGCATCCCCCCTCCCACTAAAACTCTTGATTTTTTTTTAGTGGTTGGGGGCTAATGTGTAATCCAACAAGGGGCGCAAACTTTGATAAGTAAGGGGGTGAAGGGAGGACCGCTGCAGTAGTGCAAAAACCTCCCACCAGCCTGGCTGGGTGGGGGCTGTTATAATGGTGGTGGGAGCTAGGCTCCAGAGATGGGCTTGAATCGGGTAAGGCAGGGCAGGCGATGGATCTCAGACGGTGGGGGTGGTGCTCGTGACGGGGGTTCAGACCAGGGCGCCAGTCGTGCCCAAAGGCGGCGTTCCAGGTACTCTTTCCTCCCAGCAACGCTCCAGACGTTGAAGCAACGAGGCTTGGCCATCTGTGACGATTACCCATGATCCCTGCCACACGGTACTGCTTCCTGCTGCCCCATACGAACTACTGCTTGACATTGAGTATAAAACAGATTTTCTCAGTCTCTCTTTTCGTTCATTCTCTTCTCGATAGAGTGGTAAACCCAGCTAGAGTTGGCTTGGCCCCAGAATTGGAATGAACAGAGCGGGCTGCTATCATCAAATCAACATTCGTGAATGGTCGTTTGGCTAGCACACTATGATATCTGCCATGGATATTTCTCGTGAGGCGTTACAGTTATAGTGGTGAGCGTTGGTAAAGTGCACGAGCCTAAAAGAGCTTTTGGGATCGCCGCCTACAAAGCTTCACTTTGGGTTGAGAACAGTCTACTGCACCGCCCACGCGCCAGAGAAAACTCATCAGGGTCCGACGGCAGCCATCATGAGTGTACTGTGGAAGATCGCCACCATGCAGACGGAAACGACCCTTTCTCTGCACGCTAATTCGGCGGAAACCGAGGGGGTTTTCAGGTGCGCTCCATCATTTTGCTACTTGCGTAAATGGGCGTCAGCTGGGCTGCACATCTACACTGTCCTTCGTCGCTTCTGTGAGTCGCTTTCCGTTTTTGACGGAAAACAGGTGAGTCCGAATTTCAAAAGACGACACTTGGTCCCATATAACAAAAAGAGATAACCCGAAAGTAATGGGCACCATTCCCTGGAGTCGGTTGAAACCTTCCTGGGGTGGTGGGGGGATGGCTGGCCCTCCTGTCTTCAATGGTATTTCATTTCAACCAAGTGATAGCACTGAGGGTGTATGTGTGTGTGTTTGTGATGTAAATATTATGCACATTTGTGTGTTAACCTACACAATAAATGGTGTGTCTGTGTGCAGGCCGTGGGCAGCCGCCCCGTGTCCACAGAGGTGAGGTAGTGCCTGACACCACAGGGGCAGTGTTGCTGCCCCAGCCTGGGGGTGTATCCACTTTGAGGTAAATGGTAGCCTTCTTGGCATTTTTGCCTGCTCTCAGTGACGCCCGTGGTTTTTTAAAAAATAAAAAAGGCAAATGTGTATGGAAGCCTGGAGGGGCCACACTGAGCTGAGTCCGTGAGGAGAGGACTCAGGTACAAACCCTGCAGGTTAGGGCTGTATGTCGACACTGCAGCGCAGTGCATACAGTAGAATGAGGCATTCACGTTACTCTGAGGTGATGTTGTGTGTTTTCATGTTTGTGTGTGTGAGATAAAGAGTGTGTGTGTGTGTGCGTAGGCTTTGTTGTCTTGCTGGTGGTTGCTGCTGCTGAAAACCTCCTCTGAGGCGTCAGATTTACTCCTGATCCTGGATCTGACTCCACGGTGCAGCTACTAAATCTTACTTCCTGTCTCTCTGCTTCTCCCTTCCTTCTTTCCTTCTATCCATGTAGTAACTCCTTAGAGAGAGGAGGGTTTAATCGTCATTAATAACATGGTCAGCTGCTGGTAAAAGCAGCGCAGGCAAGACAAGTCTGCTCATATATATTATATATGTGTGTGTGTGTGTGTGTTTGTGTCACAGGATCCGGTCCAATGACATAAATGAAGGTAGATATGGAGCCATGTTCTGCACATTTTCTTTCCAAAGGTAGACAACACAATTTCATAAAACTGGAGTAGCCTTATATATATATGTATATATATAAATATAGCACCGGTTTCACTGCAATCAAAGAAAAACAGCTGTTAACGGCTCAGATTGAGTTGAGGAATTGATTAAAAGGCTGCTTTACGGCAGCCGTCGTTACAGCGAAGCGATGCTGAATCTACAACGTGCAGTGTGGTATTTTTTTGCTGATTGCGTGTGCCTGCATGACCGTGAGCTGTAGATGTCCATGTTTTCTGAAGTAAAACACATATTCAGAAATAATACTGAGAGGTGCTGGCCAGCGTGGACGCTGGAGACGTGGGTAAATCTGTGACCGATTTCAAAATAAAAGAACCAGAGAGGAGGAAGGGATCCCCGTGAAGAGCACTGCTCTGATAAAACTGAGGTGGAACAGGCTGTGGCTTTGTGTGTCTGTGTCTGTGTGTGTGGTGTGTTATGTGTGTGTATTCGTGTCTTGGCAAATGGCTACAACTCTTACTAGATAAGACATCATGCACAGACAGAAGGGCCCCCCACGCGGAGTTTGAAACAGGGGTAAGTAAAAGGAGGAGAAGGAGGCGGAGGAGAGGGCGCTCCAAAAAAAAAAAAAAAAAAAAAAAAACAGAATCCTCTGTTTGCTCGACTCTCCCGTTGCTGGTGTGTTGTGTCTGTTATTGTCGGTTTCCAGTTTTTAAACCACGTGGTTGTGAATGCAATGTCGGAGAAACGCAGATTCCTGCCGAGGAGACGCTCCCTTCATCCTCCCCTCCCCCCCCAATCGATAAAAAAAAGATGGCCCTTCCCATCTCCTGGTTTGCCCCAACTTCCTCTTCCCTTCGCCCCGGCGGCAAAACTGTGTTTTCACACCTCCTGGTCCTCGAAGACCTCCAGGAAGAGCGGAGGGAAGAGTTCGTTGGGACACTCCACCTTCATGTGAAGGAAGCGGCTGGCGTGGCACGCTCCGATCATCCGCAGGTCCGTCACCTTCATCAGGAGCTTCGGCCAGAAGTGAGGAATGTTGTGCTTGCGGTAGTTGATGTAGTGCTCAAACGCCAGCAGGTAGGTCTCCTGGCACTTCTCGATCTTGTCCATGCAGGTCAGACCAGAGCGATCTGGAGGAAGGACGGAAAAAAAGGTGAATGAGATCAGATATTATGTATTATATAATTACCACTGGGGAAATGCTGTCTGGGCCGGGTAGCATTTTTTTTTATTTTATTACATTTATATTATTTTTACATAATATTTTCTTTTTTTTTTTGCATGGCTGTCCTCGACCAAAGTGATTCTTGGTTGACTTATTGACTGGTTGATTTAATCGTCAGATCTGTTTCTCCATGATGGATCACACACACAAAAGCACCACTTGAAAAAAAGCATTAATAATAAATAGTTGACTAAATAAATCTTTTAGTCGACTGAAGCCAAAATGACAGCTAATAATGCTCAAAGGGGAAAAGTTAAAAAAAATCACCTGCTGTCACTTTTCTTCATTCATCCACATCCTGTCTTTATTTCCATCCCATTATTTCAAAACCCTGAGCTCATTATGCAACATGCATCCTAAAACCCCCCAAACAGTCCAACGCTGAGAGTTTCTACAATGAACAAACCAAGAGTGACGGTTTTTTAATCACGCTGAGGGTGAAATTTAGATTTCCTCCTTTCAACACTGAATATGTACGTGGACCTTAATCTTCACGCCGTAATTACATTCTGAGGCACAATAGGCCACAATAGATACTGTGCAGAGCAGTGGGTAATGAATATGGACTGTCAGGAAGTGTCTCCAAGGGCGAAGCTTCACATTCAGCTCAAACTCTGCCGACGTTACGGCATAAAAACACATTCGGTAAGTTTTAGAGAAGAAACAGGACATCAACCTGAGCTCATGAGCAGCACGGCCTGCAGCAGCGCCACCTCCGTGTCGTCCAGGTTGAACTGCGCCAGGCTCTTGCCCAGATCGAAGATGGCGTCCGACACCACGCCCAGCCCGCCGTTCTTCAGCTGCTCGCGCTTCACGGCCATCTCGCCGCTCAGCGTCAACGTCTCGCTCTCTGGGTCGTAGCGCATGGCGGCTCGCAGCGACATGATCTCCATGCAGCAGCCCTTCAAGAGGATGATCTGGTCTTCACAAGGTAGCTGGTGGGAGAAACGGTTTTAAATGGTTAGTGAAAGAAATGATGATGCAAAACAGGCTTTACAGGGAGGAAACAGTGCGAGATGATTTCCCCAAAATGGAAATTTTATAAACTGATTTTACAGTTTTACATGATTGAGATTAGAGAGCAAAACAAACTGAATCTGGACAAAAAGTGGTGATTTTGGTGAAAGTGTCCTCTACTCTACCTCTGATAAAACAAGAATGGAACAAGGTAAAAACAAACATTTTTTTCATGATGAAATAGAGAGTCTCTTCTTTCATTTGAGCTATTCAGTGTTTTCAGAGTCATAGTACAAAATATTCTGTGGGTCTAGAAATATGACTCAAAATGGGCAACAACACTGAAACAAGACACTTTCTGTTTTATAAAACAGCTGGCACTCAGTTAGACACAGGAAAGAACAGAAAAATGGGTTGGGTATTTCTTCAACTATCTTTATCTCTGTTTCTTATTGTGAATTACAAACTTTATTTGTGCATAAACAGAAGTTAAGAAAATCAAACCATAAGGGATGACATGTCTTATTTTACTCTACAACAATTGAAGATAAATATATATTTTAAATAACTGCACACATGGGAATAAATAGATGCCAATATATGTGAAAAACTCTTTAATTTGGCTTCCAGAAGCAGTAATTTGTAGATGTACTTTGGTTGTTCTTGGTGAACATGAATATGTCCTTTAAAAGCTCATTCACATACAAAAATAAGCCACACGGATATAAATGTTTCTAAAAAAAAAAGCCTGAGTAAGATTCAAATATAACAAAAAAACACAACATGACAACATAATTCCCCCCTGAGAGAGGAATGTAATGAATATTTCAGAAAGAAAATAGTAGAAAAATATGGATTTCTTGATTTCTCACCCATCATACACTTCAGATGGACATTTAATATTATGATTACTGCATGTTGCAGGAAATGATTTAAACAGAAAGGCTCACACTGTATGTGGAGGAGAGGAGGAGGGTTTGATAAGAGGCGGACATGTTTTTCCATTGATGAACACAGATTATGACTAATACAACCTGATTTACATGGATATTAGAATCTCTGGGCTGAATCCTATTTGATTAAATCTACAGACTCTGAATTAAATCTCACCTTGATGTGAGCCTGTTTCTTCCCTCTGTGCTCTTGACTGCTAAGCAGATTAATTGGCATTAATTGGCTTGATTTGTCTGGTAAATGTGTCGCTGGAGGGCACGCTTCATTTTTAGTGGCCAAATAAAAGCTGGCTTTGCTTCTGTGCGTTCTTATCGCTAATTCACTGCAGCGGCATGAACAGGTTCACCTCTTTCATCAGACTGAAAAAAAGGCTTCTTTCATTATATAATCTGTTATATTGTGAATTAAAAGATAACAGATTAAACATGACTGATTATCTATTCGGTGTCTGGAATACTAAAAGTCTAGTTTTAATAGAATATCCAGCAGCACCACGAGGAATTTACTCTCTCATTTTAATAGTAGCATCCATCATAAGGGCAACATTTATATAATAACAGAATCATCTGATGAATTAAACTTTAAAATATGCTGATTAAAAAAAGTGACAACCTCTGTTTCAAAATCTGTGATTTATGTTCTCAAACATTGTGATGAAGACGATTAAAACTTTTCTCACATTGCTACTTTTTCTTTGGGTCCCATTAGATTAAAAAATTATGAATACTCGCTAACATCTGGTGTTTTGTGTTTCGGTTATAAGTGGCATTCATTACCAGGACAAATTAGAAAAAAAAATTGTCCAAAGTATTAACATAAAACACTCGACAGAAACAAACATGAAACATGAGAAACAAGACAGAAATATTAAGAAAAGACACCTATTTTCACTGGTTTCCCTGCACTTTAAAAAACTGCATTTCCATGGTAGTTTGGTGGAAAAAGAGTATTTATAACACACACATACACACACTGCAGTAGCCTCACTAGACAATAACTCCACTACCCTGATAATTATCCAATCTTAAGTCTCATTACAAGGAGCAGAGACCAGAAACATGATTACATGTTGCTAATCAGGGCGGGCCGATCGTCACCGGCAACACAGGCAGCTTCTGGCTGTGTTTTCCAGACGCTACAGCACCGATCAACTCATCTGCATGTTTGCTGCAGAGCTTTAAAAAAGTATACAGTTAGGCTGTAGCTATACAGTATCTTTATCACATTTTTACCATCATTTCCTAGACACACCAGTGCTTGCATAATCCTAATCCTAACCAAAATCTAACCATTAAATCTTCTTCAAGTCTTCAGCCTAAAATTGAACAGTTCATATTATGGGGACATGCATTTTGGTCCCACAAGGAATATGAGTCCCCACAATGTGACATGTAAACGGATATATGTCCCCATAATGTAGGTAACACACACACACACACACACACACACACACACACACACACACACACACACACACACAGGCTCAGCCGGCACTCACCTCAGAGAACATGGGCAGTTTTTTGGCAAAGTCGACGACACGCGTGATGGCAGGAGTGATGATCTTGGTGAACTCGCTGAAGGCCTCCAGGTCCACCTTGTCTCCGTCTGAGGTCGGAGCAACCGGAGACTGGCCGATTTTTTCTGGCTACATGGGGAAAATAAAGGTGAACTGTTGATTAGATAATTATTTGATCTTATTAATGAATATATTCAGTGGTGCCTGATATATCGTCTGTAACTTTCCGCTGGAGCGCCACATGTGGATTAATCCGCCGCTGAAAATAGTCCCCTACAAAAGGCTGTTCTGAAAAACATTTTCTAATGACTCATTTTTCGAGGTTTATGTCTTTGGGAGGGAGCCACATGATCAGATCTGAGCACCATTAAGAAGGTAAGGAATTGAAGTAGTATTTATCAGGATATAGTTTATGAAATATTATTTGATAAAACACTTGTTTTGACTTAGTTTTTATTGGCCTTGTTCTACTGTTTATATCTCTTTACATTGTTCTGTCACTACTTGTGCTGATGTGATGCTGTGGGATTACCGTAATTACATAACGGTTTGTGCTATCTGAAAAAAAAATCCAACGGTTTCTGAAAGCTGAGATGTTGCACTTTACAGCCAATATGGTGTCATTATAAAAATATATGTGGTAAAAAAAAAAGCCTGTATATAATATTATCCATTTTGTGGCCGATTTTTGCACATTTAGAGACAAAGACTCAAAAAAATGTATCGTAAATAGTATTCATACTTTTCAAAATGTAAAATCTCTTATTCCTGTTCATTTGTAGTGTTTTTTTCCCCACATGAAACTCTGAATCAAGTTTTCGTCATTTTAAACTCTTATTATATGCAGTAAATTGTAAATAATTTCCAGAAAAAAAAAAAAAAGTCTTCTGGATGAGCAAAAATGACTAAACGACAAAAAATGTTGTCGTTTTTACTTTCATATCACAAAATAACTACAAAACAATTTTATATTATCTAATAACTGTCTAATTAATACTTCTCTTACAATTACAAATTTATATTTTTCTTCCTTTTTATTTTGTACATATGTATTATTACTACTTATTCTATTATTTCTTTGCTGTTGTTTACTGTATACTGTATCTTATCTTCGCTGCTGTGGTGGGTGAATTAAATAAATAAAAAACTATTCTATTCTAAAAAGAATATGACACCCGGCACCCTTGAAGTGATGCCGATACCAGTAGAGTACTTCATTAGATGCTTTTTCCCTCATTTATTTGATCCTCTTCATGTGAATTGAAGCCTTTAATTGCAAAAACACCACCACCCCTTTTATTTTTATCAGATAGCACATGCGTGTCGCTTTGGTGGCATCTCGGCATGCTAGACTGACAACTCTTGGCAAAAAAACAAAACAAAAAAACTCCCACATAAATAGGCATGTTTTTCCAGATCTAGGTACAAAAATGATGGAGAACTTCAGTGCTGCTACGTTAGGTTATCATAGACGAGAGCATATGTGAGCACACGGCAAGGAGAAGAGAGAGCTATGGGTGTGTTTTTAGAATTGATGAGAACAGAAAACTCATATAAGATCATAGAAAAATCAATATAAGAGTGGTGTGGGGTTTAAAGTAAAATAAAGCACAGGGAACAACACACTTTTAAAAGGTTTTATAGCCTTTCTACAAAATGCTCACTTGCTTTGGGAGATAAATTAAAACCAATTTGCCAGATAAGGACAGCAGATTGTGCTCTGAGAGAGGAATGGGAAATGTCAGCCGACAGATAGCGCTCACTTAGAGGACAGCGCTGCAGATCTGTAATACATATGTTTACAGAGCTGTGTTAAAATGTAGCTGCGACTATGAAAAATGTTGCTCCACACTCCAATGAATAAAGCTGGTGTCAAAGCCCGAGTCATTTGTTCAGGCCGAGGTGAGATAAAAGCACAGGAATAATCACCTCACACAGCGAGGCATCGGTCAAAATCCACAGGATGAAGACAATCCTCTGCGGAGGAGCTGAGCAATTATGGAAAATTTAAATAATCGTGGCAATAACTCTTGCACTGGAGCCAAAGCAAAGCATTGGTTTCACTGGTGGAGGTCAGCGGCATTCATCATTTCAACGTTCAAAGAAAACAGAGGAAAGAGCAGCTGAGGTTTAGAGCTGCTGAATGCATGACTTTATAGTGGAAAAACACTCAACTGACACCGATGATTGAAGCAATATGAAGTCTTCAACTCCAAGGAAAGGGATGAGGTGATGCTCAAAACTCAAAAGCAACATCTCTTTCCAGAAATCATTAACCTCGTTACTTAAGAGAACCCACAGACGTTGTTGTGAGCAGTTTTTAGGAATGAATAGATGCTCACTTGCTTCTGCACAGAGATATGTCTGCTGGGTGTAGTTCGGTCAAAATGAAATAGTTGAGGTCACGATTTCTGGAAAGAAGTATTAAATATATTTATTTGGCGCTTGAAGCATCACAAGTTCAATCTTGTTCCATTATATTTAAAAGAAGACTCACAGCAAAGCACTGTGGTGAGTTTGGGGGTGAACTGTCCCTTTAAGGGACACTTTAATGATGCTCTTTGGTGGATTATTTGCAGAATTCCAGTAGAAGCTTGGACAGATTAAAAAAAGATGGTATCTCTAATTTTATCAGCATGTTTGTTAGTTGTTAGTTTCCTTGATTTTTTTGAATGGAGTTCTGCTTCATGACCTGCTTTAATCTTATTAGTTGTTACGCATTTCAGGCAGTTTGTCCAATTAGACTTACCGTAGCGCATGCCACTGCAGCGGCAGCCATGAATATAGTATAATTGAATTTAATAATATAATTTGGATAAATTTGTTGGGACAGATTAAAAACCCAATGGGCCATAGTTTGTCCACATCTTGAGGCCGTTTTGAGCTTTTTGTATCAAAGCCAAACATAACACAGAAGCACTTCTCAGTTTTGGAAGTACTGTCGACACCTTATCACTATTTTCTTCAAATAATATAATCTAGAAAACACAGCAAGGTCTGTGGGTTACCCAGATTAAACCTGACTAAATACTGCAAAAGTCAAGCAAACATGTATTGTACATATGTATTTTTTTTAAGGGATAACAACACCTTAAACTGCACTTTAAAGTTCCTCTGACTTTGAATGAAAACACTGTTTAACCACCCGTCAGCTGTGGAAATGATTTCATAAGACATTTAATCTCAGCTCCATAAGTGTTGCTGGAGCTCGAGCAGTTAGAATAAAAAAAAAGTGTGCGATGGTGCAGCACACGGGTGTTTGTGAACGCTCTCCACATCTTCATGTGTATTTTCTTATGGACTGATGTGATTTTCCAGCGACTGTTGATGTGTGTTTATTGACAGCGTGGCCGTATGGGCGGCATCCAGGGAAAACACTCGGCTACACCCGCAGAGCTGGCGAGGGGCCGTGTCTTTACGGGCCACCTAAACATTGCGGTGACTGTCGTAAATGTGGGCTCAGCATTCCTAAAGGGACTATTTTATGTCTCGTATAGAAAAAGGAAAGCGTTTGCAAAGTGTCCCTAAAGAGGCGCGTTACATTTGGACTGAGATGAAGCACCAGTGCACACTGGGAAGTGGCCACTGCTGAACTGGGAGGAGGAAAGACTATGGTGTCATCAGTTCTGTGCTGGTGACCTTTTATCCCAGTAGAGAAATTACATTTTCATCTGGACTGGATTCTTTCACTGACGATAGGTTACACTAATAAAGTTAATTCTTGTTTTAAATTACATAAAGTATCATTAAATCATGCACCTTTAGTCCCAAACCCACACACACACACACTTCAAGACATCTGAAGCTTTTTTTCAAAATGTAGTGATATAAATCATCTGGTAATGATCCGCTTAACTGAAGATAAAATCACTTCCTCACTGCAGACCTGCAAGAACGTATCGTTGAAAATGTTTTCGAACGTCTAGTTCTGAATGTCTGCGTTCAGCCAAAACCACGTCCTCTTCCTCTGTGCCGTTTCTGACTTTTCAATTTAGTTTCTGAAAAGGAAAAACAGGACGTTTCACGGCAGCCGGTCGAGCCGTCTCATCTGCCTAATGCTGCCGAGACATTATTGGAAATAAGAGATTTGTGTGATTTGAAAGGCTGCTGGTGGAGATTATGCTTCTCACAGCCTGGAAAACTAAATAAAAGAGCCGGAGCGTGAAGAGTGGACAGCAGATTTTCCTTTACCTTTACACACCAGGGACGTTTCCCCCCCCCCCCCACATGATTAATTCACACGTCAGAATATTTTTTCACTCCTACACTTCTTACCTTTCACAATAAAAACTCGAGACATATATATATATATATCTATATATTACTGGAGGAAAATTCCCTCAGAGCATTTCAGTAAAAAATAAAATCAGCTGTGCAACAACTAACAAGATGCTACTCTGGGTCAACAGAACCTTGCTTTCAAATCCATTCCATTTGTTGAAAAAGAGTTTTGCAAAAATCAAATCTTCCCAGGTGTGCTCCTGTTGTTTATTTAGTTGTATATTTATTTATTTGTCTTGCCTTTAGTGTCCAATTCACTGGAGTGAATTTTGCATTCATACCTTTGCACAATGTGTATTCTAGTTACAGTACGTCTCGTAGAAGAAATACTGGCAAAACAAGTCAATATATGTCTCGTGCACATGGAATTAATTGTGTGCAGTCATTTGAATAAGATTGGATTTGATGTTGACATCACCTCACATACAAATCTCTACTTTTAGACATACTCATGTACACATAGCTGGATGTGAGCCTCTTATAAAAGCTGTTTCCAGATCAGAGTGTGAGAGTGAGAGGACGTTATATAAGTGTAACTCAGCCAGAGAACACCATGATGAGTCTAATATACAGTATTAATCAATAAACTGTGTGAGATTTTACAATCGTTCAGCATTTTGTTGCCTTAAAACAATTCAAGCTGTTTTGGAAGCAACATCTGCTCCCTCTTATGTATTTAATAGATGAAATCATACATGTATCCAGATCAAAGAGCAGGTGGGGACGTTCATGTCGTGTACAGTAAACAAGGACTCTCAAGCCTGCATGTTTTTTCTGTTAGTTCATTTCAAGCCCGATCATCATTCTTTCCCTGCATTCGTTTTGCTTCTTGCTGCAGTGTTTTGGTGCAGAGCTCAGTGTAAGCAGCGCTACAGTACAGTATCTATGTATGTATGTATGAGGAGCTGTCAGCGCTGCCTCCCCCAGGACTGACACGGCTCATCCCAGCTGGCTTAGCGTGGACATTTAGATATTCAGGGGTTCAGCAGCTACGCCCTCCAGAGCCCCATTAGTGGGTGAAGCCTGACTGATTATCCTTTCAGATGAGCTGAGCTCAGAGCGAAGGCATACAGTATATTCTGTAGTTACAGAAGCACGATAAACTGTCTTTAAAATCCTGATTTTTATAGAGTTCATGATTCTCATGCTAATGTTTCTCACTGTCTTGATTCATGTGGAGAAAATGATGAAAAACTGTTCAAATTTATCTTTCCTCACACTTCTTCTTCACACCTCCTCACCTACCTCATCCCCATCGTCCCGCCACCCCCCCATGTCCTTCTTGTTGCCTAGCAACATCCTCCACAATCGTTGCGACCCCCGTCCAGATAAATCCCCCCTCACTTCTTCCATCGAACGGCCACCTACACATCACAAGTCTCTTTTTAAATAAAGCCCCCTGATTCGGGCTGTGAGCTCTGGTTCCAGCGCTGCTGTGAAATTGTTGATGAGCGCTTAAAACTGGGTAAGCACCTCAGATAATCCGAGGCCAAAACATGGAGGTCACTCGGTGTCGGCTTGTGCGCGACTGAGCCTGATAGCAGGCAGAGCTGTCCAGGGTGAATCTGAGCTTGCAGCAGGAAGACAGAAACTCCGGCTGCCGACTTCCCTGCCAGCTTGCAGATGAGCGCTCATGACTGAGGATTTGCTTTGGCTGAGATAAGAAGGGAGCTCAGGGAAAAAATAGAGGGGAAAGTGAGGGTAGACACCGAGGGACGGTGAGGGAGAGAACAAAGAAATGAAGACGGGAAACAGTTTAAAAAGGCTGGAGGTGTGAATGAAAACTACGAAGGGAATTAGGCCTGGTTAAGAGCCCAGAAGGATTAGGAAGAATAAAGCGGAGCTGAGGAATAAAGACACAAACAGACAACAGGGAATACACAGTGACAGAGTCATAAAGAGCTACTCTGAAATTAAATCTTATCATTTCACACTTAGCATGCATGTTTGCGTGAGGACATAATCCAGATCGTCCTGTTGTTCGGCTCTGACAGGGTTAAAAGCAGGAAAATTGAAGCAGCGCTACAATAGTTTAGTGTGAAATTCCCCCGGAGGCAGCTGTTTGTCGAGTGTTTTCACACTGAAAAAAGGCTAAATGTTCCTGCAGAGTCGACCCACCCTGAGAGCTTCAACCATTTCTTACTGCTGTTCTATGAAACACAGATTTAATCCTCTGATCCGTCTGGTTTTGTTGACTGAATATTGCGTGTAAAGGATCGTTCCAGTTTGTTATGACTCAGATCTTATTTTCAATGATCTGAGAACAGAGTCAGACTGTTTTAAACAACCCCAAGGGAAACCAGGCTTATTTTGAAGAGAAATCGAAAACCACACTTTGGTTTCTGGTCGGACCTTCCTGTGTGGAGTCTGCTTGGGTTTTCTCCAGGTGTTTTCAGGGTCGACTCAATGTCTCAGACCCCCCTGATCCCTCACGACCCTCTAAAAGAGAAGAGGGTATCGCTACTGGAAGGATGGACTGCTATGAAAATCTACAAATATGGCAACTTTGAGAAATCCATTAAGGCTATTCAATCAAAGAGAAAACAGTGCTGTGCATGAACAGGAAGTGAAGCTAAATCAAGGGCGGAAGCTTTGGTTGAAGCTTCACTACGTGTGACTAAAAATAAACACGGATAAAGACCCTGCAGCCCCGTAGGCGAAGGAACGATGCTATTTACTAGGGCTGTGTACCAAACTTCAATAATTTTGTTGCACAGACTGAGAAGCGCTGATGCTATCAGGTATCAAAAATGAATAATTTTTCGGTGCCAAATTCAGATACCCAAGTGTTTGTAAATTTGGGCGGCAGTAGCTCAGTCTGTAGTGACTTGGGCTGGGAATCGGAGGGTCGCCAGTTCAAGTCCAGGTCGAACCAAAAATGTGGAGAGTGGACTGGTAGCTGGAGAGGTGCCAGTTCCTCCTCCTGGGCACTGCCGAGGTGCCCTTGAGCAAGGCACCGAACCCCCAACTGCTCGGGGCGCCTGGATAAGGGGCAGCTCCCTCACTCTGACACCTCTCCTCTAATGCATGTGCATGTGTTTGTTTCATGACTTGTGTGTGTAATGTGCAACTGAAAAATATATGTATATATATACTAACAGAGTGAAAAAATGTAATTTCCCTCATTGAGGGATTAATAAAGGAATTCTTCTTCTTCTTCTTCTTAAATCAATCTTTCAGATGTCTCAATGGACATTGCAGCAGCATTCGTAGGTTGGTGTGTGTGTTTAGGTTCATGGTGCATTCAAGTTCTACATGAACGTCAGAATTTCCAAGCTTAAAATCAGAATTTAAATCAGAACCCCCATGTGAATCTCACCAACCTTACATAGAATTCATGCTATCTGTTACTGACGTAAACAGTAGCTACATGTTTTATTGTAAGGCCGGAAGAGCTGGGAGCACCAAACTTTGAGGTTAAGATGAGCAGAGCTCCAAGTTCTGACTTCCATGAACACACCATAAGGCAAACTCTCACTCCCCAGGGTCCTAAAGAGTAACTGGTAGCAGCCTGTGCCTGTTGATCATCATCAGACCATTGTTTAATATGTCTACTGTGATAAAGACCAAATTACACTAAAATAGTTGAAATCATAAATAATAATAACAATAAATTAATACTGATGATAACCATGATTAAAGTCCAAATTACACAAAAATAACTTATTGGGGCATTGAAAAATCCAGTTATCTTTCTAGAACTGGTATTGAAATTGGCATTGTATCAAACCTCTACTACCTCTACTGGTAGTAATAATAATCTAAAATAATATATGTTAATTAAAAATGAAGGTGTCCTGTTGCTTCTTACCAGGAATTTGCGCTTCTGTTTCCACTGTGCGCCCTGAGCATTGGTGTGTCGGTGGGCCTCCGTCACCAGGTGGATCACCTCCCACTCGCTGTCGCTGGGCTCTGGACGGTTCTGGAGGGTTTTGACCATTTCCTCCTTCTTACGTCGTTCCCTGTTCTCTTCGATCAGACGCCGCTTCGCCACCCGCTTTGAGTCATCCAGCACCACTGGGAGGAGGAGGAGGGGAAAAAGAGGGTGTGTCAGGGAGAAAGAAAGCAAAAAAAGGAGGCATGTAATTAGTTTATTTCCTAAAGTCTGCTTGTAATGTCTAAAGTTGCAGCGTCTATATATAAAGTCCTCACATCGTTTAGTGCCACTGCATCGCTACTTCATCACTACGTCTTCTAAAAAAAGCACAGCAGTTTGAAAATACACTACGAAGCGTGTCGTTTTAAATTTCAACACTCACGGTCCATGGCCATGCCCACTGCGATGCACTTCTTGAAGCGGCACAGCTGACACTGGTTGCGGGTGATCTTGTCGATGATGCAGCACCCATCGTACTTGCAGGAGTAGCTCGGGTGGAGGTTCTTTTGAATGGTCCGACGGAAGAAACCCTGCAGACGGACAGAGAGGACAGGGTGAATGTTGGCGTGGATAATAAACCGATAGCGAGACACTTTAATCACCTCTGCTGCTTCTTCTGTGCGATTAAACTAAAGAAACGTGTAGGAGTGAGCTGATAGCTGGAAAACAACTTCATTCCCATGAAACATTGCTCGATTAAAAGTATTCTATTTCAATCATGTGTCAAGTATGCCAATGCCCGCTTAATCACAATGCTGTCAGCGCTGCCTTAGATATCAACATGTCATTGATGAATAAACATGAACGGAAGGAGCAGAAGCCGGCTGACAGCGAGGAAGATGAATGACGCAGCCGAGAGCTGACCTGACAGACTGACAGGTTTTTATAGAAATATGTTGATATATCATCCTGCTGCAGTCATACACAGCACGTCTGTGACCTTGGTGTGAAGCCGACAGTATGTGGGTTATGAACCTGCTGTGTCTGGGTGTTTACCTTGCAGCCCTCGCAGGTAATGCAGCGGTAGTGGTAACCTGTGGCCTTGTCGCCACACACCACACATGGCTCATCCTTTTCGAGGTAGCTGGGGATGTACCCTGAGAGAGAGAGAGAGAGAGAGAGAGAGAGAGAGAGAGGATATTATTATGCAGATTCATTTGAGGATGCTCCACACATTGGTATCCCATCACTATCACACTAAATCCTCACCTTCAAGCTCGCTCTGCTCTACCTAGCCAAGCTTCCTCGCCATAAACACCGCTACACTGCTTCCACTCATCGTCATGGCAACAGACTGCTCATCTTATACTTATACTGGACTTAAATTGATGGAAAACAACACCCTCTAGTCATTTCAGATGATTTATTTTATCGGGCAATGAAAGACATGAATGCTGGTGATCCATTTTTTAAATCTCATCTAAATCATTTTCTCTCCTCCATTCTGAAAACAGTCATGTCTTGCCAAGTTCTGGAAATTAAAACTCACCTGAAAGATTTTGTGTTAAATGCCTGACTGAAAAGGAACTTTGATTCACTGCTTATGGGAACGCCCTAAGATTCTGGTGTTTTGGGAAGATGTAGTCAAATATGTGTAATATTCCATTAATGCCAACAATATGTTTACTTGGAAAATACCCCAAAGACATTATCAAAACAACTCATTCATGTCTTTCTTGACCAACGAAACAGATAACACGTAAGGTTACTGATCCTGTCCTTTATTTTATCAGACCCTTTTAGTTTGATATCCATTTTTTTCTGTGTGAATGTGTGACTGGATATATGTACACATAAGGTTTGATATGCATTTGATGTGCAACTTCAATAAAAATATTGCTAAAAAAATCACCTGGAATAAAACCAATCATTGTATAATAATGTTGCATTTTAGCCTCTTGTGGCTGAAATGGGAATTACAACAACAAACACACGAAATCAGAGAGAAAACTGTTCAGATCAGATTTAGAAAATGTATCAGCAGAATATTTCCAGGGCTTCAGAGGCTCTAGTGAATAAATTTGATAAAATAAAAGCATGTGTTGTAAGAGGAGTGTGACGTTTGGGACAGTGGAGCTCCTGTCTTTTTTCGCTGAAGCCTTAAACTTAATCTTGACATTAACATTCAACAGTTGTCAGCTCTCTGACCTGCAGGGCAACACAATCAGCACTTTTTCTAACAAGGTTAAAGGGGCTCCTGCAGACTGGCTGACCTGCAGGGACCCAATGTTTTTACAAGTGGGTCCCCAGTTTGTTTGTATTCCTGCAGGTGCTGGAAGACATGACATATATCCTCACCAACTGTTTTCACGCTGTTCCCCTGATTGAAAGCTGGTGGTGGTAATGCATCAATAAAATGCATGCAAACAATGAACGGTTTAAAATATATACATGTTTGAGAATAGAGATTTTAAATTTTTAAAAGTCAAATTTAATACTTTTTAAGACCTCAGCAAATATAATTTAAGACCCAAAAATGTCACAACAATTTCTTTGGTAGAAAATACTATAGTTGATACCCGATAAATGTCATTTTTTTTTCCTGATTTTTTTTTTTTTTTTTAGCCCTTTAACACTTGCAACAACGATATAAACTGAAGGCATAACACTTAACTCTTTTCTACAGCTTTAATTTCACAACTTTCAAGAACAAAGAAGTGAACAAAATAACGTGAAAAACTGCAGTAAATCTCTGAATACTGTGTTTTCCTATTGGCACTAAACGCACAATCTGAAAATGTAATACCTACAGCAAATTTACAGTAAAATTAAGTCAATCTAAGACCTTAACTACCCAGATTTAAGATATTTTAGGAATTTTTAAGGAACCATGGGAACACTGTGTAAACATACGCTGGAAAAGAAAACACTACAGAGCTCCTTTAAGGGTCTGTAAACTCTCCATCTTTACCAGAGACAATACAGGACTACTGCAGACACATTTAGTACCACACCCACACAATGGCTCCGGTCCCAAACGGGACGACCGACTAACACTGGACAGCAAGTTGTTTAATGTTACTGTGGTTAAACCAAAGTGAATTTCTTATTATAAGGCACACAGGTTCCCATAATAAACTTAAGCGACCGCTCTAAATTTACGGCGTCCGGATTGTTCTCTCCTTCCTCCTCGGCTTTAAACTTGGGAATAGGACAGTTTGTTCTTTTTCCATTTGCTGCCTACAGGACCAGAGAGGCCGAGTGAGTGAGCGCAGAGACACAGGAAATAGCAGATTTCCAGTCATTTCATATGATATATAGCACAGACAGAGGGAGGGGGAGGAGATGGTACACTGCAAGTGACAACTAAACACTGAAACAAACACACACACACACACTGGCAGAGCTTTGTACAAACATGTGTGTGATGTTCTCATGACGTGTGTGTGTGTGTGTGTGTGTGTGTGCGTGTGTGTGTGTGAGGCGTGGTGAGAGCTGTGACTGGCAGTGTCAGTTGGGTTTTTTGGCTTTGTTACAGATTATAGAGGAGGAGGGGGAGGGAAAGAGGAGGATGGTGGGAAAGAGAGGAGGAAGAGGAGGAGGAGGAGGAGGGTGACATGCTGGCCGAATTGATTTAATATCTGTATATACAGTGTTAAACACATTTATTAATCCACCACCCAGTGTCAGGTGTTTACCACCGCTGTCCTAAATTAACAATGTTTTTAATATTCCTGTAATCCATCAGTATGTACAAGCTCTTTAATCAAAATGATATCTTTATCTTTATTGATATTTGCAGCAGAGATTTAATATTTTATGACGACATCTACAGGTCACATCCAGTAAACATTTTATTTCATCTAAAAATTGTTTCACATTTCATTTGTAATTAAAAATGTAATTTTCTTTCTTTGTTATTTAGTAAATAATGTAAATATTTATTATATTATTACTACTTATTCTACTATGTATTTTGCTGTTGTTTGTTTTTTTTACAACAGGAATTTGTCTGGAATTTCCCCTGATGGGGGGTAAATAAAAATATTCTATTCTGAAACACTGAAACTAGGCGACAACAGAAAAGACATGGAGGGAAGGAGGCAGCAGGAGAAGTGGTGGGAGGGAAGAAGGAGAGGAGAAAGATAAGGAGGACATCAGAGGAGGATCATATAGGAGAAAAGCTCCAGGAGCTGGATGTCAGCCTGCTGCGTTTGGAGGCCAAGCCCAAAATCAATATGGCTGCGGCGCTGTGGCTCCGTCTGCCTGCGATACCTCCACCAACAAAACCAAGGGAAAAAAGGGAAATGTCGAGGCAAAAGTTTCATTGCATGCCGTTTTGTTTCATCAAAGTGCGGTATGGATTGGCTCCCTGAGGATTGTTCGACATGACAACAGCGCAGCGAGGCGACATTTGAGACTGTAAACACTGACGACATCAGGGAAAAGGAAACTATACACAAGAGCTGGATGTGAAACAACAACTGTTACCCAGAATCCCTTCACTGGCTCAAAATGACAGGATGTTAACAATTAATCTATGAGGGTCTTTGTGATTAATATCTTAATTATTTAAGCAAACTATCATGTTCATGGTTTGTCAGTGTTTGGGCGTATATTACAACAGTTTTTTTTTTCTTAAATATGTCTCTGTAGTGATTTTAGGGGTGTCCTGATACAACTTTTTCACTTTGATACGATACCGATATTACAGCGTTGACTTTTATTACTTATTTTGTAGTATGGAGAACAACAGTCAGCAAAAGTACGTCTGAGAAAAACTCACCCATTTATTATTAACCAATGGGTTACATCAATTTAACCTTAAATATAAGAATATTCTATAATATAATAAAAATAATAATAAATAATAAAAATACACCAATAAAAACAAAAATTATATTTTTAAAGTGCAAAATAACCACTAGTTTAACTTAAAACATAATAATATTGTACAACTGAATAGAATAAATAAAAAATAAATCAGAAGACCCTGAAAAATAACCTCAATAAATCCAATAAAAGCAGCGCTGCTGGATAGAAGAGCTGGAGTGGAGTCTGGAATGGACTTTTGATGCAGACAAATATAATCCGATAATGTTTTTTTTTTTGCTGATATCAGACCGATATCAATATTGGATCAGGACATCCCTAAGTGGTTTGATATTAAAATACCTCTTTGCTAAATCAGGCTAATGAGCAGTGAATGTGGACAAAGTTAACACCACATAAGTGGACATGATGATCTTTAGTGTCCTGTTGAAGCATCCAAAGCATCTGGATGAGGGTCTGTTCTCCCAAAGGAAAACACTGACATCATCACAGTGTTTGTAATATGAGCTCAGAAAAGCAAGAGGACATATTGTTGGACTCGGCTTGTTAAAATGGACCGTAGCGGGTCGAGTATGGTACAAGACTCCAGTTGAGATGCAGGGAGGCAGACTGTGGAAGTATATCTGTGCCATCTGAATTTTAATTTCAATTTCTAAAGCAGATTTTTTTTTTTTCCCCATTAAAATTGAATTTCAAAAAAAGCATACATTTTTATTTCTGACACGTTTTCTTTCTCAATGTAAAAAGTGTAAAAAATGTAATTGTGTAAACAGTGTAAAAAATGTAATTTTTAAAAACAAACCTATATAACAAAATTCAGCGTCTACAAATTTGGTGAAAAAAATATTCAGCATCAAAAAATTCACCTGCAAAAAAATCAGTCCAGAGACCAAAACGTTGGATGATTGCATTTTTAGACGTTGAATTTCTTTATATTTAATTTTTAAAAAAGGAATATTTTGAGACATTGATTTTTTTTTTTTTTTTTACACAGAATTTATTTTATTATTGAGAAAAAATAAATGTCAGAAATAAAATACGTGGTAGATATATATGGTTTTGAAATTCAAAGTCTGATGCTGGGAAAAAATTCTACTTCAAAATCAGCAGTAGAATTTTTGATATTGAATATTTTTACACAAAATTTTTGGACCCTGAATTTCCTTATATAATTTTTTTAAAACTGATATTTTTTTTTTATGTCTGATTTTGATGCTAACCAAAAAAAAAATCAGTTTTAGAAATTCTAATTCAAAATCAGATGGCACAGATATACTTCCATAGAAGACGACAGGACTGGGAGGGGAAACATGGAGGGATGGCCAGCCCTGGGGGAAGTGTTTTATACTGTAGGTTTTCATGTCGTTGTTCCTCCCACTCTGCCTCCATCACTATCACTCTCTCTTACCTTCTTTACATGCTTCTTTCAGCTCGGGGGATTTGGAGCTGTCACTCAGACAACGTGCTGCGTCCAACAAGAAAGCAGACAGAGCACAAGGCTTTCGTTTATTGATGACAGACGCCAAGACGTTTTACTTTCTTCTCTTTGGAGGTGACAAATCGAAGCGTAATGTGCACGAGGCAGCAATGAATCATGTACCAGTGGTTACTGTGCAGTCACTCAACTGCATGCATTCACTGAGACTGACAGCTAGAATATTCATTTGAAAAAAAAAAATGCCAAAAGTGCATGAAATAGTCAGCACTACATTCACACTTCAGGAACGAAAGTGGAGGTTTGTTTCCTAGCTGCCACTTCAGCCTCTCTCGCTCCATCCAAACACCACCCATCAGGTACTCACCAGTCATACTCTTCAACGAACATTGGCTGTTTTTCCTCTTCCTTTTCGGGCCATTGAGCCACCTGAGAGATGACAAAAGAGACAAAGACAAAGAAAAATATGTTAAAACACATGGAAATATACGAAACTTTTATGCATCTGGATAGAAAAACACATAACCCAAAACTCACAGGCAGTTTTCTTGTAAAAAATAGCAAAATTACACCATTTGTCATTGTCAAAAACTATAAAAATAAACGCTTCTGTCAGGAACTGTAACTTAAAACTGTGATATTTCATCGGAATCACTTTATTCTAAATTTTGTGAAAAAATAAACTATTTGAAGAAACTAAATCCAGCAATAAACAGCAAATTCTGCACTCATCAGAATGAATAACTCGACTGAAACCAACGGTCACATGACAAAAAAATAAATCAAGAGGACCAAGAGGACACGAGAGGTTGTAAAAATGTAAACAGTTGAATATGTACAGCAAGTGGATTCCTCACTTTTTCCATTATTGCTAACATGTGTGGGCTGTGGGAAATGTTGTATATATAGATTTCATTTTTGTAATGACTTACAGCATTACAGATGTCTTACAGTGCACAAAAGACATATCTGAGTTTCCACTATGATTGTTTTTCCATAAAAAAGTGCAGGATTATATGTTGCAGTGAAAACAAGGCTTAGGGGAGATCATGCTAACGAGAATATGCATGAACACCAGGAGTAAACACAAAAGAACCGTGCTTATATGCTATGTAAACATCAACATGCTAATGCCACATGTAAATTAATAAAATAAACCAGATAGTGAGGAGAAAATGCCGTAACCCAATGAAAAAGGACAGCTCACACACTTCAGTATTTGTCTCTTTTTGCATTATATCATCCTATGTGTCTGCGCCTGCGAACCATCTGGCGCTCAAATTAAATGGAAAAAAAACCCAACACCAACAGGAGCAAGGGTTGCCACCATTTTGATTCCTGACAGAGGAGTAATGAAGCCCTCTAGAGCAACCAGTGAAGGTTTACTCATCTGCACTTCTGACCGTCAACAAAAAGACCTCAAGGGCTAAAAACAACTGTAATTATCGGGGAAAAGCCCCACGATAACACAAAGGCTGCAACACCCTCCACTACTGTTGATATTACATTTTAATGATATTTTTGACTATAATTCTCATATTAGTGAAAAACAACATGACAGTTACTTAGTAGGAGAAGCACTGACTGAATAATTCCAGAGTTTTCTTCAGAAATATGAGCTAATATGGGGGAAAAAGTGAGCTAGCTTATAAACTATGGGCAAAGCTAGGAATAGCTAACAGGCTAATGCTCCAGAACTTTCTATCACATGAACCAATAACAGACCAACCTTACCGATGAAAGAACTGGGTGACAAACTGTCGACCCTTCACTTCTTTCTCCTGTCTGAAGGTTTTTCTTCTCTTTTTTTACTCCCTGACTTTTAAGACATCCTGTCGTCTCCTCCTCCACTAGCTAAGTTGCTAATCTGTTAGCTCTGTTCAGGCTGTCTGATGGAGCAGGTGGACTGAACCATTTTACAGAAATAGAGAGGGGGGAGTTGAGAAATGTTTCAACAACAAATAAACTTAGTGTTACCAGTTCTTTTGAAAACAATGTTTGTTTTAGAAAAAATGTATATGTGATTAAAATAAATAATGTTGGTCTAGAGACCAGACCCCCACAGATGTGGGATTTTACTGCCTTTATGGGAGCTCATACCCATCATTGTGGGAGCTCAGCTCCCATTGGCTCCCACATAGTTAAACTGTGATTGAGCATCAAGCATGCAAAAAGCAACAAGTGTGTGCAAAAACACGCCTCCTACTGCAGCGACACATGAGGAAGAAGAAGCTCTGATGGGAATCCATGACAGCTCAGAAATGAAGGAGGAGAAGTTGGAGAGAGAGAGAGAGGATGGGAGGAGAAAGTGCTCCTCCTTTGATCCCCATGAGTCCAGCTCTCCTCCTGCTCTCCTCCCACATCAGAGCTCTTTAATTCCAGCTCCAGGAGAGGGAGCAGGACTCCATTAGCAGCACCATCAATAAAACGTGACTCCTCTCTGTTAAGATGCAATACAACAGTCCTGTGGGTCACATTGGCTCTGTGAAGTTGTAGTACAGTACATTATTTATCATCTAGAGACTCTAATCCTCCTCTGGTGCTCTTTCTTTGTGTTATATTTTTAGTCACATTTCAGCTTTTCCTCATTTGGATCAAATCTCTAAATATAGAGGTCATCAGATGTATAAATGTGTAGACACTTTTTTGACATATTTTCTACTTATTCTACTTGTTTACTTCTCTCACTGCTTCTTATTTTTTATATACATCCTTATTGTAATTGTTTTTTAATTTCAACGTGCTCTGGATTTATATATATATATATATATATATATATATATATATATATATATATATACACACACGTATATATATGTATATGTATATACATATATATACACGTATATATATATATGTATATACGTGTATATATATACACACACACGTATATACATATATATGTGTATATATATATTTATATATATATACACATATATACATACACACACATATATATTTTTAATAAAAATGACACTTAGTATCGTGAGAGGAATAATTCTGTATTATAAATCTCACTCCTGCATCTAAACTCCATCCTCTCTCTAAAAATCCCCAAAGAAATTGATGAATGAAAATGTTAATTTGCATATAAATGTGTACAAATGCAATGAAAAACAAGTGTGTGACTGGAGATATTAATCAGCTCCTGAAAGTTAAATTTGAATCAACTTTGGGACCAAAAAAAAGAAAGCAAAAATAATCTTTCAAAGGGATTCAGTGTGTCTCCTGATGACATGCTCTTTGCGTCATGTTCTGCATGACATACTGATTATATTCCATCTGATCACGCACTGACATGTGAACTACGGATGGAAAAACAAGCTAAAGTTTCCGTGTTTTATAACCACAAGGTTTTCTTCCCCAGAGTGATCAAAAGCTCTTATTGCCTGGACTAAATCACAAGCTCCGCATTCAAACTGAAAAGACACGAGAGCCGCTGTGATCCCATCACTCAGACCACCAAAGAGGTGGTCTGGGACGCTGGGATCTGACCACATATCTTTTTGTAGTGTAAATGCTAATGAGTAAGGACACAAGAGGAAAACATCAAAGCTGCCATTCTGCTTTTTATCATGTCCAGTTGGTGCTAAAATCCTGTCTGCTGGCTTTGTTTGCAAGTCCAAAAATGTCAAAAAGCACAAAATTTATCTTTTTCCCTTTAATTTCACAACTTTCAAGAACAAAGAAGTGAACTTTGTGAACAAAATAGCATGCAAAATTGCAGTAAATCTCTGAATACTGTGTTTCCCTTTTGGTATTAAATGCAATCTAATCTGATGATTGAATACCTACAGCAAATTTACTGTAAATTTAAGACAATTTAAGACCTTAACTCTTTAAGTGCCACTGATTTAAAATCTGACGTAATAATACGTCAAAGTGGTTTTTCGCCAGCGGGTCGCCGATCACGGTCTCCTGCAGCCTGTGAGTAATTTTGGGGCTTCTGAGAGATGTAGTCGGTGCATAAAGAGACGGTATACACCACAGAGATCAAAGCAGGAAGTGGAGATGATCGAGATTAGTGAACAAAACAAACAGAATCTGGACAAAATGTAGTGATTTTGGTTTAAGTGTCTACCTCTGTGGTTCCTTTTGCCCTTTTCACAACACAGTGGGAAGTGTAACAGACCATTAAATGAAGCTCCTAAACAGCCTTAATAGTTGAAGGGTGACTGACTGTGAATGTTGAGCCTGTGGCGTCTTATTAGAAGCTCATCAGGATGTCAGGTTGGTGGGGACGTCCGACATGACAAATGTCTCCAGAAGCTGGAGGAGTCTGGACTCACCCGTGAAGCAACACTTCTCAGAAGAGCAGCGAAGTTTACAAGGTGCATATTTCACAACATCGACGAGTTAAGAAACCCGAGAACTCTTTGCCATGACATTACATGTCAAAAAAAATAATCAAAGCTGTCACAGCAGCAGGAAGATAAGGTGGTGATTTAAGTGACATCTCTGCCATCAGTCCATCCATAGAGCTGCTGCAGGCGACGAGCGTCACGCTGACACTTCATCCTCCCATGTGGCTGCAAGTTGTCAAAGGTGGAAACACAGGAAGAGTCTTTGTTCATGCCTGTGCAGCTACCGAGCTCTTTGAAGCCACCAACAGGTCGCTTGTCAACATCTGCCACGTTATTGTGCGTCAGCTGAGCGGCTCGCACAATAACACAACAAAGAGAAGAGTTGGCCCGGCAACGATACAGTAATGAAATAATAACAGGGCTCCAGCTCCAACCCTCTATTAAGAGCAATCCCAAAATAGCACTAATGAAAATATTAACACTATAGCAGATAAAAAGGAGCTTAGCACTGAGAGTGGAAACAAAAAAAAAAGCTTTCAGCGATCAGCTTCTGGTCTAACATGATGGTTATAAGCGCCGCATAAAAAAACATGTAAACAAACAAAGAGAGAAATTGATTTAGCAGCCTGACAGGATCTGATATTGTGTCACACTTCATGCAAACTGCAGAACGCCTGTTCACAGGTGAAAACATCATGCATAATAAAGATTTTTAATGGAATGTGACTTTTTGCATGTCGGGGCAGGACGCCCTGTGCAGCACAGACATACCAGAGAGCTTTTTTAGATTTACCAGCTCTTAATGGGACCGTGGGGTTGCAACACACTGCTGAATATACACTGCGCCTCTCTGCAACCTGAGCCAACCTCACAGAAACATGCACATGCTGTACTTTCTCTCCGGCGAACGCACGGTGTGAAAGTTGACGTGTAAGAGCGACAATGCCATTCCTGCACACACACGCACACACGCACACACACACACACACACACACACACACACACACACACACACACACAGCCCAAAACAAACAGAACGGAGAGAGTGAGCGACGCCAGCCAAAAAGATGACTAGAAAAAGACTTACAGCTCTGACCTGATGATGCAGTGGGACTGTAAAATATGCATGGCAGAGGAGGACGGCTGGCTGCAGCTGCAGATGTGGACGAGCCGCTACACAGCTCTCATGCATGGACTTCTGTCTGCCTCTCTCTCTCACACCCTGATGTCTCTACCAGTTGTGCTATGTTTAACCCGGTCGACCCACTCAAATACACTCTGCCTCTCCCTCCCTCTTCCTCTGATCTGTGGGGCTTTCTTGCTTTCTGCTGCCAGCACCTCCCACTGCGCTCTGATTGGACGACAGCCAGCTTCTCCACCTGTGACTTTGACAGCGTGTAACATGTAATGCCGTAGTGTCAGGTAAACCGAGCACTCTCATGAAACTATTTTCAGGTTTCATTAAAGTAAAGCAATTACGGTGTTCTTGCACTATTTCTTTGGTAGAAAATAGTCAATTTATTGTAAGGCCCGACCAATATGGAGTTTTTGAGGCCGATTCCGATAATGATATTTAGCAGGAAAACAATCTGATAACCGATTAATCTCTGAAAATATTATTTTAAACAATGCTATAAATTGAAGGCATGACAATTAACTTTTTGCGACAACTTTCAACAACTTTGTGAACAAAATAACGTGCAAAACTGCAGTAAATCTCTGAATTTTGTGTTTTCCTATAGGCATTAAACGCACCATCTGAAGATATAGCAAATTTACAGTAAATTTAATACAATTCAAGACCTTAATTACCCAGATTTTAAGATTTTTTTAAGGAACCGCAGGAGCCCTGATTCAAGCCTGTCACAAAATATCATAAATAACAGGGAGCAGCTTTCCCAGACACTAGAAAAAGATGATTAAAATTCTCTATAAAAGCTCCACAAGTCAGCTTCAAAATGACCTTGTTTTTATTGGGGCGGTGCCAGAAACATCACCAACATACTTTCAAAACCTCAGCACATAAAAAATCTGGCAAGACTCAATCGGAGGTTAGTAAAATATGCTTGTTATTTGGCTGAGAGGCACCTGCTCTGGAGCTCAAGCATTAAACCGAACAATACGAAGACACAAGTCCAGAGGATTATATCCATATCAGCGTCTGAATGAGGCCCCCTGTCTTATGTTTTGAGGGCCACAGTGGCCTATTGTTCAGCATGCATGCTCCAGGCCTACAGCTGGGTCCGTGCTGTCCTATACGTCCAGCGCTAATGGACACTTTGTTCCCTCATGTGTCCCACCACTGTCTAAATTACAGTCTGAGCTAGATGCAGATATAATATGCGACAACTCCCTCTGTCCAAATACCCCAGTTTACAGCAAACCCACGCATAACCAATAATAAACATCGTCAGCTCTTCTGCATCTAGTGCAATAAAAATATAAAAAAGGCTCAAATGAGTACATGCAGCCTGTATTTAGCGACATCAACCTAAATTTTGTGTAGATTCTGCTGCTGTAAATCCTATTCTATACTTTCCTAAAGTATTTCCAAACCATATGCATTCTGGGTGCTTTGATGTGGGATTATAGGAGAAGACTTATTCATAGTCAGTGTATTACTTACAGTAGATGGCGTCCGGCACGCCCCCACTTTAGAGAAACAGAGCAGGATTAAAGCGATGTAGTGCAGCAATTGTAATGCAATGTATTTTAGACACCTAAAAAAATCAATACCGGTTTAAGTGTGCGCTCTGTTTAGAGTATTGTCACTGCTATAGAGTTTCGAATTTGTCATTTCACCCTTCAGAAGACAGGAGCTGCTGGTCCACCCCTACCTCTATTGGTTAGTTTGTTTGCATTAAACAAATGCGTCAAACAATGTGTACTTTACACAACACCACCTGAAAACACCTGAGCTATCCCTGCATCCATTTCTCTTTAGATGAAAAAAACAACTAAGAACAGAAAATCGTTCGTTCTGACAACGCAAAAAACATGAATCATTCAGGAAAGGCAAATATATTCAAACGGTGGTCTTATTAGTATTATTTGGATTTGATAAATAGGAAATTTTAGCAGAGTTACGTGGTATAAACTGCAGGTGCATCCCAATCTATAGCAGCTTATTTGTATTTTATTTGTTTACCAGTGAACACTGATCATGCTGCACTGATATTTCTTTTTTCCTCATTTCATCTTCAGTTATTGTAAGAGAAACAAACTCGATGAACTGGACTGTGACTAATGCAGCCATGTGAGATCATCAGCATCATCGGTTCAAATTCACCATCATTTCAACCATCAAACCCGCCGCTGGTGAGATTCCTCTTCTCTTGTACGAAGCCAAGGATTTTTATTAATTCACAGAGGAACTGAGAGGAACACTCACAATGCTGCCGCATTAATGTTAATATAATAAGTCACCACTTAAATTTGATTCGAGCACGTTTGGCTGCAGAGAGCTGAGAAGCAGGAACAGTTTCATGCTATAATTCAACGTGCCATTATGCACCACTGCTTCAGAGATGAGTCATGTATATACCAGCACATACCTGACGGACGCACCCATACGCTGTCAGAAGACAATGTTCTCTCACTCTATTCAACCAGTGTTTAAATTAAACACACAGGGAGCCTACAGCGCTATATGTAAAAGCACAAACAAGTATAAACGCTCTATAAACTGCCTTTAAACATGACAGGACAACCTCACCTCAAACTCCCTCTGCTGCTTTACAGCTGAGCAAACAGGTGTCATATCTGTGACCAATGAGAAACTGTGGCGAGCATGGAAAAAAAAAAAAACATGCACGTATTTTGTGAAATATATTTATGCTAAATAATGAAATAAAATCATTAGCTGCAGGAGATGAAAACCTCTCGAAGCACTTTGACAACAAAGATTCCTGGATGCAGAAAATCACACACACTGTGCTGCTGTCAATGCAACACACTGCAAGCAGCCTTGCATCAGCTGTGGTGACATGTTAGGAGAAGTGATGCAAGCCGCAACCACACATCCACGTTTGAACTGAATCCAGCCGAGCAGCAATTTCTGCATCTTATTGAGAGCCACTGAGAATATGAGCACATTTATGAAGCCGTGAGACCGACGCGGACTTCTTTCAGCTCAGAAACTGAAAAACTTTCACATATCAAACAATCCTCAGTCCATGAGTATAGGTGTTCTGCTCTCTGTCTGCATGCCACCACAGTAACTATAGCATCACTTCAAAGAGCTGGATCAGTTCAAAACAAAAGGGACAACATACAGCAGGGAGGGGCAGAGATTTAATCAAATCCACCGTCATGCCGAACACATCCCTGATATCTCCTCTGAGAAGCATCGGCTCCAGCCTGAAGCCCACGGAGCTTTAATTCTTTGTGCCTTTAATTGCCCAAACGCTCGGTAACAAAAGCAGAGAATACTTGAACCCAAACATATCAGATGTAAAAAAGAAAGGCCGGTGTACGGACTCCGGCATCCATGACGGCACCAACTGTCCCCGTCCTCCAGCGGCGGAGCTGTTAATCTCCTGACAGGTGCTCATGTTAGCCCAGGAATCTGCCGGGCTCCGGTGGATCGACTTTCTCAACACGAGCTGGTAATAAAGGCAGCATGGAGGCACAGCCGGCTAGCCACATGCTACCAATAACATCAGCCCATATTGACATTATTACATACATCCAGGTGCCTTCAGGTGCTCCTCTTATCCACTTAGCCTGACAGCAGTAAATAAATACCGCCTGTCGTAAACAGAGATGCTCTGTTTTTTAAAGGAAATAAGCCTCGCTGCATGCACAGCCATAATGCTTACATTCAATGTAACGAGTTCATTGGCAACAGAAGGATGTCTGTGATGCGCTTTTGGCAAAACGCTTCTTTCTATATTCCTCACTGCAGCCTTAAAGTCTATAACCATCAGATGGTTGAAACCAGAGCCTCCCTCATACAACATATGGATTCAAAAAGTTTGGGACATTAACACGTTAATTAAGTTAACTCTTTGAGTGCCAGCTGTTTTATAAAACAGAAAGTGTCTTGTTTCAGCGTTTTTGCCCATTTTGAGTCATATTTCTAGACCCACAGAATATTTTGTACTATGTCTCTGAAAACACTGAATAGCTCAAATGAAAGAAGAGACTCTCTATTTCATCATGAAAAAAATGTTTGTTTTTACCTTGTTCCATTCTTGTTTTATCAGAGGTAGAGTAGAGGACACTTTCACCAAAATCAACACTTTTTGTCCAGATTCTGTTTGTTTTACTCTCTAATCTCGATCGTCTCCACTTCCTGTTTTGATCTCTGTGGTGTATACCGTCTCTTTATGCTCTGACTACATCTCCCAGAAGCCCCAACATTACTCACAGGATGTGTGAGACTGCGATTGGCGACCCATTGTGGGAAAAAACACTTTGACAGCAATACGTCAATGGCACTCAAAGAGTAAAAAAATGCTGCTTTCACTGTTTACTTCCTGAACTCTCAACTCAGATCTTAAATTCGTACTGAGGGCTCAAAAAGGCTCAATATTGGACACCTCGACATGGGAACATGGAGAAAAATGCTGAAATGATCCTTTAAAAGAGGGATCGTCCATTAAAAGTATCACAGCATTCTGAAAATAAACACAACTCGCCTGTCAAAGGCAAAGCAGATTGATATTGACAGATAAGTTTTTCCTTTAGCTGGAGGCCCCCCTCCACACAGAGGGCCCCTTCCTGTAACGGGCTCCATTCCACTAATATTATGTTTTCATTTATGAGAAGAGGCTTAAACAGTGCTGTGTTTGTTTGCCTGACTGGTTCTGCTTCTCAAGAAAACGCAGGGGCGAGGGGAGGATCCCATGTAGCTTTAAGCCTCGCTCTCTGAAAAACAATTCAGACGAGAGGAAGAGGGGAAAAAAAAAGTGGTCGCTTTGTTATTTAGCTTATCTGGAAAGAATGATCCGGGGACGTAAGAAGAGAGGGAACCATGAGAACATTTCAGACAATAAATAAAGATGGGAAGCTAAAGATTCCCTTTAGGATGTCCTCGGAAAACCTTTAGGTTACACAACGGCGGGAAGCGAAGCCTGATTCGTTTCAGGGATATGTTTACATCAGGAAGACGTTTAACGTTACACAGGCCGACGTGAAACAAGACTTTTGTGTGTAAAAACAGAACTCACCGTTTGTCTTCTCCCTCTGATGGGTTAGGGTCCTGCTCCTTGGGCACGTGTTCCATTCACCTTAATTCCATCCAGCAGCCAATCAGGAGAGACTGAGGCAAGCCCCGCCCTCGGTTGCACACTGGTCATTCGCCGGTCGGGAGGGCTCCGTCAGTGAGACATGACAGGGTCCCGTCCCTGGGCTTTCGGCTCGTTTTGGGGAGGATGGGTGGTGGTGGCGGCGGTGGTGAGTCTACAGGGGGAGTGGAGGTGAGGTTGGTGTGAAACTGCAAAACGCTGGAGGTCAGTCGGGGTGAGTCGGGGCTGAAGGTGGATGTCAGTCTGAGGGATTCGGAGGATGGAGAGGGATCCAATCTGGAAGGAACAAAGGAGCCAGTCAGGTTACTCACAGTGATTAAACCTTCAGTTTACTGGCAGAGATTATTTATGCTTTAAGGACCAACAACAGAAAAATCACTGTTCCTGACTTTTCAAATGAGAACACTTTAATCTGCAGATTAATCAATAATGAAAATAATCACTGGTGTCTGTTTTATCATTTATTTATCCAGCACTCATCGAACAAAACAATGCGAGTTTAACCCTTTTCTTTAAAAAAAAAAAAAAAACCTCATGAAAAAGATTCTGTTAAAACAAATAATCTGCTTTTTCTGCTCCGTTTTATGTACCTTAAATGTAAAGCATCTTAGAGTATTTAGAAAAACGCTCTTGAAATAAAATGTATTACTATTATTATTCTTAATGATGGACTCAGTAATGTCCAGAAGCCTAAAAAGCCTTTGCACTACCGACTCTTTCTAAGGGAATCAAAGTTTCACATGCTGATAAAAATATGTTCCTGCTTCATCACTGCAATATTACAATATTTATAATTTAATCAGGCCTGAAGCAGAGGAAACATGTTTTTTGTGATACAAAGACTGATGGAGTCTCTCTTCTTGGGTGGAGCAGCTGCTAAAATCAGCATCACCGGTAATTTAAGGACCCACATTCTCTCATTTTCTGGTTCATATTTGTATTTTGTTTCTACTAGGACATGTTTACTTGCTGTGATGCAACAGAATTGAGTTGCTAGGCAACAGCGTGGGTCCATATTTACGTCCTGTCAGCACGCGGTAATAAACTGGGACGCATTTATAGTGTTTACATTTAAAATGAAATCCTGACAGCTTGTTTCAAACGCTCAGTTTATGAATGTGAGATGTGTTTATTTATACTATTTATTAGGGGGTGGGAAAAAACAGTGATATTGCAATATATTGTGATATTTTTTCTTACGATATAATACCAATTTTTAATTTCTTAATATAATTTTTTTCCCCCCCAAAAAAAGTCAGTTTGGGCAAATTAAAATCCAAAACATCTTCCGCACTTTAAAATTTTAAATAAAATATAAAATTAAAAAAGAATCCTTTGACAGCACTAATATATAACATTGTGTTATATTGCAATATCACAATATTGCAATAATGCACTGTATCGTGATACAGTACAATACCCACCCCTATTATTTATACATAACTTCAACCTGCTTTATCATGTAAAACACATGAAAATTTAAGTTTTTATAACATGGGACCTTCAAATTGATCCAAATGTGAGACATGTGACACATGGATAGAAAAAAAAGAAGTGGTGTCCTCGTGCAGCAGAGGGATTCCTCACAGTTATAACAGGACACTGAGGCCTGGAGGTCAGAGGTGAAGCTCCTCCACCTTCAACTGCTGCTGCTACAAGTTCCTGGAAAACGTGTCAGGGAATGTCACCTCTGGAGAGGGGTTAAGTAGCTTTAAGATGAGCAGCCTGATGTGTGTTTGTGTGTGTGCGTGGACTCAGAGGGTCCTCATCCATTAGCCCCGGCCTCTCTCCTCCGCTGTCAAAGGAAGGCTTTATTCTTTCCTCCGCTAATCCCTGGTTCAATGCCTTTCTAATCCGGAACAGTGGGATATGGGGCATGAGAATGTCCTCAGACATGACTGATATTATTATTGCTTTTACTGCTAATAGAGAGATTACAGGCCGCATTCGAAACAACCTTTCTCTGCAGGAAGAATGAGCTGTTTTGGGGTCATATTACAACAGAAGACGATGAGATTTCACACCCGGGAACCTTCTGTGTGATGCAGACAGAAAATAAAATGATAATTTTAATCAAATTTAACAGTTTTAACATGTAGAAGAGCATCAGGTGCTGGTGAGTTAAGTCTTAAACAAATCCTGAAAAGATCATCAATTAATGTTTGAACAGAAACGTAATTCACAAAATTGATGAAGCTTTATTGTTTTTAATTATCCAGTTATTAACCAAGCTTTCAACTGATGAGGATGCTCTTGCTGTTTTCTTGGTTTAAGTCTTCATAATAAATTACATTTGGTTTCTAAACTGTCCAGCAAAATGAGCAGCAGTAATTGTTGCTATTTTCTTTCGACAGATTAAATAATATAAATAACTCTTGCACACATATGAGATATGGATGGAAAGGTAACTGTAAAGTAAAAACATCAGTTCGTATCAGCTGAACGCCTGCATTAACAGTCTTTATTCTGAATAAATGATTTGCAGAATTACTGAATCTACAAGTGTAGAAAAATGCTGAGGTGACGTACTCTAAGTGTTATGAAGCAGTTCAACCTTCAGCGTGTCACAAAGCTCTGACTGGACCCATAAATGTTATGAATATATTTATTCATGAGATAAAAAACAGAGCTGCATCTGCCAGAAGAAGAGACACTAAAGACGAGGCTGAAGTTTTATGTGGCGTGTTAACAGGAGGGTGAAAATAAGGGGTGGGTATTGGAAAGGGCTTCACAATACGATATGTATCGCGATACTTGAGTCACAATACGATACATTATTACCATATTATGATACTGTGATATATTTATACATTCATATACACATGCAGATATACATTTAGGCTGTTGTGGTTAGCGTGTTAACATGTTTTTTTTCATTGTTGTTTATTAAAATTTTTATTTCAACGTGCAGAAGTTCTGGATTTTCAATTTTTTTTTTACAAAAAAAAAAAAGATAAGAAAAAGTATTGCAATATCTTACCGTATCGATATTTCTTTCCACCACTAGTAAAATACTCTACTATTAATGTCATTTAAAATCCGATGCTTGAGTGCCATCGATGTAAAAATACGTCAACGTATACGTTTTTCAGCAGGAGGTCGCTGATCGTGGTCTCCCACAGCCTGTGAGTAATGTTTGGGCTTCTGGGAGATGTAGTCAGAGCATAAAGAGACGGTATACACCACAGAGATCAAAACAGGAAGTGGAGACGATCGAGATTAGAGAGTAAAACAAACAGAATCTGGACAAAAAGTGTTGATTTTGGTGAAAGTGTCCTCTACTCTACCTCTGATAAAACAAGAATGGAACAAGGTAAAAACAAACATTTTTTTCATGATGAAATAGAGAGTCTCTTCTTTCATTTGAGATATTCAGTGTTTTCAGAGACATAGTACAAAATATTCTGTGGGTCTTGAAGTAAGGTCAGACACCCAGCAGGACTACCTGTGGTGTGATGATGACATGAAGCCAGAGGCCTCCTTTCTATCCAGCCTCAGCGCTGCTGTTTGTGTTTGTGGCTCAAACAGTTAGCTGTTTATCACACCGAGTCACAGAAGACAGACGAGACAAAGAGCCCACTGTTTGATCAGCGACTGAAACTCATTCAAAGTACCAGAAAAATAAATGAACAATGGTCCCACATCATTTGAGGAAGCACGTTTCAGTTTGGTGGAATTACAGCTATGCAAAGCGGCGTTTGTCATCGTGACACGTTCTGGAAAGGCCTACATCGGCACGCTCTGCCGACGGCGCTGCGAAACTCCAGCTTGTGTTGCATTAGTATTAAGCAACATGACAGCTTGGTTAATGTTTTGACTGAGCGATCCACTTGTGTCTGACAGACTGTGGTAAGGCTGACAACATCAAGGGGCGCTCGTTTGTTTACCAGAAAGTTGTGTTTTTTGGGTTGACGGGACCAAATTAGCTGGAGTTCAATATGGCCACATTTTGGATATGACGTCAATTAGAGAGGTGAGCAGTAAAACATAATTATCCTTTCTATTATTACCTTCTTATTTAATGTTAACTGACGGCCGGGACAAAGGCTCAGTGTAACACCTAGTAATATTTGTTCTAATTGTCTGGGGTAGGGTTGAATCATTAATCATCATTACTATTTGAAATGTTTACACTGGCCCAAACCTAGCGGTTGGAAATAAGCAGATATTTAATGACCTGAGGGTTCATCGCTACTCTCAAACACTGCTTTGTGTCACAAAGCGGATCAGCTGGAGAATAAATCTCTGAATTAAATTAAAGTCAAATCAAATTTGTCCTCCAATTTTTTTATGCAGGGAAGCAGAAACTGCAATGTTAACGCAGCGAGAGTGCACATGTAAAACTGGATGTTTCCCCTGAGTCCAGTTTGACCTCTGACCTCAGCAGTTTCTATTCCACTAGAAGCTAGCAGGCTAGGCTAATTAGCTTCCACTACATATGTGCCACTTCAGCTAGCGTGATAAATCTTTGCAGCAAAGCTCTGCCCCTCTCTGCAGGCCATATATATACAGTAGCTGCTCTCTCTACTGCTGTGTCCTTGTATGTACTCGCTCGTCTCTGCTTCCACCCTGAAAGTTATGCTTATATTAATATCCCATATATCCAAGGTCAGGCAAAGAAAACACAGTTTGTCAAGTGGTCTGGGGCGGAAAAGAGTGCATAGCATACTTTAGCTGAAGAAAGAGCGCTGATAAGGAGGGAAAGTGAGAAAGAAAGTGATAAAGTGAGATAATACATTCAGTATTTTGTGGAGGTAAAGTTGATGAAAGGTAGAGAAAAGACTTGATTTCGGTCGGCGCTGGAATAGAGACAAAATAAACCCACTTATCAGAGCTGGAAGACGAATAACAGGAAGAGAACAGGGCGCGTCAAAAGGCAGATTTAGGGCGTTCAGCTGGATTTAAGCACCAATGTACACACAGAGATAAATGCCTGGGATTGTACAAGTTCAGTATCGGTTATGGATTCATTACACAGCCATTTATGGTCAGCGCACGTTGAGGGGGATAAAACGTGACTACGCAGTGAATCATGTTGTGATTGTATCAGGAGACGAATCATGTGAAATAAGGCAGTTTTAAAGAGGAGATGAATGGCTCCAGTGTTCCTGGGTGACCTTCCAAAGACAGCAGAGACAACATATATATTTTATTAAGACTTATTCTGGCTGGAATAAGGACATAACAGCAGCATATATACTGAAATATATACATATGTAGAGCATGTACACAGAGACGGAGACTATTAAAGGGACAATTCACCATTAAATCAAAAACCCTGTTTCTTCTCTGACATGTAGAGCTATTTATCAGTCTAGATTGTTCAGCTGTGAATCGTTGGAAATATTGTCTGTTGTTCCAGTATAAAGCAACTAAAAAACAAGATAAATAAAGACTAATAAGCTTTAACAAACACACACGGTGATTAACAAATTGATTTTTCCTCCACACAGCGTCAGGTGTTTACCACTACTGCCCTAATTTTATCGTATTAGTGATTATCTTTTTTTTTTTTTTAATGATTTTGTAATGTCAAAATGATATCTTTAATGCTAAAATATAATTACTGCTATCCAGGAATTTACAAAAATTAAAAAAACAGAAAAAATATCAAAAGACAGTATTATAACAATGTTAAATTCCAGTTATTTCCTGTCATTCCTGACCTGAAAAATGTGTTTTAGAAATTAAGAAATTTAAATGTGAATTCAGTTTAAAGTCCTCAGTCCTGTTCAAATCACTGTATATAGAGTATATCATGTAAAGACACAGAGGGATGTATGAACTTAAAGTGGAGCACAGATTTATTTCTGATGATCTGAAAAGTTGCTCATAAATTAAATTAGTGCTCTGCGACGACTTGAAAAGAGCAACACTTTCTTTGAACGATAACTCCAACATTTTTTTTTCAACTATGACGTCTCTTTGTACACTCACAACAACTCACATGTCTCCGCCTCATGCACCTTGATTCTCTTGCCTTCCAGCGCTGCTTCCAAATTTTAATTGGGCCTGCAAAAAACTGGCATTTTCCCTCAAGGATGAATGGTTCACCTTTAATTGCATGCTCTGAGATACAGCCTTTATATCGTATCAAAAGGAGGGAATGCACATTGAAGCTTGGTGTTAATTAAACAAGACCTGCTCTCCTTCTCCTCTGTTTAAGGCCAAAGAGATCGATGTTCCTCTGTTCTTCCAGAAACAAATGCAGCTCTGCACCGGGAAGAAATCTGCTCGGCCAACAAAGGAATACTAAAGAAACAGGGTGCTACAATATTTAGGAAGTATGTTTCCAGTCAATTAAGTTGATGAGACTTTGATAGTTTGCTGGCTGTAGCATGGACACCATTAGCAGGAATAAAGAGCTTTTTGTTTGGTAGAAAGCCCAAAGAAAGTGCATTATAGCAATCCAAAGAAAGTCAGCACAACTCAATCAGATCTGCAGAAGCCTCTTGACTTTGACGTCTGCACATTCTTGCATTAAAACCAGTTATTTTGGTTTCAAGGTTGCGACACGGTAGATTTCTATCCTTGGATGCTGTATAAGTCAAAAGGTCTGGAGGGACTGTTTGTGGTGCACACTTCTCTCTATAACAGATAAAAAGAGTCTAAATCAACAATAAACTGCAGTCAAAAACATATTATACGCACACATCCACCAAAAAAGGCATCATCAACATGGCCGACAGCTCGCAGTAGAGCAGAAGCATTACGACGAGGGGTGGGTATTGGCAAGGACTTCACAATAGGATATGTATCGCAATACTTGAGTCACGATACGATCCAATTTTGCAATATATTGTGATATATATGAACACATACTGTATGCATACATATATTTATATATGTACCGTACATATATTTAGATATATACAGTGGATTATTTTTTATTTGATTTTTTTTTTATTAAAATCTTTATGTCAACATGTGGAAGGTGCTCTAATTAGCCCAAAACCTGACTTCTTTTTGGGAGAAAAAATTATATTAAGAAATTAAAAATCAAAAATATTATATCAGAAACAAAAAAGTATGACGATATTTATATTTTTTCCCCAATCGTAGTTGAGGGGAGATCTGAGAGACATGGACATGGAGTGTTCATATTCAACCACATTTAAATGTATTTATTATGGTTAGTTTCCACAAACAGTTACCGTGATGCTAACACAGCGGCTAGACGGCTCATGCTAACAAGCTGCGCAAACGCTGCGCATTCAAGGTCACTGTTAACACCCGCCTCCCCCCGTCCCCCACCATTCGCTGATTGGCCAGGATGGAAATCATCCTGAGAAATCGAGTCTAAGGGGCTCAAACCCAGACGTAATCTGTAGGGAAATGATAATTGAGTGGAAGACAGGCTAACTCAGGCTCATTTAAATGATCTCCTGTCATTTAAATGTCAGGGCGGCAGAAAGAACACAGAAGAACTGCATTTTGATTCGTGGCTCTTGTACCAATTATTTGAATCGTCAGCTTTAAGGAGGGCAGCCGGACACCTGTTAAGGCTACGACATGCTTCTAGCAGTTGCTGGCGTGTTCTGGCTGATCACATGTCAGTCCTCATCACGCTTAAATAGACTAAAACTTGTTTCCTTTCTTTAAGATGATCTTAATGTGTCTCTTCCTCCTGCTGCAGGTGTAAATGTCGCCTCAGCAGAAGATCATGTTTTTCATTTTAACCCTTGTTAAAATTCACACCATGACGGCAGACATGGGGTCAGTGCTCCCGACTCCCAAGGGTGGCGTGAGCAATTAGTGCTTAAGTAATGGAACAGGGCCACGCTGACTTGTTGATGTGGCGAATGCAGTCTGATGGTGGAAGAAATGGAGGTGGGTGTCAGTTAGACCCCAGGGTCACAACTCGTCAAAGGCAAAGAGATCATGTTTCATGCTCTTGCTCTCTCACCACACTAATTACTGTCGGGGATTATTAATAGGTGCTAATATGTCACAGCAAAGTGACTAAATGCTACCTTTGCAGCCATTCGGTATAAAGTGTGACCTTGTGGCTGCGAACGCGCACAAACACAGACGTCTGCAGACACTAAAATGTTAATGTTCAACTTACACAGGTGGTGATTCCTGGTTTCAAACTCAGAAACATCCATCCGACATTTATTTCCTATGCAGGGAGCAATAACGCTTCACTCAGCAGCTTTGCGACACCCAAAGCAGGAAACTGCTGCAGAGAAAATCCCAAAACATGGATCTCTGGTTTCAAACTGTTTGAACTTTGACCTACTTTGACACCGCAGGCTTTCCAGCTATGATCAGTTCGTCTCACGTGTCCCAAATTTAGATGTTGAACAAGCAAACAATGGCCCCTTTGAATTTGGACACATTCCCTGACATGGTAGGTTTAAGTGGGGCTGTGTGTCTATACGTCTTTATATAGTGCCCTGCCCTGCCCTGGAACACAGTGTCCTACCCTGACTCTGCTGCTAACACTATGTTTGCATGTACACTCTGTGTTTGGGTGTGCTTATAGATAAGTCAGCACCAGCCAAGGACACGTGGGACAGACTAGGTCAACAGGGACACTTGACACTGACGCACTTTCTATATGCTTCTGTCGCCTTCGCTGTTTCTGTCTCCTCCGCCAACAACCACAGCCTTATCCGTCCTTTTCATCAACTTTCTTTCCTCGTCTCGTTCGTCTTTCCTTTTTTTGTTTTTGCTCTTTTTTTGACAGGTTTTACGTCGTCGTCACTTCTGCAGCTGTCCTCACCTCGCTCTTTGGCTCTCACAAACTCTCTGTTATCTGGGTGTCACTTTTAAAACGAATGAGGGTAATGACAATGATAAGATGTGGAAAAACAAAACCCCTAGAGTCATGGATAGACAGACAGACAGACAGATAGACAAATAGATAGATAAGATATATAGACAGATAGAGAAATAGATAGACAGACAGACAGATAGACAAATAGATAGATAGATAAGAGATATAGACAGATAGATAGATAGATAAGAGATATAGACAGATAGAGATATAGACAAATAGATAGATAAGATATATAGACAGATAGAGAAATAGATAGACAGACAGACAGATAGACAAATAGATAGATAGATAAGAGATATAGACAGATAGAGATATAGACAGATAGATAGATAGATAGATAAGAGATATAGACAGATAGAGATATAGACAAATAGATAGATAAGATATATAGACAGATAGAGAAATAGATAGACAGACAGACAGATAGAGATACAGAGAAATAGATAGACAGACAGACTGATAGATAGATAGATAGATGGATGGATAGAGGGAAAAATAGAGGCAGATAGACAGATAGATAGATAGATATATAGATAGAGAGAAAATAGGGACAGACAGACAGATAGATAGATAGATAAACAGATAGATAGATAGATAAACAGATAGATAGATAGATAGATATATAGATAGAGAGAAAATAGGGACAGACAGACAGACAGATAGATAAACAGATAGATAGATAGATAAACAGATAGATAGATAGATATATAGATAGAGAGAAAATAGGGACAGACAGACCGATAGATAGAAAGATAGATAAACAGATAGACAGATAGATGATAGAGGGAAAAATAGAGACAGATAGATAGATAGATAGATAGAGGAAAAAATAGGGACAGATGGACAGACAGATAGATAGATAGATATATAGATAGAGAGAAAATAGGGACAGACAGACAGACAGATAGACAGACAGACAGACAGACAGACAGACAAATAGATAGATAGATAGATAGATAGATAGATAGATACCCTCAGAATAACAAAATGGAAAGCGGTCTACCTGTTGGTGTGTCTTCTCCAGCGACTGTCTTGTTAAATGTTTACATATTTGAGCACATGATTCATCCATGATTATGAAAAGATGCCCCAGAGGCAGAAAAAAAACAAATAGGCTGAAACAGGAAAGTAAACAGAGTCTAAGGAAAGTCAGCTTGATGTGCAAAGATGAAATATTCAAACAGACCGGAGCGCTTTTTAAACATTTGTTTACTTGGGGTGGGAAAAAAAATATTTAAATATCCAAAATCAATGTATCAAGATTTTTTTTTCAGGTCTGTTTCATTCAACTTGGTGAAGTTTGAAGAACTTTAAAAAAAAAAAAAATGAATGTAAACGTAGTGACCAACATGCTTTTATTCTGAGGGCTTACTTTGAGAGCGACAGGAAGTGCGGCTATGTTTGGCTGCTAATGATGTTTTAGCAGTCATTCTGATGCTGTGCTTTACACTGCATACCTAAACCACAACCGGAATACCGCTAACGTTAGCGTAGCGACATAGCTAACCAAGTAGCTACATGTTAAAATTATGACATACACAACAGAGGCTTATATTGTACCGTAGACGTTTTTATACTGCAATACGATAGATATCGTATATCGCACAGCTCAGTATTGTGACATAAACTGATCATCTTTGAGTCGTGGACAAAATAAGACATTTTAGGGCGTCATCCTGGGCTTTGGGAACCACTGATCCACATTTTTTTCTGCTTGAGGACTCAAAGACAATAAATTCACAGCAGACTTCTAACTCTCTTCCAGCGTTGGCCTTTATTGTCCCATTACAGCAGACAACTTGTAAATGTTAACGAGTAACATCAGGCTCATATCAATACAGCAGATGTTTTGTGCGTTTCCACTTCATCTCCTATCAGGTTACATACAGTCAATGTCAAAGCTACACCAGCGATTATGTTCAGGCATTTTCTTGTTTTGTTTTCCACTCGTTAAATTCATCTCTTTCAGTTCCCAGAGGTGACAATTTAAAGTTTTCTTCAACCCAATATATTCAGTTTATGATACAAAGCAGATTTGAGAAGCTGGAACAACTAAATGTTTGGTGTTTTTTATTCACACATGAGTGAAAAAAACACACAAAAAAGGTCGTCTGTGAACTCTGAACTGTGCTGAAAGTATTCTGGATTTACTGTACAGACAGACGTGGACATGCGGCGTCTGGTTTGTGTAATTCTAACGACTAAATATAGAAAAGTACATTTTGTCAGCAGGGGCTAAATGAGGCAATGTATACTTTTACAAGACCTTTCATACATCGGGGGAAAAAAGAGATAAAAACAACACATGCGTTTGCATATAGGCGACGTGAGCTGGAGGCCAGAGATAAAAGTACATCTATAGATAATGCTAACATAATAACTTTTAATGCTCCGAGCAGAGAGCGAAAGGAAAACAATGTGCTCGTTCTCCCTCTCTCTACCTCTCTCATCCCTCCCTCCTCTTCCCACCCTCGTTTTGGCATCGATGAGTTCAGGTGCTGCCAAGAATGTGACTGCCTTTGGAAAACAAATCCAGCTCTTCTGTTGTTTTTTTGTTCACTTTGACTCTTTTCCTCTACTTGCAGTTTCACCTTTTATTTTCTCCACTTCTTAAAGTGGTCCGATGAATGCTGCAGCGCAGATGAAGACATGTTTTAAAGAAAGGATAGAGAGTCTTAAATAAGGAGAGTCTAGAGCCAAGATTTAAAGGACCAGCCTGTAACACTATTAGCATTTAAATAGAATAAAGTATTCATAAATATGCTCTCATTAGTGTCTCATTTAGGCCTGTTTTTTTTCTCTGTATAGATATATCTTATTATTTATCTCTGTATAAACTCTGTATAGAGCCAGGTTTAATCACCATTGTCAAAGTCAAATTTAATACTTTTTAAGACCTCAACAAATATAATTTAAGAACCAAAAATGTCTTAATAATTTCTTTGGTACAAAATAGTAATAATTAATAAAAAAAAATAATAATTATAGGGCCCGACCAATATGGATTTTTTGAGGCCAATATTGATATTTAGCAGAAAAAAAATCTGATTAATCTCCAATAATATTTTTTTCAGCCCTTTAACACTTGTAACGATATAAATTGAAGGCATAACACTTAACTTTTTTTCTACAACTTCAATTTCACAACTTTCAAGGACAAAGAAGTGAACTTTGTGAACAAATTAACGTGCAAAATTGCAGTAAATCTAAGAATACTGTGTTTTCCTATTGGCATTAAACACACCATTTGAAAATTTAATACCTACAGAATCTTTACAGTAAATTTAAGACAATCGAAGACATTTTAAAACTTTTTAAGGAACTGCAGGAACCCTGAGAGCATGAGAGATGTAACCCTGATCACACAAATAATAAAGGTAGATGCCGACCAATCAGAAGGCTGAAAAATTACCTGCAGGCTGCAGCGGCGCATCGAGGGATCTTATCTACAGGATGACAGCGACACACACAAAGCTTCTGCAGCTCGTTCAGAAACGTAATGATGTAACTGTACATTTATATGTGAACTCGTTGTAGGTTCTGTTTTCTGGCCACTGTTGTACGACACGTTACATCGTTAGCATCGTCAACAGCGCTCTCTCTATGCAGTTGGTTACAATCTACTAGATCCTCCACACTGCTCCTTTAAGATGGAGGTTTTATGTAATTTAAAGGGGACACATCTTGGAAAACTCATTTTTTTCAGTGCTCCTGTACACATATATTTTGGTATCTGGAGTTTCTACCAAGCCACAAACCGTAAAGATCAGAAAACATGTGATTTATCTCCCCTTCCTATGTCACATATCGTCAGAATAAATCACCCAGTGCTCGAGAACGACCTTTGAATTCAGGGAAATAACGTGTTATTGAACATTAAATCATGTAAACATGTTCCAGGAGAAACCCAGAATACAAGAGTGACCCTGAAGACGAGCGTGACACGTCCCCTTTAAAGATGCAAAGCATGCACACACACACACATACACGTTACAGTGTGTTGCATTGTGGGTACAAATGTTTGCAGGCAGCAGCCAAGCCAAACTTCATTCTGGGAAAGCGTGTGTGTGTGTGTGTGTGTACAGCTGGTATAATTAGATGCAGAGCAGGGAATTCCATATTCAGTGTGTGTGTGTGTGTGTGTGTGTGTGTGTTTTTATATTCCCTTGTTAACGTGGGTGTGTTGGTGTGTGTCTAACATTAGGCAGATTTAGGTAGCAATGCCAACATAGCAAACTAGAGGTGTATGTGTGAGGGTCTGCAACACACACACACACAACATGCAAACACACACACACACACACACACACACACACACACACACACACACACACACACACGCACACACACACACACAACATGCACACACAGCATGGTAAGTGTCCAACTGTGCCAGCAATCTGGGCAATTATCACTGGCCTCCGTCCTGTTTCCCCCTTCATCTATCTGTCTATCTGCTGCATGCACACACACACACACACACACACACACACACACACACACACACACACAGAATAAACACACTCTGGTCTAGAGAACAATACCTGTAGATGTAAAACTATCTGTCTGGAATATAAAAAAAAATTGACATTTTTCATAAAGATGAGTGCTTCATGACAAACATCTTGCAGAAAAACTCCATGGAACAGCTTTTAAAATAATTTTAAATTTCTTGTGACTTTTTCCTCACAAATGTCCTGATTCTGTTTGGTTTATCTCACAGTTAACTTTAAAAGGATGGAAAAAATATTGATATGACAATATATCGTAACACTTTTTCTTCTGATACAATATTGGTTTTTAATTTCTTAATATCGATTTCCCCCACAAAAGTTATGTTTTGGGCGGATCCAGAACAGCTTGTTGATCTATGTAGAATATTGCAATATATCACAATAATGTATCGTATGGTGACTGAAGTATCACGATACATATTGTGCTGTGAAGTCTTTGCCAATACCCACCCCTAGAATAAACACATCATCCTACCAGCATCCTTGGGTTCCCAGAAAGGTGCTAAATAAATCGGAGTTATTATTATTTTTACCAGTTCTAATACTACTATTACTTAGTCTTAGTAGGAACTTAGAAACAGAGTCACAGTTTTCCTTCTGCCAAATTGGTTGTGAAACAACATCTGTTGTTTGCATGTGTGCACGTGAACAAGTTGGCAATATAAACCCAGTATCAGTGTGTGTTTTAATGTGTGTGTGTGTGTGTGTGTGTGAGTTTACACACAGGGCTCAGATCCAGCCACCAGCCTCAGCTGAAATAAAACAAACCAGACTTGCGTCAGACGTACAAACATTGGCGCAAATAAACGTTATATAAATAAAAATGAGCAAATGTACGAAGCGAAACGGCAAAGCCTCGACAAAGTGGGGCGACCATGGCTCATCTGGTCTGGTGTCGTCACTGAGGCGCTGATGAAAACCTGGACCTGGTGTCCTGGCTGTGGAGGTCTGAGGTGGACCCTCCTTATCAGACCAGCTAACGTGCTCCGATTCATGTGTGTACAGGCACAAATATAACCACTGGCAAGAGAGAGCGACCTTTGAACTTTAAGCTGACCTTTCTACTTCATGTTGTTTAGTTTGTGCTCAACATGGGGCGACATCATCAGATGTCTGGCCTAGATACAGAGAGTCCACGCTCTGCAGGGAAAGACTCCATATGAGTCCACAGCGCTAACGGGCCCCTGGTCGCCATGTATAAGATGTCACCTAGCAACGGCGCCGAGGCCTCTCTGACCATATTTAAGATGGCAGCCTCAGTGTGGAGTTATTCAGGTCATGTGTGTCCCAGTTTAAGAGGACAGATGTACACATGTACAGACGAGGGAGGAGCTGTTTTTATCTCAGCCTGGTTTGACCCGAGGCTCCAGAGGCCCTCTGGGGATCTGTGAGACATTTAAACACCATTTGTTTTCACATTTAAGTTAATTTAATAAGTCTGTTTTACTTGTCAATATTTGACTTTGCTGCCAGAAAAATTTAGCAACTTTATTTCTTTTATTGGAATTAATTCAAGCATGTTGTATTGTTTTGGATAGTCAATAACTAACTGACTCTCTGTGTAGATTATTTTCTCTGATATGTATATACATAGTGTGTCACTCTCTTTCTTTATTAGGCCGTTCCTACAGCTTGGAAATAGCTTGTTTTTTCTCCCACATTGTGGGTTTTATTTTAATTACTGGTGTCCCGATACAACTTTATTACTTCCGATACAATGCCGTTATTACAGCCTTAGTATTGGCCGATACCAATATCGATCCGATGAGATATCAGCACTAATAATAATACTTTTATTACTTATATTGTAGTATGGAGTGTTAGAAAAGGCTTGATGAAGTGATATTACTCAAACAGAGAACAACAGTCAGCAACAGTAGGTCTGAGAAAAACTGACCCATTGATTATTAACCAATGTTTTACATTAATTTTAACCTTAAACATAATATTCTACAATTTAATAAAATAAATAGAAAATAAATTAGAAAACCCTGAAAAAATAACCTCTATAAATCCCCCCAAAATAAAATTAAATTGCAAGATAATCACTAGTTTAACATAAACTGAATCACATTCTATGATTAAATAGAATACATTTTTGAAAACCCTCCTGCTGTTTTTGTGATGCTGCTGATAATATAATATAATATAATATAATATAAAACCATCCTATATAACTGAAAGATGGTCTGAAAACAGACTCCACAGCAGGTATGGATTATTAAAATGAATTATTAATTAAAATCTGTTCTGCCTTCATATCTCTGTTGCACTGATTGCATTGTGTGATCACAGCGCTAATGAGCGCTGCTAATGGCATAAATCATGATGGTGATCACTCACTGACTTTGGAGACAGCATGCTTTTAGAAATGACGCATTACGGCTTATATTTTAAAGTTAAATGCATCATGAAATCATGCGCTGGATTTACAAAGCGAAACAAAACAAGAGTCACTGTTAAATATGAAGGCACAATAATCATTTTATGTTGATTATCTTGTCTTCATATTTGTGAAGACATGATAATTGGGATTTGATTGATTTCACGGCCTGAGCATTAATTTCCATTCTGTTGACATTTAACAAGGAGATAAAATATGAAATTATTTCACCGCTGGAGAACTGGGATGAACTCTTGCATTAACTGGACTCGCACCAGGCCGTACTTGAACATAGATACAGATGCTTTTAAGACACATGCGTGCACAAACAGTGAGTCCAGACCTCATGTCACCTCTCTCCACCCCCTCAAGCCTTTCCATTCATCTCCACATCTCAGCCACCTCTGTAATGAGCAATGAAACACACACTGTAAGGAGATCACAGAGGCACACTCAGACCAACATGAACATTTCTTACCCTCCCAACCACCACCACTAATCTGGGTGTAATAAAGCCAACAAGGTCTGGTGGGGCCCCTGGGCGCCCCAGAGCCACAATAACAATCTGCATCTCTTCTCAGAGGAATCTATGGAAGAGGAGAAGGTGGTGAAGGACCCAAAAGGTGGAGGCGACAGGCTGGAGGGCAGAGGGTCTGGGTGGAGTACCTGCTGAGCACCTGTGTGGTCCCAGTGCAAAGCCTTCGCCATGTCCAACCCAGCAAACACACTCCTCACGGTTCATAAATCCACTTATTGGACGAACAGTGTCAGAGCTGACAGGTTTTGGACTGCTAAACACAAAACGGCGAGAGGAAACAGAAGAAAACGGTCCAGTGGGGGAAGAGAAGATGACGAGGAAGAAGCAGCGAGAAACCAAAGCTGTCAAAGTTTCTCAAGTTTTCAGTGCAAACGGCCCTGAGCAATAAAGTGAAAAGAGTAGGAACTGTGTGTGCATGATGGAGATGTTTTTGAGTTCAGGCAGAGTTAGTGTTCGCCTTAAGAACCTGAGGGGAAACGTGGTAGTCTATACATCACATGTCCAGGTGGTGTGCATGGGCGAGGGATTAAAGAGAGCAAGACGTGAGAAATATGTTGGATGTCAGGATGAATTTTCTGCTGCTTAAACATGTTATCTGAGTTTTCGGCAGTGTTGTAGAAGTGAAGGGGGAATGAGCGAAGGGAGCGGGGTGGACTCCTTCAGGATGTGTGCTCACACAGGCTCCACCTGTCTGACAAACGCCTCAGGTGTGACTGTACCTGTGACTCCACGTCTGTCATCAGTAGTGTTTACCTTAAACTAACTATATAACACTCTCAATCACTATTATATAAATGTGCCTACTGTTAAAGTGAGACGGTGAGAATCCAGGACTCATTTTTCTTCGCTTCACGCCCGAAGAGCACTTGTGATTGATGCGACTGATTTATTTTCCCAGTGGAGCGTGCAGCCGCATGCCTCTGATGACAAAATAAAACTCAGCGTGCAGACCTCTGCCAGGTGTGTCTGCGGCGACCACTGCTGTAATGTTTGATTGAATGAATACAAGCCACAATTGCAGCTCGTCTAGACCACAATCAGGCGCTACACATGCACTCTCATTTTAATCTCTGCAGCTGTCTGCAGCGGCTCTGTGCAGCCGAATAGCACTTCACTGTGAAATGTTGAGCGTTTCAAGCTGCAGTTTGTAGCTTTTATAAAAAATACATTTTCCTATATCATACTCAGTCAGGGTGGGTATTGGCAAGGACTTCACGATGGAATAGAATATTTTTTTATTTATTCACCCCCACAGCAGCAGACAAAATTACAGTAATAAAAAACTATAAAAAACAACAAACACATAATAAATAATAATACTGATGTACTAAATAACAAAAGAGGAAAAATATATTTTTAATTGCAAAATTGCATATACATATTTATATATATATATACATATGGGGCTGTCCGTGTTAGTGTGGATTATTTTTTATTTTATTTTTTATTTAAATTTTTATTTCAACATGCAGAAGTTTGCCCAAAACGTGATTTTTTTATCGATATTAAAAAAATTAAAAATCAGTATTATACCAGAAGAAAAAGTACTGAGATATAGCGCCATATGAATATTTTCCCCACTCCTAATACTCAGTAGTACATGATAAAAACCAGACTCCTGTGCCTCATTGTAGTGCTGGTAATTTGCAAAAATCCAACGAGCCCCAAGAAAAACAACCAATCAGAGCCGAGGATATCAAACTGAACATGAATCAAGATTATTTTACTATTTCTCTGCATTAATGTTTCCAGAAACACATTACAGTGAACTGCTTCGCTGTAAAATGAGACGCTGGGCCACAAAGTTTAATCTAATTTTACAGATAAACAGTCACTAAAAAAATGTTTCTGGAAACACCCGAGGAGGGAAATAAGTGTTACAGGAACTTAATCTTGATTTATATTTGATCAGCACTGCCTGGTTTGACAGTTTGCTGGTTGTTTTCCTTCAGACGTGGTTGATTACTAAAAAGTACATGATTGTTTCTCATGTGCTGTCAGGATACAGAGCAAATACGACAAAAACATGTTACCAACAGACACACAGGCCAGGAGACATGATCTGATGCGGATAATAATAATAAAGCATGAAGCATAAACGTAAAATGTGGCAAAGTCTGAAGAAACTGACATTAGGAGGAGGAAGAGGAGGAGGAGGAGGAGGAGGCCAGGCACACTCACCTCCGCCTTGTGTTCCTGCATAATTATTGTGTAGCTTCAATAAAAAAGCTGTTGCCGCTATATGACAGGGTTTGTGTGCTGTCTGTTTGTAGAGCTCATGTGAATATATATATATATATATATATATATATATATATATATATACAGACATTATATGTTGTGCTGGATGTATCTTTTACATGTTATGCAGCACTGGCTTTGGCTCTTGTTAAAGATCCCTTCCAGACATGTTAAAAATAAAAAGACTATCATGCATGAGGTGATTTTACTTTTAGGGCTGCAAAAAACAATCACTTTCTATTAATCTTCTCTAATTTTCTCAGTTAATTGATCAGTTGTTTGGTCTAGAAATATGTCTCAAAGATATTAAGTTTAAATCCTCAAACTGGTTATCAAACTGATTTAATTGTTGACATTTTTTAATTGTTAATGAATTGATTGATTGTTGCATCTCTAATTACTTTACAGAGAAGTTTTATCGGTGTGTTTCCACATGTGGAAGTTGAAAACTAGACCCTGAATGGCTTCAAAGGGACAGAATCCTGCTCGTACGTTGACACGTTAAACTCAGATTTAAGGTAACTTCCTGCTTCAATGTGAGTCTGTGTGGGAGTTTCAACATCACGTTCAGCAGCTCTGTCAAGGCCTTTTTTCTTTTTTATTTCATTTCTCCAGAGGTTTTAAATTACCAAAACCTTTGGATGGACTCGGAAGGCCAAACAAGATAGTTACAGTCTTGCTAATTTATTATATTATCAGGAGGATTTGTGACCGGACTGCAGAAACAATGAGAAGTCCAAAAATGTGCAAACCATGTTTCCTCTTCACAATTTTCTGTCGATGCTGATATTTCCCAACTAATTTCGGCTGAATATTCCACCCATCGGCTCACAGCTAACAGAGCTAACAGCAATAACAACAGCAACGATGCTGATAAAGCTAACAGTGCTAACAGCTAACTAATGTTTCTGTGACAAAGGCATCAGTCTGGACGGCGTCATCAGCTGTGATCACTAGGGGTGGGTATTGGCAAGGACTTCACGATACGATACGCATATTACGATACTTGAGTCATGACAGAATATGTTATTGTGATCACTGGCTGTCAAATTACCACATAAATATGGATTATTTTTTATTTTTTTTCATTTAAAAACTGACGTATTTCAGTCAGTTTACAGTATACACCACAGAGATCTAAGCTTCTAATGTTTTTATCACATTGCACATTGTTGGAATCTGTTTACACTTCCCACTTTGTATTGTAACTGGTGCACAGCACCAGCCTTCAGGATTAATTTAAGTTTTATCTCATCTTTTCTTATCTTTACGTAGTTAGCTCCCTGACTTAATGGCTCTTCTGTTACACCATGTTTTATCATTCACCATTACCCCGGCTGTACTTTCAGCTGAAGGTAATTTTAACGTTTTAATTCATGAAGGAAAAAAGTAAGTAGACGTGGATTAATGTAACAAGGACATGTGCAGTAACGTAAAATATTAATGATGTCCGGAGATAAAAGAGAATCTGGTGCGACAATATTGCAACTCAGAGGTTTGCATTTTAATTAACCTGCACGGCGAATGAAAAGCCTCTTGGACAAATGGAACATTATGGACGCTTAGATCGCTCTCGTCTGAGCGGTTGATGCCCTCAGGGAGGGGGAAGCCAGCGCTGCATGAAGTGCTGCTCGACGACGACAAGAATGAGGATGAACGATTATAGCGGGACGGTCCTGTTCGACCAGATACAGCAGCCGTCGTGTAAAACAGATGGCATCGTGGCTCCGTCACACTCCACATAATCTGTGTTCAAAACAGGGCAATGTCCACAAACATCAAACACACATGCATTACAGGCGCCGACATACATTAAGCGCAGCATGCGTACAGGCATAATGTATGGTTGCATGCTCAGGGAAAGGTCAAGAGGCGTTCAGATCGCCTCAGTTCACTGCAGGCTGTTTAAGGCCGCTCTCCTTCTCCCTATAGAAAATAATTAGTCAGCTCTGAAGTCAGTCTGGACCACTGACCCCTGCATGCTCTCAGCCACAGGATCGACTCATTCAGAGCCGAGCGAGGATGTAAGACGGACAAAGAAGACATGGATGAAGGTGCTGCATGGCTGCCATGATGCATGCATGTTTACTGCGGCAGCAGAAGGAATGCTCCTCGTCTCAGCTTTCCACAAACACTAAAAAAATCCAACCTGATGCGTCCTACATTTATTTCTTGGTTTTGTCTTTGAAACATTGTCTGTTTTTCTGGATGACGCTTTGACATTGTTCATTTTTACACTCGAATCAACAGCAGATTTTACTGCACCTCAAAGGAAAAGCTATTAAATGACTCGGAAAAAAAAAAACCCACAAAGCTATATGCAAATATTTCCTTCATGCATTCCATCTAACCCCTGAAAGTGTTGTAATATTACTGTCGTAAAAGAGTGAGAACCACTTCTAAAACATGACAACTACTTCTAAAAACAAATAGTCCCAACTAGTAAATAAGAAATAAAATAAACAACCAAAATATTGGATATTTTACACCCCATTTAGATATCAAACAGTCTAAACAATAGGGCTGGGTATCACCATGATAACAAAGATATGAAGCCTCCACTGGAGAGATACAATCGTTCCTCCAGACAAAGTTCACCTGGTTCAAGGTGTTTCTTTGCTGATAACCTCATATGAAGTTCAGATAAACTTGAGAACGACGGCTGTGGATATTGTTCCCCATCACTCACAGTGGAAGCTCATAACACACCATGAGTGTGACTGTTGTTCATGCCTTTATTTGCAGTGTGAAAGCTAAAAATGAAAATCAAACTCCTCCTGGAAAAAATGTTTTTCACTTTCTGTCACTTCCTGTGTGAAAGTACCCATGACAAAAATAACAGTTTAAAGAATAAACTGGACTAAAAAAAAGAAGTATACAGTGGTGAACCCGTTCTTTAATGTGTCTATATTTACATGAAAATGTTCCTGGCCAAAATCATCATGTTACAAGAGCGAAGGAGGAAAAACACTTGAAGACATGCCACACATTATACTCATACCAGGAGCCACTTTTACCCAAAGATAGCAACGCTGAACGTGCACGCCACCGCCCAACTCACACCTCCATCCATCAATTTGACCCAGACGGGACATCAAAGCTGTTGTGACTCAAAGCGATCAATTAAGCGATGTACCTGGCTCTTCCAGGGCAGATCAGTATCTGGAGCTCAGCCGGCTCCCACAGCTCTCATTAGTCTAGTGGGACTCAGCCGACACCATGGACGACATAAAGACCCAAAAACCTGAGCTCAAAAGTGTTCGTCGAAACGCTTTACTCACATCTCAGGGAATAAAGAGTTCAGAAGAGGGCTATTATTCTTCACAGCAGTGCAGGAGAACACAAGCGACATAAATAGTGAATAAGCTCTGGCTCTGCTACATTAAGCCCAGTGGTGGAGCGCAGGGCTACTGGGAGCTAGGCTAAGTGTTAGCGTAGCATCACAGGCGGAGATATGATGAGATGCAGCGGTGGGACGCTGCAGAATTTGTTCTTCTTTTACCAAGCAGAGATTTCTCCACAGTGAAAGCTGAAAAATATGTTATATGTGTTTGTGTTACTTTCAGAAATGTTGAAATAAGACGGCATCATCTATCTACTTTTTACTAGTGCAGCATAAGAATGACTCAAACAATACTGACTGATTATATAGAATATGTTAGGGGTGGGTATTAGCAAGGACTTAACGATACAATACATATTGTGATACTTGAGTCACGATATGACACATTGTGATTTTGTGATATATTGTGACATAGATCACTGAGAAACCTCCACTGTTCTACAAAATTATAAAAAACGTCACAACCAAATTGATAAGTTTGACAGGAAGTATTGGTCTAAAAGTGGATTTCTGAGTTCAGGATTAATGTCAAGAGAGAAGAGACAGAAAGGTGAAGGCGGCGAAGGACAAAGAAGATGAAGGGTGAGATTGTGAGGAGGAGGAGGAGGACGTATAAGGTGAGGTCTACAGGAATGATAATCTGGTGCTGCCATGAGTGCAGCGTGAATGTATGTATACGAGCAGGTGACTTCACTTTGTGTTTCACAAAGAACTGGATCAGCAAGACTTTCTGGGTCATCTGGTCTGCAGCACAGACGCCTACATGAGAGGACTTAAAGGTACACACTACCTCTAATGAATACACCTCCACCAAATACTGGAGCCTGACGGAAGCCTGCAGAAGACTACTAGTACTCAGTGTTTTCTGCCTGAAGTTTAAATGTAAAGTGTAAAATAAACATGGCCAAAGAAAAGCTAAGTGCTCTCCAGGATCCAGCTAATTAATTAACCCAAGTAATGACCCTCAATAACAAGCCTGATCACATGACACCACCTCCATCAGGCATGCTGCACATCAAATCAAATAAAAATCAAAAACACAGTTTCATAATACAAATGGCTTCAACAATTATCTTCCGTTTGGTTCTCTGCTGGCTTCAGCTCGGCTCGCAGCCCCTTGAAGACGCCCTACGTCCCTGAACACCACTGGAAAAAACACTTTTTAATTCAGTCTTTTACCTGCTGAAGACCACAACTCCCATGATCCCACACTACTTCAAAAAAAAGCCACCAAACTCCAACACAAAATGACATGAAGTGCATTAAATTCCTAATAGTCTCTCCTTTTATTAGGCAGCTGGCAGGAAATTACTTTAACCCTTATTTTTACATTTAATTCAGTTTGTGAAATGACCAATTAAGAGTTCCAAGTAATGAAATATTTAGAATTATGGAGTCAGAGGCAGCTGGATTTGCTGTTTTATTGTGCTTTCAAATCTAAATTAAAAACTATTCTACTTTCTTGTGCTTTCGATTGTCTAATTTCCTCTACAGCATTTTTATTTCCATTATTAGATTTAGAGCAATCATTTAATTGTCTTGTATAATTTCATTTCCTCTGCCTTGTGCAGAGCACTTTGGATTGCTTATTTAAATGGATGTACGCCGCACACGGTCTCGTTTAACATGTTTTAAAATATGTTAATTATGTGTATTAATATGCAGCTGTTAGAAATAAGGTCAAATCTCTCATAAAAGCATGAATCAAAACTGAAAATCTTTAAGATGGCAAAATAAACATGAACTGAAGCACAAGTGTGCGCCTGTTGACGTGTCCATCTAACAGCTGCAGCCAGCTGCCTGCAGGTCATGTGACCCATCATCACTAATGGCCGTCGATTAATGCTAACGCGCCAGCAGAGCTCATATCGCTGAGATCGACAGGTCGGGGCGGAGCATTACCGCTGCACAAACGATCTGTCTTCCTTCTCTCTGGTCACGGATTAAATTCAAGGTGGGAACGAGCATTTCCTTCTTTTCTTTTACGCAGCATCTTGAATTTCTGTTTTGCTTCATGTTACTATGTGACTGAAAAAGAAATAGAAAGGAGATACACGCTTATATGGAGGACAAATAACAGCAGATCTATGACACGTCCTCTATTTATCTGATCCTTTCAGGCCTCATCGGGTTACAAAGTGACTGAGCAGGTAGGTGTACGAGAGGATATTACGGGAATTATTCATCAGTTTGATTAACCTTTTGAATACATTTACTATATTGTTTTATATTATAAAAAATCAGATCATAAGATAAAATATTGTAATTTATTTATTTATTGACAAAGTCAGTAAATATCAAATTCTCTTTCCATCATTCGTTTTGTGGTAATAATTTCAGCTAGAAAATATCACCTCTATCATCATTATCGCTTCTGCAGCTCTGCAGGTCTAGACCTCCAGCTTCCTGCCAGACCAGATGGATCCCTCTGACGAGGTCTGTGGACGCCCAGGTGTTTAAATCTGCTCACCTTTTCCACCCCTCCTTCCTCATGTCCACTATCATCTCCTTCCTCTATGAACATTACTGAGAATTTGTGGCACTAAAGGAACCAGAATGTGACAATAACTTTTCCAGAAGCGACGCTCCACCATGAAATGAGGTTTAATTCTAAATTATTTGGTAGTAGTGAGTAATTTAGTGAAGTAATCCAGTAACTACCCCAGCACTGATCACGGATATGATGATAAAACTTCCAGCATGCTGCAGAGACGCTTCTGGGTGCAGTACCTGTGGAAATATCGCCGCTTTAAGAGGATTGTGAATTCAAACCAGGCGCTTTCTGCTGAATAAAACATCACAGCTGGAGGGGTCTTACGCCGGTTAAATGCTTAGCTCTGCATGGAGAGCTGGAGCCTGTGTGTGAGACACAGCTGAGAGGGATTACGCTCACCTTTTGATGTTGGTGAGTAAAAAAAAATGTGACAGCAGCAGCTGACGGATGAGCAACACCAGGTATGTTCCTGCTCAGGGAACGAGATGTGATCTGCGACGGCAGCAACACCTCAGACTGTAGTGGGCCACAGCGAGAGGAAACAGCCTCTTTTATCTGTGGGATTCCTCCTGATGTGCCGTCATGCTGCTGAACAGTGAACAGCGCTTCACTTATTTTAATGTTTACTCCACACAAACGGCAGACAAACCTCGTTTCATTTGTTATCAAGTTTGTAAGGCAACAACGTTTTACTTCTATTTATTCCTGTGGGTTTCAGGTCAAAGTCAAAGTCAGCTTTATTGTATTCTGCAGGATACACAGAGGATTGAAATTCAAATTCTCTTAAATCTAGGTGGATGCAAAATAAAATGAGTGCAATCAATCAGGCGAGCGCATCTATTCCTTAAGATTAATTTCCCTGATGAGTAAATGGAAGAAAACTCTCAGAAAACAGTCAGAATCGAGCAAAATTTAATCTAAAAGATTAAATCTAAATTATTGAAATTGTTAATCACATTTTCCAAAAACTAAATCATGCTTCAGACAGAGATAGATAGATGCATTATTAGTCCCGAGGGAAATTCAGTTAGGAAAATGGTGATTTCAGACGAGCTGTGGTTTAATTCATTGATTAACATCACGCTGGGCTGCTAACTTTAGTCTGTGCACCATTTTAGGGTTAGGGTCAAATTTAATACTTTCTAAGACCTCAACAATTTTTTTTCTAATTTCTTTGGTAGAAAATAGTCAATTTACTGTAGGGCAAGACCAATATGGAGTTTTTGAGGACAATGCTGAAATTTAGTAGGAAAAAAAATCTGATAACTGATTAATTGTGATAATATTTTTTATGATTTTTTTCAGCCCTTTAACAGTAACAGCAACGACGATATGAATTGAAGGCATAAAACTTTTTTCCACAACTTTTAAGGAACCCTGCTGCACCATACATGCTTACTACTATATGCAATTTAAAAGTGTACATTAATAAAATACTAATGCAGATAATAAGTTTATATATCCATACAGGTACAGAGAAATAAAAAAAATAACTGTGCAAACTTTAGAAAGAAATTGGAGCTTCATGTCCAAAATGATGGTTCAGCATGGTTTGATTTTAAACCTGGATGTTGTATAACAAGTAGAGAAAGTCGGACAACAAGTCCTGATATCTCCAGCTGATAGAGGATAGAAAGAGGCAGAGAAAAGAGCTGCAGATTAGTTTGAGGTGGAGTTAGCCTAAAGCAAATATGGAGAACTGAGGGTTGTTTGAGCAAGTAAATGAAGCAGCCCTCCTTTGTCTAACTGAATTTTTTTTTTAAAAAACATCCTTTCATGTTTGCACAACTCCTATTTTGCATCCCGAGACTAAAATATTAAAGTGTTCATGGGTGCGCGGCTCTGAGGAGTGAATAAATTATGGGGGAAAGAGTGTGTTGAAATATAATTATTAATAAACTGCCAGGAGCAACATGACATATTTAACTTATTTCACTCTCAGATCATCGGAACGACCCTTTTCCACCAGGAAAAGGACCAAATATAAATCAAGACAATCACAGCTGTATGAATGTTTCCAGGACATGTGGAAAGTCTTTATTGTTTCTATCTTTGCTGTGTAATTGGGCTGTAAAGTAAACACAGCGTCTTTGATCTCATTGAAGTTTCAGTCGGCTCTTTGAATGCAGCACCCCGATGGGGATGTGATTTACCGAGCGTTTGAACGGCGATGCATCATTTGTGAAGCTGATACAACGGCGGCGATACCCTCAGTTGCCTAAGCAATGAACCAGAACCCATTACCGGTATTAATCTGGGGATTTAAAAAGGACAAAAACATAGTAACCTGTGACAAATTGCTAAATATTTATGAAGTCAAGCTTTGTCAAAGTCCTTCCTGCACGCTAATCTCCTCGGCAAAGAATATTTAGGACACGAGAGGATATACTGAGCCACGTATTCTCCACGGTTACCACAACGTATGAAAAAAATCTGAGCTGACCGACATAAAAATACGACTATGACTGTAGAAATACATTAAAAACACAAAAACAATCAACAGAGAAGCACATCAGAGTCGCTGTGAATTATTTACAGTGTGACTTATTTCGGCTGCATGCAGCCCAGATACCAGGATTCAGAGGCGAATGTGATGACTCATAATCAGGACCCTGGAGGCGTCTAACCCAGATAGCACACACCGTCCCCTCCTCTGTCGCTCAGACACTCGGTCATGTGATGCAACACACCGGCGCTGTAACTAACAACGTCACATGGGGAGCATTAAGCCAACGTGGGACCTTAAGGGACCGGGAATAGAGGACTGTCCCCTCGCTGACCCCCCCGTCTGCTGCACATAATTGCATTGTATGTGGCTATATAATTACCTCGCTCATTAAACAAAACCCCAGGGTTGTCTTTACGAACTGTCACGCGGGCTGCTTGCTGCGTCTATGTTTAATTAATTGCACTTGAACGGCTGCCATCCACAGCTGGTGGCTGCTTGTGATCACCGTCACCTAATAACCTCACAGGTTAATTAGCATGAGGTCGTTTGCAACGTCTAATGTTGTTTTTGCACATCAAAAGCAGTGATGAGTAAGCTCCGTTCTGTTTATGTGACCTCCAACAGGATGTTAACCAGTCATTCTCTTTGTGGTTCATTTGCTTCTGTGTACTCATATCAAGGTTTTTCCTCTTCACTCATTGGAGCTCATCATCAATTAATCTACAAATCATATCCTGGATTAAGTGATTAATTGTGAACAGAATTATTCTTTATGAGACAAATAGTTTTAGAGTAAGTGGCAGCCTAAATACGTATTGGTTATGTTTGCATGTTTGTGTCTCTTTTTTTTAAATGTTCTCTTATTGCTGATGTAAAATAATAAACAAATTCTAAATAAAATCCAGAGATATTCAGTTCAATACGATATATATAAAATATTCACATTTGAGAAGCTGAAAACAGCATTTTGACGTAAAAAATTGAGCTGCAGCCCTACATCTTTCAGTGGTAAACAATGCACAGGGGCTTTATGTCTTTGGTATCTCTGTATTATATCTGGAGGTATGCCTCTTTGTCCCCGGACAGCCCCTGACCTTGCCGATGGCCGGTGATTTCACTCCCACCTGTCGTTCATCTATGTGGAGCTTTAACAGCTTAAAGTCAACGCTCATGCATTCCTCACATGCTGCACAGTCGACGCACACACACTCTCTATAGCTCCATTATATACGACACTAATGCCACATTTAGGGGCGTGTGCAGATAAGAAGTTCTTTTGCCTCGTCACAGTACTGTTTATCTTTGTAATCATAAACCTTTATGTGTTTCTAAAACTTCAGAAATATCTGTTTGCTCATGTTCTCTGGGAAACAGGTTTTCAATAGTCAACCAACTACTCTCCAAAATACATAGATTATTATATTTAAAGTCTAAAAATGTATACCTGTACAATGCAGCAACATAAAATCCACAGATATGTGTGGAATTTAAAGTTTAATCTGCTTGACATTTAGTTAATTGCAGCTTTTGTTGGAGAGTTTGTATATAAGGAAAAAGCCCCTTGGCTCACATATTTCTCTATAATATTAAATACGCGTGAAAGTAAGCAAACAAAGTTCAGAAAAAACATCCTTAAGTATCATTTAGAGCTGCAGCTAACCATTATTTTCAGTATTTATGAACCTGTTGATTGTTTTTTTTCTATAAAAAGTCAGAAAATGGTGTTATTAATGTTTCTCAAAGCCCAAGACGACGTCCTCAAATGTCTTTTTTTGTCCACAACTTAAAGACATTCAGTTTATTGTCACAGAGGAGGAGAGAAACCAGAAAATATTCACAATTAAGAAGCTGAAACCAGAAAATTTAGAGTTTCTTTTTTACAAAATTCATCAAAAAGATTAATCAGTTATCAAAACAGTTATTTATTATCATAGTTTATTAACTGCTTTAGTATCATTTATTAGGGGTGGGTATTGGCAAAGACTTCACGTTACAATAAGTATCGCGATACGTCACACAATATGATAAATTATTGTGATATATTGTGATATTCTACATAGATCACTGAGAAATTTCAACATATGTACACATATTTATATATGTACTGTACAGGGCTGTCAAAGTTACCGCATTAATGTGGATTTTTTTTTTATTTTTTTATTTCAATTTTTATTTCAATGTGCAGAAGTTGAATATTGGAATCAACATTATATGATAAGAAAAAGTATTGCGATATATATTTTTCCCACCCCTATAATTCATAAGAATTTAACAGTGGCACTAACGTTAAGCTGTCAGGACTGTGGGTGTGGTTTCATCAGACAGTTCTGGAAATAAACATGTAATCTTAATATAAAATGTGTGCTAAATGCTGCAGAGTGAACATGTGTATTAAAGCAGCACCGATAGCGAGCAGAGACACCTCGGCCCTGTTCGTGTGCACCAGCTCCGTTTAATTGAACGCCCTGCTGGGCCTGAGGCTGTATGTGTCGACTTACCGCTGCTATTGATCGCAGGTCTGCCTCTCAATTAAAGCATCCACACATACCGACACACCAAACAAAGCACAGGAGGCACAAACAGGATGAGAAACAGAAGAAAAGAGGTTGGATTCAACATAAAAAAGGAACGAACCCACACTGGATGCATCCTTTTGAGCCATTAAACCAAAGCTATTAAATCAATTTGCCCTAATCTGGACGGGGTCGTCCCAGAGCAGGAAATGCCAGCCAGCTGCTCCTCAAGGGAAAAGCAGCTATTGTGTCTGAACACGGAGCATAAACTGACGATGTGATTTAATAAAAGGCCTTTTTCTCCTCTCTGCCTCATCTCCTCTTTCATTCCTCTCATCTCTCTGCTTCTTCACTCAACACGACTCTGCAGCAAATCACCTCATTACGACGAAAAGGCTGTACCTGATTAATACCCGACAAATTAACTCATTCCAGTAGTGGCGTGCACTGGAGGTGAACTGGCAGCATCACAGTTTGCTGTTCAGCAGATTGTTCAGGTCACTAATCAGATCCTTTATAATGTTCTTTTTAGTCTCCATCTTTGTGTTTTTAATATGCATTAATGTTCATTTCCATGTTCAGAGCTTTGAGCTGCATTTTTTGTATGAACAGTTCAATACAGATAAAGTTTATTGTCATTATTATGCTTATGTGTGCAGAGTAGAGCTGGGCACGACGCAGAAAATCAGATATCATGATTTTTTTACCTAATAAGTTAAGCGGAGGTATAGGCAAGGACTTCATTATACAATACGTATGGTGATACTTGAGTCATGATACAATACATTATTGCTTTATATTGTGATACATTACTGTATTCTACATAGATCACTGAGAAATTAAAAATACAGCTTAAAATATACACACAATATATATATTCATATATACATTTATATATACACATATATATATATATATATATATATATATATATATATATATATATATATATATATATATTTTAGGGCTATCGAAGTCATCATATTAATGCATATAATTTTTAAAAAAAAATTTCTGAATTTAAAATCGACCCAAATCATGATTTTTTTGGAGGGAAAAATTATATTAATAAATTAAAAATCAATCAAGAAAAAGTATTGTGACATGTTGCCACGTGGTACTTACACAAAATATTTACACAACGATATTTGGATAAATAATTATGAATACTTTTACTTTAGCAGTTAATTATAAGCTACAATGCTATTCAGGTTTATAACTCTATTAGTCATAATTATTTTCTTATTTCTTTAAGGGTCACTGACTTCACTTTTCTATCTAGTCTCATATCATGATACTGATATAATAATTAATATATTGCACCAAGAGTAGTGTTAGTTCCTGTGTGAAAAAATTGTCAGAACTTAACAAACAACCTTTTATAGAAATGCTACACAGTTATTGGATATTCAACAAAGAATAAATAAATGTTCTCAAATGTTTTATGTTTGACGCGACACAGTTTAGAGATCACTGTTGTGTTTGGAGTCGAGTAAACTGGCAGCAAATCAGCCGCATGTTTGATTCAGAGCCATTGTTTTGATAATGAAAAAAAAGAAAAAAAAGCAACATAATCAGGATATACCAAGTGTCACAACATGATCTTTATTAATGAATCCAAGCTGGATGAAGTGGTGAAGCCCAGGTGTGAATGTCAGAGGTGGAGCACCATGGTGTCTGTTTCTCCCTCAGGCCGGGTTTTTATTTCTTAACATCATCTTCCCTCCTGACGCCATGTTCGCCGCTTCGCTCACACTGTTGTTTGCAGATGCTTTTGTTAAGCTGTGATTTCACCGTGCAGATGCAACGCTGCGCACCGCCTGCAGTTAAAACTGTGACGCAATTTAAGCCGGACGATAATGGCTGCTGTCATTCAATCTTCTGCCGTCTTTGTCTGCAGGGAATATGCCTTTATCCTGTGCCGGTCCATTGGCTGACAATGGACGAGCGTGAGGAGAGGGTGACAATGCTCTGCTGTGAAAGGTGAGCCTGAATCACTCATTGCACGCCCACGCAGATACGTTTCTCTTTCCTTTTTCTGCATCCATGTGCAGCTCACACCCTTCTTTCATTATCACAGACTTGGGATGAGCTGCAGAGGTTGCAGCCTCACATGAAACATCTCCTTCTAACTCGCCGTCTTTTCAGTTTCCTCTGTGCCGCAACAACACGTGTTCCAAAACCACAACTTCCTGCCTGGTGGAGCCGCGAGCCCATTGGCTGCTGGCAGTACATACCCCCGACACACCCACTGTGCAACACTCGCTGAGGTTCCTGGCACTCTTTCTTGGCCTTTCTACCAGGGCAATTAGAGGTTTGCATCTCTGTTATGAGCCTGCACACCCACCCCCACACACACAAATACACAAATACACACAGACATCAGATCCTAACAGACAAATACACACATACAACACTAGCAAACGTCAGAGCTGGACATCTCTGCCAAGAGTGACCGGCTGTGTCAAAACACATCGCTCACACCTCCACACTGTGTGGTTTTATTTGGCTGCTACTGCAGTAATATGCTCCACGTTGTGAGACAGAAAAGCGTCAAAAGATGGGACCGGTTCAGAAGTAAAGGAGGGGGGTGGTGCACAGCACAGAGCAGGAAATTAAAACCCTGAAATCACTCCTATGGGTCAAAGACTTTTTAGTGGCTTTTTTCCACAAGCCCGCCCTTTAAACCGCACACTTAGCCCAGAGTGGGAGGACTTCATCACAGACCACCTATAAGAGCTCTCCATGTACACAAGGCTCAGCCACTGATGTGTGACAGCCTGTGGACACAAAGTTAGGAACAGAGCGGTTTGGCTTTGTGATCCAGCTCGTTCTGCATAGCTGTCTTTTATACGAGCTGAGATTAAATTAAGGAAACTTAAAACTGCAATTTTATATGACGGGTAAACACAAGGCTGCACGGTTCGCATAGGGGGAATTCCAGCTCTGCCCTTTTGGACGTCTGGGCACCGCAACATAAATCCTGGGAGTTAAATCCAAGAAAAATGAATGAACCATATATAAAATAAATGGACCTGCTAGAGAAAAATGTCTATAAAGGATTATAAAAAGGTGTCTTGGCACTGAGAGCTGTCGCCGAAGCACTCCGACTCCCCACGGTAAAGAGCACAAAGCTGCTAATGGCTCAGCTTGTTTGTTTTCTTAGCGTTTCAGAGTCACTTGATACAGGTTAAAGTTTAAGGCTATAATGCACAGAGCGCCGCCCCAGGCCCCGCTGCCAGGAAATGACCCTAATCTTTCCGAGCAGGAACAGCTCCAGAGGTGGTAATGCGTTTCCTCCGAGTCGGGGAGGCAGAGCGCAGGCAGGCGGCAGAGCAGCAGAGAGGCAGCGTGGGTAAGCGGGAGGCAGGGCCCGTCATTGATTATGTTAATTAAGTAGAGAGGAAACGTGCCTCGCTGTTTCTGCAGTGGTGCAGAGGGGAAATGAAGGAGAGAGGAGGCTGGATGTGACGGGAAAACATTAACAGAGAAAGTAGATCACATGTAGAATTAAAAGAACTCTCTGGTCAGGCAGAACATTATGACCACCAGCTGCCAGAACAGCCTTGACCTCTGACCCCTGAAGGTTCATGCTGTGGTATCTGACTCCTTCCTAGCAGAACCAGCATTGACTCCTCTGCTCTGTTGGCTCAGACCACCTGGACCGGCCTTGTCCTCTCATGACCCTGTCTCTGGTTCACCACTGGTCCTTCCTTGGACCACTTTTGATAGATCCAGACCACTGCAGACCAGGAACAGACCACCAGAGCTGCAGGTCTGGAGATGCTCTGATCCAGCCCTCTAGACATCACTGTTTGCTGATGCTGGAACATTTTTCCTGCTTCTAACCTCAACAGGACTAGATGTTCTTTTGCCTTATGACGAAGAGATAATCACTGTTATTCACTTCACCTGTCAGTGGTCATGATGTTATGTCTGATCAGTGTTTTCAATGAGAACAAGCTGTCAATCCATCTTGTAGATGTTGAGATATTGCAGAGAACAAGTGAACTTGTGGTTCATCCTCATAAGATATTTCAGTCTGGATCGACCAGGCCGCTGCCATCCTGCTAGCATGCTACTATTATATCACATAGCTGGTACAAGGCTGAATAAAAGCTCTGTTGTTTAGGTCCCAGTCTAAATACTGACGAAATAAAGCTAAATAAAGCACACAAGCACAGCTCCTTCCCACTCAAACCCTCAGAGTTCACGCTGTGAAACTGAGCACAGACTCTTTAAATTTAAATTTGTCCGACTTCTTTTCAGTCCTTGTTTTATTCCAATAACTCACGAGCTGCTCTGAGGATAAAACAGAGGGAAGTGGAGGGTGAGAGAGGAGAGAGGAAAGGCAAAGCCCAGCGGCTCGCTGCAGAAAACCTCTTATCCAGTCTCTGGGGAGTGTGTGCGCTCATAATGGTGCTAATTAGCTGATCAAACAGATAGACAGTGGACCAGACCCATGCTGTGGGTGGGCTATAATAATCCACATCATTAGGTATGAGTATGTGGTTTGTATGTGGCTTGCTGTATGAATGTGTCTGTGTGCAGAGCTAAGTCTGTGAAATCTGCCGTTAAGCTCAAACACGGCTGGTTTCGACAGCCGCCGCACAGCACTAATCACTCTCTGACGATTTTTATTTAACGGCATGAAAAACAAGCATCTAAAAGTGAAAACTAGTCACTTTGTGCAGGAAGAAAACAGAAGAGAGGGAAGTTCAAGCTGCTATAAAAGAGTGATGGAGACAGATTTTACAAATGCAGTTTCTAATGTAGGAAAGGATTTATGTCACGCTGCCTCGAACTGTTCCAGGCTTCCACTCCAGTAAAAAACCCATAAATAAAGAATAAAAGGAGCGCGGTTATTGAAATGTACATAGTCCAAGTTTGAGTCCAGACAGGCGTCCTTGTTCTAAATATAAAACTCATGTTTTAATGGCTGCACCGCTCCATAAAATGTGAATATTTAACACGTCTTGCATTATTTGTACAACCATTTTCCCTGGCACATCTACGTTCTGCAAAAACAGGAAAGAAATGAAAAAGTAGTGCCGGGTATCACCATGTACCTCGAGATACGATACTAAGACAACATAAGGATAATATCATGATTATTTTATAAAATAAAAAAACATATCTTTTTGAAATATGGGAAATAAACACCCCCAAAGCAAACATAACTACAGGCACAGTTTTTCAGTGAGTCTCCAACTCGTGCTGCAGAAAGTAAAACATCAAATGATGATGTGAGTTCACACCTGAACGTAACTGAGCAGACGCAGACCTGCAGACCAAACCAGGCCCCAGCTGTTAGTTAAAGAAACCAGGCTCTAGCTTGTATAACCAGTCCACGGGAGTAAACCTCTACCTCCCACAGTGCAGAAGAAAAGTCCTCTGAACATGTTTCATCTGTCCTGAAGCTGCCGCGTCCTTCTAATGACATTTATAAGCTGACTGATGGGACAGTGGCCAGGCGGCCGCCTTCCTTCGTGGTCTTTTGATCAGGAAAAAGACCCTCTGGTGTCATCAGAGGTCCAGACCACAAACTGGATCCATGTTTACCTCACTAGGGGAAAGACTAGGGCTGGGTATTACCAAATACCTCACCATACCATACTCTACACAATATTTGCCCATGATAAAAACAATATCACAATACAGCGATACTGCAAGAAATTTCCTCCACAATACATCATGATATGTGTGTTACTGAAGAAATTATTTCACAGGAACTATCACGATATAACGCCATATTTTTTTCCAACACCTAGTATTGGTAAGTACTTCACGATATGATACATATTGCGATACTTGAGTCACAACACAATACATTATTGCAATATTGTGATATTGCAATATTATTCATAGATCACTGAGAAATTCAAAATGCATCTTAAATACAAGTTGTATAAGTTTTGGGAGGAAAACAAAAAATCAATATTAAGAAATTAAAACATGGTATTATATCAGAAGAAAAAGTATCATGATATACTGCCATATTAAGATGCAAGGAAACAAAGTGATGAAAACATGGACTCAGTTTGAGAAAGCTGTGGTGAAGCGACTGAGCATGCAGGAGGAAAAAACACACCTGAAAAAAATCTTTGCTCGCCGGTCTAATAGAAGGAGAAAGAAGTGCAGCACGATTTGGCAGCGCAACAAGGATTTCTTTATGCCTCCGCTCTAAATGTATGTTTTTAAACACATATTTGTTCCTGATCCAGAGGCCATTCTGGGATAAAATACAGTGAGTGAATATTTACATTCTGTCATAGTTGAAGTCCTCAGGGGATAGAAGAAACATGCTAAAAACACTGCTGCAAAAATACACCCAGCAAGTTTTTTGGGTCCTAATAAGCTGACGCTCACAGCGAATGATAAGCAGTGAAAGGATGAGGACGAGTCGTTACGCTCAACACTGCCACAGCAGGAGAGAGAGAGGGAGGTCTATTTGTTCCACTTCATTATCTGATGTGATTGAGCTCAAAGAGGGAAATTTCTCATGACAGCCCCAATCTCTGACCTCACAGGGATTACTGTACGGGAAAAGCAAACAGCAAAACAAACAATAATTACCGCAGAAATACTCTGCCTGACGCGGCGCAGCACGCACTCTAGAAACTGCAAAATAAACTGCAACCCATCTGCAATTACTGCAGACAAATTGATGTCCAATTAGCGGCAGAGGATCGGTATGCATGCAACATTTTCAATCCAACAAAGGCCACAAAATGACGAAGCTAATCACAAGTTCACGCTGTTAACGAGTCCTGTCGATGCACAAACTATTAAACCACATAAACGAGCTTCACTGTGTCACTGGGCTCCTTCATCACCATGGACACAAATACTGCAGGTTATTCTGACTCAGTCCTGCTGCCACAAATACTCACTGTCACCACTTTTTCCCAGTTGTAAATCCAGATCAACTACCGAATGTTGAAATAAAAATTTAAATGAAATGTAAAACATATGAAAATACTGTATACACAACTTGTATGTTGTACTTGTATGTCTTGTAATGTTGTCTACTAAGTCCCCTCACCCAGTTATTTTTAGAGCAAACAAAACTAACTATATTAGTTTAAAAATATGTATTTTTTCTTGATGGGCCGAGTGCCACAGGCGGACTTGGATTGTAGTTTTTGTTGACAAAATGCAGCTTTCTGTGTTTGGATCTCTTTTTGCACATGGTGCAGGTTTACATTCATCTGTCAGCCACCATAAACTGTGCAGGGCGGCTAACGATCACACAAAGTGAGCGACCTTGAGCCTGGCAACATTTATATATGTTGACACGGGCGATGCGGCTCGGGCGTAACAGCTCATTAATGCTAACCAGGTCTGCGAATAGAAAGTGAAAAGACCCTAAAAAAAAAAAGCCAACATCTACAAACACAAATCAAAAAGCCGCCACAAAGACAGGGCCTCACTTGTGCGCGACAGCTGCGAATAACCACGAATAAGCAGCAGTGGTGGTGAAGTGCGGCGATCATCCACTGGTCTGAACTGTGTACTTTCTGTGCTAATGCACTCCATCTCCTTATAGTGACGGCTGTCAGAAAGCGAGGAGAAACGCAGCTCGCTTTCAGTCGGTGAGCGAGCAGACGGGCCACACAGAGCGCTCTCTTTCCCTGCTCAGACCCACTCTGTTTGCCAGGAAAGCGATCCCTCTGAGCTGCCAAGAAAGAGCCCAGGGAGTGGGAAGCAGCAGGGAGCCGGCGATCAATGAGCGACGGACGGGCGGCAGCAGACAGCTAGGTAGCTCAGCTGATAGCGCTCCGACAAAGACATGTTCAGGCTGATGTCCCTGAGTATCTCTGAGCTCGAGGATGGAGTGACGAGCCCCTCGGCTATAGTTACCTGGTTTATCAAAGTCAAAGTCAGTCAGCTTTTTTAATTTAACATACAGTGAGATTAAAAAACAAAACAAACAACACTATAATTATAAGCACTACATGCTAAACTAGTGTGGATATATTCAAATGCTATGTTAAGTACTTACTATTACTAGGCTAATGGACACTAACACTATAATAAATGAACAGACAGTATAACTAAGACACTGACTGAATGGCTGTTGAAGTTAAAGTGACCAGAGTGCGAGAAGTGGGTCCTTGTGCAAAGATAACTGTGCAAATAAACAATAAATATTAAGGTCTCTCTATGAGTCGTTAACTAATAATCCAATATTTTGATTATTTTAAAGTAAGAAACATTACGCTGACTTTACTCCAGTCATGGATGCCTTTTTTATTCTGTAAATATTTATAGAGATTTGTGTCTATGGGTGCTTTTATTTATCTGTTTACAGTTTATTGCAGCTGCTGCAGAGGGATAAATAAAGTTTCTATTTTATTTTATCTATCAACATCTCTGGGAGGAGCGAGCGTGTCAAACCTGGTGCGTCGTTAGTTCACCCAAAAAGAAAAGGAATGGTTAAAAACACTGTAATACCTGCAGTCACCTGCAGACATGTTGGCCAGGTGGAGCAGGAATGTCCTTAATTAATGAACAGCTTCTGTCAGAGCGGAGCTGGAATAAGTCAGCTGTCTATGTGAGCAAATCCGTCATCACTAATTTTCTTGGATTAAGACACAGAGCAGGTGCGCACAGTGTTTTACCTTTTTCTGTGTTTACTAAGCAGAGCTTCTGCAGTCAAACCAGGTGACAAAGTTACCCTTGAATCCTCTGCTGCCTTTTAAGGACACAAAGAACACATGAGGTCAGCAGCACCTATAGCGTGTTTACATGTTCACATACCCACCTGTGCAGCTGCCGGCAGCAGAAAGCAAAGCACACAGGTTGAGGGAAAATATATATATGTACATACAGTCCATATAAATATATATTTAATGGGCTCTGGCTAAACTGCATTCCTTCCCATAGAGCAGTTCACTGGGTGCACACGTTCTCAACAAACCAATATACCTGATGTCACACCTCTAACTGTTGTCTTCTGACTGCAGGGCTTAGCTACGCTTTTCTAGTTTTGTTTTTGCTTCATTTTGCTTCAGCCAGGAGACGACCAGCTTTTTTTTAAATGGGTAAGAAAATAAGAGAGCACGAGAGAGATTAGGTGTAATTTTCCACTCGCAAAAGAGGCAGTTTTTTTGTACTCAAGTGGAAACTATGTTGTTTTACTGCTGTTTCAGAGCCGCTGGGTGTATTTACAGAGAGTTGCTCAACCAAAACAGGTAACAGTAAAGACTGGGTTGGACCCCTGATTGACACCTACGTTATGTGACCCGAAAATACACACAATAAAAAAAATACATGTAAAAGTCACTGGATTGTGATGTGAAACAGGACAAATGAGAAGAGGGATTAATTCAGTGTAGCTACTATGCTGACAAGATTAACTTTTCTGTTCTTCTGTATGTCAGAAAAGTAGACGGGCGACGTGATAGATTATCTCATCTCATCTCGCTGCTGTTGACATGACTGACTCCTTTCCCTTCACTGACTAGGACTATATAGAAACACACATGGCTTCACACCACTGGCATCATTAGGCTTATTTTGAGGGAGCTGAAGCCCCCCAAAATATTTTTAAGCCCCCCCTAAATAATTTGGTGCTGTTTGTTAAATTTTTTTTTCAAAAAAGTTGCAGACTAATTGTGACCACAGTATAGAAAGAATCATATCACCTTGCATCATTAGTAAATCTCAGCCACCCCCTGAATACAGCCACCCCCAATCGTGCAATCGTTGCACTACAGTGCCCTCTTTAGAGCCAAAAATGTGCACTAAAGTGTTCCCCAGTTTGGTAAAACACGCTAAACTGCCCTGTTGGCTGGTTAAAACATGATAAAAGTGCCCTCTTGGGAAGTAGAAACATGCTGTCCTTCAATATATATCTATCTATATAAATATACATATAAAAAAGTAGCCTCACCTTGGGGCTATGCCCCCTCCCGTCCTTAAAACCTAGTGATGCTTCTGCTTCACACAACATGCACCTAGTAAAAAAATGTGCATGCCACACAGTTTGTGTGTGTGTGTGTGTGTGTGTGTATGTGTGTGTGTGCACTGCAGCAGCTACGTCAGCATCGTCCTGTAGCACCAGGTGAGATTTATGAGGTGTTAAGAGTGCCAGCCTCCATCCCAGTGACAGGAGCCTGATCCCTCCATGCTCACAGCTGCATGTATGTACACAACACCCCAAAACACACACATATGTAAATATAGATATATATTTATACGTGCACGCTGACCCCTGAACCCAGAAGTGTGAGTCTAATGTCTGCACCGCCCACCAGTCCCCTCTCTGAAAGACGCACTTCCTGGTGCTAAGCACACCCGTTCCACTGCCTCCAATGATTTTCTTCCCCCGCCAGCCAACGCTCTCCTTCCTCTGTCGGATCGCCTGGATTCTGGCCTTTGCCTGACCAGAGAGAAGCATTAAGGTCACCGCAGGAGCCGGTGAGAAAGAGGGAGAGCGTTTCACAGCTTTTACAAGCATCATGAATCACCAAGACGTCTCACTTTACTGGGTGACACCAAAGCAGCCCTCCCACCCGACAGAAAGTGTGAAGTTGCATTTTCTCTTGCAGTTGCTAAATATCCTATAGCTTAAGCTATCAGGTAAACACATGCATGTACATATTTAGGACACAGGGCGGGACTTCTTCTGATGCTGATACTGAGCGTGTGCTTCTATTTATTCTAATCTTGATTTGAAACACTGATAAGCATGAAGGATCAGATTAAGATCGGCTTTATGTTAGCTGATACGAGCCATTAAAACATGGCCGGACTGGTCCTGACACCGATACTTTGGATTAGCTCAAGACTCTATGTTTCATCTTTCTTTTAACCATATTTACTAACCACTTTGTTTCTCCACATCCCAGGACAAAAAACTACAATTCACACTGTTTTAGCTCCATTTAAGTTCTATCATACATCATAAACGTGTAGGTTTTCCTAGAAAATCCAGGTACAAAATGCATTTAAGATGCCAATTCAATGAGATCTGAATATGCTATATTTAAAACTGCTTGGATGATAGATAGATGGATATAGATAGATAGAAAGATAAATAGATAGATGGATGGATGATAGATGATATAGATAGATAGATAGATAGACAGACAAACAAACGGACAGATGGATGGATGGATGGATAGATAGAAAGATAAATAGATGGATAGATTATAGATAGTTGGCTATAGATAGATAGATAGACACAGATAGATAGACAGAAAGATGGATAGATAGACAGATAAATAAAAAGACAGATAGACAGATAGATAAACTGACTTTCTAAAAGCATCACCTGTGTCCAGTTCACCCAGTTCAACCTGTGACTGACACCAGTCCCCTTTGCTCTCTGCCATTAAAGACTTTCTCCCTGAACATCTGGCCAAACAACTCTGGAGGTTATTCCGTCTCGCTGCTATGCATTATCTGCCTCCGCTAATGCTGCAGGGACTAAAGCAGGATTAAACCACAATTATGCGCTTCCCCACTCGCTCCAGCTGTGCTGAGAGAGGAGAGCAGAGCACCATGGGAGGCACAATTCAAAAAAAGTTACTGCTGAAGATGCTTTCGTGCAGTCGCAGAAACCAACATAATTTACATAAAAGTCTTAATTCTTCCCACATATGGCGCTCCGTCACCCGCAGCCATCACATGCTTATTTCAATTTCCTGTCATGCAGATTTCCTCTTATCTCTTACTTATAACCTTTCTTGTCATTAATAACCATTAAAACCCGCCAAGACTAATTAGGTATTTCCGTTTCATGCTGCTACGTTTCAGAAGGAAATATTTATAACTTTCTACGCCACAGCTTTAGTTACTTTTAAGATGAAGATTTTACACAATGGATAATATGACAAGCTTAAATAAAACACAGAAGAGCTGCAAACAACGGTTATGTAAGTCTCTTGATTAATTGATTAGTTGTTTGGTTTAAAAAATGTCAGAAAATGGTGAAAAATGAGGATTTGTGTTTCTAAAAAGTCCAAGATGATGTCCTCTGACGTCTCAGTTTAACGTCATAGAGGATGAAAGAAACCAGGAAATGTTCACACACTGAGCATCATCAACACACATGTATGAATGACGTGCTGGAGAGCGACCTACCGGTCATGTTGTGTGTGTTTGTGCGCCGTTAATGATTTGCCCGGCCTCCTGTGTTGTGGGCCGCCTCGTCTCCTCCCTGGAAGACATAGAAAGAGGATTGTTAGAGCAGCTGAGACAAGAGGGTGGAGGAAGGGAGGGATGCAGCATATAGAAAACAAACAAGGCCGTACAGTACAAAGGCCAGCGAGGACACCCACCCTCCTCCATCCTCTCACTTTTCTTCTCTTTCTGTCCGTCCTTCCTCTGTTGACGTCTCTCCCTTCATCTATTTCCTCTTTTATCCCTCTTAGCTCGCAGACAGACATGAAAGCCAAACATTTATCTATGGGTCTGCGTCATGGTCACGCTGTAACGCCAGCAAACGCTCCCTCCAACAGCTAGCATGACTGGTTTGAAGTGCTGACAGACGTTAGCATGCTCGCTACCTGCAGGGCCGGATAAGACGCTAGTGCAGCACTCCAGCGCTAAGCTAGCTGCGCTAACATGAGCTGTGAATTGGCAGATTTCCATATAATTAACGTTTAGGGGAAAATGCGTATACACATTCTGAACATATGAGTAAGATTATAATAAGCACAGAGCTGTAGGCAGAGGAAACAAAGTGAACAACACATCTACTGACAACTGAAAACCTCTTATTGTGTCGTGTTTGTTTAGGTTAACCTCTTCCTAACCACAAATGAAAAACAATAATTAGTGGTTTACATGTCCGGACGTATTTCCATTTATCCAAAACTACATTCACTTTTAATGCCTTTATTCCTTTTTTACACTACCATTAGCTTATGCTAGCACTGGTTAATGCTAGCATTAGTTAATTTTTAAAACTAGTTTGTTTAACCTCTTCCTAACCACAAATATAAAAACAATAATGAGTGGTTTACATGTCCGGACGTATTTCTATTTATCCAAAACTACATTCACTTTTAATGCCTTTATTCCTTTTTTACACTACCATTAGCTAATGCTAACACTGGTTAATGCTAGCATTAGCTAATTTTTAAATCTTTGTTTAACCTCTTCCTAACCACAAATATAAAAACATGTGAGATATATTTCTTGATGAACAACAGTTCCCATCTGTCTAAAAATACAATCACTCTTACTACTTCCATCTCTTTTTTTTTTTACACTAGCATTAGCTAATGCTAGCATTAACCAGTGCTAGCATTAGCTAATTTTTAAAACTAGTTTGTTTAATCTCTTCCTAACCACAAATATAAAAACATGTGAGATATATTTCTTGATGAACAACAGTTCCCATCTGTCTAAAAATACAATCACTCTTACTACTTCCATCTCTTTTTTTTTTACACTAGCATTAGCTAATGCTAGCATTAACCAGTGCTAGCATTAGCTAATTTTTAAAACTAGTTTGTTTAATCTCTTCCTAACCACAAATATAAAAACATGTGAGATATATTTCTTGATGAACAACAGTTCCCATCCGTCTAAAAATACAATCACTCTTACTACTTCCATCTCTGTTTTTTACACTAGCATTAGCTAATGCTAGCTATAGGTGGTTTAGATCTTTGCATCTCAGAAAGCATATGACAATCTAAAACAGAAATGCTGCTATTTAACCCAATTCATTCACAACAAGACAGATGAGTTTACCTTTATATAATAATGATAATATTATCAATACAAAATATTTGAACAACTTATATTTTCATATTTATATCTTTTCTATCTTTATTTTTGATTCTTATTTATGTGTGCCTTTAAGCCAAAAGTTCCTCTCTGTCAGTTCTTATTGATCATAAAATGAGAAGATTGATGAGCTGTACCTCACAGCTGTGATCTGCTGAGGTTTCCTTGCAAAGACGATAACTTCAACATTATATATTATATTATATACAACATTTGCAGACAATTTATCCTGCTGTTGTGTCCTTGCTGGTTTGTGTCTCAATAATAAATCCATATGAACTGTCATGCTCACAAACCACCTAACATACAAGCTGCTAAACCTGCTCCCTCTTTGTCGTTTATTTACTTGTTTTTCAGTGAATGAAATTTCTGAGCTGATCTCTCCGGTAAACACAAGATTCAAAGAGGTGGTTTTGTTTGACTCAGTTTCACAGCTCCCTCAACTAATCAATTAGTCGCCAAAATTTGCAACAAGAAAGAAAGGAGAGCGAGGAAAACAAGATGACGACGGGAGGACAAAAGATGCAGAAGGAGAGGAACTGTCAGAAAATCTCTGAGAGTGAGAAAGAGGAAGGAAAGAAATCCGCTTAAACTGCAAAGCGTTGTGAGACGGGAAGGAAAAGAGGAAGCCGTTAATGTCTTTACAGCTTCATCGGAGGGGAAGTGCCGCAAGGAACGCATGTGTCCGACTTTCTATACGTGGATGTGAAATTAAGAGGAGCCATGATCTGATGCAGCTTCATATTTGGATATTTATGTGACGTATTAAATATCGCTATAGGTTTACTGTGGGGTAGCGCTCCCACTCCCAGTGTAGTCTTGATGGTATGTGTGGAAAATGTGACTGGTGGTGGTGGAGGATGGGGGGGTTCAGCTCACATTCCTTCACATGAGGGGAATTCCCCTCCATCTGAACATAAAGAATATTTTTTCCTGGAGAGCTGCTGTGGGGAGGAGAGGATGGGAAGACGGATGGAAGTGCGAGAGCTTCTGACTACTTTAGCTAATAGATGAGGTCAAAGGTCGGCTGACTCAGGGGATCGCTGGGTCTGCAGACGGTGAATTAACATATGGATTGAAACAAAAAGTGCACTGAAAGAACATGGGTCAGAGACACCACATCAGCTCGCTGAAGACAACATGTTAAGATGGGAGGTCAAGTATTTAGCCAGTCTGTGACAACTCAGACCTAGCAACAACGCAGAGCGACAGATCGAAGGTAGCCTGGTCTTACCAGACCCTCGTACTATCGTTCAGAGGGTCTGGCATTCCTCCACTGAGAACTCATTTCAGACGGGAGGTGTGAACTCTGTTGATCGCTAACATTTGGTTGTGACGTATGTAATGCGCCACTAGCATTCAGGCTAGCCAACTCCTTCGCCACTAACGGAGCTAACTGAAAAATAAGACTTTTCCTTTTCCTGAGTAAAGCCACGACATCTTTGCCAGCAATAAAACTGGTTAAACATTCCTCTTGCTCCTACTTAAATTGCTAAATATTTGGGAGCCTGGCCAAAAGGATTGAATGGCTTCCTTCACTTCCATCTTTGCCATTGTTGCTAAACTACAACCAGCTAGACTACAACACAAATGCTGTGCATTCAGTGTCATTTTTAACACCCGCCTCCCCCCGTCCCCCATCATTCACTGATTGGCCTGGTTGGAACCGGAGAAATTGAGTCCAAGGGGCTCAAACCCAGACGTAATCTGTAGGGAAATGATAATTGAGCGGAAGATTTCGGAGGGCTACGTCCAGGCTAGATCGAAGGCAAAACAGAGTCGAGTGTAGAGCTTCTGTCTCTGGGAGAAGACAAGCTTCAAAGTGAAGCCTCCTCCTCATCTCGCTAGCGGTGCCACTGTGGCCTTTTCGCCATCCTGCCGGCATGAATAGATCCCTTTGTCGCAGTGAAATTCCACTAGCAAATCTCTAATTACCTGGAGGGCTCTTCTCCTGCAGAGCGGCGTGGGCCAGACAGAAAAAAAGGCTCATTGCTATGAGGAAATGGGCAAACAATAAGAAGGCTGCATGGAGAGGCGGCCATATTCCGCCCTCCTGCTGGAGCTCACTAATAATACAACGTGAGAACGACTGAATGAATTCTCAAGGGAGGAATCTGACAGGTGGCTAACCAGCGTCAGGTTGTCAACACCATTATGAATCCTACAGTTGGTATTTACATTGAGCTGCCGGGGAGTGGCTCGCCTGCAAAAATCTAACAACTATTCCGCCTGAGGAGGTGAGTCATGTTGATTAGTGACGAGTCACTTCATGAGACAGGAACATTCATATTATTCAGCCTGCAAACAGAATAATTCTGTGGCTATGAAGGGAGGAAATAAAGAGACAGACTAGAGGTTTTACAGGAGAAATGTTCATCTTTAGGTTTGTATTGAATTTTGGGTTTCTATTGTGAATATCAAACTTTATTTGTATAGCATTTTGGGAAGCACTGGAGCTGAATTAAAACCTGAAAATTATATATAAAAATATAATATAATATAAAAATAAAGAGATCAGTCAAAAGCCTGATTAAAAGGTGAGTCTCTGCGGCCCTGAGGTTCTCCGGCATGGTGTCCAAAAAACACCATTTTCCTCATAAAGTCTGTCTGAAACGCTTCATTTTAGCGTATCTTCAGATAAATACCATCAAAGTCGGACTTCCTGCTTGTGAATTTGGGGCAAATTTGCCGCAACATCACAAAGAAGCAGCTTTCTGACATCACACAGTAGAAAAACGGGTGTTATAAATGAGGTTTGAGGGCGTTTAACAGGCATAGGACCCAGTGTTTTAATACTGATCCATCCATCTCACATCCCCGAACTTCACAAAACTGCTTGAGTGCCTCTTTAATTTGTACAATTTGTGTCAAAAATGTCTACATCTGTTTTAAATAATAAGATGCAGTTTTCACCAGTATCTTACTACTGTATACTATAAGTATCTTCACTTTAAGACTGAGTCACACAGGAACAGCTGGGTTAAAAGGTTTATATAAGAGAGTAAATAAAGATTAATACTTGACGGCCGTGTAGAAATACAATATTGACACACGCCCCAATGCTGTGTCAGTATATTTTCTCCTCCCCTACAACTCTCACATATTTTATTCATCAAACACCTTGATGTTTATCCTGCGTCCATGATGCATGAGCTTTTCTATACGGTCAGGGTGAGACTTTGCTGCTGATAGCTGTCCTGTATCAGGTTTGATCTCAGCAGCATTAGCATGCCATGTGATCAGATGTCTGCTCTATATTTGCATCGACTGATCGCTATCTCATCAAGAACATCCGAGCCCATCCTGGTGCAACGCCACAAACATAGTGCAGCACACGAGGCGTGTCTGCAGCACAGCTTTCATGAGGAACAGTTAAAAATATCTTCGTAACGAACACGCTGTCATTTAAAGATGTGTCACTCCTTCCTGATGTCGACATCTGAAGCGCTGCTGATGCATCGACAACAGTTGTAAACGAACGACTTCCCCTTCCTTCCTGTTAACAAAGCGGTCGCAGGTGCTACGGGTAAACAGTGAGGCTGCACGGTCTAGAAACTGTGTCAATGTTGGCGTAGCAAAATGCAAGGCTGAATCTGATAGTAGCCACAGGTAAGACATTATTAGACAATAGAAGATCTACGGTGTGTATGTGAAAAATACACCAAGGCTGTATTGTTGTATTTAACAGTAGGTCAACCCATAAAGACCCAAAAAAGGCAGTTACAGAAGCCAAACAGCATCATGAGGAGATCCAGTTGTGCTTTGAGGTTGATCAAAGCTGCAGGAGGTGTTCTGTGCTGTCATTTCAGCTAAAGGCACATCGTCACAAAGACGCCTCCCAACAGGAATATGTCATTTATCTGACAGCGCTAAACAAGCCTGGACGTGTTCCAGGGAGAAAAAAGGGGAAGACGTTGATGAGTCTGGTGCTCAATGTGACTGCTGGGTTCCCATCGGATCAAGTGTGCCCTCCCAAGGCCCGACATCACCAGCACATCTTTACATTTTTAAAGGGGGGGCAGTAAAAGCTGCCTTGTAAATACACTTCATTAAGTTTTAACAATCTGACAGAAAGCTCAAGTAAGCTATGAGTTGTGAGAAGTATGTCAGAGGCAGAATATTTGGCGATAACTTAAAACATCCACATTTCAAACGCAGTGACTTTGATGCACGGTGCAAGAAAAGGTCGTACTCTAGGTCATGTGCTTTCTCTAAGTGTCTAAAAAAAACGACATCGATATGATCTCACCAGATATATAAAAAAAAAGTCACAGAGGACTCGAGGAAGTCTAAAACAGAAGCAGAAAACAGTCTTCCCACTTCAGAGGACATTCAACTGAAAACATCTTGAGGGTAAATTCTGTCAGTGGGCCCCAAGTCCTCCACTACACCCCCCCTCTAGTGGCAAATGGGAGGCTTTGAACTGCAGGCTGGGAGGGGTGAGGGGAATTCGCCGGCCTGTCAGGACTATGAATGATGGCGGATGGAAAAGATCCCGCCTCGCTGTTCTGCCCGCGGGGGGAGATCCTCTGACGACGCAGACCGAGCCGAGCCAGGCTAAACATGGCAAGTCACAAAGAGCTCCAGCTCTGGGGGTGCGAAGCGTTATCTCCACACACAAAGGCACCAATTATACCTGCAATTTCACACGAGATGTAATCATCAACAGTGAGATCGGCGGGCAATGTCAGCCTCCAGAGATACTTTGAGGTGTCTTCACAATGCAGCGCCGTGCAGCAGAGGTCACTGTAAATGTACACAGCCATGGTTTGAATCAACTGATAATCGACGCTGGGTGGAGGGAACGCATGTAATTTCAGCAAAAAATGTCAGCCAAGATTCCGCTCGTCTGCTTTGCATCAGCACATTGCATCACGGATATTCTTGTGGCTCGTCTGTGGGAAAGAGCTCCAAACCTCAAAATGTGCTGTGGTTTGGCATGAAGCAGATCCCCAGTCAGTGGCTTCTCAGAGCTCCCATGAAAACAGGACTCCATGGTGGCACTTCATGTCCCAGTCCTGCTCATCACCCTGCCCCCACCTCGCCTCGTCCAAAAAAGCAGTAAATTAGATTGAACATCCGAACTTCTTTGGACGAAGACCAACGGCTGCATGAGCCGATGCCAAAAGAGAGAAAACTATCAAACAGCAGCAATTAATAAGTATCAGCGCCAGCAGAGGGACCACAAACGTGACAGTGGTGTCGTACAAGAGGTCTGTTTGGATAAATGACATAAATACGAATCTTTAGTGAAGGCGTGAGTCACACTGGTGCCATGAAAAGACAGAAAAAAAAGACTTGTTCAACCAAATGAAACCAGAGCTGTTATTGGCAAGATGCTGAAGATACATGAAGTCTCATGATGGAACTCATTTCTCTATTAATGAATTAGTTATTTGGTCTATAAAATGTCTGATCAGTGTTTCCAAAAACCCAAGATAATGTCCCCAAATGTGTCAAAGAAAAATGTGTCAGTTAATTTTCATAGAGGAGGAAAGAAACCAGGAAATATTAATTTTTAAGACGGCAGATTAATTCACTGCAACTAAAATCTAACTGTAGGAAGCCTGTTATAGTATTAACAGGGTTCTTACAACATTTTAAAGTCAAATTTAATATGTTTTAAGACATTTTAAGACCTCAACAAATAGAATTTAAGACCCAACAATGTCATGACAATGTCTTTGTTAGAAAATAGTCAATTTCTTGTAGGGCCTGACCAATATGGAGTTTTGGAGGCTGATGCTGACATCAATATTTAGGAGGAAAAAAAAAATCAATAACCAGTTAATCGCCAATAATATTTTTTTTTGCTCACGTTGCAACAACGATATAAATTGAAGGCATAACACTTAACTTTAATTTCACAACTTTCAAGACCAAAGAGGTGAACTTTGTGAACAAAATAATGTGCAAAACTGCAGTTAATCTCTGAATGCTGTGTTTTCCGATTGGCATTAAACACATCATCTGAAGATTTAATACCTACAGCAAATTCTTGGTAAATTTAAGAGAATTTAAGACCTTAATTACCCAGATTTTAATGTTAAGACTTTTTAAGAAACATTGAGAACCCTGATTATGTGCATAAAAACTGGGCTTAAAAAAGTATTATTTATCGTATTTTACATGCACACAGCAGGATGAGAACATAAACAATGAGCTTAGTATTGACTGCACGTAATCTAGTTATTAAAAATCAAAATTGACAAAACTACTGAATCAAAACTTACACAATCAATTCATTTTTAATTCATTTTTACATATTTTGCTTGCATCTGGAACTTCCCAAAGTGGGACAAAACAGGAAGTGAGGTTTGAATTGATTCCTGTAACAGATAATATTACAATTTAATCTTTAAGATGTCTGAAGCAGGCATGTAACAGCCTGCTTAACATGCATGACAGCACCCAAAAGTTTTATTTTCAGTGTCAGGTCAAATAAATCATCATCCATGCAGCATGAAGGATTTTGCATGACAGCAGTACAAACACATAAACAATCCCTCTGGAGGAACCTGTACTGCCCAGCTGGAATTGATGTAAGTTAGGGAAAAAAAAACTGCTCTTTCATGCTATTTTAGCTGTTTCATGTAGTTCAAAAACTGTTGTGGGTTCGAGCGCATTCCTTCGCTCTGCCCATAAAGCCTGAGATCCAGCCTTTAACATCAGGAATCAATTCTCAAGCCATGTGCACCGTGGATGAAACCATTTATTCACACATACATGGATGAGGCCGAACCCTCACAGACTACAGTAAACGTCCTTCAGGCCATCTGTGTTTGAATCTATTCAGGTTGAGGACGAGAGGACGACGTCACCGCAAGGGCCGTTTTGTTAAAAGACTGGATTCACTACGAGACAGACGGCCGTAAAAAGCACGGCGCTCAGGAAGAAGATGACCGAAGACATCAGCAGGAGAAAGACGGGAAGACGGAGGGACACAAGGCCTCGTTGATGAGCGGCGGCACAGCTGGACGGCTCAAGGAGACAGCAGCCGAAAGACAATGCAACAGGGCTTGTCAAAGTGAAAATTTACTGTTGGTCGAGCTGTGAATGGCTCTGCTCCTGCGACCTCAATGCTGTGTTTGCATGAAATGTGTAGAGAGAAGAAAGGGATAGAGAGGGTGATAAAAGATGAAGGAAGCTATGGAGCTAAATAAGACTTAAGAGACACTGGTGCAAGTTTGTTACTGAACAAAGAAAGTGTCTTGTTCCAGCATTTTTGTCCATTTTGAATCATATTTCTAGACCCACAGAATATTTTCTACTATGACTCTGAAAACACTGAATAGCTCAAATGAAAGAAGAGACTCTCTATTTCATCATGAAAAAAATGTTTGTTTTTACCTTGTTCCATTCTTGTTTTATCAGAGGTAGAGGACACTTTTTGTCCAGATTCTGTTTGTTTTGCTCTTGTCTCCACTTCCTGTTTTGATCTCTGTGGTGTATACCATCTCTTTATGCTCTGACTACATCTCCCAGAAGCCCCAACATTGGGAGAGCGCCCTCTTGTGCCTGCTGCCGAAAAACCACTTTGGCGTATAATTAAATCGATTGCACTCAATGAGTTAGAATACATGATATGGGTGGTTTAGTTCTGTATGTGATACACAAATAATCTGCATTCTGAAAAAATGGATTTAGTGTGCAGGATTTAGCCACCGCTAGTTTGGAACTGAGTGACTGTGTCCATCCAGAAACATGTAGGACGTCTCCATGAAGAGGATCCACTCCATATGTACATATAAACAGTCAAATATATAACATGTTACGCCTTGACTCAGATCTAATGGTGTTAACCAATCATGCTCTGGATCGTCCTCACATATGAAACGTGTTACACATGCCTGCAGACTCTGTTTATCCTCATCATGGGTGATTTTCATTTGCCTTTTCAGACATGCTTGTAATATTAGCAGCACTGTGCTGGTTTGTGTGAGAGATGAACAGAAGAGCCTTTGTTGCTGTTGTTCCTCTTGGTCTTCCCCACCACTCAGCTCTGCTGTGTTTCAAATTAGACTCATCTTGAACGTCTTAAATAACTTGTATGTTTATTATTATTTTTTTCTGTGAACTGTAAGCACTTCTCCCAGTGAACTGCTGCAGAGGAACACCAAACCCGCTATGATGCTAACTCAACTTTATCTAAGTTACAGTAATAATTCCTGTGAAAATCTCTAAAAAGACATGAAAAAACATAATAAAATACAACAAATAGAAATGATAACCAAAGCTATGAAAATAAGATCCACATTAAGTCCTTTTATGGTCCCTGATATAATGGCGATAAACATTATTATCCTTTTAACATCTGCCACTGCTGTAATGATAACATAACAGCATAATAAATGACAGCACAGCCTCTCAAAGAGTTATGGACTTTTAATTCTTGACAACAAAAAATAAATAATAAAAATAATGAAAAATCCTGCTGTTTATTCTTATCATGTCAGTGGCATTCAAACAAGCATGTAAACACTGATGTTGTTTAGATACTGTGATTTATATGATACCATTTTGGATACGACAGGGAAAAACTGGATGAGGATTGGTATTAAAAGATAAATAATGGTGTTTTTGAGAGAGCAGGAAGTGCTGCTGGAGAATTATTACTGAAACTTTTCCAGAGATCCAGTTGAGCCATGATACGATACATTACTGCCATATATTGTGATATTCTACATAGGTCACTGAGAAATTTAAAATCTAGCTTAAAATACAAGTTGTATATACAGTATGTGCATATATGTGTGTGTGTATATATATATATATATATATATATATATTAGGGCTGTTACCATGTGGATTATGTTCTTATTTAATTTTTTATTTCAATGTGCAGAATTGGATCAAAACATGACTTTTTTGGAGGGAAAAAATTTGATATTCATAAATTAAAAATCAATATTATATCAGAAGAAAAAGTATTGTGATACATTGCCATCAATATTTTTTTCCTACCCCTCATAAATAGTTGTAAACACAACAGGAGACACTGCAGTCAGTAAGAAGGGTCGAGGTAATCACAATGTCAAACCCAACAGAAGTGCTTTAGATGTTTCTGATCTGTTATTTTTGTTTACTGATCACCATGTTCAGTGAGCAACACCGGCTCATTCTACACGTGCTTCATAAAAAAAAAAAAAAAAAAATGGACTCCATCTTTTCGACCAAATGTTCATGAGCTCCTCCCCCACAGGATCCAGGAAGAAGCTTAACAGGTGCTCAACAGCTGGGCCACACCAGAGCGCAGGACATGCATTAAATCAGCAGGCTGGCCCACAACAGAAGCTATCATCACGGAGCCTAAATGCGATTAGTGTCCGGTGGTAATCTAAGGCCTATTCATTCCTGCTCAGGGTAGGTGACACATCTGATTCAGAGGATTAGTCCACCTCTCCTCACCAAATCAAAGGGAGGAACTGCACAGAAGAGGAAGGAAAGAATATCAAAGAAAGCAGAAAGGGGAGTGGGAGCCATGAGCCCAACACTCTTCCATAATTAAAGCAGACACTTCCTTTGTGCAGCCATGTCATTAACATAACCCAGAGTCCTTCAGTTCGAGCCTTCATGACATACGAGAGGCTGCCGCCTGATGCTGCACATTCTGCAGTCACATGCACATCAGATACCATCTAGAATGCATCTTCACGAAACAATAAGCAACATTTAGGTTTAAGTGGCAGAGATCGTCCACGCCCGCCGCCACATTAAACACTGAGAAACCATGTGACACACCACATGATGTCACATGTGGTCGGCTTTCTTCTAGACTGCATTCGCTACCCACTTCTAACTAATCTGAGCTCCAAGTTCTGACTTCCAGTGAACGCACCATAAGACAAACTCTCACTACCCAGGGTCCTAAAGAGGAACTGATAGCAGCCTATAACTGTTGATCATCATCAGACCATGGTCTACTATGTTCACCATGATAAAGACCAAATTGGAAAAAAAAAATAACCAACTTATTGATAATATTAGTAATAAAGCCTAAATTACACAAAAATAATTTAATGATGTATCGAAAAAAGTATCGTTCTGGAAACGGTATTGAAATTAAAGTACTGAACGATACCCAGCCCTACAAAGCACCCACACACTGTTCTCTTTCTCTCTTGTTCTCTTGTTCAATTTTCCGTCTCTTTACAGCTGTTTGTGTCTTGATTGCATTTGATATTTGAGAAGTCAAACGACATAAATAGTTTTGCAGAAAAAATAACAGCATGTAGAAAAAAGTTATCTCCTCAGTCCATCAAGACACACAAACAAAAACATGAATATATAGATAAAATGTATTTTCTCACAGCAAAAAACATGGATTCACAGAGAGCCAGAGTGTTAGCAGCAGGTCGATGAATATATCCCATACACACTCATCTTCATGTGGATCTTATTACTCTCTGCCTTCATCTGCAGATTCTCCATTTTCTGTGCATGAAAGCGCTCGGCGGTGGCATATAACGCAAGGCCTGTGAGCTTCCTCTGACTGTCAGCTTTTGCATGCGCCGGCTTTGTTCCATGGTCTACACAGAGACGGCCAAGTGGGAGACCGAGTTTAGAGCTAACGAGCAAAAAAAAGTTCACAAGACCGTCAAAGAGCAAACGGCATGAAAGAGCGAGTGAAGTTAGCACTAGAGAGGATGATGAAGGGAGAGAAAGTAGCAGGGCGAAAAAGAAAGGTGGTGGAGTCAAAGATAGATGGAATCGGTGAATGTGTATCTCAGTGAGGAGGAGCTGAAGAGTCCTATGTCCTGTGGGACGAAGGACTTTCTCAGGATGGAGGCAGCAGCACTGATGCTGATGGAGCTGCACAGGGTGGAGGCCCTGATGGCGTCCGTCCTCTTGATGCCTCCTCCCCAGCACAGAAGAGGATGCTGGCAGCGTCACACTGGTAAAACATCTGCAGGAGTTTCCACCAGATGTCCAAAGAGCGCAGCCTCCACAGGAAGTAGAGTCTGCTCTGAGCCTTTTAGAACAGGAAGCCAGAGCTGGATGGTATCTGAAGGTCCTGACTACCTCCACATCTGACCCCTCAACGGAGACCTGCTGCAGATGTGGAGAGGACCTCCAAAAATCCACCACCTTCTCTTTGGTCTTGGCCGTACTCCTCAACCAAGCTCCTGCGCTCCCCTCTTCTCCATCCCTGATAAACTCCACGACTGCAGTGTCATCAGAGTAGTTCTGCACGTGGCATGACTCAGAGAACAGGACAGAAAAAAAGAACGATGACATCACTTCCTAGATAGCAGAGGATGATGTTCTAGCATCTTTTAGCTGTTTTCTCTGCTGTCTGGCAGCATGCCGCCGTCGTGCTAACCGTTAGCTTAGCACAGAATAGTGTACAAACAGGAGGGGAAGCAGTTAGCCTGTTTGGTTCTGTCCAAAAGAAAACTACAATAAAAAGACATTTACCATGCGGCTGCAGGATGGTCTGTGCAGCACGGTTACGCTGCAAGGCTTCATGATTTGCATTACTGCAAATGACATTGTGAATGTTTTCTTACTTCTATAAGAGAAGCTGGAAGTTCCGGTTTCACCTCAGCTCGTTAAAGGTAAAGAGAGAAGCTGCCCTCTGGGTTCAGGACCCATCGTTCCTACTGTCGTACTATAGTTGGGAACACAAATGGCAGGAAATAGAAAGCAACCACACTCATTATTATGACCAGTTTCCAATATTCCAATACATTTTGCTGCCTAAAACACTGTTGTTTATTCTTAGAAACTTCCTGAAACTATTTCCAAAGGGTCTGATGCAGCGTCTCTTTCATATCGTACGTCTTTACGGCTTGTAAACAAAAGGACATATTGCAAAGTAATCAAGGGTTGGGCGCCAGCTCTTTCCTTTTTTTGTGATTCCAGCAGTAGTTGAGTGAGTCACTGCTCTTGGTGTTAGCTTAGCTTAGCTCAGTAGGGTGGCATTAGTGGAAATTAATGGTGTTTGAGTATTTTTGCAGACATGTTTTTTTTTTTTCATTCATTCATTCCTCCTTTTGCTTCCTGGGATTCACTCAAAATGTTTTCCATGGACTGCCCTGCCCTCTGCACAAGCACAAATCACAAATATATATATATATATATATTTATATATATATATATATATATATATATATATATATGTTGGGGGTGACGGTGGCCACTTTGAAAACTAAGAAGAAAAAAAAAACATTCTCAGTGAACTATGTAGAATATGGCACATATCACAATATATCGCAATATCACAATAATGTATCGTATCGTGACTCCAGTATCGCGATACATACACATACATTTATACAACTGGTATTTTAATCTGCATTTTAAATCTATCAGTGAACTATAATATCACAATATATGCCAATATATCACAATATATCGCAAATCACAATAATGATTCGTGACTGAAGTATCGCCATATGTATCGGATCGTGAAGTCCTTGCCAATACCCAGCCCTGATAACCGGTGAATCAAAAAGAAAATGTGTTTGAATGGTTGCAGCTAAAAAAAGCTGTGAGTGAGAAAGTCGAATGCTGTTTCCACCTTCAGAGTCGTAGCTAATGCCCTCCATACGTGTTGAAACTGATAACATCTCACAGAGTCCACCCCTGCTGTACATGGGAACAACACTAAGTGCTTTGTTTGATGATGAACCTTCCCCTCTCACGTTATAGAAGCTGAATTCTGCAGCAGACACACCCTTATTTGTCTTAGTGTTGCGCCGGCTTTTAATTCTGCCCTGCTGTGCTCAGTTCAGAGGACGTCATGTACTTAAAACACATAGTGTGGAGCGCTGCAGGCTCACTGATCCGATCCTCTTTCCTCTCTCTCAGACTCTGGACAGACTGTAGATAAGAACAGCGTCGACATCGCTGCCTATTCATGTGAGAGCTGTGATGTGAGAGAGCATTGTCCCTGCTGGAGAGGCGACAGCACAGCATCTAAACACAGAGAGAGCTTCATCCATCAGACGCTGAGGTCTAACAGCTTTATAAAGGAGGTCATCTGAAGGATGATGGAAGTGGCAGAATCCTGCTCGCTCATACTAAAGCAGTAATGGCCGCTCTTAGGAGAGCTTTCCAAAGGCACATTTCAAGACTCTTAAAGCAATAGTTTTGGGAACGATGCTGATGTGGTTCCTTTTCTAAGATTTGATTATCAATCTCATGTTAGTGAGACGATCACTGAGCTGGATTCAGGAAGTGTTTGGCATGTTTTTGACCTGATCCCAGATATATTAGTTGATAAATAGAGATAGATGAAATAAACTCTATCACCCCTGAGAGGAAATTTGCCTTTTTCAGTGCTACACTGCATTGTTTACACATTTGACTTTAGCACATTATTATTCCTGCTGGTAGAGCTGTGTGCAATATAACTTGAACTATATATATCGTAGTGAGGTATAAAAATGATATAAGCCTATGTTGTTTATATCATAATTTCAACATGTAGCTACTCGGGTTAGCTCTGTTGCTAAGCTAACGTTAATGTCACTCTGGTTGTGGTTTAGATACGCTGTGTAAAGCACATCTCAACCACAACCACATCTTTATTACCAGCCAAACTACAATGTAAAAGTAAAAACTAAGCCTTCAGAATAAAAGCATACTGGGGATATAACACTGATTACATCACAGAGGAGATGCAGGAGCATGCAATGGAAAGCAAAAATAACGTTACCAGTAACGTTACATCAAAAAAAAAAAAAACTATATTGTGTATATATATATACACATCAATCTCGGGATATGAAATTAGCTACATCAGGATATACAATTTTGTCCGGATCGCACAGCTCTACCTGATGGCAGAGGTTTATACTCAGAGAGGAAATCTATGTTGCTTGTTTCATGAAGGCTCCAGATAGACTCAGTCCTCCTTTCTAATTACCTTTAGCAGCTTCCTGCACGCTGGTAATCGTGCAAACCAGGCTATATTTTCACATCTAAAGATGCTCTCAGAAATTAAAATGTGTTTGCCAGTTCGGACAGGACAGGACAGCTAAGGACATCCGAGCGCCTGTCTGGTTTACGATCATGGATCATGGCCTGCCTCTAGCCTCAAGTCGAGGACCATCAGTGAAATTATCTTCCATCAGTATGGGCATACACGATCAGTATGTAGAAACTGCAACACAGATGCATCAAAGAGACGTTTGAGGTCATAAAAGGTTTGGGTTTACATTTCTGTTCATGTTCATAAGTCCGTTATAGGAGAGTTATTACAGGAGAAAGCACTTTAATTGGTCTCTTTAATGGTTCCTCCACTTCAGAGTAAAAGCTTCTTCAATGGGGACAAAACACACCAGCATCAAATCAGATTTATGGTCCTGTTAATTTATCCTTTGACAGAATTACTCCTGAATAATATCATAACGCTGCTGTTGGTGTTTACAACATTAACATCTGAGAAATCATTTGGTTAAACTACAAAAAAATGTAATGTACAGAAAAAGGTATTATTTATTATTTTTTATAAAGGTATCAAAAAAGTAACTGAACTCAGGTATGACACCTGGACCTAGTCATTAAACACTATCAGTCATTTTCGTCATAATTACACACCTTTTATGCTCTTAATTCATTTCCAGGCAGCAAAATTAAGATTAAGAATCACTTAGATCACATTCATTAGCATTTCCTGCCACATTTTCAACCGCATCTGTTTTAATTTGTATTAAATAAACTCAGTGGTAAACACACAGCGCTAATAGTTTCCAGTTCGCTGGCGGCTGTTGCTGCATTTTTAGCCGTTTCAGCTTGATGAACGCACAGCAGCCACGTTTTCTCAGCTGATCTGGACTTGAACTTAAACTTGGTCATTAGTTCCTCTTTAAAACCAGAGCAGCAGCAGCACAGATACAGCAAACTGTAATGAAAGGTACGACGGCGGCGAACCAGCGACTTCCTGCAGAGCAGCAGCGCTTTTACATTTTATCTACAGTTTTTAAAAACGAAATAAAAGAGCTGCTCTACCACTGCGGATCTTCCTCTGTACAGAAAAGGTGATGCCATGACTTCCTGCATAATGTATGGCTCATCATATGAGCGGCTGTGTTTTGGCTGGATAAGGTGTCGCCAACAAGGCGACGCTCTTCGTGTTAGTAACTGTACGCTCGCAGAGCTGGAGATGTGACAGCTATGTGATCTACTGCACATCTGCGATAAAAGAGCAAAGACCTCACTGTCTACTTCACCTTTAATTACATCTAAAGCAGCACGTTCATGTGAGAAATGTTTTATTTGCCAGCTGAAGATCCTAAAGCGAGAGGATTTGAGATGCCAAAGACACCACGACATCCCTGGAGGTCATTCTGTGGTAAATGGCACAGCGGCGTTACAGTTAAAATGCAAAGTCACAGATCAAATAAAAGACTTCTGCCTAACAGCTTGAACATTTTTTAATTCTGTTTCGTAAAGAAACAACAGTTTTCATGATGCATGAAGAAACAAGCAGATCAAACATTTGTTATTTCTGTGGATCATCTTCAAACCACCTGATCTCATCCACACCTGTCAGCACTTTGTGGTCACCATTAGTGATGGGAAAAAAATATCTATGTGGCAATCTATTGCGATTTTGAGCTACATTTTAAATTTCTCAGTGAACTGTATCGAATATTGCAATATATTGCGATATATACCTAACAATATTGCAATAAGGTGTCCTATCGTGACTCAAGTATCGTGATACACATCGTATCGTGAAGTCCTTGCCAATACCCATTCCTAGTCACCGATTAGTCTTTTTTTTCCCATGCCGAATAACTTATGCGCACATCTCGCATAATTTAATTTAATTAACTAATCGATTGTTAGTCAAAAGTCTGGTCAATGTGAGCGCTGGATAATATTAGTGATAAACTTCAAAATAAAGTTAAAAAGTGGTGTAGATGGTTGAACCAGGATTAAAATAGTTCAGGAAATGAAAAAAAAAACAGTGTGGCAAAGAGATGTCAATGATTAGCCTGAACATCTAAAAATATTCAACCAAAGATGTTATTAATCTAGACTAACACTCAGATGATGTCACTGACCAAACTATTATTGGTTTAATCCCGTAATCAAAGCCCGTTGTTTCAGAAACGCCTGCAGCGTTCATCAGTTTTGGCACAATATTTTCAACATTTATTTGCCTAAACTCCTTAAACACTTTAATCCTGGTTCAACCATCTTTGTTTGTTTTCGGTAAAACACACAGAAAAGTTTAAATCTGGTGAGGGAAACGTGCACATAAGTTCACTGGAAATAAGAATAAGATTAAATTAAAAAAAAAAACACAAAGAAATGATGCTGCTCGCCTGATGCTGCTTTGGGCTTTCAAATGAAATAACTAATAAGCTGGACAAAGAGTGCGCGCAATATCAAAATATCACAATAATGTATCGCGATACGTATTGCATGGTGAAGTCCTTTCCAGTACCCACTCCTAGTGAAGCTCATAACCTTGACTTTAACTGGACAACAACAGAATAAAGTGGAGATGCAGGCGGAGGTTCAGAGGTCTGGAAACAGTCTGTAATGTGCAGGAACAAACACACCACTGTAAGCACTGTATGAGGCCACCGCTGATCAAACAGGACCACTTTTAATGCAATAATGACGGGGTAAAAAGATGTGATTCCTAAATAAAAAAAAGGAGAGGTCTGCTGCACATGTTTGGCTTGCAGGACGGACCACAATGAGCTTAGTCTGGCTAAACACAGCAGAGTTTACATTCAGTGTAAATTGACTGGGAACAGAGGGGTTTAATGGATGGATTAGGACAGCTTTACCAGCTGAAAACAGAAAGCAGGATCACTTCACTGCAACAAAAGATGTGCTTTGACAGGAAACTCATGATGTCCAAAGCCCTCGGAGCCAAACGCACTCGTTTTCAATCCTTCGCTGCCTAAATATGTTTGATGCCTTTGTGAAGCAATAAATTAATGCACAGTATAAAAAATACGGTAATCATAAGCTTTGTACTTCATTTCGGAGCCTGGATATTAATGTTATTTTAAATGCAGATGGGAAAAAATAGAAGTGTTTACAGGTGCCATTAACGAGCCACCAAACTGGGAATCGGACCCAGACCGAACACAATGGACGACCACAAGGAGGGTGGGGGTGGGGGTGGATTGTGAGGCCGGCGCCGCAGCCAAACTCACTAAATCATGGGACTAATGTGCAGCAGACTTGTCATCCGAGCGCCTCCCACATGTACAGGAACACTTGAAGTGCCGTCGCGAGCGACTCGATCCACCCTAAATTTTATGTTAAAGCAGAGCAGAGGGGCCCTGGTGTTGACGGAGCTCAGCGTTATTATGAATCAATTAAGAGCAGTTTGTTAATCAGCATGTGAAGAGCAGATGACGCACCGCAGAGGAAAACATGGACGGAGTAGATGAGCAGACAGGGTCATATAGAGGTAGAGGGAAGGCTGTGGAGTCATGGGGGAGAAAACGACAGACAACATCTGTAGAACAAATTTATTTCCACTCAAATTTTCTTTCTTTTTTTCCTCATAAAGAGAAAGGCAGAGCTCTAGAAGAAATAAAGACAAGAGCTGGAGGCTGCCAAAGTGAGTCTAGTCTTTCTGAAGGTTTTATTTAATGTTAAAGTGATAAATATGAAGCGCTTCACACCACATACGCCTGATAAGTTTTGACACACTATCCATTAGAGGTGGGAAAAATATCAATATGGCAATATATCACAATACTTTTACTTATGATATAATATTGATTTTTAATTTCTTAATATTGATTCCCCCCAAAATAATCATGTTTTGGGCCGATCTCAATATCACCATATTTATCGTATAGTGACTCAAGTATCGTGATACGTATCATATCGTGAAGTCCTGGCCAAAATCCACACCTACTTTCTATGAGTTTACATCTTCTACAATAATGAATAATGAGGCGCTGAACTGAGAGATGCTTTTATGGATCTGTATAAGGGAGAAGGATGAGAAATTGATGTTGAATTTTATTGTTGCACCTTTATTTTTACATATAACTTGTCTGTGAAACGCAGGGGTGTGGAATAAATTTAAGTCTTAGCGGTGAGATTAAACGGCAGGCTACCAAATCAGTCATCGCCGAGGGAAGCTGAGAGTAATGTGGGTCACAAAGGTTAGTTAAACGCTGTCGGACGATGCGTCGGGTCGTGACAATGAGAAGACAAAGTGGAAGTAAAAGAGTGAGTAAATGACAGGCAGGGAGCGTCAGCGAAACCTTGGCAGGAAAGGTCGTCAGAGGCCCGATCGTCAGCCTCCTTTTCCACGTATAAAACCCTCCCCGGGGTCAACATGTGGGGTGACAGATGCCGAGCGAAGGGGCCCCTGGTGCTGCAACGGCCTGCAGTTGATTTAGGATTGCTGAACGAGGGCCAAAATTCCTGAAGGAATGCAGGGAGAGTGGGGGTGCAGCCATAAAAACTGACTGGGGTATAAAAAAGAGAGCAGGGGGAAAAAAAAGGGAATGTGGTGAAGCGCAGACATGCTGGCGTTGCTATGGTGAAACAGGATTCTGGGAATGGGGGAGAATTCCTAATGGGAACGTTGGGGGTGCAGGGAGCCGAAAACACACCCAGCGCTTCACGTGTGTTACGTTATGGAGGTACAGTGCATGAGGTCAAGGATGAGGAGAGGGCAGGAAGTAGAGAAAAACAAGGCCATAAAAGTGTGGAGGGCTGGGTGTCCGCTGACATCTTCAAGACGCAGGAAAATAGACGCGTCGGACTCCTCGACTCCTCCCTTTGGGTAAAAAAAAAAAACTCTCCACAATAAAAGTCATCTGCAGCTTGTCACTTTAAGAGCTGTGGTTTCTGTTCTGTGATTATTTTTGTGCTGGGTGATTATGTGTTTTGTTGTGGAGCGCATCAAAACAAATTACTAATCATCTGCGGTTGATATGGTGATAAATTATTGCAGTTGTCACACACTTAAAGATGCTTAAAATGAAATTAAGCACGTCACTGAGCGTCCAGGTTGTCATTTAATTAGATTTCTTGGAGAAGGCTGCTAATAAAAACTGTGCAGTAGTTTACCATTCATAAGCTGGGGCAATCTAGAGGTGAAAGTTTTGTGCTAATTATTATTAAATATTCAATATATAGCTGGTTTTTTCCACACAGAATATTTTTTTCTGCATTACATTTACACTCTGTGGCAAAAACAAGAGTGTTATGGCTTTAATAGGCAATAATAATTAACTAATATCACACACTGTACTGAGGGCTGTTTCTTCTTGATCTACAGTTCATTTCTTGTCATTATTTTTTACACCCCCCCAAAAAAAATCATGATTTGGGCCGATTCTAAATCCAGAGCAACTTCTGCACGTCCAAATAAAGTGAATAAAATAAAAAAAAAAATAATCTGTGTGTGTGTATATATGCAATATTTTTCCCATCCTACTTCCTTGTGTACAATTTATTATTTTAATAATAAAAAACAACTCAACGCACTGACATCTGTGGTTTTGTTACATTTAGGAAAAAAAAAAAAAAGTCAACACATAACAGGACGATGCCAGTCACTTGAGGCTAACAGCGAGGCTACAGCTCATATGTATATAAATGAGTAGAGGGGAAGGATTCACGCTGATCTATAGCTGCACATATTTGCAAAGAAACCAGCCTCATCGTTCACTTTACGAGTTTTCACGCTAATTAACTTTACACCAACATTCTTTGAGCGTACTGTTTTTCTAGACGCACTGATAAACACCAGCTAGACTGGTTCTCTGGCAGACCTCGGAGACGGCGTCAGATGTGGTTGCAGTTACTGCATATAGCTTCCCTGGTGCAAATCCATAAATCCAAACCCTAACCCTTAATATAAACACATGGGTGCTTTTTTATTTTAACTCCGATGCTTTGGGTTGTATTTTAGCTCGGCCTGGACTTGCACAGCTCCTCTCGCCCCCCGGCTGAGAGCTCAAACAGGAACCAGCTTGGCGAGTCGGTTTCACGCTGTTTTGTTTTTTTTTTGTTTTGTTTTTTTTCTTCCTCTTTATCAGCACCTTCTATTTTTAGCACCTTTGCTGCAGCGGCGCAGCTTCAGTACAGTATGTTCCATAGAACAGCTCTGACCACATCACCACCAGGCATCTGCAGCCTGCATGCACCAGCGCATGGACACTTATCTAGACAGCAATGCACGCAACGACACACACACACACACATACAGATACACACTAATGGAGTCACACAGCCTCGGGTGCATAGCGACACAGGGACACACACACAGTGATAAACAGGGACACATCCAGAGACACCACACAAGGACACAAACAGACAAGGACAAAGACAAATATAGAGAGTGATTTAGGCATGGACACGGACCAGGACTCACAAAGAAGACCATTTACAAAAAGACAGGCAGGGACTTTTGGACAGTTTATTCTAGGGGAGGGTATTGACAAGGACTTCATGATACGATATGTATTGCAATACTTGAATCTCGATATGATACATTATTGCAATATTGTGGTATTGCGATATAATGTGATATTCTACATAGGTCGCTGAGGAATTTACATACATATATAATATATATACAGTCATGGAAAAAATTATTAGACCACCCTTGTTTTCTTCAATTTCTTGTTCATTCTAATATCTGGTACCACTAAACGTATAATACAATGAACACAACAAAAAATGCAGCTGGTCACATAATACTTTATGTCCTATTTGACATTCTTAAGCTTAATTGATTCCCAGGGTATATAAGAGGCCATTTCATGTCACAAGCAGCACTGCACATGCAAAGGCCTAGAGTGGTTTCCTGCTTACATTCAAGCCGTAGCACAACTCAGAAGTTGTCAGCTCTCACATAATGCCTAAAACAAAAGAATTATGTGAAGCAACAAAGGCAGCCATCTTGGCACTGCTGGAAATTGGCATGAGTGAGAGACAGGTAGCGAAAAAAACTGAAGATCTCAAGACAGCCGCTCATTCCAACAAAAAAACAAGCTGAACATGGCACTACCAAATTGCTACCTGGCGTGGCAGGAAACGCTCTTTCTACCCCACGAGATGACCGTGCACTCATCCGTTCCTGTGTCAGGAATCGTCGTCAGACCTCCAGGGACCTTAAAAATGAGTGGGCACTGTCGAGAAATGCGACTTGCTCGGCAAGGACAGTTCGAAACCGACTTGTTGAAGCTGGTTTGAAGTCACACAGAGCACGCAAGAAGCCCTTCATCAATGAAAGGCAGAGGAAGGCCCGGTTACTCTTTGCTCGAGACCACAAGGATTGGACTGTTGATGATTGGGCTAAGGTGCTCTTCAGTGATGAATCCAATTTTGAATTGATGCCCACTCCAGCCAACTTACTGGTTAGGAGGAAGCCTGGAGAAGCTTACAACCCAGACTGTCTTGCCCCTACAGTAAAACATGGGGTGGATCAGTCATGATCTGGGGTTGTTTCAGTCTGAGTGGAACAGGGCAAATGCAATTGTGTGAAGGCCGAATGAACCAGGTCAAGTACAGGACTACCCTTGAAAACAGTCTTCTTCCATCAGCTGGAAAACTCTTTCCTGCCTCGAATGACTGGATTTTCCAACAAGACAATGCCCCTTGCCACACGGCAAGGTCAGTTAAAGCCTGGATGGAGAACCACAACATTCGCACCATGCCTTGGCCTGCTCAATCACCAGATCTTAATCCAATTGAAAACCTGTGGAAAATCATCAAACTCAAAATGGAGAACCACAAGCCCAAAAACAAAGAAAATTTGTTTGAATTTGTCCAACAGGAATGGGCTGCTGTGACAGCAGAACAATGTCAGAAGCTGGTGGAGAGCATGCCAAGACGCATGGCTGCAGTCATCAAAAACAATGGTTATGCAATCAAGTATTAACTCTTGTGTGTATCATGTGTTTAAAGCAAACAGAAAAGAAAACATGGAATGCTTAAAAGTAGTGTTTTTGGCGGTACAATGCCATAGCTATTGATGTAAGAATTTAAGTCATTTTGGTTATTATCAAGAAAACCATGGAAAATGAATAATCCTTAGTTCTTAAATTAAACTCTCATGAGCTATTTTTGTTGTTATCATTATAATTGTCCAAACAAATGTACCTTTAGTTGAGCCAGGCATTAAAATTAACAAGAAATTGAAGAAAACAAGGGTGGTCTAATAATTTTTTCCATGACTGTATATATGCACAAAAATTGTAATTTGTAATATGTAATTTTTTTTCAATGTGGAAGTTGCTCTGGATATACAACTGGCCCAAAACATGACTTTTTTTGGGGAAAAAAAATAATAATAATAACATCATGAAATTAAAAATCAATATTATATCAGAAGAAAAAGTATCACGATATATTGCTATATTGAAATAATATTTCCTTGATTTGAACTCTAACCCTTAGCTAACCATCAGGAGACACTCATTAATATTTGATAACAAGAGTTGTCTTACTGACAACTATCTGAAACCGTGTCAATATTTATTTTGCTTTACTTTCAGCTCTCTTTTCCCTCCAACACACCAAAAAAATCAATATTATATCAGAATAAAAAGTATGGCACTATTTTCCCACCTCTAGTTTATTCTCTTTTCAGACACTTAAAGGGGAATATTTGATGATCTTGTGACCCTTTTATGACAGTAAACATCTCTATAGTGTGAAATAGGGAATATTTTTGAAAAACAGCCCAGATAAATGTTGGCTTTGTAAGTTTCTGCAAACTACTGAATGCCAGTGTTGTGTTCAGAGCTGTGGTGAAGCACATCAGGCAACAGTTATTAGTTATGTGGTATAATATCAATAATAAGTAAAACAAGCGAGAGAGGGGTGGGGGACGCGTCAAATTAACACCGGACTGCTGCTTTACAGAAACGTACAAAGTCAGGATGCTGGCGCTTTGTCGAGATGATAATCTGCGTTTTCTGAAAACGATCAAACCATGCCAACAATTCCTAACATGATGGCCGACTGACTCGACCTACTGACACATTTTGTCAGAGATTTTACAAATGAGTTTCCCAGCTGTTGAACAGAAACAGTCTCACCTCAGTGCTTGTGATCTGGACTTAACGCCGAGCTGTAAAGAGTTACAGGAACAGCCAAATGTCAGCTCCAACCATGCAGAGGGAGGTAAGGTCACAGCACCATTACCAGCACTTGACTGATATGACCCCTGCAGCCAGTAAAGGTCAAGGCAACAATGCAAAACAACCTTCCGACCAACCTCAAGCGCTTCCTGTTGACTCTTTCTGGCTCTTTTTGTTTTACTCTGACCTGAATCACTGAGAATCCTGCAGAGAAATTTCAGCTGAACTAACTTTGACAGACTTGGCAGAGTTTCCAAACACAAGCTGCTTTGCCAAAAGAGACGCGAGCGACTTAGTAAGAGAGAAACCACTTGAGCCGGCAGCGCCGAGCGAGATCAAACAACAAACAAACAAAGAAAAAAGAAAAGAAAAGAACATAAAGGCGCAAAGCAGCAGCAGAGAGGATCATTAAAATGAGAAGCTCTCCAGTCATTTGGGACTAATATGTATGATAATATGAGCCATACGTCTGGTTCAGTACTGGCTTCTGTATCACTCTCACATTATTAATCATATCACTCATGCTGTCAAACGCAATATTCAACCGAACATCGAGTTAAATCAAAAAAAGGTGTGAATTTTATCAAACTTAATCCCATTATATATACAGATCTAACTGGCTTTAGTGGGGAAGGATCAGCTCAGCAGTCATAGTGGATATGTACTGGGGGGGTATTGGCAAGGACTTCACAATACAATACGTATCGCAATACTTGAGTCACAATACGTTATTGTGATATTGCTATGTTCTACATAGATCACTGTTAGGAAAATATTTAAAATCTGGCGCTTGAGTGCCATGGACGCAATGGGTCGTAGATCGCGCTCTCCTGCAGCCTGTGAGTAACGTTGGGGCTTCTGGGAGATGTAGTCAGAGCATAAAGAGACGGTATACACCACAGAGATCAAAACAGGAAGTGGAGATGATCGAGATTAGAGCGCAAAAGTGTCCTCTACTCTACCTCTGATAAAACAAGAATGGAACAAGGTAAAAACAAACATGTTTTTCAGGATGAAATAGAGAGTCTCTTCTTTCATTTGAGCTATTCACTGTTTTCAGAGTCATAGTGCAAAATATTCTGTGGGTCTAGAAATATGACTCAAAATGGCACAAGGCACTTCCTGTTTTATAAAACAGCTGCCACTCAAAGAGTTAAAAGCATGAACATATGCAACAACTATGGTGGGGAAAAGGGTATAAAAGTGTAGTCCACCTCTGCGCGCAATGAGTTGAGGGGAACTAGTCAGTGCACGTTGAAACCGGCCTGGCATCTTATAGAACCGCTTCTTTAATGAGAAGGTGCAGAACGTGGTTAACGGACCTGGAACGCATCCAAGCGCAGAACAAAAAGGTGGGCCGATGCATTCCTGTGCCCATCCCCTCCGTACCAGCTGGAAAGAGGAGAAAACATCCACTCAGACACAGGATACGTGTTTGTGCACGCCGTCGCTGGCATGCATGGAGAGCTGTGAGCCTTTATATCCGAGGAGAGGTTATTAAAACGTTCAGTTTCTCTAAAAGCGAAGGGGTAGGACGACTGGAATATTTGAGAGCTGGAAATCCTTCTAAACTGGTCAACGCTGCCCACCACTCATGGGCTAGCTCTGCCCTCCTGGCTGTCTCACAGGCTTTGCCCCCCTCTCTAAGAATAAACCCTGATTATGGAAATGACGGCTTTATCCAGAACTTTGCAACCAAGTTTTGTCATTTTTGGATGTAATAAACATGCTGACTACAGATGTGCTAGCTTTTGTTTTGCTTCTCAGAGAGCCTCTCAACCTCCAGATGAGATTACTGCCAGAGTACACACTATCAGATCCAAGTGAACGCAGGTACTGTACATACTACACGCAGTCATAAACTCGCAGTATAGAAGTACCAGCATGTTCTTGCATGCATTCTCCCCCAGAGCAACAAAATGTCCCACTTTCTCTCCATGTACCGTGCTGATGTGTAACTCATTAAACTTGTAAAACCAGTAGACTCTGTCTCTTTCTTTTCTGTCCCGGTCTAAAAGGTGAAAGACCCTGTGAGGTCTGCGTGTTACATGGCGTCTTTATCTATTATCCCACACAGCTGAGCCCTGATAGAGAGCAAACACAGACGGCGTTCACACAGGGAAAGGCGTTCGACAGGGTTGAGTACTTTGAACCTGTTTTCTCTGTATGTCACATATATAATGTGGCGACTGTTTGAGCAGGAACTTGTGTCGGTATCGCTCCTTGTTGCACCTGTTCTGCGTCTCAACTGACGACGCCTCGAGGACAGATTAACCAGGGGAGGAGGAGACGCTTCAGAGGGACAAAATGCAAAACCAGAATGTATGTCGAGCGTAAACACAGCTGCCATCAACACAGAGCTGCAGCGTCATTCACTGAAGCGTGACCGCATTCATGCATTTAGCATGAAATCAAAAAAAAAAAGGGACTCATCCGGCTCGTTCACATGACTAAAGTTTTTCCCCAGCCGCTATACTTCAATGCCCTGTTTGTTTTCCCCATCTATAATCGCTTCTTTTTATCTGCAAATGAATGTTTAATAATCCAGTGTCAGAAATGCACAACAAAGGCAAGTTTCACATGACAACAAGGCATCAGGCTGTTCACTTCCTGTCCGCGCTGGCTTCTTTCCTCCTTGATCACGGAGTTTTCAGAGACAGACGTTTTGAATTATATCTGATGACATTATTCATTTACTTCTCTTTTCTGTGCGTCACTAAACTACCTCAGTGTGAGCGATCTTGTTCACCCCTCACGATGGTCGTCGTTAAAAATATTTTTGATGATAACACGTCTATTAGGGGTGGGTATTGGTAAGGACTTGACAATACATATAGTGATACTTGAGTCACGATACGATACATTATTGTGATACATGGTGATATTCTACATAGACCACTGAGAAATTTAAAATGCAGCTTATCAATATTGAGAAATTAAAAATCAATATTATAACAGGAGAAAAAGCAGTGCGATATATTGCCATCTTGCCATTTTTTCCCACCCCTAACGACTATGAATCGAACCCTAACCCTTAGCTGCCCATCGGTTTTATAACATAAGACTGTTGTCTTATTCTTACAAAAATATTAGTATTACTGACTGTTTGAAACGGTTTCAATATTTATTTAACAAAAATGTCCCAGACATCATAATCATAAATAATACTGAATATCAGTATTTTACAAGGTATCGTGTCAAAGTTAGAGCCTAGTCAGGGCTCCACAACCTTTTTTTGCACCACAGTTTTAATATTAACAATATCAACAGTACATTTAGTGACAGTTTTAGCAAATATGAGTTCTTTATACATTCATATATCAAAAAAAAAATCAGAAAAGGCCAAAAAGCCTCACATTTAACTAACAACGATGAACAATTATGTCATGTTACAACCTGACGTTATTTTGTTAATCAAATGCTGGATCTCTAAAACTGAGGTGAAATCATCTCATCTCTACTTTTATCCAACCAAACCTAATTTAACAGAATGTAACACAAGAAAATAAAACAAATGATTTAAAAATTCAAATAGCTGCTGATTAACAGCAGCCATGATCGTATGAATGGATCCAGATCAATGAGTATTAATACAGATGATCACACCTGGAGCCATAGAGGGGAATGGAAATGGACATCCTGAGTGTTCAGACAGTTCACCATAATGATGATTATCACAGAGGTCCTGTGTTTCATTACCATCTACGGTGTGTCAGGTGTCCCATCATGCCCTGCAATTACAAACTGGTCCATTATACGATCCCCTAAGACCTCAGCAGTGCTCCAACTAATGACTACTTTCATTTTCAATCATCTCCTCCATTAATCAATCAGTTGTTTGGAGTCAAAAATGACAGAAAATGGGGACAATGTGGATCAGTGTTTCCCCAAAGTCTTCAAACTTCTTTTGTCCATAACTCAATTTTAAAGAAACAAGAAAACATTCACATTTATCTCATTAAGTGCCAGCTGTTTTATAAAACAGAAAGTGTCTTGTTCCAGTGTTTTTGTCCATTTTCAGTCATATTTCTAGACCCACAGAATATTTTGTACTATGTCTCTGAAAACACTGAACAGCTCAAATGAAAGAAGAGACTCTCTATTTCATCATAAAAAAAATGTTTGTTTTTATCTTGTTCCATTCTTGTTTTATCAGAGGTAGAGTAGAGGACACTTTCACCAAAATCACCACTTTTTGTCCAGATTCTGTTTGTTTTGCTCTCTAATCTCGATCGTCTCCACTTCCTGTTTTGATCTCTGTGGTGTATACTGTCTCTTTATGCTCTGACTACATCTCCCAGAAGCCCCAAAATTACTCACAGGCTGTGGGAGACTGGGATTGGCAACCTGCTGCTGAAAAACCAATTGACGTATTTTTACATCGATGACACTCAAGCGTCGGATTTAAATGACGTCGAAATATGTCCATGACACTCAAAGAGTTAAGAATTTGAACGCTGAGAATATCTACTTTGAATCTTAAAAAATGCTCAAAGCTATTGATCAATAATCAAAATCCTTAAGGCATAATTTAATAACAACAATAACTAACAGATTAATCCTGCAGCGGTAGACTTTACTAACATGTAACTGCCTCCAAAGGGCCAAAGCTCTCATGGCAGCAGCAGTTAGCTGTTTAATTCACTGTAATGACTCACAATAAGGATCCATGTAAACATCCTATCTTGATTGCAGGAACGAGAATATTTCATCTACTCGCAGAAGTGCAGAAACACTCCTGACAGGAAACCTGTGAGCTCAGAACAATGTGTCCGCTCAAAGAAGTCACTCACTGTTAATCTGAAAGTGGATAGTGTTTGATACAATCATATCTGTTTCACAGCATGTTATCAGGAGCAGCAGCAGCCATTCAACCATTCAGCCATTCAGCGGACACTCACACCCAGGCTGCACATCGCAGGTCACCACCATGTCCACACACACTGCTTATTTTCCCAGACAACCTGTCTTGTAAACATTTCATCCATCATTACACCACTCCTGCCTCTGACGTCTTCACTCAGGATCTTGAGAGAAAGAAGAAGTGTGCAGGAACGTACGGCGGCTTGTCCTCTGAGCTGCTGCAGGCTCTTCTTATCATCGGCGAGCGCGTTGACACTCATGAATTTCTCATGGTGCGTTCGAAGGCTGAACACATCCGTCTTTTAAACTGACCTGAAGGTTACTGTGTGGAGTTTTGGGGGACAGATTGATACATCGACGTGGACGATACTATCAACTGAGTGGAGCTCTCTTTCCATCAGCTTGATCTGAACTCAACATTTTGTACGCAGAGGAAATGACCTCAGTTCAATCTGAAAGTGTAAACTGAAATCTCGTTTTGACTAATCGCCCAGCAACATTTACATGAGCATGAACAAGAATCACCACCACACTTTCTCGTCTCTGTGGTTTGCTCTCTGTGTTTAATACAGACCGACATGAGACTGAGTGAAATCACAGATTATCAGAGCAGAGCTGCAAAAAGAGGAACATTTCCACTGAGCTGAGAGGAGGCAAAAACCACTTCCTCTCAATGAATGAGAGCGCTGTCCAAGAAACCGCACAGTTTCACTACTGTGTCGCTGCAGCGCTGCACCCTGACATGACAGCTGCACCTTGTTTATCCTGCACAACAACAACAACAACAACAAGTAAAAAAACAGAGTTTCCACGACCCAGTCGAGCCTCCTGGCTGCAGCGCAGGTAAAGTCACCAACGCAGCATTAACACAACCACAAATGAAGGCGCACACGGGCAAACTAATTCCACCTGGTACGAGCCAGAGTCATTATTCAGTTATTGTTTCATCCGTTCCTGGAAATGTCATTTAGCAGCATGCTTGGTAATTGTGTTTCGAAATTAATCCCTGGCTTCTCTGCAGAGCAAAAACGATATTCTGTCTAGACATCCACGAGGCTCAAGGCAGAATATTAAGTTAGTTTATTGATTACAGAGCAAAAAATGCTTATTCAAATGTCACTAACGGCATTAATATAGCGACACATCCGTCTGACTTTAATGGTTTCATTTTAAATGTCATTGCGTCTCTCTTCTGCGCAGCATTAACGGCCATAAAGCTCACTTCTTCCAGTCGGAGCCAGACGGGGATTGAATGCCCGTCGGAGGAATTCAATTCACTCAAATTGAAATTGAGGTTTAATGCGGGAGCTGTCCTAAAACGTGCGCTGGGATTACCCAACCAGGTGGCGAGTCGAAGTAATTCAAGCTCTGGCTCCGGGCCCACTCTCCGTCTGGGCATGCTGCTTTACAGATCCCCGGTGCTTCCTGGTTACAGATAAATGTCGGCAGATTATCTGTAGGAATTCAAACACACCGTGTGGCCGTCTGCGTGAGTGTTGGTGCATATCTGTCCATCTGATGTTTATATACTCTACATGTTTCATGTTATCACTAACATGATGCGCTGACCTCAAGTAACGTGCTGCTGATCCAACTTCTGGTAGGTCATGCAGATTAGAAACAGAAAAAAAAAAACGTGCTTTTGTGTGACACAACAAGCAGCCACATTAATGTCCAAGAACAACACGTTATTCCACATTAATGCAGCCTGAAGTCACTGAAGCCAAAAGACACAACTAAATATCAAAAATCAGGAGATCAATAAAACCAACAGACTCCTTGCTGATAGTGGCACGTCAGAGTAGCTCTTTCATTCAAATATCAATAACTTCAGCTAAACTTGTGGATCTGATGTGGGCTCTGTGGCTCATAACAACAAGCTGCTTCACCTGTTGCTTTATTGTGTCTACAGCTGCTCAGTCAATGCATCTGATATGTATTCAATCAACATTTCATGCTGTTTGCTCGATGATGCAGGTTGTGAACATTAATGAGGCTGTAAAGCACTTGGTGCTGTATAAATAAAGTTTATTATTATTGTACCATTAACTGCTTCTGCCTTCTCAGCCAACTAAATGTGATTAAAGCTCTCAGGTCAGTCTTTGAGCTTCACTTATTTTAAAATAAAACTGGATTCAGTCAGTGCTGCATTCAGGTTATCGAACCCTGACAATTGATGCACAGCGCAGCACGTTGAGTGCACGTAAAAAAAAAAAATCCTTAAAAAAAAGGCTGATGAATCAACACGAGCTGCTGCGAACCAAAGGCAGGAGCTGTCACTGAGGAACAGCGTGTCAGCCTGCAGCTAGCAGCGATGACGAAACGGAAAAGTGCAACCTCGACACTCTTCAGGAAGAGCGCTGACTCCTGCAGCTCGTCGCCGCAACTGGCCCGACGCCAGCAGACGTACAGAAAAACTCGCCCTAAAAAAGACCTGGTGCAGCGCCTCGCTGATCCTAGTGTGTCCATTTCCTGCCCCGTCAGCCACACCTGATTTATCAGTGTGAAGTGCAGGGATGTGGAGGTGTGATTATGTCTAAGAGTTAGGAGTGTGAAATAAATATTGATATGGTAATATATCGTGATATACGTATCATATCGTAATACCCACCCCTACTAGGAGTCACTGAGTATGAGGGAAATGCAAAGCTTTCTGACATGCAATTTGATTTGTAAAACATGCTGAGAAAGAAAAAGCAGGGAAAGCTACGAAGACGCAGCTTGTTTTAATATGTGGCTCGTTTTCCTTTTGACAGGCAAAAATCTGAAGTGAGTGATCTGCACATGTGTGCTCACATGTACTATACATACAGGATCTGATATCTGCACCTGTGGAAATGAGAAACTGTGTCCCAGAATGGAAAAACAACACCGCCTCCCCTCCATCCCTTTGAGGCATCGATGTAACTATACACTCTCAGATCCCATTGATGTAGGTTCACGGTTAATTAAGTATGTGCTGAAACGGGAACATTGAGTGACTCAGCAGAAAACATGCCGACCCTCCAGAGGTGTGCATCACATTTCTCACCTTGGCGGTCGCTTGTCTTCACCACAGTTGCCGTTTCTTTACATCCCAGCTTTCATTCCAACATTGGCTCTCAGGGAACTCTGTAATCACAACAGAAAATGTGTGATTCCTTCATGTCTTTGCCAACTAAAGCAAAACATCCACTGGCCCAAAGACTCCAGAGAGTGAGAGGGCTTACAGAAAGATCCCTGGCAGACTGCAGTGAGACCAGTCCTGCAGATAGTCACAGCTCTGCACAAGGAAATCCACATGGCCACTGATGCATGCAGGCACTGCCGAGTCAGGTATGACATGGGAGGAGCCTCCGAGTTCAAGGGAGGAAAAATCCCTGAAGAAGGTGCAAGGTTCTCTTGTCTATGCAAACGCGATGTTAGATTTTCATGTGACCAGCTTACCACTAAAAGGCTTAGTAGTCTAATCCTGCAGGCAAATGAAGTGTCTAACCTAAGGCTTTGGCTGGCATCAGGAATCAAAGGGAGTTTATAGTACGATGAACCTCACTCGACTTACAAAAGGCCGGCAGCGCTCCGCATCGGCTCAGGAATGCATCGATGGAGAGAGATTACAGCTCTTTATGGTGCACGTATTAATAATCTCTCTGACAACTTTACTCTTTGTGACCTGTTATTCTCCAGGGATGGGTACTGGCAAGGACTTCACGATATGATACATATCATGATTTTGGGAATCAATATTCAGAAATTAAAAATCAATATTATATCAGAGGAAAAAGTATTGCGATATATTGCCATATTGATATTTAGCTAACATTAGCCCTTATAGTGTACTTCGATCCTGGCAGAACACGTGAATAATTAGCAGTCAGGCATCAACAAGCATCATCGAGGTGAAGATGAGAAATGACCTTTTGAACTGTTGGCTGCATGCTGCACATAGCTGTGCAGAAACCTTAGCGCTGTAGTTAAGAGAATCCCTGCAGCCTTGATGTTTGGACTGTTACTGCTCTGTGCATCACGTTCAATCACGTTACACTGAGCAGGACCACAGGCCGCAGAGGCAAACTGAATAATGCTTCACATCTGCTTTCACACACATAAACATTTGCACACAGGCGGATAAACACACATCCACACACAGACACACAAATGAACACAGAAAGATGTATCAACAAACATAATGTCGAGATTAATTCTCGGTATATTAATCATCCAGTTATAGAAGAGACAGAGAGAGCTGCAGGTCTGACCCAAACTCTGCATGAAATTAGGAAATAACTGTCAAATATCAGGCGGTACAAATAAAACTGTCTCTCCTGCTGCCCATTGAAAACCCTGCCATCATAACAAACACCATTTCTGTTATGCTTAGTCTGTTTAAAGGTAATATTACTATGAAACATCACACTGTATGGAGCCACAGTTATTTCACTTTTAGCAGTCCCTCAACACAAACGCAGCAGTGTTTCCAGGCACCAGAGTCCCTTTAGAAAACCTGTCATTTTACTGCAGCGGGGTCTGAAGGGAGGCTCTGTGTAGTCCTGGTTCTGGTTCTGCTGAGCCTCCCTTCCCTCCAGCAGGGCCAGCAGTGTGGAGTCTCTGTTGGGTCTCAGGGTCTGGGTCTGGAGGCCTGAGCTGAAGAAGGTTCTGGTGAACCTCTATGGTTTTAACTAACCGGTGGTGTTATTTATTTTATGATAAATAAAAGTTATCCTGCCATCAGTCAGTCAACAAATGTTGATCTGAAGCTTTTTATCTGATCATGGGATTATTCTTGATCTACATATGTATGGTATCATGACTCATATGCTCTTATGAGAAGTTAATAAAGGAGAGGATAATGAAATTATTCTCCTTGGACTGGAAAAGTCTGGATATATACAAACATTATGACCAAGCCTGGTTCTTATTTTATTTACTTGAATTTGTCAAATTGTGTTAAATGATATATTTATTTGATTTATTTGATCTATTTCTTAAATTTATATAATTCTACGATATTTTGTTATTTCCTTAATCATTTATTTTATTGTATTTAATTTGTTATTTTTGTTATTGGCACCACATATATCTTAAATCATAATTTATTTTAATTGTTTTGTTTTTTTTTAGTTAGTTTAATTAAAGTAGCAGTATCTATCTATAAATACACATAATTTTACTGATCCTTTTTTTAATTTCACACTGCTTTATAACTATTAGCTTTTACTTTCTCCTATTTTTTTAACATCTTATTGTCTTGTGTGCATTGGTCCTCCATCATCATATTGTTGAGGTGCTCTTGTCCTTCTTTGCTGCTCGTCCTGTCAGTCACCTGGGAAGCACCTTGAACTGCTTCAACCTGTGCAGAAGCTGCAGCATAAATAAGCTCTGATTGATTTAAGAGGCCCGAGGCACAACTCCACAGCTGACCTCTCCCATATCTCAGATCTGAGGTGAAGCGCCGAGGTCACATGAAGCAACGCCACTAGTTTGTTTTCATTAGCAGCTGCAGTGACTCAATGCGGCCGTGAGTCTGATTCCCGGCTAATCCATATGCTAAGCCAGCTCTCAGCCACTCAGGCAGGGGCAGATATGCATCGGACCAGGAGGGTCAGATAAGAGGGCCAGCTGCTTGGAGTCAGGGATAAACCAAGAGCACTTAAAGCTCCTCTGCAGTACATCCTCTGTTTGATTTGAGATATAGGTTAACAAGTAGGAAGCACACAGGAAAGATTTTTGATCTTCTTTGCTTAGAAAATGCAGATTTATTTACTTTATTATATTCAGGCAAAGTTCTTTTCACGCTGTTTGTATACAGAAAACAATTAGATATAATAATAACTCTAAAAATGTTTTGTAATGTGAGAAAATAATCATAAGTCAGATATCAAACAAGTATTATTCAGTGTCGGTATACCATGAGTAAACATAATAGTAGGGCTGAAAAAAAAACTCTTGATTCGATTTCAATTCTCAATTCAAAATCACATAATTAAAGTATTTGTTAAGAATTTTTAGTATTTTTTTTTTATTATTTTCATGCCCATTTGAACATATGTGCTTCAGGTCACCTCACATTTTGAGGACTCAGCTATCAACTGAAAATAAAACTCTGGCACCATAAATTTCTTTGTATAAAAATAAGTATGTAATAAGTATACAGTAAGTATTATTGTGGTATATCAGTTCTACCTGAAAGATGACACAAAACATTACTTTTGTCCATTTTGAGTCGTTTGATTTTAAGTTTGAAGGCGCCGGCTTTACACTGCTCGCTTCACACTGACATGTTGCTCACAGCGCCCCCCACTGGTCGGAAGCTTGAATTGATTCAGCATTTCCTCTGGATCCATATCAAACTGGGTAATACAAAAAATATGCAATACACCGATATTTTTACTCACTCCTAATAAAAAGTACAGAGCTGTACGATATTACGATACATATCGTAGTGTGGTATAAAAATGTCTAGCTGTTTATATTGTAATATTAACATGTAGCTACTTGGTTAGCTCTGTTGCTACGCTAACATAAACGTTACTGTGGTTGTGGTTTAGATACGCCGTGTAAAGCACATCTCAAAGTCAGAATGACCGCTGGATAATCCAAAGGTATCATGGGAGTTTATGGTGTTGCCTGTGAATGATTTATTAGCGCTTAAACACATCTTTATTAGCAGCTAAACTGCACAGCGCAAACCTAGATGGACTTCCGATCGCTTTCAAAGTAAGCCTTCAGAATAAAAGCATGTTGGGGATATAACACTGATTACACCACAGAGGAGAGGGAACACAAAGAATCGTTATCGGGATATAAAATTAGCTATATCAGGATACACAATGTTGTCCATTTCGCAGAGCTCTGATGCACTGAGTAGTGAAGAAGTGGTGAAGATGCCTCCACAAGAGCTCCAGTCTTGTGACCAACTTTAAAGTACAACAGCACAAAGTCCATTTAAACTGTGAATGTGGGCACAATATAAGACACATGGACTTCTTTCATCCCACACATGACATGACTGCTGTATGAGGCTGCCTATGAGTACACCGATTGTCTTCTGCAGATGCTATTTAAACTCTTTTAACACCCAGAAGAAACGAGAGACTATTATTTTCACCCTGAAGCAAACGAGCGTAAAGGAGTGGATCTTTACTGCAGCCTTAAGGAGAAAATCCCTCTGATCACAGAGCAGCGATTTTGTGATTGAAAACCCAGAATAAAGGAACGAGTGTTGCTGCACAAACGCTGAGATTTATGGTCTACTGGACGAACCGTGAGCTTCATTTTTCACAGGAGTAAAGAGTTCAAGGACGAGGACCAACAGCTGAATCCACAGAAAGGCTTGGATAGCGTTCAAAAGATGACGAAGCCATGGTTTATTCACTTAACAGGGTATATAATTAATTAGCTCTCTTCACCTAAGTCTAAATAAGAAAGGTCCTCTCATATTCAGGCCATTATGGTATTTATATAAGCCTCATCTGCTCTGCAGTCACTCTCTTAAAGCGAGAAACTTCCTGTAAACGCTCATTTCATCGAGCCAAGAAGAAGAAAACTCCTATTTTCTGTTTTCATGTGAATCTGCTTCACACTTAATAACATATTGTCTAACTAATCACACCAGTGTTTCACAGACAGATGGAGATGCTTAATCTTCACAATAAAAAAAAAAAACAGAAAGATGACAGCATCTCAGCGAAACCGTTGTTAATCTTTACGGACAAATCTGACGTTTGGGACGGAGCTGTTTGTCAAAAGCCTCGTGTTGTCGACAACATCACGCTTTTTAAAACAGGATCATATGTTCATGCTTTCAATGGTGCTTAGTTATACTTTTATGCTTTAGAAACGCAGCATTTACTCCACTCTTCTATTGGTTTATTGAAAGAAAATTAACTGGAAACTATTAGAGTCAATAGTGCAAGGAAAGTGCCATTAACTCTTCGAGAACCAGTCGTTTTATGAAACAGAAAGTGCTTTGTTTCAGCGTTTTTGCCCATTTTGAGTCATAGTTCAAGACTCACAGAATACTTTGTCCTATGTCTCTGAAAATAGTGAATGGCTCAAATGAAAGAAAAAAATGTTTGTTTTTACCTTGTTCCATTCTTGTTTTATCAGAGGTAGAGTAGAGGACACTTTTGCTCTCTAATCTCGATCGTCTCCACTTCCTGTTTTGATCTCTGTGGTGTATACCGTCTCTTTATGCTCTGACTACATCTCCCAGAAGCCCCAAAATTACTCACAGGAGCTCGTGATCAGGGACCCGCTGCTGAAAAAACACTTTGATAGCGTAACTCGTCAATGGCACTCAAAGAGTTAAAGCCCTATTACACATAAATAATTTACTGAGGTATTGAAAAAAGTACCGTTCTAGAACTGCTATCTAAAGGTATCTAAATTGACATCTCTAGTCTTTACAGCAGGAATATTGATCAGCAGCGTTTCTTTCCCTCTGTCGCTGAATGAATCCTGGTCTCAGAGCTGCTGTCAAGCCTCCAAACAGGACTCTCTAGCAGAAGTGGGCTAAGAGCTCTCCATGCCAGAGAAAGGTCTCAAACAGGAAATGTTGCAGGCTCACTGACACGTTGCCAAACCACCCGCTGAATCACATCCACCTATTTGCATATTATGCAAATCAGCCCGAGTGGCTTAAGTGTAAATGGCAGCACGTGTTCACCTCCAGTCTAAATCAGCTCACTATCAACTCGACACGTTAACGTCACTCACGACCGACAGGACGCAGTTTCTATCCAAGCCGCCGACCTGACACACAAAAAAAACTTTATTTCCTTTTCTTTGTCTTTTTGTCGCAGATGCATTCCATTAACGCTCATTCCCTGTTTAATCCAATTCATTGTTCCTCCACAGCTCTGCGGATTAATCCTGTGTGGAAACGACTTATTTTACACACAGAGCTCGCTTTACTTCCACGGCAATCTGCTGGTTTGCATAGTTTAAAAGCTTAGCTGTTACATGTGGACGTTCACACAGCGCTGTAACCGAGCCAATGCCCAGATTGATCAGCTGGGCCTCGTCCAAATGAAAGCCCGTCCTCTGCAGACATGCCAAGCATAATAACTCTCCTCTCTTTGCACTTTTTCTTGGCCAGGCAGAGAGAAAAACAAATGCATGGGAGAAAGAGAAAGTAAAAGCAAGAAGGAGAAGAAAAAGAGGTGCAATTGGATAATGTCTTGACACCCATCGCACAAAAAGAAGGACTGCCAGGCTCTCAGATGTCTGACCCATTTTTCTGCTCTCGCTCTCTCTAATTTCCTTCCTTCCTTCCTCTAATCTACAGTAAAGGAGCTCTCAGACTCATCGGAGCTGCAGAACGACACACAGAAACCGTCCTGACGAATAAAACCAGGCCGTGCTGAGCTTCAGCTTGATATCTTCTGTTTACGGAGGCAAATGTGCCGTACGTGTCGGACAAGATGCCCAATGAAGCCACGGCTCCACAATCAATTATTCACTCGCTGGAAATACACTTGTGCTCATTTCTAATAATAAAATCAGCTCGCAGCTTTTAGATGCAAAGACAAAATTACATATTTATTGCATTTTCTGAAGGCTCAAATTAAGTCACGCATTAGGCCACGGCGATGGATAAACTTTAGTATAATTACATCCAATAATGAGGAGAAATTCCCCTCAAGAGCACTGATGCATGTTAGCATGTTCACATTATACATCTGTAAACTATATATAAACAGTATATCTAACTGTGTTTTTTCCTGTTGCAGTGGATGTTAATGTCATCAGTGTAACAGGAAGTAAACATGGACCCAAGTTGTTGCCTAGCGACGTCATTCTGTTGAAATGCTCTCTGGTTATCGTTCAGCATTTGAGCATATGTTGTGCATATCTGCATGGTTTAACTATTTACAGCTTCAGGTTGACTTATAAACCTCTGCAGGTGAATTTTAAAACGACAGAATCTTATTTTAAATCTTCACAGGATGCTTTTTTTTCTGGCTTTTTGTTTTTGTCCATGTAATTTTGAAATGCTTTGAGAATCATAAACAACCTGTCATTCACCTGTGCTGTTGTAGAGTTGAGACAGAAGTCTTTAAAACTAAAAACTCAGTCATTTAATACTTAAATGTACAGTAAACACAGCATGTTTGGATCCATAGATGTAAATGTGTTTTACTTCTTTGCTTGCATTGAATGGAAACAAAAGGCTGTTGACGGCATTAGAGGACAGTTTCACTGTGAAATGCAAAATAAAGGAAACAAATGTCTGCCTAGGAGCGAGTAAATCAATCTAAAATCTTAATGCATGCTTGAGGAAATGACTGATAGGAATACATTTACAGTACAGTTAATGTAGAGTCGGCCGCTGCACGGTCTGGCTGTACCGGCTTAAGTGACAACCTGAGGAAAACAAGGGGAAGGACTCCGAGCCGGCAAAGAGTGTAGAGGAGTTGAAGGGTCACCTTTGGTCAGCTAATCCCGCTGTGTCAGATAAGGGTCTGCCAACACACCAGAGCACAGCACACCGACACAGGAATAACAAAAGCTGGAAACTATGAACATTTACATGATCTGTGTGCAGCTCCTCGCTCTCATGTCATTAGTTTCTACCTCACTCTGTCAGCGGCACTGCCTTCCTTGGCACAGACGAGGACTACAGATGTGAAAGTAGGGAAGAGTTCGCTCTGAGGACCAGCTGGAGCCCGTCCAACCCTGGACAAGGGTCAGGGACGCAACCGAGAGGACGCATTTGGAGCCTCGTCTCGGGCCGGCCAGCTCGTCACTCTGGACAGTCACCTTGCGGTGGCATCCAGCCCAAAAAAGAAAAACTGTCTGATTATTAACTGTTCATTTTCACACCTTTGTAAAACACCGTCACCGACAAAAGTGTTTCATTAAATTAGCTTCAAAGCACAGCCTGAACTCCACACCCTTGGCAACACTTTCATGTTGTGTTTTGGTGAACGTCACTTTCTATTCTGAGTCTAACAAAAACAGCAGCGTGTTGTAATCACAAGCATCTGCGGCGGAGCTTTTCAGTTTGTCATATTTGTCAACAACAGCGTGACATCATATTTTCGCATCAATCCACGTGTCAAAATCATGATGTAGAAAGTCAGTCCGGTCGCTGGACGGCTGCCGGCTTCCTGCTCCCCTCGCTGGAACAAAGTTAAACAGTTGCTGGGTGCAGCGTTAAACACTCGCTGCAGACAGTTTAGACAGAGCTGTACAAACACAGAGGTGGACAAATGAACTGTAAGTGCCTTTGTGTATATGCCCGTGTAGAGTATAGTGCAAACACAGAGCACCTAATGCAACATGTGTCCTTCAGGCCTGAGCGATAGCATCTCAGCTAAGAATAGTGCGTGAAAACATGAGTGCTCCTGCGCCGCCTGTTTGTAAATGCATGCATATCAGTTGTACCACTGGCAAGCGTGCAAAGCGTGCATGCAACTTGCCCGAGTTTTTATGCCCGGCGTCGCCGGCGCCTCGGCCACTGCAGGGCGGCGGCATGCACTAATCGCAGAGCGACTGCCTCACACGTCGCCTGTTGAGTTTCCTGCTATGCTGAAGGAAACAGGAGCTTGAGCTCTACAGTGGACATGGAGATGTTGCAGAAGCACACATGCACATTAACACACATGCCAACACATGCATGTGCAAAAGAGGACGCGTTACTTTGAATAGCAGCAGAAAGCGATGGAGCTGCTCCACTTTGTTGACTGGCTGCAGTTGAAACAGCTCAGGTGAGGAATGCTCATACCTGCCAGATCAGCTTTTCGAAAGACAAACGCCTCAGGGCGCTGGCTTTCAGCTGGCAGTCTGGACCTCCCAGAGCGCAACACAGCTCGCCATCCCTCAACCTGGCGAGCAACACTAACAGGTAGAGATAAAAGTCCCTCTGGTAGACCGCAGAGCAAATCCACAGATTAATGATGCATTCATTCATATCGGCCAACAATATCTAGGTTATGAGCAGGATACTGGCCTAGTATCTCAACATTTACCTCTCTCAGAGTGCCTTTGTGGAGCTGCCTGCTTGATGTTGACTCAATTACGTTAGATTTTTTCATTTAGGGCATGCCAGCAGCTCAATATCAGCCACACTATCTTTTGTTTGATTATTTTCTGGAGCTGAACAAACAGTCCTCTCACCAATCCAGTCCACACCTTTCACATGAATCACACCCTCAACACTTTAAAACAACACGAGAATTTAAATGATGACAACAGATGGTATGAAAAGAATATCCATTAACGTACGAAGTATGGGGAATAAGTCTTCATGAAACCCTCCCAACAGTTTTCACTGTTTAATCTCTTTAAGCAGCATAAAGGTTGGAAAAATCAATGTATGGTAACGGTAGGAAAAAATATGGATATGGTAATATATCGCAAAACTTTTTCTTCTGATAAGTTGATTTTTGATTTCTTATTATTGATTTTTTTCTCCCCAAAAAGTCATGTTTTGGGCCAACTGTAAATCCAGAGTAACTTCCGCAGATTGAAATAAAAACTTAAATAAAAAATAAAATCCACGTTAACGCGGTAACTTTGACAGCCCTAATATATGTATGTGTATATATGTACTGTACATATATATGTACATACAACTTGTATTTTAAGCTGCATTCTAAATTTCTCTAAATTTTCTATGTAGAAAATCACAATATAATATCGTAATAATGTGTCATATCGTGACACAAGTATCGCGATACGTATCGTATAGTGAAGTCCTTGCCAATACCCAAATGTCTGGTAGTAACATATAATAATTTTCAATTTTATTTTATATTTTTTAAAATGCCCATTATAATTAAAACAGCTTAACTGTAGCAAAAAAAAAACAAACAAACAAGATATTTAGTTTACTGTGGCTGCACAGCTGCATCTGACAAATCTGTGCAATAAATCACAAAGACAGATCAACATGGACAAAGACATTGATTAAAATATCAGATCAAAGTGTTCAAATCACACGCTGGAAGCTACAGTTTGATCATGATGATCATCATTTAAGAACAGGAAAACCGTCTCAAATGACAAGCGTGAATGTGCAGGAAGTTGAGATAATAATCAGGACGAGGTGATGAATAAAGGGACTCATAAAACACATGTACAGCTTTGGCAACAAGGAGCTTTTGAAAAAGGCGACTTACTTGTGTTTCCTCTTACCAACAAGCCACTCAGCTAACCGCAGCATACCAGCTGTAATATCACGATTTCCACTACCGGCAATTATTCGATCACAAAGTGAGCGCTAAACCACCTTGGGGGAGAGACAGCACCGAGCCCAACTCAACAACTGGACTTTCTCTGCACTGAAAATAATCACCGGATGGAAAATCCAGTCCAGCTTCAGAAAGCTTTTGGACGTGATGTCAGAAAAAGAAGTTTCCTCAAACAGAAAAGTGCTTGGTGGGCAATAAGAGAGAGGCCGAGTGGAGAGTAGGTCACCGTCAGCGATCTTTAACCTCACAGCGAGTCAGAAGGTAAACCAAAGTCTAACTCTTTATACACCGACACTTTCAAGCACATCTGCGACCAAAATCTGAGGAATACTCTTCACTGAGGAGGCAGCTAATTATCAGGAGAGCTGTGCAGAAAGAAGTGAACACACTAAAAGCTGAGGCTTTTTCTCAACATTAAAAACACATTACAGCTGTAACTTATTAAGGCATACCTAACTTGTACTGTTCTCAGTGTAGATCAATGCAAACCATCTGTGATGAACACAAGTCTGCAAGAACGTATGAAAAAAACTCAGTGGAGGATGAAGCAGTTAGCTGAAGCTAACGGATGAGCAGTGGAAACAGTTAAAGCTAATAAACACAGTAAAGGTTTGAAACACTGAAAGTAACAGACTCATAAACCTGATGAACAACCTAGCATGTCAGTATAACTAAAGCATTCTAGTTTACATGTTAGCAGCACTAAATACAAAACAACACCACAAAGTCGTGTGTTAAGATCACAAATAACACAGCAGTGAGGAAAAGGTCAATCTGCTGGGTGCTCATGGATTTTTCCCCTATAGTTATGAAATGCTGACCTATATAGAGCAGAGCACACTAAACCGTACATAGTGGGACCTGGGCCTCGGCCAATTTCTTTTTTTTTTGTTTTTTTAATTGTGGGGTTTATAAGCATCTCTTTGCTCCGAGTTATTCATTAACTCAGCAGATAGTATGTCCAAGCATGGAAAAACTCCAAGTGGTATGACAGCCTCTTATCATGTGCATTTTTTACATTATTTCCTTTATCATTGAACCATCACCTGTGCTGTGCTGTACTTTGTGAGGTAAAAACGACACATACTGTACTGCAGCAAAACACACAAAACTGTGCAATGTACTTTAAGAATTTCCCGTATTTGCTGCTTTTCTCTGTTTGGAACAGAATATTCATGATTAGGTTATTGACTGACGTCGCCTTTGGCTCTTAGAACTTGTGAGGGTCTTTTTTCACGCAATTAATCAATACTGGGATAAATGAATATGCAGATTAAGCTGTCTTCAGGGTTCTTGCATCATTTTAAAAGTCAAATTGAATACTTTTTAAGACCTTTTTAAGACCTCAACAAATGTAATTCAAGACCCAAAAATGTCACAACAATTTGTTTGGTAGAAATTAGTCAATTTATTGCAGGGCCCGATCAATACGGAGTTTTTGAGGCTGATGCCAATATTGATATTTAGCAAGAAAAAAAGTCAGATTAATCTCCGATAAGAATTTTTTAATGATTTTTTTTAACACAAACAACAACAATATAAATAAAGGAATAACACTTTTTTCTACAACTTTCAAGAACAAAGATGTGAACTTTGTGAACAAAAGAACGTGCAAAGTTGCAGTAAAAGTCTGAATCCTGTGTTTCCCTATAGGCATTAAACGCACCATCTGAAAATTTAATACCTACAGCAACTTTACGGTAAATTTAAGATAATTTAAGACTTTAAGGGACCGCGGGAACAACACTTACATCCCTGCTAAATGTTCAGGTATTTAATTTAAATTTTTCAATTTCGATAAATTTTTTTCTAATACTTTATTTCTCATTTTCTCGCCTCCAAAGCCCACACACCAACTAACTCATAATTCCTCTTGGGGACGATAAATTGATTATCTTCTGGCCCAGGGGGCACAGATACTGAAATTGTTATTGCTAGTTTAATCTCACATCCACATGAAGGGAATCCCTCCGTACGCCGCAACGCCTCTGTGTTTACGACACAGTAGAGAAAAAGTAGCCATTTTATTGTCTTGGGAACTGGTTGTTTAATACGTCTGCAAATGCACAATGACTTAATTTCTATTCCACTGCATAAATTGAAGCAGGCCTCACAGAGAGAGAGAGAGAGAGAGAGAGAGAGAGAGAGAGAGAGAGAAGTTCAATGCCAGCGAATGTCGGATGTCCTCGTAAAGTGCTCTGCTTCACCCTGGCAAAAATAAACCTCCCGGGCCTCCATGCCAAGTATTCCCGTTGATGAAAAGCCAGTTGTGAGTGGCCCCAGTTGTACCCAGGCAGAGCCAAGCCGACTGGCGTTAATAAGAACGAAGAGTGGCTGAGTAAAACAGCACTGGCCAATGACGGCTATTTTACAAATTATTATTTTCCCTGGAAATCTGGAAGAGGCTGAGCGACATCGTGCATGGAAACCACTGTTCAAGAGAAAAAAAAGACTGCACACTAAAGTGAAGCCTAACCTAGTAGCAGTGAAGGGAGGGGCTGACATCTGATGTCATGTGTTTGGGTGGTGTTGGGGGGGTAGGACAGGTTTTTTTCTGGTATCTCGAGGACAGCAGGACCCCCAGTGGTCTGTGTGAAGACCAGTGCAGAGAGCGCTGATAATCTCTTGTCGTGCTTCAACATGACAGCATGCTTATCAGCGGCGGAGCGTCACGGGCCTCAAACCTGCTGCGACGTCCCAGTGAAAGGTTCGCCTCATTCCTCTTCCATAATGAGGTCTGAGGACACACTCATTACTCTGCGAGCCACATACTAGAGCAGGAAACAGCCTGGAGTTTCCTTTATGGCAGACAGGACTGAGGACACACATCAGCTCTCAGTATTACCAGTAAATAGATAACCAGCTGACTTGGCCGACTTCTTCTTGAGCTATCTAATAACTTCACCTCAATAGATTTACTGTGATTAAACATGTGGTTTGAATTAGAACTGAGGCAACTCATTCTATAGACCTAACATGAATTGATCAATAACAGCAACTAGTCCTAATATTAAACATTTTCAGTCACATACTGGGTGTGTTATTCTACATTAAATCAGTCTAGCTGACATAAAGATCTCTTGCTGTGACTTTTTTTTATGACAGCAGTTGGAAGTGAAATTTGTAAAAAAAAAAAAAGAACTGACATTAAAGCCCAACTGATGCTTTCCAGATTTACAGATATTTACAGATTTCCTATCTGCTGATATACCGCTCTGATAACAACATATCGGCTGATAGTAATTTCCTTTAACATGAACACATAACTGGGCTATGTGGCATAAAGAGGCTGGATCTACAGAGACCTTTGTGCTCCTGCCAACATTTTTATCAGAAACACAACAGTGAAAAGACGAAAAAAAAAAAAAAAAGTCAGAAGTCCTGTGAGGTCAGCTGGTGGGACCGGTGAGATTCAGGCCAAAGGTGCTGTAACAACATTTTCAAGCCGTGCAGGAAATGTGCCACATACCTGAACCCACCTGTCCAGAGGTAAAACTAATAAACGCTCCAGCTCTGATCAGGTCAGTATGAAAGAAGGAGCAGAGCGAATAATGAGAGAGCGCTATGACGAAGACAACGGACCAAAAGCTCTGAATGCTCCTCCTCAGAAGTGATCTGGAGCTGAAGAGGGTGTTTAGCAGCGACTAGCTCCCCCAAACCAGCAGGTCATTGTGATCCAATTAGAGCTTGGACTCTGTAAAGTGGCATGCATAACGACATATGAGCATAAATCTGCCTGTTTGTCATCCCAGCGACCTCTCGATGCATGAAGAGGCCGCTTCATTAACTCAAATAAAACTATACCTAGCGAAACGTTTCTATACAAGCGCTCTTTGATAAAGACGGGGCTCGGCGGCTAACAGAAGCTATACGCTGAGCCGCCACAACATCTATTAGCTTAGCCCTGGTGCAGAAACCCGTGATGATCAGATGTTTTTTTGTGGTTGGCTGCATTCACCCAGGCTGAATGGCTGAATCTATATCATATGGGACTGATGTAATCTAATTAGTCATAGGAGGAAACGCAGACGTTGCGGTGAAGCGCCTCGGGGGGGCTCGCTTCCATCGGATGAGCAGCAGTCAGCCGAGGTCAAGCAGAAAGTAAAGGCAAGACAATACGCATGTTACTTTGATATGTGCATTTATGGAGGGAAAAGGCTAACGTCAGATGCTAATGTCTGATAACGCCGCTCAGCAGGGTCCATAAACACTAGAAACATCAAACCCACGGAGCTGCTCAGCTTGACATATGGGCTATTATTACCATGTCGAGGACATTCCTCACTCTGAGATGGTTTCATACAACCTGACACATAAAACAAACATGCAATCAAATGCGACTTCCAGGAGAGACAAATAATGGAGGGTGTGGGGCCTCGACTTGCCAGACTGGGTTCAGGAATAGCTCTTGACATATTGGCCTATCCCGCATGCCCTCTGCCTCTCTAGACAGCTCTGACATCATTATAGAGCACATAGAGAGCAGGACATCAGCTGCACCGCCGTGGTTATATAAGTGAGGCGCTCCATGTTTCATAGATTAAGCAATGCTGCTGCTCCACTGAGACGAATCAGAGGAGGAGGAGGAGGAGAAGAAGTAAGGAGGCCAGACAGAAACAGGGTCACAAAAAGAGAGGCCCACTGGGGTGCTCGCTGCCGGGAGAGGCTGAAGAAGGTCACCTCTGGGCCCCTAAAGGAGCCCCAGCCAAGGAGGAGAGAGGAGCAGGTCACATGGGGCGACTACACCGTTACCTCCTGTGCAGTAAAAGAACTAAAAATAAAGAGCCGGTGTGAAGAAAAAACACGTCTATGAGTTTCTGATGAGACATCCATGGTCCACACAATCCGATCTGTAGAGTTTCTACTGGACTGCTGGATTTGTCCAGAGCTAATAATCAACCCAGGAGAGAACAGTGCCATTTAAACGGATGGCTAATGATTAATGAAGAGTGGGCATCTGGGGCCATACCAGCTGATCCCACATAAATTAGCTTGGTTTTAGTCCCTTTTTGAGATCTGTGGGGGCGCTTTGTATATTTAAGTTTAAATTATTTAATAATTAAGCTCCAAGATGCTTTTGCACTCGGGAACTTTTGAGGACTAAATTATCATATTTTTGACTCGAAAAGTTAATGTCATGTGTTCGAGTTTGATTCCACCCAGAGAAGAAAGATGTTCACTGCTTGATTTTCTGTATCCACACTGTAAAACGACACTATTCAAAAGTTCACGCACACATCTAAGACTCAAAGCTGTTTAAATTTTTCACCGGTTACGCTGTTGATGGGAAAATCCATCCGCTCCTGCCTTTGAAAGTAAGCCTCAGTGTGCCAGAGGAAACACTCCCGTTACCAGCCTGATGGATTCAACTGTGAGAGCATACAGCTTTTAGACTGTCACTTTCTATCAGCGGCGGCAAGACACTACTGTGAAAACGAAAGCGACTGTGACTGGAGACCCTGAAAAGGCTCAGGGCAGAGTGGGTACATTGAGTGATTTAATTATTACAGCACTGCAATGTGCCGAAGAGGGACTTCACACACAAACAGCTGCGAACGCACTGAGCAAACTGTCATCATTATATTCATGATCTTATTTTCGCCGGGGATTTTCACGTGGTCTGAGCGAATGATTAAGTGTCAGCAGTCAGTCAGGACTATGGGACATCATCCGGCTGTATTAGCAAAGTGTTTCTTGGCATGCGATCGGTGCGATCATGCCAAGGCACCTTCCTGGCCGGTGTTGCAGAAAAGTACACCCTATTGTATCGAGCTGTGCTCTATTTTGATTGTTTATCTCAATGCACTCACAACTGAGCCAGAGTGCCTGTGGTTATTTAATGGCCAACACTGTGTTAATGCAGCGCACTGGAACACTTTGTTCTGATATTGCTAATTTCAGATACATATGAACTGATGACGCACAGACAGTGATTATCCAGGATGCACTGGGGCATTTGTCCCATTACAGTCAGTCCTATAACCAGCCTGATCATCACAATAAACGAGACATGCATGACTTATGTTACATGAATGATGATGACACAGTTTGGTTGATTAAGATAGATAAAAAGTTGGCTTCATCTGGATCAGTAGTACTAGCACAAACCCCAGAATACTGCTAAAATAAGAAAGTATGCATCAAGGAGAAAAATAGAGGACAACAGGATTAGGGTCAAGTAAGTGAACTAAGAAGCCCCTATAGCCTGCTCCCTGTGCATGATGAGCGTCTCATAGCTGCTGATCTTTATCGATCAGTCGATCTGCCCCGGTGCGCACGTGTGCACGCGTTACTGGACCATGCGCGCGCCAGCTGCAGGCATAAATCCAAGTTGGGGCCTGTGTGCAGCCCAGGATTTCCTCCAGGCATGACACGGTGAGGGCAGGCAGCTTGTGTTGGCATGGTGAAAGGCTGCAGGGCTGCAGGCTGGACCTGTCCACCGGGCAGGAGGACACCGTGAGGAGCTTGGCTGCAGCCCCTGATCTGTCAAACCCAGCCCGGGCTACTGATGCTAGCACCACCACAGCACTACTGCACACACACACCACGCCTGATAGCGACACTCACCGTCGGGTTCACCCCCACGCAGCGTGGACACCAGTCTGGTTGGGATTTCGGAGCATTGGGCCGTAATGAAGCGGGAGAAAGTCAGCGGGGCTCCTCTCCGAGTGTAGCGGGCAGGCAGGCAGCGCTGAGCGGCTGAGCGGCTCCACGTTCCCCCGCTCTCCGAAGCCCCGTCCTCCGCCGAGCTGCTGGCAAAATTATCCTCCCTGCTCGTGCGGCTCCACCGTCCTCCTTCCTGCGAAGCTTCAGCGTGAAAACGACTAGTTTGTTCTCCTTTTTTCCCCTCTTGAAGCCTTTCAGTAGCGTTTGGCTGGACTGCAACGACAGGAGGGAAAGGAGCAAAAAAAAGAAATACTACACGGTCGCTCCTCCCTCCCTGATGTGCTGTACAGTAGCGGAGCCTGGCCTCATTAAAACTATCTACCGCTCTCTACAGGAGCTCCACTGTACAGCACGGACCGGGACGCTCAGACCCTCTCTGCTTTCCTTATTTATTGACCTCATCATCACTGCTGGAGCCTCCTCCTTCCTCCTCCTCCTCCTCCTCTTTCCTGAGGAAAGGTGAGATCAGTCCACCTTGACAGGTAGACAACACTTTACAGGCACTTTTTACACCTATATAGATATCTGTCACTGAAATAGAAAAATATGGCATTTAAAAAAAAATGCAAATAATATATATATATGTGTATATATGTATGTGTGTATTTATTAATCTTATAATTTATGAAGCAAATAAGCTATTTCCTGGTTTCTGCTTCTTAAATTATTTTTAAGAATTATATTTCATTGTTTCCATAAATCAATTAATCATTCAGCCCCTAAATTGTATATGTTCACTTTAAATAAATGCAAATATATTCACTTTATTATATAAGATAAAGAGAATAATCCCCGTAAAATCAGTGACTCGTGATTAATTGAATAACTGTTTCAGCTCAGTTAATATGATAATTGCACTGATAAGTGCTGAAATTATTTGAGTTGAATATATTTGTTTGGACTAAACAAGTAATGTGAAGTACACAAAAAAATTATAACATATTTTCATGATGAGTGAATCTTTTGATTGTTTTTGAATCGTTGCATTGAAAAAATGCTCAATTTTTACTGACATAAAAAAGAAAAAAGCCGGGAATAATTTATATATTATTATTATTATAATAGTATTATTATTATTATATGTTATATTTAACAATTCAGAACTCACCACTCATAGAGCAGAGTGGATCAGGGTTCAGTGTGATGAATTACCTGTTTGTTGTTGTTTTTGTTTTTTTTTTTTACAATAATGCCTGTCTTGCTGTACATCAGTCCAATTACTTCATAATCTACAGATGTACAGGTGGATAAGTGAAGACAGAAGATACACACTGCACTTATTTCAATCACCATAATAGCACACTGATGCATCCTCCATCTTAGTGGTAAAAATGCCCTTTTCTTCATATTCACTTTTTTTGACCACATTTACAATTGATGGTTTTCACCTGCAGAGACCAGTGGGGGACAAACACTAATGTTGGACATTTGGGACAGTCGAGAGACAGAAAGTAGAAAGGACACGCCTCATGCTCATGACTTTAATCTGCATTTGATCATTTCGGTTTGAAAAACAAATACAAACGAGTGTCTGGGCTGCAAACATCATCTTGTTGCTATGACAACTCCATAGGACAACAATAATTATCAGGTCAGATTCAAGACAAGCAGGAGGGACTACATCTCCCATCATACAGCTAACATAAATAAATGTGTCTATTAATTATTCCTAGACTATATGCATATACGTTTTCATTTTAGGTAACGCTCTAATGTTAGCATGCTAATGTTCACTGTACAGCTGAGGCTCATGTTTTTGCAGGGATTTGGTTGTAAAATGAGGTAAAGTCATCTTGTTGAAAGCACTAGATGAAAGATTAAGGAAATTCTGAAGTTATTAAGATGTTTGTACCAAATTTCATTGGCAACCCATCCAACAGTTGTAACATCATGACCTTTATCTGCCTAAACAGCCCCACACCCACCACACTGCTCTGTGCTATCTGACTCCTCTCTATGTTCAGCAGCATTAACTCCTCTGCTCTGTAGGATCAGACCACCAGGACCAGCTTTGTCCTCTCAGGACCCTGTCTCTGGTTCTGGTCCTTCCTTGGACCACTTTTGATAGATCCTGACCACTGCAGACCAGGAACACCCCACCAGAGCTGCAGGTCTGGAGATGCTCTGATCCAGTCCTCTAGTCATCACTGTTTGCTTCTTGGTGTCAAACTCCTAAAAAATCCTGATCCTGCTTCTAACATCAACTCTGAGGACTAAATGTTCGTTAGAGGCCTTATGATGAGGAGATAATCAGTGTTATTCACTTCACCTGTCAGTGGTCATGATGTCATGACTGATTGTGGATCACCACCATCTGGGAACCAGGAATTTCCAACGAACATCTCAGAAAGACAAGATCCATACATTATTTTAAAAAAAACAACAAAAATGGTGCTTCACTCGCCAGCCTTAAGCGTATTAATTAAACACCCATCCCCCACTCCAACCTTATTTTTGGCTGCCTTTTTACTTCCCACATTGGCATCCAGCGTTGGCACTGAAGTGAATATTATTCCTACAGAGGTCCGGCAGTCGATGCATTAATGGGAACAAGTATGGACAGATGGGTAAGAGCCCGTCTATATGACTCTATATTCCCACCACAGACTGGAGGAAACTATGAACATAGCATCCTGGATGTCCCAGGCCGTGTTTTCTGTCCCATGTGGTTTCTTCATTTGGTAGTGGTTGTAAATTTAGATTTAACAATACATTTAGTGCAAAAACAGCTGAAAAAAAAAAAAATCTGTCGATCGGATTCATTGTGGCGGTGCGGTGATTTATATTTGACAGTTTGTTAGTGTAACTGTACACAGTTCCTACTGTTAATGGTTGCTTTTCTGTAAAGCACAGCATGAAACGTGGAGTATAAATAGGCTCTATTGGGAGAGCTGTAAATCATTGCCAGGCTGTAAAAACATCCACAAACACTCACATCCATACTTTAAACCTTTAACGTCCTACTACCAAAGTCCACTTTTAGTTTGAAAAATGTCCCAAGAGCAGCTGTGCCATTTGCTCAACAACATATGTGTGAAAATGTGTCAGCTTTAATTTGAACTAAAGGTGAGAAAAAATGTCAACATGGCAATATATCGCGATACTGTTTCTTCTGATATATTATCAATTTTTAATTTCTTAATAATGCTTTTTTTCCCCAAAAAAAAGTAATGTTTTTCAGTGGTTAATTCAGAATGACTTCCACACATTGAAATAAAAAAATGAAATAAAAAAAATCATAATCTGTGCACATATGTGCATTTTAAATTTAAATTTTGAATGTCGCAATAATATATTGTATCGTAAAAATTTGAATTAAAAAAATCTGTTAATGCGGTGACGTCAATGGCCTATGTTGAATATATCACAATAACATATTGTATCGTGATACTTATCGTTAAGTCCTTGCAATACCCACCCCTAATTTGAAACCTGCTTTTTTAATAGTGTTTCAAGGGTGGCGCTTATATAGTATTATGCATGTTACAATATATTTGCTTCCATTTGGTGGCATGATTTAATGACTGGATGATGAACTGGATTAACTGTTATATTCTCCTTTTTTCTGTTAACTCGCTGTCAGTGAATCAATTCCTGCACAGCCTCTGTTACATTTATGCACAGCAGTGGAATCATTAGTATGGATCAGACTCAGATTATAAATGTTTTATCAGTTCACCAGCATTCTTTAATGCACACAGATGTTAATCGCACTGACGGACCAAAGCAGGAGCTCAGCTGCTGTTAGTCATCATTACAGCACTGGGATCAGTTTTAAGTCATTATCTGTGTTGGTGCCTCGTAGTCGACAAACCCTCCAAATTAAATGACAAACGGAGGCTTTTTATTCTTATATGACTCATCATTTGTCTGATAACATTTTGTTTATACTCAGATTTAACACTGCAATAACCGTAAATATCACAATATTTTTTATCTTAATTATTTATATTTTTATACTTTGATGACCGTCTGTAATACAATGACAATGAATGAATTTGATTTTGATTTCATATTAAACAGTGTTTTTTCACTGTATAGGTGCCTCTCTCTAGGGCCAGTGTCAGCTCAGTATGTACTCTAGATATAAACATCTTATCATAGATATAATCATCTTAATTTTAGCTTATGGATCTCCATAAATGCTACACACTGCTTCTTTCAAATGTCCATTTTATGATGTCCAGTCCATCCCCTCCAATCTGCTCCCTACGCAGACTTTGTTCATCTATAATTAACGCAACTCACTTCCTCCTTTGTTGCCGTCGTAATTAATACAGCTGTAAGAGGACTGGAATTATAGAGTGGAGTCTTGACCTGCTCTGTATGAAAAGATAACTGATTTGAATTGATGAGAACATAATTAACACAAATGTTAATTAAACACAATTTTTAGATAAATAAATTGTATTTTTATTATTTGTAATGTGGATGTGACTGGTAGAAATAGCCATAAAATAAAAAAAAAGTATATTTTTATATATATTAATTGCAAACAAAACGTTAATTAAACAGAATTTTTAGAAAAACACATTTTAGTTTTATTATTTGTAATGTGGATGTGACTTGTAGAAATGAACATAAAATAAAAAAAATGTTTTTATATATTAATTGCAAACAAAATGTTAATTGAACACAATTTGTAGATAAATTGTGGATGTAGTGCAAATTTGCTGTGCAAATAAAAAAACCTGTAAATTGGTTGTAAATGTGAGAGCTTCAATCTGCTGAATAGATGTGATCTATTTCATTGCTTAGGAGTCTTGAGGTCTTGGTTAGTATTTCCCAGTTTTCTCACATATATGCAATAATCAAGCATAAAGTGTGTTAGTGGAGCTAGAAAATGAAAATGAATAAAGCAAATAAATGATGCATCTCTGACACTGGTCTTCTTTTTCCTGCAGCTTCCCACCTGTACTCTTTCACTCTCTTTCACTCATTTCGTTGGTATAATAACTAAAGGGAAACCCAAACTTAATGGCAGACTGCATCCTTGACATTTACCAGCAGATCCTGCAGCTGAGAAACTCCAAATGAGCAGTCTAAGCCTTTGTGAATACTGACGCAGAAGCCCAGCAGCATCCACCTCTTAACTAAATCTCTAAAAGAGCTTCACGTGTACAGTCGGACATGTGTAACATTTTCTAATTAGCCCATACGTCTTTCAGCACGATACCCCCTTTGTCCAAATGCAAACAAGTGAGAGTTAATCTAACAAATGGCTGTCAAAGCCTGATACTGGAGAGGCTCCACTCTGAATAATGGATCACTCCATCTGCAGCTTAATGGCACCGCTACCTAATCTAGCCCATGATAAAGTTCTCTGTTGATTGAGGCCAACATGTTGTTTCCTGCTTCATGCAGACACCACTGTGTTAAAGGCTATGTGGCAATACATTATTAATCGACTGCAAAACTGCCAGCGACTTTGGTGAAATTGTCGTTTTTCAAGTTGTCAACACAGACCTTTGGTAATCTTGCTCCAGTAAAGCATTAATAAATGTATTCTAATTAAGATAAAGGCAATATTACGGTGGCCCAAAGAGCTCAATGCACGGCAACTTAGCACATTTAGAGACAAAGACTGACACATTTCAACTTGAAAATGCTAAATCTGTTATTCATGTTCAATCGCATGTTTTTTCCCCAAATGAAACTCTAAAATCAAATTCTGTTTTGCCTTTTTTTCATAATTTTAAACTCTTATTACACTCTTGTAACATGCAGTAAATTGCAAATAATTGCCAGATATTCTCATTTTTACGTCTTCTAAACGAGCTAAAAAGGTCCAGACAGAATTATTGAGGCTCATTAATTGATTAATTAGGCTGTAATTTGTGATATAATTTTAAAGTGGGACAACAAGTGTGTCTTTTATCACTTCCAAAACCCTATTCTTCCAAAAAGTGTAAAAACTTTTTCACGTTTGGGGCGGTAAGAATATGGAAATAAATTTCCAGACAATGTAGTGAAGCTCCATCAATGAATCAAAGATGCTGAGACCTGTTATTTTAACAAAGCAAATGTAATTACACAGGAGGGACCAGCATCCTCCTGATTGAATACACTCATTGGAAACACTCAGGTAGCTAAATCATTCTAACTATATTTTGTTTCTTGCTGTCGTTTAAAACCGTGAGTCAATTCTTCCATCTCCTGCAGCTTTCCAATGGCCAAAGATCTTCTCTCACATCCTGTTATCTTTGCCATCCAATCAGAAACATGTCGCTGAAATAAATGCGTCTCCAGCATCATTCAGACGTGATGCTGTTGGTCGTCTGTTTTCCAGAGAAATGCTCGTTTTTTTCCAGCCCCTGGGTATTTTCCTCTCACTGATAAAATCACTTCTTATTATTTCTGTGTCGTCTCTTTACTGTTGTTGTGTTTGGATGTCTGAGCGCTCTTTCTCTTCACCATAAACAGACTGAGAGTGTGAAGGAGGCTGAGTGATTTAACCCTGGTCAGCTCTCCAGACTGGCCTCCAGGCAGCACTGCCTCATGTATGCTACTCTCACTCAATGGGTTTCTCACGCTGCAAAAATGCTCCATCAGATTTAGACGGAAACATTTTTGGTATGTTTGCTCGTTTGCTTGAAACCAGCAAAGTTGGCAGTGAGTGATTTTTCACTTGATAAGAGCTCAGGATGCTCAGCCAACAAATCAAATTAGTTTATGACCTATCGTAAAGCAGTCTTTACATTACACAAAAAGACAGACGGTACATAAAAAAATATTTACAACAGTGCAATCAGATCTCTTAGTGTGCCACAGAACAAGCTGCATCACTCTCCTCATTAAGACACAAAAGAGACAGGGTGTTGGTCAAACTGTCATTTAATTAGGATGGAATTTGTAATAATGTAGGAAGTGGAATTTGAAGGAAATAAGTCTGTGAGTATTTTTTATTGGTTGAATCGTCCTCGGGCTGACAAAGGTGACATCTGTAATTTTGAGAGCTATATTCACAAATTATCATGTGTGTTAACGTTAAATTTGATGGAGATGTTTAAGGTCCCCAGAGGATGAATCCTAATCAGGCAGGGCTGGGTGGTGTTAAAATTTTTTGGATACAATTTGTTTCGATACCGGTTACAGAACGATACTTTTTTCGATACCTCAATAAGTTCTTTTTGTTTAATTTGGGCTTTAATCATGGTAATCATCAATATTAATTAACTATTATTAGTAGTAGTAGTATTATCATTACTATTATCATCAACTCAATTAGTTATTTTAGTGTAATTTGGTCTTTATGGTGGCAGACATGCTAGACAATGGTCTGATGATGATCAACAGCCACAGACTGATATCGTTACTCTTTAGGACCCTGGGGAGTGAGAGTTTGCCTTATGGTGTGTTCACTGTTAGTCAGAACTTGGAGCTCTGATCATGTTAACCTCAAAGTTTGGTGCTCCCAGCTCTTCCAGCCTTACAGACGTACAAAAAAACATGTAGCTGCTGTTTACGTCAGTAGCAGATAGCATGAATTCAATGTCAGGATGGTGAGATTCACGGGGGTTTCTGATTTAAATTCTAAATTGGAGCGTGGAAATTCCAACATTCATGTACAACTTGAACACACCATGAACCTAAACACAAACGCCGGACTCCCAGTTCTGCCGCAATGACATTAATCCTCTGTTTCACCAGCAATGTTTGTCTCTTTATGCAAATTTTTTGATAGCTGATAGGATCAGAGCTTTTCGGTTGGTGCTACAAAAGTATCGGAGTTCGGTAACCAGCCCTAGTCAGGGGTGATGCTAGCGCCACCAGCAGGTCAAACTGTCTGCTAACACTGTCTAACTTCTTGACATTTAGCAGATGCACATAGCAGGTGGAAAGCTCCACAGATAGAAGCTCCTAAATATTAAATCTGTACTACCTCCTGTCTAGACTACTACAGAGTGACTGGAGTCGTCATTATGAGACTAAAAGCAGCGCTGACCTGTGTCGAACCCTCTACTCCTGGTGAAGCCGCTGTGCTCGTCTTTGGTTTTACCTGGCTTTGATTCCTCGCCTGCAGTCTTCCATCACAACATGATTTATATCATCAGACACAAACAGCTTGTCTTTGAAACACATCCACTAACTCATTTCCCAAACTTCTCCACCGTCCAGTCCTGCCTCGGCCTTTTGTGCCGTGCTCCTGAGGAAGCTGACTCATGTTCATCATCGCAGTGGGACATTTGCATTTCAGGCCTATTTTTCATCCCATCTATTTTTCCTCCTCAAAGGAGAGGCACTTTGATGTCCCTCAAATCTCATTATGGCTGGGGCTCAGCACCGCCAAAGACTGATTTCCTCTGGTTTCGCAGTGGTGGGGAAGAACTGAGGGAGGCCAAATCCCTGTGGAGCAAAACCCAAATGGATATGGCCGGTCGCGAGAGGGAACTCTTTGAGACGCACAGCGCCAAGAGCCTCATTCCATCATGGAGGCGTACCTTGTTCAGTGTTGATTACCAAGACCCCGTGTGACAGGAAGATGTAGATGTTACCTGAAATCAGCTACTAGACACATCAGATGACAACCACTGGAGTTTTATACTCTGTACCAGAACTTTAAAGCTACTAGAAGCTATATTTTATATCAACAACAGATTAAATGTGTGTGTGAATAAATGCAAAATATTTAAAATCCAGAAGCTTGTGTGATGTTAGAGGAAGTCCAGTACTAAACTCCTGAGAAGAGTATTGGTTCAGGTGAGCCAATAAGGATCAACCAACGACCAATAACTCTCTGCTCCTGGACCGCTGAGATAAAAACATGCATCAGTCGACGCCCTCGTAAAAGCTTTGTGGATCTTGAGAGGAAACAGTTTGTGAGGAACTTTAAGTGACATTTAAGAGGAGGTCCCTTTATTTATTCCCCTTAAATCCATTCATAACAAGACTGAGTGGTGCAATTTAAAATTATACATACGTATGTTTTATACACCAAGTATAATAACATTCAATTTCCATTTAGCAGCACCATTATTCACAGCAAACAGAGAAAAGACTGCCGCGTTAACTCTCTGACTTTGGCATGAGAGTCTCTTTGTGTTGAAATGTTTGTAACTGTACAGCATGTTTACATCCACCCAGCTGCCAAACCATGAAGTTTAGCTGATCACATGTCAGGAACATCTTCCAAACAAGCAGCATATGGATGCGAATGCGTAGAGAGATTGAGTGTGGTTGCACCACAAAGTTTGGGGATGCTCTCATGTTGTCTGAGCTGGACTCACAGCCAGGAGGACAAATATTTACTCGAGAACACAACGCGAGTCAAGGTTGACGGACGAGGCCTGTTCCATCATCCAATCCTGTAAAACTGAAGCGTATCCTAAAATATACCACACCTCCCCAAGTCCTTATAAACAAATATCACAAAAATACTAACACTAACATTGTCTGTCTGAGGCTTTTATTGTGAAAGGTGAAAACAGAGGGAGAGGAGCTGGTCTGCAGTTGTTGTCTGCAGCCTGTTTTGAACAACTTGATTTGCTGATTGCCAGAAAAATCAACCTTGTTCCAGAAACAAGATGTTCCATACTATTCATACTGTCATCATGATGAAATAATATATAATAGAGCCGGTGTGACTGAAGCTACAGGAGCAAGGATTTCTCATTTTGCAGCTTCAGTGGCTTCGTCCTCCAGAGACACATTATTAAAATGAAAAGCACTCAAAGTCTCAAAAATGTGTAGCTGAGCTCTAATGGCTGCAAAATAATGAGCCTCAGAAGCTTTTCCTCACTCGTCTGTGAGTCAACTCTTGCCAGATAATGTGCTCTCTCTGTGCAGAGTTTTCATCCAGCATCACACAGATTCAGGTCTGGACACAACCCTGGTGTTGATCGACCCCCTGCGTTGTGACTGACAGGATGATTTGCGCCGAGGCTCCACGGAGGATTTTCAATAAGTCAACATGTGCACCGAGGTCACATGGCCATGCGCTCATTGGACATCGAGTCAGCGTCTCAGGGACTACAGAAGTAATGAGAGGTGAGGGGAGCGGAGACAATGGCAATAAAAAGAGAGAAAACTGTGCATGAAAGACTAAACAGAGAGGAGGAGGCTTATGGGAAAATAATCAGGAACATGGGGATGAAAAGAGTCGTGGCAGAGAAGGACTTCTGCGCTGTTGATGTCGACACTTATGTCAGGGTTTTGCTTTTCTTTCAGTGTCTGCACCAATAAATGAATAAATCAACCATTATGATGACTGAGTAATCAATTTGATTGGTTCTTCTCAGAATATTCTCAGATTCATTTGAATATCTTGGGGTTTGGGAAACAATGATCTACATTTTTCAGCATTATCTTAGGCCAAACATTTTATCAATAATAACTGTCAACAGGGTGGGTACTGGCAAGGACTGAGAAACATAAGTTGTGCAGTATGCACATCTATATGTACACATATTTAAATATGTACAGTACATATATTTATATATACATACAGTATGCACATACATGTATATTTTAGGTGACCACGTTAATGTGTTTTTTAATCCAATTGGCCCTAAACATGAGGTTTTTTTTTGGAGGGAATCAATATTAAGAAATTAAAAATTGATATTATATCAGAAGAAAAAGTATCGTGATATACTGCCTTCTACGCAGGTGGAACTTGACAATCACCAAGGTGGGATCACAGGAAGGAAACAACATTACTACAAAATAAAACCAGGAAGTGACAAAACAACATGCAGGCACGGGACAAAAATGAGAAACTTAACCAAACCAGACAGACGGAGCGTGACGCATCTTTGTCAGGACGTGTTATAATAACTTCACACTGCAGTGACTGGAATAAAAACCTGAGCTGACATACTGTGTCTGAGAAAGTTTTCATTTCCTTCCTGCATGTTCTAATTAGCAGCTCTCACACAAAGAGGCCGACGTTAGCGCTGCAGCTCTTCACTGAGATGTGTGATAACTTGCAGACGCCACAGCAGTTATTCCCATATTCCCATTGTCTGAAGAGAGAAAAGCCTGCCTCAGACTCCTCTGAACATCCACTATCACCACTTTGAGTGCAATTGTAGTAATTCATGTGTTGACACAGAGCATGTAATGGAACCATAATTGGAAAGTTGAAGAGAATTGCAGCTCTGAAGATAATATTTGTGCCAGCATCTGTCTATAATCCCTGGCTGAGAAAAGAAGAAAGACACCTTGATACAACAGCAGATTTCAAAGGCTGATATCAGCGATGGTCATGTGAGGCTGTGCATACAAATAGTAATTGAGGAGCACGTCAGCATGCACAAACACTGTTCAAGAGAGCATGATTCCTCATAGATAATACGTCCATGCTGCAGAAGGTCTAATGCCATTGTCTGGTGAGGAATTACAGTAAACACTCAAGAATAACAGCATCATTTTTTTTTTCTTTGCTTTGCAGAGACGAGAAGTTTGTTTGAGAAACTTTCAGAGTCTTGAGGTCTGCAGAAGGTCATCTGAACAAACATGGATGAAATAACAATTTGGACCAGAAGTAAGTCAGATCCACTTTGAGATTGGTCGAGCAGAGGCAGCAGTATATGTTTTTGAAAGTTGATGAATGAGTTGGCACCGACAGTGACAGCCGAGTTATTTTGATGTATTGTCAGCCTGTTGAGATCTACATGACTTCTCCTCTGTTGAGCACAGCAGCTCATGTGGAAATATATTTGAAGAGGAATAAAGCGAGGAGGTGCTTTGTGATTTATTTTTCTATGGGGAGTAATTTGGGACTGTTGACAGAGTGAATATGAAGAACGTTTAAAGGTTACAAACTCGAAACAAGACACCAAAATTAAACTGAATAATAAGGACAACAATTTCTGAGGGCTAACGCTGTAAACTGGCACCGCCATTTATGTCCACGAGAAGTGCTTGTTTTTGTCACAAGAGGCTCAAAATATTTTTGTGATTAATTTATTGTTACAATTATGAAAGGGTCTCGTCAGAGAGAAGTCTCGTTGTGAGATATTTGTTCTTCGTTGTGATGGAGAGCAGAAAGCGTAGAGTCATGGCCGAATATTTAGATGATTTAAATCATGTTTTCTGTATTATGAGTATCTGGGCCAACACTGATATCACTCACCCCTTATTATATTAATTTCAAAAAGAGTTCTCCCCATTAACTCACGGAGTGCCAGCCGTTTTATAAAACAGAAAGTGCCTTGTTCCAGCGTTTTTGCCCATTTTGAGTCATATTTATGTTCTCATATTTAAGTTATGGAAAATGTTTCCAGAAAGTATTTTGTGATCCTGCAACACTTCAAAACAATTAAAAAAGCCCCTTTGAAGTTTTTAAATGTCTGCTCGCCGTGTGCAGCACGGTGGTGTAGTGGTTAACACTGTCGCCTCACAGCAAGAAGGTACCGGGTTCGAATCTTTCTGTGTGGAGTTTGCATGTTCTCCCCGTGTCTGTGTGGGTTCTCTCTGGTACTCTGGCTTCCTCCCACCATCCAAAAACATGCATGGGGATTAGGTTAATTGGCTAATTTAAATTGACCGTAGGTGTGAATGTGAGTGTGAATGGTTGTCTGTCTCTATGTGTCCTGTGATGAGGTGGCGACTTGTCCAGGGTGTACCCTGTCTTTCACCCTAAGACAGCTGGGATAGGCTCCAGCCCCCCCGCGACCCCATGAGGATAAGCGGTAGATAATGGATGGATGGATGGATGCTCGCCGTGTGATGACGCGCTGCACGCCTTCAGCCTACTGTAACCAAACTCCGTCGGCTGGTGAGAGTTTTGTCCTGTGAGAGGGCATCCATAACGTCCAGGGTGTGCTTATAGTGCGTGTCCATGGCAACAGATACCACGGCAAACAGAGCGAGACTTTAGAAACAAACACTTCAGGCCGTGTCTTTTGTGTTGAGGATGAGTAAACAGTGCGCTGAATTAAAACAGACCCACTGTTTGTCTGTTTATTTACTGTTTATCCATGAGTTGCTCTGAAAGGTGCAAACACACACAAGGGAAAAAAAATATGCATATGTTACACGTAAAAACAGTGTTTCCAGCCTAAAGGACACTCGGGTCGTATCCCATCATACCTTTAAGTGGTGCTTGTGTGTTTTCAAGCAGCTATAGAAGCGTGTCGATGGCCTGTGTTTTGGCTCCTGGGCTTCTCTGCATACTAATGTTGGCGTTTGACAGAACGTACAGCCTCCAGATTTCCTCTGCTATCACCTTTGTTCTGCTGCCAAGCGGGGCGCCATCTAATACATGGGCTGAGTGTGTGACTGACAAGTGGGGATGGAGCATGATAACAGACAATCATGGGTATGCGTGAGTCTGTGTAATTTGTGTGCATCGACAACACGGCGTTGCTTGTCCAAGACTGCACTGCAGCGTCAGGATCCCACATGCAAACCCAGCTCCTGGCAGCACTTCCAAGGCCTGTATGTTCTGCAGAAAAAAATGTGCCTCAAACACATGCCAGCCATTCTGCAGGAGAGCTGCCGTGGATGTGAAGAAGACTCTGGATATTTCTGGTCCATGCCAGTGTTGGTGTGCTTTCGGCCCACATGGGACCACACACATCCCCATCCAGACATGCAGGCACCCTGGAACACACTCAGCATTGTTCTCCACTAGAAACTGTTTACAAGATATGCAAGCTCACAAGTTAAGAGGGAGTTTGCAATTTTGATAAGTGATCCAGTGGATGTTTTTCGGCAGAAACGTGTCATCGAATGTGTGATTAAAGTTACTACAAGGAACTTTCATTTTGTCTTGATTTAAGCATGCATTGTGAAGACCTGCAGCTGCCAGACTCCCTTTAGAAATCCTCTCATTTTACTGCAGCAGGGTTTGCAGACGTTCCCGTGCCTCCGGCCTGGGTGGCGGCTACCAGGAAGTGGATGTTGAGCTCCAGGTCCCTGCTGCCGTTCTGCAGCCAAAGTCTGAGGTCTGACTGCAGTGAGGTCACATCTGAGTCCAGAGAACTTTAAGGAAAACTACACAGACTTAAACTGAGAGTGTTTCAAAGAGCTCTCTTTTATCCCTGCTACCGAAAAAACACTTTGACATATTTTTATGTCAATGGCACTCAAGCGTCAGATTTTAAACAACACTGAAATGTCAATGTCAATGAGTTAATAACAACATTTTCATCTTTACATTGTCTCCGTGGTGACGCCAGCAGCTCAGTGAGGCTGTATTTAGGCAGTCTTATTTTGTGCTAAATGCTAACATGCTGATTTAAGCATGAAAAGCCATGACCATATATATATTATATATTTCAGAAGTGGTTGAATATTGTGATGAACACTCTTTTTGAAATATTCTGACATATCATTGAGAAAATACCCACTTACAACATTTTGAAAGGTTGATAATGATAATAATTATAAGTTAGTGGCACCACATGAACCTTAAACATCACAACACATCTGCTTACCATTTGTCCACGACCACAGAGCCTAATGTTTGCAGAAACTGCCGGCATGCTACATTACGGCCTTCAGCTCTGTTTGCTCTTCATATATTCACGGTACAAACAGCATGCAGGGACTAGAATGCACCTCTCATACATGGCCTATGCAGTAAATGTAAGTCTCTCATTATATTCACTCCAACTTGGCGAAAAACAAGGTCGCTGGTTGCGTTGAACCGACGGCACGGAGGATCAAAGCGCTGCTCCGGCTCTGCAGGTGCAGAGGATTTACCACAGCGAGGAGGCTGATAAGTCCTGCTCAATATTCATGGCCGAGGAGAACAAAATGAGTACATGTCCTCCAAAAAGACTTCCTGCCTCCGTGTTCACAGCGGCCGCGAAATGAGTCAGAAAAAATCCTTCCATTTTGGAGGTAAGCCGCCTTGGTGCTCATGTTTATGCACTACAGGCTAATGGGCTCACTCCGGTGGGGAATCCTTAACGAGTTGGTCTTGACGGCTTTTGAAAAACCTCGTTAGGCAGAGTTGGCGAAGATTTTTGAGAATGGTGAGTTACAAGTTCTGGTAATGATGACAGCTTCCACTTTTTTAATGCTAGTTGAACTCAGGACAGCAACAGAGAGCCACAGCTACTGATGGATAAACATCAACAAGATAATGTATGTACTGTACGTGTTCTGATTCAGATGAGTTTTTGTTGTATTTATGCTGTTTATCTCCCTTATCTACAGTGATTTAGTTATTGATATTTATTGTGATATTTGTGAGAATGTCTGTTATTGAAGATGGGAGGGAAGTTTTTTTCTGTTTATTCAAAATGAACAATAAACAAAGTTTGAAAACTATTAAACTTAAACAACATATTATATATACATATATACACATATGTGTGTATATATAATACATATATATATACACACATTAATTATATTAATTATTATTTTATTTATAATATTTTATTCTATGGTCAAATTAAATTACAGTAAACACACATATATATATATCTACACACACATATATAATGTATTTTATATAAAATAGTTTTGCATTCATACCTAGGCTAACATATTCTTAAAATATAACAAGCATTTTGCCAAAATATGACTTTATCTTCAAAAAGTCTTGATTTACTGATTTTTATGACCCAACTTAATTCAGGGAACAGCATTAGCGGCTCATGTTCATGCCATGGCTGTACACAGTGGCATGAAATAGATTATGTAGAAATATTATACTATAGTTAGAAAAACACATCAAGTAGAAATGTTGCTCAGAGGAGCAGCGTCACTTGGAGGAACTGAAGTGGAACCAGATGTTCCCTGAACGCAACGTATTGTGAAAATCATTTCTATTGACGACATAACTGCTTCTGAGAGAGCTGCTCGGAGGGAAAAAAAACACCAAACAAAGGATGGCTTTTGTTTGTTACTGATGGAGAAAACATTTTCATTGAATAGCCTGTGTCAGGATGTATTATTTGCATGTTTGTTGCGTAATTTGTGTTAATAGATGCTTGGCTTTTGTTTTGATTTAATTTTAACGAGTGTCCTCAAACAAAACTGGCCTCAATTCATAATGAAACCATCACTAATGACAAATAACTGACTTGTGACGATCCTCAGTTTTGTTTTAAGTGGATTGAACAGAAATAGTGATCAATAAAGCCAGCCTCATGCAGTCTAACAACACAGAAAACTGCTTAAAAAGCCTGTAAAAAGGTAAAATATACTATATATGAAGTATGGAGCAGGGTAGGAGGAACATAACAAGCAGACATGAATATAAAATAAGATTAAAAAAAAATATAAATCCCACAGAGAGACACAGACAGGGTTCCCACACGTCCTGGAAAACCTGGAAAATGACTGACCACTTTTCCAGTCATATGGAAAATGGTAAAAAAAGGTCAACTATTCTGGAAATGGTTAAATTATCCTGGATTATTATCATTATTATTATTATTATACAACTAGGTTAAGAGTAACTTTTAAACCATTTGCATTCGCTCACAGGGCATGGGGAGAATAAATCATTTTCCAGGATAACGTAACCGTTTCCAGGACATTTCACCTTTTTTCCCTCATTTTACATGTTTTCCATGACTGGAAAATTGGTCAATCACTTTCCAGGATGCGTGGGAACCCTGACAGGTGTAAATCCAGATGTTCTCCTGCACACAGGTGGTTTAGAAAACAATTTCCAGCACATTTCTGCCTGTTATGGCATCTTCATAGAGGGCTGATCTTTTCCTTCACCTAACTCAGCAGGTTTCTTACCTAAACCTAAGCAGGTTTCTGCACAGAAAGCCCTGAAGGCAAACTCCTCCCACAGCCACCCTGGTATATTTCATTACAAAAACTTGGTGGATTCTTTCACTCCAAAATATGCATTGGGAGCAGGGGTGTTTTTCCTTGAGACACCTGGACATGAGGACGGATAAACCAGCTGTCTAATAAATGGTCCAGAAGCTCCACCAGCTCTGACAAGAGGAAAGCGCATCTGCTATCTTGCTGTTAGCTGCTTTTTTTTAACATCTCCCTCCAGAAACAACACAACAACAAAGCCATGAGGCTGCCAGGCTCTCCCTCACCGACGCCTCCACCAGCCTTTGTGTGGAGGTTAATGGAGGATCATCTTACTCGGTGATTGCTGAGGACCTGTGAGTCGGATATAAAAGAGCCCTGAGAGGAGACGGGTTAGCGGAGTGGCCTTGATTGAAAAGTGTTTTCAGCAGCTGAAAGCCTTATTCCTCCTTCAGTTCACAGTGTAACGCATCCATCAAGGTTGACAAGGCAGTCAAGCAATTAAGCTGCTGGTTCGAGCCGTCTGCACATCGACAAGTGAGACCTCAGGTGATCACAACACACACCTGAACCTCCCGATCATTAATCATCATCTGATGTCACCACACCAGGTATTCAGTATTGAAGAAGAAATTCAAAATAAGGCTCTAGAATGATAAATAATATGGATAAACTCTCCTTCATGGCAGTAATTATGTCATAATATCTCATAGTATGTCATAGTAATCCTACGAATAAAGGCCCTACCTAACGCAAAAACCTACTAATAATACTGATAATAATTTACATGAATACAAATTAATTAAAAATATTGTGATACCAGATATTTAGTAGTTGATACCAATACCACTGAAAGTAAAACAAAAGTAAAACAATCAATCAATAAATAATGTAACATGAACATGAGCCGCTAATAATGTCGTTTATCTATTTTTGATTGCTGTAAAAAGATCCTCCTCACAGCTGGACTACATGTGACAAGATTACTTTTGATAATATCACATAATGAGAACGTTATTAAGTTATTTTTGCCCACCACTGATTGTAAACTTGTCCTCACTTTTCCTCTACTGCTTCACACTCAAAATATCAATAGTAAATGAAAAATTAATAATAAACAGAAATATTTTGGTGCATGAAGGAAATGGCTAATTTGTGATTCATGTTGCTGCTCAGGTTTCTGTCTCCATGTCATCCGTGACCGTCCAAGCAAACGTTGTCTGCTCATCCTCGTCTTCTTGAATTTAGCTCACGTAGCGTGGAGCTCATAATGTTCCTTATCATGTCACATGTCTGGAAGCTCAGCTGTCATGAACCTCATCTACGACCGGAGGCCAAAACCAACAGAGCCGCCGCCACCTCATGGCTAGGTGTGCCGTGCAGCCCCTTCTGCCCAGATGCCTCTTATTCCACACCGAGCCTGAAAAAACAAGCCGCTGAAGGAGGGAAGGCTGCAGAGGTGTTCGTGCAGGAAGAATGCAAGCTCTGATTTCTCATGTGAGCCGTTGCCAAAGCAAATGTCTTTGTTGTTGGGAAGTGTTCCCTTGTTTAGCTCTCAGCGATTCCAACTGAGATTTCATTTATTATCATCGAATATACGAAAGCTATGGGAGAAAATAAACATACAGTGGGGGGGGGACGCCAGAACGCTAACGCTGGGATGATCCACCAAGCAAGACAACTCCTAATGATGGTTTCCATTATTAAAAGAAACCACAGGGACCTGCACTGATTAAAGGTATAAAATATTTCTGGGAAAACATTCATTTCATTAATGTTAACGATTGTTTCATTTGATCGCCTGTCAATGGAGCCACAAGCTGAGCAACGTTAGCAGCTTTTATACGTCGAACAATGTCAGAGAGGCACAGTTTTTTTTTAACGTGCAGCTGCTTTATTCAGTTTTTTTACTGATTTAAATCAGCAGGTGCGTTTGTTTTGTACAGCAGGAAGCTCAAGGTAAAAAAAAAAACTCCACTTCATCTGGAAATGAAGTTATCAGAAACTGGGCGAGCTAATGTCCTTCAAATGCCTATTATTTCTGACTGAAAACTTATTTCAGTAGAGTGGTGTCAGTGTTTTTTTTTTTTACTGATTTTAGACATAAAGTGTGTTTGTTTTGTAGAAGAGGAGAGCTCAGCTCCTGGTGAAAACATCCATCCATCCTTAAATTATACGAGAAACAAGTTGAGAAACGTCGGTAGAAGCTTGACTGGCAGACTTTAGGAGAAGCAGGAATCTGCTGAACATCATTGGTCAAAACATCATCTGCTCACTCAAGCATTTCTCTTTCTCACTGCTCCCTCACTTCTCCTTCCTCCTGCCACCCCTTCTCTTCTTTCTTTTGTCTAAAAACACTATATTTATTGTAAATCTATGTATAATAATTGTGTGTTTATGAATGTCGACGTCGAAGTGCTCCCATGTGTAATTCCGCCATACATTATAGTTCTCCTTTTAATCCGCTTAGAAACTCACCCCGTTTTATTTTGTCAAATAACTACTCACGTAACCTTATTTAAATAGGGAAAACGTGGAAGTGCTTGGTCGCTTCTAACTTCACCTCTGTTTGGTTTCCAAGGAAAGTACTGGGCTATGCTAAACGCTAACAAAATGGCACCGCGCACCAGAGCGATTGAGTGCACGCACAAAGACGAGAGAGGTATGTATAAGCTCGTCTGAGATCAGGGATGAACATATTTCAGTACGGAAATACAGCGGATTGTTCCTTTAAAGGAATTGCAACTATTTCACTGGAAATCCATCATCATCATCACATGGAAGAACCGTGAACCTCTAGTAAGATTCATTCTAGTTTCTGTTGCTCTACACAGTGCGTATACTTTAGATAAGGATATATACAGTAAATACTGTGTGTGTGTGTGTGTGTGTATATATATATAAATGTAAGCTGCATATGGTGCCGTCTCCTCACTGCTGCAGACTCTTGGCTCAGCTTGAGCTTCATCCCACTCTTGGCATCTTCCCCACCCCTTGCTGCTGCTGCTGCTGCATCTCTCTCCAATCACACCAATTAAATGTCAGTCTGCCAAAGGAAAGAAAAAAAAAAGCTTTTTTCCCTCTCACACATACTCTTAAGCTCCCTCGCAGCTCTCTCGTTTCGCTTTTCTCTCGTCTCTCCTGCAATGCAGACATTTTTTTGGAAAGGCTGGCGGCTGCCGGCCGGCTGCTCTGGAGCAGCTCCAGTCAGTGATTAGAGGAGAGGCTGAATAATGTCTGAGTGTAAACCATCCTGAAAAGAGGAACGACCAGAGAGAAGGTCAAACAAAACGGTGCAGATTAAGGTGGATGGTCGGGGAATAAGAAAACACTAAGGTGGATGTTTACTGCAGATTAGATTAGCGTCAAGTGCCACAGAATTTAGTAAGAATGCACATAAAACAAGCCCTGCGGCAGCGCATCTGATTTGCATTCAGCACAGAGAAATAACGCTGCATGTTGGCCTGTTAGAGACGTGCATCGTGCATGTCAGGAAAACAATGGAGCGCAAAATAAAGGGACCGCAAATGTGCATTTTTGCTGTCAGAGGAAGGCTACGCTGTAAATGTGAAGGTACTTTTGTTAGCCAGCCTGACTGTGACTCGGATCAGTGAATTCCTTTCTTTCTATCAGTTTAAAGCACTATTGTAACGGGCCTGCTCAGCCTAATTATTTAATTGGCTGCTTCAATCACATCACGTTACACTGGACCTGCTGTGAAATATGAAAAGCAGAAAGGAGGGATGCATATTAAAGCAGGAGGTCACTGAGGGAGATGGATCCAGCTCTATTATGCATCTTTAAATTTGCTGCAGTATAATTTGCCGTTGAAGAGCGTTCACTGTCTGAACTGTCAGCCTTCTCCAGACACACCAAGGTTGCCTGATCGCTCTCCGTCTCCCTCTCTCAATAAAACAGAGAGGTCAATAGCAGGCTGGAAACTGGCTCTGGTTGAATGTCATTAAGACTCTGACGCTGTCAGCCGTCAGCGAGCATCAGGAGGCTTTTTGGCTGTCAGTTCAGTGAGGACAATCTGAGGAGGAGACTGCTTCAGCAGATCAGTTCACAAGAAGAGAAAGGGAAAGCAAATAAACACCTGTGACTCTTAATTTTTCACCTTCGCCTCATCTGATCGATCCAACACAAAACCCTCTGGAGTGAAGCTCAGTGGAGAGCAACCCTGCTTCATTTCATCTGCTTGAATATCCGCCGTCCTGTTTCCCTTTCTAAAAGGTGAATACAGATTACCATAACCTCTATTATTACACTCAAAAAAGCCAAACTGGGTGTCTGCTACATGTAGCTTCTACCATATATAGTCATGTTTTGTGGCTGAACATCATTAAATAATGTTATTTTATCATGATGTGCAATAAGTTAACATTGTGTAAATTAATTTATTAATGCATTTTGGGTAAGGTAGCAAACTGCATGTACGACTCCAGAGCAGAGGGTGGCAGTAGTGTGCGAGCCAGGAGTTTTAGAAACTTTACAGTTCAAAACATACGCTGAGAGTCTGTAATGAAGACGCTAAGTCCTTTAGTTGACTTAAAATAACTTTGACTTCAAAATAAACCACTGCACAGAAATGTCACATGACTTGTTACTGTTCACTCCAATTTCGAACAATTAATTTCGTCACCGAATGTTTTTGCTCACTTACCATAGCAGCATTAGCAGCATTAGTTGCTATGGTTAGCTGCTAATGCTGCTATGGTTAGCAGCATTAGTTGCTATGGTTAGCTACTTAGCTTTTGCATCGCTTACTAAATCAGTGTATTATAACTGGGTGGAAATACTTTGCATATTTTCTTTATGTTCACCTAACAAATGATTATTTTGAATGTACGTCAAGCAGCTGCAGATCATTCGTGGTCGCCGGCTGTTAGGTGGAGTTTTTGCGATGCATTTGAGAGCAACATTTGGACCTAAACACAGCCGACCTTTGAACCCTCACACCCTACGTCACTGGTGGGTTGGGTCAGGTTATGAATTAATATTAAAACCTGCACAGACATTCATGACTCTGGTGGTTCCCTCATCTTGATTTACGGTTTGGAGTCTAACGTTGGAACAACTACTGAATCACAGACTTTGGTTCAGACTTCAATGTTCCCCTGAGGTGCTCACTTCTAAGCAGAACATTTTAAAATACATATTGCATGAGTCTAAACAGTTTTCTTTCATTTTACTGGGGCAAACCTCCACTGCTGCTCTAAGTAAACAGAAACAAACATTATTTGACTATTTAGAGCCTTAAAAAGGGGCACAAATCCTCAGGAAATATCCCCCTCATTTTTTCTGGTAAACAGGTGTGAATGACTCTTCTCACAAATGTTGCTCAGATAATGTTTTTTGTATGCATGCTCAGTGCCGGTGCCCTAAAATAAAGCCTCTCAGAAGCCAAATACCAGCAAACCTGAAAACAGGCAGTGCTAGGAAATGCCAGCTGATCCGAAATCAAAGACGTTTCACTCCTGAGCTTCAGCGCCGCCGCTGCAGCACAAAGAATCTGACGATTCATTAAAGGGGATGTTATTTTCTCCTGGTTCTCCGTCTTCGGTATCTCTTCTTTCCAAAGCTCACGCTGATATTTCCAGCTGACTTTTATAGGCACTACAGGCTCCACGGAGGATTCCAGGAAGGCCAACATGAGGAAATGAAAGCCTCGGTGATCTGCAGTCGCACACAGGAGTGGGAATTTATTTATTTTTTATTGCCTAATATCACATAGTGACCCTCAGATGTCGAAGTCTGCTCACAGGCTGAGAGGAAGGAGCAATAAATTGCACTAACTTTGCGAAACCAGTTGATGGTAACAAACTTTTGATGGTAACAATTTTGCCACATCTCTAAAAAGGTTGCTTCAACTTAATGGAAAAAAATGACTAATAACCGTTAATCACTGACTAGGGATTCACCGATATGTTGCCGTGCCGGCAGGTCATGAAGCAGAACTCCATTAAAAAAATCAAGGAAACAAAAAAACGCGGTCGTAACTAACGATCAAACATGCCATACACGCTTGCGGCATACTATTCCGAAGATGAACAATAGCTTATTGTTGCAGGCTATGACGAAATAAAAGATATTATCAGGAAAAAAGGAAACACGGCGGCAATAATGAAACAGCAGCGGACCGACTGAGAGGTCATGAAGCAGAACTCCATTTAAAAAATCAAAGAAACTACTAATGCAGTTATGACTAATAATCAAAGTGCTGATAAAATTAGATTAACCATCTTTTCTGAATCTCTCCAAGCTTCTCCTGTAATCCGGCAAACAAATAATCCACCAAAGAGCATCGTTAAAGTATTAATTTGTAACGTGAAATGGATGAAATGGTGTCTGATTTTAGCAGCTTATATAAGATAATATAAGACTATTCATCCCAAAATTGTCACATACACTAGTAAAAGTAAGTTATTCGATAATTCAGCGCTGCTTTTCTGGATTGGATCGGTACCGGCAGATACTAAACCTCACATATCGGTATCGGAAGTGAAAAAAGTGGCTCGGTGTGACGACGTCTCCATTAAAATAAAGAGGAATGTGGGAATGTGTTGCTTTAAAGCCAGCGCCTGCTGAGCGAGGCTGCGTCGGATAAATTGGCTAAAGTGCACCAGTGCGTTTCCATCTTCCCATCTGTCCAGTTTTTAAATGTGCAGCATGCACATACGTGAACTTGACCACTGTGTTTGTGCGTTTCCCTTGAAAGAAATGGGCCTCGATGGCTGTTTAGCGGTAATTGAGTGGCTAAGTGGCTGAGGACATCCTGCCGAGTCAGCAGCAGCACAGGAAGGAGGAAAGAGGAAAGAGTTCTGGCTCTGGGGGCCGGCGGCTACATTACCCCCTCCTGCATATTAAATATTAAACATCCATCCACATTGTTGTCAACCGAGGGCAAAAATGTGAAGAAATTACAGGAATGGGCGACAGATCAGGCAGCCGATACAATCCATCAGTCCAGTGTGTTGTTAAAGCTGTCGATACTCACTTTAAAAATGTTCATGTGGAAGATTCATCTCTTAACCTGCAGGAGCTTTGACAAAAAATAAGAATAGATTATCAGGTATGATAAGTGATCATGTCCATCCGGGGATCCCCAGGAACGGCGATAAATTCTGCTCCCTATAGTTTCCGGTTTACAGACGTCCATTTAAACATGGCATTAGATGCATCTGTTTCTCATGAATATCTCATATCACATTAAAGCGAGGGAAATCCCTCAACAGTTACACTACCAGAGGCTCCGATTGAACACAGCTCAGCATTCTGAGCGAGCATCGATTAGACGGCTGATGTAGACTTATGTAGTGCATCATTTATGTCCGCCTACTCAGGGTGAAATTCAGCGTTTAAAGGTCACACAGATAATGGCTTAGTTTCCTGAAAACAGGCATGGCGTCGATACCAAACAGCAGAAAACAACAATGAAAATGAGAAAACTTCTTGAAGGAAGTTCAAACCATGATCCCTGGAGAGTACGGTCCTATTTTCCACTTGGTAGCCATCCCTAATCATGTTAAATAACCCTACAAACAACAATAATTCTGCCAAACCAAACCGGCTCTTATGAATCCAGTTTGATTATAATTAACTATAACATAGTTAAAATAGTGATCTAATTTAAAGGTGCATTGACTGAGTTTATTCAAGTCGACTTATTTCTGTAGCAGGTTGCTAAAAAAAAGTATTTTATGGAGCTGTACTGCAGAACTTGGAGGTTAATGGTCTGATGTGTAATTACGGTCGTTTAGATAATTGTCTGTCCGAGGTGTATCGATTATAATTCGAGAGGCACTTTTGAAATAATTCAATTAACCTGAGCTGAATATCCAAAGAGAGGCAGAGCTGGCTGGAAGAAAAGGCACGATTATTAAAATCTATACTTGGAAAGAAATTAATATAATAGAGTGTGCTCAAATAGGGTGATTCAGGTTTATTACAACTTAGGCCTCTTACAGCTCGGTCCACGATCTTTAGCAAAATATTTCCATTCATCATTTGTGTCCATTGAGCCTGACTTCTTCAGCACCAACCTCAATGAGCTCTGTAGAGTCCTTTTTTCATAAATTACAGTGCATCGAGTGTTTTTACACCTGCGTGTGGGCGTTTTGTAGTCAGACAATGAACACAATAACCAACTGTCCAATCCAATTAACATTCCCAGCAGCGGCCTGAGCGGATGATTTTATTTTACAGAAAAGTCTTATTAGCTCGCTTTGGATCCTCGTGAAACATCCTCAGGACAACAAGGTCAACATAACAAGCAAACAAATCCACGCTCTCTGAAAGCAGCTGGAAAAAAGTGCATCCTTTGCAACCCTCAACATCCCATAAGCCACTGCAGCCTCGATAAAGGGAAATATCATGTGACCATGTTTTGTGTCCTGGGTATTTGCTTTCACTGGGTCATCACTGGTAAATAAATATGTGAATGTGGAGCAGTAAAGATATCCACTGCAAGATGAAGATAAATGGAGACAGACCTGGACTTAATATGCAGCATATTTCATTTATTCCTAATAAGAGTCGTTTCAGGGAACCTAATCAATGCATCTTATTTCACATCTCTTATTTCTGTTCTTGCAAAAACATAAGAAAAAGGAGGTGCAGAGCTGTAAAGACAAAACTTACATCCAACAATAACAACTCTCCTCCATGTCCTCCGTCACAATAAAAAGCCACTGAGCTTCTTCCAGAGAGGCAAAGCAAATATGAGGAAATGATTACATGGAAATAAGCGCAATTTATTTGCCGTGTCAACAAATGCAGGAAAAACGTATAGCCCAGACAGCCCGTTGCACTGTGGGAACTTGGCAACTGTTCACCTTTGCTATCAGCAGGTTATATGGCTGAATAAACATGATAACACGTTAGAGACGAGGAAACCAAAGAAAAGTGAACTCATTTCAGGACTCCTGTTTTCACGCGGGGCAATTTTTTAATCAGCAAAAACATTAGTGTTAAGAAATCAACAAGTGAGTCGTCAATGTGAATTCTCTGAGATAATTATGAGCAGTATCTCTGCTGGTATGTAGCTGTAAACATAGTATTTTATTATTTACACAGCAGCCACTGAATCATAATTTACTGCTTCAAGGCTGTCAACACAGCAGATATGAAGTTAAAGAAACACTCAGTTACCACTTTATTATGGAGGCTACACCTTTAAATCACACCGTTATAAAACACCTCCTCACTGGTGGAGCATAACACAGTAACTCTGTCATTAAAATGTACTAGTAGTTTACTTATTGAGGTATTTTCTGTTACTTTCTTGCACTTTTACTCCTCCTCACATGTGTCTGCTATAATTTCTATTGTACTAATAGATGCTTTAACTTATCATTATGAAGTAAATGTTGATTGCACAATAGAATAAGGACACTATCAGCATTTATGAACCATTGAGAAACCAAAACAGGAAGAGGAAAGCGCTTCATTTCCCCCCCGGTAGCTGACTGAGGAGGCAAATAAAGACAAGCTGAAAAAATCAAGGTTCTAAGGTTTGATTATTTTTATGGAGATTTCATATAACCTATTGATTATTATTATTGATTAATTAGGAGGAAGAATCCAGAAAATATTCACATTTCAGAGGCTGCAATCAGAGAATTTGGATTTTTTATTTCTTGAAAGAATCTTAATTGATTAATTAATTGATCGTCACAAGAGCTGCTGATAAATTTGGTAGTTGACATCTAATCCATGTTTTCATGCCAATTTGCACAGAAAAATTTATTTCATTTGACAGGTCACGTCCACAAAACAAATTGTAAAAATACATTTTATTCATCTAATAATTGTGTTTAATTAACAGTTCATTAATATGTTTCTTCCTTTTCATTTAGTACAAACTGAAAATAATTATCCTATTATTATGACTTATTCTATTATGTCATTTTTAAAAATAAATAAAAATAAATAAATAAATAAAAACTATTCTACTCTATTAATTGTTGCAGCTCTACTAAACATGATCACATGACGGTTAAAAGAACTTTAATTAACCATCTATAAATGCTGGTTATTATAAAGTATACATGATTATTGACATGTTTAATTTTTCCTACTTCATAGCCATGAGGTGCTGCTGCTAGCGGGCTCGATTAGCTCTGGCTGAATGAATGAGCTGGTGCAGTTTGGTATGCCACGGGTGACTGCACTCGGCACCAGACAGCAGCTATTAGCGCCTCGTCTGAGCCTTGAAGGGCCGTTACAGCCGTCGTCAGGCAGTAATGAGGAGGAGGAGAGGGAGGTATCCAGGGTCACGTCTGCTTCTGCTCACAATTAATAATATATGGTATACTTGCAGATCTGTCTGTATTTTTAGTTTGCCTTGCACAGATATGAGACATTATTGTTGTTCTCTGGTCTTTTATGAGAAACTTTGTAACCTGGGTCAGTGTTTTTTTGTTGTTTTTTTTTTTTTTTTTTTAAATCAAGGACCCCCAAACTGCCACAAATTAGACCACAGACCCCCATTTGATAAGATCTTGTTTGGCAATATATCGCAATACTATGTGTGTAAATATACATCTATGCATGTTGAATTTCTCAGTGATCTATGTAGAATATCACAATATATCTCAATATCACAATAATATACTGTATCGTGACTAAAGTATCGCGATACGTATCGTATCGTCCTTGCTAATACCCACCCTTACTTATTACTGACCGTGTATGAAACCCGTGACCAAAACTGTCATAAGAGAGATAATTTTACCTTTGAGATTCCTAAAACAACATAAGAAAACACAAGTGAGCAATATAAGTGTATATAAGAAGTAACATTAACACTGGAGTCTGGACTTAAAAGTATTATTGTGCACAATATTGAGAGAGTAATATTGAGAAATTATGTTGGAAAAGTACTAAACTGTCACTGTGTGACTTTATATTATTCTTCTTGTGCTGAGAAGCCCCTAAATGACCACGTTAAAAACCTACTTATTTACTTCCTGTTGTGGTTCTGTGACCATGTTTACCTGCTAAAGAAGAGGAGACCCAGTTAAACTGACTCACACAGGCACATTTTAATCTGAAAGATTAATGCTACATATACAACAAGTTTAGAGCTTGAAATATATGCAGCTCTTGAATATTTCATAGCACTAAAACACACCAGCTGTATTTTCTGATTTGCTTTGCTGAAGACGTTTCGGAGGAAACCCGACAGCTGCTTGGATTACATTTAAAGTTAAAACCTCCTGCACGCCACTTTACTTACTGCTGTTTTTAGGGTTTCCACTAAGTACTTTAATTTATTCTAAACCTAGAATATTAGATCAAAAAGTTAAAATGCATCATAACACTAAGAGAAAGGAGGGCGACATCTATATAACACAAATCACAGGACTTTAACACCAGAAACTCTAAGCTCTGCATCATGTTACTTATGAATTAGAAAATATTTTACGTTGGGGAGTGATTATAATTTTGGTTAAATATTCCAGAAAAGAAACATGGTGCTTCAAGTCAGTGTTTTTCACCAAATTGCGCTGACACAAAGTTGTTAGAAACAAAGCTACCTTGAGGTGAAGTATTACATGCTACAAAATATTATCTTGACCCAACCATTCATTTTCAAATTACATTTAATTTTTGTTGACCCTTGACCTTTCCTACACAGAGCAGTGACACAAACACACAAGTCTTGTCCTCTGACTCGTCTAAAATTGCAAACAGACAAACCACATCCTAAAACCGATGGAAGTCATGGATTCTAGACTGGTTGCTTTGGTTTAGCTCAAACTTTACAGTAAATGCACAAAAACAACGACTCCAAAACGGAGTTATGCCACCAGGGACAGCAGGCTTAGCCAATACAGAGGAACAAGGCTATCATTATGATCTGTTTGTGTCATGGGATAACTTCTCACAATGCTGTGGACACACGTGTGAATAATTTACACATGTGCAGTAAAATGGATGCTTGTGCTTCAACATATAAGAGAGATAAAGGAGTAACATCAAAGCCGCAATCATCTCAGTGTATCATAAGTCTCACTAACAGATGCTCATTTACAGATGTGCACTTTAGCATCTTTAAATCTATAAAGGCATGATTTTATATCATAAATGTGGGGGAATATTGAACATTAGGTCAGACATATAAAGTGGCACAGTATATTTGGTTCGAGGTGTTTGGTTATGTCCGCCCAGTTTCAGGTTAGAGTCATGATTTTGTGAGGTCCATGCCAGGTCTTAGAGTCACAGAACGTTGGTGAAAGTGTCAAAGCCAATGATGTCTGACATGTTGGACATTTATCCAACCATGAACCACTTCAAATGAAACCACAGCAATCTGATATCCAGTCTAACATAATCATACAGAACTGAAAATTATACTGGTCCACGCAATTTTTATATACTGATATTACCAAGTGCTGACAGCCAGTTCTTAAAAATGAAGCTATCTTGAGGTGAAAAACCAAAAACCAAGATGGTGACAGAAAAAACAAGATGGTGACAGAAAAAAACAAGATGGTGACAGAAAAAATACCAAGATGGTGACAGAAAAAACAAGATGGTGACAGAAAAAAACAAGATGGTGACAGAAAAAATACCAAGATGGTGACAGAAAAAAATATCAAGATAGTGACAGAAAAAATACCAAGATGGTGACAGAAAAAAAACAAGATGGTGACAGAAAAAAATACAAAGATGGTGACAGAAAAAAATACCAAGACGGTGACAGAAAAAAAACAAGACGGTGAAAGAAAAAAAATACAAAGATGGTGACAGAAAAAAAAACAAGATGGTGACAGAAAAAAAATAAAGATGGTGACAGAAAAAAATACCAAGACGGTGACAGAAAAAAAACAAGACGGTGAAAGAAAAAAAATACAAAGATGGTGACAGAAAAAATACCAAGATGGCAACAGAAAAAAACACAAAGATGGCGACAGAAAAAAAACAAGATGGTGACAGAAAAAAATACCAAGATGGCAACAGAAAAAAACACAAAGATGGCGACAGAAAAAAAACAAGATGGTGACAGAAAAAAATACCAAGACGGTGACAGAAAAAAACAAGATGGTGAAAGAAAAAAAATACAAAGATGGTGACAGAAAAAAAGATGGTGACAAAAAATAATCACATAGTCCACCCATAGTCAACAAACCAATGAGTATGTCCACTTCTTGTATACAGTTTACTAAGAAGTTATTAAAATACGAATGTTAACAACTGAATTTAGTCTATAAGCTCAGACTAGCCTCCAGCTTGAATTTACATTTTGATGCTAATAATGTGCTAATGTGTCTCTGACCACCTGAGGAGGTGAGCTCAGATTTAATGTGGTTTTGCACTAATTAGCACACTCTCTAATGAAAGTTGTAAACAGTTAAGAGTTTATTTATCGATTGGATGTGCATACTAATGAGTGGCATCACTGTGAGGCTCACAGCTTTATAGAGAAGCTTTAGAGTTATGACCAAATATACGATGCTGCCATTCATCCGTCTCCATCACTGCCCTCCTATCTATTTGTCCTGTCTCTGTCTCACCAGGCAGAGAAGATTGAAATTCAAGAGCTGACGAGCATCCGGGAAAAAAATGACTACCCATACGCCCTCTAGATGAAAACATGATTTCCATCTGCTCTTAAAGCTGCAATCGGTAGGATTTGGTATTTGATGACTTATTTGATGAGTGATAGTAGTCACCATGGTGATGATGCTCTGCAGTAGTGACTTTTTTTTTTAATTAATGTCAAGTTAAAAAAAACAATATACACCTTTCAGATGGTCTCAGCCATCATTTCGTCTCTGAAATGGACTTGCTGATTAACTGATGGATAGCGGCTCATTCCTAGCTATCTCATTCATTGCTGATTTTGTTCCCTCCATCACATTTCCCTCCCTTAACTCCATCATCAGCCTCAGATTTCTGTTTGCACCCTTTAAAGAAAAATGACACACAGAGCCGAGTGCTGCTGCGGAGAAGGATTCACTTTAGGACCACGTCAAACCCCTCAGTCTGCATAAATTAATGAGACATGGAGTGATGGAGGGACAAACAGAAAAAGAATAACATAAAAACACTTTAATCATGAATTAAGTGATTTTTAAAGGCCACTGATAGAACTGGAGACTAAAAATGTCTTCTGTGAATGTGAATCAATGTCATGTGTGTTTAGCAGCCTCTTTATCTTCATTAAAGAAGGATTATTTTTGTAGAAAGAAGTAGTAACACCCATATTCCTTCTAAAAGGAATGGTTTGACGCTTATTAGCTTTCTTGCTGAGCGTTAAATGAGACACCGCTCTCAAATATGAGGTTCTTGTTCAAAGCAGCAGCACATCTAAAGCTCACTAATTAACACAAATATAGCTTGATTGCTCAAGTCTGGTAAAAACTACTGGGCTGGGTGCAGCAAACTCCTGCTTTATCAGCCCACATTAGCTCTAAAGAGTCTGATCTTTGTTCTGTCAGGCCGCCATCATAATCGACCACATAATCAGTATTTCAATGCTTTGTTTCCAAAAGGAAAATACAGAGAAGTATGTGTTCATGAAGGATGAATCCCAAAATAGCCCATGAAATAAGAAATAATCACACAACATCTAAAATCACAACTAATTTTGCACTGTTCAGAGTAGAAAAGCAAAGTTTGTGTAATATATAGGGCTGTGACGGTATGGATTTTTCATTACTGCGGTGATAAAATACCCAGTCAATGCAGTCTGGCAGTTTACCACGGTACCCTGTGATCGCCACCACCCCGCTACCCTTCACGATCACCACAACCCCGCTACTCCCATAATTGCTGCAACACCGCAACCCTCTGTGATCGCCTGCAACCCCACTACGGCTTCCACGTGATCGCCGCTTCCACGCCGATCACTCCCTGTCCTCTGGCATAAAATGTGCACAAAGTGGCGACACAGCGTTCGGCTTCGTAACAAGATTTGTATCTATTGTTGAATCAAATCAAGTCAACAGAGCAGCGTAAACAACTATGGACAGTACTACATAAGAGGGGTGTGTCTGCTATAAGCACTGACTACTGAAACTGAACTCTGACTGTTTATGCAATGCTTCTGTCTTTTGTGCCTGTCTATTATGTCTTTATATATTCACTTTAATCAGGAGAAGCACTGAAACCTTGAAATAATTAATAATGCAGTGTGAAAAGTCTTGTTTCTCCGTCTGGCTTTAAATACTAAATATTACTGTTTATATCTCATATCAAACTCCATATGCACTCCTGTAACGTTCAACAGCAAATATATATTATTATTTTAATATATTGCATTGATGACTGCAATGAGTCATATGGTAGACATCACATGACCACGGTATTACGATGTTGTGGTTATCGTCCCAGCCATCTCTGGATAAAAGTGCCTGCCAGTAAATAAACAGTTGTCAAGTTGTTCATGATACTTCATTATCTCTTAATTATAAGAGTATAATAAGTCATAATGGCACATGTGATTGTTGTCTGCTTATTTTGGTGACACCATAATAAAGGTTTATTGAAAAAAAATGACCAATGTGGACAAAAAACAGCCTTGAGCAGCTGTCCTGTTAGAACAAAAAGGTTTAACTGAAGCAGAGCTATGAGTAGTATTTAATAGAGCAGGGTGCTGGTTTACCTTGATGACGTGCTGTTGACCGCCGTGCTGCGCCTCTTTGTCTGAAGCGTTCCATCCTACAGCTCACTGTGGTCGTTTCTTCTCGTGATGTTCCTCCCTATAACATTTAAAACACGACAAAGATGAAAATTTCCATATGTTGTTTGGGGGTTTTTTTGTTTTTGATTTTGTGGGCACTAACTGCTCAGTGAGCACCGAGTGACAAATACGCTGAATTTCCTGTGGCTGCTTTAGAATAAAAGTAACCTCATGATTGATGAGTTACAACATTCAACAAAACGCAGAAACATAAAACTGAAAGTTTGATCAATTCCATCACTTCTTTTTTCTATTTTCTTTCCTTTATTCAGTCACAGGGATCCTGCCAAAAATACCTCAATGATTTCAACATTTTAAACTTTAACCTCATTTGTTTCTCTATTCAGTCTTCTTTTAACCTTCATGACACGCACAATCGATTCTTAAACATTAACAAAGTAACATCGTAATGTTAAGTAAGAAAGTCCATTAACTCCTGAACCTCAAAATTTCTGTTATCTGGTAATTATTTACAATTTACTGCATGTTATTAGAGTGTAATGACAGTTTAAAATGTCGGTTGAACATTATCAACAGATTTTGCATTTTCAAGTTGAAATTTGAAAAGTATACAAAGAATTTACAAATGTGCAAAAAATCGTCCATAAAGAGGCTGTTTCACCAGCTTCCAGGAGAGGCATTGATGAAATTACAGTAATGACACCATATTGGCGGTAAAGTGCAACATCTCAGTTTTCAGAAACCATTCGATTTTTTTCCAATAGCACAAATTGTTACATAATTACGGTAACTCAAAGTATGCATGTGCAATGTGTTGGCGGCGCCACATTAGGTTTTAAGGACACCCGTTATGTATTTACGCTCGATATGTTTTTCTAACCTTAACCAAGTAGTTTTATTGCCTAAACCTGACCAATTTCTGCAGTCGTGAAATGAAACGCTGACATTCAACACCTGGCAGAACAGGTACATTTTAAGCTACGTTAGCAGGTTAGCGAGCTCATTACACCAGTTAGCTTCGGCTCACTTTGAAGTTAATTCCTTTTGAATCAGAGAGGTGATGAGTTGAGAACAGAAGGACGAACTGGCTGCAGTCATTGGCTTGTCAGGTGCTTTGTGTGTCCATAGCAGCATTACATTACATGACGACAAGAGAAGGTCAACTGTTTAGTTTCTGCGCTGTCAGAGGCTACAGTCCTCAAACATGTGGTCATTACAGCAGTAAACTGGGACTGCAGGTCCGTCAGCACAACAAGCTTCACCTGCACTCAATGAACCTGTTAATCACAGCCTAACAGTGGCCTTCAGCTCAGAGACTGATGAGTCGCCAGCGAGGCTTAAGTGTTGGTAATTGAATGGAGGAGTCCTTCAGTGTTCAGCTGGCTGTCCAGCTGTAAATCAGCTTCTGATTCAATCTGCAGAAACAATGACTGTGAATGAACAGCAGACGGGGAAAGAGCAGGAGGACGCTAATTCAGGAGCTCTGCTCAGTGCATCGCTGCCATAAAAAGGAAAACCTTCAGCATAATTTCACAGTGTACCATCATCATGACCATGTGCATTAAAGGGTTGATTCAGCCAAATATCTATAAGTAATGCACTTTATGTCAATAGATGTTCATCTGAAAAATAAGTTTTTTTGTTTGATATCTTTAAGCAACAGTTTGAAAGATTTAATTTGAAAAAATATCTTCATTTAACTCTTTGAGTTAACTGGTCAATCTATCCACGACGTATTTTACAGCATTCAGCTGCTCATCCAAATCAACAAATCCAAAACGATACTGGATATTTGAAGATGTACAGATGATTGAGAAAAAAATAGGATGACATATAGGTTGAGATTAAAGGATGCTAATGAAAAATGCAGATAAATTATAAAGTATAATTTACAGCCTTGTGAGTGAAACGTGTCAGCGCTCTCTACGTCAAACTTAATTTAAGCCATTTTTCTACAAAAATACACAGATGAAATATACATTTTGATATCAGCGCGTACATGTCGTAAATATGCTGACGAACTGGACACCCATCCAAACAGAGACGTTAATGGTAAACGCAGTGTTTACTGGGAACTTTCCCATGCTCGGCTGTGCTGTTTACCACTTTGTCTTCTGTTTGAGTGCAATTTCCTGGAAGACATTTCCAGATAGGGTTCGCACGCAGTGTTGAAAATTGCCTTTCTGACTCAGCTCTGCTTGAACAGTACAGTGTGGTCTTCAGGGCTTTAAATGCACCCCCCACCCTCCACAAAAGTCTTCATATATCACAGGAAATTCTTACATCAAATCCGGCCTGTTGGTACATGGGGGAACGCACAGGGAGGAGGAAAACCAAAAGCATGTGGGTGAGAAGAAATGAAAGCTGAAGCTGCTTCAAAGAGAAACACCAGGGATTTTTTTTTTTTTTTTTTTTTTTTTTTTACACATGTGTGCTTTATGTCATCCTTAGCTTTACAAGCAGCTCTGGAAGGACAGATATACAGGGCTTTGGAATGGTTTGACATAAAAGTTAATCGTTATGACGCTCATCAGTATTTGTCTCATTTAATGCATTTTACATCTTTATTACGCTGTTATCTACTGTTTTTTTGTATTACATCATGAAGATAACTAAGCAAACATTAAATTAATTTGAAAATGTGATGCTGCTGCAAGAAACAAGTTTAGCTTGCATGGCTTTTTCTTGGTTCTTGCACCATTAAAAGTCAAAATTAATACTTTTTAAGACCTCAACAAATATAATTTAAGACCCAAAAATGTTGTAACAATTTCTTTGGTAGAAAATAGTCAATTTATTGTCGGGCCAACCAATATGGAGTTTATATTTGATATTTAGCAGGAAAAAAAATCTGACAACCGATGACGCTCCGATTCCTCCTTTTAATTACAACTTTAATTTCACAACTTTCAAGAACAAATTTCACAGATTTTATTTAAGACATTTGAAGACTTTTTAAGGAACCACAGGAACCCTGTTTTTATTTATTATTATTTACCACACTGACAGTGTGGGAAAAAATATCAGTATGGCAATATATCGCGATACTTTTTCTTCTGATATAGAATCAATTTTTAATTTTCTTATTATTTCCCACTGTAGGACAGGTTATATTGTGCAAATACAGTCTTGTTTTATTCAGTGTTATACAGCAACAATAAAGGCATTTGATTTAATTGATTAGATCAAAAGCCTTTAAAATAGTTTTTTTTTTCTTGTTTATCAGCTCAACCAACTCAGACTTGGTGAGAGTTTGGTACTCTCTTTTGTCCCTTCTTTCATTTAAGCTATTCAGTGTTTTCAGAGACAGTACAAAATATTCTGTGGGTCTAGAAATATGACTCAAAATGGGCAATCACATCAAAGTGAAAAAGTTATATCGGGACACCCTTAACTAAAATCAACAAGTTCCTCACAGCAGCTTAAACTAAATCAAGCAAAGTCTGCAAACTTGTTTCTGCAATCAACATGAGTCCATCACCGCTCTCACAGTAAACCAGAAATTAGCGATTTGTTATTAGCAGAGCACACAAACAACATCTGAAAGAGACAAACGAAGACATTTTAACCAGAAAAAGACACTGATCCACCGTTTCAGACTCCATTAGTCTGAGTCACAGCTCTCATGTGTCTTCCTGACAGAGAAATAAATGCTTTCAGAGGGACAACAAAGAAAAAGAGGACTAGTCTATATTATTTGGCTGGAACTGATCTGCTAAAATATATAGTTTTCATACCCATGATAATGACGGTCAAATTAATTGTGACAATACTGACGACAGGCAGTGATCATCGTTGACAGCGAGGCGATCATTTCTGCTTCCTGCAGAATAGAGACTCATTGAATCCTTTCACAGGGAACCATGTGACTCGTCTCTTCGGATTAATGGCTTTTCAGATGTATTGCCTCTGAATGCCTCCATGCATGTGAATAGTGAGCGTCTTTGCAGAGCCTGGCTTTAAATGAAATCATCTCAGGGCTTTAAATCACCCCCAGTCACATCAGCCGTTTGACAATCTGAATGCAAAAACCTGGACATAAAGTTCAGTTCATCCAACCAACCAGATATAACGATGCTGCGTTATTACATCAACAGTAGTTTTCAGTTCAAACCTTAAAGTTAAATAATATTGATAGGCCGCTGGAAGTAGACCAAGACCAAATCAATAACAATGATCTGTATCCCCGAAGACTCGGCGAACATGCTCTATTTGCCTCAGCGTATTGAGTGAAGCTTCGTTATCTTCTGGTGCTCAATACCATAATGAGGTCTGCAGCAGTCCTTCTATTATCGCTGTTAAAACTGAAAGTAGCTGCACCCAGGGATCAATGGAGAGCATCCATGTTTGGACTGGGACACGTCAAAATGAAGCCTCCTGTGACTTATTTGTGAACAACCTTGTTAGAGCTGTTAGCGTCGGGCTAAAGGTGTTTACCATCGAATCAATACCTCTTGCTCCAACATGAGTAGCTTGACCAAACTATTAAGATACAAACAATTGATCACAATCATTGATTACATCACCTTACACCCGACTGTTCAATAAAAAGCCAGTGGTGGATTGTCTGTAGCCACGCTAGCGACGTAGCTCTGGGGAGCAACGTGTTCGATCCAGAAATGAAGTGCTGTGCAGAGGTTCATGGATGCTAACTGACTGCTGATTGAAGCCGTTGGGTGTTTTGGTTGAAATGCCTCAACTGTTGTGTGGTTTGCTGTGAAATTTGGTGCAGACATTCATCCTTGTTAGCGTGTTAGCACGCTGCTGGATGGCCTCACACAGCTGCTAGCGTTGCTGCTATGTTTCAATGTCAATTACTGAGATAATTCAAAACTATTATTTCCTTGTATCTGCATTCAATCACTGGACAATAAAAAGGGAGCACATTAGAGCGGAGCAGCAGTTTGCATGTCGTAACTTCTCCGTTATTAGTGTTGTGTGCTGGGCGCCAAGCATTTGTTCTGACAGCCCATCATTCAAAACCCCGACAGGCTGAAAAAATGTCCCTTTGGACTGAACGTCCGGCCCATCACCCTGAAAACAAACAGCCACAATGCTCCAAAAATACAACAGAAGCATGTGGCTAATTATTATGTAGGCTGTCAGACAAATGGGCTTTCTGTCCAATGGGATATTTTATTTTTCAGAGTATTGGTGTTTCTGGATAATGGGCTGCCTTTGTGTATTGTTTGTTTTTCTATACATTGGATTTCAATCAAATGCTGCAAATTACAATGACACATTAACTCTTTGAGTACCACTGACAAATTTCGACGTCATTTTAAATCCAATGCTTTAGTGCCATTGACGTAATAATACGTCACAGTTTTTTGGCAGCAGGCACAAGAGGGCGCTCTCACACAGTCTGTGAGTAATTTTGGGGCTAAAAGCAGGGAGTGGAGACAATCGAGATTAGAGAGCACCTCTGATAAAACAAGGTAAAAACAAAAAAAAATCATGATGAAATAGAGAGTCTCTTCTTTCATTTGAGCTATTCAGTGTTTTCAAAGACATAGTACAAAACATCCTGTGGGTCTAGAAATATGACTCAAAATGTGCAAAAAACGCTGGAACAAGACACTTCCTGTTTTATAAAACATCTGACACTAAATGAGTTCAACACAATCTGACAAAAAAGAATAGGAAATATATCTGGAAATCAAGATAAATCTGGGAAGATTTTTGATTCAATACCATAAAAAGAGACACCAATTTTAAGGGAACACCTAATTACTAATTGATTAAAAATGTTGCATACAAGAGATTAAGAGAAACTGGAGGGTATTAAATTTGAGTAGGGGAACACATGCCGTTGGGCTGATTTTAATTTTTAAATTTTTATTTAATGCCAATTTGCTCAAGGTCAGTTTAGGATCCTTCTCCATTACGGTGCCTTGGAAGGAACAGATGGGTGAGCAGAGGACAAAACACTGAACCGGACTATCAGGACACCTGGAGGATACCTTATCAAAGCTGCACAGTCAGATGTCCACAGAAAAATGATGAATAACATTTCATCTTTTCACCCAACTTGCTCTGAGTTATGAAAAAAAAAAATGAGTGATGACTGAAAGTTCTTGTATTCTGTCGAAGGCGGGAGGATTAAAGATTGAGGAGGACGTGAGAAGATGAGAAGAGAATGAGTGAAGCAGTGGGGCAGATTACTGGGTCTGTGGTGTTCACACAGATTTCATGAAGCCCATATCAAAGCAACAGCTGGAGGAAAAAGGCCAGGCAGAGACACACGAGGACAGCCACAGAAAGGGAATGAGAAATTAAATGTACGTAATGGAGGACGAGCACATGGGCCGCCGTGTCTCCATGTATATATTCATACAGCGCCCACCCACCCTCTGCCTCCTTAACTTTTCCTAGTGATACTCAGTGGGCTCGCTCTAATATTTTATACAGCAGCAAGCGAAAACCTCCGGATGGATTCAGATTGAGAGCATCCTAAAAAATGCAAACCCATCAAAGAGTCCCGCTCTGGATCCATATGACGATTCCCTCTCCAGCCTTGACGTAAACCCTCTGAGTGTTGATTATTAAAAGCTCTTTCCATTCTTAGGGAAATGCTTTCCATCATTTCCTCTGACAGGGGATGTATGTTTTTGTTTCAACACTGACATGTCTAAACATTATAATATCCCATGTGTTTCCAACAATGTTCAAACCCAGAGAAATACTACATTTTATTAAAAGGTAAGCGTTTCATTTGGTCACCTGTCAATGGCGTCATTTAAACTGAGGAAACATTCGCTCAGCTCTTCAAAGACATCTTTTATCCACCAAACTGCATTGGAGAAACACATATTTTAACATGAAACTGCTTTATTCTGTCTTTTTATCAGTTTGAATCACTGAGTCTGTTTGTTTTGGGGACTTCTGAGGAAAATTCAGCTCCTGGTAAAAACATCCTGAACATCTGGATTTTAAATAATCAGATAAACAAGGTGATTTAATGTTAAAATCTGCTCTATTCACAGCCCCTCTGTGACATCATGTGTCTGCCGTACAGCATTAGAGCAACGTAATAGTGCTTTATTCTGTGTTTTTAGTGGTTTTAATAAATAACCACTCAAGAAGTCCTGACAACATCTCCCATGATCCCACACTTCTCCACATCCAGCCTTTTATTTGTGTTTTGACTGAGAGACAACTGATGACAGAAGATTACATATTTAACATTTACCTTTACATTATTATCATTTTTTTATATATAGTTGTCATTACTATAACATGTTACGTAACAGGTTATCGATGAGTAATTATAGTCAGCAGTGCATCTTAAAACAATTTAGCAGAATTAATTTCCTGTGGAAGATAATGTGGCTTACATTAATACAGAGTTCATACCGGAGAAGACACTATTTTCAAAGGGACACTCTATTTTTTCAATGACAATAAATGGAGCGGAGTGACTTTGAGTGTTTGAGCTGAAATCTGCTCTTTGAATGAGGCTCATGAATCCTCATTAGCAATAATAAATACTAGGAGTTCGTGTAGCAGCTGTTGATCAATTACTTCATTAATATGAGAAGCAGATTGATTGTAAACCAGCTGTTGGTCTAGAAAAACATCATTTATTAACGTTTTTTTAGTGAAATGCAGTGTTGCTGTGACATTTCAACACATTTATTTGTTGCTTTTTGCATAATATTTTATACTATAGATATCAAGTCAACAATAACAACAATTAGGGCTGCAACTAATGCTTATTTTCATGCTCAATTAACCTGTCGATTATTCTCTTGATTATCAGAGATAATATAGCTGTTTGGAGTTTTAAACGTCAGAAAAACGTGGCTCAGTGTTTCCCAACATGACGTCCTCAAATGACTTGTTTTGTCCACAACTCAAAGACATTCAGTTCACTGTCACAGAGGAAGAAAGAAACCAGAAAATACTCATTTAAGACGCGTTTTAATAAGTTTTTATTGAAAATATTACTCAAACAGATTACCAAACTACTTGCCAGTTATTTTAAAAGCTGGTAACTAATTGATTAATCATTAGTGTGCTAATAATAATATGTATATATTTAAAAAAAAATACTACAGATCTTTTCTCTCACAGCCGCTGAAGATGTGTTAATACTGTAGATAATTGTCAGAGTGTCACAAAGATGCAACAAGAGAACTTTGTTATAAAGATAAATACAACTATTAACCTCTTTTGCAATCCTAACTGTTTCCTCAAAGAAGAGCACAGGACATGACAAAAAAAAACATTTAATCTAACTGAATACAGATCCTGTAATAGAATAGAATTACTTTTTTGATCCCAACCTGGGAAATTATGTAAAACGTTCATATAATGGACCGATAAAAAAAGTGCATTCACCTTAAAAAAAAAAAAAGAAAAAAAGAAAAAGAAATTAAAATATTTCCTCTAAACCACTGCACACTCCTGATCTTTAGCTATTTATTAATAATATTATTATTTTAATTTGGGAAATATCTTATCACACTAGTTTTGTTTGTTTATTTCTAGAGACGATGAAAATGTTTTCCTCTGCTTTTAGACGCAAAATTATTTTTCAATGTTAATATAAATGAATATTTGACATTTTTGTCATCTTTGTAATTTTTTATTATGTTTTATGAAATCAAAAAAATCTCTTCAGCACGTTTTTTAGGATGAATAATTTCTGAAAGTCCAACAGAGAGGAGTCAGACGGTCAAACATCACGGATCACTGTTGACTTTGTCTCAGATCTCTGTCCTCCACGCACTGCTTCCTCTCCTTCTTTATCTCCAGACACGTCTGTCTCACAGCCATAATTATACTTTTTTTCCTCTTATGCTGCTTCTTCATATTTCATCTCAGTTCAGAGTGTGTTTTAACACTTATTTAAAGTGAAATGAATCACAGGAAGCAGTCAGAGGGATTTCTCTGCTAGCGTCATCAACATGTGAGCGTCCATCCACCCTGAACTGGAAACAGAAATTAAGGATGAATTTCAATGTTTCCTCTGAAATGGAGCCAAGCAAAGGATTTCAGACCTTCCTGTCTCGACCCATACGGCCAATAAACCACTTAATAGTGTGGGATAGATAATAACACTTGGCACAGTGCTGCTTCTCACCAGCCCACACCATAATAAATCAGCTCTTATCTCTCATTTCCCCTCAGATGCACATTAATGACAGAGGAACTGGCTCTGAATCAAACCAAACGGTGTTTAAGCTCCCAGCTCAGACGTTTGCAGTGAAGAGCAGCGAGACATTTTGGCACTTTTCATTAAAAGGTCGAGTCCATCTGTGTCCTCCACTCAGCCGTTAGCGAGAAGCAGTGACGTAAGCGATGAGCTGCTTTATTCTAACATATTCTAGCTGATTTAAAATGTGCAATATTTGTTTTTTTTACACTGTAGTGCTAGTCAAATCTCAAAAATACGTGCAATATTTGTAATTTTATTTTTGTCATGTCCCGTCTGTTTTAATTAAGTTTTTTGTCTCGTGCCTGAATGTTGTCCTGTCACTTCCTGTTTTATTTTGAAGTAACCCTGTCTTCCTCTTGTTTCAGATCACTTTGCTTCCTGCCCTACTTGCCTTCCTGCTCCTGTGATTGTCAGCCCTGATTGTTTCCACCTGTGTCTCATTACCTCATGTTTAAATAGTCCTGTCTCCTCTTTGTCTTTGTGTGAGTGTCTTGTGTGGTCATGTTTACTTTAGCCTCAGTGCCTCCTTTTGTTTCTTTTTTTTTTGTAGTGATTTCATTGGTTTCTAGTTTGTTTGTTTTTTTTGTTTATCTGTTCCAGAGTGATTTTTTTATGTCTTGGTAGTTTTAGTGTGTAAGTCTGGTGGATGAGCTGTGGGTGTATTTGTGTTGGTAAGTTTCGTAGCCATGCAGTTTTTTCCTTAGTGTACCTGTTACTAGTGCCCTTAGTTCTTCCCTGTTTATTCCCCTTTTTCAGACAGCTGCTAATGTTAATTGGGTTTTCCCTCCCAGTTTTTGGTGAGTAGTTTAGAGTTATCCTGTTTGTAGTCCAGTGTAGATTAGTGTACAGCTCCCTGGTGCTATCCTCCATCTGCTGGAACACTGTGCTTCAATTCCTGCCTGACTTAAATAAAGATCCTGTTGTACTGCACCCCTGTCTTAAGAGTCATGTGTTTAACTGCTTCCAGGACATTTGAACTTTTGCTCATGTGAATGTTCAGATTTAAGGTAAAGATCAGCAGGAAGCAAAGCGTTTAAAAAGAGGAAACGTTGAAGTTTAACGCTGCTGCAGATGACTGAACATCAGCTGGCCTCACCATGACCTAAAGCACATCCATGCAGAATCAAGCCAGTTACAGAGCATGGTGTTCAAGCACTGTTTAACACTTCTTTGTGTTTCTATTTGTCAGAGTATCAAAAAAAAAAAAAAAAAAATCAGGTTTCATATCAGTACTTGAAAGCGATTCCCTTCCCTGCTCCAGTTGTCTTTTCTTCGTTTTCCATCGCTGTTGTTTGTCTGATAAGGACAGCTTTTCAGTTTTGCTTTTGTCTCCTCTCGCTCTCCTCCAGAGATTCACCTTTTCAAACAAACTGCTAATCTCACAGTAAACGCACAAAGTGAGACGGAGCAGCAGATTGTGAATTTTAATGGCTGGATGTACGCACACAAACCTCTGCTCTGAAATGAAATTAATTCACTCTCCAACACATCAGCCAGAGGAAAAATGTCATCTCCAGCGAAGCAAAACTAATTTAGAATAGAATAAATGATGTACCTGCCCAACTGACAGACACCAACACCTCTGATCCCTTGTTATACGCTTCATTTCTTCCTTTTGACACCATGATAACCGATTGAGCAGCGGGAACAGTCAGTCGGCCTCGTGGTTCCCATGCAGAGTAGACAGCAGGCTTAACGAGTGCAAAGATAAAACGCCCCTCGACCAATCAATAACTACAACTTGTGGAAGTGACTCATCACCCTCCTCGGGCAAAGTGCTGAGGTAAGGCTCGGCTGCATGAGGGCCGCCCAGCGCCGAGCCGGACCCACTCCGCTGGCAGCGAGTCCATCTCGTCTCATTGATCCGCCCGGATCTGAGAAATATGACCGAGGCCTGATTCCCTAATGGGACCGCAAATGCAAGCAGTAGGGCCGCAGCCTGTCAGCGTGATGTATGGCAGCCAGATGGACGGGCCACTCGTCTTCTTATTGTCGGCTAATCGCCCTCTGCACCACACCACCCTGCTCCAGATCAATGCCATAATACATACATTTGGCCCTCAACCATCCTCCCCATAGGGGACAGCCCGAGTGCTGCGGTTATGGTTAAGTGTTGCAGTTATGGTTATGCACATACATTTATAATCCAACATATGGCCCCACAACTATAGATGACGTGCATTTAGATGGGCTCTCACAACTTTATTGGTTTTAATAGCTGAGCTGAAGTAATATATGAGAAGAAACCAAAGAGAAACGCTCCGATGATATCTGTGCACAATATTGTACAGGTGGCAGATATGATCGGCCCAATCAATCACAGAGAAGGTTCATATTTTCTTTTTTCAGAAAAGCAACATCAGTTAATCATGGGATCAAATCAGAAAAGCGATATTAAAGTTATTAAAAATAATAAAAACAGGCTTTAACTGACTGGAAAATGAACAAATATGAACCAGCTCCAGTGTCTTCACCTTGCCCTTCATTATAATCTATAATCACTGTAGAGCTGCGTATGTAGCTCACTACTTCATGGTACCAACAGGCACAAGTCAAATATAATACTTTTTAAGACCCAAAAACGTCATAACAATTTCTTTGGTAGAAAATAGTCAATTTATTGTAGGGCCTGAACAATATGGAGTTTTTGAGGCCGATGCCCATATTGATATTTGGCAGAAATAAATCCAATAGCCGATAATTTTTTTATGATTTTTTCCAGCCCTTTTACACTTGCAACTACGATATAAATTGAAGGCATAGCATTTAACTTTATTCTACAACTTGAATTTCACAACTTTCAAGAAAGAAGTGAACTTTGTGAACAAAATAACATACTAAATTACAGTAAATCTGAAAACTTAATACCTACAGCAAATTTACAGTAAATTTAAAACCTTAATTACCCAGATTTTTAAGGAACCGCGGGGACCCTGGTAATGTCAGTCAAACTGATCACAATGTGATATGATATTTTTTGGTCAAAGTGCAAACAAACAGTGTATGAGTTTACAGGCAGGCGTGATTCAAAGAGTGATGTCTGTGCTACAGTTTGTTTCCTCTGCAGCCTATTTTCCTACATGGATGCATGTACGGTGGGAGGTAATGGGGAAATGTACTCGCAGCCGCCGTGGCTGACCTCGGTGCTCCTCACTAATCAGCAGAGCACTCAGCTCGAGTCCAGGAGGAGGAAAGAAAAAAATCACTGTGAATAATTTCTTAATGCTTTCACAGAGGAACAAAGAGGGAGGGGGAGGAAACAGTGGAAAAAGAGGAGGACAGACGCAGTGAGAAGTTGAAATGGATGATGGTGAGACAGAGAGCAAATAAGAAGTGAGACGAAGAGGAAGAGGAGCGTGACGATACATGAAGTCACAGTAAAAAGACTGAAGGGATGAAAGGAAGGACGAGTGCTGTGTCCAGCATCCTGGCATTCTGCTCGCCTCCATTATTCATCCAGGGTGACTTACAGTGTTCATCATTTAGATGTCTTCACCTATGAATTATTAAAATAGTGAGTTGTGGGTCTGATAATCCATAAAAGTGTACAGATGAAAACAAGGACTGGAGATTTGGAAAAACTCACACAGAAAAATATTAATATTTTCTGTACGCTCTCCTCCAAATGTCCAGCAACAAGCGTCATCAGTGCAACAAAACCACTTGGTTAGGTTTAGGAAAAGGTATTTGGGTCACAATAAGTATGTTTGTTTTGTATTTAAAGAGTGGCAGCTGCAGCCTTCTCCCTAAATACTGGACCAACCTCAAAAATGCATATTAATTAATTTGCAGACAAACACATGGAAAATAAATAGAGGTCAGATAACTACCAGCCCAGTATCAGGAAATTGTTTTTGGTTTTGACTCTTTTATTAATATTATATACTATTGGGGGTATTTTTAGGGGGTATTAGGTATGTTATCAGTTATCAGTATCAGGCTTTGAAAGTTATCTGTTATCATATGTTAAAAAAAAGCTATTGTGCATTCCTTAAATCAAATGAAATTATCCTTTAACTAATGACACATATCCAAGTTACATAACAAAAGTAATCAACCAAATAATTCAAAGTCAACTAATAATAATGTCTCATCAATGAGATCTGTAAAACAAAGCTTCTTCATAAAGAATCACCCAAAAGCACCACTTTAAATTTGGTGTTTACCGGAGATATGGTCATAAGTATTAATATTATACTAATATAGAGTATTTTTGAGTCCATCACATCATTACAGCTCATTACACTCAATACTGTCAAGCTGAGCAACAGGCTAAAAATATCTTGATATTTGAAGAGAAAGACTGATGCTGGTCTGGAGCTCAGGGTTATATGGTGAGAGCTTTTTAATAAGGTTTAATAAGTAATTAAGCTCTTAACAGTGAGACCCTGCAGACATGTGATCTTCAGGAGCATTTTAACATGTTTTGGGATGAGAGCTTTAATGATTAATCAGTAAGCCAACAACTAAGTCAAAAGTCAACGTTATCCAGCTTTATATACTGTATGAATATTCTCTGGTTTCTTTTCTTCTCTATGACTCTAATCTGTATATCTTTTGAAATCTGATGCACATTTGCTGATATTTTACAGACCAAACTACCACATCTGTTTAACAGATCAGAACATTTACATTACCTTGAGTAGTGCACTTAAGTACAATTTTGAGGTGCTTTACTTTAATTTATTCATACTTCTACTCCACAACAACTCAGAGGGAAATACTATAATTGTGATTTCTGCAGACGTGCACAACATTGAAATGTTGTTTGGTGCTAAATAACAACAACTAACCAAAAAACAGACACAGCAATGACAGAACAGAACTAGCTTTGGTTACATTTCAGACATTTTGTATTAAAAATCTTAATAATACATTAAGATATTGACACACCATAACAAGGTGCAATATACTATATACTATATGTGATGTATGCGACAACTATAAACCAATATGTTATTCTGACAAGGATCATTTTGCATAATAAGTACTTTTGCTTTTCATAGCAAATGTTTTTGTTCTTTTTATTTTTACCATGCTCATTAGGTCTATGTCTACGACCTTCTGTGGAAAAAAAAAAAACAAAACTTGTTGGCCAATAATAAATCTAGTTATAGTTTTGTTCCCCAGATGTTTGCAGTAAAAAAATATAATTATATGTACTGTATGTGATCTCATGTGATACTCAGAGGAGGAAAGATCACTTGTTCTCATGACCTTGTTAAAAATTAACAGAAAAATATGTATTTTAAAAGCCCCGTATTCCCTCTGGATGCCTTTAAAAAAGTTTTTGAACACAACAAATGTCCAAAGTTCAAAGTAGAACCATCATTATTTTCAAATTTAACAGGACCTCAGGCTGCAGCTGTCAATTAGACTCTGTAATAACACTGGGGAAAGCAGCATTCATGTCAAAAGGGATAGAAAGTTTTGAGTGGTTTGATACAAAAAGGATGGTACAGTGTAGAGTAAATTATTAATATTCAACATAGTTACAGATTGGAGAGTCTTTCTTTCGTAGTGAAACTTCAAGCTTTTGTCACTGAATGCAAAAAGAAGATGAACGTTGGATAATAGTAGTAATTTGTTAAATTTAAAGCACATGCTTTAATTTCTATATGATTTAAATTCAGGGCCACAGTCTAGTCTCTCTGCTGAGAATACGTTCTGCCTTTTAGATCACAAGGATCAGACGCAATGAAACTCTACAGCACGTTCAGCATGGTGATTAAAAGGCAGACACATGGTTAGACGTTTCAAAAATACTAATCATTCATTATGTGGACAGAGTCAGTGACTGAAATGTGTTTTTTATCTTCACACTTTCCTTTGGGCTTAATCCATATTCATGCAGGTGTAGACCCCATCTAAGAAAAAATGTGAAATCAATATGATCAGACTACAAATAGACGCACTGGCAGTGAGCTGAACTGAGAACATTCAGTGCACTGCTGGTCCACGACAATTCAGAGGCAATTACACTTTTTATTCCACTATGTAAGATCATCAAAATCATCAAATAAATTATATTTTTATTATTAGAAATATATATATATAGACAGATAGAAATGATATACAAAAAATATCCAAATTTATTAGCTTCAATGTCAAAGAGAACTCTGCACATTAATGCATAAATAATAAAAAAAAAATTCTGAAATCGTCTGTTTTGCATAATGTACACTTTTACTTTTTGGATACTAATAATTTTAGTAAAAGCAGCATTGTGTCATATAGCTGACACTAAGAACTGGTGTCCATAGGGACTGGGTCCTCTTCTACATGCTGCTGAAAGAGCAGTAATGTGAGCCGAACAGCGTTGCTCCTAAAATAGTGTTATTATGGTATGGATGGCCTCTGAGCTACCACATGTTTGTGCTCGGCGGCTCACATTACCTCTGTTTTGCAAAGGGAGGAGTTAGCGGAGGGGAAGTCAGTTGGTTGCAATCTGCAAACACACCACAAGATGTCGCCTACGCACTGCACCTTTAAGGAGCATTTTAATACAGCACTTTTACTTGAGTATTTCTCCACTGTGGAGTTGTTACTCACGCTCAGGTGATCTGACAGATGTTTTGTTCTCAACCTAAACCACTTCAGGAGATTAAACAGACATTCTGCGGTCAGGTGGACACGAACAGGTCAGTCAGACATCTGTAACACCTGAGAGTCACGTCTTAATAGCTCCTCGGAAACGTCTTTGTGCCCGACGAGAGGTTTTCAGAGTGGGAGCTTTCATCCGCGAGCAGGCTCAGAGTGGTTGGTAATTGTAATTGAGGTTCAGCAGATGAAATTACAGCATCCTTCAGTGACAGAGAATATGAACACTGCAGAAATACTCAAGTCAATGTCTTTACTGAGAGAAAAAAGACAATGGAGAAATGTTATCTTTGTCATTTTTTTATGACAATAATGTTATTTTATTTAATCAATATTGATAATATAGACTCTACCCAACGGTGGAGATAAAATATACACAAACCGTGTCGACTTATCTTTATTCCACCAGCTGATGCATTTTGTTCATTATGCTGTGCTGTCTGCAGACAGTTTTGGTTTCATCTGGTCTGTGGCTTATTTTAACATTTATACAATGTTCTCTTATCTGTATTAGTTATTAGTCCCGTGCATATTTTTTTTCTAAGATGATATTATGGACTAATATCCTGCAGCTTAAAAGCAGTTCTCCACAGATACATTTATTTACCTTTGCTTCCTATTTATTTTTAAAAATCTTTTTCAACTTATTCTTGTTTCTTGATGTCACTGCTCCTTGTTTTTTTTTTATATATATGTTAATAATCTGTCCACTTTTCTACTGTATCACAAATTTACCCATTTATGAGGCGAATAAAGAAATATCACATCTTATTATTGCTATTAAAAGGTTAATCTACCAGTTCTGGTATCACTTTCTATGTATTACAGATATTTAGCATACTTCCAATACTGAAAACATCAGTATTGGACATCAAAAAAGTAGACAGCTACTTTTCATAGAATATACAGTCATGGAAAAAATTATTAGACCACCCTTGTTTTCTTCAATTTCTTGTTCATTCTAATATCTGGTACCACTAAACGTATAATACAATGAACACAACAAAAAATGCAGCTGGTCACATAATACTTTATGTCCTATTTGACATTCTTAAGCTTAATTGATTCCCAGGGTATATAAGAGGCCATTTCATGTCACAAGCAGCACTGTACATGCAAAGGCCTAGAGTGGTTTCCTGCTTACATTCAAGCCGTAGCACAACTCAGAAGTTGTCAGCTCTCACATAATGCCTAAAACAAAAGAATTATGTGAAGCAACAAAGGCAGCCATCTTGGCACTGCTGGAAATTGGCATGAGTGAGAGACAGGTAGCGAAAAAACTGAAGATCTCCAAGACAGTCATTCATTCCAACAAAAAAAAAACAAGCTGAACATGGCACTACCAAATTGCTACCTGGCCGTGGCAGGAAACGTCTTTCTACCCCACGAGATGACCGTGCACTCATCCGTTCCTGTGTCAGGAATCGTCGTCAGACCTCCAGGGACCTTAAAAATGAGTGGGCACTGTCGAGAAATGTGACTTGCTCGGCAAGGACAGTTCGAAACCGACTTGTTGAAGCTGGTTTGAAGTCACACAGAGCACGCAAGAAGCCCTTCATCAATGAAAGGCAGAGGAAGGCCCGGTTACTCTTTGCTCGAGACCACAAGGATTGGACTGTTGATGATTGGGCTAAGGTTCTCTTCAGTGATGAATCCAATTTTGAATTGATGCCCACTCCAGCCAACTTACTGGTTAGGAGGAAGCCTGGAGAAGCTTACAACCCAGACTGTCTTGCCCCTACAGTAAAACATGGGGGTGGATCAGTCATGATCTGGGGTTGTTTCAGTCTGAGTGGAACAGGGCAAATGCAATTGTGTGAAGGCCGAATGAACCAGGTCAAGTACAGGACTACCCTTGAAAACAGTCTTCTTCCATCAGCTGGAAAACTCTTTCCTGCCTCGAATGACTGGATTTTCCAACAAGACAATGCCCCTTGCCACACGGCAAGGTCAGTTAAAGCCTGGATGGAGAACCACAACATTCGCACCATGCCTTGGCCTGCTCAATCACCAGATCTTAATCCAATTGAAAACCTGTGGAAAATCATCAAACTCAAAATGGAGAACCACAAGCCCAAAAACAAAGAAAATTTGTTTGAATTTGTCCAACAGGAATGGGCTGCTGTGACAGCAGAACAATGTCAGAAGCTGGTGGAGAGCATGCCAAGACGCATGGCTGCAGTCATCAAAAACAATGGTTATGCAATCAAGTATTAACTCTTGTGTGTATCATGTGTTTAAAGCAAACAGAAAAGAAAACATGGAATGCTTAAAAGTAGTGTTTTTGGCGGTACAATGCCATAGCTATTGATGTAAGAATTTAAGTAATTTTGGTTATTATCAAGAAAACCATGGAAAATGAATAATCCTTAGTTCTTAAATTAAACTCTCATGAGCTATTTTTGTTGTGATCATTATAATTGTCCAAACAAATGTACCTTTAGTTGAGCCAGGCATTAAAATTAACAAGAAATTGAAGAAAACAAGGGTGGTCTAATAATTTTTTCCATGACTGTATAATGGAATAAGATTAAATATGTGACATTAACACACAACAGCTGTGGTATAATTATGGTATGCATGTAATATATTCCAGTCTGAGGGTGTCCAGAGAAATGTAAATATAATGGGAGCAGGGCAGGAAAAGAATCCCTTTGACTCTAACAAAGCGTTTAAAGATAGAATAGATGGTATGTGTGGCCTAGTTGTTGGCCCCACTCCCCTTATTTACTGTTACACACTTCCCTCTCTTCATCCTCCTCTTCTTCTCCTCCCTTTGGCGTGCTCTCACACAAAGTGAGATAATAAAACACTCACACCAGCCAACCCCAGACACCCACAGACAAGCACTGGTGGAAAACAATGGAGCCGGCTGTCCTTGAAGAGGGAAAATAAAACAAAAATAACACAAAGCCAGCACTAAACGCTCACTATGCCCTGGGTAATTAATTAAGAATGTTCAGATTTAGTCATGGCTTAATGCCCGGCAGTGCAGCGCTAAATCGCTGCCATGTGAAAGCTAATTAGTCCTGTCTCTTAAGCCGTGATGTGCTTTATTTATGACTGCTAAATTTATGCCGCACTACCAGGGTGACCGGCAAATTTTTTTTTTACACTGCTGGTTTCAAACTCTGGATGTCACGGAGCATCCATGTATCTTATTATTGGGTGGAATGAGTGTGTTAATAATGTAAAACAAGAGTCGTTTATGAATATTCATGGCTCCCATGATAGATGTGGGTGAGGCGTTATGAGTCGGCTCGTAGCTCCGCCCCGGGCAGACAGCTCATTCCTAATAGCTGTTCATCATGTGAAGGTGTCACCAAAGACGTGTCATCTGTTAAAGCACTAAAGTGGTTTTCAGTCTCCTGTCAAACAGTTTGGGCTCTGCAGCCGACACTGTTATCACACTCTCAGCTGGTTGCTCCAGTTTATTAAAGGCCCAACGCCGGCCAACCAGCACATAGAGGCCAGTTCCTGCTGGTCCTGCTCGCTGCCGGGAACACAAACATTATTTAGAGATGACTTTGGAGATGGAATAAGTGCTGAGGCCTGCAGGGGAGCATCGAAGCTGCTTTAAAGGGTCTGAAAAACAATTTCCTCTATCAGCGTCTTGCTGTGAGCGATGGCATCCTGCAGGGATTCAGTTTTCTTCTGAAGTTTGGTTATTTTACATGAGGTAATTCAGTAATTCTTGTTTGGTACACACTCTTCTCAATGGTTTAAGTGGAGAAATGTGATATAGAGACATCTTTGCAACATTTAAACTGTTTAAATCTGATGAAGAATCAAGATGAGCTTTGCTGAAGACAAAGCTTGGGCGCAAAAGGAATTCGACTTTTGGCATTTGGCACATAAAACATTTTGTAAGCCAAGTACTCTGCACAGTTCTTACAATATTTGCAGATAAATTAATGACAAATTGATAATGAAATATATTAGCTGATAATATTGCACATGGCATGGGTATTAAAAATTGCACATGTATTGAATACTGCACAGAGAGTAATACAAAAAATTTCCACCAAAATGAATGTTTTGTCAAGATTACACACCAAAAATAAGTGATTCCTGTTTTTCTGGTGAACAGGAATAACAAACTGTAACTAACAGACATGGGCAAACTATGGCCTGGGGGCCATATATGGCCCATTGGACTTTTTAATCCGGCCCGTCGAAATGCATAACAAGTAATGACAATTAAAACCGGTCATGAAGCAGAACTTCGTTCAAAAAAAATCAAGGAAACTAACAACGCAGCCGTAACTAACAATCAAACACGCTGATGAAATTAGATTAACCATCTTTTCTGAATCTGTCCAAGCTTCTCCTGGAATTCAGCCAACAAATAATCCACTGAAGAGCATCGATAGAGTGTTAATTTGCAATGTGAAATGGACGAAAGGGAAAAGAGAAAGAGACTTCATAAACACAGTGCTTATGAGAGCTAATGTGGTGTCACTATGAATTTTGAAGCTATGTATATATACCAGCTGTGAGTCAAAAAGTTTGCCCATCCCTGGTTTAGGCTACTTCTTTTTTATACTGGTTATTTCAAATACTCCAACTAATTTGGGAACAACGTTCTAGTGTTGTTTGGGTGGAGACAGACATAATTTGTGGCTGAGACAAAGAAACGCAGTCAAACTTTGACAATAATCTGTTGTCCTTTCTGGCCACAGCAGATGATCCACTTGTAGACTTGACGTTAGTTTTTTTACACCGGATGCCCTTTCTGACGCAAACCTCATTTTGGTAGCTGGTACTGGAAGGGAGTCGAACCTGGGCTCCCCAGGCCGATGGCATCCACTGTGCTACCGGCTGGGTGACTGAAAATAATCTAATCATGAATATTTAAGGTTACACAGAAAAGCCCAAGACTAGAGGCTTTTTTTTTTAAACCATGGACTATTCGCTCTCTGTCTCTCTCTCAACAATCTTCTGCTCAGCGGATACATGACACTAAAAATTAAAAAGTAGGTTTCTAAGCAACAACTGCAGCTGTTATCTCATTGATTGTGCTTTGAAAAGGTGAGCAAGAACTAGCGTCAAATAACTTAAACTTTGCTCAGAGGTACAGTAATGTCCAGCGGTGTTGTTTCAACAACTGAAACAAAAAGGTTGAAGGTCTGAAAGACAGGAAAAGAACTATTATGGCCTAAATCATCCTGGATTCTCACAGCTAATTGGACGCTGACACTACAGCTGATCAGTAAATTATCAGTTTTCAACTAGTGAAAAGTAATGAAGGACTGCTATTTCTTTTAATCCGACGATGACAAACACTATTATTCGTGTCATGTAATGTCAGATCTGCATCCTGAGCAGCAGAAGGAAAGAAAAGGCGAATTTCAAAGTTAATTTTAGTGTGCAGAGGAAAGATTGGACAAACATATAATCAACCACATACCACATCTATTTCTACATTTAACAAGATTTCCGCACATGTGATTTTCCTGTGTTTTGGCAGAGCGGCATTAAAGAGCAGGGGCCCCACAATGCACCTCGGCGGCTTCACGGGAGCGCCGTCTCCTGGCGTCCTCCTCGGTGCGGGGGAACCACAGCTCATCATTAATTGATCCGTTTCTTGTTTGCTTCTATTTATAGCCCAGCGCTGCCGTACAATGACACTTCCTGTCCTCCTTCCTGCATGAAACGCTCGTGACCCGGCACGCCGTTATGTGATCGAGAGTCAATGTCACAGCGGGGTTGCTGGGAAACGAATCCACAGTTCACTGGTGTGATGTCACATGACACTATGCATATTACGGATGCTCAGTCTGAGTCAATGGCATCGCCATGTGTTGTCTTGGTTGCTAAGGCCTTGATGGGGGGTGTCGTCATCCATATTGAATGCTGTTGATAGCATTGTCAGGTGACTTTGTTTACCCCAAAACAGAAAACACTCATTGTTGGTATTCATGATTTTTCAAGGCTGATATGATTATTAGATTCTCCCTGACTCCTTTCATTAACATCACATAACATCGTCAAGGCGGCTCTATGAGCAGAGGTGAAGAGGAAGTGGCATAATCACAGACTTAAAGGTACAGTGTGCAGATCTGGCGGCATCTAGTGGTGAAGCTGCGGACTGCAACCGACGGAAATGTCTCTCTTTCTGGGCTACCGTAGAAACATGGCGGCGGCAGCTCTATGTGGCGATATAAAGGTCTCAAGCTAAGCTGCTGAAAACACAACAAGTCTTAATTTCAGGTGATTATTCACCGAAAGAAATACGTATTAATTATATTTCATTTCTGCCAATAGATACCTTGAAATGTTACGCAGTGTTCAATTAATTAAAAATACCAATGAATACATAAAAAATAACACCAACAAAACAATATAAATAATATGAGAATACGCAAAGGAGGCCATATGCCACGAATATACTGAATATGAATAATTAGTTTAAATACTGCAAAAAACAAACAATAACTTATGCTAGAAAACACCCCCCATTAGTCAGTACTAGTGGAGGAAGTACTTATTTGCATAAAGTACTTGAAATACTCAGTTACAACTAAAAGTGTCACACGTTTACTCACTTAACTGAATTATTAACTAAATGTAACTAAATGGAAGTACAAAAAGTATTAAACAATATTAAATGCAGAGAGTGGGTGTTGTACTGTAATATATGATATCATGAATTGTCATGTGGATGGTGATGCAAATAAGCAATACATATGATAAATATACAGTATATACTCAGAGAAATCACTGTAACTGTTTTAAATGCTTAATCTTTTGCTACTCATAATAAATATTTAATTGCACACATACTGTTAGCTCCAGAAACATACAGTAGATAAGCCTGTCCTGCAACCAATAACACTGAACAGATATATTCCCGTATGAATCTCATCTTATGGGTGACATGTTTCCAGATTCAGTGACTGTAAATTTGTGGATGTGCATAAATGAGTGAATGAGCAGAGAAAAGCTCAGGACAAAGAGAGGAGAGAAAAAGAGCAATAACGTCTCCCTGGAGGAGCTCCTATTTATAGGACAGGCTGTCTCTTCAGATTAAAGACAGTGACGGCGTTTTGCTGCCCTCTTCTGGACAGGCATACTAAAACAAAAACAAAAGTACAGTATTCTGTGAAGCAGCTCCAAACCCTATTTAACATTTATCAAGTTGACGAGTTTAATGTTGCCACACTGGGTTGGAGGTCTGTTATTGTGCAAAATCTTCTCACGACCCAGGATATAATTCAATTAATTGGACTATGAATTTACTTCCATAAATCCACTTTGGCCGGAGGCATAAAAATAACAGGAAAATGAATATGACAGGCTTCAAATCTATTCAAACTTTAATGAAATAACATTTTGTGAAAGAGATAATTACACAAACACGCCTCTCTGTCCTCCTCTGAATGCTCATTATATGAATCGTTTCAGTCAAGCTGAAAATTCCATTTCAGACTTTAAAGCTGACTTTTTAGAGGAAGAAGGAGCTAAAATACAAAATCTGCTGTTTCATGAGTACAATAATCTCACATGATATTAAAAATGTGCCAAAATTAAATTAATTCATTCTATCTAAGAGCTTTTTGTCTGGAATAATCACCTTCTGAACAATAAAAGAGCCCCTATATTTTTTTACATTAATACTGACATGTAGGTTTGCACTCCTAATACTGAAAAATGAATTATTTCTGGATAAACATGGCTTATATTACTCTATGAATATGATTTTTAACAAAGAACAAACACTGATAAAGCCAGTGATTTGTGATGTTGAGACTATAAATTAATTTTATATACGTAGAGAGAGAGAGCGAGCATAACATCACTTTAAAAAAGCGTTAAATAAAAACCTGTTGTCACACAGCTGATAATAAAAACTTTACACAAACATTATGTGTGATCCTCTGAGATTATTCCAACACGATACTGTGTTATTTTCACTCTTAATGCCTCGTTATTACTTTCACTTGATCAATGTTTAACAAGTCTGCGGTGTTGTGTGACAGAGCGAGCTCTGAGCAGCACCTGGATCAGTTTGCAGCGTCCAAATAAAGACCCTGAATTACATTTCAGATTTTCAGGTTTAGGCTGAAGGGTTTAAGGAGAAGGATCCACTTTCCATTACTGGAGGGAAACCAATTGTGCCTTTATGAGACAAATCAAGATGCCTACTTCTGAGATAAACTGATCTTCAAATTCAACAGGCTCAACCTTATTAATTATTAAAGTCACATGAAGGTAGAAGGATCCTGCAGCTTCATCATTTTGTACAAAGTTTATGTATCTCAATATGTCAACTGTAACAGAAGCAGGACTTTTGAGACGATCCTTGAAAAATACTGTATTTTGGGTCAAGCACTCTTACAGAATATCACATTGACATTTCCTTCAAAAGTTACAACAATCCAACACATTTAATCCACATTCAAATCAACCTTCTTTAAAAACAGATTCCAGTAAAAACATTAAAATAAGCATTATCACTTTGTGCTATGACATATTACAGCATGTGATTGAAGAAAAGCCCTTTATGGAAGATTCATGAAGATGGAGAAATGAAAGCTGCAGAAGATCAACTCATATTTACAAACCCACATTTCTTTCTTTGGTCCGCTGGTCGAATTATTCCAATTAAATACATCAACCTGCTAAAAGAAATACCAGAGGTGTCCCTTTTTATCTACCACACTTCTATTAATACTATTGATATTAATATCTATGCTACTACGGCTACTGTTAGTAGTCAACACTGTTCAGACTAACGTCCGTAAACATATTTAGGAAAGAAGATATCCTCACTGAACATGTTTGGTATCATAACATTCAAATAAAGAGCTTGTTGCCTCTCAGAGAATTATGATTATCACAATTGTAATGACTATTTTCAGCTGAAAACACAAAAAAATCAAACACATGCACTGGACTGAACTTTAAATCTACAATGTTCCCTAAACATCTGAAATGAACGGTGCTGTTTAAGATTTTAGACATTCTTAATCCATTAGTCTGAATCCTTTCAGTATAGATGTGGATCAGATTTCATTTTGAGGGGTTTCGTCCCACCTCTTGACGAGGATCACCATGGGACCACCTCATCTTCTGCCAATTTAAATTAAAGTCACAGTTGTAAAACTGTTTAAGTGTGACACAAATGTGAAAATATTGGAAAGTTTAAAAAATCTGTCTCTGAAGCGATGATGTGTTTCGTACCAGGGTCACATAACACCACCTCACATTTACCGCTGGATAAAAAGACCAGATCTCTCTGGATAAAACACATCGGATCAGGTAATGTTTGGTTAGCTAGCTGGCATTGGTGTGTTATATTTGTTTCATGTCATAGTGGTTCCTTCATATTTTCACATCAAAGAGCCCCATTTGACCCTCATCTGAGAGGGTTTTTGCTTTCTGAAGTTTCAGTCAGAAAGTGAACAAAATGGTCAAACATTTTGTCATTTGATGGATGGAATTAAGGTGAAATTAAATGATTGCCCTTTTTGCTGGAGGACTCCTCGACCCACTGTGAAAACCACTTTGCTTCTTCTTTCATATGAAAATGAGATTTAACCAATCTACAGTACGTACCACTATGTTGGATGAGACTGCACAGACGTACCTTCAAGAAACTGTCCACTCTGAATCAAGTAACTGTGACTAAAGTAAGGGCAGAAATCCTCCTCCCAACCTCAGACTTGTTACTTACTTCCTGCCCTGCAGACAGGAGGCGTTGCCATGACACAAACCAGGACAAGAGGAGCCCAAATATGGAAACGGTCAGATAAAAATAAGTCGGTTAACTTCTCAATCTTGGCCCCCAAGCAGAGCGGCGAGGGCTAAATATAAAACCTTTGTGGCTTTGTTTCATCTGCAGCAGCTCACAGGTCACTCACTGTTTCATTGAAGGATTGTTTCATTCCTCTGAGCCCCAAAAACCTCAAGAAAGAGGAGCTGCAGCTGAATAAATAGAGCAGTGTTTCATTACATCGAAAATAAGTCTTGATGACAGCCTCGGGTGTAAAATGGCACAAGGTATTTGTGCGACTACATTGTCACAGACATAACGTTAATACTCCTGTTTTACAAAGTGCAGCTCAAAGGAGATCAACCACAACAAGACACTTTTCTGGGGTTTGGTACCATGGCAGTATCCCCAGCAGGCCTCATGTAGTCCAGATAGTCCACAGGGACTCAGGGGTGACAAGGTGTCCTCTTCCACCTCGTCAGTACTTATTAATCCCAAAGATCCTCACGCCGTGCAGCTGGGGCAGCTTGGGAATGAAAACAGTGAGCAAGGAGACGGTGTTGACCACGAAATGGACCCGATCGTATTTGGTGTAGAAGCTGGTTAGGATATACCTGAATCAGAGATCAGTAACACCAGGATAAGTTAATAAGAAAATAAGAATAAGTAAGAAAATAAACAGTTAAGTCGATAAGAATTCTATGGAAAGCCTGAGGAACACAACAAAGGTCTTTAGTATGGAAAATTATAATGTTGGGGCTTCTGGGAGATGTAGTCAGAGCATAAAGAGACGGTATACACCACAGAGATCAAAACAGGAAGTGGAGACGATCGAGATCAGAGAGCAAAACAAACAGAATCTGGACAAAAAGTGGTGATTTTGGTGAAAGTCTCTGATAAAACAAGAATGGAACAAGATAAAAACAAACATTTTTTCATGATGAAATAGAGTCTCTTCTTTCGAGCTATTCAGTATTTTCAGATTTCAATCGGTCTTGAAATATGACTCAAAATGGGCAAAAACGCTGGAACAAGGCACTTTCTGTTTTATAAAACGACTGGCATTCAATGAGTTAAACTGCCACCAGCCAGCCCCACTTAACTAAAGGAAAATACATCATGAATCACATTTGTAATAACAGAGAGGAGAAGTCTGCAAAGGGACGAGATCACAGTTGTGGACAGGTCAAACAAACCCAATTTGTTGTAAAATAGATTCAGAAAGTGACAGCATGTTTATTTATACTGCAGGTGCTAAAATATCATGGCAGTTGGTCAGCGGTCACCGTGACGACGCTGCCGCCTCATGGTTTCCTGGCGTTACCTCGATACAGGCTGCAGTATTTTTCCCATCATAACCAGCCTCCAGAATAATACTAATGTCTCAAAAATGTGTGCTGTTCCCCTCAAGAACACAACAACCTTTCACTTATTTTTCCTCAATCACAGCAAGATGTTTCCTGACTCCTAACTGCACTCAGTGCCAGCGCTTTAATCCACCAGACTGTTAGGACACGCCAAGCAACAGGATTGCAACATCAGGTTACTGAGCTAAAATCTGTAAATATGATTTTGCATTGATCATCTACAGATCAATAAAATTCATCTTTGTTACGAGAAAATTAATCAACAGAAAGATGGCGTGACTGAGCAGCAAAAACAACTTAAATATTGAGTTCCCAGCACTTCCTGTGCAAACTCTGACTTTGTTTTGGCTGCAGGGGACATACAGATGTTCCTGAGTTAATAAGAAACTACACTGATCTGATGTAAACAGTATTTATAGATGTAACAGCAAACACCAGTTGGGTACTCTGTGAACTCACAATGAGAAATCTGCACATCCTGTCCTGAACGAGTGAGGACATGCAATAAAAGCTCTGGAGACTTTCACAGATCCGCAAAAAAACAAGAAAAAAAAAACATGCTATCCCTACGATGTTCAAGCTGAGCTGGAGAATCAACCCCAAGGAACCAGAGAACTTCCTGTGACTGCAGCTAAAAATGGGCAGAAAAGGGAAAGAAAGAAGCTGCAAATACTAAGCAGGGGGCAACAGACCGCTGATCAATAAAACTCCATAATAAAGGTGGAGCATTTTCTCTCAGATTTATCAAAACAGGTAGAAAGTCAATTCAGCCACACTGACAAATAAATCATGAGAAAAAACAAAATATTAGCCTGAATATTATGTCTAAAGCTTTTATTGTGAAAGAACAGAAGGAGACGATCTGGTCTGTGCTGCTTTCGTAAAAACTTGAATAAGTTAGCCGTCTTAGTTCGGAGCCTCCATTTTCTTTTCTGAAAATACAGACGTATCTCTGCAAAACGTGACTTGCTTTTTTTTGCTATGACATTATCACACAAAAAAACTCATCCTGTGTGTAAAGGCTTTTAGTCTGAGTTTAGAGTAAAATAAGAGGTTTTAAGACACTGAGTGCCAGCTGTTGATTTAAAACAGAAAGTGCCTTGTGCTAGCGTTTTTTTGGCCATTTTGAGTCATATTTCCAGATGCACAGAATATTTTGTACCATGACTCTGAAAACACTGAATTGCTCTGCAGCGATTTTGTCATCTATGCACAGGTTTTTGCGATTATCGCGGAAACTATTAATGTTTGACAATAAAATTATAAATTGAAATTTTTTTTCCCAGATATTTTGAGACCAGCTGCATTGCTCTAGCTCCTTCCTACATGAAGTGATGGTTAAAAAACGCAACTTGAAGTCTACTCTTGGACCACTAGGGGGCACTCTCTTTGATAGAGGCTGGTCTACACTGTCAACCAAGACCAGGATCTAGGTCTCATCAGCTACAGCTTGTCACACAGCTGAAGTCGTTCAGAAACACTTACAGGACGATTGGAGTGATGGTGAGGAACTTGCGTGAAGCGGTGAACTGAACGCCGTAGTCCATCTGCTCCCAGTGTGTCAGGAGGCGAGCTTTACCCTGATCTGGAGTCTCGAACGGCGTCCCTTTGACCGTGTGAAGGAGGAGGTACATGCACTGTAACAGAGCAGAGATACAGTTAAATAACACATACATGTCATACTGGTGGGTGAAATATACTGTTAAATACACTCATGTACCAGGATGAAATACACTTAAAGGATAATGCTGTTATTCCTAAACCCTTTTCCTAAACAAAGACTTTGACATACTGCTGCTGAAGTGATTTCACCTTTCTGAACTACTGAGCGCCTTCTCCTCCAGTACTTGAAATACTTCATAAGCGTCACTTTATTAGACATATTCTGTGCGCTCTCTTCAGCCCAAGTGTCAGGCAAACTTCAGGCATCTGCAGAAGTCAGGTCAGTCCTCTCCCACTCATGTTTAACATGAGTTAAACATGAGTATGCCCCAGACTGAACCATATGAGGAAAATGAACAAAATATTGGCTTGTGAAAGTGCCCTTAGACACAGAAACATGGGGCAATAGGGTACAGGTTGGAAAAATACAAAAAGTTTTCTTTTCATGCTGCAGCCTTCAGGGCCAGACAGTCTTAGGTAATCAAAGTTTATGATGTAAGACTGAGGAACCGCTCAGCCAGCTGAAACCCAATGATTAACAAAGAACTGACTAAGAGCAGCAGTGCAGCAAATAGAACTTTCCTTTCTTCTTACTGAAATCTGCTGCAGAGTGTTGTTGACTCAACTTAATGTTACAGGAAAGTGTAACAGCCCACTGTCCACTTACCAGATTGTGGATGAGGTTGGTGAGGGTCCAGACCACGGGCACGCTGGCAAAGGGGATGCTCAGCAGGATGATGTGCAGGAGGCCGATGCCCAGGATGTAAGACAGCCACATTCCTCTGCTGTTCATCACTCGTGTGTTGGGGTTCACCTCACTGTGCGCCGTGCCCACGTTCATGATGGCGGCGGTGACACTGCAAAGCTTCCTGCCTACTGTACGATGTACAAAAGGTCTGCCTGCTGTAAGATAAACAGATTAATAAAGTAATAATCATCAACACAAAGGGTCAATAAAACAGTTAATACTCTTATAATTATATTTTTGTTTACTCCTAAATCAAGTTGATGCGCAGGGCTGGGCAATAACTCAATACAATCATTTACAACTTAAATCATTATCATTATCATTTACAATTGAGAATTTCCCATGGAGGATAAACAAAAAAATATCTATCTATATATCACATATATTGTATAACAATAGCTTCTGCTCCTGGGGGGTCCATATATTTATTTACAATATTTTAACAAATATTACAAAATCAACAACTATTTTTGTATATGACAAATACAAACTTCATGCTGTACCAATAAAGCTTATTTATCACAATTACTATGGTAATGTTGTTTAATAATCAGTTTGATACATGTTATTGACGCTTAAATAAAATCCCAAAACAACTAAATAAAGCAATAATGAATCAAACTAACGTGCAGCTAAGCCCACATTGAAAAGTGTATAATAATTAAATTAATTGACAACAGTAAACATGGTCATTCTGGTGAGATGCATGAAATATAAGTGGCACCATAATGAGCTCAAGGTGGCTACAAAGCTCTACAAGTGGACTAGCTGGTGGTCTACTACTGGAGCTAAAGTAAACTAGTGGGTAATAAATCATTACACTCACAGCAGCAGAGAAAAATGGCTTCAACTCCCTCCTGTGTTGGCACTGGTCAGTTATCACAGTTTCTGTCTTATCGATGCATCCAGTTATGTAACGGCTGCTCGCACCGGGAGGCTGGCGAGGCTCCGGTATTTCCATCAGTCATCCGGGACCATCTTTCGGCTCCCAACGTGCCGCTGAGTCGGTGTGCTCCGGTCGGGAAACACGATCTACCGAGACGCGTCCGCTTTCCCTTCGTCTTCCAGACAACAGCTGGTGACAACACGGCACGGATCACGGTGTAACGTCACCGCTGTTTGTCTCCACGGGCCCTGTAGTCCGGCTCAGTTGTTTCGCTCTTCGAGCTCTGCTGTGATTGGCTGGTGCGCGTCACGTGGCCAAGGCAGGCCAATCAGTGGCTAATGTGTTTTTAGAGCAGTGGGACACACCCCCCGTGTTGACGTCATATAGGAGGTATTGCCAGAGGAAAATGGGCACGACTAACGTTAAAACGGAAAAATTAAACATTATTAAACGACGGAAACATTAATTTATGACAATAAATATCCTTTTTAAAAATAATGAAAATGATTTGCATTTTTATTTCGGCAACACTATATGTGCGTTTTTGTATGTGATTTTTTTTTTATTTTTTAACTATATATATATTTTTGCAACAGGCAAATGCAGTATATAAAGTACATTAAAAAAAGAAATGGAAATTTTGCTATCGTCAACATTTTTGCAGAACATGTATTTCTTGAAAGATCTACTGCTACATATATATATACATATACATATACATATATATATATATGTATATGTATATATATAAAAAATATTGCTGTCTATGATGTATCTCCATCTCAATACTTACTCCATATTTATATGCTCTATATTCTCTATTTCATGTTTTGTGCTATAAATCAAAGAGCTAAGCTAAACTGCCTTTCATTGTTTAAAAACAAAAACAATAAATAAAATACAATAAGTATGCAATTTTTGCATTCTTTTGCAATAAAATATGAAACATGGGAATACTTAAGGGTCTACGGTCATGTTAGCTGCTCTGTTAATCTGTACTTAAAATGCTAACATGCTGTCATGCTTCATTTAGGGTTCAGGCACTAAACACCAATCACAGCCAAGACTGATGGGAATGCCTTTAGGTTTTGGATGGCCACTTTAAAACAAAAATAAAAAAAATACAATTCAACCTGAGGGGGCAATAAATGCCTGTACTAAATCAAAATCTAAAGTAGCTAGATATTTTCAGACCACAAAGGTCAACCTCACGGTGACACTAGAGCAAGTCAGTAAAATTCATCCTTGGACCATGAACACTTAAGACTATATTAGATAAAATGAGATAAGATGTAAATGAGAATATATACATGTACATACCAAATATTTTAAACTAGATGAAGAAAATAAACAATAACAATGATGGTAAATATGATGGCAGACTGACACGGACATTCCTACATCCCACTGTCAAGGCTAGGTGTGAGTGTTTGAATTCAGGCAGTCATTTCTGTTTAATTTAACCAGCCACTGGCTCTAAGACAACAAAAGCAGGCCCTTGACTACTAATGTACCCAAGCTGAGAGGAGGCCTTGCTACAGGCGATGGAGAACGACTGACAGGGCTGATACTCCGGTCCCAAAATCAAAGATCAACAGTGTCATGTTCTAGATCCCAAGATAAGCCCAAATACTAATTCAGGCCCACAGTAGCCCGGAGCCAAGAGGTCAACTGTGTTCTGCTTGCATGCGATGTTACGTGACACCCAGCATTTCTAAGGGTCCCCTGTGATGAGTGGCATGAAACAGGTTTGACCAGCCGACAGCGGACTCTCTCTTTCGCTCGTCGCCTCGGGTGCTGAAGCTGCGTTAGCGGTGTAAACCTAGAGCTCTGCTCAGAACGATGGATGACAGCTCCGTGAGATCATCGCTGGCATGAGAACAATGGCCACATACATGACAGTGATGAAATAGACCTCAGGAGGGAGAATTATGACGCCTACAGATGTCAGATCAGCAAGACGACATCTGGATAAATTTGTCATTGAGGCATCATACAGATCTTAGAAGGGAACCTGCAGAAACTGCATCACTTCTGAAAAAAAAATCAATAAAAAAAAAAAAAAAATCAAAGGTTGTCAACAAAAATTGTAAGTTTATAAAGCATATGCCAATTAATGAACTGTTCACCATGAAATAACATGGTCAATTCTATTTTGTGTGAATTAAATAATTGAATCGCAGTCTATCACTGTTTATGTTTAGTTATACAGCTCTATCTGAGCTACGAAGACTTCCAGCTCCAGACTCCTGCAGTCGTTTCCATTTCCTTACAAGCACATATTTAATAGATGTTTAGATACGTTTCTCTACACTTTGGCTGACGCCTGCAGCTCCTCTGGCTCAGTCGTCCAGACGTAATGTGATTCAGTTAACAGGACTCATGCCAGCATTGAAAGCTTTTCATGATGAGATGCGACATCATACTGTAATTTGTTCTGAGGCTGTGAAAAAAGACACAAAGGCATATCTGACAATTCATAAGCCTGTATCTAATTATCAAATGTAATTTTACAACCATAATATTTTGCTTTTGTAACCGGTATTTATGTTGGAGAAGACCAGGACCAGAACCTTCATGCTCCGTCTGCATTTCTGTTTTCATTTGATGAACTAATCAGCAGTGAACTGCCCTAAAAGCATTTCATACTTTGGGATTGTTATTAATCTGTTAATGTTTCTTGCTGTACCATGACTTAAAATGTTGAGCCAATGTTGTCTTCCCTTCGATACTATTTTGGCACTTGAGGAGAAATCATAAACTTGCTTGCACAGCATGCATTAGTCATAAAAGCATTTGCCTTGATAATAAATATTTAGAAGAAAGTCTGAGCTGCTGCAGCAGAGGAAGCAATATAATATTCTTGGCTGAGGAGATTAAAGCTGTATCCCTACTTTAATTTTTTTTAATTTAATTCTATTTAATTCTATTAAGTTTAATTCTAAACATGAGCGAGACCCATGAATGGGAACAGTTTGCTTTTTCAACAATTTACTGCATTACTGCTTAATTTCCCTTAATTAAACAAATCAAAATTATACCATATAACACACAAGAAGTAGAAGAAGTAGAAGCTGCACTTTCTGCAATATCAGGTTTGAACAACCTCAAGTTTTTTGACTGTTGGTCACAAAAATAAGCAATTCTTAACATGTCACTTTGGATTCTGGTAAATTATGACAGGCATTTTATTGACTGATCAATCTAAAAAAAAAAAAAGACTTGACAGTCCAGAGCTTCTGGTTCTGTGTGACCAGCAGATGTCACCATCAACACACTTTAAACAGTGCAACACCTCCAGTCACTCAATTTCAACACTCAGTGGTGCAGTCCAGATTAAAGGCACAGTAATGAAGCCAGGCTCATTTCTGTTTATCTGCTTGTTCTTTTTTTTCTATAAATGCTTTATATCTACATTACTGAGATCCGTAAGGTCAACATTAATGATGTAAATTATTTCAAAATGATAATTCAGCACGACTGACAAGTCATGGTCATAGTTTTTCAGCCATTTAACACTCTCAAAAACTATATAAATTGAAGGTATAACACTTAACTTTTTTCTACAACTTTAATTTCACAACTTTCAAGAACAAAGAAGTGAACTTTGTGAACAAAATAACATGCAAAATTGCAGTAAATCTCTGAACCCTGTGTTTTCCTATTGGCATTAAATGCACCATCTAAAAATTTAATACCTACAGCAAATTTACAGAAGATTTAAGACAATTAAAGACCTTAATTACCCAGATTTTGATTTAAGACATTTTAAGACTTTTTAATGAACTGCAAGAACCCTGTATGGAAGGTAAAATTTTTTTGGGTGAAAATGTTTTCCAGAGGTGCTGATTGAACTCAATGGTCATTTTAAAGGATGTAGTTTGTGGTGGTACTGCTCTCAGGGCTCCTACTAATTATTTTAATCATTGATTAAACTATAAAATGACAAAAAATGTAAAAAAAAAAAAAAAATGTCAATTTGTGTTTCTCAAATACCTTGTTTTGTCCACAACTCAAATACATCAAATTTAGCGTAAGAGAGGAGAAAAGAAACCAGAAAACATTAAGATTTAATAAGCTGGAATCAGAGAATTTAGACTTTTTCCTTTAAATATTACTCAAAGGCATTAATTGATTATTAATTGATGGCATTTGTAATACTTTGCTCTTCCCATTAATGTCGATGAGGGTTACGACTGAAAGTGTTTGTCATTTAAGAAATTATCAGATGATTTATTTAAACCAGTGTTTCTATCATGAGTAAGAAACAAACAGTGAAGCCAAAAAGGGGGATTTGTTGTGATTAATTCCAATAAAAGTTGTTAAGGTAATGCAGCTGCTGCAGAGAACGTAGAAATATACAAACAGGCATGTCTTCAAGTATGAATGAAGCATCAGGACTGCATGTGACAGGAATGACAGTGCAGGAGCAGCAGAGGTAGACTTGTGACCCAGGCAGGCTTGGATGATAGCCTCGCTGGAAAAGGCTGACGCAGGGAGTCCATTATTGCCCCTGGAGGAAGCTGAGGATTAGAACACCAAAGAATTTCAATAAAAGAAGTGTCTGTTTGGGGGTCGGGGAGGGGCAGAAGGATGGTGGTGGTTTGGGGTGTGAGGGGGTTGTTCCCCTCATTGTCCCAACAGTGATTGAGAGCAAGAGGAGGGGAGTGGGTCGGCGTTGTGTTTGCAGCTCCTGTGAAGAAGGTGGTTATTAGGGGGGATGGCTGAGGAGGGGTGAGGGCCGGGGAGGCTGTTGACTCTTCATCTTGTGTGAACAAAGTCTCTGGCGCATAGCCCTCTTCTGTCCCTCTGTCCTGGACTCCCTTGTTTACGAGCGCCATGAATCCTGTCCCTCTCAGCGGGGACCCCCACCGGCTCCAACCTGCGCCGCCGCACATCGTGGGGCTTAAGTGCCCTTTAATTAGGCCGCCTCAGTGTCCGGCTGAAGACCGCTGAGGGTTTAGGCTCTTCCCTGTGGGACCTCGCTGAGCTTCCCTCACACAGCACAGGGATGAAGTGTTTGCCGCGCTAATGAAAAAGGTTTATTTGGCGTGTGGGGAGGGGGAGCTCTTGTCATCTTTGTCCCCTGTCTTAAAAAGTCCTGACAAAGGCGTTGATATTATCCCTGACACTCTCCTATTTCCAGGACACATTAGCGAGGACTCGGAGGTGAGGCACCACATGACTCCCAAACTTCTCCATGACAGTAAACACGACGCACTTCCTGTGCAGACGGAGCACGCCGGGGACATTAATATCGTTATCTGGTATTCATTTATCAATTACTCCAAGAGAAAGAAAATCTGCGCTGTGGTGATTTTTGCACATTCTGTAGAGGAGCGTGAATTCATGCAAAAATATGTAAAGGAGCGTGAATTCACATAAATTCGACCCGTGCACACATACACAGCATTGTCATTGTGATGGAGCACATTTCATTATCATAACAGCCCCCCAAAAAAAGCACAGGATCCAGAGCGTAAAAGGGGGAGATGGGCATTGGGAATTTGCTGAACTGCTCAGGCAAAATGAGTAATTTCTGGACGCCCCATTGTGTGAAAGGCTTACAGGCTGTGAAAGGAGGCAGAGGACGGATATAAACATGTGAGTGAGTGAAAATAAAGTGAAGATGGAGGGAGGAGAATGAAAAGGGTGTGGGGCGGGATTGGGGCGTGTTCAGAAACTTTTTCGCTACAGCCCAGTGTGTGTAGATACCCTCCTAATCCTGGTTTTATTGGCTGCCTGTGTCCAGCCATGCTGGTCGGATTGAGTAGAGAGGGTTGAGAGGTGGTGGGTGGTGGTGGGGGGCGAACACATGTCCTTCTTTGTGGTAATACGCTGATTAGGCCTGAGAAAGAGCCGGACCTGGTTACGGCCTTTCTCAGGTCACCGTAGAAACCGGCCCGGTAGGGGACCGCTGTGTATGCCCCCCCACCCTCCACCTCCCCCCTCTGATGCCTTCCTTTGCAGAAGTTTGCAGAAAACAAGTGGCGCTGAGTCGCAGCTCATTTCCACATCAGCCTCCGGTGTTCTTGACCTTAATCGCTGCTGCCGTTCCAGACTGTCGCCATTGCGTTTGCGGCCTCGACCTGGGAAATGTGGTTTCAGTGTTGTTCATATACAGACCACAGACTGATTCCTCTGCCTGCACTCATAAATTACAGCACTGTCACACCTCCACCCCCTCCACCCATCCATCCATCCATCCATGCCTGGCCCTGCACACTGTCTACAGCTCCTACAGAGTCACTGTCGTCCAAATCCCAGAGCTGAGCTCGGCACATTTCTGGCGATGCCTTAACACACGACAATGTTCATGATGGAAAACAGACCTGCCTCATTGTCAGCGCTGCTGGGACATCTTGACTGAAGAGCCATCTTTATCGGGACAATGTGGAGGACTCCCCACCTCGACTGGCCACAAAGCTATCTATTAATTATTGTCACGTTTAGAGGCTCCTCTCTAACAGGGCGGTAGGTCGAGTGCTGCTCAGTCTCTGCCTATTTCCACATCTTCTTTGTTATGGGGGAATAAAACACAGAAGGGGCGGGTTAAAGGGGGGGTCAGTCCACTACTGACCTCCAGACTGTGGTCACTGTGCTCTGTCTCTGCTCAGCCTCGTCTCCGCTAAGTCCAGGTCCCAGCCCCTGCTGAGCGACCCTCCAGCCCCCTTCAGTCCACCGAGCTCACTGAGGGTCCTCAGGAGAAACACTGTGGCCCCCAAAGCGACACAAAACAGATATTTCATCGTATAAATCCTGCTGGGGGATTTAAAATCACTTAAGAGTAACTGTCCTCCACTTCACACGTTAATAGTTGACTGACACTTTCACGGTTCTGTTGTTTTATGACTGATTTAACGCACAAATCTGTAAAACCTGCAAGTTATTTCTTACTAAGAGTCTTGGAAATAAGTCATTCAGCATGAAAAAAAACCACAAAAACAACAATTTGACAGCAGATTAGTCGACTAATTGACTAAGAATGAGCAGCTCCAGGCACAGTATAGTGAACTCTAACTGACAACTTATAAAATGCTTTTGAATATGGAAGAACTGCAACAAAGGAAAATGTCTAATGTCTCTGATTCCAGCTTCTTAAATCTGTATATTATAGTCTTGTATTGCTGCTTGCATTTAAACACCATTTAACATTTGAACTCTTTTGGCTTCTTTTGTTAAATGAACGAGAGGCTTCTGTAGTAGAACACAGAACTGCAATGACTTTGGGAATCATTTAATCAGTTTGAGTCATTTTTTAAGGGAAAAAAAAAAAAGTAAACTGGATCTTTGAGTTGTGGATCATTTTCTGACATTTTATAAACAAAGCAAATTGATTAATGGAGAAAATAATCAACAGTGAAAGTAATGGTTAGCTGCTATCATTCTTTTTTTTCTGTTGCAAAATTAAATCAGGATGAAATCAATAAAACTTATCATGACCTTCTTTACTTGGAAACAGATTTCTCAAAAGTCTGGCTTCCACATGGCGGCACACACTCAGTCTGTTGTGAAATCGATCATGTCATCCATCTGGACTAATTACTACTAGAAAATATATTTCCAATAAGCGTTAACTCACATCATGTGACCGTCAAGTCTAGTTCACAGAGGAACAATGCTTGTTTAATGACGCCACAAAAGAGTGAATCGCCCAGAAACTTAACTGCTATCAGAACAATGAGTCTTTGAAAAGCATGAAAGCTACTCGGTAGATTTAAACAATCCTTTTCATAAAAAGTTATGTTCTGTGAAGTATGAGCTTAATACTGATGAACCTCTTCATTACTGGTTTCAAAATGTCTTCTGCAGCGCTCATTCTTTCCACGACTGATAATCCTTTTCGAGACAAAACTCCTAACTATATTGTTATCGCCACGACGGGCTTTGTTTGATCTCTGCCGGCCGTCTTGTTTGTATTCGTCCTGCTCAGTTTCCCTGTGTGTGAATCAAACGCTTGGTTTACTTCAGGCTACGTCCACCACCACCCCCCACCACCACGACCTCACATCCCCACAGCCCATCAGAATGACAATAGTATTGATGTAAAATGTGTCGCCTTTGGGCCGCTGACGCATATAACCCCTGCATGCCTGGCCCAGCCACCACCACCGTTTATGGCTTTATTGTGTCCCCTTTTATGTCCTCCCCTGTTGGGCTGGGCGGACAACAATTTAGAAAATTCACTGTATATGTGTGCGTGGTATGCACGTATATCCGGATCAATTAGTCAGGGCACAACCCCTAGAAAGAGAGAAAAGAAAACTCAACGGCATCAGCTCGTCGTTCGCCGGCCTGCATCCCTTCACCTACCTCCAGTGTTTTTTCACTGATCACACATGAAACAAGTTGAGTAACTCCTCTTCACCTTTTTTTGTTCATGCGTCCCTCCCTCTCTCATTTCCCTCCCTCTTTCCTTTCTTTTCCACATTACCAGGGGGTGGCGTGTGATTGACAGATGGGAACGAATAATAATTTTTTTTTTTCGTAACCTAAGGCCATCTCCTGTGATTGGCTTGCCAGCTGACATCTCCAAACCTCATTCCCTCCCGCCTCCCCTCCCCTCTTTAATATTGGGCCTGTGGATGAGGTATCCTGAGGGAGAAAAAAGTAGAGAGAGAGAGAAAAAGATATCTACCTTAGGGAAGAAGCTCAGAGAGAGGGAGGGAAGAGGAGGACGGGTAGGAGCGAGTGCATGTGTCTAAGAGACACTTATTCTCTTAACTACTAGGAGGCAGACACACTTTCCTGGCCCGACTCAAAGAAAACAAGAGGAAGATATTTTTTTTTTCTTCAATATCATTTTAACCCCCCTCCCCAACCCATCCCTCATTCAACAATCAAGCTGCCCTAAAGCGTCTCTTCCTGGAAACTCCTCATCACTGCCTGCTGGAAGTTCTATGTATTGATCCATTTACCCTCCAACACACAGCACAAGGCTTACCTCATGGATTTGTATCTGATTGGATATTTGATGTGTGTGTGGTTGTCCAGCTCACGGGTGCTTGGAGGCTATCCCATCTGGTGGTGAGTACAAACGCACAGTTTCAGCATCACACCCTGTAAAGACAGAGAGAGAGTTAGTTTTTTTGGTCAAATGATCATTTTGGAGAGGGCAGAGTGTGCACTTTCAGTTGACTGCGTGGAAAAATGTTCTCCGGCCCAGTCCAAAGAATCTTAACCTCAAATACTAGTGTAACGGAAAAGGCTCGCCGTTCTTTTCCCCCTCCACACTCAGGTCCATTTATCATATTGGCTTTATGTTGTGATGCACAGAGGATGGATTTTTTTTTAACTCATTGAATGACTAAAAATGTTTCTGAATTTAAGTGAAAATGCTGTTGATATGAATTGTCAATTGAGGACTTTGCTCACGCACAAGTCAATAAATCCTCAATCGCTTGAGGACGCTGACACTGATGCTGCTCAGTAAAACTCAATAAAGCCTCAAAAGAGCCTCCTGTTCCTAAACCATAATCAATTTCTATCTTCAAATACAACCATGTAATTTTAGGAGTGCCTCAGGGAGCGCAATGATCATGACTTGACTTTGTTTGCTATTGTGCGTCACTCTTCTGCATTTAGGCCGTGAATTGAATCTGGATTTCATTTTTTGAACATATATGACGTTGAATGCAAAATCTGGGCTGCTGACAACTTCTCCATATTTTTAAAAATATTACAAATAAGCCTTTTGCCATGAGGCATCAGCTGTAATTAAATTAATCCTTAAAAAAAAGAACATTTAAGCATATAATTTTGCTTTTCAATTGCACCCCCTCCACTATGGATTTGTCAGGAGACAATATGTTTAGGTGCCGCAGGCTTTTAGTCTTTGTTAAATTATCCCAGATCGCTTTTGGCATCAGGAACTGAAATTTAGAGGTTTATCTCATTAGGAATTCAGCTACATGCAGCTGACCTCATAGCTCCTGGTCGTCTTTTGTAACATAAAGCTTCTATTTTGGAGATATTTGTGTGGGCGTATGACAAAGCTCTTTTGGCTCGCGACACAATACTTGTCAGAGCTACTGCACTTTTAGTAGCCCAGCTAGCATGTGGTCCCACCATAGCGCTGTCCAAACCGCGAGCATCTTCTGGTTTCATTTACAGAGCAGGCAGCTGCCAAGCACACAGGCCACAGGGCTGAAGTGATAATGGCAAAGAGGACTTTACACCCACTCCTGGCTTCAGCAAGAACCAGCAGACAACGGCGACAAAGAGCCCGGGATTCTCTCCCTCTGTGTGAATTACCTGCAGCTGTTCTGTTCAAGGAGCTTACATGACACCGGTATAATGTTCAAACCTCAACAATGAGCACCACCTTTGATTTGGGTAACAAATTTTGAAGTGTGGGCTACCGGGGATGGGCGGGGAGATGAAAAGCAGGAGCCGTGGCTCCAGGTGACCGGACAGGTGCTGAGGAATGGGTGTCAAACAGCGCTTGTCAGTGGCATCGCCCCCGAGGTGTCGAACATGTCCAAGAGGAGACAAAATGAGGTGGTGCGTCAAACGGGAGGGTGCCGGGTTTCAGCGAGGGCCCAGGCGGGATCCTCTCAGCTTCTGTCTCAGGGGCGACGGTCATAAATTCTCCAGCCGAGGTGGGACCGGTTGGAAGGAAGAGCCGTTTTGACTGCTTTATGCCTGGCAGCCTTGCTTTTACAAGACGGGGTGTTGAAAACAAAACAGAGCATAAATAACTCGGGCGATATGCACATACTGTATGCACGGACGAGGGCGAGGTGGAGCACAAAGACAAACTAATGAGGTGGGTTTGGAGAAGGCGAGGCCCAGCAGTATATTGCCTTCTTGAAATGCAAGAATGTCGGCAGTTTTGTACGACGTGGGCAAAAAACAAAGTTAGCTCGAAGCTTTGCTGTGACGCTACATAACTCACAGGAAGCAGTTATCTGACAACACCATCCTTTCTTTCTTTCACCTTTTACCCTATGATTACTAATCAGAAGAACATCAGTATCTGAGGACCATGACAGAGCATTCAGCTGTGAATAAGAGTATCAAGCCAATTGTGGCTCAACTCATCAGCACTTTAAGCTGCTCTGTCAGCCAGCTGTATGTCTGTACTCCTTGCATAAACAGCAGCAGCTGTAAGTGAATGATGACAGTCACTTACAACGAGGCTGAATTTATTCTGATAGCAGCCGCCGAGCATCAGCTGTGATTATCGGTTTAAGTGTGTCACGTTGGACCGCACGGCCGCGAGAGGTTTAAATCTAATAACTGTTATTCTCTTAATCCTCTGTTATCAATCATCACTGCTGTTGGATGAGAAGCATGAGAAACGCCTGATTTTACATGTTTTGACATAAAGCAGAGAAAATCCCATGCTTTTCGGTGACTAAAATCAGCAGCAGCAGCTTTAATTAGCGATCAATGCAGTCCTGATCAACAAATCTTTCTTTGAAACAGTGCACCTGACTGAGCTCTGCTTCGCTACCTCTCAGGTGAAACTTAAGCAATAGGAAGGAGTCATAAAAAATCCAAAAAAAAAAAAACACTTGTGAATTTTTAAATCTCTCAGTGATTCAATTTTAACAGCATTTAATTAAAATTTGGAGCATTCTTGAGCCATAATGCAGCTTCCTGACTGAAATTGTGTTTGCTGCTTGAAGGACTACTTAGGGAAGATTTTGGTGTAGCTCTGGATCTGCCAAACTGCCCAGTCTATACACAGACCTTTCCAGCTCAACCTGAGCAGCTTAAATGGGGCTCTAGAGTCCATCTCTGGGTCTCAGGAATGTCATTATCTGACTGTGACAAACCCCCCCACCTCCAATCTTCAATCCAATCTCCAACCCCTACCGTTGGCAAAGGGATCACTTAAATGATCCTTACTGCGGGAAAATCCTCCGTCTGCCGCCTTGTGTGAAAAGATCAAGGATGTTCGGATTATTATTCTCAGCAGCGCGGGTGGAGAAGGTGGAGAAAAGAGCAGGAAAGTTCAGAAGAATGTCATTCATAAGAAACTTTAGGGTTCCATTATGAATGGATGAGGGCCGCCATAGGGCCATGGTCAAAGGCAATTTTGGGCCAAAGAGAAACATCTCCACAGAGAGAGACATCGACAAGGTGAAGGGACCATTACCTTCAAAAACATAAATAGTGACCTGAAGCAGGTCTATTACCACTGTAATAGACTTGAACTGTATTGGTCTATTACTAAACTGTATTGTGTGTTTACAAAACTAACTAAAATGTAATGAAATTACAGATAACAATCCTTTTGTTTTCGTCTTATATGTGAGCTGGCGGCACCATACAGCGTCTCATGGTCCGTCACTTCTCGTCGCTTCTCTTTTGGAGTTGTTAATAGTTTTTGAGTTTGTTCATATTTGTCTCAGATTCAGCTCCCTGACACTGCTGGCTGTCTCACGAATGAGCTTGTATTATTTTGTTCAGGTGGGTCTTTAGCAGTGTTGGGCAGTAATGGCATTTCAGTAACGCTGTTACTTTTGACAGTCACTAAGACTCTAATACATTATTTTTTAAGTAAATCAAAACAGTTACTGTTACAATGTATTTGTCCGTTACTTGGTAAACGATTTCCGCGGAAGCTGTCCCCAAAAATGTCCCAGATTTCAGTTTCAGATTGAGGGAAAAAAAAAAAAATTTACATTACGTTGTCTAGAACAAGGGTTATTATTAGGAGTCGTTATTGGCAAAGACTTCACGATATGATACATATTGTGATACTTGAGTCACGATACAATACATTATTGTGATATTGCGATATTCTACATAGATCACTGAGAAATTTAAAATGCAGCTTAAAATACAAGTAGTATATATGTACAGTACTGTTTACATGTAAACAGTAAAACACTGCTACTGTGTTTGCATGCAGAAAATATCTCCATAATGTGTTGTCAACTGGTATAATAACTGGCTGGAGCACACCTCATTAAGTATTCACATCTCTACAAATTGTCAGATAGTTTTTGTTCGACGCTAAGAGTTGACCATAAAAAAGGCAAGAGGCCATTTCACACAAAATGCCATAAAAACCCTTGCATGTTCTGAATGTGCTGCATGTCAAAATAATGCTTCTACACCCTGAATAATAACAGCATATCACAGGTCTTAACCTGAAAATCCTCCACTTGGGATAAGGCCTAATTCAGAATATCCAAACCGATTATCCTGTTTACACAACCTATTTCAAATTTATCGTTATTTTAAACATACTGATGCACTACTTCACAAAACAGACTTACAGGACTGTTGTCACTGTACAAGCATGTGGGATGACATTATCCAGTCAATCCTGAGCCAGGCGAAGAGGTTCAAAGGAGAGTGGTATTACAAAGCAGCGAAGACGAGTTCTAATCTTCAAACGCTATCAAAGGACATGCAATGAGCTCTTGTAGGAAATGACAAAGTCCCCCTGAGCACAGCTATTAGCTACACTAAAACACAGGGCAGGACAGCTCCTCAAAGGGAAAACAGCAACGGCCGGAGGCAAAGAGATCATTAGGGGACACGTGTGGAGGCAAACACGCAATATTTAAAGTCTTCATTACCTGGCTAATCTCACCTGTGTGACTTGAGGTTCGTTATTAGCAGATGGCAATTTCTCTGACACAGGGGGTCAGCGACAGAGATGTGTTGCTCACACCTGTACAGTCAAAGCCCTCAGGTGACCGACCAGGTCAGCCAAACAAGTCACCAGGGGAGGAAGAGAGAACGATCATTCAGTGTCTCTGAAATACAAGGAACTCCGTTCACATAAAGCGCTAAAAACAAATTTGAATATTCATGAATAACAATGACACGGTGAAATGATTCACACACATTTAACCATCATTGTGTTATGTTTTTCCATCACCAGTGGTGATGTGGTTACTGACTTTCAGTAATGATATAGTAATATAGTAATGATTTTAGAGTCCCTCTAATTGATTAGTTGATTTACAGATCTGAGAAACTGAGTTTCTCAAGCGAATCATACTTTTTCTCTTGTTTACAAGAAATGTGCTCATAACTTGATTTTAACATCTAAAAAGCAGAAAAAATGACGGATATCTAAGACCAAAGCACTTTTATCAATACTTTAAATTGGAGAGCTATAACCATTTTTCTACAAAAGCCTTTTTTTTCTGCCAGGTGCACAGCATCATCCCCTGAATAAAATGGTATTCCTTGTCTAAATCGGGAATTAACAGATATAACAAGAAGGTGAATCTGCCCAGATGTTTCAATAAAGTTTCCCCCTGCACTGAATATGTACTTCTGTACAACACTGCAGCCCTATTAAGGGACACAAAGGTTAAAATGAGAAGCAATGATATGCATGACAGTTGGTTTCATTAGGATCTGACAAACCGTGAGTGAATTATCTGCAGACTGGGCTGCTCTGTTAACTGGGCTCAACCCTAACAATGTCCATTTATTTACCAAATTATCTAAGCGTGCAAAAGTCAACTGCAATTAGGTTTTGAACGACTTTTAACCACAACGATGCAGTGTTTGAAAATGGCACAAAAAAGTTCCAGAAGGAAGATTCCCGACAATCCACTACGAGTTATGATTTGCATAGGAGGCATTTACTGCTGACAGTCCAGGCAGCAGTGCCAACAAGCTGCCCCGAATGAGCGCTGGCAGGGAACAATGCACTGTTTGAGTTGTGGTTCACTCACTAAGTCCCTCATTCAAACAAGACTGTCCTTTCAAGACAACAAACTGTCCACCTACAGACAGACCAGAACGTAGAGTGTACATTCGTATCGCGGCGCTACTTTGCTTTCTACCAGGCAGGTTCACAAGTTTACACCCTGTTCCGTTTCCCTCTTGGCATCTCCACACTTGTGACTGCAGGGCCTCCTTGTCCCAACGCCGCACTCTGAGCAACAGTCTGCAGAGAGGGGAGGCGGAAAGACAGAACAGGTTGGAACATTTTTCAGGGGTCCTGTCATTTTTTATCTGATCAGCCAGAAGCTGTTGGACTACAAATCAAAAGTGTGCCGAAGAAAAAGAGAAGACAACAAAACACAGACAGGAGCTTTGCATTCCAGCCTCCACCAGGAAAAGTCCCATCCTCAGGCAAAGCCGACAACTTTCCTTGGCCCACTTACTCTCTTTCGAGCGTCTTTATCTCTCTGCGGACTCTCTTGTGGGATCCGCAAATGAATTTCTGATGGCAATGTATTGCCGGGGTCTCATTTAGCAACATGACATCCTCAGGGCAAATCTGACAAGTTGAGCTGCGGCGTCAACTTATAGAGGTAAATTAGAGGTAGATCAGAGTTTAATGCAAACAGTATTCTTGCAGACTGTTACTGCGGCGGTCTTTTTAGGAGCTTGGCTCTCGCAGAGGAAGCGACAGAACGCACTTGGGATGCAACGCCTCCGGCACAAAGGCAGCATGAGCTAACATTATTCATTTTTTCTTTAATGAAATAAGTTAACTTGTTCAGACACAGGTAAGAACTACTGGCATTCATCATCAATAACACTGGAATGCACCTTTTATCAAATCAAGGCTCAATTCTTTCCACAAATAATGTAACTTATAGATAGATATAGATAAAAGATATATTTTACCAACTTACAAACCCTAATTCTGCACCAACAAGGTGTAGTTGTGACAGCTGTGATCCAACATGTGATGAAACACAGTGGAAAATTATATCATTATGTGTCAGCAGATTTCAGCATATCCTGCAACGGTGCAAGCCCCGCCGGTTCTCAATATTTTAACGTTTGCAACACGAATAAGGTACCCCATCTTTTGCCGTGATCTCAGTGAAACCTTGTTGGAAGTAGGAACTTACAAGTAGCAACACAACCGTGTAGTTCGCTCTGCCAGCCGTCATACATGCACGCATGTTTCCATGAGTGTTTGAGCAGCGCCTAAAGGAATAATGCATGGAGGGATGGATTGTGACAGGCTCCCTAATCCCTCGCTCTTCCTCTCGGCTTCACCCCCATACTTTGGTTGCCACTTCTCAATGCTCCCAATTTGTTCTGAGTTGCAAACCACTAAAAACTTCAGTCAAAACAACCTCAGCGTAAAAAACACATTTCAATTTGTTTCTTTGTGACCAGGGCTCAGGGCTGGTAAGTCAGCTGAAAGCAAACAACCTGCAGTTTGGCATAATTACACTTTACCTGGATATTTCTAACTATATTCGACTCATAGTCCACTACAACTTACACTCCAGTGTATTTATTAACTGTAGTCACTTTACAAATTCGGATTTTAAACACAAAGCATGTGATAAAGTTAAATAAAATAAGCTTTTTAATCAGTCTACCCCCACACCCCTTAACCCGAGGCTCCACCTTAGCCTGCTACGTTAAGATACGTTTTACTTTATTAATAATAAGTTACTCACAGCATAAACGGTCGGTACATGTTGCTTAAATACAATCTTAAATGTAGAATATACTGGAATATTTCTACAACTAACTATATTTTTAAGTAATTTATGCTGATTCACGTTAGCATACACTTAACACTGACAGACTTAACCTTACAGTACGTTAAAGGTTACGTTAATGACCTGGGTTCCGCCGCACTGAGGTGTAACAATAAAAGACATTTTAAACATGCTATAAGGTGCTTTACCTACATAAAAAGAGCGCAGTGATGAAACGTAATAATATACAATAATTACCGAGCTGTCATGTAGCGAAAATCACCTTTTAAGCTAAAGATAAAACGTTAAAATGCTAACGTTTAGCTAACGCTAGCTCCGTTTCCGGTGTTCTGAAGAATTAAGACAAAATAAGTAAAATGTTGATTAAAACCACTGAAGGAGCTCGTTTGAGAACACTTACCATCCTCAATCCTATCAAAGTCCTCAATCACTCTTCTTCCCTTGTAAAATTCTTCCCTCGTAAAATTAATTGTAAAACAAAACTTAGCCAGCTAGCAGCAGGAAAAAGGAACCTGTATTCCGCATTCTGGCCAAAGATGGCAGCCGGAAGTGACGTCATGACAGGACACACATCACTATATATTTTTTATGTGTTTGTAATATACAATCGTGGGAAATAACTTTAATATTACAGATAATTGTTCTGAGCAAATTCATTCCTTATCATCTTTCATAAATTCAAGGATGTGCTGCATGAGATAGACAAGGAGGTAATTAACTTTATTGTAACTATCAAATTAAAAGCTTCAGATGTGAGAGGCACATTGTGAGGCAAACAACATATAAACCTTTTTGAAAATAAAAAACATTCAGTAATTATCATTATAAAAGTAATGCAAACATTTCAACATTTCAGTGTAAATGGTCTCAATGCAGTGTCCACGTCAGCTAATACATTGCCTGATTGTACACTTCAAGATAAGCAGAAACACTGACAAGTATTGAAGGCATATTCAATTACACATGGCTTTAAATCTGAGCAGGCACTTGATCATAATGATTAATGAGGTTAACACGCTGAAGATCAGCAAACCTGTGTTCTCAGGTACTTGTATGTGGGCCCTGGTCATGAACTTCAAGCTGTTTTTGTAGGCCATCAGGCTAAAGGCGACGAGGTCAGATGTCATGCTCTGCTCAACAGGCTCAGGGGGTCACCTGGTAGTTTTTTGTGCCTGTGGACATACAAGGCTGTCACACAAAGAAAGCTCACCTGTTCACAGAAATGTGCAATACACTGACCCCTACATATTTCAATACAAGGCTGAGTGATGCTGCCACTTCACTTTTCTAACCCAGAAGCAGACTGCAGCACTACAGTCTTGATTGTGTGAATTTCCACTCTCTGGCAAGGTGTGTGGTGGAATCCCTTTGTTTCCTCTGCTTCATTTCTGTGGTTTTCAGAGGGACCTGTCATACTTTCACATCAGTCCAGTTTAGATAGAGCGAAAACCCCCAACCAAGCCATAACCCCCCCCCCAGGCCAGCAGAGGCCCCATACGGACGTGCCCAGGCATGCACCTGCCAAGCCCTGCCTCTGCTGCTGCTCTGCTGCTCGTCTCGCCCCCTGCAGCAGATTCCCCCAGCATTCTGCCTCGTGGAGGTCTCTGCTGCTGCCTCGCTCGGTTGAGACACGTTGCTCGTGGCTTCCGAGAACCAAGGCAGGATCAGCGTGGCTCACATGTGGTCTGCATGCATGCGTCTGTGTGTGTCTGTTTGCACGATACGCCTCATAACCCCTCAGGGTTAAGACTCTCATTAGCACCTAGCCAAAAAAATATCCCTTTCATCTCATCTGTCCATACGGATCAAGTGAGGCACATCCTCTGCAAACAAAGACAAATCGGCTGGCAGATCCACAGCCTGTAGTCTAAACATGCTATGTCCACCACAAAGTCCCATGCGGTTAGCTAATTGATTCCATCAGAAATCCTGAATTCACTGGCTAAGCCAGTATGTCAAAGTGGTGGGCTCGCGGTCTAGCTGTCCTAAACAGAACCTGAAATGTAGCAGAGGTTGGCAGAGCGGTTTAAATACACAGATATCTCATTTTCCTTTGAGTTAACTGACTGATGTTGTTGGGGTAGCGTGTGACACCAAGGTTCAAACCCAAGATCTGTGCAGGGTATCGCCCACTCTGGTCCATCCCACGACTGAGAGATTAATGGGCAGTAACCAAGCTAGCAGACAGTGTAATTAAGGCCCTTAGTCACTCAGTCACCAGACGGAGTGAAGTCAGCAACACTTGAACCCGGTGATGCTGCTGGGATCGGGACTGGCAGATGAGCTAATGTGGCTGCCTTCGCTTCGGTAAACTTGAGACAAGAGCATGGATGAGATTGATGAGCACTATCAAATTACTGCATGGGAACCTCAAATTGGGCAAAGCAGCATTTTTAAGTTTGAATTATTGAGTTGAATATGAAAGACTTCTTGTTCCTCGTGCATGGCAGCGTTTTTTGGAGCTTTGAATAGTTTATGTAACTGTGACATCCTCCAGAGGCCGCGATCAGACAGGGTTTGGTGCTGAAACACAAGAATCGTTTGTTATGTATCAGTGTCAGTCAAGAAGCCAACAACACAAGTGGGGTTATAGCTGATTATGTGATCATCACATATTCGATTACAGCAGCTGCAAAAGCAAAACAACTCAGCCTCAAGTCTTGGTGTGTAAGCTCCGCTGGCAAGCCTTGATACCTGGGAGCCTCCTGCAACAATGCTCACCTGAGATCAGAAACAGAGTTTGGGAGGTGGGGGCAGGGTTTTGGTGGTAGCCATATGTAGAAAGCAAAAGCACACATGAGCTGTGAACCCATCTATAAGGGGGATTTTTTTTTTTCGTCTTGTGACTTCAATGGCTTGACTTTTGTTGGGGTGGGGCACTGCACTGCACTCATCTGTCAGAGTTTGTGGCTGCTGTGATTGGGTTGTGCCCCACGGGGGTCCTGAGGTCATCCCGAGTGTCGCTCTGATCTGATCAACATCAATTGTTCCCCCATGATCCCGTCATGGCCTCCAGCGCCACGTTTGTCCACCCAGACTCAGCCAAGTGCCCGCAAAGCTCTTCTCTCAGAGCTGTTGGCAGCACGTCTTCACGTCCCTAAACCCTGTAAACACCCAAATCAAACGCAGCTAATGTAGCAATCATCGCTTCAGAACGCAGGCCTGCACAGAAACAAGTACGTTTCTCCAGGTTGTACACACGGATATAAACAAACAAGAAATCCGAGTGCGCCATCCAACAGTAAATGCATGACCTTCTGGAAGAAACCGCACGGCTACGTTTGAGCTTGTCATCACAAAAAGCGTGTTAAAACATGGCCACTGCAAACATGTTCTCTCTCTCTCTCTTTTATTTCAAGAGAAATAGAAAGCACTTAAAATTAATTACCTGAATTAAACTATAATGGTTTCTGGCATCACAAGCTGATCTTGGCTGTCTCGTGGTGGTGATTAATCCCTGCCTTCTGGTGAGGTGCATAGCTTCACAATATGCTGTTTGTTGTCCATCAGCAGCTGCTGTAAGCGCTGTCACTCTCATCGAAACAGCCACAGAGGAAAAAAACTGAAATTAATGACAGGACAACAGAGGCAGGTGTTTTCATGCATTTGAAACAGTCAGAGTGGGCTTTTCCCAAAGCTAGCAGACAGGTTCTTGAGTGTTATCTGTTGGATCAGCAGATCTGTGTATGCAAACAAGTGGGAACGCTTTGAAAAGTCAGTGTTAATAGCTTGTATCCCTGCCCTGAAGTGGGCCTATTAACCCCCCACCTTCCTTCTATCCTGTTTGAAAGAGAAGGAGTCAAAATAAACAGGAGCTCTTAGTATAAACTACATAAAACAGATCAGTCAATAAAACACTTCACTTACAGTTAAAGCTGAGATTAATGAAGACAGAAGTGATCTTCTCTTTAAGAGCAGGTTGCCTGTTATGGTCTATTATTATTATGGGGTTGAGCTCAGGGAGGACACTAACTGGATCTATCCCACATCCTATGAAACAGTAAAAGCACCACGTAATGATCTTACTTTGAAAGACATACATAGAAGTGGTTCCGCAACAATTTTCATAGTTGATTATCAGTCTATAAAATGTCAGAAAATGGTTAAAACGTGGATCTTTGTTTCCCAAGATAACATCCTCAAACATCTTGTTTTGTCCCAACCCCAAAATATTCATTTACTGTCACAGAGGAAAGAAACCTGAACACATTCACATTGAAAAAGCTGGAATCAGAGAATTTTGACCTTTTGACTTTTCATTCATTGAACAAAATAAGCCAAAAGGTCTGAAATGTCTAAACATAAGCAGCAAAAGACTTCAATAAAAATCATAAAAAATTGGTAAAATTGTTGATTTAAATCAGAATCAGAACAAAGTGTCCAAAGATTGCACATCCCTTGTTTATCTCATAATACTATTACCAATCAGGTTGGACATCCCAAGGTCGACATAAACCCTGAAAAAGTGAAGAAAAAGAGAAGTTACGTCACCTGAATGGATGCTTTATTTGCAGTGATGGCCAGTTCTTCTTCTTCCTGGTGCTCCACACAGAGACTCACTTTATTTCCAGCTGATCTCACCTGATGATACCCTTCCTCTTCACAGGTCCCTGGCCCTCGGGCAGCAGTACTCGTCTCTGGGCTCCCAGCCCATCCTGTGCGGGTCCATCCCAGGCCTGGTGCCCAAGCAGCTGCGCTTCTGTCGCAACTACATAGAGATCATGCCCAGCGTCGCAGAGGGGGTCAAGCTGGGGATCCAGGAGTGCCAGCACCAGTTCAGGGGTCGCCGGTGGAACTGCACCACCATCAAGGACAACCTGGCCATCTTTGGTCCTGTACTAGATAAAGGTAAATTATTTGGATATCTTTATCATAACCATCCATACGAGGCTTTTTTTTCTAATCTGAACAATCCGTGCCAAACAACTCGCTACTGTAAAATGCATGGCTACTGCAAGCTGTAGCAAAACATACACCCTGAAGGCTCAGCACTACCTGTTCTCTGGGCTTTTTGCTGACAAACGCCTAACAACTAGAGCAATTACAATAATATCCACCTTTCCTGGCTGCAGTGAGAAATGAGTGCAGGTACAAGCACCGACACATTATTCAACTTCCACCCATGCTTAGCTGCAGCAAACACATTCGTTTTCAGACTCTGTGACTTTTTACCGTGTTTACACTCTTGGACCTGACGAGTGCAGCTGATGAACCAGAGGCAGACTTCTAAGATATCGCCATACCTTAGGTGGAACAATATGCACAGGTATCTTAGGTGGAACAATATGCACAGGTATCTTTCTGCTTTAAAGCCTTGATTATAAAGGTAGACATTTGTGTGTGATGAGTGAGGCTGCTGATTGGAAATGAATTAGCCCGTGGTGTCAGAGGGGAAGGAATCTGGGCAGTGTGAGCAGTCCTAGCTCCTCACTCAAATAAAAGGGAGAGGGGAGGCCAAATGAGATTACAGGCAATAGAAAAGGGCCGGGGGGCTCCGCTCAACCCCTACTGTGCATGAAGACCAGTGCGAGCCTCACACAGTCCAGCTCCCATGGACGCCCCATTCACACGCCCTTTTGACTCTGTCATGAAAACAGGCTGAAAGGGGATCTCTCCCAACCTAGCCCGGGTGTGCACTCTGGGATAGGGAAGCAAGGAAAGAAGGATGGAAGAAAAGGAAGGAAGGAAACTAGTGTTGAATGGAGAAGTGGGAGCTACCGACCACCAGCTACCTTTAGCTCTGTGATGGCCGTGGATGCCTGGAGGAAGTGGGGGTTGAGGTCTTGTGGTGGATGGTGGTGTATGGGATTTCAGCTCAGGGTGTTGGTGGAGAGAAGGTGGGGGTGGTGGTGGTGGTGGAGGGGGGTTAGGCAGTTTAGGGAATGCCAGCTCCGGGCAGAGCGGGGCTGTGGGGGCGCGAGTCGCTGGGCCCTTTGTGTGGATAATACAGTGTGACACAAGGGAAACAAAGGCGGATTGATGGGCCCAGCAGGTAGCAGAAGCAGCGCTAGCCATGGCTAACAGCCAGAGCTCCAGGGGCCCAGGGCTCACAGGCCCCTGTTGTGGAGGGCCCGGCTAGGCTTGCCAGGGCGAGCAGGGATGCCCAACCTGAGGACGGAGCGTCGTCCGATCACGCATCAAAACTGTGTCCTTTTACCAAGAATGAAGACACAGAGGAGTTTGGTTATAATGAGATAAATCTAAAATATTAACCGTAGTTGCATCATAACGTAATAAGGTGTTTTACAGACACTCTCAGGGTGGGAAAATATGACAAGCCTCTAGTCAAACATCAGTAAACTTTTGAGTTTGTAGCTTGTAAAGCATGATCTGATCGGGTCTTGAAAGCCTCACTGGCAACGGGATTGCTGAGGAATTTCTGGCTTTAGTCACCCGCTGTGGTCTGCAAAATACCGGCTTCAACTCTCTGGTCGTGTTCATACAAATTTCAAAAGTCAGATCATGCAAATTGTGCGTATCACAAACTGAGCCGCCGCTTAATGATGCCTCCCCTTACCTCTGTTGTGTGTCGAGTGTAACGGGTGAGCCGTGGTAAGTGTGCTGTGATTGTGAAACAATGGTGTCTGGTTACATAATAAGCTGTTGCCTTCAAAGGAGGCGTAACTCCATCCTTCAGAGTGAAAAAAGAAACAGGCCGACACACTGCTAGGTTTCACCAGAAGGCCCCGGGCTGTGAACTAGGATGGGTGGGTGGGTGGTGAGGGGCTGACAACATTCTTGAAACACTATCCAGATGCAAAGCAGCACACCTCAGGGATGACAGGAGGTCAGTGAGATCCCACTGAGCGTTAGGCCCTCCTGTCACAGCCACAATGGGCTGATGTCACTGCAGGGACTCCAGACTCCTCCTGTAGAACCTGCTTCCTCATCGCTGACGCCATGTTTACATTTTGAAAAATAAGAGCGGCTCCCCCCCCCCCCCCCTTTTTTTCCGTAGGCGTCTTGTTTTTCACATAAATGCTCCTTCTCTCCAAGATGAAATGTTGTGTTAAAAGGTTAGTGCCTGGAGGTATCCCTTTCAATACGTCTGTCTGGATGTTGGCAGCTGTAAAGATCGCCTCGTCCATGTTTAACTACGCTCTTTCTTGTCTGTCTTCGTCTGTCTCTGCAAGCACAGAGTCAGCAGTTGGCCATGCCATAGCGCCACTCATAGTACTTCTTCAATTTTAAGCACCATCTTCGACCACATGTACCTACGCTAGAAATGTCACAGTCACAAAGCTGCAACTACCTAGCCATAAATATCTCCTCCGCCAACACCAGATTGATTCTATATCTTTTTCTTGTCTGTCTCAGCAACCAGAGAGTCGGCATTCGTCCACGCCATAGCATCAGCGGGTGTGGCGTTCGCAGTGACACGCTCCTGCGCTGAGGGCACGTCCACCATGTGCGGCTGCGATTCGCACCACAAGGGGCCTCCTGGCGAAGGCTGGAAGTGGGGCGGCTGCAGCGAGGACGCAGAATTTGGTGTGCTGGTGTCCAGGGAGTTCGCCGACGCCAGGGAGAACCGGCCAGATGCTCGCTCAGCGATGAACCGACACAACAACGAAGCAGGGCGCACGGTAAACACATTTAGACACTTCTGTGACAGAAAGTATGTACACATCTGAGTATACCTGGACATTTCTGCAGGGGTTTGTTTCTGTTTAGACATAAGAGCATCAGTGAGGTCCAGCACTGATGCTGGGGGACCAGGTCTGGATCACAGTCCAGTTCCAGTTCATCATAAAGGTGTTGGATGGTGCAGACCGAACCACAGACCTGTGTGTGTGTGTGTGTGTGTGTGTGTGTGTGTGTGTGTTGTCCAAAATACAAACACACGCTGCAGCATTTCAACTTCTTTTCACTTGACAGTCACGTAGTTAACATATTGATTACCACAATACTAAAGTGATCACAGTGTTGAACTGACTCTGCAGGACAGAAGCAGGTTAAACTGCATCCATTGTGCTTTAGACTGTTGCAATAATAAAAAAACTGGATAAAACTGGAAGGAGGGCGGCACGGTGGTGCAGTGGTTAGCACTGTGGCCTCACAGAAAGAAGGTACCGGGATTCCCAGCCAAGGTCCTTGTCTGTCTCTATGTACGATGAACTGGGTGTACCCTGCCTTTTGCCCTAAGACAGCTGGGATAAGCGGTAGAAAATGGATGGATGGATGGAAAACTGGAAGGAGCAGACGAGCCATCCAGGAAACCAGGATCACTAATTGTTCGTATTACAGACATTGAATTGGTATTTGACTTGTCCGCACATTTCTTGAGTTTCCAGTTGAAATGAGTAGTTTATTACTCATCTAAGAGTCCACCCCCCCCACACACACTCATACACACCTCGCAATGAAAAACCCTGACAGTCAAATAACCCGCCTGAGTTAGACGGGGAGGGGGGAAATCAGCTCAGACTTAAAACATCACCGGCTGCTGTCACCACTCAGGACGAGACGGCTCGCCAGCGGCTCGCTGAGGGCCAAATGGAGGGACCACACGGCAACAAGGCGGTCCTTTGATGTGAGCACACAGGAGCTAACTGAGCAGTCAGGAGGCTCATCTGCTCTCCACCTGGCCCTCTCACGCTCTTTAACCCCTGAGGGCTTCTGGGACTTGATGTTGGCATGACAAGAGTGATGTCACTGTATCCCACCACCCCCTCCTCCCTCAGTCAGAGGTGCCACCTGCCTTCCGCCCCAGCTGGGGGATTTCTGCAGCTAAATATAGCCGCTCTGAATTAAAGCACAACAAAAATGAAAACACAAAGGTAGAATCAGCCCCGCAGCCAGCGACTTCAGAGGGAGTCAGCAGCAGCGCCGAGCCTCTGTTCTTCACAGCTGCATGACACTTAAATAAATTGCAGCCAGTGGCATCTTGTTTTTCTTGGCCTGCTCTGCGAGTCCCCATTGGTTTTTTTGGTAGCCTGCTTTACTGGATTTTTTTTTCCTCCTTTAAACCATAAAATTCCAACAGATCCACCCTTGGTTATCAAATTAAGACACGTTTTGGTTTGTCACACTTTTAAAGGAACGCCCCGCCCAAAATCTACATTCTCACCGCCTGAAGGCCTCGAAGGATGGCTCTGAAAAGTTTCTTCGCTCCCCAGAGGACGGCGGGAGTTTTCAGCTCCAGCTCGCAGCACTTTAAGGGGATTCCAGTGGCAACTGAGAGACTTAAATAAATGTCAAAACGTCCGAAGAAAACTTCTCACCACCTCGCAGCTCCAACGCTCTGCCAACAAGAAGAACATTTAGGGGATTTCTCAGCAAAGGGAAAATAGTTGAACATATGGATCCACTGTGGGGAACCGGTCTATCTTTATGATCTGAGTGGGTTATGAAAGCTTACATGCTGGACGATAAAGACGTAGCTATACATGCTTCTTTCCGTGTTACTGACCTCACAAAACATATTTGCACATTTTAAAGACGATGCTTGACATAAATTTTAAACTCTATTCGCTTCTTTTCCACCACAAATTAAAGCTCGTCCAGTCATTTCTGATCAGGAGAAATATGGATCAGTCGATGGATCAGTCAATGGTTGGAGGAGAACACCCGGTATCCTTTGAAGTCATTTAAAGAAGTAACATTTATTGAAGATTTTGATAACAGGAGGAACAGGAACATGGTCAAATACAGAAATTCAGTACTCCTTCCTGCTCCCTCTTAAACTGGTCAGGTTTTTATACCACCACACCATAGTACCATACGCTCAAAGAGATACAAGTATTTACATTGCATTACTTCATATCACGTTACACTCGAACAAGCCCATCTAGTTGTTTTACCTCGTCTGGCGCTGCTGTTGTCTTGCTGATTTCAAGTCATTGCATGTTATCGAATGTTGGGTCGGGAGGCAACCATGACCACCTCCTCTGACCTTGGTTATATAGGCACCTGTTGTCCTGAAGTAACCCATGTTTCTGCTGACAGGGCGCAGTGGTGACCCCAAGAACCCCTAAATTTAGAAAATTCCTTAACAATCCCCACAGCCGGCGGAGTTCGATATGGACGCACGGGCCACCCTTTAGCACCAGATTGAGACGCACCATTAACCACGATATAAACCCAACAGTAAATATTCAGAGAAAGTGACTGTAGTGACGTAGTTTTGAGAGCAAATCAGACACACTGGGTGGAGGGTAGGGGAGGAGGACGGCTCCATCAAACAAGCTTTTTATCCAAGAGATGATTTGTCCAGTTTATTGAGTCGGCTATTTGTCTGTGTCCCGAACAAACTATTTTTACGTCCAAATATGTTGTTTTTTCCTAAAACTGAGTGGTTTTGTTGTCTTTGCTGCTGGCTCTAAACATTCCTACAAAGTGACCATGAAGTGTCTTGTTGTGTTTCTCAGACCATCCTGGACCACATGCACCTGCGCTGTAAGTGTCACGGCCTGTCGGGAAGCTGCGAGGTGAAGACGTGCTGGTGGGCGCAGCCCGACTTCCGCATGCTGGGCGACTACCTGAAGGACAAGTACGATAGCGCCTCGGAGATGGTGGTGGAGAAGCACCGCGAGTCTCGTGGCTGGGTGGAGACGCTGCGGGTCAAGTACAACTTCTTCAAGCACCCCACCGAGCGCGACCTGGTCTACTACGAGGGCTCGCCCAACTTCTGTGAGCCCAACCCGGAGACCGGCTCCTTCGGGACGCGTGACCGAGCCTGTAACGTGTCGTCGCATGGCATCGAGGGCTGTGACCTGTTGTGCTGTGGCCGTGGCCACAACACCCGGACTGAGAAACGAAAAGAGAAGTGCCACTGTATCTTCCACTGGTGCTGCTATGTCAGCTGTCAGGAGTGCGTTCGCGTCTACGACGTCCACACGTGCAAGTGAGAGGCCTCTGCTGCCACGCAAAACGGACTGCTGGACTACAAAGTGCTGCACCGCCTGCACGACGCCCCGATCCCCGACATGACAACATATTCATCAGCACACCCACTTCAGCTATGGATTCTTCTTTTCCTTTTTGTTTTGATAAAAACCCGCCCTAGAGTCTTCCATCATAATACCCGGCGTTGACCTGATCTCCAGTCTAGTCCGCTCTCATGGGAAGAAGCTAAAGTTGCAGCACTGGGCGCCTCCCTTATCCCCCCACGTCTTTATTTATTTCCCTTCCATGCCGGCACAATGTTCGTGGCATGTACAGTAACACTTTTTACCTGTGAGATTAATGCAGTAAATAAACTTTTCAGACTTTTGCATTTGAGTAAATACAATAAACAAAAAGCTAACTAACACCTCACTTCTCCGGCCAGTCTGGCTGGTTTTTGTTTTTAAACTAAACCAACCTCCACGCTGTCGGCGGCCCCCCCGGGGGGGAAACCATCACTTTGTAAACTACTGAACTGAACAGGTGTTGGAAGCGCCACAGTCCTGTCTTCTGTAAACTACTGAGCTGATGAAATCCTCAGTGTGTTCCCTGCTGACGGACCAGTCACCCGGGGAAGATATATACGCCACAGTCTGATTTTATTGCCCTGCATTTCTGAAATATCACCACCGGGCTGGGACTAGAGGTATGCAGCATGTGTGTGAACAAGCACGCTCATTCCACTAACTAACAACCTGACACATGTACATGTACGCACTGTTCAGTTCCTCCAGGTGGTGCAGATTTGAGCAAATTCATCCCCGCCGGTTCTCAGGTTCTGGAGCAACCTGCGAAAACTGCAGCGCGACGTGACGTGTTATTCAAATCTGAGTGAAATTAATGCAACCGAGCGGACGATCACTTTGTGGCTGTTTTCTAAAGTCGAGCTTCAGCATGCTTCATGTTACCTCTGGTCTTATGAGCAAAGTGATTACTTCAGAGGCTTTTGTCTGACGCAGATCTTTCTTTCAATCACTGTAAAAAAAAAAAACAAAAAAAAACAGAAACCGGGGACGTGTGACGACATGTGGAGACCAGAGCAGCTTCTGATTGGCTCTCACACCCTCTTTTCCTGCCCTCCATATTTTCCCCCTCAGTTTGGACAGTTGAGGTTTTTCAGAAGTCTGATTTATGAACTTGTACTCTTGTCAGGGCACCCAAAAAAAAAGAAAAAAATACACACTCCAGCCTCACAGTTTTTGGTGAGTGGAGATATTGGAGGAGCAATACTATAATTTACTTTTTCATGGCTCAGTTGACAAATCATTTCACAGTCACTGAGGTAAATAGGTTTTTTTTTTGGGGTGGACGGAAAAGAATTCCGAAATTTACAGTTGTGCAAAGGTGTGTGTGTGTGTGTGTGTGTGTGTGTGTGTGTGTGTGTGTGAGTAATTGGAATAAAACGGACGGACGGACGGCTTCACAACGGTGGAACAAACTGTGGAGTTTCGACACAACATGTCCTGACAGTCCCACTGCTTCCTATTAATTACATCCCATCCCTGGGTGACGTAGCTTAGCATCACTTCTCCCGCTATATCCAAAGTTTTGTACAAATGTTTTAAAGTGAATAATTCCCTTTTTATTTTATAATCGTAAATGTTATGTTTTTATAAATATTATTTATTATACGATGTATATATCTGTATGACTGAACTAAGATTATATATTTGAAGAACAAATCTGTCTCATGCTTTTTGCTTTATGGCTGAACACACAAACACACATTAATAATAAATGGTATTATTAGTTATTAGATATCTCATACAGAAACTATACATTCATTTAAAAATGCAATATTTCTTCCTGTTTTAGTGACATTTGATAAAAGCTGCAATATGCAAGAAATTATAGAAAAAAAATATTTTATATTTGCATTGAGAGACATTAATGGTTTTGGTCTTTTTGTGGGATTTCTTAAGAATAACAACTGAGAAAATATGCAATATTTAAAATTTAATAGAGGGTTGGTAATCTTCAACAAGTACAACAGATTTTTAAAGGCATGTTTTCAGAGCGGTGGATTCTGAAGATGATTATGAACCCTATCTTTGAACCTTAGTATCAGTATGAACTCGAACTGAATATTAATTAAGAAGTCACTATTAATTTGCTCTACATGGTTGTTATACTTATTGATACTTCAGGGTTCTTGCTCCTTTCAAGCCTCTTTAAGTCCTCAACAAATATAATTTTAGACCCAAAATGTCACAACAATTTCTTTGTTAGAATATAGCCAATTTATTGTAGGGCCCGACCAATATGGAGTTTTTGAGGCTGATATTGATATTTAGCAGAAAAAAAAAAACTCTGATATTTGTTTTTTATGATTTGTCAAAGATTTGTTGAAAGATGTGTCTTTTAACACTTGCAACAACGCTATAAATTGAAGGCATAAAACTTATCTTTTTCTACAACTTTTATTTCACAACTTTCAAGAACAAAGAAGTGAACTTTGTGAACAAAATAACGTGCAAAACTGCAGTAAATCTCTGGATACTGTGTTTTTCTTTTGGCATTAAACACACCATCTGAAAATATTACTTTTCCTACAGCAAATTTAAGACAAATTAAGACCTTAATTACCCAGATTTTAATTGAAGACATTTTAAGGAACTGTGGGAACCCTGACACTTATATACTTATACTTCAGAGGACATACTAGCTGATATAAAATGAGCTGATCTAGATGATCACGTTAAGCAGGAGGTGAGCATCCATGATGATGAGTTATAATTGGAGCTACTTGTTAAACCACTGACTGTGTTTTCTTGATTGCACAACACTGATGCTGTGGAGGTTAACCACAAATGCCTGACAGGGTTCATCTCATTATGAGCTGCCAAATTTCTCATAATCATGAGATAATTACACTGGCTCATAATTATCAAGACCGTATGATTTCAACATGCCATCATTAAGAGAGGAGCACCTGACGATGAAAAAATAAACACCTATTGTACATGGCAGCGCGGTGAGAGGACATTTCATCAGTTCATCCAGACACTTCAAAGCATCTCGTAGAATTAATTTATTATTATTATAACATAAAAAGTTCAGGTCATGAGCAGGTACATAACAAAAAGTGTCCTGGAATGATCAAATGACACGTTCGTGCACACAAATAGAGACATTCTGATAGTGTTTGACGTGCACAGCTACTTTTATATCCCAAATCCCAAAGGAGTGTTTGGGTCGTCACATGGACACTACAGCAGCAGCCTTCTGCAAAAACACTGCTGTTATCTGACATGTTCGCATGGAGGAGGAGGAGGAGGAGAAGGAGGAGAAGGAGGAGAAGGAGGAGGAGGAGGAGGAGGATGCCGCCTGGTCGGTTGCTGCTTTCTGCAGTGCAGAGAAAAAGCAGAGACAGAGCTTGAGGCAGAGACGGAAACGATCCTTCCCTCGCTTCTTCCTGCCGATCCTCCACTACTGAATGATCAGAGACAAATAAAAGTGAGAGCAGACACGCCGCCGCAGGAGACCACCTGTCTGCTCGGCCTATTTTTAGGCTCTGAGGCTGCGACGACACCCAAAAAGTTCAGGCTAAGAGCGGAAAAGTTTGCTTTTTGTTGTTTCGCCGTCAGCCCGGGCGGCCCGGCCTCATGAGGAAAGATTAGCCAGACGACTTTAAAAAGAGGAATATCTTCTCCATCACAGTAAACGCTCTAGTCCTGTTGTAGGAGAGACAAACAGACACCTCTAACCTTCAGCTTAAACACATCTTTACTGAAGCAATAGTGACATTTTGGGAAACTTTCTTGTCAAGCTGGTTAGCTTAGCTTAGCATCAAAAGCACACATAACACACACTCATGGCTGGTCTGCCACTTTTCAGACTGTTTATCTCCCTGTGGCTCTTTTTGAGTCTCTTTGTTGTTGTTTTGTCACTTTTTCATAGTTCTGTCTCTCTCTGTAGTTGTTTGTCTTTTCGACTTTTTGTCGATGTTCTGTCTCTTGGTTGTCATTCGTTGTTTTTGTGATTTGTGTCTCTTTGTGGTCATTCTGTGTCTTTTTGTGGTTGTTTTGTGTCTCTTTGTGGTCATTCTGTGTCTTTTTGTGGTTGTTTTGTGTCTCTTTGTGGTCATTCTGTGTCTTTTCGTGGTTGTTTTGTGTCTTTTTGTGGTCATTCTGTGTCTTTTTGTGACTGTTTTGTGTCTTTTTCTGGTCATTCTGTCTTTTTGTGGTTGTTTTGTGTCTCTTTGTGGTCATTCTGTGTCTTTTTGTGGTTGTTTTGTGTCTCTTTGTGGTCATTCTGTGTCTTTTTGTGATTGTTTTGTGTCTCTTTGTGGTCATTCTGTGTCTTTTTGTGATTGTTTTGTGTCTTTTTCTGGTCATTCTGTCTTTTTGTGGTTGTTTTGTGTCTCTTTGTGGTCATTCTGTGTCTTTTTGTGGTTGTTTTGTGTCTTTTTGTGGTCATTCTGTGTCTTTTTGTGGTTGTTTTGTGTCTTTTTGTGGTCATTCTGTGTCTTTTTGTGGTTGTTTTGTGTCTCTTTGTGGTCATTCTGTGTCTTTTCGTGGTTGTTTTGTATCTTTTTGTGGTCATTCTGTGTATTTTTGTGGTTGTTTTGCCTCTTTTCATAGTTGTTCTGTCTCTTTGTAGTTGTCTTAGTCTCTGTGTTGTCTTTTTGTGGTTCCTTTGTGTCTCTCTGTTGTCATTCTCTGTCTCTTCGTGGTCATTCTGTCTTTTTGTGGTTGTTTTGTGTCTCTGTTGTCATTCTGTGTCTTTCTGTGGTTGTTTTGTGTCTCTGTTGTCATTCTGTGTCTTTCTGTGGTTGTTTTGTGTCTCTGTTGTCATTCTGTGTCTTTCTGTGGTTGTTTTGTGTGTCTTCCTTGTCATTCCATGTCTCTTCGTGGTTGTTTTGTCTCTTTGTTGTCTTTTTCCTGTTCTTCCTGGTCATTTTACGTGTCTTCCTAGTGTCTCTTTGAGTGACATTTCATGGTTGAAGACCTGAGGACCTGGCAGACCTCCTCAGCTCTTCATATGCTATGCTAAGCTAAGCTACGCTAAGCTGCTGCTGGCTCTAACTCATCATATCTACCATACAGACATGAGAGGGTTTCTAATGTCCACCTCATCCAACAAGACAGCAAATGAACTCTGTAGGTCTCTGTTCCTTTAAGGCAATTTGGTGATTTCAAAGTAAAGTGTAGAATTATAAACACAACAACATCATCAAACAGCAGAGTCTGCATTACAGATTTACATATGGATGCACGCAGGAAAACATAAACACCAGAAAATGTGGATGTTGATTTAAAAATGTATTTCTGAGTAGATTACTTGCACAGCTAGGCGTTAAGGTGTTTGGTTTATTAATCTATACAGTACAGGATGATGTTTAAGAGGCTTCACACAGCTGCTATGTGATTCATTTGATGAAGGAGAATGGACGTTAATAAACTGAATGGACAGTTTACAGACTTCCACATGAGCTCCCGTCCACCCCGGACAGGAAATGGTGAGTGGTGACCACGCCGCCTGATGCAGGCGCTGCAGTCTTACCGCTGAAGGATGTCTCTTTCTCACTGCGTGGCTCCGCTGAGTCTAGATAAACTTTTTAGAACCCAGTCTGCAGGGACAAAGAGGACCAGGATTAATCTCACTTCATATAACGATCAAAACATAAACATCTTGAACGTCTCATTATTTTTTTCCCGTCCTCTCTCGGCTACGTTTGTAAATGAAAATGGGTTAAAGTGTCACAGGAAATGAATACTTACGCTCCTTCGTCCTTCAGTAGACTCAGGAACTTGCTAACTCTGTAGCCGGCGTCCATCTGGCAAACAGAAAAGAAAGAGACACATTAGTCCTCAGTGTGATGTCATGAGCACACCTTTATTGATAGCTGTTTGATTTCCCTCTGAATTCAGAAGCAAGGTGTTGAAACGTGACGACAGGTGCTGGAGTTCACGCTTCGATTTGCACAAACAGGACTGCAGAGGAGAGGGGAGGAAGTCAAGTTAACAGCATCCCATGAGGTGAGTTACAGTCCGCCTGGAGTGGCCTGGAGCTACGAGAAAGAGACGAAGATGAAGAGGAGGGTGAAGAGTGATGGTGGACGAGTGCGTCGCTGCCTGGCTGTCTCTTCAGGCTGCATCACCCCTAGTTCCTGTGAGAAAAACGATTAAAAACTGTGAATCTGAGCAGCAGAAACAGAAACGTTCTGCTGTTCAGTCGCTGACATGAGACGACATGGATGTAAAATATTCAATTTAATTCAGACTTTGAGAACGAGAGTAAAGTCATTATTTACAAGATTAAAGTCATAACATGCTGTAGGAGAAATACTGCTGGTAAAAACTTCAGTAACGTTAGAAAGATATCGGCAGATTCCAACTTCCTGGATCTATAAATCAAATCCAGTCTGACCTAAAAATGCAAACGAAGCATTTCTGCAGTTTAGTGAAGCTACAACCTTATTTTTACCAGAACGATGCGTCCTCGGTGCTCGACTTCATTAAAGGACAAGTTTATTCTGGTAAATAATGACTTTACTCTCCTAAATTTACAACTTTGTTCTCATAAATATTGAGTTAAATCACGTAAATTTACCACTTTATTCTCATAAATTTACAACTTTATTCTTGTAAATAATGACTTAATGTTCCTAAATAATGACTTTAATCTCGTAAATTTACAACTTTATTCTTGTAAATAATGACTTAATGTTCCTAAATAATGACTTTAATCTCGTAAATTTACAACTTTATTCGAGTAAATAACTTAATTCTCATAAATAACGACTTTAATCTTGTATATTTACAACTTTTTTTCTCATAAATAATGACTTCTTCTTCTGTACAAAAACAAAAAAAAAAAATTCTCAATGTGGCCGTAATACTACACCTCCATCTTAAAGTCTGGTCACATAACAAACACCCTTTATTAAATTTCAATCATCTAACTTTCTGATAAATAAATCAAACACTTGAGATCTGGTCCAGGACCTCCTTTTCCATTATTGTCATGTTATTTTTAATGGAGGTGTACAAATAAAGCTTTCATTCAAGCTGAAGAAAAAAAGGGGAAAAAGAGGCTGCATCTTCTCTTTACAGAGTCGATCAAATTGATCATGTTCCTGGTGTTCTGACAGGGTGGAGGGCCTCTACAGGGCTTTGAAAGAAAAAAAAAACCTCACAGGCCAAACCACAAAACCCCTAAAGAGACAGTTTAAAAGGTGAGTAGACTTTCTACCTACTGGACTCATCTACTGATGTGCTGAAAGGAAGCCAAGAATCTGCTGAGCTGGTGGTGCTGGTTCTAGATGAATGGTTTAACGTAGCCGTTGTCTTAACCTCCCGTATGTGTCGGATGACTGGTCTTTATTGAGTTTGCTCTAAATTGTAGGTACACCCAGACCACGAGGTGCGTCTGATTGCTCTTATGAGTCGCTTCCCTCTGATTCAGAACATGTGAACGTAACTTTGAGACCAACGGCGAACAAACTGGTGGACCAGAAATGTTCTGGATCCTTCTGCTCAACAAATCATCAGGAAAGCCACACAGTTTTTCACTCCGGCTAATAGATGACAGTTTTTTTGTGACTGATTCTGTTGACTGTCGAGAATGCCGGCCAGATGTGGAGGAAGAGGAGGGTCGGGCTGCTTGAGTTCAGACCGCACTGTTACAAAACAATAACAGAGAGGCTGAGCGCTCTGAGATATGCCCTTCACAATAAAAGCTAAAACAAGACAGCACATGGAGCTGGATCAGCTTTACATTTCCTATCTGTTAGTCACTGACCATGGCAGTATTACATGTGTTTTATATTTCTATTTCTTATTAATGTGTGCCTTTAAGCCGACACACTCAAAATTTCGTTATGCGTGCATAATGACAATAAAGACACTTCAATCATGATGCTTTCAGCTAAATGCTAACGTCAGCGGGCTAACAGGCTCACAGTGCTAATGCTAAGATGCTAATGCTCTGCAGCTATGTTTGTAGCGTCCATTCGTCCCTGTTTAGCATGCTACGATCTGCTAATCTCTTCCACAGTCACAGTTCTGTCAATACTAAATAAAACAGTGACTGTGCATGTAGAGGAAGATTTTAGATGAAGAACGTCAACATTTTAGACAACAATAGAGAGAAGATATCATAATATACCTTAGTAGTAAAATGTAAGCTGAGAAACAGAGGAAATAGAAACTGAATGGACAGAAACAGGAAAAGAAAGGAATAATAAACCATTTGATATGAAGACGTCATCTTAAAGAAACACCATGATTCTTCTAAACATGAATGAAACCACAGTTTCTGCAGCTATTTGTTCATAAACTAAAGCACATCCAGGTGTAACCTCCTCACCTGTGCAGCCATTTCAATCAGCATGAGCAGCTTCTTGATGCCGATCCACAGAGTTTGGCCCCTCACAGCTTTAGCGATGCCGGCCCTCTCCACCTCCTGAAAACTGCCCAGCAGCTGAGGGGAGGAAGTGGAAAAAAAAGAGGCTGATTCATGGTGCAAATTTCAGGGATTATAGGGAAGAACTTCACACCACAGTTCATAAAATAACAGTAAATAATGTTGACTGGGTGGAGCGTGTCAACAGTGAAGTAATGCACATTATATTTTCTGAATAACACGAAGTAAATGTCAAATTAATCAAAGATTTTTTTTTTTTTTGCAAAGTGCTTTTTTTCAGGCATGCTCGTGTTTCACCTCCAGGGCCTCGACCAGCTGCTCTCCGCTCGAGATGTTGGGGATGTGGATGGTGGTGCTGAAAGCGTCCAACATCTCCATTTCCTGCAGGACGTCTTTACGGCTCGTGGTGCCGATGATGAGCAGCTTACGACCCTGAGAGACGAAGCAGCAGCGGTTAATTAATTAAAAATGAAAAATAAACACATTAAAAGTACTTGATGTGGACTTAAATGGAGATATGAGGTGATGGATTGTGGATTATTGGTTTCTATCTGAAGGCACTTGCAGGATCTTGCAGGTTTTCTGTGAGGGATGAGTCTAATTACAACAAGATTTTGTTGGATTTGATACAATATTAGTTTATCTGTGATGAGGAAAGTTGAGAGAAAAGATGAAAATAGTAAAGCTGTTGCTGTGGTCTTCAGACAAAAAACAACCTTTGGTCGTTGAGTTCTTTCTTTTACAGGGTTTTTGCACCATTTTAAAAGTCAAATTTAATACTTTTTAAGACCTTTTTAAGACCTCAACAAATATAATTTAAGACCCAAAAATGTCACAACAATTTGGTAGAAAATAGTCAATTTATTGTAGGGCCTGAACAATATGGAGTTCTTGAGGCTGATACCGATATTGATATTTAGCAGGAAACAAATCTGATAACTGATTAGTCTCTGATCATTTTTTTCAGCCCTTTAACACTTGAAACAATATAATTGAGGGCATAACACTTTGTGAACTTTGTAGACAAAATAATGAGAAAAAATACAGTAAATCTCTGAATGGTGTGTTTTCCTATTGCCATTAAAAGCACCATCTAAAAATGTAATACCTACAGCAAATTTACGGTAAATTTCAGACAATTTAAGACCTTAATTACCGGGATTTTAACTTAAGACATTTTAGTCAAAACGTTTTCTGTCAGCTGCTTCATAGACGAGGCTCATAACAGCTGCCACATTGTGGAAATTTGGTTTTGATGCACTTTGTGCTTCAAAACTCTTATCGGCCGTCGGTGGTCGTGTCTCACGGTGAGATCCAGGGCCGCCGTTTGGCTGCAGGATGACGGTGAACAGAGGCCTTAAGTCACAACCAGAGCACAGGGAATAGAAAATAACAACACAACGCCAGAGAAGAAAGAGGAGACGCTAAAGAAATGTAGCTCCGCTAAGCCGACAAGCTGGAGGAGGACCAGGAGGAGAAGGCGAAGGAGGAGAGGCAGAGGAGTGGCGAGCAGACAGGGGGATTATGGCTGCCGGCTGCCCCCCCATGGCGTGGGGGGTTGTGATGCTGCATGCAGATGAGGTGCCACACAGGCGGCGGCGCTGCCAGGTCCTGGCTCTCTCACAGAGCCCTTTCTCCTGCCGGTCCCCCTGGCCTCCCCCGGCCCCAGGCACCCCGCTGGGCTCAGCGCTTTACAGCCCCGGAGGAGCGCTGCAGCCAGCATTGAGCAGCCGGCCCCGCGCAATATAGTGGGCTATACTCTCATTCACAAACCCCACCAACAACAGACACTACAAGCAAAGAAACGATGAGAAATGGGTCTCTACCACCACCATTCACTGCGAGCACAACGGGCCGGACCGAAACACTCGCTAATAACCATACACTCACACACACACAGACGAGACACCCAACTATCCCACACAGGACTTCTGCTCTGGCATCTGTAAGATCTGCTGCCCTCTTTCTGACACCGAAGGACTAGCAACACCACAGCGAGCACGCCACGGACAAACAGTGATGAGAAAACGTTCGTTACCTTCGGAGGAGGTTTCTTCAGCAGCACCAGCAAAGCTTGTAACACCAGGTTGGAGAAACGAGGGCCAATCGGGACGTAGTCTGACGAGACAGATCATTTTTTATTGTCAGTTTTATTTTCTAAACTAAAAATGTAATTTAAAATCTTCAACAGCAGCAGCGACTATCGACCTTACCTAACAGACGTTCAATGTCATCCACGACCACACAGCTCAGCTGGGATTTATAGGCATCTTCAAATATCTGATCACAGGGAATAAAAGAGCAAAACATGTTCAGATTAAAGGCTTGTGGTTTTATTTTTTATTGATTTATTTCTCCAAATATTTTCAATTGAAAAAAAAAAAAAAACATATTTCTTGAGTGAGTTTGAGCACTCAAAGTGACACACCCGACGACTTTCATAGATGAAACAAATATTTGTTAAATCACTAAAATACTGAAACATGGTGGACATGAAGAGGAAAATATTCGGTGTGGGGAAAAAATATTGATATGGCAATATATTGTGATACTTTTTCCTCTTATATATATATATATATGTATAAAAATTTGTATTTTAAGCTGTATTTGAAATTTCACAGAGACCCATGTAGAGTATTGCAATATATCGCAATATCACAATAACGTATTGTATCATGACTCAAGTATCCTTGCCACTACCCACCCCTACAGAATATGATCAACATTACATTAACTTCACCCTTCACTTCACTTCATTCAAACGTGACACATTCATGCAGTAAAGCTATAAGGAGGTGAAAGAGAACAGCATTAAACTAACATTTACAGACATACTGCAGAGATGAGCTCATAACCTTTTTGATGGCTTGGCATTTGGCGATCTCCGAGTGTCCGATCATCTTGTCGGGGGAGCAGATCTTGATGAAGGGGAACTGGGAGTCTTCAGAGATCTTAGCAGCCAGTGCTGTTTTCCCACTGTTAGGTGGACCTGAGGGAGAGGATCAACCCCACAGAGCAGGAATTATTATCATTATTTGGGTATATCGTGTTCATTTCTGTCTAGTGACCTACCCTCCAGCAGCACAGAGACCAGCGGCGTCCGGTCGCTGTTCTTCGTCTGCTGCACCAGCAGCTCCCCGTTCTCCAGTACCGCCGACACCGGGTCGCCCCATCGGATTATCCCGTTCATGATGTAGCTGGCGTAGTCCTCCTGATTGGTGCCGAACGCCTGGACAGGAAGAGACAGAGAGATAGTGTTTAGGCTGACATTTTTTTTTTAATGTGAAGTGAGAAAGAAAATAAACTTAAGATTAAGGTGAACTCAAAACATAAATTATTTATTTATATATATCTGAGCTGCTCACTACTGTAAAAATCAGCGTTTCTCAAAGCCAAACATGACGTCCTTCAATGTTTCATTTTGTCGACAGCTCAAAGATGTTCAGTTTATAGTTTACGTCACAGAGGAGGAAAGAAACCAGAAAATATTCACCTTTAAGAAGCTGAAATCAGAGATGCACAAGAACATATCTTGTCGTTAAGTCTCATTATTGCCCAAAAAAAACCCATCTAATTTACCAAAAGTTTCCAGCAAGTTTCCACAGTGGTTTCCAAAACTTTTCTTTTGTAGGGACAAATATTTTCAACTAGGGTGACAACTAGAGGTGGGGGAAAAATACTGATATGGCAACATATCGCTATACTTTTTCTTCTGATACAATATTGATTTTTAATTTCTTAATGTTGATTTTTTTTACCCCTTAAAAAAATTATTTGTGCCGACTAAGAATCCAGAACGGCTTCTGCACATTGAAATGAAAAGTTAAATACAAAATAATCTGCGTTAACGCGGTACCTTCACAAGCCGTATATGTATGTATATATGTACAGATATGTATGTGTATCCATATATATAAACAGTATTTAAAGCTGCATTTTAAATTTCTCAGTGATCTATGTAGAATATCACAACATATCACAATATTACAATATCGCAATAATGCATTGTATCGTGACTCAAGTATCACGATATGTATCGTATGGTGAAATCCTTGCCAAAACCCACCCAAGTGACTACTCGAGGTTTTGTAAATAATCCTGACTAATTGTTCATGGCTACGTTAAATTTTAAAAATATGTTGATGTTGACAAATTAATGTCATGTGATCTGTATCCCGCTTTATTTTGAAATAAAGTGAATCTGACAAAGAAATCGAGACAGAGACGTGAAGCAACTTACAGGTTTGATGTCGTTATTCAGCGAAGCCATGAAGTCCAGCCTGCTGACCTGCAGCCTCTCTGCCGTCTCTATGTTTACCTCCACTGTGTTACTGGCCTGCAACAAACACACAGGAAAAAAAACACATGGCTGAGCGACAGCTGATAATGAGCTCCTTTCATTCCTGGATGAACTCGACGGCCCCTTGTTAATGAAACCCTTTACATGAAGTATTGCACGTTCAGATTGTGTCAGCAGACAATGAACTCCCTCAGAGCAGAAAGGTCAGACCAGGAGGAGGAGGAGGAGGGAAGGAAAACGTCACGGCCAGCAGATATGCGTACGTCATTTATCATCACCCTCTAATATCTGCTGCGAACACTTAACAGATGAGAAGTTCAGCCGAGTGGATTTGAGCCTCTGCACCTGATAAAACACTTAACGGAGGGCGAACACCTGCTCCTTTACCTGGTCCTTCCTGGATAAAGTGGCACTATACAGCTCTCCAACATGTCTGCCAGGTGTGTGGCCTGCACCTTAAACGGCTCAACAACATGAAGGATTTGACATTTAACTTACTCGTTTTATTTTGGATTTCAAGTGCAGAAACTTTAGGACGGAGAGCTGCAGTAACGAGTCCTAAAAACCAGGGAATGACTCAGCATTTTTGCACTTCCCTCATCTCTACTCGGACTTTTGCAACTGTGGTGTAGTTTGTTTATAGCGTGAAGTTAGCATTTCATTTCTTCCGATGGCACTGAAGAAAAAAAACACCTTTAAAACATCGGAAACAAGTCTGGAATATGTAAATCTTCTGTTAAGGCACATATTATTTTGTTTCTGTTAGGTTTGCATATGTTAGTAGTATTTATATCACAAATAAATAAATTATTCAGCCAAATTAGCATAACACAGCTTCTATATATATAAATTATGTTAAAGATGACATGAATTAATTATAATAAAGAAACTTAGAACATGATAGAAGTATGAGAAGGAGTACAGTTATTGGTATCTATATCGCTGAAATGGGAGATAAATATCTGCTGATGCTGTTGATTACTCGTGATTTAGTGACTGGTTACATTACTGCTGATAATCTTATTTATAAGGAGATGGGATGACATGATGATGGGCTGCTGCTGCTGCTGCTAAAGACTCATTTTCTGACACTTTCCACACTAATCCCACTGTGGGGATGACCTCTGACCTTGATGTGTCGGTTCATAGCCGTGGACTGTGCAGCCCTGACCAGACCCTCCAGCTCGGCGCCGCTGTAGTTCTTGGTCTCCACCGCCAGCTCCTTGATATCCACGTCGGTGGCCAGCAGATCGTACTGACGCATCTTCGCCGTGTGGATATTGAGGATCTGAACACGACCATTTTCGTCCGGTAACCCTGGTAGGATAGAGGTGAAACACAGGATGAAGGGTCTTTAACAAGAAGAGTTATAACGTCTTTAACTCAAACTGAGGGCTCCACTTCACTGGTTTGAAGAAAAAGTTCACCTTATCAGTGAGTTCTTACCGATCTCCATCTTCACCTCCAGTCTTCCCGGCCTCAACAAGGCCTCATCTATCAGGTCAGGCCTGTTGGTCATTCCTGAGGGACGGACAGACGGACAGATAAAGAGATGAGTTAGAGAGCAGATGTTCAGGGAGGAAGTGAGAGTTTATCAGCTCCCGAGCACCTATGACCAGGATGTTGTTGAGCTGCTCCACTCCATCGATCTTGGACAGCAGCTGGTTGACGACGGTGTCGTGGACTCCCGTGCTGCCCGCCATGCTGCCACGCTGTTTACAGATGGCGTCGATCTCGTCAAATATGATGATGTGAAGGCCGCTGTTCGCACCGAGCTGTGCAGAGGAAAGAATAAAGAAAGGTTAGCAGGTGAACAGTACACGTGTCTGTTTAAAACATCCACGGATGTGTTCTTCTTCACAGGTTTCATATCAAATTAAAGGACCTTTCCACCATTATCAAGGTCATAATTACTATTTTAATTGGCCTGAGGTGATGTTTTGTCAGGTGGGTTTGCACACAAGGAATCTGTCTTTGTGTTTTTGGTGCATAACAATAAGAAAGTCAAGAGATAAAATCTGAAAATTACAATAGAAAAATGCAGATAAATGTACGTTTGGTAGCTATAAAAATAAAATTTCTAATCCTTGAGACACTACGCACGGCCTTGTGAAGTTATTAAATTACAATAATATCATTAATTATAAATTACATTAATATTACTCATGCATCAGAATAAAAAAGAATTGATTTCCAAACACCTTCAGGCTATTGAATAAAAATAAAATGATCATATTTTATTTTAGTTATCATGTCATGAATTCTGTCAAATATTAAAAAAAACCCTGGAAATACTGGAAAATAACTGACCAATTTTCCAGTCAGGAAAACGAGGGAAAAATTTCTGGAAACAGTTTAATTAACCTGGAAAATAACTTATTTGTTACTGTATCCTCCCCATGCCTTGTGAGCTAACGCAAACGGTTAAAAGTTACTTTTAACCTATTTGCATAAATAATTTTCCAGATACTTTAACCGTTTCCAGGACATTTGACTTTTTTTTCTCATTTTCCGTGACTGGAAAATTAAACATTTTTTATCCAAAAATAAGTATTTATTATAAACTTATATAAACTTGTTATTACATATTTATATTTTATTCAGCTTCGTCTCATCTATTATTATTATTATGATTGTCATTACTCTAATTAGTGAACTCAGTACACAGGTGTGCACATTGGACTTGTTTTTTTTGTAATTTGTGGCGTGTTGTTGAGGGGAAAATTTTATTTAGCACCTTCTTCACCTGAGGAAATGACAATAAATGAAATAGAGCTAAATAATCCTCCCTGTGTGACTACTTTTTATAGTTAACACCAAGCTAATATCTTCCTCTCTTGCATTCTTTCAGAGACGTAAAAACGAATCGGTGGCGACGCTGACAGCAGCAGGGTGGGGGGTTATCTGTCCATCTCCAGAGCTGTCAGTCTGGGCTGCAGCATTTAAAGCAGGTGTGGAGCTATCCTCATCACACACTGGATGGAGTGTGTAGGGAGGTCTGTTAGGAGGTCAAAGACAGCCCAGCCCCTCATTAGGTGGTGAGGAGTGAGGCTCCACGCTGGGGTCTCCCCGTCCAAACCAACCAGAACTTTACCAGTTATTACTGCCACGTCTGGCTAAAGGGCAGATCTCTCCACTCCTGCAGAAATGAGTTTTTCCCTCCTCTGACAGATGAAATGCTTATCTGTGTGGGGAGAACACTGATCCACAGCAGCAGACTCCATAATAAAACCTCAAAACTCTCTACAGATCTCAGTGTTTTTAAGTGCTCACCCTCTTCTGCTCGTCCTCGGCGTCTGCAAACAGCTTCCTGACGTTGGCCTCGGACTCTCCCACGTACTTGTTGAGGATCTCGGGGCCGTTGACGATCTTCGGCTCCCGGGCCTTGAGCATCTTGCCGATCTGCCGCGCCATCAGGGTTTTTCCGCAGCCTGGAGGTCCGTACAGCAGGATGCCCTTCACATGTTTACAGCCTGGAGGTTAAAGTGAGGCCTGGTTAGAGACTGGTTATAAAGCTCATATCTTTGTGAGGTGAAGCACCGTCAGACGACTTTTAATCTGATGTGTCAAACATGCAGCGTCTTGTCCCGACATTTAGTTCACAATTTGATTTTTTTAGCCCCTTTTTCTTTAACTCATTACTTTACTATTAGCTGCAGTCTTGGAGTTGTGACTGTTGTTAACTTTATTTACTGTTTACTAGGGGTGGGTTTTGGCAAGGACTTCACAATATGATACGTATCGCAATACTTGAATCAAGATACAATATTTTTGCTATATTGAGATATTCTACACTGAGAAATCAAAAAAGCAGCTGAAAATACAAGTTGTATATACAGCATGTACATATATATGTATGTATATTTATATATATATGTACATATATTTATATCTGTACTGTTATACTGAGTGATAGTCACAGTGAGCTTTAATGACTGAAATGAATTCAGTTCATCCTTGAGTTTAAAATGGATGTTTGTGGCGTTTCCTGAGAGTTTGTCACTCAACACATAAAAGACAAAAACTGTTGACGCTAACTCTCATACATAATTACTCCAAATACATAAATTGGAAATGACAGAACACATGACAACAAGTAAATAAACTGTGACAGGAGAAAATATAGAGTACGACAAATGAAACCACAAAAACTGACTGATGGGTCAACACAGCTCCAGCAAAAAACTGAGTATGCAGATTAATGTTTTCACTATTTTTTTTTTTATTTAATAGATCAAACAATAAATCCAGATAATAATCTGCAGACTAACCCATCATGAAAATAATTGTTAGCCATGATGGATATAAAACTTGAATTTGTTGTTTCATCCCTGAAAATGTCAAATAAACTACACGTAGACAGTTATTCCACCACACATTTCCTTTGTTTCATCCCTTCTTCTACAAACATCAGGCTCGGCGCTCCACCACGTTTACAGTGGAGGTCTTTTAATGGCCTTTTGCACCTGCTTGATGACATTTAGCCCAGACTAATTGAGAGGCCCCGATAACCATCTGAGCTGCCATTTGGGCTCGCTGAAGGAAAAGCAGCCAGGATGACAGGTGGAGGGAGGGTGGAGGGAGGCTTCAGTCTGCTTCACCTCTCTGGGAGCAAAGGGGAGACAAGGTGAAACCTCGGTGCACACATGAACGCCACCTCTTCTGTCAGCGTTACCTTTAGCTGGACGCTCTATCAGGCCACGCCATCTCATTACAGCCGCCAGCTGCCGCACCGCCAAACGGCCCTAAAGGTCAGCTGGTCCGCCGCTGGACGCCACCACGGCCCTGACACCGAGTGCCGAGATTTAAGTGAAGTTTGTATTTGCCGATCTCAGAAGTCTTGACGACAAGTCTTCACAAGACTTCTGGGAGCGAGGATTAGTCGCAAAGAAGAACACCTGATGGCCTTTGCTAACAGTCAATCAAGTCGTCATGTGACAGCTGTCAGAGGTCTATTAATGAGGGCGTGCGGGGATCGCCGTTGGGGTTTTTAGTCACAGTCGAGGCTCAGTGGACGGACGCTGATCGTTGCGTTCCTCAGAGGAATTACTCCTCTGCCGTCGTGTTGATTTAAGGATTAAACAGGAGCTGAGCAGAACAACTGAAAACAGTGATTCTTTTCAGATATTACTCATCTGTTCATGATAAACACTGAAAACTGCTTCACTGATTCTGAGACAGAACATAATAATTAACTTTTCTATCATGTCCATGTCAACAACTTATTATTAACATACTTCTACCTGTATAATTACCATGACAAATATAAAAAAAAGTCATGTTTTGGGCCGACTGTTAATCCAAAACTTATGTATGTTAAAATAAAAAGTTAAATAACAAATACAATTAAAAAAAGTAAAAAATCTGCATTAACCCGCTAACTTTGACAGCCCTAACATATATATGTAAATATGTTTACATAAACACACGCATTTGTACATACATACAACTTGTATTTTAAGCTGCATTTTAAATGTCTCAGTGATCTATGAAGAATACTGTAATATCAAAATAATGTATTGCATCGTGACTCAAGTATCGCGATATGTATCGTATAGTGAAGTCCTTGCCAATACCCACCCCTACCACTTAGATAATTACATTATAATGCATTACACCAGTCATCATAATTCATTATGAATTATAATACACTATTATCGATCATTGCAAAAAAAATGAAGCAATTATGATGTATTTTGACAGGTTTTTTTACTTTTATAATGCATTATGATTGCTGTGAGTGCTTGTAACCATAAGTCAGAGCTGTAAGCAGATTATAAATTATGTTTACAATGTCTTCCAGATGTGGGCGTCACAGCTGTTGATATTTAGCGTCTTGAAAGAAAAATAATTTTGAAATATACGTTAAGACTGTCAGAAATGTTTCAGATGGAAACCGGAAAATTTAGACGACCTCATGAGACGTGAAAGAAGGAAACTCACCCATCTGTTCTACGATTTCTGGAGGGAAAACTCGGGAGGCGAAGGCTCGACGGAAGATGTCCGAAAACTCCTTGTCAAGACCGCCGATACCCATCCGCTCAAAGTTCCAGTCCGGGCTGATGATGGACTGGCGGGACTCTCTGGTCTTGGACTTCCCTGGAGGACGGAGACAGAAACAGACACTAAAAGAAGAGTCTGCTGTTGTGTGATTATTTACCAAAAGGCACTTCTGACTCTTTAAATTGACAGTTATAAGAGAGTTATTTTGAGTCCCTAAATGATTGTTTGCTGTAAAATGGATATGGTGCACTTTGTTTCTGACTAACATGTTGAATAAATGGTCGCTATATTAACAAAAAGAGAATATATTAACTTTAGAGTTGGTCATGGAGGTGTTATACTGATATTACGCCACTGCCAACAACATGTCAAAGAGAAAGCAAAGTGTGCCCCCTTGTGGCAGCAAAAACACACATTTCTATATTTTCTTCAGTGGCTGTGAGGTGATCAGACCACCAAGAGTTAAAATGTGTCGTGGTCAGTTACTAAAACTCACCTATCAGGGTCATGGCTGAGCTCTCTGACTTCTCAAAAATCACCTGACTGTTTCCTAGCAACAAGCCGATCTCAATCTGAGGAAAGAAAGAAGAAAGAAGATAAAATGACATCAAGGGGTTTAAACTGACTGTGCTTCTTATAAATCAATCATTTCCAAACATACGGACAAAATATTTAGAGGAAAATTTGTAACTGCAAAAGGCTCTATTGATGATACCTTTGGTTTCTTGCCAGTGGTTTGGTTTCCCTTCAGGATGCTGGGGTCCATGGCCTCCATGTCCTTTATGACCAGACCAAACAGCTTGTCACAGAAACTAAACACCAGCTGGAGCATTGATGGAAACAGAAAAACAAAGATTTTACAGTGAACGTACGTCACATATTTCTGTTCATCATCCTATGAACCTCAGGCTTAGTCATAGAAATGTCAGAATATTCTATATTTATTATTGAATATTCATTGTTAAGCCCTTAAAGCACCTGCTGGCCGACGCTGAAGGCCTGGCTGTTGAAGTGCTGGATGAACTCGCTGGCCATGTTGTCCGAGTCGTACGGGTTGCTGTCCACACTTTTCTTCTGCAGGAAGTCGATTTCCACTGTCATGGTGCTGATGCACTGTTTGGACTTGTCAAACTTGTAGTTTGTTACTATAAGAGGGTCAAAAAAAACAACAAGAGACAGCTGGTGAGGTGGTTCACGACCTTTTCACATCAAGGACTCGAATCTGAGAGGATTCTTACTGTTAGGTCTTTTATTAGGGACGTATAGAAGTTTATTAACACTGAAGGAAGTCATAAATATAAAGCAGGGTATTTTTTAAGACACTTTTGAAGACCTCAAAAAATATATATCAGACCCAAAAATGTCATAACAATTTCTTTGATAGAAAACAGTCAATTTATTGTAGGGCCCGGCCAATATGGAATTTTTGAGGCCATGTTGATATTTAGCAGGAAAAAACTCTGATAACCGATTAATCTCCACAAATATTTTTTTTAGGATTTTTTTTTTTCCAGCCCTTTAACACTTGCTACAACGATATAAATTGAAGGCATAACACTTAACTTTTTTCTGCAACTTTAATTTCACAACTTTTAAGAACAAAGAAATGAACTTTGTGAACAAAATAAGGAGAAAAATTGCAGTAAATCTCTGAATGCTGTGTTTTCCTATTGGCGTTAAACTCAACCATCTGAAAATTTAACACCTACAGCAAATCTACAATAAATTTAAGACAATTTATGACCTTAATTACTGGATTTTAATTTAAGACATTTTAATACTTTTGCAAGTGAATAAGGGCCTACAGAAACAATTAGAAGGAACCTTAACATCAGAGAGTGCTAGAATAACAATAAAAAATAAGTTTAGCAAAAAAGTTGACTAAAATAGAAAAGTAATGTTGCACATGACAGTGAGAGAGTAATATTGGAAATTAAGTGCAAAAAAAAATTTCATTATTTCTATTTTTCCTGTTGACCCTTTGAAACATGCTGGTTTAGAAAACAGCATCTAAATTATCATTTATATCAGGCGTTCCAGCCTGATATATTTTTGGTGCAAAAGCCTGAAAACCTGAAAATCATCTCAATCTGTCTTTGCACTGCTGTCTAATTCAAATTAAAGCTGCATTAATTGATTTTTTGCAGCATGTTATTAGCTTTAAAAGTTGTTGTGGCATATATCTTTCTTTTCCAGCTAATCGACACAAACTTTGCCAGTCTGCTCTTCCTGTTAGTCTGCCAGAATATTTAAAAAAGTGATCAGTTTTTAAAAATACAAGCTTTACCAACAGATTTCACCATATTTGACTGAATACTTGGAAACATTTCCCCCTCTCAGTGATTCAGAGCTTCCTCCAACTTTATGTTCTGATTATGTTCAATTAGACGCTAATTAAACAGCAGGATGTTCGCTCGTTAGTGCTTTCACAGTGCTCATCCAATTAATAAATGTCTTGTTAGCAGCTGAAACAGCTGTTTTTATCCTTCATGATGCCAGAAATAAAATCAGCGGCACACCGGGCATTTCTTAAATCTGTCGTTATTTGTGGTGTCCTATTCAGATAGTCTGAATGCCTTCAAAATGCTGCTAATAATCATTCTGGAAATGAGGTGTAGTGAAAATGGCTGCCAGGTAATTAGGAAAATTAAACCACATACAGCTGCATTATTTATATCACAGTCAGACGGAGACGCCGCTCAAAACATTCAGTCCGTTAAGGAAATAAACTCACCGCAAATTCTCCTCTAAATTAATAAGATGTGTCATTAATTGAACGCTATTCATCCTAAATCTAGAAGATAAGCTCATCAGTTTGCACGTCACTGTTATTTCTTTGATCAAATAATAAAAAGTGTTTTTTTTAAGCCCATGTCAGGACAGATTAAGGTATCGTGAGGCTTTCTTTTCATTCCTGCTCTTTCCACTCCTGATATCCAGACAGCATCATAATAGCGCCCATCATTTTGGGCGTCTCTTGGCCTGAGGGAGCCGAGCGAGGCGTCCCATCAAAGACCAGGTCTGGTCTTTCTCTGGATGGTGGCCAGCTGCTGACACAGATGTTCAGTGACAGTCGGTTTATGTGCTGGGTGAAACCATGTTCCCTGCAGCCGTCTTGACACCTAAATAATCAGCTAAACCCCCTGAGTATGATCAGTATCTGTAGAGGAAATGAATCAATCACTACTAATCAATAGAAGACAAATGAACGGCGGACATCATAAACACTGAAAGGACGTCACAGAATAAAGTCTGTACAGCGTCACTTTATCTGCTAGCAGCTGCTAATAATGAGCAATAATTTAGGGGTGGGAGTAAATACTGATATTGCAATACTTTTTCTTCTGATAATGCAACTGTAGGACCAAGGAGTTGTTTTACATTAATTAGGGTGTGAATGACTGCATGGAATATTAGTGAAATATTTATTCTCTTTAGCCATTTAAACAGCTAAGTGAGTGTGAATACTGACTCTTTCAGAATAATGGTAAAATACACTGTGGAAACACAGTCACTCTGGCTCATTGATAATGGTATATATACCAGATAACAGATCAATTCATGGTTGGTTTTGGTGTAGAAAATGAGAGATGTTAGGATTTAAACGTAGCTAACCTTTAACCTCCTGTCCGAGTGATAGGCCGGCCCATTTTCTCTGCAAAGAACCAAAAGTGAATTAAGTTTCATGTCTGATCATTTCCTCTCATATTAGGACACAATATTGCAATAAAAAGGGTCATCAATAAGGCAATGATACACTCTCCAGAAGGAAAAAGAACAGCTAGACACTCATTAGTGCAACACGGCCTTATTTCACAACACTTCCTCTTCACATGTTCATTTAAAACTACTGTCTTGTGACATGAGCTGTGTCAGGTATGAGTTAGATAGTACTAGTGGTGAAATAAGACGGTCTGGAGGAGGTTACCATGGTACCTGTGTGCTGCTGAGGCTGCCATAAAGATGGAGGAAGAGCATTCAGAGAAGGCAAGGAAGGAAAAAGCAGTGACACAAAGACTGAGAGAGAAAAAACACCAAGCACATCTTGACTGAGCGAATGCTGCGGTTATAAATAAATATATATATATATATAGATATATGTATAATCTAAAGAACTGTATATAACTGTCATGATTAGGGGTGATTATTGGCAAGGACTTGACGATTGGACATGTATCGCGATACTTGAGTCACAATACGACACATTATTGCAATATTGTGATGTATTGCAATTTCCTACATAGATCACTGAGTGTGTGCATAAATTCAAAAGTAAATATATACATACATACATACATACATACATACAAATGTGTACTAGCGCTAGAAGTTATTGCGATTAATCGGCCCAAAAACATTACTTTTTTTGGAGGGAAAAAAAATTAAGAAATTAAAAATCAACATTGTACCAGAATAAAAAGTATTGCGATATATTGCCATATCAAGATTTTGTCCCACCCCTAACCATGATCAGTTTCTGCCCAAATATTCATTGCCATGTACCACATGACAATAGAATATCTAATGCTGCTAACATATCCTTTTATTCTATTTCAACACCATGAATATTGTGAATATCTTTAAGCCCATTTTGAAATTTACTTATCGATTCATCAAGAAAATAAATGACAGACAAACAAGACAAGACGTAATGCTTAACCGAAAGCTAAAAACTGCAAACTGCATAGTGAAAGCTAAATTGCATTACCTATTTACTGTTATTTATTAAGCCATCTGTGATATTAAATTGATATGAAACTTGTTGGTCAAACAAAACAAACTTTTCTTCTTGTAAATATGAATTTTTCACTATTTTCTGACAATTTGAAAAGGAAAACATTACATCCTATTTAATTCTATTTTATATACAAATTAATGTCTATTTCACGTGTTTTTCTTTGATCTGCTAAACGATAATAAAGAGCTACTCTATTCTAATGTTTGCAGAAACGTTGACTGGCTAGTTTGCTGCCTTCAACACCATGTTGAAAATCAACTCATAAACATAAGGAACATGAAGCATTGAGAAGAACATAATCCCACAGTCGATCCCTCTGGATGCAATGTGCAGAAACCAGTTTAGCAGCGACGCACAGCTCCTGTTAAACCGTGAAACCGACCTGCGGCAGGCTGAAGGCAATGGTCCCGGCGTTAACGCTGGGATGCGTCTTCAAGGTGAACACGTAAACGTGGGCGAGGTTGCGCACAGTCACATGTCTGCGTTGAGATGGAGGACAAGGAGAGGGATTAAACGAGGTGCAGGAACACCATCCACCCAGATGTTACTGCTGTTCCTTCCACTCACTGTTCAAACTGAGGCTCCTTCTCATTGATGACAGCACAGTTGGTCAACGACAGTTCGTCCGTCGGGCATCGAGCCGCGAGCATAATCTGGCAAGAGAGCACAGAAAAATGTGTACATAAGCTCGATATATAGACAGAATTTAAAAGGTGTGGGGGTGTTTAAAGCTGCTTTTCCAACTTTTTAGTCCTCTTAATGTTCAATTTCTACAGACACCTGAAGAGACGAGTGAGAAAAACATTTTGTGATGCATTCAAGTCTCGTCTGATCTGAGTCTGAAATTTTCTTTTTTGGAAGGAGAAGAAAATGTTTTAACTCCTATAAATGTTGGTTTTAATACCTATTTTGGCTTCTTGTGGCCAAATTGTGTATTACAACAACAAAAACTTTTTCCCCCACACCATAGAAACTTAAAGATTATCCTGATAAAACCTTTTTCCACCTGTTCTCGAGTCATGATGAACACAAGTGAAAACTATTTACCATCAGAAATGGTTTTATTCCCCACCTGGATCACAGGATTACCGTATATTTCCTTGCAACTTATAGACAATGATTCACAGTTTATGTGAAAGAAGGGCAAAGGAAAGGACCCATTTGAAATGTATGAGCTGTGTGCTGGATAGGCAGTGCTGGATTGTTTACAGTCAATATGTTTGGATCAATACAGTTGAACACAGTAAGTTAGCTTCCTGTGCTTTATCCCATCAGCAAAGATACCCCACAACACCACCACAGCTGCTATCATGATCAATTTACTCCGATAAAAACACAGGAAACTCGAAATTCTTACACTGTGCCTGTGTTGTAAACTCAACTTCCTCTCTAACAACCTTTAAGCCCTGTCAAAACTAGGTGAACAGAGGCTCCTCTTGTCTCAACCTGTGCTGCACACAGTGGATTTATCTTAAATTACTGACGTTTTCTTTTCTTCAACTTGTTGGTGAAATGTTTGTAGCTGGTAATGTCTCAGGTTTTATGCTCGATGATAATAATAACAATGAGATCCTGGTGTTTTGTGCCCTCTGAAGTTATAATCTTGAAGATTCATGCTGAAGAAAACTGCAAGTGGCAGCAATCCCTGAAAGCACTTCAGTATGAGAATATTTTTTCTCAAATCCTCAGATTTCTGCTTCTTACATGTGAATATTTTCTGGTTTCTTACCTCCTCTATGACAGTAAAGTGAACATATTAGGGTTGAGGACAAAACAAGACATTTGAGGATGACGTCTTGGACTTTAGGAAACACTGATCCACAAAACAACTAATCGATTAAGAAAATAATCTGCAGATAAATTTGTTATGAAAACTATGCATGGATAATTGTCTTTCCAGCTGAAAATACATGATGCTGATGGCTGAAATTTAAACTTAAAGTGCAGGTGTAAAGCTGAGCCATTTACCTTTTATTAACCTATTTACTGTTATTAATTGAGCCTTCTGTGATATTAAACAGGTTTCACTACCACTTTGGGATTTTGAAACTGGGATGGGATTTTCCACTATTTCATGACAAATAAATGAGCAAAGTAACAACTGTTAAATGCAGCCATAATAATCTCCAAGTAGACAGGACTTCTTATAGGGCTGTAATACTTTTACTCTTAAGTAGTTGTACACAGCTGTGTGGTGTACTTACAGTATGAAAACTTTGTTCACACTGCAGCTAGTTGAAAATGGCCACTGATGTAAACAGTTAACAGAAATCCAGTTTATCTTCCTGCTCTTCTGGTTTCTTTTAGTCATTTCATGCAGTTACACTTCCTCCATCATTGAATTAGCCAGAAGCTAACTTACAGACAACAAGGGCATTTTTACGTCGACGTTAATAACACAGTTGGCCAGACAATTTAGCGACTCTAGCTGCTAATACAGTCCACTTGTTCCACATAAAGATGTAGTTAAACAACAGCAGCAGTGCTATATGCTAGCAGTGGTCATGAGATCCTCCATTCCTCTTCCGGGCTAGCTACGGAGTTTTGAATGACATCTCTTTCTGCCACACAGGCTAAGTGCTGCGCTGGCTCCCTTTAAGTGTAAAAAAGTACTTTAAGTACACGTTAAAGTTACTACTCAGTGTTTTACGTTCATTGTGTGTTTAAATTGTGATGTTCGTTTCTGATAAACTCACCCGTTCGGTCATCTTTAAGAGTCTTTTTTTCAAACTCCTGCTCAAGTGCAACTCAGCATAACCCTCTGCTGACAGAGGGACCGAGGGAGTGACGTAGAGGCGGGACCTGCCGACGTGACGTGATGTCATCACGCACAGCGACGTAAAGTTAGAGCGAGGGAAAGTTACAATTAAAAGAGAGAGAGTGAGAGAGATAAAGAAAGAGAAAGACAGAGGGTTAAAAAAGAAAGGAAAAGTGAGGATTAAAAGAGAGAGAGTTAAAAAAGAAAGAAAAAGAGAGGTAAAAAGAAAGAGAGCACAAGAGGAGCGTGAGAGTTAGAGAAAGTTAAAAAAGAGAGTGAGAGAATTAAAAAAGAAAGAGAGAGTTAGAGAAAGACAAAGAGAGTTAAAAGAGAGAGAGTTAAAATTTAAAAATTTACACAATGAATATGCCTTATGCATTTTAAAATTAAAATATAATATAAACAGTGAAGTTTGTTGTGCTAATATAGTGAGAATTAGTAATTAGATAAATGTTAGTAATGTGTAAACATCAGCCAGTGATGCTGATGCTGACATGAAGTCTTATTACTGATGAATGAGCTGCAGTAGCTCCTTCTAGCAGGGTGGATGGATGCGATCTTAGGATATTATCTTAGTTTGCAGATTTGTTGTAGTGTGAATGTAAAAGATATTGTGCTGATTTCCTAATAATACTTAGATAACACATAAGTAAAGGTCTTGTGTTCCAAACTTTACTTAAAAGTACAAAAGTTAAAAGTACCAAAAGAAAAAACAGTTATTGCACAGCATTTTTTAAAATGAAAATATACATAGTATTGGTCTATACTTATTAAATTATTGTTGTTATGGACAGTTTTTATATTCACAATACTCAGCCGTACTACAATACGTAACACATAATTATATTTTGTGTATTTTTTCAGAATGAATAAAATGGTTCTAATAACATTATTTTGTTTTGTAGATGCAATTTAATTCTGAAATAATAAATATAATATTCTTATGAGGGCTATTATTTAAAAAAAGATTTAGTTTATTGATCGTACAAAGGTCAACAACATGTTTGTGCTTCTAGGTGTGCTCTTTTCAGTCTGGAGAGGAAAAGAAGAAAGAAAACCAGCATTTGTTAAAACAAACATGTTGATGTTAATCTATTAATCTCTTGTACAACCATGCTCTTAGTGGGACTTTCAAAATAAAAGACAATTCAAAGCTGTCCGTTGAACTGATTTAATGCCCTTTGATGTGACTTTGTCTTCAAATTAGTGACAAGCAGCAGCAGGAGGAAGAGACTCTTGGTGAATTCTGTATTTGATAAAATTTCTGATGTGTTTCTCATGTAAATCCATTCTTCTCACCCTCACACTGGCAAACAAACATCACAGCTGAAAGACAAAATCCTTAAAATACAAAATATTTATTTTGAAAATGTCTTTATAAGAGTAAAACAAAACAAAAAAAATCAAAAAACCAAATCAAAACCATACAAATTGTTTGGTTGCTAGCATACCACACTAGTGCTAGGACCTAACAATGGAGAGTTGCTCGCTCAGGGGAAGTGGCAGACGCTAAGAGGCGACGGATACATCTCCGCCTCCGCCCGTCGATCTCATGTCGCACCCGAACACTGAGGCGAACAGAAGCGCCTGAAAAGTGGCACTAGTGGTGAAATGGATCCTGTCTGTTCAAGTCTACAAACTTAACATAACAGGATGGGCAGACATGTGGCAACCATCCGATTTTTTTTTTTTCCAACAAAAACAAACCCAAAAAAAAAAAGTTTAATACATATACAGCGGGGACTTTACTGTTGGCATTGATATGGTGAGGAAAAAGAAATATGAGTTAACAGGGTGGGGGTGGGGGGGGGCTCTTCGACCAAAATTCAGTATCCCAAGGAGTATCCCAACCTTCCAAAAACTGAACAGTGTGCTTCTGAAAGATATGAACGAGAGGAGGAGGAAGCCTCGCCGCTGAGTCCGAGGCCGCAGAGGTCAATGTTGCACCGTTGAGGTCGCAGTGGAGTCAGCCTGGTGAGCCTGACCTTATAGCAGATATAAACATATACCTTTTCATCTTTTTAAACTGTGGTTGTACAATATTCCCTGATGGCCTGATTTGGCCGCTGAGTGTTTTACAGAATCCTGAAGATATATCAAAATGAAAGAAGGAAAAAAACAAACAAACAAAAAATAAAATAAAACAGAGGGAAGTGATGATATTGTCCGTTGACGGAGAGGAGGGGAGTTTGATGGGGGAATCCTTGTTTGTTGCAGTTTGTGGGACTTTTTTTTGCTCTCCCTTGTCCCCTTTTTAAAATGTTACTCACGCTGGTCAAACACACACAGTTCCTCCATCGAACCGCCGTGGCGATCTGCTCTGAGGACGAAAGACACAACAGTCAGTAATTCTCTGAATTAAAGAAATAATAGAAATTAAACACACACATATATTGGTTTTTTTTTTTTACCTATGTGAGCTTCTTGGCTTTGTTGTAAAGTGAATCGACGACTTTGCTCATGTTCTGAATTGTTTCCAAGGCGGCTTCGTACGTTTTGTCCACTGGGGGCTCCTCGAATATGATCAAGACGCCTTCACCTTGGTCAAGGATTCCTGCACAGCGACCACAAAGACAGATTAACCGTCAAAAATCTACCTGTCTCATATCTGTATTTGTGTGAAGAGACGATTCAAATTACCGTGAAACTTTTTGTCCAGAATCATCTGCGATAATTTCCTCTCAACATCCCCCTAAAAAAAACAAAAAGGAATTCATATCAAGGGCATATTTGTAGATAGATATGCTGATTTTAACACTCAGGAAATATTATCTAGATGCAGATATACACACCTTTGACAGTTTGATTAGACCTGATATGTGTTCTATCTGGAAACAGAAGGAGAGGCAAATTAAACCATCGTTCATTTCTTGTCATGAAAGCCTAATCAGCCAAGAATATGAACAAAATGAACCAAATTATTTGCTCCCTTGGGGGAGAAACACTATGAATACTGTGTCTTCAGGCCTAGCAGGTCTAACCTGTACTCTGGAAAAGGGTTCAATGACTCGGATGAGGTTTTGCTCCAGCAGGTTGTCGTACAGCTTGGCCAGGTGAGTGTTGATGATGGGGTCATCCCTCAGCTCTGCTCTGTACTCTGTTAGGGCCTGGAGGATGAACAACCATGACTTTAACAGCTCAAAACAACAAAAACAGTCAGGACGTTTCATTAAAACACATCATATATTGAGCAACCCTTGAAAAAGGTTGGTTATTATATTACGAGAAGGACTGAAAGGACTCTTACCTTTTCAAAGTCTGCTAATGATCTGTTCTTACAGGCCTGGGCGACACATTTCAGAGCATCTGTCTGGATGGATAATGACAAAAAACATAGATGTCAATCAGCAGAAAACAGCTGCACTGAGCTAGACATTTCAGCAAAGTTTGTTTTCTTTAAGACAAAAAAAAGAAATACAGCAGGTGTGTTATCACAAAATCAGAACATAGTTAACTCTCTGAGTGCCATCAACATAATAACACGTCAAAGTGATCTCCTGCAGCCTGTGAGTAATGTTGGTTCTTCTGGGAGATGTAATCAGAGCATAAAGAGACGGTATACTCCACAGAGATCAAAACAGGAAGTGGAGATGATTGTGATTAGAGAGCAAAACAAAAATGGCGATTTTGGTGAAAGTGTTCTCTACTCTACCTCTGATAAAACAATAATGGAACAAGGTAAAAACAAACATTTTTTTTCATAATGAAATAGAGAGTCTCTTCTTTCATTTGAGCTATTCAGTGTTTTCAGAGACATAGTACAAAATATTCTGTGGGTCTAGAAATACGACTCAAAATGGACAAAAACGCTGGAACAACACTTTCTGTTTTATAAAACGGCTGGCACTCAAAGATTTAATGTTGACAAAAGAAATTTTCCTATAAGAGCAGCTTGTATTTCATTTAGTTATTTATTTATTATTTAGTTAGTTATTTATTCATTTAGTTTAGCATCCTCATATAGGATGCATCCTGCACAACTAAAGGTAGAAAATGTTTGGCACTTGCCTGTCGGCCAGCGTATCGCAGGCCCAGTTTACCACTGATCAGGGCTTGAACCTCCTCTGGTCTGAAACAGTCAAGAAACAGTCATAAATAACAACATATATATAGATATTAAACTCAGTAATGTTAGGGATAGAGTTTGAAACACTACTCACAAGTTGAGGACAATTTTACACAAGAGCATGTATTTGAGTGCTGTGATGGCTCTGGGGCTGTCGATGGAGTCGTAGCCCTCGAAGGCCTCAAAGAAGTAGGAGTAGGCTGTTTTCCAGTCCTTCTCCTCTGCAGCATGAATGATCCCTGCAGCAGACGTGAGAACAATCAACATGTGTAGCTCGAACCACCGTGAAACAGGAAACACCATCAAAACGTGGAGACGAGCACTGTAGCTGCTATGTGACTGTTAAAACCACCATGTGCTGGTTGTCACGGAGCGTTGCCTAACGAGGACCGATTAGTCAAAACGATGGAGGTTCTAGTAGAAACAGGTAGAAGCTGCATCAGTTGTAATGTCATGATGGTAACCACGGTAACCATCATGTTGCCTCACAGCTCTTTGAGACGTTATCAGCACTGAAGAGCATCAGATAAATAGTTTTCATGCAACCACTTAGAAGAAAAGCTGCTTCATGGGCGCTATGTTTATATTAATTAGAATATATTCCCCTTTTTAATACCTTGAGCAAAAGCAACGGTAAGGGTAAACTCCTGATGGTGCAACTGTGTATCACATGATCACTGGAATAGCTGAATTCCTCAAAATCACTAGTTCATAGAAGCACCGTTACCCTTTTTTAATAAACAGGTAGATTAATGGTATTATATAACGAGACACCATCAATGTGTAGAATTCAAACTCTATCATTGCTCACACTTGCCTGGCGCCCCCCAGTGGCAGAAACACAAATACCAGTAGTCTGTTTTACAGACCAAGGTACTAAAATCAGTCTCACAAATGGGTCTGTCACAATAACAAATTTTGCTGGACAATATATTGTCCCACCACTTTTTGATGATAAACCATATTGTCAACTAATCACTAACTCACTAATGTAATGATAATATTGCGTAAGTGCGCCCTTTCAAAAGCAATAAACAATAATTTTTTAACAATATAATTGGAATGACAAGAACTTTTAAATATGCAAAATAAATTAAAAAAAACAATAATAATAAAAATGGACTCTCAGTTTCTTTAAGCAAAAATTGCGCATGAATAAAAATCACAACTAAAAACAACCCTATTTCATATTTTACTCAAAAAACAAACACAACTGAAACAATAAATAGAATGGATTAAGTCTCTGCAAACAAAATTGCACTTCAATAAACATTTTTTTCCCAGCTGGGAGAACTGGACTGGATGCTTGTGTTACAGGTGTGACTGAAAGTAAAGAGACTGGATGACTGACAGGAGGGCTCACTCTGTTCATTCTCTGTGGAACCAACGCTCCCAGGTGTTGCTAAAGATGCACAGAGTCATCAACGCTGGCAAACTGATCGCATTTGTTTTATTTATTGATAAATTCAATAAATTTTATTTATCGAATAACTGATTTATTGATTACTGTGAAAAGCCTAGACACAACAAAAATAAAAAATATTTTTCAATGTTATTCAATATGTTCTGTGACACTAATAATACAATTAATAACTGTAATACTGTGACTGCAGTGTGATAAACCATCTGCAGACACAAACTGTTAAGCAGCGAACATGTCTGACCTGACTGCATGTCCAGAGCTGCCTGGAGCTTTGGAGGACAGTAGATGGCGTTGGCGGTGGTCCTGGCTGAGGTGAGGGCGGCGCGGGCCTTGGGCAGGTTACTGAGAGCGTGGTACGTCTTACTTTCCAGCAGCTGGACTTCGACAAGAAGAGCTTTGTCGTCCATCTTTTTCAGCTCCAGGAGCAACTGGGTGCCTGAGGGGAGGAGAGTGGATGAGAGTTAAAGCCATGCATGTTAACTTTGTTTTTTTTTTATCTCTTCTCATCATAAATAAAAACATCATCTGGCTCCTTTATCAATAAGCTACCTGGTCTGTCTTTTCCCAAAGTCTCTGAGGAAGGAGACAGATGCTGCCTTTTAAAAAAAAAAGATAAAAAATAAATGTTTTGTCTCTAAAACACTCACCAAGCGCCAACGCCTCCTGGTATCTTTTGGTGTCAAAATAGAGTGAGATCAGTCGTGCCTGAAAGAAGAGCGAGTGCATTAGACGAGCAACGATCAGCTGAACTGTTCATCGTGAACCTGAGAGACTAAAAGCTCCCAGGAAATCAAGATCATAAGACAGGAACCATAGCTTGGATCTACGCCGCATCTCCGTTTCTGAGTTTTTGGACATTTGGGGAACTAATTCCTCGTTTCAATAACTGTAAAACAGTGACATTAAATCCACTATTCTATCTATACTATCTTTGCTGAATATTTCCCGGTGTGGCTTAATAGACAACAAATTCCACACATTTAGATAGAAAGATACTTCATTAATGTCTAATTCATCCTTTTCATTTTAACTATGAGTGAAGTTCCATCTTCAGTCCTGCTTTATTTAAATCACTCTCCACACACAAACACTGGTATTTTGGCCCACATGATGTTACGCTCATGTCCCTTCAAAACGTCTATCATTACGAAGCAATTCATGGCAAACCGCAGGATCTTGAAATACCACTCACACTCTTTTTGGTTGTACATACTGAATTACAGCTAAGACCAACATTTCTGAGAGTTAACTTTTACAGAAAGTGCAGGAGAAGGAGGGAAAGTGGAGGTGAACCGAATGTTCTCAAAACACTAAAGCATTACATTACATTTCTACTGTTAAAGCACAAAAAGGTTTGCTTAAATGGGGCCAAACAGTCAGTCTAAAAGGAAACTTTTGCTGTTTGTTCGCCACCAATACTTTAACTAACCAATAAACAGATCTGGACATGAAGGGGTACATTCCTAAAAGGTGGTTTTTAAGTTGATCTAAGTACATCTCATCTTGAGCTCATGACAGGGCTCTTAACAAAGGTTCCTGTATTATTTTTTACTCTCCTATCACATTACTCATAATGTTTGTCCTGAGGCAAACCATGTCCCGTCTAAGTGTTCCTCTTCTCAGCTTTCACTCAATGATACATGCCAGTGTCATCGCGTAGCCTTCATCAACATTTTATCCATAAAACTAATATAAAATCATGTATAATTCAGCCAAAAGCTACACATATTCCTGGCTGTGAGTAAAACCCTGCTGCCAGTCATTTAACCACGAAGCCTGTTTTGGCTGCTGTAGCAGGCTGACATCATCGTGGATGGCAGTGTGTAGTAGCTGTATTAGCATCTCTTCTTATTTTCTTTAGGCAAGTTGACAACTTTGCTTCATCACATTTATCAAGTTTCCAAGTGCGGACACAGTGGCAGCGTTGCATATCCGCTATCAACCAAACACTTGACCATGATCTGTTTGATATCACAGTGCTTCCACTCCATGAGTCAGGACATGTTAAAGCCCATCCCTCCCACAGCTGCTATTTAGGTTGGGGGGGATATCGCTTTTGCATTGACTATCAGTCATAAAGGGTGTTGTATATCTGCTCTAAGTGGGGTTATGTGAGGTGAATACATCAGCTGTTGGCAATAAGGTATATCTTGCGTTTCTGCCTCATCAGCTGTCAAGGCGTCAAACTTAATGCAAATAATAAATGTTGCATACCTCTTTGACAACTTAAGTTCTCCAATAGACATCCACTTGATATCCATGTGTATGCTGAAGTTTTCCTCTGTTATACATGAGCTGTTCTCAGTTGAAGGAGTGATAGTGGCCAGAAGGAAAAGGTTGGCCTAGTTATTCAGTTTGATAACACCCACACGTTTATTCTCTGCCTACTTACCTCCAGAGCTTGTCGTAGGAAAGTTCTTTTCTCTGCCTTGGCCCACTCAATGCATTCAAGACAGAGCTCAACCTCCTGACCTGTTGCTGCCTCCATGTCAAGAAAGAGGTCGAGCAGAGAGCGGACCAGCCGGGCCGCCTTGGCCTTGCTGATGGAAATCAGAAAAGGCCTCACAAATTTTAGCAGACCCCCAAGTTCTGCAGAAATCCACAAAACAGAGAAAGGTTCAGTCAAGTGAAATTGAACATGATGTGAAATTATTCTATCAGGTTGTTTGTTGCAGTAAAACAGAAAATGGGCACCGAGTGGACATCAAATTTTGACCATTACCTGCTGCCTGTCCTGTCTTAGCCAGGAGAGTCCCCAGCTCCAGGATGCTCTGTTCTTTAACCCGGACAGCTTCCTCATCGTTCTCTTGGACATCTCTCCTCACTGTTGACGTTAAACCAATTTAATTATTTGTATTGTTCTCACCTGATGCAATTTGTAAATTAAAAACAGACCAGCAGCCAAAGTGAGACACTCAGTTAATTAGGGGGAATCCTGGACTTTCTAAGCTTTGGAAACCAGTCTTACTTTGTCCTATTTTATGATGTTTGATGTCACATGATCCGCTTTATTTACATCATCTAAATATAACTCAATATTGGTTCCACATGCAGCACTCTGACAACTATCAATGCAACTGATTTATGTGCCCAATATTAAATCTATTAAAAAAAGTACAGAAAAACAATATTTTGCTTCCAACTTGATTTTTTTTCTCTTCTTTTTAAAATGGCATTCCATATCCAGCCAAATCCCAAATATGTTTGTTAAAAACTTATATAATTACACAATATTATCTATCTAAAGCAGAGAGAAGCAGCAATTCATGTTAAAGGCTGACATTTTGATTGATAAATGGCTAACATGATTATCAAAATGTCAGTTTTCATTTTATTGTAAATTGATTATTATTTATTCAATTGTTATTAATTAGGAAACGACATTTATAATAAAGAGGAGCAGTATTAGCGGACAGCTTGACAGCTAGTGGACTGTAGTGACAAGGCGATTTGAGTGATGCCTGTAGGAAATATAAGACCTGTTTACAGAATACTGTTATGCAATTTCTGTTAGTGTGTTTGCGCAACCACAAACATGTGGTAACCCTTGACAAAATAGTAATACATGTCGCAGTTATAACGAAATGATACAGTAGTTATTTTCACTCTGTCAGTCTCACTGTGTTGACGGAATGGGTTGACAACAAGCTAAAGACGTTAGCCACAACAGCAATCATGATAACATGTCAGCCTCCAGAAGAGCTAACAGTTGTCACCTTAAAAAGGATGGACAGTGACATAACAACACAACACCCAACTACACAGTCAAAACAACAATATTACTGACAACCAATAACATATTTCATATTCAGGCCTAGGGTTAGCAAAGTTGCTAACGAGCTAACATCCACTAGCAGTTACCGTTACCTACCGTTCAACAGTGAGTCAGCACGGCACACCGGCTCTTTGCTACTGAACGCTACTAGCTAGCATGCTAACCTAACGCTGAACGAAAAAATAACTAACCACGGCGGTCAGAGAAACAGTGCCCATCTTAAATTCTTGGCCCAACACCTACCTATTGAATGAAAGATGTCGATAGAGGCGTTATGATCCGTGCTAATGAGAGACTGTGCTCTCTGAAACTCAACCACTGCTGCGGCCGCCATCTTCCTTATTCAAATGCTGCTTGAATGAAAATTACGTGCGCGGACTACGTTACCTCGCGTAACGTGACGTCGCCGGTGACTTGCATGCCGGGATTTAAAGGCAAATGGGAAATGTAGTTATTTCAGAAAAAGGGTCGTAAACACATATCAGATTTATGTTCGCATATGGTTTGTAGGTGATTAAGCAGCAAAATAAAAATTAAATAAATCAAATCAAGCATCTAAAGTAGTAGTGATGACTCTATATAGGTTAATAAACTAAAATTTAGAAATTATTAAACTCTACTAGCCTGTCTAGTGGATCTCTGGTCAGGTCCTTGAATTAGCCTAATATACGGTATAAACACAAACACCATAACTCTAAAACAATACATGGGAAGTATAAAATTAAATTGATTTACAGAGCTTAACAAATGTTATTATTATAAACTAGAGCATTAAATCCACATACTGGTGGATTAACCATTACAGAAACATAGACAAATATGTTAGTAATCAGCAATACTGTTAATTTAGGGCAGTGGAGGTGGAATAATAAATTTGTTAAGCACTGTATACATTTCCTCTTAGATTTCTGTCTGTCTCCATCCTATTTGTAATGGATATCCGACACCTGATAAAGCAGCAACATGATGTCCACATGGCAAAACGATGCACTGATTTGCGCACAGACGCCCCCACATATAAAAACACCACAGAGGTATTACAGTCTCTCTGGCTCGCCTGTATACTAATTGCCACCCAATTCATGTACGCACATGCTCATACATGGTGTTGATCAGACTGGTGCTAATGATGTTATGAAGAAAAACATCCATGGAGTTCACTGGGTCCAGTTTGCTGCTGCGCGTTAAACTATAGGCGGAGACAGCAGCGCGCACAGAGCGCAGAGCGGCGCCCCACCACCGCCTTTGCGTCAACCTTCCTCCTCCCGCAGCCAGTCACACAACACCACAGCAGCCCTCGCAGCATCCGCATCTCACGGTCCAGGAGGAGGACGAGGAGCACATCTTCATCCAAGCATCCATTCCACTACTGCCGACCATCGTCTGCGCACTGGCGCGCTCATCCACCGCTCGCATTTTTTCCATTTTGTGCCTCGACTCGGATTATTTCTCTTCACTGCGTTTATATCCTCGGATATGATTTTTTAATCGTGTCTTGTGGGGAAAAGGAAGGAGCATCACCGTTACAAACAGATTCCCACTGAGGAGGAGATCTGGTGAGTCTCTTTTTTTTTATTTAGGAACATTTTGGTGCTGAAATATCAGGATTTGGAAACATATCATGCGCAGCATTATATTTAATTAGAAGAATATGACAATACACTTAAAGATGTGAGGATATAAAAAGCTGAATTCACAGATATATTGTGAGATATCAACGGAAAGGAGGAAAATGATCCTCATGTCCAAGCCACCGCCTATTATGGGCAGTGATTTCATGTCGACGCAGACGCTCAGGTTCAGCACCATGGAGAGCAGCGCCTCATCGCACAGCCAGGAGCCGCTGCTTTAATTTCAGCCCCGACGACACATGAAGTGCTCCTGTTCAGGAATTCCTCCACTTATTGAGGAATAAGGTCGATAAGAGGACGGGTTGAAGAATGGAGCAGTTTTTGGATCCTGCGCAAGGAGACTTAAGTCCATCACTAATGGTCTGCATGTGCAGGGGGATGGAAATACGTCGTGCAAAGACAGAAAGAATCTCTTTGTTTATCTAGTCTTAATGCATTAATGAATCACATGACCTTGGATTTGTGCTTTAATAGGTGTCAAACGCGACCTTCACCTGTTATTAAGGTGTTTACGTCTTCCATTTTAGTATGAGGGGGTGCTTCACTCTGTCCGCCATTGCTCATGAAATATGGATCATCTCATTATAAAATGTTTATGAATTCACCATATAGGATCCATTTAAAGCAGATTGTGGAGCTAAAGCGTGGTTCCAGCATTATGCTGCAGATTAATATGTTTATGATGGGATGCTTATTGCATTGATCACGTGCAGCGACGAGAAATCTATATGCAGTTTGAATTAATTAGTGTAGGCTGAAGGCTGAACCATTCCACCACTTACTGAGTCAGATCAATAAGTGCGAATAATAAGCCTGAGCTGCAGGCAGATAGAGCACTCAGCAGACATTCAGAAGAGCTGTGATATAATCTGATGTAAGCATAGGTCTTAATATGAGACTATTTTTAATATCATGGATGATTTAAAGGTTATTGATCCTCTGATTATTGATCTTTTGTGCTTCCAGCCGTGGCCATCAGGAGCTGAAATCCATTAGAGTCTGCTTCGTTGACCTGCTTACAGGCTGTAGATGCCCAGCGGCACCCTGTAGTCCAGGACCCCCAGGATCAGACCTTCTTCTGACCCAGTGCGGCTGAAGCCCCTGGACGCCTCCTCGCAGTCACCATGGGAACCGTGCTGTCTTTGTCACCCAGCTACCGGAAGGCCGCCCTGTTCGAGGATGGACCGGCAACGGTGGGCCACTACACGGCCGTCCAGAACAGCAAGAATGCCAAAGACAAGAACCTGAAGCGTCACTCGCTCATCAACGTGCTCCCATGGAAGCGCATCGTGGCAGTGTCGGCCAAGAAGAAAGGCTCCAAGAAGGTGCAGCCCAACGGCACCTACCAGAACAACGTCACCCACCTGAACAACGAAAACCTGAAGAAGTCACAGTCGTGCGCCAACCTGTCCACCTTCACCCAGGACCAGAGCACCCCAGCCCTCAGCAAGACCTCCAGCAACACAGCATCGTCTGTGAAGAAGGCCCCTCTGACCAGCTCCAACGTGGCCCCCGGGACCCCGAAGAGAGTGATCGTCCAGGCCTCCACCAGCGAGCTGCTGCGCTGCCTTGGGGAGTTCCTGTGCCGGCGTTGTTACCGGCTGAAGCACCTGTCGCCCACTGACCCAGTGCTGTGGCTGCGCAGCGTGGACCGGTCCCTGCTGCTCCAGGGCTGGCAGGACCAGGGCTTCATCACTCCGGCCAACGTGGTCTTCGTCTACATGCTCTGCCGCGACGTGGTCTCGTCCGAGGTGGCCACAGAGCACGAGTTGCAGGCCGTGCTACTCACCTGCCTCTACCTGTCCTACTCCTACATGGGCAACGAGATCTCCTACCCTCTGAAGCCCTTCCTGGTGGAGAGCTCCAAGGAGAACTTCTGGGACCGCTGCCTGTCCATCATCAACCTGATGAGCGCAAAGATGCTCCAGATCAACTCCGACCCACACTACTTCACTCAGGTGTTCGCAGACCTGAAGAACGAGAGCCAGAAGGAGGAGGAGAGGAGCCGCCTGCTCATCGGCCTGGACCGGTGAGGGGATGCTGGGGGGAGGGGAGGGATGCGGGCATACTCCAGTCTGGCATTTTGACAAGTCATGCTATTTATTTATCATCGTCCAAACTGAAGTGGGATTAGACCTGTTAGGAAGGCATTTATAACTATTCGTATCCACCAAGGCTTCACCTCTTGCAGGATGGTTGGTTGGGGGGTTTGAAGGATTTGCATAATTTGGAGTGAGTTTAAAAACTATTTTCGCCTCTTGGTGCCAAATTCTATTTTCAAACGAGCAAAGGACCTGAGAATGAAAGCTTTTTTTGATGATTAAAAAATGCCAGACTTGGGTAAATCCTTTGCAAAGGTACAGATGAATATATCTATATGAAATACTGAAAAATCTTAAAAAAAAACAACAACAAAAATGAAGCAGTTCAAAGAGACATTAGAAAAGGAAACATCTACAGCATTGAATGTGGAGAAGACTGAGGCTGCAGCAGCCGAACCGGTGACCTTCTGACTGTCGGATGGTGCGATGTGCCGTCACCTGATTGGCTTTCTGCACACATCACAGATGAACTGCCGCCTCCAGCTGCAGACTCCGGCTCTCTGGAAACGCCGACACCACGTCCCCTCCATCATCCACTGATAAACCACTGGAGGAACAGTAGGGGGAGGCATCCAAGCTGGATTCATGTTTTTTGTGGGTTTTCTGTTTGAGGATGCCTCAAGACTTTTTTTCCCTGAGGAGGACAGCAGCCAGAGGACACCTGATGATGATGATGATGAGTGGTCCTACTGTACTGTGTGTTCAGAAAGACCTTTATTTTCATCTAGAAAAAAAAAAAACAAACCAACAAGTTAATGGATGTTTTTTCTCCCCAGAGGCCTACACCTTTGGCGGCTTATTTATTGCTTTTTCTGGAACAAGTTTTCGTTGATTTCTTTTTTTTTTTTTTTACTTAGAAATGTAACGTTTTGCACGTGTGCCATGCAACTTTACAGGAGTTTTCCGAGAGGGAAGGAACAATTTTTCTTCTTTTTACTTGATTTGTAAACCAACTGCATCTGCATTAGAGAATGCTGTGAACAAAGTGACACTAGTTTATTTAGCTCTGCTTGCTAAAATAGGCTATTTGTTTACCAGGGAAGTTCTTTTTGTACTTTTGTCGATTTTTTGGAATGACGTTTTGATTTTGTGCTTATGATTCAGCGTAGAAAATGTTTAAAAAAAAAACAGTGCCATATCTTTAGATGAAAAATCCCACCTGTACTTTTTGTCCAGCTGTTGAATGATGGGATGGAGCTTCATCTACTTCTGACTACTTACTGACACCTAATTTATTGCCATTTCCATATTTATTTAGGCACATGTAACTGAAGTGAAAGGATGGGGAAGGACGTAAGGAGGCTTTTACTGGTGGAGCTTATCTTTGGTGGGAATGAAGATTGATCTGGTTTATGCAAATGAATGTTGCAGGGATTTATCGATGAAAACCTAATTAAAAACCGTTGAATCTGACCATCACCAAAGGACACCTTGACAGAGCAACACACCATTGACCTTCAATTTGCCCTTAAAGGAGCAGTATGCAGGATCTGGCAGCATCTAGTGGTGAGGCTGCAGATTGCAAATGAACAGTCTGTTATTTCTAGGCTGCTGCAGAAATGTAGATATAAGCATCTTTCTTATCTAACAAACACAACTACTCTGATTTTCAGGTGGTTACACACCAACGAAAACATACTTACTAATATATCCAATTTCTGCCAGTAGATCCTCCAAAACGCAGCGCACTGCTCCTTTAAAAACCATCTTTTCATCCTGCATGAGGAGCTAAACCCAACCTGCTGTCCCACATATCAAACAGGGAAAAGCACACGCTCACTTTTCCAGGGGAATAGATAATTTCAGACTCGCTCGGCATCGCTGCAGGAAAGCACAGCTCAACCTCCAGGATAATCCATCAGCATCGGCTTGGTGTGAATCAGACCTGAGGCTGGGGCTGTAGGAGACGAGGCAACTTCTGCAGGATCACATTTTCAATCATAGAAACCGCTGGACAGTGATGACGCGCTGCAGTGCAGTGCAGCAACCAATCCACGACAGAAAGCATGCAGGACAACTGTATTTTCACTGGAGCTTCTATCTCTGTACGAACACTAAACAGTATTTCCATCCAGAAACATGTAATTTAAATAAACTTTCTTCAGCAGTGTTCTGACAAGCTCAACTTAAGGACCGGTGCTGCGTCACTAAAGGCTTCAGTTTTAAAGTTGTTGCTCTGATAGTCAACCTGTGGTGTTTTTAACGGCACAATGTGGTGGTCACATGCACCCTGGATGGGCTTCTGCAGGGCATAAAAAGGGTTAAAAAGGGCCTCAAAACGAGACCCTGGATCCGTTCCCCCCCCCTCGACTCACTTGAAACGTGCCATTTTATTTCCCCACTTTGCATCATTGAGTAGTTGTTTGAGACTTTCAGAAGCTTATAAAATATGAAAAAAAGACTCAAGTGGTAGTTAAAAGATTTCTGTCAATTTCTTTTCTGTATCTTGTTGAGTACTTTGTAGTTAAAAAAAAGAAACAGTGGTGAAGAACGTTCAAAAAGGGAGGTGTTCAACGGCTGCATGTGTGCGCGAGTGTGTGCGTGGATGACGGCGTTTCGTTTGTACAGAAGAACGGGTGATGATGAAAAAACATTCTTTTTTTGGAAAAAGACAAAAAAGCTGTTGCTGTAATTGAACTTTTTTTTCAGTTAGTTTCTGCTTATTTTAATTTATTTTTGTACTGTGATGGAAAAATAAAATGCACTGATCGTTGAAGGCAGCCACTTGTCCTTTTGTGCCTCCAGATGAGACCTTTGAGCATCTCTAAAAAACAACTGAACTGTAGGATTTGTGGCTCACGGCTGCAGATCCTTGAATAATGAATTGAGTAATTTTTAGGTTGCATTGGGCAAAAGAATGTAAATGTTCTTTATAGCCCCTTACAACAACCTTTTGGCTACCCAAAGTGCTTTACAATAGACAGTGAATGAAAGCAATTAAAAACAATAAGAACAATAAAATAGAAATAGAAAAATAAAAGTGTCACCAAACTACTAGATATTAAAAACCATCCTAAATATTTTTTTAAAAGATCCCTTTTCATAGGAAAAATATATTTAAAGAGACAAACATCACCAGTAAAACAGAGCACTAATGCCACTGCAGCAGCATTGGGAGCTTGGTGTTTGTGTGTTTCAACTCATGGTGCATTCAATTATACATGACTGTCAGAATTTCCAACTTCAAGTGAGAATGTAAATAAGAACCCAAAAAGCTGGATTAACAACCAGACATAGAATTCATGCTATCTGCTACTGACGTAAACAGTAGCTACATCTGTAAGGCTGGAAGAGCTGGGAGCACTAAACTTTGAGGTTAACATGATCAGAGCTCCAAGTTCACTTCCAGTGAACACACCATAAGGCAAACTCTCACTCCCCAGGGTCCTAAAGAGTAACTAAAGGTATCTTTAACAGTAACGCATTACTTTTTGATGTAAATAATCAACAAAGTAATTGAGTTACTTTTTGAATGAAGTAACTAGTTACTATTTTTTTCAGGATGGACATCTTTAAAAATCAATGTCTATTATATTTTCCACCATCTCTGCAGTGCTGTATACACTGAGATCCTCTGACAGGCAGATTAGTAGCTCACTCTTTACATATCACTCTCTGTCCATTAACTCTCATTTATTTAACCACCAGGTCAGCCAGCGCTTAGCCAGTGCCCTGTGGGGGAAAACCCAGAGTCATCCATCACCCAGTGGATGATAAACCCCTGCTGAGGTGGCTGCTGATGGCTGACACAGTGGCGAAGGGAGGCGGTGTTGTCATGCCGACTGTAGGAGTTTTAGGCGTGCTGTCGGTAGCCGGTGAAACAGCTGTCAGTGGGCAGATTAACGGTGACCTCTGCCCAGATTTTACCACGTCACACATTTCACACACCAGAAAAAACCTCAGAGAAAGAAGCAGCTATTAATGCAAATAAATTTATTAATAACATGATTAATGTTTTTTTTCCATTACAGAACATCATGGAATGCACTACCTGCATTTACATAGAATACATTTGCACAAATATTGCATCACACCGGTGAAGTTCCCTTTAGACTTGGTCTGGATATTACAGGATATTTACGGCAGATATGTAAAATATAAACTTGATATAAAATTAGGCACATACTGAACAAACGGTGCGTACATACAGATTTCGCTTAAAGCTAGAGAGTATGGAATAAATTATGGAAAATGGAATTAGTTACCCTTTGGCTGATCGTAGCGTTGTGTAGTTGTGAAAGAGGAAAAAGGGAAGAACATGATGGCACCTCGTGTTAACATTCACGTGGCATTCTTTTATACCCATTTATTAAGAAATAAACCAGGAAAAAATGCATGCATTAACTCTCTGAGTACCACTGACGTATTTCAACGTCATTTAAAATCCGAGGCTTGATTGGCCTGGCACTCAGAGAGTTAATGTAGTAATAAGAGTTGGTGACGCAGTATAAATGTGAGAAAGTTACTTTAGTGACATCCAGATTTGGAGATAATGCATTACTGATGTCGTTACTTCACCACTATCTTCATAACAGGAGGACAGAAAAACAAGTCAAACGCCTCTTTTCCTGTTTGAGCAACTTTCACCATGACTTGATGATGACTTGGAGGAGCTGTTTACACGTCTTTAGAGGGTGGAAATATGAATATTACTGAGGATTTGTTGCTGTAAACGAACCATGAGACGGTAGAGAAGTGAGAACTTGCCTTTCCAGAGTAATCTAAAAGTAATGTAACTAATTTTACTACTTTCAGCGGCAAGTAATTTAGTAAAGTAAGGCATTGCTTTTTAAAAAAAAACTGTTATACTTTGACACCGGTGACATCACATGCAAGGTTACCACGTGTCCTGGAAAATCTGGAAAATGATTGACCAGTTTTCCAATCATGGGCAATGAAAAAAAGGTCAAATGTCCTGGAAACGGTTAGGTCATCCTGGAAAATTATTTATGCAAACAGGTTAAGAGTAACTTTTAATTAATAACGTTTGCATTCACTCACAAGGCATGGGGAAAAATACTAAAGAAATATTTTTCCATGATAACTTAACAACTTTTTTTCTCATTTTCCATGTGTTTTCCATGACTGGGCAATCCCAGTCAATTCCCAGTTATTTTTCCAGGTTTTCCAGGACACGTGGGAACCCTGACATGGTTTTAACGATACCATGTTCCTGAATCTGTGCTATTGTTGCCTAAACCTAACTGTGGGCGTCCCTGTTGTTTTGATGCATGGCGTACATGCCAAATGAAGCCTTGTTGTGCTATTTATACGCTGAAAATTAAACTATATATTAGTGAGGTGGTTTTTAAATATTTCTGCCACAGGATAAAGGACTAACTGTTGTTGCTGCTGTAGTTTCCCTTTTTGTTTCCGAGGCTCTTCGGCCCAGAACGGAAAGATGGAAGAAACCAAAACAAAAACACCTTCACTGCCCTGCAGGATGGTTCGACAAGAAGAAAAGGAGGAGGCGGAGGGCCAAGCGAGGCTTTGTTCACCACCACCACCCCCCTTTTTTTTTGCCTTAAGAAAAGGAAAGAGAGAGGCGCTGAAGTGAGAAGTGACATGGAGTCCATCCTAATGATGAGCGCTGAACAGCCGAGCAGAGAGGAGGAGAAGCCCTGTGGGAGATGCATCGGAAACCAGCTATTAATGTCTCTTCTGCATCCAAGTGTCTCATCAAGGTCAAAGCTACCAGCCACACCGCCTCCTCCAAAGACAGAGGCCAAACCAATTAAGATAAACGACAACAATTAGAGCGCTGTGCTAATGTAGCTAAGGTGACTGCTCACAAGTTTTTTTTCTTCCTGTTGAAGTAAAGTGGCTCTGCCTCTTCAACTAGGCCAGACGCCGAGGGAACGTCGATTCATAACCCTGAGCTGTCGCTCCTCAGCCCTCAGTCTTTACTTCGTCTTTACTGTGAGACGACACAGCCTCGTCTCTGCGGGAAAAGACGAAACACTTCCTCAGGATTTGTGTCACATCAGCTTGAAACAGCTCCATTCATTTTAGCATTAAATGAACAAAAACATCTATTTATATACAGTATATGCCTTCCAAAATCAACTATGAGGATGTTCTGTGCTACTCGGTCATTTGTAGCCATATGACCTTGTTGGACGACCACATGGTCAATAGTGCTATTCTGGAGTTTTTGTTTCTTTTGTAGATGTTGAATTTCTTCAGTTTTTCAAAGTAGATCTGCAGACAGTTAAGACACCATGGTCCACTTCTGCATGAACTGTGTGAACAGTGTGAATGAGTTAGCTAACTGACGCTTAGCCCATTTTTGAAGTTCCACAACAGAATCTTGAGTTCCACTAGCGTTAGCATGTGCCGGGCTAACCTAGCTGATCAATCGAGGTTAGCCAGTGCCTTGCTAACCTTGAGAATGGACTGAATACCATTAGCATGTGCCAGGCTAACCTAGCTGATCAATTGAGGTTAGCCAGTACCTTGCTAACCTTGAGAATGGACTGAATACCATTAGCATGTGCCGGGCTAACCTAGCTGATCAATTGAGGTTAGCCAGTGCCTTGCTAACCTTGAGAATGGACTGAATACCATTAGCATGTGCCGGGCTAACCTAGCTGATCAATTGAGGTTAGCCAGTGCCTTGCTAACCTTGAGAATGGACTGAATACCATTAGCATGTGCCGGGCTAACCTAGCTGATCAATTGAGGTTAGCCAGTACCTTGCTAACCTTGAGAATGGACTGAATACCATTAGCATGTTCCTGGCTAACCTGGCTGACCAACTACCATTAGCATGTTTCTGGAAAACTAGCACATTTTTAAGGCCTATAAGCTCAATCTGTAGATGGATATTAACTTTCAACACACAGTATGAAGCCAGGAAAGATGAAAAGAGAATATTGTAATGTGCTAACAAGTCCCAAAGGATGATGTGAAAACTTTCAACACAGCCGACAGCTTGTGAGAAAGAGTGTTCAAGTGCTGATGATTAGATTGTGTGATTTAGCTTGAGAAAAGTGGAAGGAGTTCAGTGAGAGAAGATGGAAATCTCCAAAAAGTAAATCATAAAAGCATCAGACAGGGAAGTAAACTAGGACAGCCTGTCTTCTCTCCTTCAGCACTAAAAAGGTAGCGCTAATCAACACTCTTTCACCATAATGAAAGGGACATTTGTCAAATGTTTTCCAAAGGACCACTATGAGTCTTAAGCTATTTAGTCAACACAAAGACAGCAAATGAGACATGTTCAGGGGCTGGAGTTCACATGGGATTATACAGTACTGGCCAGCAACACTTGGCTGCTAAACAGCAGAGCATTAAAAGGTGCTAAATTCCAAATCTGGGCATTGCCTCCACTTTGCTCTCAACATGGCGGCGGCTAGCAGAGGCTAACAGTGCAAACAACGGCGTAATGGCATGCTGATTAGCTAGCCAGGCCTGGCTATGTAAACAAAGCACATTGAACAACACACACAAGAGGGAGAGCGACTTCACTCTCTGCTCTGCTGCTATTTAACATAGCTAACTGTTGTTTGCTACTATATTAATGCTCTGAATTTAAAATTTAGCACCTTTAAGTCTTAAATGAACATGAAAAAAGTAAAGCTTTGGTTATCATCTTCATACTTTCCCTCAGTTATTCATAAAATATATCCTAACCTGGATTATATAAACAGTATTAGCGTATTATAAACACATTGCAGTAGAGAGTACATAAAGCAGGATTTAAATTAAAATAGATTTTGAACACATTGCATGTCCAGGATATGATCAACACATCCTGCTCAATATCTTGTGATGAACAAACTAACAATGAATTTGGAGTTTGTGCCTCAGACACCGACTGAACTACCGGATCACATCGCGCTGTTCTTATGTGCGATTGTAAACATTTAACTCAAAGTGGACGCGTTCATTTACCATGTATGCAGGTAAGTCTTCAATTAAGGTCATTAGCATTATTATTCCTTAGAATACACATCAGAAAAAGTGTTTTCTTCTAATTTAGAGCAGATAATCGAGTCAAGTATCTGGAAAATCAGAGTCATACATACTTAAATATCATCTTACTTCATTTTCCAGGGTTTCTTCTACACCGGAAGCTGCACGGATTATAAACTCCTGCAAAGCCTTTTGATTTTTTTCCTATTATGCAACACCAGTGGTTCAGGGAACATAATCTCCTCTCACCATGTCTACCACAATATTCCTTCTACAATAAAGTAAATATTGCATAAAGCAAATCATTTTAAATTTGGATTATCTTGTAGTGCATTTAAAAAATAACATCTTGCACGTAGGCGTATTGTACTTCCTGTTTATCGTAGCATTGCATAGAAATCTATAAAACAGGTGAAATTTGGCATGGCTTTGCATATTGAGGATTCAATTTCAGCAACCCTCCTACAGAGCTGCTGTTTAAATCGTCATAGAATCAGCAGCTCTGAAAAAAAAGCTGATTTTTTTTTTTTTTTTTTTTTAAATTTTTTTTGGTCATTTAGTTGCCAGGGACGGCCAAGATGTAACCAGATCGGCTCTTGGTGAAGTCCGGCTGTGATTGGTTGATCTTGGCCTCGACGATGATCGTGCACTTCCTGCCGCTCATGCTGCACTGGATGGGACTGCAGATGTTCACCTGAAGCTTCCTCCTCTCACTGTGGGGAGAAAACAAAAGACGGACAGGTGAGTTAAAGGTGTGCACTGAGGTTTATTCTTATTACTGAAACACTGATTTATGTACAGTATGATCAGTGGTTTCACATTCATAGTCATAGTTTAACGCACAGGAATAAAACATGCAGATCCATTAGGGTGTGTGAGAGAGAGTCTGTTTAGGCCATAATAAATCATACTTACTCTTACATATGATCTCACAATTACACCACATTCACCCACAAACACTACAGTATGCTCTTGTATAGGTAGAGAATCCAACGTTCCCTTTATATTTATGATTCTGAACAGCTGTACTTTCATTAAACGCACGTTAGACCGAGGTATTATGGCGTGGATTTTGCAGTGCTTCCTGCAAACAAAGTCGCAATATATTGTGATATTCTATATGGATCACTGAGAAATTCAAAATGTAGCTTCAAATACAAGTTGTATATACAGTATGTACATATGCATGCTTTTTTTGGTGGGTAGGAATCAATATTATATCAAAAAAAAGTATAGATATATTGCCATATCAATATTTTTTCCCCACGCCGAGCTATAATGTGCAAATAACAGCTGTAACCTACTTTATTTATTTTCTTTTTTTCAGTGGATCTTGCTGTTGTTGTTTCACATTGAACTGGACATGACAGTGGTGTCTGACTCTAAAATTAAAGACAACGCATGCGTCTATCTCTATCTATCATCTTCATTATTACTGACATTGATTATTAACATTATTACAGCAGCAAAATGGAAAAAAACAGATAGAAGTAAACAAGTGTGCTGAGTATAATAATAAGAAAAATTTGTCAAAATAAAGGAAAGTAACTGTGTGTGGGAGAGAATAATATGTGCTGCTGCATGTTTCTGTACAGGCTGAGAAAATTACGATGAATAACAGCAGAAATGAAGCGGTGCTGCTGTTGGAGTAACGATCCATATGGTCGCTGGGCTGGATTGGCTTTTAGTGGCTGTCACGTCTAGTTAGAGCGTTTCTGGGCGGACGGGCGCTTTGCCTCGTTCGCACTTAAACGGGATCGATGGTGGGAATCAAAGAGTGAGGCCAAACAGGCAGAACGTGATGAGACCGTGGCGGGTTAGAGAAGATGAATGACAATAATAAGTGAGATGATGCAATGAAAACATGAAGCATCTCTCGTCGTGACACACTTTCTCTCTCGCTGACACAGTTAAATGGCCAGTAAACAAATCCATTAAGCGCCAGTCTCCGTTCCCTCAGGTCTAAAATTAGGAAGTGACTCACAAGAACCCAACGACAACGACTTGTTGCGCAACAACAACAACAACAACAACAAGTCATAAACATGGAGCTGCCCACGCTGCACTCCTCTGCAGAACAGCAAAACCTCTCTGCATCTCGGGCTTAGAAGCTCCAGGGTAGCGCTGATGCTGGTTTCCATGGCAACCCCACCCCTCCCTATCGTGAACCCAACTCCCCCATCTGTCATGGCCGCCAGCCAGCCAGCCGAACGCTGCTCTGTATTGTGATATGTCTCTTTCTCTGAGCGTCTCTCATCCCGTTACCTCTCCATCTCGCTGCAGTGCCAGAGGGGATGCTGGGAATGTGAAGGGCAAACAGGGTTAGCCTCACATCCACAGAAATACGCACAATACACAACACAATATAAGGCATCCATGGGGAGCACCGAACAGATCTGACACCTTCCTGATCTGCCTCTGGATACACACTGTGGAATTCATATTAGTAAAAAACAAACAATAAAAGACTTCATCTCTGAACAGACGAGCGTGATCAGCTGAGTCTTAAGGTCACTGGTCGGCCTTCCCCATCAGTCAGAGCCCCGAGGGCAGACTTAGTCCTTCACCGGATGGCCTCTCCGACTGGAAAATCAATTCCCTCCCTCTCCCCACCCCCAGCTCCTTTAGTGCGACTTTGCCCTTCATGCCATGTGAGTCCAGACTCAGTGGATCCCAGAGGTCCTCCTCTTTACTCAGAGGGATGGAGGACAGGAGGAGAAGGAGAAGGAGGAGTGGAACAGGAAGTAAAAATAAAATTTGAGGACAAAATTAGGGAAGCCTGTAGCATCCAAGAGTGTTATAAAAGCTGTATTAACCTGAAAATTATAAATAATAATGAAATAATATAAGTCTATCTATCTATCTATCTATCTATCTCCCATGCATCTATCATCCATTCATTCATCTATATCCATCCATCTATCAATCATCCATCCATCATCCCTCATCTAACTATCATCCATTCATCTATCATCCATCTATCTATCTATCATCCATCCATCATCTATCATCCATCATCCATCTATCTATCATCCATCCAACTATCATCCATCCATATATCATCTATCCATCATCCATCATCTATATCATCATCCATCCATTCATCTATCCATCCATCATCCATCCATCTATCATCAATTCTATCCATCCATCCATCTATCATCAATTCTATCATCCATCATCTATCATCAGTTCTATCCATCCATCATCTATCATCAATTCTATCCATCCATCATCTATCATCAGTTCTATCCATCCATCATCTATCATCAATTCTATCCATCCATCATCTATCATCCATCCTCATCCGTCCTTCTATCTATCTAGAAGTATAGTATATAGAGGCAGAATTTGAACAGAAAGTGGTACGCTGTTATCAGGCAAAGCCTTTTCATGTGTCATTGAGACGCCACACAACGAAACTACAGTAAAAGCTGCAGTTTAGGCAACAAAATTGCTTTGTTAGGTTTAAGAAAAATGTCACATTTGGCATAAAATGAGTACATAAACTCACTGAAATACGTACAGAAACAAACTTGGACCCAGAAAAAGGATTTACAGGACAGAAAAAGCAGCGGTGCTCAGAGGATGAGCTACATCATGTTGAGGTGGAGGAGTCAGGCTTACCTCCAGTCCCACTTCTGAGTCATCCCTCTAATAGTGTACCTGGCTCTGCCCCAAGATCTCTGCTGCTGAAAAATATATGAGCGCTGCAGCTAAAGCTGCTTTAGCATAAAGAGACTTTCAGAGGGTCATCAAAGATGGATCTGTGCTCACTTCTAGAAGAACAAACAACCTTGTTCTCGTTCCTGCTCTTAAAAGAGGCGTCGCTAGAGCTTGAAGACATCCAAAACCAAACCAGCAGCACTTCAGTGTCCAGTCGTCTCTGTCTGGTAATCAGAGATTTCTTCAGTCAAATCAATTTTATTTGGATACTCCAATATTATCCTCAGGCTTTGAACCCTCTGTCCTTTACAAACGACCCAACAAATAAATGGTAGAAACCTGAGGAAGAGCAACAGAGGAGGGATCTCTCTTCCAGGATGGACAGATTTTCTGTTCTTGGCATAATCAAATTTAAATGATTAACTAGGAGTCCAAATATTAGACACCTTGCATGGAAAACCATAGAAAAAAAATGTGAAAATATGTGACAGATACTGTGCAGAGAGTGTGCAGCAACACAACAAATACAGCGCCTGTAGCGATGCTGCTGGTCTGTCAGAGACTCAACACTCTCACATCCTATCTTTTATAAAACTACAGACTCCTCACATCAATATTTCAGTTGGTGAGACCACACTGAGATGAAGGAAGGAAACGCCAGCAGAAGGTCAGGCACCATGGGGCTGGATGGAGGAAGAACATCCATGCTGCCTTCATGGCTGATGCATAGAAAGGCTTTTCTCCACCCTCCTGGTGCACTTTGAAGAAACATCTCCAGGATCACTCACAGCGTTCTATAGAAAGCATGCAGACGGTTTATTTATAACATGGAGTGACGGCGTTATTACAACTGTTTATTTCAGGAATTGCTTTTAATCTTTAATTCAGTTTTGAAGCATCTACTGTGACTGTGGCAGCTATGTTGAGCTGCGTGCTAACATGCTAATGTTTAGCAGGTCACATGTTCATGTCTGTTTAGCGTGTAAGCATTGCGCTTAAATGTTAGTACTGGATGAAAAGCCAGAGTTCATCCTGAGATTAACATACATTTGTGAATCATTTCATGCGAAATAACCAAATAGAGACATTTTCAGTCTTAAACACAGTACATCGTCTGGGTTAGTTAATTCTCTTCTATTCTATTCTATAAGGTTATGAGGTTATGAGTTTCAGGACAGAGGATGACAGTTTTAGCTAGAACGGAAAACAAAAAAAGGTTTAAAGTCAACATTCCTGCATCCTGTAATGCTTCTTCACTCTTCCTTCATGTCCGCCCACTTAACAACATGAATTATCATTGAACAGCAGACCTGACACAGCACTCCTCTTCCTCTCACATGGCTTCATCACACGTCTCACGTGCTCCACGCTGCTAAATCAGAACAGAAAAGATGCAGACAGAGCTGCAGCAGACTAAAACGTGAACAAAGCTTTCAGCGGGCAGGAAGTCATTACCCTGGACTGCTGTGGTACGATTGGCTTCATGAAACCTTGTCTGCCCCAGTTTCAAGTGTGAAAACTGCCTGACAGGCTTTCTGAGCGCAGAGCTGGAATTAGCGTCACTGCTTCAAACTTCTGCAGTATAACACGAGTCAAAGGCAGAGCTCAAGCTGTGCTGATGAACAGCAGAGATATTATGGTGTGCAGACATTTTATAAAGGTGTGCATAAAACAAACACTTACACATGTTGTTCATGGTGTAGCAACATTTCTGTACTTACTGAATCTGTGTATCATTCCTTCATTTGTTTTTCAGAATGAAACCGAAACTAAAAAAACAAACAAACAAATAATGGCTTGATTTCTCAATATTCGTGCCCAAAACCAAAATGACAAAACGGTTAATGACTCGTTTCTCTGATTTACGAATTTGTGCACCAATGGAAAATGGAAAAAACAGATAATGGGTGATTCCAATGTTTCATCCAATTCGGATATTTTCAGTTGCTGCAAGTTGCGTGCTGTAGTCCAGTCCGCTGTCTCTTGTAAATTTGTGGTCAAATGAGCCGCTCGTCATTTTTGAGTGCGCAAATGATCGCATATTTACGGTAATCACTGTTTTCTTTTCTTTATTGAAGAACATAATTTATTAAACTTGTGGGATAAAGTAAATGTCCCTGGCGTTTTTCTGTATTTTACTGTAAATATGAGTGACAATATTTATAAATTAATGGATATATTGCCTTCCAAAACACAATAACAAAGCCTCTTCTGCTGTCTTAGAAGATGGATTTTTGCCATAAGTTCTGCATGAAACTGTAATTTTTGGACTTAGTACATGACGAGCAGCTCATTTGACCATGAACTGGACTGCAGCACAAAATGTGCAGCAAATAAAAATATCAGAATTGGAAGAACCGCTGGAATCGCCTGTTATCCATTTTTTTTCCATTTTCCATTTTTACACAAATTTGGAAATCAGAAAAACGAGTCATTATTCGTTTTTTCATTTTGGTTTTGGGAATGAATATTGAGAAAACAAGTCATTAATTTTTTTTAGTTGCGCTTTTGTTTTTCCTAAACCTGACTACATGGCTTTGTTGCCTAAACCTTAAGTGTCTGGTTTTGTTATAGCACCTAGCAACCTAATGCTAACATGCTACTGTGTGGTGGTTATCATGAGTGCACAAAATTTGCACATTAGATAAGCACAACATATTTTTCTGAATATTTCCCCATTAAGTTATCTTCATATTTCCATTTTCACTGAAGGCATCTTGCAGAGGCTGACTAGAGCGCTGCAAACTGCAGAGAATAAAATGTTTAGAGGCGAGGAAAACCTCCAGAGGCAGCCGTCCAGGGTTATTTCAGCAGGTTGGCTGCACCAAATTGCACCATGAGGCTGAGAAAGTGCAGTGAATCAGAGAATGGATATCTATTTTTCCTCCCCTCTAATTGTCCATTCCCTTTTTCAGTTGTTATCTTTTCTTCTCGTTACAGAGAGGAAAAAAAAGAGCTGCACTCACGACAAGAGAGATTACTAAGTAGGTCATTTAAAGAAGGGGCTGAAAGTGCACTGACAGCAGAAATGGTATTGATTAAAGTGTGTATAGAAGGGAAAAGAAAGAAAGGAGGAAAAGAGGTCAATCTTTAGAGCTGCTGAAGCGAGGTGAACATAAAAAGACGACTATTCGCTCCACAGAGATGACATCAGAAACCAACGCAGTCATCAGCCTCTGAGACAACTTTACAGTGTGTCCAAAACCTAAACACAGCTATTCCTGCTAATATGCTAAGCTAGTAGCAGTAAGTGAGTCCTGGGCTGACTATCAAGGGCCCCCGAGGGCCCCACCGGAGATTTCTTCAATAAAAGACCTTCTGCGATTAGCGTAAAAGCATGAATATTTCATACATTTATTTCCTATCTCTGTGGTTTTTCGTTGAAATCCCTCAGACGTTTTGTAACTTAAAAATGTTTAGTTATTTGATGAAAATCTGTTTCTCTCAACCCAACATTCAGATAAAACTAATAAAAACAAAATACAACAACAAATACTGATGTGAAGAGCAGCAGAGCAAAAAAACAACAACAAAAAAACAACTGATTTAAATCCTAGAAATGAATGTTTGAGGTGTGCATGGATTTATTTTTAAAAGGGCATTAAAGTGAGAAAATACTATTATCTGATGCAGCTCCACAACATCTTCACTGATTGATTAGATCTTCTACAGATATTCTGGAAGTAGACCACTTTGGGCCACGACTGTTCCTCAGATATTTATCTGTTTTTTTGGTACATTTTCTTATTTTCTTAAAGACATCATGAAACACAACATTCAAAGATGGCGTTTCGCGTCACTGTATTTTCATTTTTCATTTTTTGTTTTAGAGGAAAAATCTGTCTCATAGTGCCTTTAAAGACAGAGACTATGAACCTAAGAGATGTCTGACAGGACTGAAGATGTCCACAGGGAGCAACATAATAATAATAATAATAATAAAATAGACATTAATAAAATGAATTGCTTAACCCTAACCCTCTTTAAAAATTTCACATTTAACTGGGCCTCTTAAAAATTTTTTTTTTTTTAGACAAATTAAATTCTTAGTTGACAAACAGTCAAAGGATTTTATCGGCTCACTGATTACATGAACTTAAAATCTGGTGTTTACCAGAGGTGTGCTCACAAGTTTCTTGGGAATAAATGCATAAAAAAATGACAAATCGTCCAAAACAACCCAATTAACTAATTATTAATGAGCCTAATTGACTGAAACGGGGTAATGCTTTATTTAGGGGTGCTTGATGATGCTCAGAAAAATGTACTGATAGTTTTAAAGCCTTAAAGAATCAGAGTCTGATTGGCTGGAGGTGAACCATCAATAAGAGCTCCTCACTGTGAGGAGGCCAGCTCACATCGAGTTAAACAAAAGGACACACTTCTCAAGACAACAGAGGTGAAACAACCGGAAATGTCCAAAGCAAAGAGCTCCGTCTCTGGGGGAAGAGCCACAGATGGTGGAGGCTGTAGAGCCATAATAACCAACCAGCAGGAGGCTGAAACAAGTGTGAGCTGTCATTGTTGCCTCTGAGCAGTGAGCTAAATGTTACTCACTGATCAGCTGTGTGGCCTTTCAGAGGGACTCTCCGCCATCTGAATGGGCTGAATGGAGTTAAAACCACATTAAGGCCAATCAATAAGCAGAGAAAGAGAGACAGGCTGCGTCAATTAGCTGCTCGTTACTGAAGGGAGACCGCCTCCAATTCTGCTTATTAAAGGCGATCAATACGTCAATCAAAGGTTCATCTGTTTCCAGCCACTGACAGGACTCTGCTTTCTACGACGTCCAGAGTGAGTCACCATCTTCTGGGTCTCGGTTTTTCCTCTAGGTGCTCTACTATATGACAGTCAGAGCATCACAGGGTTCCCACCTGTCCTGGAAAACCTGGAAACACTATTGACCAATTTTCCAGTCATGGAAAACAGGGAAATTGAGAAAAAAAAGTTCAAAAATCTTGGAAAGGGAAAAATATTTATGCAAGAAGGTTAAAAGTAACCTTTAATCCTGGAAAATTGGTCAATCATATTCCAGGTTTTCCAGGACATGTGGGGACCCTGGCATCACCACAGCTAGCTAGCTATGAAACGATATAGAGGAGCGCTAGCTTTGTTAGCATCATTGCTGCTCTTTGACCTGTTAGCTACAAGCTGCTGCCATGTTGAGAGCCATGTGGAAACAATAAATGTGCTCTCAGTTTCAAATTTAGGCCTGCTGTTGTTGGGCAGACTTTCTATAATTCACCAGTAAAATGTCCTGGTAAAAATATCCCAGTACATGTTGTTATTCCAAGGACGCTCAGCTGGAGTTTTGTTCCTTGAGATACCATGGTTCGGTCACATTTTAAGGTTTGAAAAGAGCATTTTTTTTTTACCCAGAATACACCCAATTATGCTGCCTTCAAATGGAGTTTGGGGTCAAAAGGTGGGAAGTATGTCACTTGTCTTTTGTCAGTTGGGCTGCTGGGATGCAAAGACTGAATGGATTTGAAATCCTTTAAGGAACTGTCCTTTTAAAGTCAATCTGTAATGTTTCCTTTACTCCTTTGTGCTTTATCTGATGTAGATTTTTCACTATTCGTTGGATCAGTGAAATATCGCAGCCTCGGGGTCAGCACAGTTGATTTTACTCGGGGCTGGAAGTCACCTGAGGTCGGATAAAAGGCTGAAATGGAAGGATGTGGATGAGGAGAGGAAGCAAGGCGATGGAGCTGTAAGGAATGAGTGATGTGAGGGAGATTAAAGCAGGGTGGGCGAGATAAAGGGATGAGGAGGGTGAATAAAGACCCCTGATGAAAAGATGTTGGGAGGGGATATTAATGGCAGGTGGTGAATGAAGAGAAGAGGTAGAGGACACATGAAGGAAGGAAGGAAAGGAAGAGAGGAGGCTAATTGGCCTGACAGTGGGAAATGGTGATGCTGTAGCTGGGTGGAGGTGCAGGATTACAGGATAAACATGGAGGTCACTGAAGAAACATGGAGGCTCCTACTGTATCAGCACTTAAAGGATGCTACTAAGAGCACACAGCATGAACATTAAGACAGTGTGAGGACCGGTCCGATGGGAAAACAGCCACTCTCAGAGCTTAAACATAGCCCACACCAGCACATATAGACTCTATAAATAAACATAGCACATCGTCTTTATGAAAAGGTTAAAGCAAAGGTGAGGAAGTTTCATTTTGTGCAGATTTTGGTGCCCCCTGTGGACAGAAGCGGTAATGTTTCTGATCAACAGGGTCGTCTCATATTACTGCAGCAGCATCTGACAGTGCTTGAAAAATAAGTCAAATAATTAACTCATTGAGTGCGATCGACATATTTAACACTGTCATATATTTACGTCAAAGTGTTTTTTCAGCAGCAGGCACAAGAGAGCGCTCTCCCGCAGCCTGTGAGTAATTTTGGGGCTTCTGGGAGATGTAGTCAGAGCATAAAGTGACGGTATACACCACAGAGATCAAAACAGGAAGTGGAGACGATCGAGGTTAGAGAGCAAAACAAACAGAATCTGTGGTGGTGATTTTGGTGAAAGTGTCCTCTACCTCTGATAAAACAAGAATGAAACAAGGTAAAAACAAAAAATTTTTTCATGATGAAATAGAGAGTCTCTTCTTTCATTTGAGCTATTCAGTGTTTTCAGAGTCATAGTACAAAATATTCTGTGGGTCTAGAAATATGACTCAAAATGGACAAAAACGCTGGAACAAGGCACTTTCTGTTTTATAAAAAATATTCGCTAAATCATTTCAGTAATTAATAAATTGACTAATTACTCCAGCTTTACAGCCATCATTTAGAAAAGTACTGACTCCACACATGCAAATATTTCAACCAATTAAAATCAATAAAATAAAACATCAACTGTAAAAACTATTTATATACAAATACAATAAGGCCATTTTTTAACTATTCAGAAAATAAAATAGAAATAAAATGAAAACCTGCCCAAAAAAAAAACAAAAACTTACAAACTTGCACTGAGCTTTTCATTCAATTTGCAGTCACAATCTGATTGTAATCAGCGTCTGATTCAGTGAGATGGAAAATAATTATGCAATTGATGACTGGGAATGTTTTTGAATGTGTTTAGCATTTGAGCGGGATGCTAAAAGCCACAGCTCACAGTACGGATTTGTCTGAGATCAACAGATCTCGAAGCAGAAATGCTCATTAATGGCATTTCCAAACAATGATAATAACAACCGAAGCTGCAATTAAACTTCAGAGGCTGAAAATCTTCCATGCAAAACTGATCCTGGTAAAGAGTGTGAACTTAAACCCAGCGACACTTTTATCTCCTCCCGTTATGAAGCATTGGAAACGAGGCTTAATAAATCTCTCCCCGAGGGCAGAACCCGTCAGACGGACAGAGCTAATTACAAGAGCGCCATTTTCTTCACATGTCGTGAGATTTCATGCATTATTTCAAAGCTGGAGGACGTGACGATCTGCTGAAATATAGGATGTTTTCTGGTAATACTCACACTGTTGTCTGGTCTATTTAATTGATGTCTTAAAGATGCCAAATCAAAATATATACAGAGCTTAACATATTTTCAAAGGATAGCTTAAGGAATTTCAAACTAAATTCACCTTTTTATATAGAGTTTGCACGTACTGGTGGACTAACCATTACAGGAACATTAAAAATACTGTTAATTTAGGGCAGTGGTCTGATAAATTGGTTAAATTTGCAATGAAATATCCATTTTAAAAGCAAAAGTTTGACATTTTGGCCCGATAAATTACTTTAAAGTTGCAGTGTGCTGGATTTTTGTTGAAATCTCGTGGTGTAGATGCAGATTGCAATAAACAAAAACCTCATCTGTGTGTAGGAAAACTACGTTAGACAATGAAAAATGAGAAAACGTGAATAACTGTTTGGTTTGTCCCTATTGAGCTACCATAGAAACATGAAGACGTCCTGCTCAGTATAAACGGCTCATACTGAGGCGGCACAAAAAAACAAACAATCCTTATTTTCAGGTGATTAGACACAAAAGAAAACACACTTTTTAACATAATATGTCATTTCTGCCACTAAATGTTCCACACTGGCCCTTTAAAGGATGACTCAATAATCGATAAATCGTCTAATAAAGGATATTTTTCTTTAAAGGATGACTCAATAATCGATAAATCGTCTAATAAAGGATATTTTTCAGCACTAGCCCCCTCTGAAGCCTTATGCTGCATGCAGTCATCTGTTGTCAGAGTCTGTGCTTATGCTACATGATAAAAACACAGCGTAATGGTGTAACCAGCAGGGCCGACACTCTCCGGCGTTCGTCCTTGTTTGGCTGCAGAGTAAAAGTAGGTCAGGACCAGTCGCACATTCAAACACAACCTCTGCACATTTTCACACCTTTATCTCTAATGTGTGTTTACTCGGTCAGCATGCACAAACAAACAAACAATGGCACGAGTCGGCCTGGCCGCTCGCCAACATCAGCCGGCCTCCTCCTCCTCCTCCAGGCTGTAGCCCGGCGCCGACAAGCAGGACTCCCTGCTGGCTCACATATCCACATACCCACGACTCACAGTGAACGAATGAGTCTCTTTCATGCCTGCGAGAGAATTTGCGGACTTGCGTTGCAATTTGACTTTGCAAATTGGACATTATGAAACGACTCTGCAGATAGATTGTCCTCGAAGACTCTGAGACAGAAGGCTGCTGCACTACAAAATGACTTTTATCTGTACTAGTGACGGTACAGCATCTGGATTTTGACCTCATAATACTTTTTTAGGATCACACAATATTTCAAGTCTGGTTGCCTTTCTACTTGAATGAAAACTATGGAAATGCACTTTGAGTTCAGCAGTCTGGACTCTTTTAATTAACTTATGAGCTTAAAATAGAACAGAATCTCTCTACATGAGCTTCAAGGTTTCGGTAAATATTTTCATGATTTCTATGTATGCAATGGGGAAAAACTGTAATACAGCATAATTTTTCAGAGAAATGTCACCACAGACAGTAAAAATATAGTCACACAGACAACTGAGTTACCTCCTTCAGCGACAGATAGTGACTTAATAAACATTTATTTACATCTAAACTTCAACACAAGGTTGACTATGGAAAACTCCCCAAAAACACTTTTAACAGGGAAAAAGAAACCTGAGGGTGCGCAAAACTGTGCGTTTTGAAAATCACATGATTTCAAACATTAAAGCATGTAAACATGTTTGGAGTGGAGACACAAAACACAAGTATGAACCTGAGCAGGAGCTGGATGTGGGACCTTTAAATGTCTAAAAACAGCCACACTGCAGTTTGTGATGTTCAAAGCTAACAGACGATAAACACAAAGATATGTCTTTGGAGTAAAACACGAGCTTGGCACACATTTCCTCCTCTCTTTGTTCAGCATCTTTCCTCTCCTCTAATCTTTATATCCCCCCCTCACACTCGTCCTCCTCTTGTCCACACTCTGTCTGTGGTCTGGGACGAGATGCGCCGTTATTATCTCCAGCTAGCAGCGTTATTAATGGATCGCGTACGTATCAGACAAACATGGAGCCAGTGGTTGCCATGGGAACTGCATCCGCAGCGCCCCAGAAAGGATGGAGCGGGCGAGGGAGGGAGGATGAGGAGAGGAGGAATGTGAAGTGGAAAAACAAGAGGGGGAGGGAGCAGCAGTGGGAGGGTGATTAATGGAGAAAGAGGAAATGGAGGGAATGAGGAGAAGAGAGAAGCCCACTTCTATCAGTCAGGAATATTTGAATCAGCAGAAAGGGTGACCTTGGTGAGGAAGACAAAGGCAGCATGGCTCTTCCTCTGTCTGCCTCTTCATCCTGCTGTTATCTCACTGATAGAAACGATGCGATTCTCACAACCCAAAATAGGATTTGACACCTTTATTTGACGACTGCGTTATGTTATTAAATATAAAAACACAGCAACAGATTCTCCCTCCAAACAAGGAAACCACCATGAATGGATGGTCTCATTTTAATTAATATGATAATATTACTGTTGGTGCAACAGAATAATGTGTCAAAGATTAAATATAGTATGATAAGATGGGGTAGGAAAAAATATCACTATGGCAATACATCGCAATATTTTTTCTTCTGATATAATATCAATTTTTAATTTTTTAGTATTATTTTCCTTTCTCCTAAAAAAAGTCATGTTTTGGGCCGATTGATCATGTTAACACAGTAACTTCAAGAGCCCTAGAATAAATGTATGTATATATGCATATCTATGTGTTTATAATTATATGTACATGTATATGTACACATATATACATACATATATACAACTTAATAAAAAATAACAATAAAAATTGCAGTAAATCTCTACAATACCTACCTAATTTAAGATCAGAATTACCTGGATGTTAATTTAAGACATTTTACTTTTTAAGGGACCGCGGGAACCCTGAATTCACGGTTTTTGATCGGGTATCAGCAGAGAAAATGCCGGCAACAGTTTGACAAAAACACAAACTAATTTTACTGTCAGTTGCATCGCCTCGATTTCTCAACGCTCATGTCAAAGGAGTTGAAATTCAACTATTCTAGACAAGTCAGTGTCGTACTGAAAAAACAGAAACAATAAAGCAGCTTCGACTTGTCAGTTATTGTTGCCAGTCTGAGAGGAAAATAACAAACGCCAACAGGAGCTTCCTGCCTCAGACTGATGGGACTCCTGACAGGTCACCTTAACCACATTCAGCAGATCAACTGAGCTTCTTTTTCTCCTTCTTGACTGATGTCGCCTCCCTCCTCTGACATTAACACTTCCTGTTTCCTCCTCTGTTCTCAGGACACTTTGTTCCCCCTGAAGCGTTTCGGCTTAACGTTTCCCAAAATCCCTCCAGGAGGGAAGCTAAATGCTAAATGCTAAATGCTCAGGTCTTCAGGGAAAAGAGAGGCAAGGGCAGAAACAGAATATGACCGCATCGCTTTGACAGATCAATGAAGGGCTGCGTGATGCTCGCTACTGCTGAGTCATGACTGTAGGGGGTGAGGAGGAGGAAGAGGAGGACGAAGGGCAGCGGTGGAGGTTAGAGGAGGGTAAGGCAGAGAAATGAGAAATGAATGGATGCAGCCATGCTTGAAGACAGGGAGGTAAATCTATAAACATCTGTCAAGGAGACAGATGTGGACAGTTTACAGAGAGGGGGGGAGGAGGAGGAGGAGGAGGAAGAGGAGGAGGAAGAGGAAGAGGAGGATGTGGTCATGGAGCATCAGGATAAATCAACACAGGCTGTGACAAACTTTGATTTGTTTAACTGGAGCTTATTCCAGAATCTGACGAGACGAACGTGAAGGGCTGCAAAATGATTACTGCAAAAAATAAGCTGTTTAAATGTTTTTTTTCCCACTATTTTCTAACCCAACAACTCTGATCAATTGACAAAATAATCAGCAGATTAATCGATAATGAAAATAGTCGTTAGTCGCAAACCTGATCTCAAAAATGGCTCATAAATATCTTTTTTTTTAGACTTTATTGTTGTCATTTTTTTTCAATCTGTGCTCTACAGAGGAAAAATAAAGAACTGAAGTAACCATAAACTTATTTTATTGTATAATATATATAAAACTCAGAAGGGCAGAAATTAGTCAAATTTAAAAAGATCAGAAGCTAAATGAATGAGTGGCATTTGCTCAGTTAAAGATTATTGAACCTTTCAGTTTAAGTCAAGTAATAAAAGCTGTCATGTCATTATTTATTATTATTTATATATTTTTACTTATTATTTATGTATTATTATTTTTCTATTATTCTGCTTCCTTTTATTTTGGAAAGTTTTAATATAGTTGCTTGTGATTGATAATATTTAATGTTTGAGAATTCTGACAACCTTTAATATTTCTTAAAGTACTGACTTTCAGTATCTAGGATGGATTCAGTCAGGTATTGTATTGCCACAATAAAAAACATTTAAAATGTTGTCACTGACTAATAAATGAACCATTTCAGAGGTAAAACCATCAATCTACTCGACAGCTCGCTCAATGACAACGCTCTGCTCAGGGTTTTTCACGATTCACTGTGGAGCCGAAAAAAGACACGAAACGACCGACAAAGAAACTACGACAGCACGATGCAAACACATCTACATCACCACCGCCAGCAAACATCCCTCTTTTCTGCATCAGCGACACGTTTTGTTGCATTTGACGGCGGAAACTCTTCAAACTGCAGCTGCAACACCTGTGAGACTCCAGGATGAATAATTCAACACTGAGCTATTTTTACATGCAGATCTCAGTGGGACAGGTGTGAAGTGTGTCAGAGAGAAAGTCAGCGCTGGAAGAAGCTGCCAGATGGAATAAAAGGAACAAATAAAGTAAAATATGATCACAGGCTGCAGGCAAATATGTTAGTATATTATAGTTTGTTTCAGAATATTGCAGTAGTCATCTCCATGACAACAAAGATCACTGGTTTGTGGGCTGCTGCTTTGAAGCCTCAAGTTTAGCCACTTTGGTCACTGCCATTTTATTTTTCTGCAACCAGAAGTGACGCAAGAGGGCGAAGCTCAGTGCAACACTGAATAAGACACATTATTATTATTATTATTATCAGTCGATATGAGAACTGAATGGTTTTATATTGTTCAATTTTCTGCTCTTCATCCGGACAATAATGATCTGAGCTGCTTCTTTTAAGACATTTTCATTTACCAGGTAATTCAAACGTTGCCCTTTGTGTCGATCAGTGTTTGACAACACTCACATATTTCACATTAAAAGCCTAGAAAGAGATGGCTTTTAATGAGAAAGACCTGGACAGGAAGTGTTGTCATACTGATGGACAGCCCATGTTTCTAAGTTTCCTAGTTTATTTTATCATTTATCAAAGACAACATGGTGACATGCGCTGTAAGAATTAGAACAGATCTCATTAAAGCATGAGTTAATAAATAAAGGACTGATTGTTTTCATAATTGATTCATATTTTCTAAACTAATTTATTAGTTCACGTATAAAATCCTGGAAAATGGAAATATATAAGAAACTGGAATAGATTAGTTTAACTATTTATTAATTGATGATTTGCTGATATAAGATCATTTAGTTTGGAATCCTCTCACTAGGAGAGAGGGGAACATGCAGAAAGGTGTTTTAGGTTCCCTGAACGTCTCATTGATTTGTGCAGACTGAGCATGAGGACGCTCTGTTGCAGTCGTTGCTGCAGACGCTGCAGCAGATGCAGACGCTGCTGCAGTCGCTGCAGCCTGACGCACATGTCAACCCGCGCGCACACAAACACACAAACGAGACACAGCGGGGGGGCTCTGTCTCATCTAAATACAGGTCTAAACAGCAGCCTCGTGCCTTAAATATTTCATTGCCTCTTCTCCAGAATTGAAGAGCCAGGGGAGGAAAGACTGAGAGGGAGGAAGTGGAGGGCGTCCACGAGGGGCTCACCAGTCTGAGATCAGCACAAAGGGAAGAGAGTCAAAAATAGGAAGCAGAAAAAAGGCATGAAAGGGGGGGATGAACGGCAGGAGGGAGGCTGAAGGCATGGGAATCTAATCCCCCCTCCTCCATCACTTTTATGCAAAACAAGAATGAAGTATTTCTGAATTCCTCCAGACAACTGGTGCGTCATGGCCGATAAGAGGGTTATCTTCTTATGCGAGGCGTCGCCGAAATCTCTGAATCACTTCAGCAACTATTGATAAATCTGCGCCTTAAAATCTGAACCAGCCTTGACACTATCTCAAAACTAAAAACCACTCCAAAAAAATCAAAACTCATCATAAAAAGAAAACAGATTAACGCCAAACAGATTTTGGGAACTGTCAGAAACAAACTGCCAAGTACGGAGACTCTGACGAGTCGAGGAGGGTTTTTATCCCCGGGCGGCGGTGTCACTCCGCTTTGGCCTCGCTGTCACTTTGAGGAGGATAAAGCGAGGCTTTGTCGCTGCTGTAAGCTGCCCAGCTCGCTGCTCGCTATTGTGCGAGTCGTGCTGTGTGCAGCATGCTGAAGGAGAGATAAAGGTTAAAGCCACATCTATGGGGGACGCTGCATGCAAACCGTCATGCACAAACACCAGCTGCATGTATGCAGACACACACATTAACGCAGCCAGGATAACACACACTCACACACATATCTGTGCACAGCCCTTTGTTCTGTCAGAGTTGTGCAGTTGATGGATGAGTCGGCATTACAGGAGGAGGAGGAGGAGGCCTTTCTCTGCCTGACACCTCCACAGAAAAAAGCCTCCACAATGAGGCGAGATACCATCAGAGAACAGGAAGCACACATTTACCATCTACACACACCAAAATGAGCACATAGGGTGGGGAAAAAAATACTGATTTTTGATTTATTAATGTCGATTTTTTTTCACCCAAAAAAAGTCATGTTTTGGGCTGATTGTAAATCAAGAACGCTGCTTTCCTTCTCTTTCTTGTCAGCTTCTGGCAGACTAGATGTAGCAAATGCTCATTACTGCCACCTTCAGGTCACTAACAGAAGCTTGGATAGCTCAACGTCTGATAGTTTTCTTTCTTCCCTGTGCTCGTGAGACATCTTTTCACTTAAAGGAGAAATATTGTCACGATTTAATTTAGCGCCACACCCCTACCGTTGACCTCTGCTTACCTCTTGAAGTGGCTCAGCAGGGTGCCGACCAGCTCCCCGATGCGGCTCTCATTGTTGGGCACCATGCCCTGCAGACACACCACCAGGTCCCTGCTGTCCTTGGTGTGGAACACAACCAGCTGGTCCTTCCCAGGAGAGACGCTCAGTCCCGTCACCTGGGACAGAGAGACAGAGACAGAGGACGACTAAACACAGAGAGACAGGAATACTGAGGACATGATGCACCAGGCTGCACTTCATCACCTGAAGGGACACCTGAGGAATCTGAGTCTTCAGCTGCTGGTTTATTAACTCTTTGAGTGCCATTGACGTATTTTGACGTCATTTAAAATCCGACTCTTGAGTATCATTCACGTAATAATACGTCAAATTGTTTTTTTCTGCAGCGGGTCACCAATTGCGGTCTCCCACAGCCTGTGAGTAATGTTGGGGCTTCTGGGAGATGTAGTCAGAACATAAAGAGATGGTATACACCACAGAGATCAAAACAGGAAGTGGAGACGATCGAGATTAGAGAGCAAAACAAACAGAATCTGGACAAAAAGTGGTGATTTTGGTGAAAGCGTCCTCTACTCTACCTCTGATAAAACAAGAATGGAACAAGATAAAAACAAACATGATGAAATAGAGAGTCTCTTCTTTCATTTGAGCTATTCAGTGGTCTTGAAATATGACTCAAAATGGGCAAAAACAGCTGGCACTCAATGAGTTAATTGACCCATCAGCTTTTCCACACAGCCTCACGGAGTCCTGATGTTCTCTGTGGTTTCCCCCCACTCAGGGTTTAAATCAGCACTAAAGATTTATTGATCAGCTTCCCAGAGGTCCCATCGAGTTTTTCTGCACTCAGAGACCCCGGAACGACACCAACGGACTGAAAGGGGAATCCCAGTTTTGCGGTTGGACTGTTTATCTTCACAGGTCTTCAAAGCAAACACAACAGGAAGAAGCCAATAGGTAGACAGAGGCTCATTAAGCCTCCACTCATTCGTCTTTTGTAGGATCATCTCTTTCCCTCTTAGCCTTGCTTTCCTCGTCTCTCCTCCAGCCATTTATTTCCATCTTAATGCATCTTTCTGAGCTGAAGCGAGGCGCTGCAGGGTCAGGTAAATTAATATCCACTCACCAGACTGATCCAAATTCTCCATCAGTCGCTTCCTGCGGCTAAACGAGCAGCTAGTTTACTTAGCTGCAACATGACGGCTGCGGCTTCAGAAACAAACACTTCACATAATCAGCATGAATTAAAGCCTAAAGCCATGCCTCTCTGTCGAGCAATCCACCCACAGTTAATTACATGGAGCCGATTACATTTACATTTATATTAAAGGCTTAATTGATTGGAACGACAGTCGCTGTTCTAATGAGTTGGGTAATGACACATTCTGATGCGTTTCCTTGTTTCATTTTTTTGTCTTGATTCAACAAATCAAACGAGTTCGAGGCGTTTATCTGCCCAGCCATCTGTTCAAGTGTTCGTCTGGCCGACCCACAGCAATCTGAGGGAAACTCGAGGATGATGATGATGCATTGTGTCGATAAATAAATGAGATAATGGAGATCTTGTTGCAGGAAACAGGAAGTTGTCTGTGTCGTTGCAACAGTCATTTCATCATTATATGATAGTGAACTAAATATCTTTTGGTTCATGTTGGACACTGTGATGAGCATTTTCACTACTTTATGACATTTTACACACCAAATGATTGATCAACTAATCAAGAATATCATCTGCAGCCTTAATTGTGATGCAAATGAGGAGAAAATACCAACAGAGACACGTTATCAACTTGCGTTGATCATCTGCATGTTGATCATGTGCAACTCATGTTTTGAAAATAAAATTTTAAATGCATCAGCCAGTTTCTTCTGGATCATTTTATACCGTATTTCAACGCCTTTTTCCCCTCTTTTCTCAAATAAATATGTTTGAGACAATATTATTATATCGCTGCTATGTCCAGTAGATTTACTGTTCACAACATTATTTTTTAATAAATAATAACCCAAACAGTGGTAGCAGTGGGTGTATTTTGGTGAAAGCACTTGTTATAACATGCAGCCACGACCACAATGTTTTTTATTTTTGTCGAGTGCTCTCCGGTCTGACCTCCTCTGCTCTGTGAGGACATCATTTAAAGAGCAGCGTCTCTCTGTGGATTCTTATTACTGTTATATAACAGTCCTGTAAAGACATGGGGGGGTAGTATCATATAAATATAATGAGCTTCACTGTTGTGAGCACTCTACAGGGCAAGAATCTATTGATGATGAATCTCTAAACAGCATCACGCTTTATTATCTTTCCATCCTGATCTCCTGGTTTTACATTATTTAAGGCCTGCTGCTGATGAATAGACGCGCACCACATGTCTTTATAAATAAAATCTGTTCCTCACTGCAGCTGTAGGTGGAAAGAAAATAAGAAAAAAAAAATAAGACTGAAGTGAGGCGATAAAAACTAAAAAGGAGCCTCAGGCATCACAAACAAGCCAGGGTAGGAAAAGAGCGCACATACAGGAGACTTGTGCACATGCCTGAATGACACCAGACATCAGCTGATCTGCCCTGCCCGCCCGGTATCCATGACAACGCCGTCTCCTGGGAAGTTGGCATGACAACAACGGGAGGAGAGAAGCGAGAGCGGAGAGGAGAGACGGCGTTAGATAGGGAGGGGGGGAAGGAGGAGGCAAGATGGTGAATAAACGGCGATGAGTCACTGATGCCGAGGGAGCGGATATATTTTTTTTTTTTAAGAGGACACAAAGTGTAAGGATCGCACTTCATTAGTTGGTGTATAAACCCTTGCTGTAGTGCTAGCCATCCATCAGCCTCGATGTAAACAAACAGCACAGGGCAGCCACATGGGATGCCGTAGCGTTAGCCACCAGTGCTAATCAACAACCAGCTAACTGCTTTCCCCTCGGTTTGACCTCTCCGATCGATGGCTCTCAGCCTTCACTACATCTCTATCTGCTCTTCATCCCTCTATTCCTGTCTCTGCACCTCCTCTTCTCACCTGCCTTTGCACCTCATTACCTTGATCCATTCACCTGCCCATTGAGCTCCACACTTACCTCCGTTTTTACATCAGGATGAATGACTCCTTGATGATGAAACCACAAATCTCTCAAAACAAAAGATATTCAGTTTACTGGAGGAAAGCAACCACACATTTTTCACACTTTAAAAGCAGGAGTCTAATATTTTGTATAATAATTGAGTAAAGTAGGAACAGCTGGTCACTGTAGTTTTTATGAAACTTATGCATACAAGGGGACACTGTGCATTTGTTGGGGACTATTTTCAACGGCGGATTAATCTATGAAAGGAAGGACATACAGTATATCAGACTTTGTATGTTGTTTTTATGAATATCACCAGACCTTAACTGTAAGGATAATAAAAATTCTTAAGTGTTAAGAGCCCAAGGCGGTTAAAAGAGCCTTAACTGTCTGTTTCCACCCTCCAGTATGTTTGTTCGTAATGTGTGTTTCTTGTTGTATCACTACATCAAACCACACTGATGGCTCTCCATATGTTTCATGTATGAGCTCCACTCTCTGAATGAACAATAACTAAAAATCTCCTTAACTCCTGCTGCTCTCTCGCTCTGCCTCCATCTGTCTTGACTCTATATCACCAGATGACGGGGACGTCATCCAGCGCTGAGATTAATGCGTCATACCTTCACTTCCTGTCTCTGAGGTCATCGTAGCAAATAAAATGCTCCAGCAAAACAGGAAGTTGATTCAGAAATATCATCACTAGTTTGTTTACACATTCACTGAAATGCTGCTTTCTTTTCACTCCCTGGTTTCTTAAAAAAAAAAAAAAAAACTCATTTAGCTTCAGCTTCTTTTTTTCTTTTCTTTATTTACCTATTTTTTTCAATACTTTTAAGCTGCTATAAGGACTACCGGATCATCGTCTACCAGAGGATTTTATCAGATGACAGGTTAAAAAAATTAAGATGAAAAATTCAAACTTGTGCAAAGCTGACCCATACTGGCTGGTCATCACCTCTTCAAAGGGCATTTTAAGTGTTAAAACTTGGTTTTTGACACATTACAGCTCCTTCACCCCATTTATTCATTTATTATTATATAAAGTTAGCTTAGCTTAGCATAGCATACAGTTTGGTAATATCTGCCTCCAGTACCACTCACTCACTCATTACGTTATTACGTTTCTTTTTGGATAAAAACTGAAGGATAAAGATGATAAGGGGTTAAGAAGGTTATGTACTGGACTATTTCTTGGTCATAAATGGTGACTTCCTGTAGTTTCTGGTTGCTTTTTCGGAGCAAGTCTCAAAAAAAGGTTAAATATATATTTTGAAATGAAGGCTACTAGGGTAAAAAAAATCAACATTGAATGCATCTGATTTTGTCAGTGCTTGTGAAAAACAATCATGTAGCATCAAGTCAACACACAAACACAGGGAGGACCCGTTTGCCATGGAAACAGCCTCACATGCAGAGAGCATGTAGCCTATCACAGGGTGAATATGAATTAAAAGGCAGCCAATTGTGGAGCTGAATGAGATTTTTGCATATTGACATGATGAGAGATAATACTGTCACCTCTGCTGCAGCTGCTGCATACAGTCACATCGACAGCAGCACAAGTATATCATATATTTCACATGGTATCAAAGCTCAATAAATGTCAGAAAATGTCATTGTTATTTATAATAAAGTGAGTGTGAGAGGCTTGAAAACAAATATTTGCTTGATAAATGACCGTAATGGTCAAATAAACAGCTGCAGTTCAATCATCTCTTTCTCTAATTTATCTAATAATTCATAATTTACTGCAGGATTAAAATAAAATGAGACTCTCTGTAAATAAGATGACTGTAAAAATGAACTTACTGCACACATTTTAAATTTGAACGAGTGTCTGTCTGCTTCAAAAGCAACACTTGGTAATTTACTGTACATTTATGGAAATTTAGACTACAGTAGGAGCATGTTCAACATAATCCTATTACTGCACCAGGTCTTCAATAATTAAACGAGGCAGTTAATAAATTTTATTATAACGAAGTAGAGTCAGAGAGCTCTCTTTGTGATATGCAATATGGTCTCAGTATAATGAGGTAGCCAACCAGAAGTGGTGCAGTCCATATCAAGTGGTTAACTGGAACACAGTTTAAATTATGACAGCTTAGAATTTGACAGTTTTTGTGCTTTTAAATTCATTTTTAAAATGGTGTCAATCCTGTTTTGGTGATCCAACCTTTTACTCAGTGTGTCTTTTCTGAGTTAAATGCATCATCTGTCTTTCTGCAGTGCAAAGACTTTTCTACTTGTTTAAACACGAGTTGTGAGCAATTCAAATAAAGAGTGAAAGTTGCACCTGAATAACTTTAAGAGGCCTGAAGAGGAGTCACCATAGACCTATGCAAGAGGAGTCACCATAGACCTATACAAGAAGAGTCACCATAGACCTATGCAAGAGGAGTCACCATAGACCTATACAAGAAGAGTCACCATAGACCTATACAAGAAGAGTCACCATAGACCTATACAAGAAGAGTCACCATAGACCTATACAAGATGAGTCACCATAGACCTATGCAAGAGGAGTCACCATAGACCTATACAAGAAGAGTCACCATAGACCTATACAAGAAGAGTCACCATAGACCTATACAAGAGGAGTCACCATAGACCTATACAAGAGGAGTCACCATAGACCTATACAAGAAGAGTCACCACAGACCTATACAAGAGGAGTCACCACAGACCTATACAAGAGGAGTCACCATAGACCTATACAAGAAGAGTCACCATAGACCTATACAAGAGGAGTCACCATAGACCTATACAAGAAGAGTCACCATAGACCTATGCAAGAGGAGTCACCATAGACCTATACAAGAAGAGTCACCATAGACCTATACAAGAAGAGTCACCATAGACCTATACAAGAAGAGTCACCATAGACCTATACAAGAGGAGTCACCATAGACCTATACAAGAGGAGTCACCATAGACCTATGCAAGAGGAGTCACCATAGACCTATACAAGAAGAGTAACCATAGACCTATACAAGAGGAGTCACCATAGACCTATACAAGAAGAGTCACCATAGACCTATGCAAGAGGAGTCACCATAGACCTATACAAGAAGAGTCACCATAGACCTATACAAGAGGAGTCACCATAGACCTATACAAGAAGAGTCACCATAGAAATATGAGATGAGTCACCATAGACCTATACAAGAGGAGTCACCATAGACCTATATAAGAGGAGTCACCATAGACCTATACAAGAGGAGTCACCATAGAAATATGAGATGAGCCACCATAGACCTATACAAGAGGAGTCACCATAGACCTATACAAGAGGAGTCACCATAGACCTACAGTATATAAGAGGAGTCACCATAGACCTACAGTATATAAGAGGAGTCACCATAGACCTACAGTATACAAGAGGAGTCACCATAGACCTATACAAGGTGTCACCATAGACCTAAAGTATATAAGAGGAGTCACCATAGACCTATACAAGAGGAGTCACCATAAACCTACAGTATATAAGAGGAGTCACCATAGACCTATACAAGAGGAGTCACCATAGACCTATACAAGAGGAGTCACCATAGAAATATGAGATGAGTCACCACAGACCTATACAAGAGGAGTCACCATAGACCTACAGTATATAAGAGGAGTCAACATAGACCTACAGTATATAAGAGGAGTCACCATAGACCTTTACAAGAGGTGTCACCATAGACCTACATAAGAGGAGTCACCATAGACCTTTACAAGAGGTGTCACCATAGCCCTGTATAAGAGGAGTCACCATAGACCTACACAAGAGGAGTCACCATAGAAAGACAGTATATAAGAGGTGCCACTATAGACCTATACAAGAGGAGTCACCATAGACCTATACAAGACGAGTCACCATAGATCTACAGTATATAAGAGGTGCCACCATAGACCTATATAAGGAGTATATATAGACTGTGAAAGCAATATGAGCTGATATGATTCATGGCATTTCATTTCAAAATGAATAAAGTGTAATTCAGTTCTGCATAAACCGTTCTCCTTCTGTTTTATGGATTTGCATCTGGAAGATCTTTCTATGAAGTCAATATATGAAACCTGAGCACTAAAATGTGTTTACACCTGTGTCTAATGAGCCGCTCACTGTGTGTTTGTGATGAAGGAGGGGGTGTGCCGTACGTTGTACAGGGGGATGCTCTTCATGGGTTTGTACTGCTTCAGGGGGTCCATCTTGTACAGGTGGCGGTCAGTGATGAGCACGGCCCGGTCCTCCGCTTTGTGGAAACGGTTGATCTGGGAAACACAAAGCTCCTCATTAGTCTCCCCTCAGGATAAAAGCAGTAGCATCTAAAGACCCTGCAGGGAGACAGCTGGGTTTATTTGTTTCTGCAGAGGATAAATGATAAATCCTCCCTCCTACCTTGCGTACGTTGCAGGAGAACAAAACTCTCATGAATTTGTCTTTCCGCTGCAGCTCGCTGGAAACAAGCGTGAAGGATGAAGCCGTGTCAGGACTGTCTCGCTTCTACCACGAAAAGAAAAAAACACAGAAAACCTGTTGAAACACCACTCTAAAAGGAATTAAGAGGAGAATCCATATCATATCAGAAGTGATATAATATCACAATTATATTCAGTCTAAAATTGTCCTAAAAACTTAAAATCAGGCGTTCGACACAGCTTTAACAGATATTTAAGAGACAATACCACCACACACAAACATGTATAAACTAAGTGCATCTAATCCAGTCTACTGTGTTTATTTCTCAGTCTGCCAGCCCACCTACTCACCAGGTAGTTGCCTTCCCAGGCTCTCTGCAGCCCCAAGTCGGCTCTCTGGCCCTTCAGGGCCTCCAGGCAGGCTACCTTGGCCCTCACCTGCAGGGCCTCTTCTGGCGAGAGGCCTTTGATCAGCGTCCATGCCCACCACCTGGAGGTGAACACATCTATTGAGATGGCAGCACTAAGCCTTGACAGGACTCCAACGGACCCCAGCTGGACTCAACTTATTGAACTTTGACTCTCACATCCTGACAGCCAACATCATTCTCTAGGAAGGTGGTATTCTGTCTGAGCTCAGCATCAAAAAAGCAAACAGACATGTGGATGAAAGGCAGCGATGAGTCTTTGATGCAGGAGGAAAAATCGATGGCTAGTGTGAGCCCAAGGCAGAAGGAAACATGTGTAAGTTGCTTCAAACGGACTCATCTGGTTGTAAAATAAGACTGGAGGCTGTGAAAGAGTGGAGCTGGATCCACTTTCAGTTCAGCCAATTGAGGAAAGTGATTTTCTTCAAAAGAAAGCAATTTAAAAACACAATATTTTTCAAAAAGCTCCATCCTCTGCCTGTTTTAATGGCATACTTGAGAATGGATGATCCATATATTTTAAGGCAGTTTTGCTTTGTGTTTGACCACAGAGTTACTCTGTAAAAAGGAGCCTTTTGGCAGCTCGTTATCTGAAGACCTTTTAGATATAAAGATGTTAACGGACCTGTTATAGATGCTCCTCAGTGACTCCTCAAATTTGCGCAGGACTTTGGGGGGCGTGGGCCACTTCACGTGCCTGCCGTAGTCCTTCATGGATCGGACGTTTTTGAAGCGCCGGTTGACCTCGCGGACGTAGGACTTGACCTTGTAGCGGCGGTACGCCTGCAGGATGACGAGGGCCGCTCTCATCCGCCGGTATCTCATCCTGGCTATGGTGCCCCTCCACACCTGGAGACACAGGATGGAAATGCACCTGACTGCTGCAATTAATGCAGATAATTAATGTAGATAATTGTGTTTCCACACACTGCACATTGCCTTCAGGGGCCCTTAAGTCAGAGGTGCTGTCATTATGTTGATCATCACTTCATCTTGTTACACATCTGTGTGAAACTGTCATTATTAGCATGTTAATTCTTGAGTTATGGTCAAAAAGATGTTATTTATTCAGATCATAGTAGGACTGCAACTTATTTGTAATTGATTAATCTGTTGAGAATTTACTCAATCAGTTAGTTGCTCAATAAAATATCAGAAAAAGGTGGATCAGTGTTTCCCCAAAAACCAAAGATGAAGTCCTCAAACGTTTACTGTCATAAAGGAGGAAAGAAAAAAAAATATTCACATTTAAGAGGCTGAGAATTTAGACTGAGAAACTGATAAATCGATTTAGATATGATAATCCTTTATTTGTCCCACAAACATGGAAAGAGCAACAATTTCAGTAAAGGGCAAAAAATGAGAACCAGTGGCATCAGTTAAAAAAAAAAAGTCTATATTTTCGGGAACAAATGTATGTTAGAAGAATATGTGCGGGACTAATAACCAATATAGAATTGTTTACATGTATAAAAAGTTTTCCACCGTAAATATTAAATTTCTGCTGCAATATTATATTTCCTCTGTAAATATTAAATTTCCACTGTAAATATTTCCTCTGTAAATATTAAATTTCCACTGTAAATATTTCCTCTGTAAATATTAAATTTCCGCTGTAAATATTTCCTCTGTAAATATTAAATTTCTGCTGTAAATATTTCCTCTGTAAATATAAAATTTCTGCTGTAAATATTTCCTCTGTAAATATTAAATTCCTGCTGTAAATATATTACCCGTGCAATTACAGGTGTTTTATATTTATCTTTTATGTCTTTATATTTATTTCTTATTTATGTATGCCTTTAAGGCTCTAAAAAGACTCAAAAATTAGTTATGCATGCATAATGACAATAAAGACTCTTGAATCTTGAATGTCTAAGTAAGAGACAGATGAGATGAAAAACTAAACTGATTAATGGATTAATGTTTGCAGCTCTAGATTACAGCCTCCTTTGACCACAGATAATATAATTATCCTTCCAGGTAGATGTTTCTGCCAAAGAAAGAAGGAAACCTGAAAAGGTGACGTCATGAGGAGGCAGACTGAAAATTGATGAGACATCCTGCCTCTTCATCCCTTTAGCTGTTAGCTTCTCCTTTTAGCTCTGGAGGAAGAGATGCGGCTTCATCTACATCTGACTTATTTATTAGGTAAAATCTATCCACTGCTCACGGGGCTATTTTAAGCTCTTACACCCTGGTGACCGTAAAGAGGTGCACTAAAAATAAAACAGAGCTATAAATACAGCTGCTCATATAGAAATGCTGATTTCAACGTGTCACACTCCCATTTTCTTAATTTACAATTCCCATTACTCATCATTAGAATCCATTATACACCGCTCTGTGTTTATTTGTGATACCTCAGTGCTTTTCATGTTTGAATAATGTGGATTCAGAGTGAAATAAAGGCCCAAAGCTTGTAGTAACCAAACATAGGTTGAGTGCCTATAGAGCCTCTAAAACATGAATAATAGATGGTCTCCAGGGAGCCATAACTCCTGATCCTCCCTCCATATGCTCTCCCTTTTACTGTACACCCTCCTCTTCCTCACACACACATATATACACACAACTTCTCAATTATTTACACATTTATTTCACTGCATCATACCTAAATAATCCTAAATAGTGTCAGAAATCCACTGCAGGAGAGGCTGGCTCCTGAGTGAAATGCAAAATAATGATGGAGATCATGAATATTTAATCTTTTAAAGTGTGGGGGTGGCCGGCGGCACAGAAAAAAGGATTTCTTTCATTTGCATATTAAAACTGTGGAGGAGGTGTTTTTCACCTGATGATGCCGGCGGTGAAGAGGATAAGTCGAGATTAATTCACTTCCTCTGGAGATGACGACCTCAGCTGTTTGTTGAATAACTCTTTATGTTGATTCGTCCGTAAAGTCAGAAAACACAGAGTGTGTTTACATCCAAACATCCTCTGTGATTTCTTTATGTTTATTCAAAGCAACCAGCATGTATTCAGGGAAAAGAGCAGCAACATGTTCACTAATCGACCACAGACGACTCGCCCACATGGTCAGGGTGTATGGAAGTATATCTGTGCCATCTGATTCTGAAATTTAATTTCTAACGCTGATTTCTTTTTTGCATCAAAATCAGACTTTGAATTTCAAATTGATTGATTTTTTTACTCAATGACAAAATAAATTCTGTGTAAGTCTCAAAATATTCAGTTTTTTATGTATGATATATAATAATTTCATATATAACTAAACAAATCTGTCATCTATAAAATTGCGTAGTTAGTTGTTAGAACATCAGTGAAATGCAAACTGCATGTAAACATGATGTAAAATCAGTGCATAAATTAAGCTCTTGTATTTAAAAAGCTCATAATATTTCATAAATTAATGATTAAACATGTATTTAATCATATGTGAACCAGTGAAAATGCTCCTTTTTCATTCAGAAATCCATAATCCAGTCATCTCTCTCCCCCCACACCCATATGAGCTCACAGGAAACACAAAGAAAAAAGTGTCCAAATCAGATTTCCAGTTAGAGCTCAGTTAAGATAACATGCCAGATCCACAACCGTGTTTATCTGAGGAACAAATCACTAATTACACTGCAGAGAAAAGGCCCATAAATCAACAGAGGAGTCCGACAGCAGCAGACATGAAGTGTCTCTGTGTCTGAGGAGGCTCGTTAAGGTGTGGGACAGGTGGAAAGTGATGACAGGTTCGAAGCAGCCTGCGATGACGCTGGAGAGCTGATGACTCTCGAGGGGGTTGAGGATAAATCAAGCCAATAACAAACCCCTCCTCCCGCCCCCTCACTCTCCTGGCCAATAAAGCCATCTGATCATCTTTTTAGAGACTCTGCCCCGGATTTACGAGCTCATCAAAGCCAGATTGGAGGGTCGCTCCTCTCTACAAAGAGGGACAGATTGGTTTTATTTGGGGTGGTGGGAGTAAAAGCATTCATGTATCACGTGAACGACCGGCAGAGCAGAGCTACTTCTACTGTCTTTAATCTAACAGGACTGGGACTCGAACAAAAAGCCATTAGCTGAACTGCTGGGACGATTTAAAAAAGGGCAGCGTTGTGACCTGGAGGGGAAAACAGGACTAAACCCTGACGTGCAGAGACAGATCGGCCGGTCTGAACCGCTGACACACTTGACTGCTGCTGTTTCCACGTATCCTCTGGGGACACTGAGCTGGTTTTCCAGTGACATGACGGGTGGAGCGAGGCCGCATCAAGAGGCGGCTGAGGATGCTGGGCCGGCAGACATGACCATCATCGATCAATAAATAACACCAACACTCATTCCTTCCATCATAACTAAAGCAACAGGAAGTAAAATCAAGTAAAGCATGAAAACAGAAAACTGGAACATGTTGATGTCTAAATATCTGCACAGATGAGTTTATAAATCACCATTAATGCTGTTCAACACAATATTTACACGTGAATGAATGGGTGACTTTTTTTACTTATTACTAAAAATCAATACAGGAGCAACTGACTAGAGCTGAAAAGGTTGATTAATTGATTAATCGACCTATCGATCTGCATCCTTGAGGTCAAACAAATGTGTTCAATCTATTTCCCTCCTCAGAAAAGCATGCATTTATTTCTTTTAAATATTTCAAACGGTGCAGGGACCAAAACAAAGTGTTGAAAGTGTTGCTCCACAGCGCCCATAGAGGTCAAAAACACCAAAATGTGCCTTGAATATGCAACTAATTAGACTAATAGTCAATCATTCTCAGTAAGATTACATTTATTTTGAAAAATAGTGAGCAAACAAGACAAGAACAGCCAATAAAATGAATAGCAAAGACACTAATTAAGACTAAATAGAAAATTATTATGCGTACGAAAAGGAGTAAACATAAATAATCATCTTAATTGATGAAATTTTAAAGCAAAAGGGCTACAAAATAAATCAAGATATTTCAATATTTCTGCAAAACTGAAAATCTGTGGATGTTGGCCTGTTGTATTTGTATTTATGATTTTTACAGGTCAAACAATTAGGTTTTGCTCATTAGGGGGGCAGTCTGGCTCTGGTAAACTTGAAATATTATTAAAATAAAATATGTTTTGTGAGAATTTGGAGACAAGTGACAGCTAAATTTGAAGTAAACTGGTAGTGAGCCACGGTTGCCATGGAGAAAGCTCCATGGTTACGGCCTTTCAGACTTTTTATTCTTGCCGAAAGTGTTGTGCACTGCAGGATATTTTTACAGTAAGATCTTTTAGAGAATTATTCTGGCTTTTCCAGGAAATGAACTCACTTCCTGTCTTAAACATCCTTCACCCAGCTGCCGAGCTGATGGCTTTTGGATGATAACTTAAACACTGTGCAGGTTCAGAGGGGATCAGAGGATTAGAGATCATGTTTCTGCTGAGGTCTAGCAGGAGGCGGATCAGTTCTGAACCGTTAAGCAGAGCGCCTATCAGTCACAAATAAAAACAATATTTCAGCTATTGCTCCTCTATTTACAGCCTCAAAGACACAAGGTATCCACCGGGAAACAATAGAACACAAACTGAACGATGCTCTTTATCCTTTAAGACATTTTCATTCAGAAAAAGACAGAAAACCGCTGCTACACAGAGACTAGGCAAAGCTTTGGAAAGTAATTAAGGTGGAGGTGGAGTGTCTCTTCTCGTCATCAAGCGCCGTCGATTATTGTGATGTGGATGGCTGAGCTTGAATTTATGAAATATTCATTTTAACACAGAGGAGGGGGGGTGGCCTGGGTTTAATTTACGATATCTGTATTGTTGGATTGTGGGTCTTTTTTCCATCCAGTGTCATCTGAGGCAGATTGCTCTGCATACGATGGATATTTCAGCATTGTCACCCCGGGTCTGCTGGCGATAAATTTCATTTGGGGTGGATGGAGAAGCTGCAGCAGAGACATGAGGTGAGCAGAGGAATAAAAGGATGGAGGGAGGATTAAAAAGGAGCCTCCTCTGCCTCCTCAGAGCTGGAGAGGTTATGGTAATCTGAAATGAGACACAATGTTCATGCTTCACCTGTCTTCAGGAGGTGTGCAGATTCACTTTTTTAGCTGTTTGATGAGGTGAATCTGAGTGGTGTTATTATGAATCCACGAGGCAAACGGAGGGATGAGGACTGAGCCTCAGTGAGTCCTGGCGCTGTGGCAGGTGCTGATAAAGGGATTGCTTTGGCAACGCTGCTGTTGCACCGGATGTCATGTGTCAGAGGCATGTCCGTACTCGAAAGGCGACACCTCTGTGATGTTTATTTTGGTGGTGATTCCTCTGGGCTTTCCCTTCATTATCAAAGCCTGCTTATCCTGGGAGATACAAGATATGGTTCTCCTGAGGGAACGGTGGAGGGAGCGCCGTCCGTGGGAAGAACCAGGAAAAGGTCACAAAGATCAATACGCAGGTCAACCAATCAATCTGCTGTAGGAGTTCATTTGGCTGGAAAAAAGCTCCTTTCATGTCTGGAGAGTGGAGGAAGCTGTAGACATGATGTGTACCTGTCAGTCACACTGTTCCCAGGTGGAGGATATCTGAGCAAACCTCCTTCTTTAATCTGACAGCAGAGCAGTAGAGCCACGACTACGATCCCATGTCTCCATCTATGAAAGCACCAGGAAGCTGGCGTTCTCATGTGAAGGAGTCATCACACCGCCATCACACCAAACAGCGATCGATCATTTGAAATGTGTCGGATACACTGGTCAAAACGGAATATCAGTGTCAAACTAAACTGCCAATAATAATAAGAATAAAGAAGGAAAAGGCCAGGTAGTGAAATAAAATACCATGACTCTTTGTATGAATCAAGTACGTGATTTTCAACCTTTAGACAAAAACCTGAATATGAATAGAACAACAGATACTTCTGCAAAGGACACGAGGAATCTCTGCCACCATCAGCAAAACATCCAAATGAGGGGAAAAACCAAGGACACACAATGTTCAAATATAACTGAAAGAGGATGTTTCTTAACTCACTGAGTACCAGCTGTTTTATCAAACAGAAAGTACCCTGTTCCATTTTGAGTCATATTTCTAGACCCACAGAATATTTTGTATTATGTCTCTGAAAACAATGAATAGCTCAAATGAAAGAAGAGACTCTCTATTTCATCATGAAAAAAATGTTTGTTTTTACCTTGTTCCATTCTTGTTTTATCAGAGGTAGAGTAGAGGACACTTTCACCAAAATCACCACTTTTTGTCCAGATTCTTTGTTTTGCTCTCTAATCTCGATCGTCTCCACTTCCTGTTTTGATCTCTGTGGTGTATACCGTCTCTTTATGCTCTGACTACATCTCCCAGAAGCCACAACATTACTCACAGGCTGTGGGAGAACGTGATCATGAACTCAGAGAGTTAATAGTTTTCTTAGTGAGCCTCACCTTCTGGAGGAAGAGGACGATCCTCTGGACCATCTCCACCCGCTGCTCCTCCAGGCTGAAGAGCGTACGCGGCGTTCGGATGAACACTTTGGTTTTTCCGTAGGCGACGTCATGGTCGAACCCACAGCCCTGCATGAGCCTCTTCACCGCATCTCTGTCTGATGGCAAGTCATGGTTTGGCCACGTGAACTCTGAGATCATCTTATATCTGCAGGAGACAAACAATTAACCTGTTATGACTCTAAAAAAATAAACCAAATAAGTGGAAACGTCTTGAAATGTTCAGGTATTTATGTCCCAATTTAACTTCATAACTTTGAGGATCCCTTTGTTAATCTTGATTTATTAGCTTAATACCAAGTTAAAAACAAACCATTCTGACACAACACAACATAAAATCCTTTCTTAGACTCTTTGTTTCATTTTTTTTCCTCAGATCATATTCTATGTGAAAAGGAAAACCAGCTGAACGCTCTGTAGATCCTCTTAATTGCTCACTAAGTGTGGACCAGTAAGTGAGCACCGTGCTGTGGAGATCATTTAGTGCAGGAAAAAGGGATTAATTAAGTGACAGTGAACCTACAGACCAACTCAGGGTTTAACAGGTCAAATTACGCTCTGAAGAGTCTTTTCAGGGCTATAATTGGATTGAAATATGAGCCTATAGACGACCTACCAGTACGTAACACGAGAGAGTCTTCTTAACCTTCTTTAAGTTTCTTAAAAAGAATCAGTGGTTCAAACGTACCTAAGATCGAATGTCTGATCATAACTTGTTTATGGTAGAAGAAATATTGATATTGGCCTCAGAAGATTATTGTTTCTCTGCTTGCGAGCAGATTAGTGCTCATTAGGATGGAAACAGACTTGAGCTTCAGTATGAATAAAACATGAGTTATTAACACAGGTCACTGACTAGTTGTTTACTCCGTTAGAAAACATACTTTATGCAGCACATTAAAATGTCTCACAACAACGACTCTGTCAGTAATTACAAGTCAGCCTGCTTTAATCAAGGTCAGGGGACAGAATATTTTAGATGATGACGATGATGAAGGGCTTGTTATGTGATGGCTGCTGGGGATGTGACTGATTAGAGATACATAACTCATATTTACAGCCAGCAGGTAGCGTAGGAACCACCATGTAACATCATTTATGGCTGTGTATGCTCAGTGTAGAGCAGGAAGAGCAAACAGCTAAACCTCTAAACACAACCACAACGTGACCTGATGACACATAACAGGAAGAAATTTCAAATGATACAGATGATACAACAATTATAACAACCAGTCTAATAACCAGACTAATAACCAGACTAACAACTGGTTTAACAACCAGTCTAAAGTGAATTTGTAGACAAACTGATGATGGAGAAAATGGTTGTAGCCTGACATGTAGTTACTAAACCTGGAGCAATATATAACCCATTGAAGCTTGTTCAAAGACATTATTATTATATGATGATGATGATGATGATGATGATGCAGTGGGTACCTCTGCAGGAAGCGAGGGTATGTCTGTCTGTAGGCGAAGCCGGCCCGTCGCACCCTGACGTTCTCCAGCAGACCGAGGTACTCCACCTGGTGGCGGCAGCGCTCCTGCTCGAAGAGCAGCGGCGACTTGACGTCGTTGGGCTTGATGCAGCGAACGTAGTACGGTTCCTGCGGACAGACAGACAGAGATTTAACAAATCCTAATCAATCAGTGGAGAGGTGTATCCATCCTGGTTCCTCACCTTGCAGGCCAGGTTCTCCACCAGTGAGATCATGGAGTTTTTGAAGAGCGTTGCAGCCGTTAGCGGCCGTTTGGTGACCTCAGTGATGCTCAGTTTGCCCTCAGGCCACATGCCCTTAAGTACTGGGTTAGAGCTGGAAACAGAAATAAAAACACTTAAATGATCACTGAGCACAAACTAGTGCTGCTGATTTGAAAAAAAAAATGTCTAATTGTGAATTTTTTTATTTTGAATGACATTGAAATCAATAATGATTTCTCATATTAGAAAAAATGTATGAAAGATGTGCAGAACCACAATATTAAACCTGATATTTCACATTTAACAAACAATTTTTCACGTTATTTTGTTCACAAAGTTCAATTCTTGGCATCATAAAATGCACATTAGGCAGGTCAGGAATCAGCAGACCTCACATTTCTATCGAGCAGAGGAAAAGTAGCAGGAGAACAGCTGAGAGGAGATGAGCTGCAAGGAATACAGCGAGTGATCGAAGCGGTGTGTATCACCTGTTGTACAGCAGCCTCTTGAAGTCCTGGAACAGAGTGTCTTTGTTCTTATCAATGAAACCCACCACTGAGTACCTGAGGAGAGGAGGGAGGCAGGTAAATGCTGGCACAAACTGTCCTTAACAAGCCACTTTGACCTTTAACTAAATATAACCCTGAATAATCCTCCATGTTGCGTAACAGCGTCACAAAGGTGCTGCTTTCTGCTCACTTTGATGCCACCACACAGTTTGTCTGATTAAAGTGGTCGCTGTGCTTAATACACTCTTAATGTGAGCTGTTAAGTGGTGAAGCTGCTATAAATAGCCGAGCGGGTCCTCCACGCTGTGAGAAGTGAGGTGCTCTCTGGTCTAATGGCTCTGGGATCAATCAGGGTTGCCAGTCAGGCTGAGATCCTCCCCTGGGCACCAGACACTTAGCCTTCACAAACGGGCTCGACGTGCCTCCCTGAGAGCACTTTTAGGGGCTTAGCATGTGTCATTTATTTATATGAGTGATGCCCGAGCAGCTCGGTAGGACAAAAAAAAAAAAAAAAAAAAAGTGGTGTGGCCATTTTTCGGGGCATCATGTGTTTCCCTTTGGATAAAGAAAGTTTGATCTTGTCTGATGTGGGAATTTGTCAAAATAAAATGCAGGTAATAAACATTGCAGGAGAGTTGACTTGAATGTTTGCGGTCTGGACAGATATACAGTTTTATTGGGGCACAGTGATTCAAATTCCCCACGTGTTCATTTTATTTTACATTAAGTAACCTTAAGTATTATATGAAGCAAAGGGTCAAAGGAATTCTGCATACCCACTGAGAAAACAATTGTCTGGTGGCAAATTTTCAAATACAGATGACTGGCGAGGAAAGATAAACCCAAGTTATGAATATATTTAGTCAAAAATCTCCTCCTAAAATGTGAATGAGCTGAAGACGACCACTGACTTTAATTTAGGAAGCCAAACTCCCATCTGCTCTCCAAGCAGCCGAAAGACGGTGGATTGAGTGGGAGGCATGAATATGTAAAAATGTACAAATGTGGGAAAAGGAGCATGAAGCACCGGTAAAAGCTTCTGCTGAATAAATGAAACGGCTCAGACACTTACACCACATCTCCAGCGTAGTGTCGGATACGAAAGTCCCGGTCGAACTCCAAACTCTTGTCAGTTGGCGAGAGCTGCAGAGAGACAGGAAGTAAAGTTAAAGAGCATTTTAGAACAAAGTAGGAAAAGATAATAAAAGTTTAGACTATAAAAAATAAAACACTAACATGTTGCTAGGCTAACCACATCCAACTCCAAACTTTGACATTTATTCATATGCTGCAGCCTCCTAGTATATTTTAAACAGTACTGAACAGTTTCAGCAGCAGTCTATTACTGATCGTGATTTCAGATTAAGAGCTGTGGATCGGTCCACGTACTTTTGGCCAGTCAGAGTTAAATGAAAAATGCACAGTGGTTTAGAGGAACAGGGCAGAAAAATCAAACTTTTACAGCCATGTTGCCTTCGACCTTGAGATGCTATTTCTGTCAGCTGTTCCATTACTTTGAAAATGGGGACTGAGTCATCGGAGGCTTTCAGACGATCACAGAAAGAATCCCAGATGAGAGGAAATATTGCAAACAATAAAAAACCTCAGAGAGCTGAATGAACCAGAGGCTGAGTTTGCTTCTGTTTTCATTCCTGACAGTAAAATGCAAACATCAAACTAAAGAAAAAAATATGAAAATTATGAAATAGTCTTAATTTCAAGAGATTTTGAAGAAAAGCAAACTAATTTTGTCCATTCTGGGCCTCTGTAGGTACAAACAACTTAGGTTACAAGGTTATTTTTGGGTGATTATACACAAGAAAAGTTATTATATGAACTTAAAGTTATTAATATTACATACATTTCTGCCAATAGATACTCACAAACGTTACACACTGGTCCTTTCGGTTTTTGTGCAAATATTTTTCTAGTTAAAGCTTCTTAAAAGTGGATTTTTTCATTGCTTCTTAACTTTTTAATCATTGTACATTAAATATCTCTTGGTTTTGAGCTGTTGGATGGAAAAAAAACTCTGTAATGGACATTTTGACATTTTATAAACGAATGAATCGATCATTCAACAGTTAAACTGTAAATAAAAATGTACTTTTGCACAGCAAACTTTTCACTATTTAGGCCTATTTTTTAAAAATCTTTTTTTTAGCCTAAACATTGTATTGTATTTCATTTGCAATTTGCCAATATTTTCTGTACAAAATGTAAATATGTATAATTATTATTACTTATTCTACTATTTAATTATTTTAATTTTTTTTTCAACTTAAAACCTGTTCATGCTGCTTTAACAAGTCAATTTAACCAGTTACAGACATTTTCACACTTTTTAAGGAACCGCATGGACCCTGATTATTATTGTTGTTTTATATTATTTCTGCTGCTGTGTTGAAAAGTAAATTCTGCTTCAACACTAAACATGTTCACTTTCTCTGGTTACAGAGGTTCTGCTGATCTGTGTCTCCTCTCTGGGATAGAGCTAAAGGTGAGAACGTGCAGAAGCACTTTAACACCAGGTGTACCTGAGACAACCATGTTCCTGTTATTTTCTCTCTTCCTGTCTTTCACCTTCTCACTTCACTTCACAGTTTTACTGCCTGTTTCTCCGCTAGTTTATACAGTAGGTCGCTGTGTCTCCGCCCTGCCTTTGTCTTTATTGTAGTTAATAAAAATAACATCCCTTTGCGACACATCACAGCTTTTCCCTCTTTCTGTGGTAAAGACATAATAAAATATGCAAAAGAGGAATAACAAAATAGCAGCAGCTCAACTGAACATAACATAATTTATATTGTGTGAGATAAAAAGTGAAGATAAAAAGTAAATAGATAAAAAGAAAAAAAAATCTCTTTTAACAGGCCAAACGATTCATCTGAAAAATGACCTCTCCTCTGCACATGCTACTGGCGTTTTATTTTGAAAGTACGCTTGGTCCTGGGAGAGTTTGCTGAATTTGCTGTTTCTCAGCAGCATCCCTGCTTGACATTCATGGAGTGGAGCCTCTCAGCATAATCACTGTGTTTTACTGCCTGAATTAGCATCACTAGCGTTTCCACAACAACTCCAGGTTAAGCGTGTTACTCTGCAGTTATTTTTGAAGACATTTTTTTCTCTTCCTGCACAGATTGTAGCTGCTGGTGTCGAGGTTTGGACTGGCCAATCTTTCTCTGGAGAGAGGGGTATAGAATAATAAAAAATAAGGATTAAAGTCTTAACACATCAGGTTGTTATATGATCAAGTTTCCATCATTAAAGCCTCAGAAAAGTGAAGGCAAAGGTGAAAAGCCTTAAAGATGCATTATCTCTATCATCCAGCAGGGGGCGACTCCTCTGTTTCTACGTCAGTCTAAAATGATCCTACTTCTCTCTTGATTTATTCCCTCAGTAAACACTGTAAACACGAGTTTATGGTCTCAGTCTCTAGTTTCAAATCTGATGTTCATTTAGTAAATGATGGTCCCATTTAGAGCCAAACAGACCATAAAGCAGATTTAATGCATGGCTACCTGCTGATTGACAGGCCGTTACCACGGCAACCATCTCGCATGTTTTTTTTTGTCTTTGAACATTAACCTTTTCAGTTGCTAAAAGCTGTACCATTTTTGATGTCCTAAAAATGTCTTATTCAGCGTCTGGTTGCACTTCGCTCCATCTTATCATGTCGTTTTGGCCGAAATGCAAAACTCAAGACTTCAGATTTCACAAACTCTGTCCTCCTGTTACACCGTCTCTGGCATAAATAAGCCTCCAGTCCCTGAGCTGGACCAGACATCTGTTTGCTGTTTTTGTGAATTTGTGGAGAGAAAATGTGAGGACAGCTTCACAAAAACACCCCAAACAGCTTCTGACACGTCTGCACAGACAAACCAAACACACTGTTTGGTGGACGACTGATCGTTTAGACACTGCCAACCTGAACCCCTCCAACTATCCCGTCTGCCACCTGTGTCCTCCTGATCTCTGCTCATCCACAGTACGAGGCCTCCAGCCAGACCTCCTGACGAGCAGCAGCCTGTCCGGGACCAGATCCAGGCGGCACATGAGGACTGGGCCTTTCATGGCCGATGCACCGAGCGGCAGCTGTCAGGGTATTAAAACACTGAGTGTGGAGCTCCATCCTCACATTACAGACACACTTCTACATGAGTACGACCTCTCTGTGTCCTTGCTGCTCACCTTGAGCCTCCCTGGAGCTAACGAGTGATTAGCATTAGCATCATGCTGCCCTTGAAAGCTTTAGCACTTAGCACAGACCCCCAGTGTGCATTAAGTACATGTGGCAGCAGGTGGATGACATGCATCACATCCCATTAGCATGTCGCACCTGAGCACGCCGAGAGAAAAGTACATATGGAGGCAGGTGATGAAGGAAGTGAAGACAGCAGAGGGAGAAGTGAAGCTGCTCCAGAAGTAATGACTGTCAGCAAAAAATAAAAAAAACATGTGGGAAGATGAAAGTGATGAACAGGAAGATGAGGATGAGGGAGGGAATGAAAAAACATGAGCAAAGAGGTTTTAACCATCCACTGGTGGAGTTTGGTTTAAAGCATCAGGATAATATTATAACATATAATTAAGAAATCCCATAAAAAGAACAACAATGATTTATTTTGTCTCCCAGGATTTTTGCAGCATTGATACCTAACAGTTAAATATTGTAAAAAGTGAGATTTTCATGTCTCTTTTATTATAAAGTGCTGTATAAATACTGTGAAAGTATCTCAGAGAAATACGAAAGAACCTGAGCATTTGTAAAGGTCAGGATTTATGTCCATTTGTGATGTCAGAAATCTGCAATATTTACAATATTTCAGCGTGAACCTGAAAATTAGCACAATAACAGACTTTTAAAGCAACTACAGCTGATTTTAAGACCACTAGAGGGCAGCAGAAACACTGTAACTGACACAGTAAAGCTGAGGTTACTGGATACTAGCTTAACCTATGAGGTTTTTACATGGGGTGATGTGTGTGTTCAATTAGTTAATTATATTAAATATGTGACGTACTTCCTAAAGATGAGCTACTTAATGCTGTACTTTATAGTGTTAGGAACATTTCACCTTCAGCAGCTGTCTCCTTTCTCTACTAATTCACTGTAACTCCTTCGATATCACTCTATAACTCTTTATTTTCTCATTTATTTAATAAGAATAGTTAATATATTATTTAATTAGTGTTTTAGCCAATGCTGCCAGTAAATTCTGCAAAGGCCAGCTTGTCGTATTCAACCATATGTGTTCAGTTTGCTGAATAGCTGCACACCTCCGCTCAATCTGATCAGATCAATGTGTTTTTAATGGAGCTCCATGAGAAAAACGAGGCAACAACACAAGGAGAAAAGTGAATAAAATACTGTACACGGTTCAACAAACAAGTGAAACACAGATGAAGGAACATCTGCAGACAGATTTTGACAGATTGATCTCTGTAAATATGATTTATTAATTCTTAACGAGGCAGAGGAAACCGTAAAAAGCATTTCTCAGCGTGGATCTGTTAGTGACGTGAATGTTTTTCAGGGTCACTAAACATGACTGTGTGTTTCCTGTATCCACTGAATGAATGAGGAGCGCTGAGTCATCATTTCTGCAGACGCACAGCTCAGATAGAGTTACAGGACCGTCCCTAGAATAGATCTCACTGATCATTTGTTTTTATTTCCTGTTTGGCTCCACTCAGACCAAACAGGACAAACTCAACATCTGACCTATGATTCTTGTCTTCAAAGCCTCCATCCAGCTCCGTCTCAGGTGATGTGGTTGCTCAGCAACAGAGTTCCACATTTTGCTGAGATCTATGTTTATAATACTTAATAGAGTAGTTTTTAATACTTCACTTCTTACCATCTATCCATTTATCTACTGTATCTATCTATGTTAGCTTGTTTCCACATCCAGCAGACATATTTTTCTGTCCTTAAAGCCATTTTAATATAAAAATATGACTTAAAAGAGACTAAAAATATGCTGGAATTTACCACAAACACAGGTACAACACCTGCCATTATTTACTGTATTTCTTATTACGTGCCTGAACCCTTTCCTCCTGCTTCATCTTCATCTTTCTTCCTCTCACACTTCATCTTCACACTTTAATCCTGGCAGACAGACTTGACGACATGTGAGCTACGAGGCGTCTGTTTAAAGTCTGCAGCTCGTGAACACTTTGTTCCCTCTGCAGCCTTGAAATGTTCTGAACTTTCCCAAGAGCTGATCTGCATCGCTGGTGTGGGTTAGCGTCTATTTTAGGTCACAGTAATATAAAACAGAGGGGGTTTCTGCGCTTTCTTTTCGTGGGCTGAAAGTATTTCACTAAAAAATGTCTATTCTTTAAAAATTGGACACGTCCAATCCCTGACCAATTAATCACCCCAATATTGCTGAATACCTCAATATGAGTCCAGAGATAATAATCAATCACCATAAACCACGTTTCATTAAACACATGTAGCTCTAATGTTTTCATTGTATAAATCCAATTTTCTATTCAAATATGTGAAGGAAGGCAGTAAATCTCTGAATCCTGTGTTTTCCAATTGCCATTAAATGCACCATCTGAAAATTTAATATCTACAGCTAATTTATGACAAATTTAAGACAACTTAAGTAAGTAACTTAATTTCCTGGATTTTAAGACATTTTAAGGAACTGCAGGAACCCTGTAACAGAAACTTTCTATTGACACAGTGACGACATGAAGAGTCAAACAGAAGCCTCGTTTGACTGCTCATTTAAAAGAAAATAAAAAACAGAAAAGACCCCAGACATGTTGCCTAGCAACAGGAGTGCAGACTGTCCAGAAGAAAAGGATCTCAGGCTAATATTGATCAGACCAATACTGGCTCCAGGAAGTAGCGGCTGGATCACTGGAAGTTTCTTTTTGAAACTCCAGAGAGGTCGATCGATGGATCAATACGCAGCTCTGCAGCTCAAGAACAATCTTTACCTGGTGTTGACTCAACCTGGCTTTACTCACAGCTTCCTGTCACTGTGGGCTTCATTCACCTTGAACTTTAGCCCAGTTTCAGGCTCATTAGGAGCATGGAGCTGCCACTTCACAGCCTGTTGCTGTCAGGATTTCAGCTTCTCGTCCACTCTCACTGCACCACCACCTCCTCCAGCTCCTCTTCCAGCTCCTCATTCCCTTTCACCTCCTTCTCCCTCCATCCCATCATAAACACCAGCTCCACACCCTCCCATTGGCTGGCAGTGACATCACTTGTGCAAACTGTCTAGTCAGACTCCGGCTCGCTCTCTTTGACGGCTGACGCCATCTTGTGTCCCTGCAGAAAGCTGCAGCTTCGAACCCCTGAATGCACTGACCCCGGATCAGTGAAGACCAGCCAGACACACAGCTCATCATTTTGCTTGTTTTATTATGCCATTTAAGAACAAGAATGAGTCAGAAAATCACCCGAAAAATCCACTCAAAATAACCAGAAAACAGATAATGTCTCTTCATGTGCTCTGCATTGACTATCCTGCAACAAATGCTGATTTTTTTTGATTATTTGATCTATAAAATATCAGCTAATAGTGGAAAATGCAACTTCAACTTATCAGATATTTTGTTTCTTACAACCAGGAGTCCAAAATGACAAAATACTCAGTTCTCTGTTTTGTTAAGACAATAACAAACAGCAAATTTGGATAAATTCATAAAGTGACTATAAATAAAATAGCTGCATAGTTTAATTTTCTGTCAAATTGACAAATTGTTGCAGCTGAAACACTGATTGGTCTGTCTTTAATAAAGAAAAAAGATATATTTTATATTTCTCACATCAAATCCATACATAAAACAACATTTTAAATATATAAAACTAAACATTAAATAATATGATATATATAAAAATTACAAATTTATCTATTTAACATGGGTGTACTCAGTGAATTTATCCCTGTTGTAAATCCATACTCATATTCATATTTATATACAAGACATTTTTTATACTTATTTTGTATTTACATTCTAAGATTTCTATACTTATTTTCATACTTATGTCTCATTTTTATACTTATTTTATTCTTCTGCAATTAAAAAGGAGAGGCTCTACAATTTTGTTGTGCAATTGTATAACGACAATAAAGATCAATCTATTCTATTCTATATCTCATGCTATGTGAAATCAGGGTTCTTGCACCATTTTAATACTTTTAAGACCTTTTTTAAGACCTCAACAAATAGAAAAGACCCAAAAATGTCATAACAATTTCTTTGGTAGAAAATAATCACTTTATAGTAAGACCCTTAACTTTTTTGTACAACTTTAATTCAATAAGTGAACTTTGTGAACAAAATAACGTGCACAACTGCAGTAAATCTCTGAATGGTGTGTTTTCCTATTGGCATTAAATGCACCTTCTGAAACTTTAACACCGACAGCAAATTTACAGTAAATTTAAGACAATTTAAGACCTTAATTACCCGGATGTTGGTATTTTAAGACTTTTTAATGAACAGAGGGGACCTGTAGACGTGTCCTACCTTGCGGCTGCTGTAGTGGGCGTGTTTGGCCAGTTTGCCATTGAGTCCTTGGAGGAAAACCTCATCGGTGACTTTGCCCACGTTCATACAGGCTTCATCCAGCACAGAGATGATGCCCTTATGCTGCTGCTCCACCAAATCCACAATGATCTGGTTATTGAAGTAATCAATCTAACACCAGAGGACGAAAAGGAACTGAGTTAAGAGCAGGACGGCATTTTAAACGATAACAGATACCATCATCTGAAGTGGTCCTCACATGTTTCCAGGGGATGCCTTCTCGCTGGTACTCTTCCTGCTCCTGCTTCAGCACCAGCTGGATGAAAAGCTGCTGCAGCTTCTCGTTGCAGTAGTTGATGCAGAACTGTTCGAAGCTGCAGAGACAGAGTCGTTGTGATGTTACAACCAATGAATCCATATGCAGACTAATAAAGGAAAAAATCCCAACCTGTTGTTCTGGAAAATCTCAAAGCCGTAGATGTCCAGCACCCCGATGACAGTGTTCTTCCCGTGGACTCTGGCGTCATAGTTTTTCACCTCGATGATGTCGTTGATTCGTCCCACAATCCAGCAGAAGAGGCGTTCGTACATGGCCTGAGGACGACAGTGTGTTAGAAGTGTGTAGTGGACTAACAAAGTGCCTTGCTCAAAGGCCCAGAGCAGTCTAGAAACAGATAAACCATCCCGCTATCAGTGAGGCAGACTGTTGTCGTTCCCCCCAGCATCCAGCCTCTGTCTAGAGTCACAGCTTTGGTGACTCACAGTAGAAAATATGGCCAAGCACTCAGTGAAATGTCACAACCCTCCAGGCAAACAGCAGGGCTTCTTGTTTGTTTGTTTTCTTTGCAGACCAACAACATGTCATTTCACATCTTTGCAACAATAACCTTGGCCAGAGCGTCCCGCCCGTAGCCGGCCTCCTGGGCCGTGTGCTGCTTCTCGATGACGTCTCGACCCGTTGCCACGGTGCGGTACAGCAGGGCCTTCTCCACGTTCTCCTCTTTGGTGGACAGCAGCTCCCTGATCACCGACACCAGCTTCCTGCTCTCTATCAAGGTCACATCACCGTCCACCCCGAACGTCAGGTTGCCCTGGAAGACAAGCGAGAGCAGAGGATAAGAAAAAAAAAATAAAAAAAAAAAACTCCTAAAAACTTTTGTCTTTACCACAACATATAATTTGACAAATGTGAAAACTTAAGTTGCCCATAATGACTGAATGTTTCCTTGGGTTTAAACTGGGGCTGTCAAACAATTAAAATCTGTAATCAGATTAATCACAGGTTGTTGTGGATTAATTCTGATTAATCACGATTAAATATCATTCACTTTTATTTATTTTTATTAATCTAGATTACTGTAAAGAACATTAATTTAAATTGATCTATATTAACCACTATTAAATATAATTTTTAAAATCTATATTAATGTGAAGACGATTAGCTAAGGAAAATCTATATCAATCTGTATTAATCACAATTAAATATCATTCATTTTTATCTATATTAACCTATATTAATATAAAGAAGATTAATCTAAATTAATCCATATTAATCACTATTAAATATCATTATTTTTTATCTATATTAATCTATATTAATACAAAGAATATTAATCTGAATTAATCCATATTAAATTAAATATCATTCATTTTTAATCCATATTACTCCTGTTTCATTTAACATGAGCAAAGAAAGATGATGACAGATTAATTCATGTTAACAGCCCTAGTTTAAACAGTACAAAAAAATCAGCTCACAAACATGTCGGCATTAACTGACAATAAAATCGACCTCTCTGTTTTTCTTATAATAATACCAAATTACATAATTATTTACATGAAATCTCCTGGGAATTAGTATTATTAGACTTATAAAATAAACCTTAATTAATTAACAGAGAGCAGGTTTGTCATTGGACACAGTAGAAGCTGATAAAAAGAAAGATAAAAGTGGATTTTCTGTACAGTCACTATCTTGGCAGGGATGCCGGTTCACTTTGCCAACATGGCATCAAATCTGCACACAGCTGGTGTCAGAAACGAGCAGGGATTTTTGGGATTATCGGGTATTACCAGATGGAGGATGGTGGCCAGGATCTTGTAAACAGTCTGAATCTCCTCCCCAGTGAAACCGATCACTTTCATGGCGTCGGCTACAGCTTTGAAATCAGCGCCATCGTTGATGGAGGACTGGAGAGAGAGAGGGGAAATGTTGGAGAGGGATGACAAGGAAACACTTAAACTGTGTTAAAGCTGATTGGATCAATAAATCTGTTTATTTAGTTTCCAAAGAATTGTTGTCAGTTTATCTTCAAAAAACTGGATTGTTTTTTTTCGAGTAATAGAAATATGGATAAAGTACATTTTCTGTAGGTGTTTTACCTCGGAGTCTCAGTCTTTTCATTTCACTTCTAATTAATCTAAAGATATGAAATTCCCATATTTAATTAGATTACAAACTGGTGCTAAACTGTAAACAAACCACCTCCTCAGCTATTTGTGTTTCCATGACATCAGGCTGTTTTTTCCTGCTCGTTAAGCAAAGACGATGATGATTGTGGAAACACTGTACGAGCCACAATTTACACTCAAATATGTGATTTGTCTTGGCTGTGTTTCTATCTCTGCAGACAAACTTTAACTCTTAGACTTTAAGAAGTTTAAGAAGCAGCACCTTAATTTGGCCTCCGACTTTGATGTAGTTGTACGCCGTCGGGTCCTTGTGGACGTGAAGAGAGCGTAACAGGGAGTCTGGAGCTCCTCTGAGCAGCTGGAGGAAAAAACCACAAACATGCAAACTTTACTGACGACACGTGACGTCACACACAGTGGGCAACACTTAAAATTCATTCTCTCCAGCAGCCAGCAGGGGGCGATACTGGCGGTTTCAAAAAGAAGTTAGTTTGTATTGAAGTCTATAGGATGACCAGCTGATAATAGACTTGTAGGACCACTTTTTTTCTGGTCCTGGTCTAGTCACAGCCTTGACAGTATTTGGTCTTGGTCTTGCCTCGGTTTCAAGTCTCTCGGTCTGGCAACGTCTCGAACTAGCCAAGCGGTCTTGAAGGGATTTGTAACCTAAATCCAGGCATCCATAGATTTTTTTATATCACTGATATATTTTTTTAAAGCATTTTTGATGTACCTGTGTGTGTCTATGTATTTAATATATGGCATCATTGGCCTTTGAATAATATTTGCATATTATTGTGATTGATTAAGCATTAGGCTTACACCATTTCAGTGATGCTGATATGATACAGTGTAATTTGGCCACTATAATGCAAAATAATGCAAAATAAAGTTGATAAATGTTCTACATCTTATACAACATGAAAAAAAAAATTTGGGGGGGGGTCTCGGTCTTGAGCTGAACTAGTCTTGGTCTTGACAGTGACTTGGTCTCGGTTTAGGCGGTCTTGACTACAAGTCTAGCTGATAACATAGCATTTGCTATGCTAACGGTACCGTTACCAGGCTGCTAACCTGTGTCGCATGTATTAATGTGATGCTAACATTAGCTCATGATGAAAAAATAAATGGGAACACTACTTTTACGAGGATCACTTCTTCACAGACAGGAAGCTAGGTACTGTTAGCATAGCAACCGCTATATTATCAGCTAACGCTAGCATTAGCGAGTTAGCTTGATCGGCAATGAGTCTCTGTAATTCACATAAACAGTGATGCTAACTGGAATGCTAACTATGACTCAGCATAACATTACTTACCAGTAAATGGTGCCAGGTATGGTGAAGAGAAAACCATCAGTGCTGCTGCAACCCCGAAGCTTTGTGTGTTACTTCACCACATATTTGACCATAATTCAGTAAATGAACACCCTGATGCATTAAGACATGATTTAAACTAACCATTCAGAGCATAAACTCATATTTATAGTGTTTACAGAGGTGATACAGCAGGAGAGAAAATGGTCATTTTCCTATAAACTTCAATAGACACAGACCAGTATCGCCCCCTGCTGGCTGGTGGGGAGAATGACGTTTAAGTTACTTCCTATGGGCTTTGATTGCAGTTGTTCACAAACCAACGGGTGACGTTTACATCTAACACTTCTCTGCAAACTGTGGCCTCACTTTCACCTCTCTAAACTCCTACATGAGGGAACAAAAAGGTGCCTCGATGACTCAGAAGTTCTGCATGGATTCATGTTTCAGCCCGTCACACAGTCAACTGCTGCATGCAAATACACAATGTTCATTTACCTGGTAGAAAGAGTGAAAGCTCCTCTCTCCTTCCTGTTGGAAAATGACTCTGGACTGTCGAAGAAGAAAAAAAAACAAGTGACGACAAATTTATTTGTCATGCATTTTAAAGCAGCGCTGTCGAGGGCCAGAACTGGCCCACTGAGAGACGACATAAAATGATTTAAAAGGATAATATTATTTTTTCCCAGTTGGCTAAATAATGAGGGAATCATTAGAGCTAATTATTTTCTATTAATTTAAAAAAAAAGTTTGTGTGTCTTGTTTTGTCCACAACTCAAATATATTCAGATTTAAATCTCTGAGGAGGAAAGAAACCAGAAAATATTCACAATTAAGAAGCTGCAATCATAGATTTTTGATTTTTTCCTTCAACAAACAGTTTCAATCACTGCAGCTGTAGAAATAATAGACCAGGTAACAGGTGAGACTGACGCCCTCTCACCTTCTCCAGCAGGTAGTTGCTGATGTGGCCTCCGATGGGATCTCCCTTGAAGTCAAAGTTGATGTCCATGTATTTGCCGAAGCGGCTGGAGTTGTCGTTGCGGTTGGTCTTGGCGTTCCCAAAAGCCTCCAAGACGCAGTTGGATTTAAGCAGCATGTTTTTCACCCTGTGTGGAGACGGGACGACGTTACAGGTGAGGAGGTCGGCTCGGAGCAACCAGGTGAGAGAGGTCAGTATCAGCTCTGCCCCCAACAGGCCAAAAATAAGAAAGAAGTCAGGATTTGATCAGACACAGCTGGAGATTTTCCCCTGAAACCCAGTAATACTTATTATTTTCTACTTATTTATTTCCTGCTTTTGTGTAAAGAGTTGAATCTTCATCTTCATCATCCAAAACTTCAATCTATGATCTTTTATTTTGCAGAAAACCTTTACATAACAATGCATTGTTTTCAAGATTCAAGAGTCTTTATTGTCATTATGAACGCATAAGGAAATTTTGTAGAGTCTCTGGGCTTAAAGGCACACATAAATAAGAAATAAAAATAAATGAGAAAAGATATAAATATAAAAACACCCGTATTTGCAGAGGAGATGTAATATTTGCAGCAGAAATAGCATTCGGTCATATTTGAGCCCACACCCTCTCAGCTACAGTTTGACTATATCTCACTGTGATCAGAGACTTTGACCAGGATGGATTCCTGGAACAGGACTCACCCTCACCTAACCTTATAATAACTGTGATAAGATGATAAAGATGACCTAGAAAACATATAATCAACAAAGAGCCGTAAATCTCATGCAGCTGTCAGAAACTTCGCACCTTTTCTTCTGGATAGAAACAAGAGTTTTGACACTAAACATTAAAAGATCATGTGTTTCGTGACTGGGTTTGTTGGGATAACATCTCCAGAGGACTGGACGAACACACTGTCCAGGTTTCAGCGCTCACCTTTCGACCTCGGCCCTCTGATTGGGGTTGGTGATAGCAGCGATGTATTGCATTATGTACTTGCTGGCTTCTGTCTTTCCTGCTCCACTTTCCCCTGCAACAACAGAACCAGTCTTTAAAATGAATCAGAGCACCTCTATCTGGGTTATGGAGAAAATGACCTTTACCTTGTGCCTCTAGAAGGAGAAAGGTGAGGAATACTGGGAAAAATGGGATTGTTATGTTCTTAGTCTGTTATTTATTCTACCTGTGCCCTTTTAAACTGCCACTGTCCTAGCCTTCAGTTTTTTTTGTGCCTGTCAAAATAAAAATAAAAAAATGAATCAGACACTGGTGTTTCACTGTGGGGCAGTTTTTCTGCCTTTCAAAATAAACCACCAAACCAGATGTGATTTAAACTATGAATATTCAAATGTTTTGGTTTTTACTGAGGACACACTGAACCCCATAACCATTTAAAAAATTAAAAAAAAAATCATTTTAATCTACATGTATCATTTAAAATAAACAGTTTGCAGGAAGCAGCTCCTGTAAAAACATTGAATTCTGCACTTCTCATTGCAACTAAGAAGCTATAAAATAATTTAAATGAAAATATAAAAATTTACAGAATCAGGGCAGAGGTTGTTAAAAGACAAGTAGTTCAATATGTACAGCATGTATATGCTACAGCACCCATTTTAACAATATTAGAAAAAATAATTATATATATATATATAGATTATCTACATACTTTCTTCCCAGTTTTTGTAAAATGATTTCTGAAAGAAATTCAACTTTTTCAACATTTTTTTCCCTTTTTCATGATTTATTCAATATTTACTATTATTATTTTTATTTATTCAATGATTCAAAGTGTTTATTATCATATGAATGGAGAGGAAAGGTGTTTCCCTGCACAATGAAACACTTTCTTTTCTATCCACAATGAATATCGAGCAATAAAGTGTAAAAAATAATGAATAAAAAGATAAAAAATAGATAAATAGATGGCATTATAACAGTGTTATAATGCACAAAAGACACTGAGATTGTGTTGTTTCCATAATGACCAACATGTGACAGGATTAAAAATAATACTTAAAATATGTGGGTTCAGAGGGTTCAGACCCCAAACCTGTCTGGTCTGGTTCTGGGTCTTTTGTGGGGTTCAGTTCCTCCTCTGACCACTGGGTGGCGCTTCATCCTCTGGATTGTTTCTCCACAGCTTGAGACCACATGAAATATTTGTTTCAGAAAAAATAAGGTGGCTTGATTTTATTAACTTAGCAGAAGTTATATCAGCATGAGTCCTCTCAGGAGAGAAAGTTTAAGAGGAAATAATAGGGTTCATGCACCATTTTAAAGGTAAATTTGATACTTTTTAAGACCTCAACAAATATAATTTAAGACCCAAAAATGTCATAACAATTTCTTTGGTAGAAAATAGTCAATTTACTGTGGGAACCAACCAATATGGAATTTTTGAGGCTGATATGGGTATTTAGCAGAAAAAAAAAATAATCTGATAACCGATTAATCTCCAATAAGATTTTTTACAATTTTTTTTCAGCACTTTAACACTTGCAACAACGATACAAATTGAAGGCATAACACTGAACTTTTTTCTACAACTTTAATTTCACAGTTTCCAAGAAGAAAGAAGTGAACTTTGTGAACAAAATAACGTGAGAAATTGCAGTAAATCTCGGAGTGTTGTGTTTTTCTATTGGCAATAAACGCACCATCTAAAAGTTTAATACCTGCAGCAAATTTATGGTAACTTTAAGACAATTTAAGACCTTAATTACCCAGATTTTAATTTAAGGCATTTTCAGACTTTATAAGGAACCACAGGAACCCTGAATAAATGATTATTATGGCAGAACTTTATGATTATATCTTAAGGAAATGTGATAAGAACAGAAGATGTTACCTGAGATGACGATACAGGTGTCTTTGTTCCTCCTCTTCATGGCTTTGTAAGCAGCGTCGGCGATGGCGAACAGGTGTGGCGGCCTCTCGTACAGCTCGCGGCCCTTGTACTGCTCTACGACGTCACGGCCGTAGATGTTCATGGCACGGTAAGGGTTAACGGACACGGCCACCTCCCCGATGTAGGTGTAGATCCTCCCCTTCTCAAACCTGAGGAAAAACACAACGAGGACATTTAGGACAATACATATTCGATTTTTTTTTTATTTAACCACCTCACTGACAACATTTCACTTCCTTTATTTACAATATAAAACACACATGTAGGGGTGGGCATTGGTAAGGACGATACATGAGTCACGCAATATTGTGATGTTGCGAAATATTGTGATATATTGCGATATTCTACATAGATCCCCGAGAAATTTAAAATGCATCTTGAAATACAAGTTTTAGATATTTATACCCACTTGTACAGAAAAAAAATATTGTGATGTATTGCCATATTGATATTTTTTCCGTTTTTTCTTTAAAAGATGAAAAACTAGTAATAAAGATGAAGATGGTAAGGTTTAGACTTGGTAAGGTTTAGGAAAAGATGGTGGTTTAGAGGAGGATGTCAACATGTGGAGTATCAGCATCCTTTAACATGAGATCAACGTGTGTTTATTGTTTCTGCTTCTGATCAGTGCTGCGTAAAGAACCGTCAGTACCATCATTATTATTTTTATTATTATTACCACACTGGCTGTGATGCTCTGCTCATGTTTCCACAGATATTTCTTTGCTGCAGGCCGCCTGCCTCACTTCCTTCCTCTCAAACACAACCAGGATTTCTCCCCACAGAAGAAGAATGGCTTCTTTCTTTGTCGCTGCCAAACCGCCGCCTCACAAACAAGTCCAAAAGCAGATTATCTCAAACGCTCCTAATAGACCCACGTTAAGTGTTTGTGATGTGGGTTTGAAGCAGCTGCCAGATAAAAGTTTGCTTTAAAGACGTGCCAGATGATACCGAGATGTTTAAATTGAAATTAAAACGCTGACAGAGAGCCGATCTTTTATTTTGTATTTTATAATGTTGAATACTATTATTTATGCTGTACTGTGTAACATATACCTTTTATACGATCAGAATAATGATGATTTAATGAAAAGTGAGTCATGCAGAGGTTGGAAACAACAATGATGTCCACAGTAAACACTGGAGCAGCACATGCATGATCAGATGAGCTCATCTTCATGTCTTCATTCATCTGTTTTCATTCCTGCACAAACTGGTACGACTGGACGACCAGATGCATGCTGGGAAAAAAGGTGGTTTGCTCATTATTATTATTAACAGACACCACCTGAATTTTTATAAAAAAAGATAACTTATCAGCAGGGTTCCCACACATCCTGGAAAACCTGGAAAAATATTGATCAATTTTCCAGTCACAAAAAACATGGAAAATGAGGAAAAAAAAGGTCAAAGAGTCCTGGAAACAGTTAAAGTATTTATGAGAATTGTTTATGTTAATTTTAACCCGTTTACATTCGCTCACAAAGCATGGGACGGATAAATAATTTTCCAGGTTAACAACTGTTTACTTTTTTTCCTCATTTTCCATGACTGGAAAATTAGTCAAGCATTTTCCAGGTTTTCCAGGATGTGTGGGAACTCTGATCAGACAATCAATCACAGCTAATCATTTGAGAAATTTAATTTTCTACTATTTCAGGCAGCCTTTGGTGTTCATGTTATTCAGTCAATGTGAGGAGTTAAATCTTAGAATCAGTCTCCACTTAAAGGACAGATTCTATGTAGACTGTGTATATTTTCCTGTGTATTTGGTGCATTTTTTATATATCTATATTCATATTTCTTGTGTATTTGGCTGCTATGCTAACTTAATTTCCCTTTAAGGATGAATAAATAAAAAATAAAATCCTCTATCATCTATCTATTCAGGTTTCCATCATATTTCATTTTATTTATTCTAATTTGCCGCGTTGTGTTTCAGTGGTTGTTTGTTATTCTGGATTAATTCCAGTGTTTTGGATCAAATTTGGGTCTAAAAAGGTGAATTCAGTTTAAATGTCTCACTCCTGTTCAAAATGGTGAAGAGTAGTGAACTCAGTGAGGAAGACAGAGTTAAAGTTAAAGTGAAGGAGATGATGCTGGGTGTCTCGCTGCTAAGCTAACATGCTAGCTGGGCAGAAAAAGGAGCATTGTGTCATCATGTCAGGAGGCTGCTCTGCTCCTGCTCCATTGTTCCGACGTCAATCGGAGGTCTTTGTCTGGGACGTCTCCCCCCTGGACGGGCCGACACAGCGAGCTGCCCACTGGACGTGGACAACAGGACGGGAGGGTGGATGTGAAGCAGCAGCTGGGTGCTGCTGTCCATCCAGATGTTTAGACATGCTGGACAGTGAGCGTGATCCACAGAGGGGCTTCAGGTTGACATTCTGTCATTAGCTCATCTGTCATATATATATATATATATATATATATATATATATATATATATATATATATATATATATATATATATGTATATATACACACACACATATATGTGCATACTGTATATGCAATTTGTAGTTTAAGCTGCATTTTAAGTTTCTATGGAATATTACGATATATCGCACCCCCCCACTGTTAAAAACAGATTCAAACCAAAAACTTGAACCTGGCCTAGACCTATTTCTTCACAAACAACATTCAAACTTCCATCTGGAGGATACCTGCAGAAATATCATCAGCAGGAATGTCACTCTGGCATTATGGTGTTTTCTTTTTATTTTTAACTTATTTTTATGGTCTTCATTGTCTTTTTATTTCTACCTTATTTTAATGGTGTTCATTTTCACCGAGCAAACATGAAGCCGACATTGTGGTTCTTAATGAAGCTGCACAGTTTCAGTGAGTGGAAAGCAAAGAGGAGGCATGTCTAGCTTATAAATAGCATGTAGGAGTCATGTTTGTGCTCCCATGGAGAGGAGACAAGGAGAAATCAATCAGCTGTAGCTGTAGATAGAGGCTGATCCATCTGCTCCACTCTCATTAAACAGACACAGAGCTGTGTGGGTCTCCTGCAAATATTATTTCTAGCTGCATGGATGCTGGATCAGATATAAATACAAGTTTTTTTTTTAATTTTCCTTTAGACGAGGAGGTGTAACAGAGCATCATGCTCCTGTCTGTCCAGCTGTGAGGGGAAGTGAGTCTGACTGATCCAAGGCCAAAACCTAAAGAGGAGGTGTGAGGAGAAACAGGGAGGAAGAAATGCAACAGATGTAGAGTGACTCCCACTGAGCTGCTGTCACATCTTTCAAGATATCAGGAAACTTTAACACAACACACCTGACATGGAATTCATGCTCTCTGCTATTATACTACTACTGTCTACTTTTACAAATAACAACAAAAAACATTTTATGTTATCTAATAACTGTGTCTAATTAACACTTCACGTACAATTACAAACTTATATTTTCTTCTGTTTTATTTTGTGCATATTGAAAACATTTATTATCACTACTTATTGTATTATTTCTTTGCTGTTGTTTACTGTATACTGCATCTTGTCTATGCTGCTGTGGTGGATGAATTTCCCCCAACGTGGGATAAATAAAAAACTATTCTATTCTATTCTTCTTATTATTACTGATGTTTTGTTTTATGTCTGTAAGGAAGCGCTGAGAGCACTCAACTTTGGAGTTACAATGACCAGAGCTCCAAGTTCTGACCTCCAGTGAACACACCATGAGACAAACTCTCACTCCCCAGGGTCCTAAAGAGTAACTGGTAGCAGCCTGTGACTGTTGATCATCATCAGACCATTGTCTAGTATGTCTACCATGATAAAGACAAATTATACAAAACAACTTATTGAGTTGAAATCATCAAATAATAACAACAATAATTAAAGCCCAAATTACACAAAAATAACTTACTGAGGTATCAAAAAAAGGACAGTTCTGCAACCAGTATCAAAATAAAGGTACTTAAATTGGCATTGTATAAAAAAAAAAATTGAATTTTGATGATCTCATGTTCTGGGTGTTAAAAAATACAGAAACAGAGGAAATGTGACCATTTTTTTTCACTTTAACCCTAAAATTCCAGAGGAGCATGAACGCCACACAGCACAGATGTGGATTAGAGAGTCTCCACTGTTTGGGTGGGTCTTTTTTATGGTTAACTCTGGGAGGAGCGCTGACTATTTATGACATTTTCTCACCAACAACCAGACAAGAATTAAGAGGTAAATGTGACTAAAACAACCACAGTGCAATTAGGACATTTTATACTATTATCTGCCTCTAACAGCCCAGTTTGTCTCTTCTTTAATAAAGGACTTGAACGCAGCGCTGCATGCGATGAAGCCTCGTAAAAACTTTTAACAGCCTGTTAGCTTCTGCTCGTAAAGCTCAGTCAAAGCAGATAAAGTTTATCCAGACTCTGGTGCCGTAAACTCTGCAGCAATGAAGGAATGATAATAAAAGAAGCGTTTGTGTCATTTTGTCAGTGATCTTCAGGGTCACTGGAGATAATCTGTGTCCGTCCCACTTTTATCTCTTCATTAAAATCACTGCTCGTGTTCAGGATTATCGCCACAGCTGCTGGGCTCTTTAACATGATGCTTTTCTACCAGAGCAGCAGGCAGAAGTCCATTCAATAAAAATAAAAACTATGTGAGGTAAAAGGGACTGAAGCTCCTCTATTCTGTAGGGCTGCAAATAACGATTATTTCTATAGTTGAGTATTTTTTTTGATTAATTGATCAGTTGTTTGGTCAATAAAATGTCAGAAATAATGAAAAAATGACCATAAGTCCAAGACAACATCCTCAAAAGTCTCAAATGTACTCAGTTTACTGTCATAGAGGAGGAAAGAAAGCAGAAAATGTTGACATTTCAGAAGTGGCTATCAGAGAATTTGGACTTTTATTCTTGAAAAAAATCATCAAAACTATAAAGCGATCATCAAAATAGCAGCCTGTTAGTTGAGATGGACGTAAGGAGAGCTGCAAAGTTTAATCGATTAAACTATCATCTATTAGTCAACATTTATGTAATAAATCTCTGATTGCAGATTCTTAAATGTGAGTATTTTCGTCTGTAGAAGTCAGATGTTTGTGTCACGCACAGAATACACTAAATAAAGTCCATGTTTAAGGTTAAAGTTATCTGGAGAAGGGATTTGTTTGTGACATCCATCATCATCACCATCCTCCTCCTCCTCCTCGGTGGCTGATCTGCTGAGGTTTAACATCACGCTTCTTGTGTCTCGGCTCTGTTACGTTCAGTAAAGTGAGACGGAGGCCTGCAGGCGTCACACATCTGGGCTCTACATCAGGGGATTTTCTGCAGCTTTGTGAAGCCTTAGCTTAGCGCTAAACAGCAGCTCCCAGACTGTCTGCAGGAGGCGAGGACCATCAACACATCCAGCCTGCATCAGGCTCCAAATCACCAGAGGGGAGCGAATGTAAAGCCATTGTTGCTATGCCATACATGCAACGGGTGAATCTGATTAACTGCATCAAAATCAATCAATATTTCAACACATATCGTGACATACACTGATACTAATTCAAATCTCGAACCAAAAACTTTATTTACACCCATTTCACCAGCTTTACGTCATAAAGAAGCTCCCTTCAATCCAGAGCTGCAACGATTAATCAATTAGTTGTGAAACGTGAAGTTAATTGACAGCTATTTTGATGATTTATTGGCTTGAGTAAAAAAAAAAAGTATAATATATAACAACATTTGACACATGAATACATACATTTGAGACATTTTTGGGAAACACTGATCTGACACTTTTTCATGTTTTTCTGACGTATCATTGACCAAACAACCGATCTATCGATTGAGAAAACAGTTAACAGATTGTTATTGATTATTAATCAAATTTACGTTGTCGTGGCGACAACAACAAACACACTGGAAGCAGCAAAGCAGCACTTGAACAGGTCTCAGCAGCAGGACTTCCTGCGTCCTCCCACAGGAAGCTCCCCTGAGGCTGGCAGCCCTGGAGGCTTCTGGGAAATGGGAGCCATGTGTGAAGAGGCTGGCTGCGGATCAGGTGGCCGACCCGCCTTTCTTTTATTTTCCACCCACCACACCCCTCTAACACACATCACCACCGCCACCGAGCTGTTACTGGACTCCCAGAGATGATTTCAATCTAATATTACGTCTCCAAAATTCAATAAAAAGGCTTCCTGGTGAAATGAGAGGAGGAGAGCTGCTGCTTTAACACACTGGCCAGAAGCAGATGATGTGAAAAAAATGGTTATGAAAAGGGATGACTGGATGGATTTGGAGAAGAAAAAAAAATAGAGTGAGCGAGAGAGAAAAGGAGAAATTAATCTACCCAAAAGAACCAGACATTACTCAACGAGCTATTTTAGGAAGGAACAGTGATTTCTGTCAGAGCTAAAAGAAGAGCAGCGAAGAGCTGAAACCAGACAGAAAAACTGAAAATATGGAGCCTGGACACAAACAGTGATAAAAGATAATTAACACAGCTGTGCAATATGATCATAGTGCAGTATAACAATACAACCCTCTGTTGTTTATATTGTAATTTTAACGTGGAGGCTACTTCGTTGTACTGACAGACTAATATATGTGCAATATTTACTTTATTTTTATCTATTCATGTGCAATATCACTCACTCACTGTTCATTGTAAAACACTTCTTTTTTACATCATTTTGTTTATTTATGTTGTTTGTTTGCCTTTTTTTCCAACAGGTTTTTTGCTTAAAGGGTTGGGAAAAACTACTGATATATGGCAATGTATCACAATGCTTTTTCTTCTGATATATCTTAATATTGTTTCCAAAGTTAAATAAAATATAAAAATAATCTGCATTAAAGCGGTAACTTAGATTGCTTATTGCTGAAATTATTGATGCCCTTACTGTTATTGTTGCTCTGTCCACTTTGCTGCTGCAATGATGCAAATTCCCCGTTTGTGAGACTAATAAAGGATTATCTTATCTTATCTCATCTTATCTTAAATGAGCAACATATTAATTAGTGGTAGTACTCATTAGTTACATCCTTAGACAAGCTGTGTGAAGTATGTTAATGTGCTTTCCATCACTGGCTGAGGTGTGCAGTGAACAGTGTCAGTAAATAACCCAGGCCTGTGTGTGTGTGTGTGTGTGTGTGTGTAATGTGATGTGTGCTGGCTGTGAAAGTGAATAAGCTGCTCCACCCTCCTCCACCATGGCTCAGCTCCAGCAGGTGGACGAGAAAACAATACAGGACCGCCCACACACAAACCAAGAACAATACACACCTGAACACACACCTGTACACACACACACACACACACCTGAGTCACACGCATCATTAGGGATTCCCACACATGACGCCGTGCAAGCCGACTCCTCACCACGCTGCCTCAGAGAGGAGATAAACAGGCGCTTGAACGCATCATTGTTTTGTGTGTGTGTGTGTGTGTGTGTGTGTGTGTGTGTGTGAACAGGGCTTCTGGGAAGTCGAGTCAGGAGTGTGTGTTGCAGACGGAGAATGTGGCTGCTTGTTAAATCATGAGCCAGACGCTTTAATGTGACGCCCAGCGGCATTAAATCCTCTCCTTAGACGGTAAAAACGCCAGAGGTGACGATTACGCTTTTTTTTTTTTTTTTTTTTAAATTCCAACCAGGCTTTCGAAAAACATTTAACAAAAGACTGAAAGCTTAAATTTCACACCATCAGATGATAATTAAAATACTTCCCTTAAAGGTCCCATATTGTCTCATTTTCTGTGTCTGTTTTAGTTTCCTCATAATGTATTTAGTGCTTTTCAATGGCACTGTGTTGCTAGGCAACAGCTTGGGCCCATGTCTACTTCCTGTCAGCAGATGTCATTCACATCCACTGCAACAGGAAATAAACTGGGACACAGTGAGCTGTTCAAATATTGTCGATTAGTGACGTCACAAAGGGACAGAAACTGAGTTTAACACTAATAATTATCTGAGGACTGACAAGTTTAGATACTTTTACAGTATTTATACAGCACTGAAACCTGCTTTATGATAAAAAACACACAGAAAACTGAGTTTAACACTAATAACTATCTGAGGACTGACAAGTTTAGATACTTTTACAGTATTTATACAGCACTGAAACCTGCTTTATAATAAAAAACACACAGAAAACTGAGTTTAACACTAATAACTATCTGAGGACTGACAAGTTTAGATACTTTTACAGTATTTATACAGCACTGAAACCTGCTTCATGATAAAAAACACACAGAAAACTGAGTTTAACACTAATAATTATCTGAGGACTGACAAGTTTAGATACTTTTACAGTATTTATACAGCACTGAAACCTGCTTCATGATAAAAAACACACAGAAAACTGAGTTTAACACTAATAACTATCTGAGGACTGACAAGTTTAGATACTTTTACAGTATTTATACAGCACTGAAACCTGCTTCATGATAAAAAACACACAGAAAACTGAGTTTAACACTAATAATTATCTGAGGACTGACAAGTTTAGATACTTTTACAGTATTTATACAGCACTGAAACCTGCTTTATGATAAAAAACACACAGAAAACTGAGTTTAACACGAATAATTATCTGAGGACTGACAAGTTTAGATACTTTTACAGTATTTATACAGCACTGAAACCTGCTTTATAATAAAAAACACACAGAAAACTGAGTTTAACACTAATAATTATCTGAGGACTGACAAGTTTAGATACTTTTACAGTATTTATACAGCACTGAAACCTGCTTTATGATAATAAAAAAAAAAACACAGGCAAGAAGTTCACAATTCAATACGTATCACGATACTTGAGTCACAATACGGTACATTATTGTGATATTTTGATATTCTACATACTTCACTGAGAAATTTAAAATGGAGCTTTAAATACAAGTTGTATATGTGTCTACATACTATATATGTGTATGCGTACAAATTCATATGTACATATATGAAGTATATATATATATATATATATATATATATATATATATATATATATAATATATATATATACTGGGGCTGTTGAATTTACTGCGTTAACGTGATTAATTGGGCCAAAACATGATTTTTAATTCAAAATTAAGAAATTAAAAATCAATATTATAGCAGAAGAAAAAGTATCGTGATATATTGCCTTATCGATATTTTTTCCCAACCCTAGGTTTTAGTGCAAAACAACTGAGTTAGCTTATAGCTTATTAATTTACGTATGAAAGACAAGAAAAGCGTTCAGTATGAAGTAAGACCACTTTTCTTGTGAGTACGTCTCCTGTGCATCGTGACCTGTTTTATGTAGATGTGTTGATTTCTGGATATATTTTATTGACTTTTCATTCTCATTTCAAGCCCATTTGTGGCGTATTTTCTATGGCCTGAAGTGACAAAATAAGACGTAAAAAGTCTAAAATGTGTGAAAGAGGAAAATAGTGGAAAGCGGCGGCTAAATAAAACGCTGACTGGCCGTCTCCCGACCCCGCCTGCCAGCTCAGGCATCGAGTCCACAAATGAGACGTCTCTGGGAGCTGCACTTATTTTCGGGGGGGAATAAAGCTGCACAAGCACAGCCCCTGTTTATGTAAGGATGTAATGTGTTTCAGATTACAGACGGTTGTATGGAAATTCTTGTGGGGAGACTGGACTTTTCACTGCTGGGTTGCAGGGGGAGCAGTCAGCCTGAAGCGACGCTCGCACCGCTTTCCACGACTGCTGAGACATAAAAGAAGTGACGTTAAACTCCCCTCTGCTACTGGGCACACCAACAGGAAGCCGACAGGAGAACGTCTATCTTAGCGCTCATCTATAAATATTCCTCCTCTGGTCGCTGACCACTGCACGGAGGAAAAAACTTTAATAAGCGGGTTGAGATTAAATATTCTTAGAGGCATTTTCTGCACCCTTTACTGCAGGGTAGGACCATGAAAAAAGTGACAGCAAGCAAAGGAAAGGCTGAAAAAAAAGCCTTTGATCTGATTGTTCTGCACCACCTCATCCAGTCTACCTCCATGTTAAAACAGCACAACCATTGTTCCTTCAGACCAGAAAGATCTGATCTGAATGTGGACTACATGTCTGCACAGAGGATCCCTGCTCGGCTGTGAAGAGGCACTGCAGGAAACAATGAAATGTGAGGAGAAAAGGCGAGGGGAAATGCCAGCTTTCCTGCCTCGCTGGCCTGCTCCGTATTATTGGAGACTTCCTGTTCAAAGTCCCCGTTAACTCCCCATAGATGGGTTCAAAGGTCAAATCACTCTGAGCGGCTCATACAGTCAAACAAACGGGAGGAGGACCTGAGAGCTGGTGAGGTGCCAGTTCCTCCAGAACTTGGTCCGACCTGGATTTGAACCAGTCACTACAGACTGAGTCCTGTCCGTCACGTATTAAAACCAGTTACAGTTCTTACTAGGGGAGGGAAAAAATATCAATATGACAATATATCACAATACTTTTTCTTCTGATATAATATTGAGTTTAAATTTCTTAACTCCTTGAGTGCCAGCTGTCTTATAAAACAGAAAGTGCCTTCATTTTTGCTCATTTTGAGTCATATTTCTAGACCCACAGAATATTTTGTACTACGTCTCTGAAAACAGTGAATAGCTCAAATGAAAGAAGAGACTCTCTATTTCATCATGAAAAAAATGTTTGTTTTTACCTTGTTCCATTCTTGTTTTATCAGAGGAAGAGTAGAGGACACTTTCACCAAAATCACCACTTTTTGTCCAGATTCTGTTTGTTTTGCTCTCTAATCTCGATCGTCTCCACTTCCTGTTTTGATCTCTGTGGTGTATACTGTCTCTTTATGCTCTGACTACATCTCCCAGAAGCCCCAACATTACTCACAGGATGCGTGAGAGCACGATCGGCGACTTGCGGCCGAAAAACCACTTTGACGTATTATTACGTCGATGGCACTCAAGCATCGGATTTTAAAATACATCAATGGCTATCAATGAGCTAATATCGATTCCCCCCTAAAAAAGTCATTTTTTCTGCACACTGAAATAAAAATTTGAATATATTTTTTAAATATTCGTTAACACTGTAACTTCTACAGTCATTAAAAAAAAAAAATCACAGTGATTATACATATTATATTGCAATATATCGCAATAATGTATTGTATACTCGTGACTCAAGTATCGCGACACGTATCGTATACCAATACCCGCCCCAGTTCTTACTGTAATATTTCGCACCTGGACCCTGAAGGCAGCTTCATGTCATTTCGATATAAAAAGATGGCGGTGTACTGTGCTGTGGCTTCTTCTAGAAAAACACCACCAGTTTCCCTCCATGCTGTCAGCCGTTAAACTGACTCAGGTGACGTCTGTTGACTTTAGCCTCAGGTTTGTACTCAAGTTGTTTTCGGCAGACAGAGACAGGCCTGAAATCCAGTGTGAACGCAGCTTAACAACACGACTTTCCTAATTAACGAACCTCAGGAAGCAGCCACATCAGACGAGGAATATCAGAAGAGGAATCAGAGAAATTCCTCCATAATTGTTTGGGAAACATGGCAGGAATGTTTTTTTTTATACCCGGGGACAGACCAAACAGCCTTATAAAGACATTCAGCTGCTGTAGAACTGTGCCCGATCTGGATCAGGATCAGGATCTGGATCAGACCAGCAGCCTCCTGTCATTGTCATTCTGTTTAATATCAAACTCCTCTGCAGCTACGCTCCACTTCCTGTCGGCATCAATTCAAAATCTACAAACAAATGCAGATAATTATGACAGCATTCATTTGTAACGGTTGACTCGGCCTCTCTGCTGACTGGTCGGACCTGGTCGGCCTCTGCTGGGCTCTATTTACAGACTGGGAGGCTCTCTGGAAACAGGCCACAGTCCAACCTCAAGTCAAACAAAGTAAATGTCAACGTCTGGCCACGCCAACGGGAAACAAGCTTTTCATCCCCCAGAATCCAGCCTCGCATGCGGCCACTTGAGGAATCGATTACCTCCTTGGCTGGTTGCTGGTCCCGAAATAAATTTAAATGCAAAAATACCAATCAGAAGTTCTGCTTTTCCCAAAATGATCTATGAGCGTTTAAGAGCCGAGCTTCTGGGTTTTTCTCATCATGTCAGGAGTTCCCAGTTTCTCTGCAGAGTAAAATACACCCAGGAGAGATGTTTCTGGACGACAGTACGAGGATAAATGGAGTCCATTAGATGCCTCCTGTCCTTCATGTGGTCCACTCCCACCCTGGTGAAACATTACTGAGTGGAGGAAAAGCTCCTGGACGGTCACACCCTCTGCAAACACCAGTCTGTAGAGGCGTCGAGCTGCAGGGAAAACAAACCCTCTGCCTGCTCTCAGGACTGTCCTCTGGCTGCCAGAGCTTCTGGAAACTCACCTCAGCTCAGAGTCTCCTCGTCCTCCAGGACACTTTAAGACCTGGCTTCAGGTCCATCTGGTCCAGCTTCACGTTCAGTCACTTTGACAGACGTTTGCACAGAAGTAGAGCCGAACTACTGGTTGTTTGGTCCATAAAGGTCAAAAAATACGACGTCCAATATGACGTCGTCAAATGTCTTGTTTTGTTCTCCAATGTCTCCTTTTGCCGTCAAATGTCTCGTTTTGCAATCGTATCTCATTTTGTCCTCGAGTGTCTCGTCTTGTCCTCAATGTTTTGTCCTTGAATTTCCTGTTTTGTCCTCAAGTGTCTCATTTCACCCTCTGATGTCTCATTTTGTCCTTGAGTGTCTCGTCTTGTCCTCAAGTGTTTTGTCTTCAAGTGTCTCGTTTTGTCCTCGATTGTCCTGTTGTGTCCTCAAGTGTCTCGTTTTGTCCTCAAGTGTTTTGTCCTTGAATGTCCTGTTGTGTCCTTGAATGTCTCGTTTTGTCCAAAACTCAAAAATATTCAGTTTACTGTCGCAGAGGTGTCACAAATTTAAGAAGCTGGAATCTGATTTTTTTTTTTGCTTTATATCTTGAAAAAAATTGCTCATAATAAATTATCAAAATAGTTGACGCTAACTCATTGATCAGTTAATCGTTGCAGCTCTGATCTGCTGATTATTTCCTCAATTAATTAAATTCCTATTTGGTCTAAAAACATCAGAAAAATAATGTCTTCCACCATTTATTTGAATCATCTAATATCTTGTTTTGTCCAACAAACTGTCTGAAACACAAAAACACACTGAAAGAAAAGTTAAGACAAACTTATTCTCCCATTTAAGAAGATGGAAAATATATATAAAAATACAAAAACTTCTGGTTAAAAGAACTTCTTCCAGCAGTTGATTTTTACAGTTTAACAGTGTTTCTTGTACTTTATGGTCTGTAAACTTTTCATTCAATCCTTCCTTCTATGATAACTCTATTAAACTCTTAGAAAACTCTTCAAAATGTCCAGCTTTAAATATTCTACATTTCCAAAGATTAATGAAACCATAAGTATTAGCAAACAAACTGTGACACGAATGAATGAACCACAGTTCTTTACACCATAGAAGGGAAACCTGCATCCTCAAACCCTCCAAATATTCACTGTACGCTGCGTTTGCAATATTGTGTTGACCAAATATTTTATATTAGCTATGACATGCATGCAACTACAGTACGTCCATCCTGCACGAGCCTGCCAAATATGAAGCAGATCCAATGCAAATAATCTAAAATACAGAACAACATCACTGCTGGCCTCTTCTGCACACACACAGATCTTATGTTGCTCTATTTATTACTCTTTATCTCTTCTTGTCCAGTGCTAACATGTGAGTTTCCCCTCTAGGAATCAATAAAGTCATATCTTATCTTATATAGTAATGATAAAGCATAATCCATAGTCTATGTCGGCTTCTTTCCCAGGCTTTTGAACGTATTAAAACCAATCAATCATTCCACTTTGGGCTCACCTGTAGATCAGGATATTAAGTTATTCACTGTGCTTAATTCCCACAAAGCGAATCAGCTCCTAAAAGCTTCTAGATGAGAAAGATGCAGCAGATTTTCTTATGCACACATGATATCATCTGTAATAAAGCTGCCAAACATCATCAAGGTAACTTTCTCTTATTGCAGAGCAGATTCCTGCTGCAGAAAAGCTGCACCACTGACGTCCCTTTGACACCTGGACCAGGACTGTCCACAAACACCACGTCAGGGATCAGCTTGCACTTTCATCACAGGTGGCACAGGTGAAGAAAACAAGATGGAGATCAGGTCTGACACCCTGCAGATCCACACTGACAGACACCCCAGCTGACACAAACCAGTCTGCATGGGAATCAGTGTGTGCAGCTTGGGTGGAGTCTCACTTCCCAAAGAGAAATTACCGGTTTGATCGAAAGAAGGCATCAAATGAATGCAGTGGCATCACTCCAACAACTGTAGTACAGTATTGTTGAACAGAAATATGCTGCTGGGGTGTGTTAATTTGAGTATTTTAAGTTGGGCCCGATGCCGAACAGTGTAAAAGAGAAGCACACTGTGACTGAAGCAGGTAAAACACCTGTTGAGGAGCTAAAAGAGACAACGAGATGCATTTAAGTGTAAATGACGCGAAAAAGACACAGAGTTTGGTGGGTTCGTAAAGGTGAATGACCGCCGCGCGGCTGGCTTACCTGAGTTTCAGGTTGGCCATGAACTCCTCCATAGACACGTTGTCCAAAAGCACAAAATCTGCTTTTCCATACTCCAGGCTCTCGTGCTCTGCCATTCTGCTACCTTTTTAATTCCCTTTAGTGAAGCTCGTGGGGTAAAATATTGAAAAAGTGTTTAATAAGAAGGTGCGCACGGGCTCCTCCTCAACTCATCCACTCGTCAAACTGAACTTTCATGTTTGATTTCAGATCCAAACGGCTCAGCATACATACATATATGTTTAAAGAGAGAAAGTAAATGATGCTGTACTTCCTTATAAGTTCGGCTTTTCTTTGAAGAGACACAAGTCATCCCAAAATATCCTCATGGTCTGACAAAGTTTCCTCTTCACGCAAGTAAAACGCCCGCAGCCTTCCCGTTACATGGTGCTCAGCTCCGACCCTTTTCCTGGAGTCTCTCTCCTGTCCTGCCCGGCCGACCGGCCACCAATCAGGCTGCAGCCGCCTCCTGTGCCCGCCCCCCGCCCAGTGGAGAGGTGGTGCTGGTCGGACTGGTCAAATAGCTCCAGAGACCACAGCCCCACTTCTGATTCATATTTCTGTGATGACGGGTCACCTCTGACTTTAAAACAGTGTAGGAAAAAAAAAACTTTATGATGCCCTGTGTTACCATAAAAGGAAAAAATAGAGAGTTTCCTCCATGGGATGAGAATAAAATGGAATTAAAGTTATATGAAAGCTACATTTTTCTATAATACACACAGAGACTTTGTATGATTGTGTATTGATCTATCAGGTCTGTATCACCTCCTTTGATCAGTGAACTCACTGACACCAGGTAGTTCAGGTATCCTCCACCTGGATACAGTGATGGAGGAGCTCCACCTGCTGGAGAACACAGGGAAGTACAACTTTATTTATGATCGATAGATAGATAGATAGAAAGAAAGATAGATAGATAGATAGATAGATAGATAGAAAGATAGATAGATAGATAGATAGATAGATAGATAGATAGATAGGAGGAGACACAATATTTTAAAATTGAGCCTTTAGATTTAAACCGACACTGATACCACAAAACAGGTAGAAATAGAATTGAAAGGGTAAAGGAATAAATCATAAAAAATCCTAAAAATTATTATATTTTGTACCCTTCACTCAGGTTTTCTGAAAACAGCAACAATGTTTCTTGTTGATTAATTTTTGCCGTCATTTCCTTTATTTATTCTTTTCAAATATCAGAAAATAGTAAAAAAAAAGTCCAACAGACCTACTTAAAATAATAATAATGATAATAATAATAATAATAATAAACTAGAGCAATTATTAGAAACACCGTAATAAAATTATACATTTATATTATTTTTATTTGTTTAAATAATGACACTTTTAAAAAGAAACACTATGATTTAATTCAGGATTTTTTAAAAATGTTTATTTTTTTAGTTTGATCAAAAACACATTCACACTCAAAAATGATTTTAATGAGGACATTTTTGTCCTTCAGATGTTTTATGAGAAATTCCATATTGCACATTGCCAAAACTCATCAAAACATTTTAGATTAAAATGCTAAAAATGTCCCATACAATGCATAAAAGTTAATTTATGGTTTCCTTAGCAACAGCATTGGTGTGTTTTTCTTATTTATGACCCTAACTTTATACAGATATTTATAGTTATATTTAAATCCAGTTATTATTTGTTGGACCTCATGTTTTTAGGAGCTGCAGCACAAACTAACACGCAGATATTAAACATGACGTTCCAGGCACTGCTGTTGCTATGGAGATTTTATCAGCCTTTTGTTTGTATGAGATAAAGGAGGAGGATGCTGGATTCTTTCCACTCCTTTGTGTTGCCGTGGCATCCTGGAGGTAAACATCCTGGTTCACTGATCACTGTATTTAGATCATTAAAGGAGGGCCAGATTAAACATAGCCTATAGATTATACTTTATAATAACATGATCAAATTTAAAGACAGAAAGGTGTGTTGTTATGTTTTTAAAGTTATTGCTCAGTGGTGCAAAAACTGATCAGAAACTTTTCTGAAAGTTTTTAAGAAGCAAAATTAAAAATACTGAAAGCTCTGCATAATATCCTCAGAGTTTACATAAAAATGTACGTTAGGTTGTTTTTTTTAAATTTTGCTTTATTTACAGTATTAGGACTGCAACTAATGATTAATTTCATTAGTAATTTTTTGATTATTTATATTGGTCTACACAGTGGTGTAGGGTGTCCATCAGGGTTTTCTCAAAGTCTAAAATAACAGATTACAATAAAAAATAAAATAAAAATAAAAAAGGCGTAGCTTGTCCGTTATCGTTTTTAAACATCTAAAATAATAAATAACAATAAAAATAAAATGAAAATAAAACAGGGTGTAGGGTGTCCACCATTGTTTTTAAAAGTCTAAAATAATAAATAAATAAAAATAAAATAAAATAACCCCAGAGACACATTTTTATACTTAAGTTGTTCTTTTATTATTATTTGGGTTGTATTCACACTATGTACAATCATTTCAGCTATAAAAATAACCTTTAACTTACTGCGTGGTTAAGATAAATTCCATACAAAAGAAAAATATGGGCCTCGTATGGCACAGAGTGATAAACAAGGTGAGACTGGCCTCGCTTTACTGGATCACAGAGCGGCAGTGAACTCAGCTGTGGCTTTCACTGCCCTCTGGGGCTTAATAACAAAGACATTAAATCCTCTGGTGAGAGAAGCTGTTGTGCTGTTCTTTCTTTAACGCTCCGCCTCTGCAATTAATGTGACTTAATGCAGAGAAGACGGCAGATTACATTCAGCCTGGTCCAGGAAAGTGATGCGAAGATAACAGCGTTATCTTCTCAGTGATTATTATGAAAAGCTCCATGCAGGAAAACACAACAAGCACTCGAGTTTGTTCAAATCGCCGACAGTTTAACAGTTCTTTATCATGTAACAAGGTGCAACACAAGTATTGTTTTAGATACTTCAAGTATTTCAATGAAACGAGCCTTTGGGTGCTACGTTAAGGCCTGGGTGACGCTCCTCTAACATCTGCACGTGTGCCGTCTTAATCTGGAATATTTCCACTCATAATCCCACTTTTTTTCAGTCACCACACCCACAGCATGCTGGGTGCTTTCTGCAGCATCCGAGCTGCATCTAAAAACGATTTCCTTTGAAGAAAATCCCCAAAAAAATGCAAAGAGGGTGTGAAAGCTTCATGCGTCTGCTAAAACCGGACTAAAAGATGAGAGCTCTGCCTGCTTTAGTGTGGAAGTTACGCTCTCAGGAGGACAGAAGGTCACTTGGGGACCTTGTAGACGCTCAGGTCGAGGGGCTCTTTGCTGGGGACGCACCAGTCGTCGGCCTCTTGGCTCACTTTGTAGTTCCTCAGAGCCGTTTTGTTGTACACCGGCAGCCTCTCGATGGAGTCCGTGGACAGCGCCTGAAAGGACGCGAGGACAAGACGTGATTACAAGAAACTGGTCGGGTCCGTTCGTTCCACCTCGCCTGGACTCACCTTCAGGTAGATGACGGCGTCCGTGCCGTGGCCCTCCATGGAGTAGAGCTGCAGGTCGCCCTGGAAGTACTTGGCGTAGAGACGGGAGATGGGCAGACCGTAGCCGAATCCGGCCTGCAGGCGGAGGGGATGAAGCGTTTAGAGAGGCTTCAAGCAACAAACAGGCCTTCTTCTGAAGGTCTGTGGTGTTCAAAGTGGGGTCCGGGGAAACACAGAGGGTCCCCAGCAAAAAGGGGAATAATTTATTTTCACCATAATTCATCAGTAAGTAGCACGATGACAGAACATGTGCAATGTTAGTTTTTTCAGTACTTTTTCTAATATAATTTTCGACATGGCTCTGTTAGTGTTACGTTTCTATTTCAGTTATTTTACTAAACATGTATTTTATTCATATTTTATCAGGCTCCGGTGGTAATATGGTAATATTAATGGATAATACTCGTTGTAATGGCAAAGCTGCATGAAGCACAGCTTATCGCCATATTATACAACATGCTGTACATTTATCAATAAAGACTGAAAAAATATGTTAATTACTGTTTTTATTCAGAGATATTCATACCTCTGGCAAAATAATTTCCTTTAATATTAATAAAGTTCTAGATTACCTTATGTCTGTTGTGACTGTATTAGTTTTCATTCACTTTCCATAAAGAAAGATCTAAAAACGGGACAAAATCTTATCAAGTGTTCGTCGTTCTATTTGTGTCAGTATGACATTTTTTTTCACTGTTTTTTACAGGAGGAGACTCTAAATAAAAGGTTAAATGAGCATTTTGATGCCATATGGTGTAATTAACAGTGTTTACACGCACAAAAACAAACTATATTTGTTTTCAATGTATGTAGGAGTGAAATGAAACTCTTAAATGAAATCCTGGCCGGCTGCCTGTGTCTCTACTCACCAGAGGAGGCCGAGCGCTCTCTCCTATCTGAGGCGTTGGAGCTGTGGAGTACATGTAGCTGAAAAGGTTCTCGATCCTCCGAAAGGGGACGCCGCCGCCTTTGTCGCTCACCTGCAGATGAGAGGATGAACGGAGCGGTGAAGGGAAAGAAAAGAAAATCATAAGATGAATCCTTGAAAACAAAGACGAGTGGCTGCCTGTCACTAACACATGGTTTGATTGATCCACATATAGGGGTCAAATTTAACACCTTTTTAGACCTCAATAAATATAATTTAAGGCCTGAGGCCTGTTCTGAGAGGATAAATGACTGTTTTTATGAATGGAGTCTGGTGGCTTTGAAGACAGAAAGCTCCTTCTGATGGGAAACTGAAGCTGCAGCTATGATGAAGCTGTAAAAAAATACACAGCGTATAGTAAACTGATGTTATCAGGTGGGTCTAAAACACATTTTGCTGCCTCCTTTGCTTTTTGCTAGTGAGCATGTTCACCATCTCTTTCCCTGTAAGGATAATTTGCAAGTATTTTAAATTAAAGAGCTGATGAGTCTAATATTTTCCCTCTCTTCCCTCTCAGCTCACTTTGAGCTGCTAAAAGCTCCAGTATGTTATGATTATCTTTCATATCACACACAAAAATCTGACTCAGAGTTGATATGATCATGTTTAGTGCTAAATTTCACTGGTGCAGCTTCACGGCCTGATGACATCAGGAGTGTTTAGACCTGGTTGATGGGGCTGAATAACTTTACTTTCCTGTCGGTCGTGAGCTCGGTTCAGGGTGAGGTCGTTATATAACTGGTTTACAGGAGCTTAGCTTTGAAAGCATCACGTTGTGTTTTTGATTTATTCATTTAGTAGCAAACTGACTTGATCTTGAACGGTGTAAAAGATTTACAGGCTTCATTAATGTTAACTAGTTGATAAATGGTGCTGCAAAGCAGAACATAAAAACACCCACGGACTATTTTAAACCTCTAATCCCGCTGATAATAATTCACTAATGAGTGTGTGAGCATTATGGGATGGAGAAAAGGAGCGTCTCTTTTAGGGGTGGGTATTGGCAAGGACTTCACGATACGATGCGTATCGCGATACTTGAGTCAAAATACGATACATTATTGCGATATATTGTGATATTCTACATAGATCACTGAGAAATTTAAAATGCAGCTTAAAATACAAGTTATATATACAGTGTGACCGTATATGTATGTAATATATGTACACCTATTTATATATGCATGTACATATATATATTAGGGCTGTCAAAGTTACCGTGTTAACATGAATTTCTTTTATTTTATTTTTTATTTTTAATTCAACATGTGGAAGTTGCTCTGGATTTACAATGGGACCAAACTTTTTTTGGGGGGTGAAAAAAATCTATATCAACAAATTAAAAATCAACATTATATCAGAAGAAAAAGTATTGTGATATATTGCCATATAAATATTTTTTTCTCTTTGCATTTAGACTTGCTGGCTGACTAGAAGCTGTACTGTAACGTCTCTGCCCACCTTGATGGACATGTCCTCGTCTCCCAGAGACACCATGACCTGGATGGGAGGAAGGTTGTTGCTGTCGTCGTGCGTCTCGATGGTGGCTCTCATAGCATTCTGCACAAAAGTGAAACATATAATTCATGTTTTATATGTTTTTTTTTCTTGTGGCAGTCACTGAAACGAAGGGAGGAGTCACCTTGAAGAGCTCAAACAGCATGTGATAGAGGTGAGAGGGAACGTAGACGATGCTCACAGGAAGGTTCTTCTTCTTCTTCTGGCCTGCAAACAAAACAAAATTCAGCGGTAATTCGAGGCCTCTCAGGTCCATGCGGCTGAACGTTTAACACTCAAACTTCATTCTAATCTCTTAAACAAACAACAAGGACTTTTGTCCTTCAGGGCGCCAGCGTTAAGAGGAAATCTGGCTCTGCACTTAACCTGCCAGGTGAAATGAACGTGAGCTTACTGCACATCTCCTGCAGGACGAGATCAGGGGAGCGGAGGTAGTACTGGTCGCACAGCATCTTGGCACTGTGGAAGGCGTCTGGAGAAGGAAAAAGAGGATAATAATGTCAGAAAACATGGCTCATTTTGTAAACACAATATTATAATAAAAAAGACTACGGGTGTTGAAGTAGCAAACCCAGAATTAAGCTGCTCTTTACCCCATTAGAAGTGAAATTTGATATTACATTTATCAGCTCCACAATAAATCATATTTACCCTGGACTACATCTCCCACCACACAGTGAGGGTCGATGCTCCCGATGGTGTTTGGGTGGACCGGGTTGAGAGTACCGTCAAAAATCAGAGCTGCAAAGAAGTTAGGAAGAACAGCCTGTTAAGTATGATTATTAGACCGTCAACATCAGAATATAATAGCCAATAAAACATGAGATTTGGTTTGACATGTCACATACAAGAACTAAAACAAAAACAAACTAAGAGACCTAAAAATCAAGCTGCAGACAGTAAAGACAAATTTAATACTTTTTAAGACCTCAACAAATATAATTTAAAATGTCAGAACAATTTCTTTGGTAGAAAATAGTTGATTTATTGCACGATCAATATGGGGTTTTGAGGATGATGCTGATATCGTTATTCAGCAGGAAAAAAAAAACGATAACCGATTAATCTCCCAAAATATTTTTTATGATTTTTTTCATTCCTTTAACACTTTCAACAATGATATAAATTGAAGGCATAACACTTAACTTTTTCTACAATTTTAATTTCACAACTTTCAAGAACAAAGAAGTGAACTTTCTGAACAAAATCATGTGAAAAATGACAGTAAATCTCTGAATACTGTGTTTTCCTATTGGCTTTAAACGCAAAATTTAATACTTACAGCAAATTTACGGTAAATATAAGTCAAATTCAAGACATTAATTACCCGGGTTTTAATTTAAGACATTTTAAGTCTTTTTAAGGAAATGCGGGATGGGGGTGAGTATTGGTAAGGATTTCACGATACAATACGTATCGCAATACTTGAGTCACCATATGATACGTTATTGCGATATTCTACATAGATCACTGAGAAATTTAAAATGCAGCTTATACTTTTACATACATTTATATATAAATATACACATGCACACGTTTGCAATTGGCCCATAACATGACTGTTTTGGTGGAAAAAAATTGATATTAAAAAAAAAATAAGAAGAAAAAGTATTGTGATAAATTGCCATATCGATATTTTCCCCCTGCCGCAGGTACCCTGTAAAAAATATTACAGAACATTAATTTCTCCAGCTTTGACAGGACTGAGGAGGAGAAACTGAAAAAAAAAACATCCAGCACTTTATATCCAGCGTGCTTCTGTTTAATTATTTTGTTATTTTGAATGTTGAGCATAAACTTCATGATGTGACTCGACTCAAACGGATCCCCGGGCAACAAAAACACGAAGAGTTATACAATAAAAAGTCTGTGAGATGACGAGACTGTTTCAGACGAGAGATTTATTTGTCCCTCTGGGTGTCAAACAAAAGACAGGGAGCAGAGATAGCATAATAACAATAATAATAATAATAATAATAATAATAATAATAATCATGTAACACTGCCTGGTATGAAAATTCAGACATAAAATAATAATAAGAAAAACAGGTTAAGGCTCCATGTGTGTCTGGTTTAAAGGATGTTTATTCATCTCAGTGTGAAGCTACAGAAACTCAACTTTCAGCTGGGAAACGTCACTCACTGTGCTGGTTGATGAGCATTCGAATGGAGATGCGGCTCATGTAGAAGCGGTCCAGGAAGTACTGGATGTTCTGGTTGGTTACTGGGTCCTGGGAGAAGGCCTCTTTGTACTCGATGAGGCCCTGGGCCATGGTCGGCACCACGTCGTTGTGCCTGTTTCTGATGGTGACTAAGGCGTCCACAAACCTGACGAGGAAGGACAGGAGCACATCCCGCAGTCATTAACTCTGTTATGTCACGTTTAAAGGGACAGGAAGTAGAGAAAACAGACTGCAGGAGGAAATAACCATAAAAAGTAATAACTTATGTAATCCTTTTCCAAAGAGTGAGACATAAACACACAGAAAACCTCTGATTTTCCTTCAGCAGGGTCTGACAGCCAGTCTGGATCAGTCCTGGTTCTGGTTCTCAAGCACAACCTGGGACTTCTAGCACCATTTTAAAAGTCAAATTTGAAAATTTTTAAGACCTCTACAAATATAATTTAAGACCCAAAAATGTCATATCAATTTATTGTAGGGGCTGACCAATATGGAGTTTTTGAGGTCGATGCCGATATCAATATTAAGAAGAAAAAAAATCTGATAACCGATCAATCTCTGATATTGATTCTTTAGGATTTTTTTCAGCCCGTTAACACTTGCAACAATGATAAAAATGGCATAACACTTTAATTTCACAACTTTCAAGAACAAAAAAGTGAACTTTGTGAACAAAATAACGTGAAAAATTACAGTCAATCTCTGAATACTGTGTTTTCCTATTGGCAATAAACGCACCATCTGAAAAATTAATACCTACAGCAAATTTACAATAAATTTAAGACAATTTAAGACCTTAATTACCTAGATTTTACTTTACATGTTAAGACTTTTTATGGAATCCTAAAGTTAAATGTTTTTTTTTTCAGATTTTGCACTGACAAAAAAAAAAATAGACATAGCCAAACGAAGTTTAATAAGACAAACTCTCTCCTCTCTTTGTTCAAGAAGCAAAGTGAGATTGATGGAGGAAATTTAAGAACTTACTCTCCCAGGACTTTGTGGTCATCTGGATTCTTGTCTAAGAACTCGAGGATCTCCATTAAACTCTGGATGTACCTGAAACATGAATAGAGATGTTTACACATAAATATATACTCATAGTTGAAAAACTGTGATTCATATATATATAGAGAGAGTTCAGAGAAGAGTAACCAAACTAGTCCCAGTGTTGAAAGCCATAAGAAGAAAGGTTAAGATATTTAAAATTACCAGCTCTTGTTTCTAGGAGATACAGAGGAGATACTGTATGAAGGAGCTGTACAAACTTTTCCATGAGATATATGATCCCACGGTGGAGCCAGGTGTCAGATTTAACAGATACGAACTGAGAGGAAACTCCTTCAAATTATTTCCAAATTTATATATTTCTTAGGGCGCAAAGAATATGGGATGAATTATTTTGTTATATGAGTAATATATGCATAACTGTTTTGTTTTTTGTTGTGTTATTATTTTGAGTCTGATGTAGAGGATTCATATTCTGTATCAGGTTTATTTCATTACGTTCAGCAGGCAGTCGGTCAAAAAGCTCGTTCAGGCTGGGATGGCTTATTTGGTCGCGGTTCTTTCCTCACAAAGAGAAGTAGGTCTTAAAAACAAGGTCACGTGACATGAAACTAGGGTAAAGTTCAGAGCGGAGACCCCCCTCCTCTTCACAAAGCTGGAGGGAGTTCAACTTGGCCGTCCGACTAAATGGACACAAACAAGGAGAACAGCTGCTGTGAAGCGACTCACCAGAGTCGAGCATGGTTTTCATGAGTTCCTGGGACTCATCCTGCTCTTTTGTTTAAGGACCCTGTCAGTAGAGACGTTATCTAACTGGTATTAACTGGTTTTATTTATTGGTTCGACTCACCAGCTCTGCACTGTCTTCACAGACGGGGTTGTGAGCAGTTTGTCAGGCAGCAGGTTGATCTCCTTCATGATGTTCGAGAGTCTGACAGGAAGCTCCTGCCTCAGAAACACAAAGGACGTCTTCTCACAGGCGTTGATGGAACCTGAGTCCGCACAGGATTCACAGAAGATGAATTTATTCATCATTTTACGAGCAAACGTGCTGAAGAATTAAGTTTCCCAGCTTCTTAAATGTGAAGATTTGCTGCTTTCCTTTGACTAAAATGACAGAAAATGTATCACGTTTGAGTCTGGACTCATGTTTGGGAGTTATGATGTGCATTTTTCACAATTTTCTTACATTTTACAGACTAAAGAAGAAAAGTGAGGAGATTAAATCATCAGCGAAAGTGCTCAGTTTGAGTTTTGGACAAAATATACAACTCTGGCAGTGAGATTAGGTTTTTTTTTTAACATTACCTGACATTTGAAGCTGAAAACAATCAATGCATAAAGAGAATTATGGTGAAAAAAGTGGGTCATTTAAAATATACGCTTCATTTACACAACATAATTCCCAGATAATTTACTAGTTGACAGCTAATACCATAATTGAAGCTCTACTACCGTAATGACACAATAATTAAAGGTTTAATGGTATAATTATATGACGTTATCATTACTTAACATCATAATAATGACCTTTAAAACTGAATAAAGGCATTTAGATTTGCATATAATTACACTGAATGCCTCTGTGCAGTTCATTTGGAAGCCACATGCATTTTTCCTATTAATTATAAGTAATTATTAGTAATAATTATTATTATGAGTAGCAGCTCGTGGGCCCAGATGGTGCCGCAGGCTGCTCCACAGATGATGCAACACTGAGCAGCTCTGTGGGCTCTGAGCTGCTGCTGCAGATGGAGGCTCGTTTTACAATGTTTTACTGGATATTCAGTCACTGAATCAGGGTTCAGATCAGGACTGCAGGGCTGGATCAGCCCCTCCAGACCAAACACCTTTAGAAGACAGAAGGAGCCAAATGAACGAGGATCGATACTCACCGAAATCCAGAAACTGCTTCATGGAGAGCGGCGAGGGCGAAAATTTAGAGAAATGCTCGATATGTTTGGGAACGCTGGCCAAGGCCGCGTTTTTCATTATGAACCTCACAAACTTCATTATTGCTGAGGAGGGTCCCGGTTCAGGTCCCGGTTCGGGTCCCGGTTCAGGGTCCGGAGCTAAGCTAGTAGCCGACTGTCCGCCAGACTGGTGATTGCACAGGACAGGAAACAACCGCGGAAAAGCAGCGAGCTCCAGCCAATAGGAAGGCTGGAATTTCTATTTACTTCCACACTATCCAATAGGAAGACGGTATTTTGTTATTTACGTTCCAGACTGACCAATAGAAAGCGCAGGGGGGAGGGGTTAATGTACAGTCCTGAATCTCCTTCAGAGAGGCAAATTCTCCTTTGATTACATAATATAATGTGTAACAGGCGATTAACGAACAAATAAATGAGCTAAAAAGAAATTAAGTTTTAAAAAAGTATGTGTTTGGTAATCATTTTAAAACGGGAAAGAGACAAACACAAACTGTTGACACAAATCTGGGAGATTTCCCACTTCTTCCAACAGGAACATGTACACAAAAGGGTTTTTACAAATGCAAATAAGACTGACTAAATGTTGACTGTATTTACACATCAATAGAAATGACAGCTAGGGAACAAATACAAAGGACTGCATGAATAAAGGTAGACGATAGACAGGACTGTTGTATACATGATGACACATTTTAGAGATCAAAGAAGAAAAGTCAGGAGATTAATCAATAGTTGCATTGATACTGATTGTTGGTTGGACACGCAACTGATTTTTAATGAAATAATTGAAAAGAATAAATGCATATTACCCTGATAATAGTTATAGAAATTGGATAAAAGCATTTTACTCCAAATAATAACACTTAATTCCTCGGGATAATTGGTTGGACAAAACAAGCAGCACTGGAAGCAGTTTAGTGTCTAAAATATCTGCAGTATCACTATTTATTTTAACTGCCAAAACCAATAAAAACAGTCCCAGAACACCACATTTTTTTTTATACCATAAGAGGGTTTCTGATGTGCTTACAGCCAGCTTTTATGTGGGTCTGATTGTGCTTAGTCTGGTGGAAACAGTGACCATAAAGCTACTTTTTTATTGTTATGTTATGTTATTAAATTATGAAAGTACACATAAGAGTCCAGTTTGCTCTAAAGGAAAGCACTTGAACTTAAAGGTGTTTTGCAGATCGGCTGATTTCAGGTGGAAGTTGCTGATAATATAATAAAGTGTAGTTAAGAAGGGGATACAGTTTGAAGTGGATCATAAACTTTTGGGCAGTTTTATCCACCTCCATCCGGCCTCTGCTGCTTGTTTACTTCCTAAGGTCGCTCTCTGTGAATGATTGGCTGGAGGCTCGCCGCCTCTGGTTTTGAATAGGAATGCCTTTGTCAGGGGAACACAGTGTGCAGGTCAAATCTCCCATTACGTAAGCAGCGGCGGTGTCTGTACACAGTCGGGATTGTCCTCACAAAGCCAGTCTGTCCTGCGTCTCCATCATAACATATACTCTTCTTGAGCTCCTGTGTGGGAGGCAATAAAAAGCTGAAAGTAATATCACAGAGTGATGTCAGAAATTTGCACCACAAAAATACCACGGCTCATTTCAGCTTTGCCAGCTCACAGCAGATAATATGCTGATTCCTGCTAGACAACAGCCAAACAAGTATTAGTCATGTTGGTTTCAAATGTCAGCTTCTAGTGCTTGTTCTATTATATCAGCTACATCCCTGCTCTTACTGGATTTATTCTCTCAGCTCGAGGACAACCTATCAGTCTTTTACATCCAGGTATTGTATTTCTTTAGCAGTCTGGATTTGAGTAGTCTGCAACAGAACGTATCACACAGCGCTTTTAAATCTGCCAGTCGCTGCAAAGTATGTAGTCCTTCAGGTGGATGCGTCCTTTGAAAGAGAGTACAGGAGGCCGAAATGTGTCAGCCAAGAGATGGAGGTCCTGCTGGGAAAGAAAAGGCCGTCATCAGCAGGACGTCGTTTAGCTCGGGACGGTTGCTTGGGTTTAAAAGAAAAGAGAAAGGTGATTTAGGTCACTTCATTTCACATGGCTTAGTGGGTCCTCTTTCTCACACTAATGCTGGATTTGCAATGGCTGCATGATTTGGACTCTTCTCACCTGACGCTCAGTTCTCTCTCATTTAAAAGGACGATTCTCAGCCTTAAAGCACAATATCACAATATATCACAATATTACAATAAAGCATTGTATCATGACTCAAGTATCACCATACGTACTGTATCGTATCATGAAGTCCTTCCCAATACCCACCCCACGCGCTCATTGCTGAGGTCTTTTCGTGATTCCCAGATGTCTACAGAGTTGCAGGTATAAACAACTTAAAGGAATTGATTATATTTTTTTAAGTAATTATACATGAAAGAAAAGATATTTATTAACATTATATTGCATACTGCATCCTAAAAGTTACACACTAAGTCCTTTAAATAAGGTGCTTTATTTGCATTTTTTGTTAAGTTTTTACTCCACTATGTTTCAGTGGAAAATATTGGACAGCTATAGATAAATAATATATTCAAACATATGATGGACAAAAGTCTGAATGATAAGATAAGGTAAGATAAGATAAGATAAGATAAGATAAACAAGTGACATAGGTAGAACTAGAAAAGCACTCAGAAAGTGCAGACTGCATTCTGAGAGAGCGTATACTCCTGCAAGCCCACAACACCTAAGGTCAATATTTGACTGATTTCTGAGCTGTGATTTTGTCCTCTAGGCACATTTTTTTTGTGAATTATCGTGGAAAATATTAATATTTGACTCTAACAATGTCCAAGATTATAAATTGAGAATTTTTTTGTGAATATTTTGAGACCAGTTGCATAACTCCTTTCTATATGAAGTTATGGTTAAAAACACATATTTGACCTTGGTGACCTTGACCTTTTACTGATCTTGACCAAACTGAATCAGTGACTTATGGATTCTTATATTAGTTTATACAACAAATTAGGTAACGATTGGCTGAAAACTGTACACCCTGGAGCTTTCATAAATATGTGAAATCTCCCATACATTACTACGGCGTGACCTTTCATTTGACCTTGATGACCCTGAATCGGATCCAATCACCACCAACAATTAATCAGTTTTAAGTTAGGCCACTTCTGACCAATCCCGAAAATTTCATCAAAATCTGTCCACAACTTTTTGCATTATTTTGCAAACCATCAAATAAATAAACAAATAAACAAACAAACAAATAAATAAACAAACCCTGGTGAACACATAACATCCTTGGTGGAGATAACAAATATGTGACAATAAGTGAGTAAGGAGGACATTAAGTAAACAAAAGTACCTGAATGGGACTAATAACAAATAAAGATAAATAGTGTATAAATGTTTGAATAGCAACAGACCAAATGAAAAAAACAAGTCAACATTAAAACAAAATAAATGAACAAAATGGAGCAACTGGTGGAATAAAGATAAGATTATAAATAGATAAAGTTATTGCACACTAAGATTATTTTGCTGAAGTTTTTTTTCCTCATCATTACAGTTTTAATTGACAGAGCAGAACTGGTTCCAGTCTACAGGTTTGACTTCTTGAATCTGCAGACTGGGCTCGTTTAAAAGTGGCCCTGGGGTCACGTCTGGTGGAGGTAGTTTTACTGGTCGGGGTGGGGGAGTCCGGTACTTTTCCGCTCTCCATCGGCTCACATTCCTGCCGGTGGTCAGCTCCTATTCCCTGCTGTCAACAAAGAGCTGGGCATGTCACGCAGAAACTCGTTGGGCATTCAGTCGAAGAGTGAGGACCCGGACAACAACAAGACCAGTGGAAATTTCCTCTGGCTGCAGACCAGGAATGAAAGTTTAAATCACATTCCTCTTTCATTTGTCTGGCCGGTGTAATCACTGCAACATTCACAGCCTGCTTTGTTCCTATTCATGAAACCACTGATAATGTCAGTGCTACACAAATGCAGATTATGAGAGATGTTCTGCTAATCACGCATATGAACTGAGCAATTAGAGGGTCATAATCATTTTTGAAAAGAACTGACGACAGCGAACAATGGAAATAAAGTGGAAATGACAGAGAGGAAATATTTGGAGTGAGCAATCTTTCAAAGGTCACCAAGAACTAATGTTTCACTGCTTTAATGCAGATTTGTTGCTGGTTTATCATGAATTAGATGGCAGATCATGTTGAGTGTCAGGAGCCTCTGAAATGATAAATCAATGGGAAACCATCGAAGTCTCTTCCTCTTCATCCTCTGTTCGTTGGCAGACAACAAATCAGTGCATCACAGCCAACATCTGGGCAGCAGCTGGACGGACTCTCAGCTGTTTAAATCTCGGTTAAATTTAGCCAAACTCATGATTTAGTAGCACACATTTCTGTTTCTGTTGTCAGAAAACAGAGTGAACATTAAAAGTGATTTGATAACTGCTCATAAATTCCGCCTGATAACCGGCTGTGCAGTAAAATCACCAGTTTATGAATAAATAAACATAAATATACATTTATGCACAGAGCAATCCTCTTGTTTTGCATGATATTAATATTTATATACTGTACACTAATTGTAAAAAACATTTTGGGGGACTTGTGCCGTCGTCTGGATTATTCTGATATTTATTAATATAATGAGAAGAGGAGAACTCCTCTGAAAACAATATATAAAAGCCATTTTTTAATGTTTGATTGATATTCCCTGAGGGTACATGATTTTGAAAAATATATCTGTCTGTATAAAGTCACTGAATTTCATTTCTCATGACTTAATGACTCATGACTTAAAGGAGACATATCCTGCTCATTTTTAGGCTCATACTTGTACCTTGGATTTCTATTAGAACATTTTTCACACATTAATGTTGAAAAACACATATTTCTCTCATACTGTCTGGCTAAATAGCTGTATTCACTCTCTGCTCCATTTTAGTGCCTGTGTCTTTAAGAAGTCCAGTCTGCTCTGATTGGCTGGTGAGAGAAACATGGCTCACCTTTGCAAAGGTAACTCTCAAGCTGTGGTTTAGATGGTCATGTCTAATCGATTGCTGCAGCATTATTTAACCTAAAACGCTAAAATCCAGCTCTCTGGTGTCAAAGTCACACCACCATCACTTTTTTTCCAGACAGTAACTTTATTTTTCCTTAAAAGCAGAATTTCTAGGAGTCACAAGAGAGTCGTTGAGGTTGTCAAGGTGACATGAAGGATGTGACATCAGGATGAATAATGAATGAAAATAACATTTGAAAGAAGACTTTTACCATGAGGGGTCAAATCTGAACATGTAATTTCATAAGTCCACACTGCAGGTTATTCAGTTAGAGATTTACTGCATTCATTTATTCATTCGTTCATATTTTTCCCTGAGAGATCATCAAGGGACTTCCCTCATTTTCAATATTGAAAGGATGATTATACACAATACAAAGTAAATCTATACACACATGAATATACACGTGTTTTGTGCTCCACATAATATATATATGCATATATTATATAACAACAAACAACAGTGCACAGTTAAAAACACTCATCTGAGCGTCTGCATGAATCCCTAAAAATTCTCCTCCACTCATGCTGTTGTCAGTGAGTTACACTACTATATCAATGTCATATCACTATATTACATACAGGAGCATGAACCCTGATAAGTGTGTCATTAGATCCTCAGATAATGCAGCTATATCAGGCTCAATGCACAATAATAGCAGCAGATCAGTGTGAGGGGAGAGCTGCTAAATGCTGTGATGAGAGCCGCCTCCCAGAGGTAAAATCCTGCTCTTATGAGTCCATCGCTCACTTCAGCTCCTGCAGCAAACTGGAGTTTACAAAGAGACACTTTGTTCCTGCAGGAGACATTTCTTACGAAGGCAGGTTTACGGTGCTGAAGAAGCTCCATAAGATTCAGTATTTCAGCCCAGAGGATGACGCCGTCTGGATGGTTACAGGATCTGAGAAACACCTCAGAGGTGGATGGTCAAAGTGGCTCATATCTCCACCAGAAATATCTCCTAAATAATATTTTATGCATCAAAGCAGAAAGGTGGAACAAAACACTTAGGGTGTAATTACTATGTGGTGAAAGAATAAGAATTATTCATATTTTATTCTGAAACTCATGTAAACCTCTGCATCATGTTTGGGCCTCTGACAAAATACCACTATTATTCATAATCAAGTAATCTGTTTGAGTAACTTTTAAGATACTCAATATATAATATAATATAGTTTAAAAAACACATTAAAATTGTTATATGAATATGATTTGTAGGTCTCTGGAGCAATAATTCTAATAAAAAATAATAACTGAAAATACTGCAAATACATTACAAATCCAATCTGAAAATTGCAGTGGGCCATAAATTGCGATAAAAGGACTCTGACTTAAGTGTCTTAAAGCAACATAAATTAATGGATATTTTGCAGTGGAAATAAAAATTTCAATATTAAAAAACAAGAAATAAATTTGAACTACCTAAACATTTAAATAATCAAATTCCTCCACAAAGAATCATACAAAAGCACCAAACACTTGTTTCTTAATTAGTTTCTTAGAAATAAGCAATTCAGCATGAATAAAACCTTTTAAAAATAAAGATAAAAAAATCAAACAAGAGGGCACCACTGTACAGAAAAAAAGGGAAAAAAGGGGAAAAAAGCACTGAGAACTGTGGTCACTGAGAATTAATAATAAAATTCAAAATACAATAATAATGTGCATGTGCATTTTCAGTGTTCAGAGTAAAATATCAAGTCATGTAAAATTACTCACAAAACCAAACGCGAAATATGAGATGAAGACATATTGATGAAGCATATCTTTCATGTCCTTTGTGTTCACCACAGCAGTGGAGCAGTGACCTAAATTAGGGTCAGAGCTGTGAGAAACAGAGGAGTCTAATAATAACAGACTATAATAGTTTTAAATAGTGTCTCCTGACACTTTACTTTCTAAATTCAGACACTGCAGCCACTTTTTGTCCACAGTCTGCTCCACAGAAGGTGTGAAGAGTGGAGCCATGTGGCTTTAATCTCCTGTTCAGAGCATAAATAACATCTCCAAGGTTCAACTATCAGCCATGCAAAGGAGAGACTGACGCTGCTATTCCTGCGACAGCATCATCACCATCATCATCCTCATCCTCATCCCACACTAGTGGGGCTCCACGGTGAGAGATGTGATGCTCAGTCTGCACGGCAGCAGCTGCAGGAGGCGTCTGGTACCGGAGGAGCAGCGGAGGAGCAGCGGAGGATCAACGGAGGAGCAGCGGAGGAGCAGCCTTTCATTAGCGGACACACCGTGAGACAGAGCGCTGTTTTCGGGGGCAGCTCTGCTCCCTCTCTCCCCAGCGATGGCATCCACGTACCGATCAACGGGAGCGCGTGAGTTACCCTCTTTCTGTTTGCTTTTCCTGTGACGGATGTGTGATACCAGCCATGTTTAGGCAGCGCACCTCCAGCCTGCTGTGGAGAGGAGCATGCCAGCCTCTTTTCTCGTCCGTGTCCTGGATGCAGCAGCATCAGCACCACACGGCCGCAGGCAACCTTCAACTTCAGCTCAGCGCTGCTGGAAAGCGGTCAGCAAAAGTAGACTACATCTGCTCTCTGGCCTGGTTTCATCCCTGCATGTCAGGGTCATACGAAAAGCCCTCTGTCCCCACTGCTTCATATCCATCCGTAAATATATCTCTGTGTGTGTGTGTGTCCTGTAAAACAATAGTGGAAGGAAACGTGGGTGCTCGCAGCGCTGCTGGAACATTTTGTCTTGGAAATACAAACAGTGTTCATCAGACTAAATATAGAGGCATACATCCCCCATCATCTCTCCTTCTATGTGGACCCTTTTATTAAGACACATCAGAGCAGAACACTCCATAATAATAATAATGCTCTGGTAATAATAATGAACCTGGCAATATTAATATAAATGTTCAATAACTTAAAGACCCTGTGACAATATTTAGGGATGTTAAGGTGGTTATTGTTTCTCTTCTGGAGTATTTCTGGCTCTGTACTATCAGGAGAAATGTGGTCGACGATGCTCGCCTTTTCCTCTTAAAATAGATTCACGTTTCAAAGTATTGATGAAGGTGAAAGTAATGAATTTCAGATTTCTATCACAGCTTATAATGACATGTCATCCCCCTGCAGATATCATTTCACTGTAAAAATGAGTCTGGTAAATAAGATCTAAACTTATAGGATCCGGACCAAAAGTCACGGCATTTTATTTTAGTTGTCGCAGGAAACAACTTTAGGCAACAAGAACACTTGGTTAGGTTTAGGAAAGGATGTGGTTTGAGTGGTGGTGCTTAAAGGACCCACACCGTATTATAAAAAATTAGAGTTTTGTATCTTTTTATAAATATTTTATTTAATTTTAAGCACATGTAAACATGTCCCAGTTTACTTCCTGGTTGCAGTGGATGTGAATGACGTCAGCTGATGGGAAGTAGATGTGGACCCAAGCTGTTGCCTAGCAACACAGTTCCATCCCAGACAAATGGTAAACAAATGTCCTGGTGTTTCTATGGTGTTTGTTGAGTTGATTCTTGAGATACATATGAATCACAATTTAGCGGACACACAGGGTTTTCTGTGTGAACTGAGGCTCTTATTGTGAAGTGGATTCAGAGTGGACAGCGACCTGGTGCTGAAATGCAGCTGCTTCCTCTGATAACTTCCAGCCAGTAGTGCTGCTGACTACTTCCTGTCGCTGCTGGCAGCGCTCAGACAGCCCTGATGATAATTAGCTGCATGCTAAAGTCTGTCAGTCAGCGTCGCTCTGCATCGGCCTATGAGAGGGGTCAGTAGGTCGCATTAAGAACCAGTCTTCACACTTGGTTTGAAGTGTTCAGCTCTCCCTCCTCACCTAATTCAAAGGAGTGAATGGTGGCTTCAGCCTACCTGCTAATCACCAATCACACAGCCACTGTACTGCTGCACAGTCTCTCATGGGTCTGCACTTGTTTTTCTGCATTTCTGCCCTCGTTAATCATATTTTTTTCCCCCTCCCGCTCTCTTAAATTGGATCCCGGCGAGCTCCTCCATGCTTGAAGCTGTTGCACTTTGTTATCTGCTGATGAGTGCTGCTGATGCTGGGCTTTTTTTTTTTTTTTTTACTGAAACACAATGTGCTGTGAAGTGAGGTTAGAGTATGCCAGTGATTTCATTCCCATGAGGAAAACGGCCTTTCAGTCTGATTGTGTTTTGAAAATTATTAGATTACCACCAAGGACTCAAGTCTCAGTCCAATACAATATAGCTTCCCATTGACTTTTATTGAGTTGGACGGCATGGTGTCGTAGCTCCAACAGGTTGTTTGGCTCCGTCATCGTGGAAGATTGATAATCAGCATTAAATTAGAGCGTTTATTGTTCCAGCCGACCTTCAGGAGGATCGTTCTAGAGCAGCAAAGTGACGTTTGTGTGTTTATACAGGGTTTTTTAAGGGGTTGTTACTGACGCAATCACACTGTGAATGCTGGCACCTTACACTGAAAAGAGGAAGTGTTTTTTTTTCTCTTGAATGAATTAAGTGGCAGAAGCAGTTGCTGGCGTGGATCATGCTGCTCAACCTGGAAAACATATCCCTACATTAAAGCATGGAAATCTTATTAAACATAACAAAACTGCACTCGGAGTAACAAACTATAAACACTCATCTACTTCTACTAAAACTTGTCTACAAAAAAAGAAGCATTTGCAAATGGAAGAAAAGATTATTATTTTTTATGCATTTTGCACTTCTCTCTGCAAACTGCTCATTAAATCTTGCAGAGCGTGTAAATATAATATTCAGTAATTATCATTAGCAGTATTCTTCTACCCAAACTGATGGCATTCAGTACATTCACATATATAATCAAGACTTTTGTCACTTTCCATATCTATGAAGAAATTTCTATTGTTGCCTTTTTGTAAAAGAAGATGTTGTTGTCTTGTTGATTCCACTCATTTTATCTTGTGTGTTATGATATTAGAGGTTAATTTGCCTTGAACCGACAGCTGAAGTTTTTGCGATTTACATCAAAAATGGTTGCTGCGATCAAACTGATGCGATAGATGCGTTACTTAAGACGGGGTCAATTAAAAGACAATACACTGTGGAAAATCCAGCACTAACGTGACCACAAAAAACTACATGATACATATACATCACATAGATCATGGAAAAAATTTAAAATACAAGTTGCATATGTGTATAAATATGTATGTGTGCACATATTTACATATGCATATAAACATTAGTGATGTTGATGTTACTGCGTTAATGTGTATGTATGTGTGTGTGTGGGAGGAGTATAATATTGGAGTAATATTAATAATTAGTTAATTTTAATCAATATTAATTGGTATAATATTGTATAATAAATATTATAACAGAAGAAAAAGTATTGCAATATATTGCCATATTAATGCTTTTTTCCGCCCCTACAAAAAACTGTAAATCTGTCCTTTAATCTGGCTGTAATTTGTGATATTCAGGTGAAGGAGGTTTTAGGGGATATTTGAGGAGTTGAGTGGTCTGTGAGGTTTTTTGTTCTGAACTAGAGGTTCAGTTCAGATAATAACAGACAGAAATATTCAGCATATATTCAATATAAATGAAGGACAGAGCATAATACCCATACCTACGGTGAGATTTGATGCTTTCTTTCAAAACCAAAGGGTGAAAAGGATTCGACCAAAGTAAATACACTGGATTTTTTTTCCAAACGTCGTGAGACCTTGGCCTCATCCTCTCGGCTCTGTGAGCGAAGAGCTGCCTGAGCTCTTATTTTTCAGATTGGACTGGATGTGAAAAAACAGAAAACCAGTGTGCCTTACTTCCTGTCTCAAACGGTGAGAGCTGGATCATCAGATGTTCTGGATCGGCTTCATCCGCGGCATTAATGATCTTTCTCACCTGAATCACAGCAGGTTTAGCAAAATGAATAAACCTCACATGAAGGGAAAGAACTAAAATAGTGTTTTTATTCTTCATCTTCCTGCTCCAGCTCTTTACTTTTTGACTGCTACATAGGGGGAAATATTAATGGCTGTTGGCTCAGATATTCCAGATTTCTTTGCATCATTTCATGCCAGCTGGTTTGATGATTGCTCCTCCAAAACTTTGACTCAAGATTAAATATCTCAACCACTATTAGATAATTTGGTGGATGTGTTTATGATCCCCAGAGGATGAATCCTACTGACCCCTAATTTCCAGTGAACATGAAACGAATCCACAGAGCTTCTATTTTTGTCGGTTGTTGGAGCATGGCGTATGAATTCAGCACAGAGCAGATCATGCGGGACAGGAAGTTGTGTACACAAGACACAAAAAAACCCATCCGGTTTATTTTCAAAGTAAAATAATTTGTGTTCACAGTGGATTGTGTGATCGGCAGGAAGTGAAAAAAAGACAGTAAAAGATTTTGTAGACAGCGTTTTAACACCATGGATGAGGATATGCTGATTCTGGAGGTCCAGGTGATCATACGTGAATTCGTAATATCTATTCCCAGTACTTTCCTTGCGATTTAAGTTTTCCGGTGGAGATCTGGTAGGTATTGACAGACGTTGATGGATGTCAGCGTCGTTCAGGGGAAAATTAGGGTGACGCATTTCCGTAGCCTAACAGGAAGTTAACCAATGTCAACATTGAGTGTATACCGTCTCTTTATGCTCCGACTACATCTCCCAGAAGCCCCAACATTACTCACAGGCTGTGTGAGAGCGCCCTCTTGTGCCTGCTGCTGAAAAAAACACTGTGATGTATAAATATGTCAATAGCACTCAAAGAGTTAAAATGTACTGCAACTGCAAAATTCACATTTATTTAGTATTTACTAAAGTACATCCGGATGATAAAATCCCTAAAGTTTTTGTTAACCACATACATTAATTCAGGCATCTAACCCACCGGAAATACAAAAAATACAATTTCTGCAAACTTTTCCGGATTCATTCCTGCAGCTCTCTATTACTGATAACTCCACTAAAAATACAGTTCTGCATCGTTAAACAACGTCTGCAATGACCAACCCACCGGCTTATTTCATTAAAGCTATTACATTATCCCGGAGATAAAAGTTTGATTGTAGCATCACAACAAGGTGAAAAGTGTTTACAGTATATTTTACAGTAACTACAACGCTCTGAAGCTGCGTTAATAACTCTGCAGCTAGTTTCCATCGAACACCTGAGAGCTCAGGCGTGAGAATGTGAGGTCATTTATCTCACTCTGCAGACTCATCACCGATGGGCAGCATGTATTAAACCAAACACACACACACACACACACACACAGGAAGTGTCCTGCCTGGAAACAGCGTTGACATAATTCACCGAGTGCTAATATATGCAAAACCTATTCCATTTTCCCTCCCATGTCTCTGCCACATTTTTTATCCTCATTCTCCATGTTTCCTGCTCCCTGGTCTGCTCTCTGTGCACGTCGACACACTTATACTATGATTACGTTCATATATACACATAAATATGGACTTTTATGGGAGCTACTTCCAGACTGAAATGAAGAGGGGGAGCAGAGGCTGATGGAATATTCATAGATGGATTTCAAGGGTCATCAGGGGTAAAAGAAGGAGGAACAAAAGTGCCGTCATGCTTCTGTCTTTATTGTAGCTCAGATTTTTTTTTTTTCCATTTAAGCCCGGCTCTTGAATAAGAGAATTATTGCCACATGTCAGAGGTTTTGTTTCATTGAGTCAATCCGGCAGGTTTCCGTGTCAGAATTCTGCAAACGATCAAAACAGGAGACAAAAAAGACACTAGCCAGTCACGACTGGTGACTAAGTGTTAATTATTTTCAATACAGCAAGCACCGCAATCCAATTAACCATAATGTGTCCTCAGGCTGGTCGGCAGAAAAAGACAGACAAGAGGCTGTTTTTGAAGTGAGGTTGATAAGAGTGTTTGCTTCCAGAACACAGTGTCATTTCATTTTTAATCCCCTGAAAAGGAGGAAGCAGCAACCAGCGTCTGGCCAGGTGGAGCGTGGAGGTGATGTCCAGCTTCTTCTAATCAGGCTTATAGCAGAGAGCAAAACGCTGCCAAAACCAGCTCCATCTGAGACACTGAGCCAAATCAAACCTTTGATAATTCGCCTCTGTAGGGATCCTCCTCCATTAGCTTCAGGAGATAACAAGGTTGAAAACCCTGGAGGCCAGAGCTCATTCACACACCTCCTCTTCCTGCTTTGCCTCCATTTCACGACTTCCTCTTCTCTGTGATGTTCCTGCAGCTTGACGTCATTTTGACATTTTTAACTCTTTGAGTGTCACAGATGTCGATATACGTCTTTCATTTTTCAGCAGCTAGCACAAGAGGGCGCTCTCACACAGCCTGTGAGTAATATTGGGGCTTCTGGGAGATGTAGTCACCATTAGAGAGTAAAACAATAATCTGCACTTTCGTGTTTAACTCACTGAGAATATTTTGTACTATGTCTCTGAAAATACTGAGTAGCTCAAATGAAAGAGGAGACTCTATTTCATCATGAAAAAAAATGTTTGTTTTTACCTTGTTCCATTCTTGTTTATCAGAGGTAGAGGACACTTTCACCAAAATCACCACTTTTTATCCAGATTCTGTTTGTTTTGCTCTCTAATCTCGATTGTCTCCACTTCCTGTTTTGATCTCTGTGGTGTATACCGTCTCTTTATGCTCTGACTACATCTCCCAGAAGCCCCTAAATTACTCACAGGCTGCAGGAGACCGTGATCGGTGACCTGCTGCTGAAAAACCACTTTGACATATTTTTACTTTGATAGCACTCAAGCATCGGATTTTAAATATCATTGAAATATGTCAACGGCACTCACTGTGTTAAAAATGGCTGGAAATTGAGTTAAGGAGGTGTATTTTCGTAGTTTCGGTCATCAATTATGTGTCCAATAACATTCATGCAACCCTAACGATCCTCACATTGTTGTGTCTTGGAAACATCAAGTTGAAAAGTCGTATATTGCCACTTTAAAGTGTTGGATTTGGCGACATCTAGTGGTGTGGCTGTGGAGTCCACTCTTTCTCCTCCTTGTATGTAGGCCACCATCCATACCATAATATACTGTAGTTGTCTGGCTCACATTACTGGAGTTTCACAGAGAACTATGAGACCTTCAGGTTACATAGAGACTTTATAGACTACTGCAGCCTGTAGACATTGACATTTGACATGTTTTTGAAGATTTTGAGTAAAATATCTCAACATCTATCGGATGGATTGCAGCGATTGGTTCACCCATTCATGTTCATGTTTCTGCAGGGATGATGTATTTTTGTCGGACGTTACTGTATTGGTTCCTTTGAAAAGATGCCAGATGGATTATGGATGTTGCAGAAAATAAAGTACACTTCACTCTGAGCTAACAGTGATTCTTCGCTTCAGATGATTATACACTGATGAAAATGTACTTGTTATTATATTCCATTTCTGCTAATAGATTCCCTAAAGTGTGACATATTGTTCCTCTAACCAAACATTAGAGAAAATAAAGGGGAACAGGGAAATTATTCCCCAATCATGCTCAGTTTTTCTGTTCTGAATCAGCCTTTCTGAACACTTCTTTCTGGTTCTGTATAACCACCTCCAAACTTCGGCTTCACTCGGTTCGTCTCCTTCTTGTTTTTTTTTTTTTTTTTTACGTAACGGAGGTGTAATATCTGCGGGCCAAGGCAGTGACCGCTGACGCTCTCTTTTCTCTTGCTTCTGAAAAAGCCATGGGCGGCCAACCTTCATCAAGGCTCTGCTCTCTGTCAGAGATCTGGCTTCAGATGAGTCACTCTGCTCGTATTCTTTCAGGGAAGAAAAGCCTCACCTCTTCCCAGAACTCCGCCGCTCTCTGAGGCAACAAACTCACACCTCCCACCGGCCCGTCCCGGCTGCCTCCATTGTTCCAGAGCAACCCCACCGACTGCACCAAACACCGCCACCTCCTCTCCGCACAGCAGGATGGTTCTGTGTGAATATTCGTGTGACAATCGGGGGATGACATAACAGTTGCTTTTGTTGTTGGAGGACACCTGGTTGCTTAGGAGACTGAAGGAATGTGATGTAACTGCAGTGTAACGTGACCACTCGCTCTCTCTGCCCACGCAAGCCAACCGCCGAGGCAAAATGTAGTAATATGAACAGTCTACGAGTGTCAGAGGGGCTGTAAAGTACCTGCAGAGAGTTGTAGTAAAAGAGGAAACAGTGTCTGGTACCAGAAAGAAGTAGAAAGTCCGTTTTGGGCCTTTATGATCTCTGGAGATTCATGTGAGTCTTTTAGTGTCTCAGAAAAACCAGGTTACCCACTTGTTCTTCACTCATTACCAGACTGCCTCAACCCCCTCTGTGCACCTAAAAATACCTCCAACACTGTTTGAATTCTTTGACATCATTCTTCTGCCTTTATTAAAGGGTAATGTTTGGTATTTTCCCATGTTTTTGTGTCCATGTGATTGATGGGGACACCAATTTTTTTTTTTTTTTTTCACTTTGTCTGCATTGTTCTCATTGTTCAACACCACAAAAGAGTGTCGACCTTTTATGAGATTATGCATATTTTAGTCTTGCAGCAAAAGCTATTAATATTTGGTGCATGTATGTGACCATCACCGGCCCTCCCTGGAATCTAATCTTACTTTATTTATTGGAATTTCCTGTTATAAGCCAGAGAGGGACGTGCTACACCTGGGTGATAAGAGGGGGAAATAAATGACAGACAGGGAGATAAGACAAAACAAAAAGGGAAGTTTACAGACAGGCAGTGCTATTGGAATAAAAAAAACGTGTAAGCTACTGTGTCATTCCTAACACCTTCATCCCAACACCCAACAGTATTGAACACCAGAGTAGTGGAGGACCTAACCGTATAGAGTAGGCTACCAAGAACACAAATGAAAGAAGTATGTGGAGAAAACATGAGCTTAGTGAGAAGTCGGACGAATGATTTGGCACATACTAGCAGTTCACATCAGTACTTATCAATGTGACTCGGGAGGAGTTAATAAGGTCTGGATAAAACATGCATGTGTGTAGAACACCGAAACCCAGAGCGTCTACCACGACCCCTCATGGCCAGATCGGCCAGGTGCCCACAACAACCCGGGGAAGTGGGAGCATCGGCGATGCCAAACCCAGAGAGCCTCCCGGGCCACCGAGAACCAAGCAGATCCAACGACCAGGAGGAGAAAGAAACCACCACCTCCCAGGAGGCCAGGACAGGTCCAAGGGACCAGCGACACGAGGGCCCACCCAACCCCAACCACCCCACCATCCACCCCATCCCCAACCCCCACCCCCCGCCCACACCCCCCCAGCCACCCCAACACCCAGGGAGACAGGAGGCCAATTTTTGTTACTGGCAAAAGTAGGCAAAGTTATGTTAACTCTTTGAGTGCCCTTGACGTATCTGAACATCATTTAAAATCCAATGCTTACGTCAAAGTGTTTTTTCAGCAGCAGGGACAAGAGGTAATGTTGGGGCTTCTGGGATTTGTAGTCAGAGCATAAAGAGACGGTATACACAACAGAGATCAAAACAGGAAGTGGAGACGATCGAGATTAGAGAGCAAAACAAACAGAATCTGGAGAAAAAGTGGTGATTTTGGTGAAAGTGTCCTCTACTCTACCTCTGATAAAACAAGAATGGAACAAGGTAAAAACAAACATTTTTTTCATGATGAAATAGAGAGTCTCTTCTTTCATTTGAACTCTTCAGTTTTTTCAGAGTCATAGTACAAAATATTCTGTGGGTCTAGAAATATGACTCAAAATGGGCAAAAACGCTGAAACAAGGCACTGTTTTATAAAGGGGCTGGCACTCAATGAGATAACTGAAAGTTTTTTTTTGTTTTTGCTGCTGACATGCTCAGATTTTTAGAGAAATTAAATGTTTTTTCTTATTTTTCTGTTTCTGTTTGTGTCTTGTTGTGAAATCTGAATACCCAGATAAATACAGGCGGCCATCAAATTCAAAGACCTCATCCGCCTTATTTAAATCATCTAAATATTCCTCCATGACTGTGAACATATTTTAGATAACTCCACTTTCTGTTCTCCAACACAACAAAGTCTCATTTCCATCATGAATATTTTCTACCGTCGTCTTCCAGCAACTCATCACCTCGTCATATTTCACAACGAGACCTCTCTGTGAGAGAGACTGTTTCCATAATGATAACAATGAAATAATTATCATAATAATCAGAGCCTGTCATGGCAAAAAAAAAAAATCACTTTTATTGGAAGTGAATGGTGGTGTCAGTTTGCCCCTATTAGTGTCACATCACAGTCCTCAACACTGGACGGCTTTCAAAAACTGTTGGTGCAATTCATCACTCAGACACAAACATGCTGGAAAAACACCAAAATTACCCTTTAAAGGAAATACATAAACAAAGGAAAAAACATAAAGGTGAGCCAGTGTCACATCTCTGCTGTCTGGAATCAAAACATCCTGACAATCTGCTGTTAAATTGACTAAGATGACAGGAAAGGATAATATTCCCATATAACACCAATATATGAAATACAGCTAGCATCAGACTGCATCATTTTATTTTGCAGAAGTAGATGAATATATAGGTCTTTACTTTAGTGACTAAAGAGCACCCGCTGGTCTTTGACGGTGTGTTTCTGGAGGTTTTTGAAGGTCAAACTCAGGTTTATCTTTAGCAACGGTTAAAAGGCATCCTGGGAAGTTTTGACCAAAGGTAGCGCAGTGGAGAGATGTTTTGATGAGCAGATTCAGATTATTAATACAGAATACAATCAATAAATGAATATTATTATGGATAAATCTCAACAGAATTAACACCTGGTAGTGTATATATATCTATTTGACTGTAAAACAAGTAAAATACTCCACTATGATGTATTATATTAATGCATCAACAATTAAATCAAATTATTATTATTATATATTCATTCTGCATAATGAGTAATTTTACTTTTGGTACTTTGTGTGCAAATTGTATATAAACTAAAATTAGCACATTAGCAGTAAAATGCAACATACACTTTAATGCAGACGTAATCTGCATTCACACTGTGCATTTCAAGAAGTATTTTTATTTAACTCATATTTATATTATTCCAGCATTTGTATTGAACACAATAGATCCCATATAGATTACTTATTTAGTATTTATTTGTAATTATCTACACATGCACTATGAATATCACCACGAGTCATAATTAATTATCTGCATATATCCGTTTTATAATGTTAATGCTGCTCTTCTGTTTCATACTTGAAGTGGAAATAGTAATACTGTTTGTTGTATTGCTTTTTTAATACTGTTATTGCATTTCTTGGTGTTGCTGCAACATAATTTCCCAGGCTGGGATCAATAAAGTAATTCTATATGATTCAGTATTTTTAAAGTATCTCCATACTTGCTCTCTGAGGACATTTTCAAGGGACAAAGACAGAAGAGTGAAAGACAAAAGGAGGACAAAGACAACAGTAGATTACGACACAGTGAGCTAAGATAGAAGAGGAGGATGAGAGGATGCAGTGTAATTATTATATACAGACTCTATGTCAGGCTACTGAACCCACATGTTGCTGCTCACATGTTGCAGTATATCATAGCCCTGCATGCTCATTATGAACTGAGGAGGAGAAAAAGGCTCTCAGCTCGCTCTGCTGCACACATGTAACACCTCTCTATCTGGAGTCGTCTGGCAGGAGATAAAAGATGCTCAGGGAGGTGATGAAAAGAGGTCTGCAGCATCAACCAGAGGCTGAGACATGACAGCAGCTTCTCCTCTTCGTCTTTCTCAGCTCAGATTTCTAACCTGCCACATCTCACAGTAGTCAGAGTAGAAGTCTGGAGGGCCGTTGCATAACACGATGAATTATCGATACCGTCGTATGGATTTGTCTCTGTCCTTTGTGTGCAGCTCGTCTGATTATTAGCATCGTGGACAGCAGCCCACGCTACGTTACTACGCTACCAAGGAGACACAATGTGCTGCTCCACAGTCTTGGACCCCGAAGAGACGTGATAGTGTCTCAGAAAGATGGAAAAGTCTATAAATCTGGACGAGTTTTTTTTTTGAATGTTTGGTCAGACCTGGATTTTTAGAGGCAACAAGTGTTTTAGATGCACCCCTGCTCCAAGCTATTCATAAAGGAGCCATTCTTTAGCTTCATCTTAATTCTATTTTATTGTGTTTATTGTCATTTTTATTAGGTTTAAGTAGTTCATATATGTATATTTATGCTTGTTTTGTGTGATTTATGCAGATTTATTCCATAAATTTATCTGATTGTCATGAACGAATGAAGGAAAATGAAAGGAAAAAACTAATGATCATTTTCACTGAATGAGTTAATCTGTCGATTATTCCAAAATCCTAAAATGACGTCCTCAAATGTCTTGTTTTGTCCACAGCTCAAAGATAATCAGTTTACTGTCAGAGAGGAGAGAAAACAGAAAATATTCACATTTAAGAAACTGGAATCAGAGAATTTAGACTATATTTCTTTCTTTAAAAAAGTTACTTAAACTGATTATTAAAATAGTTTAAATTTATAGTTATTAATCCCTTCAGCTGTAGTTTCCACCATTGTTTCTTAAAGAAATGACTTTAATCACTGTCCTCTTCATGCCTTTAGTGGCTGAATGCTGACAAAGACACAAGGTGTTTCTTAACGACGCCAGGTGCATTCGTTGAGTCTCGATGATGTCACGTGCATGCACCGCTCCCACAATGCACCGCTGGTGTGTATCATTTATTCTTTCTGATCCGAGCCGGCGCTCTCCTCTCGTCTCTGGACTCGTCCAATGAGCTGCAGCACCATTAATTAATCAGCAGACACAGATTGTCGTGTCAGCGCTGGGAGCCAATTAAACACTGGTCTCTTCAGCAGGTTCCCATAGATCCTTATTTCTTATAATAATAGAGGCCAGACTGGGAGTTAACCATATTTTTGCAGCTCCATTGGATATTTTTTTATTGGATTTTAACTGGTTATATAATTTGGATGTGTGATAGTAAAGACTAATTTTATATAAGGACAGGCTCCAGCTGTGTGATGCATCTGCGTGTGTTACAAATGCTTTTGTGCATCTGGTGCTTTGCGGAGGGTTGAAATTGAAATCTAAAAATAGTTTGGTTTTTTTTCAATTAAACTACTGTTTCTACATGCATTTTTTCTCATTTCATGCATCTTTGGTACACTGTAAATGTTCCACTTTAATCATTGATGTGTGTGTGACTATCAGTCTGTCTTTTAGTCGGTGCAGACAGCAGAACAGACACATCGGAGGAGGATGTGATGTTCTCTGAAACACACGAGTCTTTAGATGGCGAGGGAACAAGACGAGAGCGAGAGCCAAGAGGAGTCAAGGCCACCGGCGCTGGAGTGATGCTCGCTGCTCCAGCTGTCTCTGGCATTAATGTATGAATTCAGCGCTGTGTGTGTGTGTGTGTGTGTGTGTGTGATGGGATACTGCTTTCCACGTTTCTGTGAAGTCACGGCGTTTTGCATGACAATGCCTTCCTCGCCCACGCAGCAGGTTACGAAAACTCAACTGCAGCATCACAGGACGAAACCACAGCACCAGAACCACGCTGTACTGAGAATAATAACTACAAACGCTGATGAATAAACCATAAGACGTCCCACAGAGGACCCTGCCTTTGCTCTGTAGGATACATACAGCTTCAGAGAGATTCAGCTCTGCATTATGGCTCAACGCCTTGCTTATTCTTTCACATTAATCGATTGATTGTTGTCAACGAAATGTCTAAAAATTGACCAGAACAAGTTGCGGGAAACCCAAAAAGATATCGTCAAACTCCCCAAAAATATTAAAGTCTTGAGCCTGTTTTAGCTGTTTTTTAATACATGCCAAGCTGGTATTTTTCAGCACTACTTCATCTATATGAAGAGATAGTTATTATTTCACTGTAACCTACTTCATTAACATATTGGGCCAAAAGATACACAAAAATCATCAAATTCAAATTGAAAAAAAATAGTATTTATTACAATAAAAACCACAAACATGCTCCATCAGCTGTTTTGGAACTTGAAAAAAAACTAAATATAGGTTGCAAATGTGAATATGTAAATGTAAAATTGAAATAAAGTAATACCGTTATTTACAATAAAAAATCTGATAACGCCACAGGCATGCTCACAGGCATGTACAGTTAGCTGTTTGCTAGCATACAGCTAACTGTCACTGTGTCTCCTTTGTCCTGACTGTGCAGCCATTTTTCTCTCCATCCTGCTGGCAGATAGCACAGCATTTCATTCCCTGTCCTCCTAATATGTTTTTTAGCAGCTGAGACCACATTACAGGCTTCGTCTCACTGACAGTGATCGTGAGTCATCCATCCATCCATCCATCCATATATACACACATAAATGTACACACATAAATGTACACACATATATATGTGTGGCGGCTCATGGTCGTAGTTAATTAGCGGGGCTATCAGAGAAGTTGGAGGATGCAGTGTGGGCTTCTTATCTCGTCTTGTTCTGTCTCTGCTTGTTGCTTCCAGGCTGCAGCTTAGCTCGACTCTAGACTTCAGATCGAGGGAATCCAAGTATTGGATTGGTCAAAGTAATAATGAGGAGATTAATGTCTTTTGTCGAGGAAAGTTCCCATTCAAAGTCAAGGTTTTTTTTTTTTTTTTTCTTCTGTTATGATGAACTTTCTTTGCTGCTGAATACCAAGACTGATGGATGAATGATGGAGGAAAAGGGCAAAGAGAGGGAAGAAAGGCAGGGAAGGGTTCGATAGAAAAGAAAGATGAGGGAGGAAGAGAGAAAAAGAGCGATTGAGGAGACAGAAAAACACAGCAGCAAAGCTCATTGTCTCCATCCTGGCCCGGCCATCCATCTCCTGAACGGCAGCTGCCTCATAAAGACACAAAGAGACACAAAAAGAGACACAAAAAGACATGCACACTCTCCTCTCGCCTGCCCACATGGCTGATTCCTGAGTGATGAATCATGGCCGTATGGCGTGCCACGCCGTGGCATTTGTTTTGCTCCTGAGCTGACAGGCTTGGGATACGTGTACTTGTACTGCGGACAGTAATGGTACGTGGCCGCTGAGCTGTCCATGTGTTTTTAAGAGTACGTCATGTCTTCCAGGTAACAGAGTCTGAACAGCAACAGCTTTATTAAACAGAGCAGAACGGACGCTGCTGCCTTCAACTGCAGCAGAAAAGAAACTAATAGGATGTTGTTCTGTGATTAAACATCACTGTAATCAGATCTGACTCATTTTTCATTTAGTCACAATAGTTTTTCGTCAGTTTATTTATCAGCTGAAACCAGAAACATAACATACATATATACTGTGTATATACAGTACTGTACATGTATACATTGATGTATGATCTGCCACTTGTCATTAAAATACAACAATAACTAATACAACTGCACAAACTTTATGTCTATTTTTATACTTATATATAAATATCCTAATAGTAATAATACATTTTATTTATTGTGTTTACTTCCTGTTTATTTACCATTAAAATTTCTTTTCTTTGTTTAGCAAATTCCATAAATATTTATTATGATTTTTGTTACTTATTTTATTAGTGCTGTGTGTTTGTTTCTTTCCCATATGTATATGCATGTATGTGTGTGTATATATATATATATATATATATATATATATATATATATATATATATATATATAGTGTATATATTTATATAAACACACACACACACACACACACATATATAGCAGTGTATCATCTGCATACAGTATGTCAGCACATGCAGGATTTATGGACACATCATGTATTTTATGAGATTTGTTTTAATTTAGCAGTTGTTTACATTCTGTGTTTTTATTTAGTTATTTCTTGTGATTGACAGGTGATGGTAATACAGTAAGACATGCGTCAACATATGGCCTGGTATTGATATCGGAACCTGTTCCATATTTTATTTGGGAGAATGGAGACAGATTTATATGAGAATATTAAATAAAAAGCTTTGCCTGTAGTGAATAATTGCACCATGAGCTGCAGCGGTGCAGGAGGATACTCCGTGTGCTTGACTCATGCAGGCAGGTGAGAATGACGACTTCTCAAGGCACCTGAGCCAAACAGGACATGCTAATATGTCTTTGCATTTGTTCGAACCAGCTTGGAGTACCAGATGGTCGGGTTTTATCACATTAGGCTGGAGTCATTTGTGCATTTCCTGTTGTCTCCACTGCTGCATCTGTTTTCATCACAAAGACTTACAAAGTACTTTATTTAACTTATGTTTTTGGCAGTGTCTCTTGGTGCTTTGAGTGGACTGAAACAAACACTGTTATCACACTTTGACCCGGGTCTGACAGCTATCAGAGGTGTTTACCCATCATGCCGTGCAAAGGTCACCACATGTTAGACTGCCAGAAAAGTGTACGGCAATTTATATTTGCCTTTAAATTTATGAAACTCAGTAGCTATTGGTTGATCATTTTATAATGTGTGTGAGGATAAGCTCAGACGTGTCCGGCTAATTAATGATCCATTTAATAAGGTGAGTGATCCAGTTCAATATATGCACATACTGTATATTCACTTCTCCTCAAGCATCGATATGCACAACCGAACACTTCCTGTCGGCTTGTGAATAGGTTCTTGTGTGTTTTGTGCCGTCCAGCTCGGTGGATCACAGGACTGAGAAGAGCTGGACTGTTTTACAGATGCTTTGAAATAGAGCTGAGGGACTAGAGAGGAAAGACAACGATTTAAGAACATTAAAAGCTCAAAGGGTTTCACTCAGTTTCCTCTCTGGACCTGCTTCTCTTATCACTGGAAAACCCAACCCGACCCAGCTGCCATGACTTCTGCTGCACTTATATTTACATACACAGCATCACTGATGAATTATCCTCCACCCAGTGTCAGGTGTTCAGCACCACTGCCCTAAAATAACAGTAGTACTGATTATCAAAATATATTTTCATGTTTGTGTGATGATTAATCCACCAGCATGTGCAAGCTTTTTAACCAATATGATCTCTTTAATGCTAAAATACAAGTACTGTTCTTTTCCAGGAATTTGCAAATTTACTGTTAGACAGAAAAATGTCAAAGCACATTAGTATTTATTTTTACCTAAAAACAAAACATTACACAGCAGCATGTAAACATTACAGTAAGAAAGAAACAAACGATGCTAGTGAATTGAAGGACAATCAGCTCTGCAGGTAGGATACTTAATAACAAGCCCCTGCTTCTAATAATAATGATAATTATCTTGAACAAGTTATTAATTAATTAGTGTGTAGTCACTTTAGATGAAGCCTGGAGAGTCTTTGACCTTGCCGGGTTTGCAGGAAATAGAGACAAAGCCCCTTATTTTTATTAAAAAATGGGGACAAAGATGTCGATGAATTAAAACAAATACAGCTACAGGTGTGCGTGTGTGTATATATATAGTATTTTAAATTATTAAAGGCATGTTAACTTCATCAGTTTGGTAAAGTAATGACTCTCTGGTGTTCAAACGTGATTTATAGAAAAATGTTTTCGCTATCACGGCTAAAAATGGTCAGTTACTGAAAGTTAAACATTTCAAGAGAACGAAGGCTCAATGAGACGGTTGGTGGTCGTCTCCACTAACATCATATAGATATTCAATGTATTTATAGCAGCATATTTGATGAATCTCATGCCACATTCACACTCTTTTGCAGTTTATCGAACAGATTTTTTTCTTGTGTAGGTGGAAAAATAAGCACATTTAACGGCTCTATTTACCTTTGTGCTGCTGCAGCCTTGACGTCAATGTGACAGCGCTCGATTCAGATATGGAAGGAAAATGTCAGCCTTGTCAGATGTCTTTTTAAAAAGAAAACTACTTAACAGGAGACCTGTGTATGTAAAAAAAAAAATGCCACTATATGTGAGTAATGAATGCAGAGTCTCCCACTCGGTTCATGAGCTCGGTCTTTTCAGTGTGTACGCTGACATGGAGGGAGGAGGAGTGGTGCTTTAGTCTCTGGAGGGAAACAGCAGAGAAAAGGGGGACAGGAAGAGGACGGTGGTCTCGGTGGAGCAGCGTACGCCATGCGGGCCTCCGGTAATGTACGACTTCTTGTGGTAATCGCTGTAATGAATCGAGGAGCTGGTCGGGAACGGAGCGTACAGTCTTTCACTTCTACAGTCCGACAAGGCCTCGAGAGTCTCAGCAAATGAGCCCAGAGGTCCAGAGTGGGAAGGAGGAAGAGGAGGAAGAGGAGGAGGAGGAGGAGGAGGAGGAGGAGGAGCAGAGTGAGGGATCAGGGAAGAAGAGCTGAGCTGTGTGATAAATGGCTCATTTCAGAGCTGCACAGACTAAATGGATGTCCTTTACTTCAGACCACATCTATCAGTCTGTACTGGAGCGACGTAGTAGCTGATATCCTCTTTTTTATATATTAGCCATGTAGGGAGGCGGCCTGTGAATAGGTACTCCATACACAATTGAATCACAACAACCACTTGGCAGTTTTATCAGATTTTTGGTCTGTGGATAATTATGTCCTCCAGCCTGGATGTAGGCGGCCGGTGCGTGCCGCTTCCCTGGGATTTTTATGGAAATGTGGTCACTACGTTCAGCAAGGTGAAAGCTTTTAATATACAAGCGTGTGTGGATTTGTATATATGATGCACAGTGAGCTCAGATGCTGTGATGTCACCACAGGTGTACAACGCCAGTCTCGATCAAACCACAGTCTTCGTGCGACTGTTTCTTTTGGCAGCGTTGTGGTTTTTTTGTGTATGTGGGAGCTGCTTTTGGACGGTCCTGTTAGAGCCGCAGATTGGCTGAGGCTTTATCCCCTCCTTCCTCTCAGCTTCTCTTAAAACACAAGGAAAATAGCAACCGTGGAGGAAGGGAGCAGATGAAAATAGCTCAGTAGGCAATCGCTGACTCACAAGGCGAAGCTGGGAGTCAGGAAGGCATCGGTCCCAGTATACATCAATACAACTCACTGTTGTGTAACTCCCTCAGCAGCCGTAAATCAAACCGCAGAGCGACGCCACTTTTTGTGAAAATGTGGCTGCGTTAAAAAAGAGGGCGGTGACACCACAGGTGCCATTCATCATGTTTGACAGCAGTCTTTAGGGCCAGGTGGATGTGACGTAGCATGGTCAGCTAACTACCCGACTCATTCATCATCACGCCGTTGGAGCAGCGTAGGCTCATGTTTTTTTAAGTACAGTGAAAAGAGTAAGAGCAGGAAGCAGACTCTGATTAACAGAGTCATGCACCTGAAGGGCAGCTCTCACTGGGAAATAAAGAGACAAAAAATAATAGATAACGGTGTCAGAGCAGCTTGAGGTGCACACGTGTGTTTGTGGGATGTGCTGGTTATGTGTTAAAATATCCAGCTCCTTGTCCCAGCGCTCAGAAACCTGACAGTCATGTCAAAACCTGACTGTCACTGTCAAAATGACTCAGTGTCTGCCAGGAGTGCCGGTTCCTCCTCATCCCATGATCCCAAAACACCAGCTGAGGTCAGAGCTGTGACCTGCAGAGCAGCACTTTGACTTTTCTGACTCAGCGGTTCATCAAGGACCTCTAAACGACACAAATTAAACCACGGACAACCGTTTGATAGGATTTTATCACCTTTTAGATCTTTTATTACTGAAAGTCCATAACCAAAACAGTCATTAGAGACATCAGATAAAACTTCCTTTTTCTCAGTAATTAAATTACAATGCTAATAATTACAGCTCAATAACCAAACATCATAAGTATAAAAAAACACAACAGAGTAGGTGGGGGAAAAATATTGATATGATAATGTATCACGATACTTTTTCTTCTGATATAATATTGATTTATTTTATTTCTTAAGATAATTTTTTCCCCCAAGAAAAAGTCAAGTTTTGGGCCGACTGTATATCCAGAGCGACTTCTGCACGTTGAAATAAAAAGTTAATTAAAATAAATCTGCGTTAAAACGGTAACTTTGACAGCCTTAAGATATATATATAATAATATCTAATAATCTATAAATATATTTATAAATCTACTGTATATACAAGTTGTATTTTAAATACAATCCTACCAGGCACAAAACAGTAAAAAACAGCGATCGTCAGAGAGAAGAGATGGAAATAGACTCAAAGAAATGCTGATATTTCTCAGGCCTCAGGAGACTCTCTGAAAGCTAAGTGCCGTTAAAAACAGAATCTGTATGGAGGGGCGCCGCTGTGCTTCAAAAATGTTTGGGTGTGATGCAGATATATTTTGCAGGAAGCAGGTGTGACGGCTCTTTCCAAGGACTTCTTTCTGCTATTTCCTGTCTTTTCTTGGTCCATGAAGCTTCAGGTTGAGGCTGAACTCTCTGCTTCATTAGAAATATTTTCACCTTCACTTCTGATCTCAATCTTTTCACATGAATCTTTGCACCAACTTAATGTACAATCAAATGTTTCCATTAGGTCTGTAGCTTATTCAGGGGTGTGTCGAGGGGGGTGGCATGCACCACGCCTGAAACCTGATTGGCCACCCCAGGTGTCACCCTGCATGATGAACTATCTCATCGTTAGACGTGACTCAGTTTGCAATTCGACCTCCGACCTGAGGGGCAGTGTTGCACCAGAATGCTGTTCAGCCTGCGACCTTTTGAGGTTTCATATTTATTTAGTTTTATTTGGTCAGCACTTTATATCATGATATACATTTTTGCACCTTTCATAAAAAAATAAAAGATTAAGGCTTTTCACTTGTATCGTTCCATTTGGTTGTGTTGTGATTACAAGTTCTATTTATATTTCAATTCATACTAACATTCAAGATAATTTTAACAGTCAAATTAATCCTAAAAGTCAAACAAATGATGAACTGATGCTATGCTGTTGATGCGCAGTGACTGATCCTGCTGGCCACCCTTGTAAAAAAAGTCTAGACACGCCACTGAGCTTATTTCCATATTTATGCACCATTTACTTTTCTTATTGTTGTTTCTTCACTTACTCACTTCTGTATCTACTTATTCTGACATATTTCCTGCTTATTCCACTTGTTTACTGATGACTCTGTTTCTTATTTTTCATACAGCCTCTTATTGTGATGTTGCTCTGTGCTCTTTGCTGCAAATTTCCTCTTTTATGAATCATGAACCAGAGAGATGAATAATGAAGTAAACATCCCAACATGATCAACACCAGTGTAGTTATCCACACCCAGTGATGGTTACATTTCCAATGGACTGGTGACCCTTAGTCTGCCTCCTGTCTCTCTGCTTTTGAATATTTTACATCATGTTCGCAGAAATCCAGGCGCTCTCAGTCGACTGTGGCTTTGTTCTTTTTTTGTTTGTAAGTTTTTATCTGCTTGGTGTTTTTAGCGTTGCTGCATGAACACTGATAGTCCTCCCTTGCCTTTTGGCAAGGTGCATTTAATTGATTTAATAATTAATAGGCAAATATCTGTGTGTCCTCAGGTTGAGGCTCTGAGAGATGCAGTCTCTGTTCGGCGGAGGGGAGCTGGGGCTGCTGGGAGGAGGAGGCGGCGGCGACGGGGGCGGCCTGAAGGAAGATGGCTGTGGCAGCGTGGCGTGGCACTCCTCGCCGCTGCCCCCTGATGACGTCTACTCGGCCTCCCACTTTGCCCTCATCACCGCCTATCAGGACATCAAGACGAGGCTGGCCTGCCTGGAGCGCGAGAACACCAGCATCAAGAGAAAGCTCAAGATCTACGAGATCAAGGTAAACTAGTGCCTCAAAGCCTGAATTACAAAGTCGAATATTAGGAGAATTATAATTATCCTCCTTGTTGGTATCGGGCAGAAAGTCTCCAGCACTGACGAGCGTGAGGCCGGGTTGTTTTTTTTTTTATTTATTAGTCTTTTAAAAAGGGGGAGTGAGCTGTCCACCCTCAGCCTGACAGAGGCACTGAGATTGTACTCAAAGATAAAAGGAGAGGAAGCATCGTTAGGCTTTGATCCTGCACCAGCAGGGGAATAAACAGCAGAAATAACTCATGTTTAAGTAAAAATAATAACCGCAAGGAGCCCTGGGAGCCACAGAGCAAACTGAGGGGCTGTAAAAAGGGTTGAAACTGAATTCATAGCTCACAGGAGCTAATGTAGCTGAGTCAACAGCACTCTTTAGAGTCACCACAGACCCCGTTTACACCTGCTATTAAAATACAATCTGCACAGTGTGTGGACAATGAGGAGAGTCTACAGGCTTCTGCATTCAGTCTGTCACCTGACTTTGCCCTCAAACATGGCGTCTGCCTTTCCACGCTCTACGGACTCAACTTCTTCCTCTTTCACAGAGAAGCAGTGGAAAGTCTCAGATCTCAGGCTCCTGAAAACAATGCTCATTAAATATGGACCAAAATAAAATCATGCAACAAAAATAAAAGATTCTCAGACATAAAATAGTGCAGACGTTTAGAGTAATGTATAGAATATGCAAAAAATTAACTGTAACACGCGAGAATATTGACATTAATCTCATTAAATTTACGACTATTCTCATAAATAATGCCTTTAATCTCAGGACATTTAGGACTTTATTCTTGTAAATTTACGACTTCACTAATCGTAAATACTGACTTTAATTTCACAAATTTATGACTTTGCAAATTTACAACTTTATTCTGTTTAATAATTACTTTATTCTCATAAATTGTGACTTTATCTCGAAGTCTGTAAAAAATATCTCAATATGGCCCCACTCCTTCATAGGAATAGAGTAATGAGAAGTATGGTTGTATATTTCTGAGTAAAAGTACAAATAATTATGTGTATAATTGTAAGATTTGTCTTGGGTTTTTGCTTTAGATGGCAGACTTAATGTAAAGGCCACATTTTACTGAGTGATGAATAATAACATATGATGAATTATTCTGAATCTAGTTGCTTTGTTTCATCTCTGATTTGAAACCTACTGATGCTGACAGTATTGCTTTGATTAATTGCATTAATAAATGTTAGGATTATTGGTGAAATCGTTTGGAGGCCAGCAGGGAAACGGTGACTGGATAATGACGAAATGTCAAAGTTCACAGTTGAAAACTGGAAAATAAAAACAGAGAATGAGCAGCGAGAGTTTATTTCCTGGTCACTCAATGGTGGATATCAGACCACCGTTCGGTTGGATGAGAGAGCAGGTGAGGCAGAGAGAGGGAAGGCAGCGTAAAGTGTTAGCGTGGGAGGATAGAAAGGGAAAAAAAGTGGAAAGAGGGAGTCAAATTGGTGGAAGGATGCAGTGAAAGTCAGAGAAATGAGGCAGTAAAAGGCAGATAATGATGCAAAGAGCAAGGGAGAAGATAAATTACTGAAATTAAGAACAGAAGAGGATTAAAGAGAGAAAAAAATCCTGGATATTTTCATTATTATTAAGAGTGTGTGGTGCTCTACTTATTCTAGGAATCATATGGTGTAATGTAGCCGCTCTCCTCTCCGCTGGTGTTTTATTTCTGGTGATTTTCAACCAGCTGTTTACGACACCAGAGACAGAGAGAGAGAGAGCGAGAGACACAGTATCTGTAGCTTCAAATGACAAAAAGTCCTCAAAGACGCTGCTGTATCTGAAATGCTGAGGAAGACACGTCCAAAAAGATGTTCGCTGTTGCTGCATTCGAAAAAGAAACTCTGTGATGTTGGAGCTGAATGTCTCCAGAAAGCTTTGATTCATCGAGAGCGACAGGAAAAAAAAGGTTGCTGTGTATTTCTGCAAACCAGGGATGTGTTGAACGGCAACGTGACGTAGTATACGAGCGTTACTCACAGGTATGTGGTATGAAAATGAGTATAAGTCCCCTGAGGGTGGATGGGAGGGGTCAAACCAACGAAGACTGAACCCAAACACACAACTCAAAGCCTCTGATCCCGACGTCTCCACTTCCTGCTTCAATCTCTGTGGTTTATGCTACGGGTTAATTTGTACTCAGACTTTCTGAGTTCTGAGTCGGTAGTTTCAACGGGAACGCCTGTTTCCCACTCAGAAAGTTGGATGACCCTCACCAACACCGATTTGAACACAACATTATAATCCAAGATGGCAGCGCCGTGGGTTAGCGTCATGTAGCGTTGCACGTTACAGCCCACAGCAGAGTTACGCTGGAGAACAAACACACCCTCTGCGTCTTCTTTGTGCCTATTAATCATGTTTGAGGTGGACGTCATATTGCTGCGTTAGTTTTCTACATTTCGAGAGAGCAAGCACAACAAACTTGGTTTTTCCGACTTGTTTGGTGGAACGTAAAATCGGGTGTGACATCATTCCCAGCTCCGACTTCGGAGGTTAATGGAACGCAGCATTATACCGTCTCTTTTTGTTTCGAACACGTATCCCAGAAGCCCAGAAATTACTCACAGGGTGCGTGAGAGCTCCCCCTTGTGCCAGCCGCTAAAAAACACTTTGACGTAGAGTATATACAGAATACGTCAATGGCACTCAAAGCGTTAATAGTTGTATTCAAAGTCTTGAATGCAGGTCTCTTGGTTAGTCCGCAGTCACCACAAATGATGGCAAAAATCAAGAAAGACGTTCTCATTACATGTGAAAATATCTTTGAGCATTTGTTGTTTTCTCAGGAAACACACTGATGGAGATGCACTTTGACGTCGTCTCGCCTCTCCTGACGTTTGCGTCGCTGCAGGAATCCTGCATGCTTTTAGCGAGCAGCTGCTACTGGAGGCTGCAGGCTGCCACGTCGCTGTTGACAGTTTGTTCCCACGGAGACAGGTGTTGGTTTTCGGGGCGAGCAGGTGCAGATGTTGGCTGTTTGGAGAAGGGATTTTCACACCTGTGCCTCTGTAAATACAGCATGCACCTCTCTTTTTAGATTTGATCTCAATCAAAACCATAATCACAATATTGACTCCTGAAATGTCCACATCCCCGTGTGGAAAGACCTTTTGGCTCAGCTGCAGAATCCTGGATTCTTTTGCCTTATGTTATTTAAGCCGGAGAGGTGAGTGTTGCTGCAGGCGTCCTCTAAACACAACATGCCTGAGTACAGCTGCTGTAATGATGCAGATGGAAGTGCTTCCTGCTACTTTGAACACGGGTTGAAGCGAGGCTGTTAGAGCTCCCGATGCTCGGCGGTTTGAGGATTCTTGGGACCCCTGGGGGGTTTTGCCCTTGTTGCGAACATTTACTGTTAAACTGAGCAGAGAGAGGTGTTCTGCTAAATGGAAAAGGGTTGTTTGCTCCTCAAATAGACGTTGCATCAGCAGCAGTGACTTCATACAGAAAATGAAAAGGGTAGGCACTCTAAATGTAAATGTGCTCATTTAGGTTGAACCGCATGCGGTTATATAACTTGTCGTCTTGTGTGTTTTCCATCCAGCCTGCCGTTTAGCACGAGAACCAGACAAATTGCTTATTTCGCACATAAAACAACAGCAAACACGACAGCGCTACAGATTTAAGGTTACATAATGGGTCACGATCATAGCTGCATGTAATACAATTATTTCTGCATAATTTAAGTGTTTGTATGTAATGCTGTTTGCATCATACTATACACAACAGTAAACGTGTTTTCCCCCATGAATCATGAGTTGTGCTGCAGTAACTTCAGCAAATTATGATCATAAATCCCAGACCAAACCATTAATGTCAAGTATTGAGTGCGTAACTAATCAATCATTAAATTTAACGAGAGCAAAGAGAGAATTATAGAGAAAATTATCGCAGCCACTCTCAGACCAATGTCTGTAATTTTGCAAAGTGTTCGTCATTCCCAAGAGTTCAGAGAAATACGAACAGATGAAGAAAAAGTAAGTGATGGACCATCAGCACACCCACCCCACATTTCAATGGAAATGAAATAATTATGAACGTTCACAAATACGTTCAGGAGGAATAAAATCTGGTTCATGAGAGAAAGAACATGACACTCATTAAAACACAACGAGTGAAATCTGGGCTGAACAGAAGCTGCAGTTGACAGGAGTTGAATGTTTCATGATGCCAGCGTGAAAACCATCAAAAACCTGCAGAAAACAGCGAGAAATACAAAAAGTACAAACAAGCAAAAAGGTAGAAAGTTACAAGTGACAGTCATTTTCACTGTCATTTAATCTGCACAATTTTGTCCCCATCAGGCGATTAGTTAGGTTGATAAAATGTCAGAAACATCCATCCCAATATTTCCGATGTCCAGAAGTCTTTCAATGTCTTGTTTGGTCCAAAGATATTCAATTTAATATGATAAAAACCAGAGGAAAGCAGGAAATCTCCAACAATCGAGCTCCTTTTCACCTTAAATTCACTGTAACAATTAATTTATCATCAAAATAGCTGGAGGTTATTTTTCTGTTATTGTTGTAGCTCTACTCTACTCTGTCTTTTTATTACATGACTAAATGTTTCTATAATGTGATTTTTTTTCCTGCAGTTTCCCATGATCAACGAGTTCGGTGAAGACACCAACTCCTACTGCTCGTTTGAGAGCAAAGAGACGGTGCTGCTGCACTCAGAAAATGGCAACCTGCAGCAGAGAGTCAACGTCCTAACCCACGAGGTGAGACGAGAGACGAGGACAGGATGGAGGACGGATCAGGGACAAAGAGGGAGGGAGGATGGAGGACTGAAAGATGGAGGGAGGATGGGGACAAAGAGGACAGAGGACACAAAGATGGAGGATGTCCTCCTCTGTTTCGTTTGAATGAATAGATTTAAAAAGTCACCAGTGGACAGACTGGACACTGAAAGCTGCTGTCCAAGCAAAAAACAACCACTTTCAGAAGCCGTCCAAGCAGCTCTGTGACGTGGGATTTATTTTTGAGACGCTCTATAATTGGGAACCAAACTGGCCAAGATGTTACTGAACGTGTTCGTCTAATGAGTGGGATAATCCACACAAACACAACATGCAACATCCATCTAACCATCCCTTTAATAACTGATTGAGCCATCAATTATTTTTTCGATTAATCGATTAGTTTGATTTATAAAATATCACAAAATGGTGAAGAAATCAGAAAAAATACCCACAATTAGGAAGCTGGAATCAGCGGCTTTAGACTTTTTATTCTTAAAAAAAGAAAATGCAAACCAATTAATTGATTATCAAGATAGTAATGGATAGATACTTTATTAATCCCAAGTGAAATTCAGTAAATAGTTGACAGTTAATCGATTAATCATAGAATCATCATTAATCATTGTTTTTGGGGGTGTTTTTATGCTTTACTGTTAAAAAAAGTGCATTCATTTTCCTCGTTTTGTCTTTCTGAAACATTCTGTTTTAATAATACATTTTCTTCTCACAAGATAGCCCATAAAAACCCAAATATATGAACATGAGGGCTTTTCTTTAATATGTCACCTTTAAAATACGTAACAAGATGCCACCGACTCAACAGAATCTGTTTAAAGGCAACGGACATAATGTTTTCAGACTCCTTATTGCCCTCTGTGACTGCGTGAAGGAGCGAGTGAGGAAATAGAAATGAGAAACGACTGACACAGGAAGACAAAAAAAAAAGATAGAGCTCAAGAAAAGAGGAAGGAAATGGTTTATGGGAGCAGTAGAGGCGATTAATGTAGGACACACAAGGTCACACGGCGACCGGCGTTCAGAGCGATGAAATATGCCACAGCTCGCTGAGCATGCAGGGACACGACCCCCCCTACCGCCGACCTCACGTCTTATCCTCTTCCTTCTGGTAAAGTAGTGACTTCGAGGAGAAGCAGAGAAAAAGTGACATATTTCCTGTCACAAAGGTCACAAAGCAGAAAAATGAGGCTGATAAAATGCAGATAAAACAGGCAGCAAAGCGCGGCCGTGTGTGCATTTAGTTTGGGGAATATTTACCAGAAAAGCACTTTATTAATAGAAAATGAGCTGTGCTTTATTATGTGATATTGAGGCCATGTTTTACAGAGTGCCCCTGTGTCGACATCTACTTTCAAGCCCTGTATTATTTCAGTTTTAGGTTTACATTTGGCATTTGAAAAGCCTTAAAGCTGCATTAACTCTATCAGCCAGCAGGGGGCGACTCCTCTGGTTGTATATCAGTCTAATAGAAAATTATCCTGCTTCTCTTTTGGTTTATTGTCTCAGTAAATATGAGTTTATGAGTTTCAGCCCGATGTTCATTCAGTAAATTATGGTCCCGTTTAGAGTCAAACAGACCATAAAGCAGAGGATGTTTTAGGACAAGTTTAGCTGCTGATTGACAGGTCGTTACCACGGTGACATCGTAACCCTTTCATCGTTTTTCACGTCACTGAAGGAACATTTTCACTGCCTAAAAATGTCTTATTCAGCTTGATTGTACTGAGCTCCACCTTCTCGAGTCACTTTTGGTTGCAAAAAAAAACAAGATGGCGACGACATCCAAATTAGCCTACATTTCCTCAAACACTGATGCTTTGTCACAGCCACTGGTTTGTGATATCACCGCACAAGACATCATTGATGAGAGGCAAGTCAATAGCATTACTGATCCTAGTTGTAAAAAAGGAGGATTATCCTTTAAATTGGGCGGTTTTATCGACCCTCACCATCAACATCAACATCCACACTGGCACACTGAAACCTTCACTTTACCGAGGAGCAATCTGCAATCACATGGAGGTTTTTATACCAACTAATTAAACCAAAGAACTGGAACAAAACCTGAGAGGCCATTTAAAACAAAGACCCACTTCCACCTACAGAATCTAGACAGAAGAGAAACCGCAAAAGGCGATAACGACAGAGTAATCACTCTCCTCCATCACGACGCTGTTGACAAGCCGTCCTACACCGTGGCGTGCTGTTTTCTGCGAGCATATGTTACCATAGACACGGTGAATAGGCCTCGCGGCGCCGGCAAACAGCAGCGATGTTCCTCTTTGTCCTCGCCGGCTCTCTTGTTTTTCTCTCCCACTCTCATTCTCCTTGTTGTCTAAACTGACTCTGACAGAAAAATCCCTCCACTTCACTCAAAGCCAGTCGCCGCTGTGTGATTATGGCGACATCCAGCCCTTTATTATTACGCCACGGTGCCATAGATCAGCAACGCATCAAGAGATTCATTATTTAAACTGAGCCGGAGATGATGGCAGGAATCATCATTTATCCGTTTGTGGAGCCAGGGGAGGCGTTCATGCTGAGGCGTCAGGATTTCGGCGTCCTAAATATGCTCGGTTACACAACAACTTCTTAAGAGACACATTTGATGACTCTCACAATGGAAGTTTTTTTCTCCCTCCCTCTCTTTGGGAGGAAGTTTGAAAACTGACAAAGAAAGAGAAAACAATAAATGTATGTCAAGTCCTGCTTTTTTGTGTTGGTCTTCAGCTCCAGAAGAGAAAAGAGCGAGAGGAGCAGCTGGAGGACGTGATCCAGGCCTACGAGAAGATCCACATGGAGAAGAGCAACCTCCAGAGGGATCTGGACAAGATGGTCAGATCCAGCCCACTGCACCGAGCTTTTCAGCTTTTACACATCCATATGTTCCTACAGCTCAATATAGAACAGAAATATCACATGGAATATAAAATATGATCAGTAACGCACCATATGTGGCCAGAAGTATGTGGACAATGTCCACAGGTACTGCAGCAATTAATTCAGTTAGCTGTCAACTCTGTGAATATTTCCTGGACTAAGCATTTAATGGTGGTCTGTTTACAGTTCTCAAAAAATGTGTCTGGAAACATTAAATTATTGATAAATTCTTGCAGTGTCCAAATTATGGTTGGATAGATCAAAAGAAAAAATATAAACTTTCTTCCCTTTTATTATGACTTTACATGGAAAGTTTAAATCAATTCAGTTGCTCAGGACTAAAACACCGCTCATTTGGCTGTAAATATGTCGAATATAATGTAACTGTAACAGCTGTGACTCAGGAGAGAAGAGTCATCCGACACAAAACAAACAGACAGTAAGCGTCTGCAGCTTCCTGTCTTTTAGAAACACACTAACGTTAGTTTTTCGCTCCATCCTCTCGCTGCATTTGTTGGTACGTCTCATTTTTTGAACACATTTCTGTAACTGAGTTACAAATCAAAGTGGATCCACACCAGGTGGACTCTTCCAACTGAACAGACTGGCTGGCTGCTCTTTCCCAGATCCCCTCTGTGATAATAAACCCTCTCATATGAAGGGGAAGTCTATGGAGCAGCTCCTGCCGAGCACTCTCAGCAGTTTTATTTGGGTACAGCGATTAAGGGATGAGGTGTGCCAAAGAACCGCCACCTGGCGAGGACTGACACCGTGTCGATGTCACCTGAAGTCGGAGGCGGCGGCGGTTAAAACGGCTCCAGCAGCATACTGGGCTTCGCTGACCTTTGACCTTCTCACAGAGCACTCACTCACTCATCTACTGTACTGTGCGTCATATAGAGTAGTATATACGCAGGAAAAACTCAAAAATTATCATTTCACTTTTGCTTCTTCGCAAATATCAATAATACAACATCATTGTCGGGATGTGAATGTAGATTTTTATCGCTTTTGTTTTTTAGGGAGTCACAAATATAGGCTATAAATGTGGAGTTACTGTATATACAGTCTGTTAAAGTAGCATTATTTTAATTTAAATAAATATCTGTCCATTAGGGCTGCAATTAACGATTATTTTTATAGTCAATGAATCTGATTCTCTCGATTAATCAGTTAGTTGTTTAGTCAATGTATAAAAAAAAGTGAAAAATGGTGAAAACTCAAAAATATTCAGTTTACTGTCATAGAAAAGCAAAAGTATTCACATTTAAGAACTTTGGAACGGAGAATTTGTCACAGTTTGACTGTTTCTTCTTGACAAAATTCCTCAAACTGATTAACTGCTGCAGCTCTACGGTCAAGTCACAATCTATTGCTGAACCAATGAATGGTCTGCTGTGGTGCAATATACAGTTGCAGTATTATTATTATTATTATTATTTTACATACATATAACATGTCATCTTTATATACTGTTTTGTTTATGTTATATATTATATATTATGAATACATATTTCTTCTGTGCAATAACGGTTAACAACAATGTGCAATAATACCACCTCCATGTGAAATATTCCAATTCTGAAAATGTGCAATAACATAACATGTAATGTGCAATAACTTTTTTATTTTACTTACTTAAAATAGTGCAATAACTGTTTTTACTTACTTGTAGCAAAAACTGTTTTAGCCATACCACTGGAAATATTATGCCTTACTACTGTAAATAATATTTTATCTCGTACATAACTTTATTTATGTCTTTCTATTTTATTTGAAGCTATCTATTTCTTACATTTTTTACATTTGACTGAGCACCATGTGGTCCTAATTTCATTGTATGCACTGTCATATAATGACAATAAAGGCTTTGATTTGATTGATTACAAACAAAAAGAATCCAAGCTGCTAAACTCTGAGCACAAAGACTGAAATCTTATGGATTATCTCTGTCATATATTTGAAAGCGTGCATTTGTGATGCAGCTGGTGGGTTAAAATGAGAGTCATTGTGTGTGATTGCAGACCAGCCTGGTGGAAAAGCATGTGGAGCGTATCCTGGGTCTGGAGTCGGCTCTGAGGCAGCGAGACAACTCCCTGCAGAAACTCAACATGCAGCTGCACAGCAAAGACATGCAGTACCTGCAGCTGCACGCCGGCCCGGACGCTCACAGTGAGTGACTGCATCATATATGTCATATATATATATATATATATATATATATGTACCTGAGATAAGCTGGTGTCACTGGAGGTAAATTAAGGTTTCCAGGTTTTCAGTCCATCTGTGACATCTCTTATCTACAATATTTAGACCTTCATCTACAGTTTTAAATGCTCTACATGGGTCCTGGGTTTATTTCCTGTGGCGGTGGATGTTAAAGACAGGAAGTAAACATGGACTCAAGCTGTTGCCTAGCTACACAATTCTGTTGAAATGCACTAAAATGAAGGAGACAGACGGTAATTATAGATATATTTGTGTGTAGAGAATATATATCTTTTCTAAGTATGTTCTAGTAGAAATGTTATTATCAGTAACTGGTCGAAATTCAAAACATTTGTTTGTGTCGTTTCAGTGAATTGGAGGATTTCTCAGTATTATTCAGCCTGCTGCTTCCATCTGTGAAGCCGACTGATCTCTATTGTTTCATAGTCTGTGTCGCCAAATGCTGCAAAACCTGCAAATGCAAATTAATTCCCTGATCAGAAATGTGTAAAAGTTTCAAAGATGCTTTTACTGCATTTATGAGAGCGTAATATCACACAGATCAAACTTTGAATCCTCACAAAGCCTAAACAAGTCTGCAGATTTCCTCATTTTTGGATAAAACCTGCAGTCAGATACTGAGTGTGTTTAACTTGAGCTGTTCTCAAGTCAGTAGATGCTGAACTCTGCCCTCTCCAGCGATGTGGGTGGCTGATGGAAATCTGGAAGAAATGTGTCACCGCCACCTCAACAGATGCCTCCACTGATGCCATAACATAGATAATATACAGTCATGGAAAAAATTATTAGACCACCCTTGTTTTCTTCAATTTCTTGTTCATTCTAATATCTGGTACCACTAAACGTATAATACAATGAACACAACAAAAAATGCAGCTGGTCACATAATACTTTATGTCCTATTTGACATTCTTAAGCTTAATTGATTCCCAGGGTATATAAGAGGCCATTTCATGTCACAAGCAGCACTGCACATGCAAAGGCCTAGAGTGGTTTCCTGCTTACATTCAAGCCGTAGCACAACTCAGAAGTTGTCAGCTCTCACATAATGCCTAAAACAAAAGAATTATGTGAAGCAACAAAGGCAGCCATCTTGGCACTGCTGGAAATTGGCATGAGTGAGAGACAGGGAGCGAAAAAACTGAAGATCTCCAAGACAGCCGTTCATTCCAACAAAAAAAAACAAGCTGAACATGGCACTATCAAATTGCTACCTGGCCGTGGCAGGAAACGTCTTTCTACCCCACGAGATGACCGTGCACTCATCCGTTCCTGTGTCAGGAATCGTCGTCAGACCTCCAGGGACCTTAAAAATGAGTGGGCACTGTCGAGAAATGTGACTTGCTCGGCAAGGACAGTTCGAAACCGACTTGTTGAAGCTGGTTTGAAGTCACACAGAGCACGCAAGAAGCCCTTCATCAATGAAAGGCAGAGGAAGGCCCGGTTACTCTTTGCTCGAGACCACAAGGATTGGACTGTTGATGATTGAGCTAAGGTTCTCTTCAGTGATGAATCCAATTTTGAATTGATGCCCACTCCAGCCAACTTACTGGTTAGGAGGAAGCCTGGAGAAGCTTACAACCCAGACTGTCTTGCCCCTACAGTAAAACATGGGGGTGGATCAGTCATGAGCTGGGGTTGTTTCAGTCTGAGTGGAACAGGGCAAATGCAATTGTGTGAAGGCCGAATGAACCAGGTCAAGTACAGGACTACCCTTGAAAACAGTCTTCTTCCATCAGCTGGAAAACTCTTTCCTGCCTCGAATGACTGGATTTTCCAACAAGACAATGCCCCTTGCCACACGGCAAGGTCAGTTAAAGCCTGGATGGAGAACCACAACATTCGCACCATGCCTTGGCCTGCTCAATCACCAGATCTTAATCCAATTGAAAACCTGTGGAAAATCATCAAACTCAAAATGGAGAACCACAAGCCCAAAAACAAAGAAAATTTGTTTGAATTTGTCCAACAGGAATGGGCTGCTGTGACAGCAGAACAATGTCAGAAGCTGGTGGAGAGCATGCCAAGACGCATGGCTGCAGTCATCAAAAACAATGGTTATGCAATCAAGTATTAACTCTTGTATCATGTGTTTAAAGCAAACAGAAAAGAAAACATGGAATGCTTAAAAGTAGTGTTTTTGGCGGTACAATGCCATAGCTATTGATGTAAGAATTTAAGTAATTTTGGTTATTATCAAGAAAACCATGGAAAATGAATAATCCTTAGTTCTTAAATTAAACTCTCATGAGCTATTTTTGTTGTTATCATTATAATTGTCCAAACAAATGTACCTTTAGTTGAGCCAGGCATTAAAATTAACAAGAAATTGAAGAAAACAAGGGTGGTCTAATAATTTTTTCCATGACTGGAAGATATTTATTACCTTAACAGGCTGTTCTCAAACACCGTTCACAGCTATACCTACTAAATCTGTATATAACCCATGAAATCAGTTCAGATGGAATCCAAGTAACTGAGAACAGGGAAGTAGAAATGCTTGCAAACGTCTGTACTTATGTTAAGACACCTCCAGTGTTATTTCAACCCAAATCACTGACCTTTCCTAAACCCAACTAAGTATGTTTTTGTCACAGAACTGCTGTCCTTAAGTCACACCACTTCCAGTTTGCCACAACCATGAACTTTTCCCAAGGAAGTAGATGTCTTGCCTTATCCCAACTAAGTAGTTTGGCGCCTAAACCTAACTAAGTAGTTTTATAACCTAACTCAAAGTTGTACTGTTGCCTAAACCTAACCAAGGCAATGTTTTCATAATCCCAAGTAGTTTTGTAGCCTAAATCTAAGTTGTATTGTTGCCTAAACCTAACCAAGGCAATGTTTTCATAATCCTAACTAAGTAATGGTGTTGCCTAAGTAGAGTAGCCTAAGTAAAGTAGATTTGCTGCCTAAACCCAATCAAGTTCTTTCCTCTGAAGACGGAAGTTTATTTTTGCAGTTTAGCTCAACTGGATCTAACCATGATCTTTTCCTAAGGAAGCAGATTTCTTGCCTTATCCCAACCAAGTAGTTTGGTGCCTAAACCTAAGTAGTTTTAGTGCCTAACTCGAACCAAAACAGTCTTTTCCCTAAATAGTTTTCTTGCCTAACCCTAACCAAAAAAATCTTTTCCCGAAACAGTTTTCTTGCCTAACCCTAAACAAAACAACCTTTTCCATAGCCGTTTTCTTGCCTAAACCTAATTAAACCATTTTTTTCCCTAAAAATCAAATCAATCAAATAAAAAAACTCAATAAGCAGTTTTGTTGCCTAACCTTAATCAAAACAATCTTTTCCGAAGCAGTTTTGTTGCCTAACCCTAACCAAAACAGTCTTTTCCAAAACGGTTTTGTTGCCTAATCCTAATTAAGCTGATGTTTTCAAATCAATCAAATAAAAAACAACAAGTATATTTGCTGCCTAAACTTAACTAAGTTGTTTCCTCTGAAGACAGAAGTTTATTTTGCAGGAAAACTCCACCTTTCTGTAAGAGAACACCTTGATGAAGAGGAGGCATCATTTTGCAGCTAACTCTCGTATTTCATGGAATAAATTCAGCTTGTTTGTGACTGAATTTGTGTGTGAGGAGGCGTGACAGTTTGTCAGGTAGTGCTGTTGATTTATAGCAGTGTATGAACGTGAGAATGTGGCTGCAGTATGTGTGGCTGCACCTCCAGTATAAAAGATGATGTACTGTTAGCGTCTTCTGGCTCAAGGACTGAGTTCTGTGTGAGCGAAGCTGAGTCACTAACATTCCCACACAGATCACCTGACCCAGGTACGAGCTGAAAGACGCCGTCCTTGGATGGAGTTAGCGCTTTCATATTTCATGTATTTTCATATTCATGTATAGTACAACAGCGTTGACAGTATGGACAGCAGAAGAGCATAGATCAGAGGTGAAGAAGCATGAAGTGAAAATGTAGTGGTCACCTCCTCCTTCTCTCCCAGTGCTGGACTGTCCGGCGTTGACCCTGCAGAGCTCCCGTAGCCTGGACGCCCTGTCCGACCTGAAGCTGCAGCGGCTGGAGGCCGAGCTGGAGGGGGCCCGACACGAGGCCCAGGGGGCCTGTCAGAGGGAGGAGGAGCTGAAGGGGGAGTGCGAGAGGCTGAAGGAGGACATGAGGATGCTGCAGAACAGCCAGAGGGACAGGGTCAGTGCTGGCGTCTTAAAATATGGAGAGAGGAAGAGCGTTTCTGTGACGCACTCCCTGATCGATCAGCCTTTACAAATGTGTTAGAGCACCACCTATCATGTTTGTCTCAAAGATCCTCCAGCATCATCTCCTTCACTTTAACTTTAACTCTTTCTTCCTCACTGAGTTCACTACTCATCGCCATTTTGAACAGGAGTGAGGAATTTAACCTGAAACTGATTACACTCAAAGATTAATTATTAAATTGCTAAGAAACTATTTTGATAATCAATTGATTGGTTTGAGGAACTTTTCAAGTTCAAAATTTTCTTATTTTCTTAAATGTCTACAACTTTTGCTTTATTTATTCCTCTAGGATAGTTAACAGAATATTTTCACCATTTTCTCACATTTTACAGATCAAACAGCTAATCAATTAATAACTGATTAGCTGTTGATTAGGTTAATTGAAATAACCTGCATTTATGCTGCAGTCAATATTCTACATAAATAAATAGTTTAGTAATAGTCCATTGTTATTGGTTCTGATAGGCTAGCTTTGTGCTAAGCTAAGCTGCCAGGCCTCTGGTGGTGGGTATATATTTACAGACAGATAGATAGATAGATAGATAGATAGATAGACAGACAGACAGATAGATAGACAGACAGATAGATAGATAGATTCTTAAAAGACTACTTTTATGGGTGATTTGCTGCCATGGAGATCATATTATAGTCAAAAAAGTCATTTATCCCTGCTAATAAGAAGAGCTTCTTGGATGACTTGACCTGCACACATAAAACCAGAAAAAGGTGCAGCTATAATAATAATTACTCATGACTGTTTCTCTCTGACAGTGTTATCTTCAAACATGTTGTCTCGATGGGCTCTTGCTGTCAGATTTTGTCCAACATTCAACCAGCACCTGCATGCTAATCTAATTTCACGCTCTATTTCGACAGGAAATGACTTCTCCGTGCAAGCAGTGTGATGTGGAGTGGATAAAGAAGGTGGGAGATGAGCAGTAAGTGACCACAGAGCATCTCTGGGAGAAGGGAGGGTTAGAGGAAATAAAGGTAGTGAAAATAAAGACGTGATGAGCTCAGGCTGACCTGCAGGGGCCTCATTAACAAAGGAGTGTGCACAAAATCTGCATTTTAATATACATACTCCTCTGTGTGCATTCAAGTGGAACTCATGTTTCTCTATCACACATCTGGAAACAGATGGTCTGAGCAGTAGGGGGCAGTGTGGGCACAGTGGAAGACACCTTCCTGTCCACTTCCTCCTCTCTTTAAGGCATTAAGTCCAGTCTATTTATTCTTCGTAAGCCACACCTGAAACCACACTAAAGGAGCAACAGTGAGCTTCAGCAGCTGCAGTGTTTCCACTCGTTTTATCTTCGGTGCCCCATTCAGGCATGGCACGACTTGTTGACAAGGAGTTGCAGGTAAAAACCACAGCAGGTTGGCCAGACGACTCCCACGCAGTGAAACCCCAGAAGGGTTTCGATGGGGAGCAAACTGAAAGTAAAATGGTGCATGTGGTGGGAGCCCACGACTTTTTCCAGACCTTGGTCACCTTCTGGTTTTACTCAGCAATATCAGTCAAACTCCCACTGAAAACCTACGAGGCCTTTCATTACGTTTCCTGGCTCTTTTTCTTGTAATTGGGCTCATTTAGTGTAAACTGCACAGATTGATATGGAGCATATTAACACAACAAGAGTCATCAGCTCTTCAAAAAAAAAAAAAAAAGATCATTTGGACATCAAATCACTCACATCAGGGGCTTAAAATGACTTTTCTGAAATATACCCAGATCATTTTCATGCTATGATTATGGCTATGTGTTCATAAATCCATCAGCTTAACAATTGTTGTAATATCCTGCTATTACAAAATGAAATTACTGCACATCTAGAAGCCTGTGAAGGCTATAAGCTAGGCTAATTAACTAAATGTAGAAGTGCATTCAAAGTTATCTCTCAAAGGAAATAGTCTTTTACCAGCCTGTAAAACACACAGAAACATATAAATGACATCCAGCAACATGGATGATCATATAAATGTTGAAAATTGTTTAACATTTATAGTGTGTGAGAAAATAATTAGTCAAATGTCACTGGCAGGAAAGAGGCCGGACATTTAGGATTCATCAAGTGAGACAGCGCTGATGAAAACTAATCTCAAAATGTTTAAATTATTGCATGTTATGTCACTTTTGGTATGATTGATCTGATAAAAAGGATAAAAGTATTGATGAACTGAAGCAAATGAAGTCCAGGTTTAACCACAGAGAAACTATAAATATATATATGAAACATCATATATCAATTTACAAACTCTCACGTCAAATAATCCAACAGTGATCCAGTCGTATGCTCACTAATTCACAAACATGCCTCTTCAATAAAACATCATTTTAAATGCTTAAACACTCCAAAGGTTCCAGTGAAGATGCATTAAAAAAAACTCTTGGATTATTCTGCATTAACTCAAATGCCTGTTTTGTGGGTGAATTATTCCTTTAAAAGAACTGATGTTATTTAAATGCAGGAAATTCTCCACAGCAACAACTCACCTAAAAGTAAAGCAAACGTTATTTCATCTTCCATAAGTCACAAAATATTGTTTCTGAGGCAAATCTCACAGCTTTATTTATGGCTTTTCACTCCTAAACTAGTAATAAAACGTGAACCAATCACACACTGCTGTAGATGCTGGCACCCCCACCCCTCCACTTCCCCTCTTCAGAGCGACTGACTAATCCCTCAACTTTCAGAAAACCTGAGCTGTTTCCAATAAATCACAACATGAAGTTCAACTCCACAACTCTTGCTGGAAAAAAAAATGGTGAAGACATGTTGCTCTGAAAACCATAAAGTGAACCTTTCATATTTCCATTATTTGATTTTGATGATTTTGTGCAGGTGGTACAGGCCAACAGGCTCTGAGGACAGTTTGACGCCTCGTCATGTTTGGCTGAAAGTGCCTCATGCAAGCGTGAAAAGCTGAAAAGCTCTCCTCTGTTTGATGCCACCAGGCCGAAGGCTCGCGGCCAAAACTCTGCTAGCTCGTTTCTTTTGAATATTTTGCTCTAGGAAGATTTATGACGACCCGACCATCAATCATCATCATTAATGTTTTATTTAGTGCATGTTTTAGCCCCCAAAGATGGAAATTTAGTGCATGTTTTAGCCTCCAGAGAGGGCACTTTAGTGCACAATTTAGTGCATATTTTAGCCTCCAAAGATGGTAATTTAGTGCATGTTTAAGCCTCCAGAGAGGGCACTTTAGTGCACAATTTAGTGCATGTTTTAGCCTCCAAAGAGGGCACTTTAGTGCACAATTGAGTGCATGTTTTAGCCTCCAAAGAGGGCACTTTAGTGCACAATTGAGTGCATGTTTTAGCCTGCAAAGAGGACACTTAAGTACAAGTTTTAGCCTCCAAAGAGGGCACTTAAGTGCAAGTTTTAGCCTCCAAAGAGGGCACTTAAGTGCAAGTTTTAGCCTCCAAAGAGGGCACTTTAGTGCATAATTTAGTGCATGTTTTAGCCTCCAAAGAGGATATTTAGCACGTTTTTCAACAATCGGGCCACGAATGAATGTAAGGTCATGTGATTGTTTATTTAAACTCACATTCTGGTGACTTTATATTGAATTTGTCTGCTTTTTTTGTAAAAAATAAACAGATAAATAAATAAACCAACACCAACCCCACAGAAAATAGGCCTAATAACACCACTGACTGTGAGGATTAACAACAAAGAGGAGCTTTCTTTGAAACGTCCGGTCAGGTCAGAGGTCAGATTTCTGCCCACACAACACGCTCTCGTATCGGATCGATCCAGCGGCACGAATCTTTCACCAATGCTGCATCTGCACTATCACACGCCTCCTACTCACCTCGTACGGTACGTTCGCACAGATGCATGCTGGATAAGAGTATTTTTAGACGTGTGGCAATGAAAACAAAACACCTAATTTCAAAGACTTTGTGAGATGATCGAGGGAAGCCTGTCGAGTTTTACTACATGAGCGAGAGGCAATCGCAGCCTCTCACACACTTCAAAACACACAAAGTGTGAAGAGGAAGAGGTGCATGAAGGAAGTCAGTATACACCTGTGATCAGAGACAGAGAAGGGGCCAAAGCAGAGCTGAGAGTCACCTTCCAGTCCTATATTAATATCATACGCCACGCTCCGCCCACCGTGCCAGTAAGTAACATCATGATCGATATTTTCCTACCGATGCAAAGAACAGGATTCATGTGTTTGCAGGAGATTTCAGACGACCCTGAATCAGACGACTTTCACCACAAAGAGGGTTGGAAGGGGGTTCGAGAGCCCACTCTGTCTGAATCGCTGGTGGAAAACATGGTGGGCCAGCAAAGCATGGAAGCTATGACTTACTCTGAAGTAGTGATCTTTGTGTCCTCTCAGGGGGTGATGGTGTGGTGAGTTTAAACGTGCAGAAGCAGCACAGTGAGCAAAATAATCTGTTGTTAACCCTTAAACACCTAAGGTGTCGACACATCGCACATGAGCACTTTGGATTACCGTAATGACATAATGATTTGTGCTATCTGGAAAAATCCAACGGTTTCTGAAAGCTGAGACATTGAGCTTTACAACCAATATGTCATGATGATAATTTCAATGGAAGCTGGTGAAGCAGCCTCTTTGCTCCCTGTGGTAAAAGAAATGCCTGTGTACACAGTAGTTTACATTTTATGGACAATTTTTGCACATTTAGAGACAGACTCACAAAATTGTACCATAAATACTTTTCACACTTTTCACAATTCAACTTTCTCATATAAAATCTGTTATCTGTGTTCAATTGTATTGTTTTTTTTCCCAATAAAACTCTAAAATCATTTTTTAAACTATATTTAACGTGCAGTAAACTGTAAATAATTGCCAGATATTTTAATTTCCAAGTCTTCTACTGAAACTTTGAGGCTCATGCGTTAAAGGGTTAAAGTAGAGAAGGACTTAGGTTTCCTCTAATGTGCTCAGACTTAAGCATGCTGGGAAACTTTTCATTCGACAGCATGTTTTATTTGCTGTGTGGGCAGAAAGGGATGTTTTTCTTTTTTCGGGTGCTGCAGTCGAAGTTCACACCTGTTCCTATCTGTGCAGAAGAAACCCCAGGACATGCATCAGTCATGTTTATCTGCCACCATCTCTACAAGGCCAATTCTCATCAACAAAGAGGCTTAAAATTAGTTCTCGACAGTTTATCAGGCGACGATGTGGCACTCTGTAAATTTCTGTTCATGGTGTGTGGCAGGCGGTCAAGATACTTCATTATAGTTCAGTATGTTTAATATAACTCTTTGAGTGTCAGCTGTTTTATAAAACAGAAAGTGTCTTGTTCCAGACATAAACATATAGTATCTAAGTTTTGCAGAACACAAAAGGCTGAAACCTGGTTTGAACCGTGTGAGGTTTTGACAAACCCATTCATGAAACTAATCAGACCTTTGAAATGCTGCTCTTGATACAGGCGGGTGACTCACGCCGTCTGGGCAGGATAAACTGATTATCAGATTTCAGGGTTTCACGTCTCATAATTAACACTCTAATCTACCACTGTCAGCGCTGGAGCGGCTGAGTTTCAGGTCAGCGCTGGGGCGTTCATGAAAACTGGTTAGACATTTGAGATAAGCCGTGCACTGTCAGATTTGAGGGCAGTGACTGACTAGTCGCTTGGTTCGCTCTCTTCTTCTCACCACATACAGTAAATATCGCTCTTCATCCCATCTTAAGCATTAAATAGACACTTCCTTGTATCTAGCTGACTGACAGTAATTCATGCCGTGGGACTGGGATCAGTTTGGAGCTAATGAGCTGAGTCAAAGTCAGCTCGTTGCCATGGTTTAGCTGCAGAGCCGTCCTTGTTTACGCTTCTGGAAATAGAGTTGCTCCGTCAGCGAGGCCCCTCAGACAGTCATGACACATCTCGCATGAAATGGTGTGATTTTATGCACTTCAAATTATTCGCTGCGATTTGCACTCTAAAAATATGAGCCCGCTCAATTAAGCGGCCTGATTTTGTGCTGCACAGCTCGTTCAGTTTCAGACATGCGGCTGTGATTAGCTGCCATGTTGTAACAGATTAACGTGCTCTGTGATGCTAATTATGATGCTAATGACATGATCGCCTCCTCTCCTGCAGGGTGAACTTGGCTCTGGCCTACACAGAGTTAACGGAGGAGCTGGGTCGCCTCCAGGCACTGAGCTCCAAGCAGACGGAGATCCTGAGGAAAGCGTCACAGGAGCAGGCCAGTCCAGGTTAGTCCAGACTAGACCAGGTTAGTCCAGACTAGTCAAAGTTAGCCCAGGACGGGCTCTTTAAAAAGTAAAATACACAGCAGGTGACTGGATGAACCATCTGTCAATCAAATGAAAGTAACTGACGGCGAAGAACTGATGCTATTGCAGCACTTTCACCACAAACTTTTTTCACATCCAGGTCCCTAAACTGACGCAAATTAAACAACTGACCCCATTTTATGAGATTTAAGTGTGTGAAAAAGAGTCATGAAAGAGAGAAAATAAAACTCTGATAATAACCAATGAAATTCTTTTGCAAGGGATTACCCAAAAATAAAAAGACAAATAAAAAAAAAACAATAAAAAATAAATAAAACATATAAAATATAAGTAAAAAATTACCAAAAAAATAATTATAGCCTTACTATATATAACAAATACTTTAATACATTCCTGTGTTTCTCTGTGCATAAATAAAAAGCTTCTGCTCGTGATGTTTTGCTTCAGTTTTCTCACTTAGTAGTAAAAGACGTCCAACTTCCAAGTGCTAAACAGTAGCAACACCTTCCTCTTCCTGCACACAGTGAATATCTCACTGAGCTGTAGATGATACAAGCTGGGAAATGATGAGAAATCACTGAGGGAAAACACAGAAAAGCCCCAAAATGCATTTAACTTTTCCCTGAAGTCGCGGTTTGTCACATTAATACAGAAAATGCGACTCAAACAGCACTTTCTGTTTAATTAGTTACAGGATCGTTTTTGATTTGAATGCCTCTTGGACATCTTAAACAACAAAATAAGAAATGTGTTTTTTTTTTTTTTCCTTGGATTGTTTGAATAATCAGAGAGGTGGGAATTCATGTGGAGCCAGAAAAGCTCTCCTGGGTGTTTGTACAGTAAGAATGAGCGTAAACTGAAGTGTTTCCACCACCGACACCTCCTCCCTTTTAACACCTCAAACAACCATAAATGATGTTTCCTCTTTGGAGCATACAGGGCCGACTGACTCATCAACACATCTCATTTACTATTACCCAAAAGTGATCCACACCTTTTTATGAATGCACACAGGATCGTAATATGCATTTAAATTAACTGGTCGGTAATAAGGTTTGTTGGGTAAAAACTGACATGAATGGCATATTTGAGTGTAATAAAAATGACATTTTCTCCTGCTTCTGCTGGAAATGTCAACAGCTAAATTTACGTATCTGATGTTTGTAGATGTGTGTAGATGTCTCCGCTCACATTACGCTGCATGTGGACGCCTTAATATTAATTCTTCCACTTTTCAACCACAGCAGCATTAGCCAGGCTAGCGGTTAGCATCCAAGTTCATATCAAAAGGTGTTGGAGGGGTTTGAGGTCAGGCCTCTTTGCAGACCAGGAAGCAGTTAAACACAAACTGATGCTGCAAAGCTGAAAGATAAAAATCTATCAAACAGCAACGAAGTGTAATTTGTATATATATATATATATATATATATATCTCTTGTAAAATTGCTTTGCATGTCATCCACATAACTGTGAACCAGGAAGTATAAAGAGTCTGAAAACCCAAGAACCCAACGCTAATTTATTTGGCATGTAACTTAAGTTATTCCTCTAAACCACTAGTTTTCCTAAACCTAGCTAAGCAGTTTTGTTGCCTAAACCGAATCAAATTGTTTCGTTTGAAGACAGAGTTTATTTTGAAAAGAGTGCATGCATATAAGGAGCTGAAACAGACCCGTGTTGATCACATTTGTAGGAAAACGCAGAAAAACTTGAACTGCAGGACATCAGATGAACCTTCACTGCTGAACCTTGTGTGTTTGTTTTTCGTCCCTCAGTCCAGCTCCACTCTCCCATCCACCACCAGCGCCACTCTCCAGTGTCCCAGCGCCACTCGCCCATCTCCCAGCGCCACTCTCCGGTCCCACCTCCACCACCACACCACTCCCCAATCCCACAGAGACGCTCCCCAGTGCTGCAGCGCCTCTCCCCGGACATGCACCGCCGCTCGCCCCTGCTGGATGTCAACGACGGCCCGGCCTCTTACTCCTGCCGGCCGCCCACCCAGCACCTGAGGGCCAGCTTCCAGGGCCGGCGCAGTTACTCGGAGGTGGCGGACCCCTCCGCCTACCAGTGCCCTCCCCGCTTCTCCCTGGACCCTGTTTCCACCCTGCCCAAGCCTCGGCCCTACATCGATGGCTACGCTAAACAGCAGCAACACGTGGGCTCTCCTCACGGTGGACTGCAGCACAGAGGCTCCCCGTCGCCCCATCAGGGCGGCGCAGGAGGGGACGGCGGCCTCGGGGAGAACGCCATCCGCCACTCAAGAGAGATGCCCTTCCCGTTGTCTGAGGTGGCCCACCTCCATTTTGAGCCCCCTCCTCCCTCCACGCCGGCCCCCCAGCCCCCACAGTCCTCTGAAGACGAGGAGGAGTGGGCCTGCCCGCATCCCATCAGCCCGCCTCGGACTCTGGGTGCGTTATCCTCGGCGGTGCCCAGTGGCGTCATGAGAGGCCCGGCGTCCTGCTCAGTCTTCCCCATCCCCCAGAGGGCCAACACCCTCAGCTGCCACCCACAGCCGGGCTACATGTCAGCAGAGCACGCTCAGTCCTGGCCTTCGATCAACGTGAGTTCAAACTGTGAAACACAATAACATGGGCTAAAAAGAGAGACACGTCCAGGCTGAAAAAAGACACGGCTGATTGTGAAACATGAAGCAACATTTAAAAAAAAGTTACTGAGCTGGTTCTCAGGAAATAACTGGAACATAATTATTAAACACAAATATATTTATTTGCTTCCTCTCTGAGGATGAGAAGAAGACATTTGATATCAGTCCGATGTGTTTGGCCGAACAAAATCCACCGGTCAACACTCAATTTAACTAAATTTAACTCATTAACTTTGAGAAGTGATTATTTATGAGAATAAAGTCATGATTTACGGTGTAGTGGTTAGCACTGTCGCCTCACAGCAAGGAGGTATGGGTTTGAATCCTGGGCCCGGGGCCTTTCTGTGTAGAGTTTGCATGTTCTCCTCATGTCTTTATTCTCAAAGTCTATGAATTTTTTTTCTCAATGTGGCCCTAATACTCCATCGTACAAGATATACAGTATGTAAATAAAAAAGCAATATATATTTCTATAGTATCTTAAAAAATATGTAAAATTCACCATAGCAGTGGAGGATTAGATTTTTTATTTTTCTTAAATTAAATAATAAGTCATAATCAAGCTTGTTGCTGTGTTGATACTGTGGAAACCATTTAAAATATTCACTACGTTCTGTGTGGATACTTCAAGATGTTTTACTTTATTATCGTATTCAGAAACTGAAACAACTCGTCAGGATTTCTGTCTGGTTTGTGACGTCACTAGTCGACAACATTTAGACCACCTCACAGTTTTAAACGCTCCCACTTCATTTCCTGTTAGGATGTGAATGACATCAGCTGACAGGAAGTGAACATGGAGCCAGGCTGGATTTCCATCTATCTTCTGTTTTTTTCGCCCTGCAGCTCTGGATGGAGACCGAAGAGAGCGACATGCGGAGCTGCCCTCTCTGCCAGCTGATATTCCCCGTCGGTTACCCGGACGACGCCCTCATCAAGCACATCGACTCCCACCTGGAGAACAGCAAGATCTGATCGCCACGGCAACCAGCCTGTGCGCTCACACACACGCACACACATATCTGATTAGTTGATGACGTGACCAGTTAGCTTCTGGATGGGATGCAAAATGAGCGCACGAGGCCTGATTTATTCTGGGAAGACGTCGATCCCTTGTGGACGTCTGACAGCCGCCACCGGCTCTAGTTGCTGCCGTTTCGTTGTCTCGAGTCTCGTTGCGCGTTTTTAGGCGGTTTCCGGGTGTCATGTTGTTGTTTTTTTGTTTTCCGTTTCACAGAGCAGTTACACTTTGATTTAGCAAAGTAAGCCAAAGACGACGAGGCACGCCGGTTAGCTTCAGCGTTCATCAGTTAACGATCAGGGAGATCTGAGGCGTCTTTTCTTGACAGACTACTTAGCTTTAACTACCGTTCATCACTTAACGCTTGTGATCTGGTAGAAGCTGGCTTATTGATTGATGGTCTATATGATGCGTCAGTTAAGAAAGTACAAAACATTCCAGTCTCACATTTTATCTGCCGATAAATCAAACCGGGGAACTCTAATGTGAAAGTTTAACCTGAAAGTCACGGTGATGCCCTGCAGGGCGGGGCACTGGCGTCGATGGAGTGGAGGGAAATTTTTAGCCAGATCTACTTTTATGCTTGCGGCTTGTTCAAAAAAGTACCTTAGCACTTTAATTTGGCGCAGCCTGCATCCGTTTTCACGTACTGTATATTTTTCCATGTATAATTTACGATTTATATTGTCTATCTGGAAGGCAAAAAAATGAGATATATTTTTGCAAACCTTGATGCACCACGCGTCTCATGTTGGTGTTTTTCTTGTGTGCTTGAGCACTTCTGTATATAAAGAGGTCAAAGGGTCAAAATCCCACCGACACACAAGTCATCACCTGGGATTCCCTTCGGTCTTCCTGAGGATGTGAACAAAACAGTTTGATGTTACGAGAAAAAAAAAAAGAAAAGTCGGCTGCATGAGATGAAGACCTGCTTTGAGGATAAAAGTGGCAAAAAGACTTTTTAAAAGTGTACTGTATTTCTATCTTGGAGCCAGGAACTTCATCTCCAAACAGCAAAGTTATCTCAGCAGGGTTTCATTTTTGATACATGGGTTTCATTTATATCTCGAGTGGAATCTCATCTCAAGATCTACTTGTGGGACTTGAACTTTTTTTTTTTGAATAAAAGGGGGGAAAAAAGAAAAACACAAAGTTACACTGATGTCAGCTAATCTGAGGCTTTCGGTTCCATGTGCAGTTTCTATAATGCAGGGGACGTCCCTGCACCCACTCATGCATTTAAAGTGGCTGCAAGTTACTGAGGAGGTGAAATGAGGCAGATTAGAGCAAATTTGGGCTGTGATTGTGGCTGCAGGATGATGTATGGTGGTTTCAAGTCCTGGAGGCTACGAATGTCTAACAAAGGGTTAAAGAAAAGAGAGTTTTCAGGAAAATCAGAGTTAAGGATAACTGGTTTATCACCACCTGGACACTCGTCTTGCTGGCTACGATAATGTTTCACTCACCTTGTTGATTGCTGAGATCTGGGAGAGCGCTGACGTCTCGGACTAAAGCTAACAAGTGCTTTCATAGTTGATTAATAGTCCATTAATAGTCCATAATCCATTAATCTGTAGATTATGTCAGTGATTAATGTTGGAAATGGTGAAAAATCACAATAAAATGTCATGTTTTGTCCAAAAGAAAACAGAAAATACTCACATTTAAGCTGGAATCAGAGATTTTCTTTTACTTTTTCGTCTTGAAAAATCCCTCAAATTGATTAATTGAGTATCATGATAGTTGACGATTAATTTAACAATTGACAACTAATCGTTTAATTGATTAATTGCTGCAGTTCTTCTAACAGATGATGATGAGTTGCTGAACTGCTGTTGCTGGCGAAATAACTGCTAACAACTATTTTGTTCACCTAAAAAGTTTCATTAAGTCGCTATGAACTGCTAGCCTACATGTTAGCTGAGCAGTAGCTCTGTCACAAACAGGATAAGAGTTGTTTTTTTTTTTCAGGAAGATTTTTTTTGTATCAATGCCTCATAATTGTCTAAAACACTCCACTTTTGTCAGCTGGTTAGACTGTTATCAGTTCATTAAATGAGCATTATCAGTGGTTATCAGCCTCAGATATGGGTCGGTAGGGCCCTGCTACACCCACTAATAGGTTTTATCATCGATTCACTTGAAACAAGGTATAAAAGATGACAACTTCAACCTTGAGTGACCATAATAACTATGACAAATCATGTCTGGTTGATAGTTGACTTTGTGATCACAAGCATTAAGTTTCATTTTTAACAGTAATTTTAACCCAAAACACCTTTTTTTCCCTAAACTTACCTAGGTAGTTTTGTTGCCTAGACTTAATGACCTTTTGTTTGTGTTATAATATAACGTTAACATGTTTTAACATAGTCGGCCCCTAATGACCCTCATCTATGATGCTGAAAGTGATTGATAAAGCACTTTTAATGGCCTAATAAGAGGCGATTCAGGTGGTTTTATGGAGCAGTTACTCTGATGGAGGAAGTTAATCTAAAGTGATTAAGCTGTGATGATGAAATTCATGCAAGAAATCGTTGCATGAAGCTCGTTTACGGCTTTGTTTTAATCATTTTAAAGGCTCCAAATAAGAGGATTTCCTGCAGCGTACTACAGCCGAGGCGCCTTGCCTTTTTAATTTACACTTTTATGAGACCTAGAACGAGCAGAGGGCACCTATCAAGCTAATATTGTTTGATCCCATCATGCAGTCAGAAATGTATGTCGCAATTTAAAGAAAAAATTGCAGTTTTTTTTCTTTACAGATAGGAAATGCATCTACCACCTTCACAAACCACATTCTGCAGGGAAACCCTGAAAACTATTGAGAATTTTACAGGAAATAAGGTGAGGTTCATCTGATTTCAGCAATTAACTCTGTGATTACTGTACCAAACTGAAAAAAAGTGGAATGATCCTTTAGAGAGAGTCCTTACATCCTGAGATGTACAATAAAAAATGAAAGGTATATGGAGATACTTGACCCTGTTACTCTATACTGTATGTATGTTCCTGTATCACTCTGTGTAAAAATTATTTAAAGTTGTACAGACAGGTATTTTGCAAGTGTGTCAGGCTAATGCAACATGTACTCTATTAATCAACTTCAAATTGGAGTGTCTGTAAATCAGTATATATATATATAATCCTTGCCACCACCACCACACTACATATGAAATATATGAGAGTTATACACAAGTACTACCCTACACCTTTCCTCTTTTACTCACTATGTAGTGGTATGTCCTCCAGTCAATAATAATATCCAACTACAGATACAAAATCTGTTTGTTTTGAGCTGTGGGATGTATGGCAGCGTGCACCTTCAGCCTCATCACATGTGATCCGTACTAAGAGTGCTCTAGATTTAAATAAAAATTAAAAATGAATGTTTGTCCGATCAAATATAAAGAGATAAAGTATATTTTTCTGGTCTGCAGCAAAGAAAGAAAGAAGCACAACAACTGTGATGTGCATCCGTCGTCAGCAGCGATGATGTAATGTTGCATCATAAACCACAGGAAGTTGAACTGCGTTAAGACGTTATATGAAATATTTAAGAAAAGTAAAATGTACTCCCCCCTCGCCCTGATCACAGGACCTACGTCGGCTCACATCCAAAGACGTTTTAGAAAAACAGGACATGGGATGTTTGCAGGCCACCATGTTTGATGTTTACGCTGTGCTGAGGTCCATCACAGGAAAGTTTGAGCTTTTTATTTCATGGTCAGATCTCATCTGTGTTTCAACTCTTATTTTCTGCACTTAGCTTTACTCTGAAGATTGACAAACACAGCAGAGGGTGTCACATTCAAAGTTATTTATCACCAGATTTACTCAGGAGGCAAACGGCTCAGTCTGACAACGAGTGACAGTTTTTAAAAAAGCCTGTTTTTTTCCTTCCTGTTCATCAGCTGACCTCAGTACTGATGAGAAGAAATACCCAGCAGCACTGCTGGTGTTCAAGGACTTTTACGAGTGTGATGAACAGAAAAAGAAAGCAGTAGGTTTATAAAGAGTCACTTTTTCTTTCTCTTTCTGTCTGTAAATATTCTAATAAATAAACTGGAACATGCACTGAAAGATGGTTTGAAGTGGCCTCTTTCTTTACTGGTATAATATATAGAGCCTGAGGTAAACATTAATATTAACTTTAACTGTTTATTATAATTCACATACTTTTAAAAGACTTTCCAAGGCACAAATGCTGCTACATATTTGTAATGTAAATGTAATAAATCTTCAGGTTGTATATTTGCAGATATAGACATATAGAACTAAAACAACTTTTTTTTTCATAACTAACCTTTTTTTGTATTTTATTTAAAAGCTGCAGATGAAAAATTCATAGTTACATGTTGATATTATGTTAACAAACACCTGTCACCAGTGAGATGCAATGATTAGTTAAATATTTTTGATAAATCAATTAATTGTTGAAGTTATTTTTCGTGCAAAAATGTTCACAAATATATATATAATATAAATGTTTTGAATATGTATTCATATTTGTGTGAATTTCTCTGTGAGATGAATAAAGTATCTATGTTTTAAGCATCAGAGATAAGATACTGAACTGTTAAAATAGATTTTTATTTTGCCAGATAGTTTTGTGAGATACATAAACTTGTAGTTAATTGAATTATTTGATTCTATTACAATCTAGATCTAAAGTAGAGTAAAGGTAATGACGCTCTCTGCTTTATTTAGTGGATTGGTGTTGTTGTTGTCATCCGAGCCACAGTTGAAATCATAAAAATACTGTTGTTTTATTTTAATTTATATCTTCAGTTAGAGCACAAACAAAAAAGCCCCAAAACTACTGATCAATGATTGCAAACATGATGGTGGTGGGAAACAGGTTAAAAGTCCCTAAAATGTTTTATTAGTCTTTAGAACATATTAAATATTAAATCACTGACCTTAATAGTAAAAGTATTTATTAACCAGGAAAAATCCTTGTTTCTGCAGGTAATTTCAGAACAGATGGATCAAATTACTGAAAGTTTTTCTGTCATAAATATCATTTGAGCTTTGATTCACAACTAATAAAAGAGTAGACCCCCCACCCAAAGAAAAAGAAAATAAATCCCCGACCCGCTTTGAGTGAGGTCAAGTTTGTTTTGTTTCCCTCGCATCTACATCTTCAACTGTGCACCACTAACCCCGACCTGCAGCCTCCCTCAGAAAAAAGAGAAACGCACCCACCCATCCGGGCCACAAAACCACAAACCCAAGACTTGAATACAAGAAGCAGCACGGGCGTCGCACACGCTAAGAGAGAAAGTCAGAGAAAAAGCTGCACTTACTGCTCACCTATCAAAAAACAACAAGCAGTTCTTAGAAGTCACCGTTTGTTTTGTCATTTTTGGGTTTCCAGTAATCCTCAGCACCACCTCCACCTCTCACCTGATACTTTTAGCAACAAGGTTACTGTTCAATAAGTGACGATATGTTGCTTTAAAGTGATAGAAATTTAGATTATTGCATGTTATGGATGTAAATTCAACCCTCTAAACGACGTCTCGCTGAGGTTAACATCAGTAGATTTTTTCTTTGCGCTGTGGTCCATCAACTTTTACACACTGTTGGCACATTGATGCTGCTTTTCTCTTATAAAAAATATATTTCCTGTGTTTTTAATTTGACAGCACTGGACATGAATGAATATGGGTGGGTAAGTGCAAGGACTTCACAATACGATAGGTATTGTGATACCTGAGTCACAATGCAATATATAATATTAATATATATAATATTAAAAAAAAATCTATATTATACCAGAAGAAAAAGTATGTGCCATATGTGCCAAAAAGTATATTGCCATATCAATATTGTTTGCCATCCAACAGCAACCTGCAGAATGACCAGTTTCTCTCTGACTACATTAATCCAAGAGAAATAAAATCTTAATCATTTAAAAGAAAAGCTGATTAATGTAAGAGTTAAAAATGATGAAAGCTAGTGAGGAAGGTTACCTCTGCTGTGCTGCTTTTCTGCATATATCTCTTTTAATAAACATGATAATCTATTGAGGACTTGTCTAAATTCATTTTAGTGATAGTTATCAGGTAAACTGAAGCATAGTTTCTTGAAAGAGTGTATATATTTATTTTAGAAATAGAAAGAAAATTATTCTGCTTGGAGTTTTGCAGCTTTAAGGAAAAACATGAAGTGGTATCAGCACAGAAGCTCTGTGAGAATATTTTACCTTTTCCACTTTTGCAGATAGAAGAAAAATGTTTTCCATCCTGTGTTTGGTTCCCACGCAGGAGGCGTCTCAGCAGCCCACTAGATGGCCACATAAACCACATAAACCACAACATGTTATCCATCACGCCATCACTTCACACCACAGCAGACTCTGACGACTCCGAGTCACGTTTACCTTTTGTCATGTTTACAGATTATTATTTGTAAATAAACAGATATAAATAGATCAGTTGTGAACTCTGAACATTGCATGAATGAATGAATTTTAAGTATAATTCAGTGTTTAACACACAAGAAAACCAAAGATCCACTTTCAGTTTCCAAAAGATGCTCTCAGAACATAGAAACCAAAGGGGAAATCCAAAAGGGACTTTTATTTTGAAAAGATAACCTCACTTTTTGTTATCTGTATCCTAAAAATATTCATGTTTTCTCAAAGATGGTCTCACTACAGCAATAATAATAGTGATCAGGTTTATACTTTACCACATATTGGCTGACTCAAATTTAACCTCACTCGTGGATTTAGGGTTAGAGCTGGTGGTGTGACGCTCAGTGAAAGATCAACCACAGTACTGATGGTTGCGTGACACAGCTGATCACACAGATCCACCACCTGCTGGTCCAGTAGGAATCAGCTGACGACATGCTCATTATATCGGCTGGCAGAAGGCCCAGGCCGGAGATCGAAACCCTCGCTGGGCTGAACCAGCACGAAATCAAACCCACAATGACAGGATGACGACACGCTCTGAAACACGTGATCTGCGCGGCTAGATGGTAGACTTGGTGTGAGGCGGTGAACTGCGTTTGAACCGGCGACCTCTGTAACTCACCCATATTGATGGAGGGCAGAGCGTTCGTTCACAACATAACGCTTCAGCGAGCAGAGCGTTGCCCCGGGGAACGTAGGCATTGATGGGGGGAGGGAGGAGAGTGGATGAGTGGATGGATGGATGGATGGATGGTAGATGATGGATGGGTGGATGATGTACGGATGGATAAATGGATGGATGGATGATGGATAGATGAATGATAGATGGGTGGATGGATGATAAATGGGTGGGTGGGTGGATGGATGATAGATGGATGGAGAAGTGGATAATGTATGGATGGATAAATTGATAAATGGATGACAGATGGATAATGATAGATGGAAGGAAGCAAGGATGATGGATGGATGGATGGATGGCAGATGACATATGGATGGATGATGGATGACAGATGACATATGGATGGATGATAACAGATGATGGATGGATGGATGACAGATGGATGGATGGATGGATTGATGGATGGCAGATAATGAATGATGACAGATGGATGGATGGATGGATGGATGGATGGATGGCAGATAATGAATGATGACAGATGGATGGATGATGGATGACAGATGAATGGATGATGAATGGATGGATGGATGATGGCAGATGAATGGATGATGAATGGATTGATGGATGGATGATGAATAGATTGATGGATGGATGGATGATGGCAGATGGATGGATGATGAATGGATGGATGATGGCAGATGGATGGATGATGAATGGATGGATGGATGGATGGATGGATGGATGGATGATGAATGGATTGATGGATGGATGATGAATGGATGGATGGATGGATGATGAATGGATGGATGGATGGATGATGAATGGATTGATGGATGGGTGGATGGATGATGGATAAGAAGAAAACTATAACTTTTCTGAATTCCCTCTTAATGAAATACCAGATATATATTTTGACCATGTGACACTGACAAACTGCAAACATCCATCACATAAATCAAGTCTATGTTTATGTTTGTGTGTCTCCTCCAGATAAACAGTCATGTGACCTCTCCAGGACCCCACAGATCGATCTCCATCAGGGGTGACACTTCATAATTCATTCTCATGTATAACTGTCTAATGTTGCATTAGCGTCGCGCTGTAAAGCGGAGGACATCTCATATGAAACATTCATCTTCACACAGCGTCTCAATGCAGAGCAGACGTTCAAACGTTCCAATCCACGACATGTGATCCATTATGGATGTTCGAGGGTTTCTACAGTTAGTGTTGGGCTGGAGGTGCCAGTTTCTACTGTCAGCACCACCTTCCTCTTTAATATTTGATGGCTTATATCACAGAGGTCTTCACAGGGTGTCCACCTACATGAAATGCCTCTTAGATGTTCATCAGACTGGGTCACTATCATCCTACACTGCTGGAAATGTCCCACAGGTAGGACACTGTAAAAAACTCAAAAATAGTCCCAAGATGACACTCCTCAACTGTCTTTCTTTGTCCACATCTCAAATATATTCAGTAGTGACAAAAAATGTGAACATATTCACATATAAGAAGTTTAAGAAACTGTTGGTGATTAATTTAATAGTTGACGATTAATTGATTAATCGTTGCAGCTCGTTGTGTTGCCAGACAAAAACATGAATCAAATTAAATTTAGCTTAAAAGTGCATAACATATTTTTTTTTAAAAAATATAGTGAAACTATTATGAACCTACTTTAATGCTTGAGGGGTAAATATTTTGACAAATGAAATTTATGATATTCTACAAGCTTTTTATCATTTCCATATGGGACCTTAGACAGCTTATTGCTTTAATTATATGATATGTGACATTTATTTATTCATTTTTCTTTGTATGATTATTTGATTTTGAAAACATGCTGATACAGACTTTGGTCCATGTAAATGAACTTCACTGTAGTTCCCAGTCATAAAATGTACTTCTTCTAATTCAATAAAAGAATGATTGATTAATTTCAGTTTAAAATAGTCTGACTTAATCAATAATCCCAACATGGCGACGGCTAAGTGATACATAAAGGAGCATTGTTGTATTTTCAGTGAACCTTCGACACAAAGAAGTTTTGTTTCATTAAATTTCCTTTAACTCTTTGAGTGCCATTGACGTAAAAATACGTCAAAGTGTTTTTTTTCGGCAGCGGGTCGCTGATCACGCTCTCGTGCAGCTTGTGCTGGGAGATGTAGTCGGAGCATAAAGAGACGGTATACGCCGCAGAGATCAAAACAGGAAGTGGAGAAGATCGAGATTAGATCTTTCTGAAAGCTTTCGACAGAGATTAACAAGGTTACTGAGTGAAACAGCTACACGTGCCGAGCTTCCAAAACTAGACATGTGGACCCAACATGAACTCAGATGACTCGTTCTGCGACTCAAACAAACACTTCCACATCGTCTTTGAGGCAAACAAACCGAGGCAGGTGCTTGAGAATCTGCCAAATCAACCATATGGTGGAAGCAACGAGAGCGAGAGCACAGGAGCTCGTTTCCTCGGACGGACGACATCCGAGCGGTTCTGGACAAAAAGACCCGCTTAACCTCGGCTGCTTTGGGTGACGATGTCTTCTTCAGAAAATGTTCAACACTTTACTGTCAGTTACAATATGGAGTCGAGCATCACTCTGTGACGAGAGAGCCGTCATATCAGCTCAGTGATTGGTGGGCGTACCGCTCGACTCGGGGAGTTTTCATCATTATTCAGAGCCGCATGGCGAACGGGCGCCGTGGCCCTTTTCCCCCCCTTACAGGCAGCAGTATCACAGCTCTGATCTGTCACCCTTCGCTTGCCTTAATGTGTGAAAGCAAGACGTGTTGCGCCTATTAGCACTTCTTGGCGAGGCTGGCATGCTGATCCCTCATCCCCGGGGAGCCCGGCAATATGGTGCCGCATGGTGACCGCCCGCCAGCCCCGGCTCCCGCTGTCACAACACATCACACGTCCCCAACGAGCGCCGCCGCCACACCTCCATCACTGAGGCTGGATGAGTGACGGGAGCGCCGAGTAGCCGGAGCCAGGGGTCCGCCGGGTGGGACGAAAACAAAAACTTTCAGAGGGAGGCTTCATTTTTTTTAATTACTTATTTCATGTTAGATAACCAACCAAACACTGGACTTCACATCCCAAAGAAATGCGAGTTATTTTCAAAACACAACAAGCATATTTTTTTCGCATTAATCGTGCTATTATTTTGTCGCTTTGATGCACCATTACAAGCAACTTCCTGCTGCGGTCATGGAGAAGAACGACGCTTCTGAACGTTTTCGTTTTATTTTGAAAAACTCTCCCAGTGGAGACATCGTTATATGCACCTCGTTTAAAACTGATTTAAAATATCAGTAAAGAACTTCCAGTTTAAGCGAGCGGCTACAAGCTAAGCTAACGCTAAGACATCATCATGATCTGCTGGGAAATGCAGAATTTTGAACATACAATAAAGAATTTCATTTTTAAAAAAAATATTTTGCTGCGTAAACATAACTGCAACTGTTTCAACTGCAACTATTTAACGTTAAATAACACATTAAAAGCAGCCTAAAATGCACTCTCATGACACACACATATGTCGTGCTTTTTATACACCTTCCCATGAGATCAGGTTGATTCATTTTATTTTGATGCATTTCCTAAGCATCTATTGTATCTATCTCTTGTATTTATTATACAGACATTTCCTCTGATTAAATGATATTTTCTCTTATGGGAGACAATAAAAGCAATTATAACCTGCTGTAATATAGAGTTAAGACACACAAAAGATAACTTAGCAGGTAGATTTTAAATTAGCAGCATAAAATAAGTACAAAAATAAGCATGAAAATAAGTATAAAAGTCTTAAAATGCAAATACAAAAATAGGCATAAAAATAAGTATAAAAAAATCATCTATACAGAAATGCAAATCTGAAAATTAGTATGTATTTACAACAGGGGTAAATACAGGGAATGGAAACAGGAAATAAAAATGTATTGCATTGGATGCTAGTCTATGTACAGGATAAATAAATGGTTAAATTTAACAGCAGCAGTGACAGTGTAGTCTGATTTCAAGATTTCCGATGCTGATTAAAATCTTAATTTAACTAATTTTGGAGAAATTTAATGCTGTTGAACTGCTGTGTTTAGGCTGCATGCTCAGTGTGGTTAATATACTACCTCTAAATAACTGTATGATTCATGCATGTTCACCAGATTTCACCGCCTACATCGTCTCATTTATCCATGATTCCTATAAATGAATGCAGTGACATTAAACAGTGTGATTATCAGACTATATGAATAAACTGAGCTTATTTGGGGAATTATATGATAATTCAGAGTGGAGACACACAAACACTCGACAGGATATTAATGATAGTTTCCACTGCTGCTGGATCTGGACCTGATGATGAGTCACGACACTTCCACTGAGTATCACACCAACATGTCAGCCATGATCCACCCACAGCGTCAGTGTTTCTGCGGTGAGCAGATATTCCACAGAAAGAGGAAATGAGCCCGGGTCTAATTTTAAACTCACATAGCTGGTAATTCATGACTTTTACGACATATTTTACTTAAACACAAATATTTTTCTTTACTGTTCAGCCCAGAGTACTGCATGTCAGTTTGTGCTCTGTGTGTGAAAAGGCATGCTCACTTAGTCAACTACTATTTGATATTTGATTCATTTCTGAATCGTTCATGGTTGTCAGAGCATACTCTCAAATTTGGTGATTTCCTGTCTCTCTTTGTTTTATATATTTTTAACTATATATTTTTTGGAGTTGGATTTATAAACATAACCTCAGCCTTTACCGTGTAACATTTTTTCTCTAAACAATTAATCTGGATATGATTTAACTCTTTGAGTGCCATCGACGTAAAAATACGTCAAAGTGGTTTTTCGGGAGCGGGTGGCTGATCTTTGTCTCCTGCAGCCTGTGAGTAATTTTGGGGCTTCTGGGAGATGTAGTCAGAGCATAAAGAGACGGAATACACCACAGAGATCAAAACAGGAAGTGGAGACGATCGTGATTAGAGAGCAAAACAAACAGAATCTGGACAAAAAGTGTTGATTTTGGTGAAAGTGTCCTCTACTCTACCTCTGATAAAACAAGAATGGAACAAGGTAAAAACAAACATTTTTTTCATGATGAAATAGAGAGTCTCGTCTTTCATTTGAGCTGTTCAGTGTTTTCAGAGACATAGTACAAAATATTCTGTGGGTTTGGAAATATGACTCAAAACGGACAAAAACACTGGAACAAGGTATTTTCTGTTTTATAAAAGGACTGGCACTCAGTGAGTTAACAATCTGCTTCATATAAAGTTTGAATACATTCTGAATCCTATTTGACTCTAAAGAGTTCATCTTAAAGGCAGTTTCACACTGTTCACTCCTCAGATCAACTCGAACAGATTAAGTCAAACAAATCAAACATGTTTAATGCGACGTGGCGTCTCTGGAGGCCCAAAACAAGAGGTGGGAGTTTTGAACCCCAGTGCTGACGTTCATGATGCCATATTTAGATAAGTACAAACTGCATCTTTAAGATCTGTTACCTGCTTTCAAAGACGTTCACCTCTCAGCTCCTCTGCAGAGCCGCAGCCACAAAGCCACCATGTTTACACAGTGATGTGGTGAAAAGGTCATCTTTATAGAGGGTTTTCACCTCACCTGCCTGTCACAACCACACCTAAGCTGGATCTACGCCCACTGTATACGTGCAGAAGTTAACAGCTGCTGTGACACGACGGCCTTCAGCCTATCACCACTGATCCTCTCTGCCACCCAGCCAAAGCCTGCCAGGCATCTCCTGATGACGGACAGGTTCTGACCTGAAATTAAATAAAAACCTTACATGCCAGAGGTGATGCCTGGACAGTAACGGATATTTAATCCCTGCGCTGAAGGGTGGTGGAGGTGGAGGTGGGCAGGGGGCTTCGTCTGCTGATCTGTCACAGCTCCACGCCTGGCTGGCAATGCTCACATTAACACTGAGGAGACAAAGAGGCGACACATGGCGGCCTGCAGGGCAGCGGCTGCACGTCCATGCATGTTCATGCACATGCAGGCATTCACACGTGCACACCTTTACACCTTTACAGTAGGAGTCAGGGACAGAAAATCTATGCACACTGAAAAAAAAAAAACATTTTCAATACTGAATCACAGAAAATCCTTGAGACTTGTTTTTATTTGTTCTCATGTTTTAATCTGTGGTTCTGTACAGCGTCTTTGAGTTCTAAGAAAAACCCTTTATAAATAAAATTATCATTATCATTATCATTGTTATTAATCCCTTTCTTGATTTTCATAACATAACTGCTGCCATCGCCACGAGTCACATGAAGTGTCATTTAGAGTTTATATGCTGTATTTTAATAAAAAAAATACTCCATGGACAACAGCAAAGAGTCAGGTGGATCTGACTAAAATATAAACCTACGTGATGCTGAATATCCTGCAACATTTAATAATTATATTTCTTTAAATAATCCAGTTTTAGATTATTAAATGTTAGTTTTCCAGAGGAGTAATCTAATCTACACAATTAGATATTTTTCCCTTCCTTCATAAAAATATGATGGTGATATTTATGGTTCTGACATTTCATCAGTTATTTAACCTAAAAGTGAGAGCTTAAAAAGGTCATACGGTGGATTCTCCTCACTTTCCATGAAAGGAAGCGACCATATTGACATGCACAGTGCACATTAATATGAGCATGGAGCGGAGACGACCACATTAATGTTGGACAGCTTCAACAAGCAGAGGGCAGGTGGCGGTCACTGGGGGCGAAGCTCCGGTCAATGAGGGTTGGCACAACATCCTGAGGAGGTGAGGATGGTGGAGAGGGGTGGAGGGTCACGGCAGGCGTTGTGGTGTCGCCATAATGTCAGCCCGTGTCAAGTGTGATCATCGTTAGCTGTAATTTTCTGAGCAATTAGAGTGCTTATATTGAGAAGGCTCAGCCAGCTGACAACCAGAGAGAGTAGCTGAAGGAGATCCTCACAGCGACACACACACACACACACACATTACATTTACATTAATCTGTTTCAAAGAGAGCGCCCCCTAATGGTCCAGAGGTTGAGATTAGAGAGCAAAACAAAGTGTTGATTTTGGTGAAAGTGTCCTCTACTCTACCTCTGATAAAACAAGAATGGAACAAGGTAAAAACAAACATTTTTTTTATGATGAAATAGAGAGTCTCTTCTTTCATTTGAGCTATTCAGTGTTTTCAGAGACATAGTAGAAAATATTCTGTGGGTCTAGAAATATGACTCAAAATGGACAAAAACACTGGAACAAGACACTTTTTGTTTTATAAAAGGGCTGACACTCAAAGAGTTAAGAAATAAAAAGAATGGTTGGCAATTACTTGAATAGTTGACGATTAATATAATAAATCTTGCAGCTAAAAATGTAACAGATCATTGCAGGAAAACAAAGCAACTGCCTCACAAAACATAAGATATTTACGGTGCCGTGGCGATGGTGTGTGACAGGGACTGACCTCGATCTGACACCATTAAAAGAGGCCATGTGGTCCCAGTCTGCTCACTAAAACACTGGGTGATGACTGACCCCCCCCCCCCATAGTTGTTCACCCTACTCTGTTGACTTGATTTTATTCAACAATAGATGCAAATCTTGTTACAAAACACTGTGTCGCCAAGGACCAATCGGCTGGGTTGCAGCGATCACTGGGTACCGCGGTAAACCGCCAAACCGCATTATTGGGTGCTTTATCACCGCGGTGAAAAAAAAAGAACCAAAATATATACTATAATAGATGCATAAGAAGAATGCAAGGTGCAGATTATGATAAAATAAAATCTGAGAGATCAATGCAAGGTGCAAATTATAATAAAATATGATAATAGATAATATGAGGTGCAATTTATGATAAACTGTGAGATTAAAAAAAACAAATAAAAGTCTGACAGTTACAGTGAAGTTACAAAATTACAGTGTAGGGTTTTATTTTGAAAGAAAGTGATGACAGGAGAGGAAAAAGAAGACCAACGAAGTAAGAAGAAATGCAGCGACCGAGGTAAAGTAAATAAAACAGATTTATTCCAGTCTCACTTTGTCTCTCCTTCTCTTTCTGAGACTTTCAGGAAGCTTTAACGTCTCCCAGCGTCCTCCCATGTCACCTGTTCTAGTGACATGAGTGTGTCCAGGACATCCTGTCTGCTCCGGTCAGCTGGTCCCTCGTCAGCAGCATCCGACTCTGCCGACCTCAGATGGAGACGGGATTCAGGATATGACGCCGAGTGGAACCAGCAGGACCGACAGAGAGCACAGTATGATACAGCTGTGGTTTAAAAAATACAGCCGGTCAAACATCTGTTATACTTCAACTCAACTCCTATAAGAAAGTCATAAATTTACAAGATTAAAGTCAATATTTCAAAGGAAAAAAATTGTAAATTTTAAGAGACTAAAGTCATTATTTATGAGAATAAAGTCATTAATTCCAAGAATAAAGTCTTAAATTTACAAGATTAAAGTCAATATTTCCAAGAAAAAAGTTGTAAATTTATGAGACTAAAGTCATTATTTATGAGAATAAAGTCATTAATTCCAAGAATAAAGTCTTAAATTTACAAGATAAAAGTCATTATTTACGAGATTAAAGTCATTAATTTTGAGAGTAAAGTTGTATACTTCCAAGAATAAAGTTGTAAATTTGTGAGATTAAAGTTATTAATTACGAGAATGACTAAATAATGACTTTATTCTCGTAAATAACAAACTTTTTTCTCGTAAATAATGACTTTATTATTCTAAGTCCTCGTACTCATAGCGACTTTAATTCACCAGTAAATGGAAATCAAGATTAAAATTGCACAAAAACCACCGACCATAATGTTCAAGTTGCATTTTCTGCTGTAGTGTGGCATTAAGAAAGGTGATTTTATTTTGTGATAAAAACGAATGGTTGACAATGGTTGCACCATATAAGATAGATAGCACAGAGGTATCTGTGCTCATAAATAAAACTTTATGTGCAAGAGCAATACTTTCTTTTTTTTAAATGATCACATTCTGCTCTTTTGCCCTTGCTAATATTCCATGACTTAAAATGTGAAAAGAAAGATCACAAATGGAGGTAACCGGACAAAGACAGAGGGAGGTAAAGAGAGAGACAGGAAGTAGGACAAAGGGAGGTAAAGAGAGAGACAGGAAGTAGGACAGAGGGAGGTAAAGAGAGAGACAGGAAGTAGGACAGAGGGAGGGAAGGATGCAGGGCTGCTCCTCTCCCATCATGTTTAGGTGTATAAATACCCATCTTCCCCTGAGGACCAGCTCAGCCCAGCAGGACCCCCCATCCCTCCTCCTCCTTGTCCAGCTCCCCTCTCACCCCCCCGCTCACCTCCCTCTTACATCGTCTAATTTGGATCTTGGGCCTCGTTAGGGCCGGGGGCCCCGGGGGCCCGCTGATACAAAAGCTGATTCTATCTGACGTAACAAGTCAATGCCAAGGGGACAGATGCTAATTTTAATTAATTAAATGGAAGGGTCAGCTCGTGACAAACGAGGGCTGGAGGGAGGCTCGGACCAGCCGGAGCTCTGGTTCCTCTGGAGGCGAACATGTCGTTCATCCCACAAAGAGAGGCTCTGCTCCCAGATGAGAACTTTACGGGCAAGTCACGGCTGGTAGGAGGTGACTGGAGGGGAAGAAACAAGGTGGCGTTCAACCTTGTTAGTGCAACATGCAGAAAGCTTATTTAAGGAGAGAACAAGGCTTCAGCTCGCTACAATCTCCCTGATTAACGTTCATTAAAGTGGCCACTGTGGGCAATTCTTTTTGTCTTTTCTGACTCATGAGCGAACAAATACAAGAAGAAATCTACGCTGCCAATGCAAAAAAAATATATATATTTCTAATGGGGATGAAAGAAGTTATTCATTTAATTATAACTTAATCTGAAAAAGATCTAAAACAAGTCAGAATATAAAAGTCATAACAAATCTCTATCACCACTTTAGACACCAAGGTGAAGCCCAAAGAGGCAAGAAGAACATCCTCAGACGTTTGATTGATAAATAACGAATGAATCATCATAAAATAAAAGTCAGTAAAATCCTAAAATTTACTGCTTAATGGATCAATGGTCTTCACAGTGGCTTCTTCATTTAACAAGAAAAGCCAAAGTTCCTAAATACTACGGCGTTTACTGGCAAGGACTTCACGATACGATACATATCGCGATACAACACATACTGCAATACTGCAATATATTGTGATATTCTACATAGATCACTGAGAAATTTAAAATGCAAGTTGTATACAGTATGTACATATATGAGTATGGAAACTTATGTACACAGATTTATATACACATACTTTGTGCTGTCAAAGTTACAGCATTAACGTGGATTTTTTTAATATAAATTTTTATTTCAACATGCAATATCAAGAAATAAGAAATCAATATTATATCAGAAGAAAAAGTAGGCTTATCGCGATATGTTGTCATGTCAATATTTTTCCCCCACCCCTACTAAATACTGGACCCCTTCATCCTTAAAATTATTAACATACAACTATTTTGCAAAAGCAAACTTGACGTATTTTTTTCTTGCAACACAATATCTGCTCACAGCTTTTCCACTATATTTAGGCAACTCTAAGATGTTTTGACTTTATTATTATCTTCCACTAACCTTCACCACAGTATCTCTGACTGAAGAAAAACATTAACAGTAAATACAATCCAGGCAAGAATTATATTTCCCCAAACTACTAGTATATAGTGTATGATTTAGACAAGAAGCTCTTGATTATAGATTATATTTGATGCTAAATTCCAGTAAGTGAGGGCTGATTTCAGATGCATGTCCTCCTTTTATCAGTGGACATGCTGTCTCTGTGAGCATCAGTTGCCTTTTGTTTGAGGAGGATCTGCAGAAACGACCACAGGTGTCTTCTTCAACAGTACGGAGAAAAACCAACAGTGACAAGAAAAACCAGAAGCCTATCATTGTCCTCTGGTCTCCTGCTGCTTTCTATCTGATCAAAGTGTGACTTTGGTGCAAAGAGGTGGATGAGTGGATGATAAGGTACAGTGTTGGACACTAAAATAAAGAGGATTTTTCTCCTAAATATTAAGAATCCCCCTTCACTGTGTCTTCCCTCCTCTCTTCCCACTGACCTAGTTTTGGCATTTGATCCTGACTGGAGGATCAACCCCTAGAGGGTGCACGGTGTCAGCCTTGTACCATGTCAATTCCCATACAAAGGGCACCCTTTGTCACTTCATATTTTCAAGGCTCCACAACGCCGGCTTTTGCATTGTTGTTTGTGGCAGGGGTCATTTGCTGGTGGTGGCCCTGCCACCCTGTCGTTCCTCCCTGCGGTGCACCTGCTGCCCATGTTGACCATCACACATCAGGGCGCCAAACGTCTCCGTTCACAGATTAGAGACGTGAGCTTGATCCACCTTATCTACAGCCTGGATATGTTCTCAATAACATATGAGAAGCCTTTATTGAGCCCCGAAAGTGAGAAAATAAAAGAATATCTTCAGAAAGGACTGTAAACTCAAACAGCAAAAATAAATTTATCAGTTAATCTATTGGTTAAAATCTCCATGAATCGGTGAGTTGCTTTGCCTATAAAAATCAGTCGAACATGACGTCCTCAAATGTCTTGTTTTGTCCAAAACTCAAAGATACTCAGTTTAATATCATAGAGGAGGAAATAAACCAGAAAATATTCACATTTAAGAAGCTGCAATCAGAGAACATTATTTCTCAGTAAAATATACTCAAACCAATTAATCAATTATCAAAATAGTTGGTGATTCATTTTACTGTTGACAACTAATCAATTAATTGATATAGCCACATAAGACAAAACACAAATACTGATTCCAACACACACAGAGGGAGAGCGACTTCATTCTCTGCTCAGGTATAATGAATAACTCCTTATCTGTAGTGATGCTGCATTAATGCTCTCAATATCTCAAGCACCTTTAAAGCCTGTGTGGCCGCTATTTTTATTTTGACAGGTGCAAAATAATTGTAGGCTTGGACAATATCAGCAGAAATCAAACAAAGGGCACAGGTAGAATACATATAATCAGTTTTGTGGAACATCCCAACAATCCCATTTTCCCCTCCTTACTCCTTTTCTCCTAAAAAAAACTAATCAGATTCTCCGAACAGAAATCCCCACCAAAAAGGAGAGTTTGTTGGAATAATCGGCCTCTTTTTCCCAGCGCTGTCTAATGTGATCTGTTGTGTTCTTGTTCAGTAAAATAAAGCTCTTGTAGATATGCATCAATAAATATCTGCATAATTTTCAGAGGTTTCCTCTTGAGCAAAAGTCTTTGTTTTTTGCAAAAAAATAGCAGCTGTGTGGCTTCTTTTAAGATGTCGGCACTGAACTGGTAATCAATGGATCTAAATCTACAAAAATCAGATCCAAGTTGTACTAAATCAGCCGTAATTCTCTCTTGAAAGTGGGGAAATGTTTGGTCCAACTCTTCCGTCCGTGCTCGATGACTCAGACGCATGAGGCATTTTAACAGGGTGTCCTTGATGAGGCCCAGGAACAAATTACCCAAAGTGCCATATTTGCCATCGCCACTTGCTATTTGACATCAGGAGAGTGAGGGCTGCTCCTGGCAGGAAGTGAGCCCAGAAACCTGGCAACATTGGTGCCTGACACCGGCCAAACCGTGACGGCCAGCGCGCCGCCGGGGGGGTCGGCAGCCATCACAAGCGGCGGCTTAATGCTGCTGATGAGAGAGAGCCCGCCTCGCAGCGCTGCACGCCCCCGAGGTGTGGCCACTCAGCGTTAGCTTAAGCTGAGCTGACAGAGCGTCCACTCACACACACACACACACATACAGCGATTCATAAAAATACCCATGGCCACACAAAACCTCCTTCTTTTACACACACACACACACACACTCTGAAATCATTAAAAACAGACCAAAACTCAACATATCGATCATCTTTTTTAAGAGACATTTTTGTTGTGCTTCGGGCTAAATGCTTACAACAGTAACGCCAACAGGCAGGTATGATTGTTTGCCATCTTACTTTAGCCTCTTAGCATGCTAATGGTGGCTAATTAACACAAAGTTCAGATGACACTGCAGAGAATTAGAATTGCAGGTGTTTGGTCTCAAAGAAAAATATTTGAGAAATAAAAAAAACTCACAGGATCATCAAAAATAATCGCAATTTACCCTGAATAGCTGCACCTAGTTATGTAAAATCCATAAATGTCACCAGGTTTCCAGATGGTGGACTGACATCCTAAGAGCCACACCACTACTCTGGCTAATAAAAAGCTTCCCTAATGGTTGTATTAAAATAAATAAAGTTGATAGTATAAGCTTTCTGTTGACCTGTAAAAATGCACGGTACAATGTAAGGATGTGATGGTTTTCACAGGCAGCATGATCAGAGTGGGTAGAAACAGACTGTTTTCACTCTTTATCATACCGTTTTCTTTACTAGTTTTGTTTCACACGTGACAAACCTTTAATCCTGTAAACAGCTGCTGAAGGCAGACGGATAATATTCCCTTTAGTTCCCCTACAGCAGGTCAGGCATCAGAGCTTTGCTCGAGGGCACTTGGGAAGGCCAAGATGTAACACCAGCCGCATGGCTCATAATGTACCCCGAAGTTTAAAATGTCACTTCAAAATGTCACTTCAGATCCTGCCGTCTGAGTCATTAGCAAGCATCGATGTTCACGCATGAAAGAATTCAAGTCTGAAACTGAGACTTTGACGCCAACATCATGGCGGCGAGTCAGACAACCAAAGTAGGGTTGGTTTATTTAGTGGAATGACAGACTGCAAACATGCAAATTAGAGCATAAATTCACATTCCTGACTAGGGGTGGGACAAAATATTTATATGTACATACTGTATATACAACTTTTTTTAATTTCTCAGTGATGTATATAGAATATCACAATATATATCACAATAATGTATTGTATTGTGACTCAACTATCATGTATTGTGAAGTCCTTGCCAATATCCACCCATATTCCTGGCCCATTACTGCATGATCTTATATGACCCTGCACTGGGAAACCAGCAATGCTGAAAATATATTTGAGCAGAGTTTTTCCTCTGGTCAGTAAAACAAAGTAATGCAAACACTAAAACCAGCAGATTGGGAGAATCTAGAGACATAATGCTGTTAAATATCCTGGACAGGTGCTGCTGTGTGGCCCAGAAAAAGCACAAAATGACTCATCTAGAGAGGTAACATGGCTACACCCAAACCCAGACACATCACCACAGCAGGTAATTACTTTTTAACACATTAAATTCACACACATCCATAACTTGAATGTAGTGTTGATAATCAGCACACAACTGTCAGTGTACGAAGTGTAAATCTGATGTGAGCAGATGCTGCAATTACAGGAAAGCAAATTCACACATGAACCCCCAGCTTTTTTTAGATACAGTACGGCTGCAATGCTATGAAGACAACATTTACAGGTGAAATAAAACAATGGTATCAACTCAAAATATGTGCAAAACCACTTTAAAGACACAATAAAGAATAAAAACGCACATGCCAAAAAAATCAGTCACTAAATACTGGACTTTGCAGCAGAAACGATCAAGCAGACTTAGCTCATGGCTCATGACAAATGCAGACTGAACACAGCGATTAAAATCCAACACTTACCTTGATGAAGTGCAGCAGGTATGTCCAGTCTTTGTGGTCCAAACTCTAGGAATCCAGACAGGAAACTTCAGGCTTGAGGTGTGTTTGAGGCCTAACTTCGCAGGTAACATGAACAACATGGCTGCTAAATCCAGGCTCCATTACTTCCTCCTCCAAGCCATCCTGAATCAGCAGCAGCCTGTTGTGTCTACCACAGTTAGCAAGCCCAGAGTGGGCAGGTCATTTCCACCTGAAGTTACCTGCCTCGTGACAAAGGGTGTGTTTGATTTACATCACAGGAAGTAGGCTGTGTCATGTGTGAGTTTAGAAGCTCCAGGTTTCACTCCTTCAGTCTTTAGCCTTGTTGTGCTCTTATGAACAATCCATGTTGATGAAATCCCTCAATCATATATAAGCTCTGAATTTTGGTTATTTGTATACCTTGTTAAAGAGTTGGTAGGAGGTGCTCTGTCAAAAAGATACAAGACACAAACACTAAATCTGAGGAAAAAGGTCCTCAAAGCATCTCTTGGTTTAAGATGACAGTGTTAAGTTGCACTCTTAAAACAAAATAAATCTTGGTAAGAAGCAAATAATTTGCAGGGTCCACTTGTTGATATGCAACAAAATTCTCGGCCAGGCTTGAACCAGGGACCTTTTATTTACACTTTCAGCATCCCAAAAAACCATCAGGACATCCCACACCAGAGTTAACTCTTTGAGTGCCATTGACATATAAATATATCAAAATGGTTTTTCAGCAGCTGGCATAAGAGGGCGCTCTCACACAGCCTGTGAGTAATTTTGGGGCTTCTGGGAGATGTAGTCAGAGCATAAAGAGATAGTATACGCCACAGAGATCAAAACAGGAAGTGGAGACGATCGAGATTAGAGAGCAAAACAAACAGAATCTGGACAAAAAGTGGTGATTTTGGTGAAAGTGTCCTCTACTCTACCTCTGATAAAACAAGAATGGAACAAGGTAAAAACAAACATTTTTTTCATGATGAAATAGAGAGTCTCTTCTTTCATTTGAGCTATTCAGTGTTTTCAGAGACATAGTACAAAATATTCTGTGGGTCTTGAAATATGATGGGCAAAAACGCTGGAACAAGTCATTTCCTGTTTTATAAAACGGCTGACACTCAAACAGTTAATTTCACGGTCAGCATCCCAAACCACCATCAGGACATCCCATACCACAGTTAAACGGTTCCAAGTCCTTCAAAAATCAAATTACGTCAGTGTAATGATTCCATGACATGGTTTTTAATGAGCGACGATCATCTGTTGATGTTTGATATTAAACTGTCCTCATCTATCAAATGACTCATGTCTCGTACTAAAACCATCTGCTTGACCCCGTCGATGTTTAAGCATAAAGTCAATGAACACAATCATGTCAGTGTTACACAACAATTCAGTACACAAGTGTATCAAATTAATTAAAGGTGTGTTTTATTGCTTATCATTTCCTGTTAAGTTAGTTTAATCATTCCTGGGTGTTTTGTTGTCCAGATGACACCACATGATGTTTCTTTTTTCTTGTTGAATGAAGATTTACTGAATAAAAAGCGGTGGGTATCTGGGGTGGGCTGCAGGGTGGTGGATGTGGGTGGGTGGGGGTGAAAGGAAACACCGTGGTGTTGATCTCCTGGAATGTGGCATGCCAGAAAGCTGGCTCGACTGGCACCAAACCAAATGCCTTCAGCCCCCCTGCATGACACCACAGCACTCTCACTCTCATGAGCGTCACTTTCTCTCTCTTCCTTCCACAACCAGTGAAACAGGAGAGCCGCCATCTCTGCTTCCTGATCAGCGATCGCTCGGACAGACGGCATTCCTTCCCCCTGCCGGTGCTGCTGTTGCTGTCCGGCTGTTGCACCGGGATCCAGAATAGATCTGTGACGTCCGCCCGGTTACTAGAATACGCCAACGAATCAAAGAGGATGAACGCATACATTCAGTAAAAACACAGATTCAGACGAGACAAAGCTGCATCCAAACACAAAGTGTAGTGTGGCAGCCTCCAAACAGCCATGTCAGGCATGCTGGAGGAGGGGATGTGGTCTAAATAGTGACCGGAGTTCGACCCCATGTCAATACTATCAATACAGCAAACAAGGTCCTCTGCAGCTCATGCACAGATTGTTTGACGCTTGTCCAAACTGTGCTATTATGTGAGAGAAGGATCCCAATATCTGGTTATCCTAATTGTTTTTGGTCAGGCAGTTGGTTGGTTGGTCGGTTGGTTGATTAGTCGGTTAATTGGTTGGTTAGTTGGTTGCTCAGTCCACCAATTTATTTCACACTGAAATATCTAAACTACTATCGGATGGATTGACAGTGAATTTGGTGCAGATACCCATGATGCCCAGAGGATGACCCCTCATGACTTTTCCTCCAGTACCGTTAGTAGGTCAGAGGTCGTCATCCAGGGAAATATCTCAACATACAGACAGTCGAGGTCTCCAGAGGGGTCAATCCTCAAATTTTTAATTTAGCACCAATCAGGTCCAAATCTAAGTTTAGTTTAGTTTGTGACCACAAACCTAAAAAACTGGTGGCCTTCACTTCAGCTTCATGTGCGCTAACTGCCAAGTGTCAGCATGCTAACATGCTAGAGATGGTGAACATACTATTACTATTACACCAAAGATCAAGATTTTTTTAGTCTCTATTTATTTTTAATCTGTCAGCTATCCCACTTACAATTATAAATCTGATATTTATTTGAAATCTTCTGCATCAAGCGGTGAAAATGCATCCATCAAAACAAATTCAGCTTTTATGAACAAACTTTTAAAAGGCTGGGGAGGAAAGGAAGGAGGGCTGTCACTTTGGCTGGCGTCTGTTTGCTTGATTCATGTTGACTGAAGCCCTGCGTTTGTCAGGGGAGGTGTCTGCAGTAAAAGTGCCACAGCCCTCCAGATTGACACTCATTAGTGAGGGGCTCCAATGCAGAGGGGGCCCCCCGGGGGGGCAAGAGGGCAGCGAGGAGGGCGAGAGGCCACATCCCACTAAAAATAAATGATTTCTAATGATTGATACAGATAGCAGTGGACTGATCGGGCCGCATGAATCAGAGGGCTGAGGTGACGGTGGGCAAGACCTCTGGTTGGCAAGCTGTTGTCAGCTGAAATGCCGCTTAAAGCCAACGTGTCCAGCTAACGCACATACAGTAGACATGTATAAATATATGCACACCTCCCCCCTCTCACTTCACTTGTTGTGTTCGATCACCTCTAGCAGCGCCGCTCTGCCACATAAATGCCAGAGCTTCGCCCAGCAGCAAGCTACCAGACTCTTGTGTTTTAACCCTGCTGCACTTTCCACGGCTTCACGTCGCCTAAAACGCAGCGTCCGTCACGGCGTTCATGCGTCGAGTCGGCAGCTCGGGTCATTCATCGCACATGTCTGGAGCTGCCAATCATTCAATCAATCCCGGCTTCATTACAGTGATTGTAATATCGAGGCCCGCAGCGTCGAGCTTGCAGGACGTTAAGGAGCAAAGGGGGCAGGATTATTTTAATACAGCGTTCAGATCAGATTTCCTTCAAAAGTGATTTTCTGCTACACCTTCTCGGGCGGTGTTCTTCAAAGACTGAGAGTTAGGGCACAAAGGGGGGGAAAGTTTTGAGCGGTACTTAATTTGGGAGGCAATAGAGTTAAATCTCTGGAGAGGAAGTGGAACAACAATCTGATGGCTGTGGTGTAACCAATTAGCATCTCTTGCAGTCATCACAATGTTTTGGTCTCCATTTACCTCCAGCACATAAAATAGAAACACATTTCCCTCCATTAGCCCTCACTATTTGCAGTTTTTGTCTGAAATCAATCTGTTCTACAACGATATTAAGAAATTAAAAATCAATATTATAGCTGAAGAAAATTATTGCGTCTATGTTTTTTCCCACCCCTACTCCAAAGAGCACCATGCTCTACAGCCTTATCTTTGATTTATGTTCAATTCCAGGGTCTTTTTGTGACGATGTTAACTGTAACTTTACGTTCCTGGAGGATAGAAACCTCTGGATGCATCCTCTCATGATCTTTTTCCTGCTGCTTCTCCCTTTATGGACCCCAGCGAAGCGACCAGGCGCCTGGCAGACGTGTCGGTGAGGTAAACAGTGAAAATGTGGGTCAATGTGAAGGAAAAGGACGGCGTTGTGGCTGCTTTGACAGCGTGACGCTGAAGTGGGGCGACTCACTACTCCTGTTTAAACAGGCTGACTGAGGTTTGGTTGAGCAGTTGAGCAGATGAGCAGCGATCAATTATTAAATGAACAGAATTCACCTTTGTCTGGGACGAACCTGTGGAAATCCTTGGCTGATCTGAGAGCACCTGACACTTTGTTTGATTTACGGCCCGATAATTAGGCATTAAAACAAGCGCCTGTCCAGAGCAGCAGCTGATACTCTGGATGGACAACAGAGCTGGTCACTGGAAGCAAAAACATCCTGCATGCCCTAAATAACTTCATTAAGTTAGTTAATAAGCACACAGAAAAGTGAGTTTTAGTAGACGTATTTCACCTTTTAGCTGAGAGTTAAATGAAAAGATTGTTACCACATCTGTCTCATCTGTATGTTAAATATGAAGCTGGTTAGCTTAGCAAAAAGACTGGAAACAGGGAAACTAGTTTCTATTCAGCTTGTTTAATCTGTACAAAAACAAAATGTAAAAGGTTAAGGTAAAGATCTATTTATATTACACATTTAAAACAACCACAGTCTGCATCCTAATACCAAATGAAAGAATATGGAAGTAAAAGAAAAAGAAAAAGTGAAGATTAAGAAGTGGGTTTTTAGCCGCTCCTATATGACCTAACGCTCAGAAACAAAGCAAATATAAGTCTGTATTTCTCTCTTCTGTCATCGTCTTGCATAAATAATTCCACATTCAATTTCATTGAGCAGCTTCTGTTCCTGCACAAAATCATGGAAACATTCACCCTCATATTCTCTCTCTCTTCCTCACATGAAAACATCCTGACCTTGGCAACATGCCGAGCACAAGCTCTGGGCCGCCGGCCAATAGAAACACAACGGCACAAGCACTCATTCACAATTTCAGTCATATGCAGAAAACTTTGAGGTGGGGACACTCAGGTTGCTCTAATAGTCAGTAACTCTGCAGCTCGCAGTGCCTCCGTGATGCTCGAGTGTCTCACTAGGCTGTAATTAAACCCCACATCAGTAGCAGTGCAGCTGACCCTGGACCAGCTGACCCTGACAGTAGCACTTAGTGTCGTTGGGTCAGCCTGAACCTTGACAAGGGTGATGATTTCTTAATGTAGTCAGAGGGCGAGTGGACGGCGGTGGAGCTGGTGAGGCTGTCTGCATGTGAGGTGGGTGTGTGCTGGGTGGTATGGTGGTGTTTTTAGGAGGTGGAGGGGTCGGTGATCTGCGTTCATGGAGCAGGCCGGAGGAATGTGTGGAAGTGCACAGCTGCCCTGTTTTGTCATAGCTGTGCACTGCGCTGTCTGTCTGGGTAACATAAAGCTGCCAGTGTTGTAGGACCTCCCATGAGTCCACGGGGCCCCAGATGCACAACCCAGCATGAATGAACCCACACGAGCACCGGCTAATACAGCGAAGGCTGGCCGTGAAAGCAACACCAGCCATAAGTCAGATCCTAGTTTATTTTAGTTATGGCTCATGAGTCTGTCAGATCTGTTAGGAGCTTGTATGTTTCGCATATGCAGAATATCGTTTAGGTTCAAATTATCGCTATAATTAACTCTCAATGCAAGCTGTTTTATAAAACAGAAAGTGTCTTGTTCCAGCTTTTTTGCCCATTTTGAGTCATATTTCTAGACCCACAGAATATTTTGTACTATGTCTCTGAAAACAGTGAATAGCTCAAATGAAAGAAGAGACTCTCTATTTCATCATGAAAAAAATGTTTGTTTTTACCTTGTTCCATTCTTGTTTTATCAGAGGTAGAGTAGAGGACACTTTCACCAAAATCACCACTTTTTGTCCACATTCTGTTTGTTTTGCTCTCTCATCTCGATCGTCTCCACTTCCTGTTTTGATCTCTGTGGTGTATACCGTCTCTTTATGCTCTGACTACATCTCCCAGAAGCCCTAAAATTACTCACAGGCTGTGGGAGACCATGAACAGCAACCTGCTGCTGAAAAAACACTTTGACTTGTTATTACGTCGATGGCGCTCAAGCGTCAGGTTTTAAAGGACATTGAAATACATCAATGGCACTCAAAGAGTTAAGGAAAAAAAATCCAGTTTTTATGCTAAGCTAAGCTAGCCATCTCTTTGTTGCAGCCACATATTTCCTCTGCAAACACAAGATTGACGTTAAATCTATTTATGTAGACATTTAGAGTAAGTTGTGCTGAGGATGATCTGCCTCTGTGAAGAATATACTTATATTATTTAAGTTCAAGCGGCAGAGATTTCACACAGAAAATGGAACCACTTAGCCAATAAAATCAAACAACATTATTTTATTTTAGGACTGAATATTTGGGGCATTTCTCATCTGCTTTGACGTTGGAAAATGATTGCAATGTTCCTTGGGTTTTATTTAAATTTAGGTTTTCTTGAAAACCTAGAGATTAATTGAAATGCCTGAAAGTCATAGTGAAAGTTTTGACTCAGTATGTCAGTCTGTGATCACTGTGAATGAGTCAGAGACGACTTCCATAGAAAACCAAGCTAATGTAACACTGGGACAGTGGGTCACATAGTAAGGGTTTTAATAATTTGACTCTTAAAAAAAACACACAAAAATATGTTTTTTTTTTCAGGCAACATAAAACAACAGAGAACTGCTCATGTTACAGGGGATATATCATGGAAATTTTCATGTTCATGCTTGTATTTTGGGTTTCTACTAGAACATGTTTACATGCTTTAATGTTTAAAAGAAACACTATATTGTCCTGAATTATGACTAAAGCAGCACATCGAATGATAGTTCTTTATAAATAATTATGAGTGTTGTGAGAATATAACAAAAAGCAGCTAAGTGTAATTCAGTCACATTAGCTTAGTCTTTAGAAACTCCTGGAAACACTGAACAATTAAAAACATCCATATTTGATAGAGTAACAGTCTAGGTCAGTGATAGACTCATAGTCATAAAAGGCAGTAACAATAATAATAATAATAATAATAATGGAAATGAAGGAGTGTGTTCACTCTCTGTCTGAAACGCATCTGTCTCTTTAAGAAACTCAGTCTGCTCTGATTGGTTGGTGAGAAAAACATCGCACACCTTTGCAAATGTAGTTCTAACGACATGTTACATAGGAAGGAGAGTTAAAACACATTTTCTGATCAAGACTGCCCATAAATAACTGACAGGGTTTATTTATATCACAGATCGTGGGTTATTTTGAGCTGTTCAGACACATATAGTACATATATATGAATACCGTGACGTACCGGGGATGAAATTTCTTGCAATATATTGATTATCGTGATATTATTGTTATTGTGGGCAAAATATTGTGATAGTACTCAACCCTACCAAATATATGAACAGAAACGCTGAGTGAAAGTGAGTTTTTCATTTGAAATTCAAGCAGATAATGAGATTAAACTGTGTGATGACCTTGGGAACTGAGCTAATTAAAGGAATAGGAAGCTGAGTTTGGTATTTTGGGGCTGAGGGCCAGAGCTGCTTGTTGCTTTGAGCTCATGCATGCCCTCTCTGTGTTCATAGGGGTTAGTGAGGGGTCATAGGTCAACCATCCCATTACTCTCCCCTCTCTTAAACAAGCTCCTGGAGAAAGTGGCAAACGTCTGGATGTGACGATGGAGACATCAGGGAGGTGCTGGGTTTTAGCAAAAGTATACCTCTACAACAGCAAAGCTGCAAGGCCTTATTTGAACTGGTCTGAAATCTGTACGCCCTGTTTGCGTGTTTTTTCAGGCAGCACCGATAAGTGAAGGACACTTTCCGAAAACATGGCTCAGTGTTCTTTATGTTGGATCGTCATCTGAGCCCGGAGAGTACAGCTGCAGGTCTAGTGTTGCTCCACGATGGCTGGGGATGTCTGACAGGACAGAAAGCCACCCAGCATTGATTACCGGCTAATTATAGGCTAAGGAAGTGGCAGCTTGTTTGTTTCTGGGTTGCTGAGGAATACATTTGCACTTCACCAAGAGTTCATGAGCTATCGAGTGCGAATTCCTGCGAGCACTAAGTGCTACCTTTTCCATCTTGCTGTCTGCTGCTCACAAGATTTCTCCACTTCCTCACTTAATTCCGCCTCCCTCTGTTTTCACAGCCTCGGCGGGTGGTGCCTCCTGAAGCCCTCTTTCACACCCGTGCAGAGATTTGAATAAACATATGTCGCGTTAATTAGTACAAACCAGAGCTGCAGACGGAGAGCCGTTCTTCGGGAGCTGCTCCGGTTAAGTCGGCCTAATGAGAAACGTTTACATGGTGATTATGAGGGTCGTCCTCACGCCGGCTTCTCACGGCGCCCAAACACCTGCTCCCAGCTCGCCAACACACCCCGACTAAAGCTAGGCTCCATCATAGATTTATTATGGTTCTTAATAAACTTGTCAACACCTCAGCATGTAATGTATCCTATAATATAAGAAGGATTCACCAGTGAAGTTCCTGCTGGTGCTTAAAAGTAGATTCAAACTGGAACAAAACAAGACTCTGGTCGCTTTGAATCCATAACTGGGCATTTTAGGATTATTTATTATTCTATTAAAGATCAGTCCTGGTCCTGGTGGTGGGTCTTGAAATATGACTCAAAATGGGCAAAAACGCTGGTACAACGCACTTTCTGTTTTATAAAACGACTGGCCTTCAAAGAGTTAAAAGTATTTCGATAAATAGTGGTTATAGCTCCTCCTTTAATCTAAACTTCCCAGTTTTTCTCCACAGTCTGGTTGGATCCGTTTTGGTTCAAAACTCTCCAAATAACATATTAATACCATCAATATAAATAATAAAAATATAACTTTTCTTCCTGTATATCAATAACAATTTTCCCAAATATATTTTCTGGAATCCACATTACATACCAGACTGCAGCAGGATATTATCTGAAGGACTGTGAGACAAATTCTGTATGGGATAGTTTTATCTTTTTGCTCCTCTAGAAAACATTCAAATGTTAAGAGAACAGCACTAACCGTAAGCAACCTAAGATAAGATGAGATAAGATAAGATAAGATCAAATAAGCTAAGATAAGGTAAGATAAGATTCATTATCTTACCTTTATTAGTCCCAAAAACAAGAAAATTGGGGTAACAACATAATAAGGGCCTATATAAAAATAATCATCAGTAAAGAATGTATAAATGAATAAATAAGCAACAAAGCAGATGAAAAAAACTATAAACAACATAAGTAAACAAAATAGGTGAACACAACTGGTGTAATAAAGACAGCAGAAATGGCTCATATAGATAGTAGAAATGAATAGAAATAATATTGCAATGGTGAATATAATATGAAATTTTGGGAACATCAGATTTTATTATATCATGACGGCTGTAAGCAGTAAATCTCTGTCGACGATAACGTCATGCTCTTTTTATATTAGCACCAAACCGGTCCTCCAGTGAAACGAACGGTGGGTTTGATTTGTGAACCGTGTCAGACGTGTCATGCCCACCCACATCGGCGACGTGTCAGGACGTGGATATTTATGGCCGCAGGGTTTCGGTAGATTTAAAACACGAGCGACGAGAACAACAAGGCGATTACACAAAAAACACTGTGGTGATTATTATCATTGTGAAGCTTGATGGAGGTTTGATTCCAGACGCTACAGTCCATAGGAAGTGTTATTAACGACGAGCATATATGACTTTGACATAGTGAACATTGTGGTCATGAGTTAGAGCAACATGAAGCCTCCTCAGGTTTCAAACGGGGGGTGGTTTGCCTTTCCAGAAGCTGAAAACTAAACGGTGACGACCTGAAAACTTTATACCTGCCTGAAGGATCCAGTTCACCTCAAGAAAAGTCACCAGAAAAGACACATTTTTTGAAGTGGTAGTCAACGAAAGTTGCCAGGTCTGATCACCAGGAGACACTTTTTGTGTCCCGTATGAAACCAAAACTAAACCTTTAACATTAGAAAATATTACCACGTGTCCTACTGATATGAAACTGATTTTGACTCGTTAAAATCAACGCTATGTTATTTTTTTTTTTTTTTAAATTCTTTGTCTCCCACAGCCTGTGAGTAATTTTGGGGCTTCTGGGAGATGTAGTCAGAGCATAAAGAGACAGTATACACCACAGAGATCAAAACAGGAAGTGGAGACGTGGAAACACAATCTGGACAAAAAGTGGTGATTTTGGTGAAAGTGTCCTCTACTCTACCTCTGATAAAACAAGAATGGAACAAGGTAAAAACAAACATTTTTTTCATGATGAAATAGAGAGTCTCTTCTTTCATTTGAGCTATTCACTGTTTTCAGAGTCATAGTACAAAATATTCTGTGGGTCTAGAAATATGACTCAAAATGGACAAAAAAAGCTGAAACAGGACACTTTCTGTTTTATCTGGCACTCAATGAGTTCATGTTTCCATACACCTGGAGCAACTGTCAGCTTTTTAAAAAGTTAGAAAAAGTCTTCCAAAAACTTCACAAAGCTTCACCTGAGGCCTCGAACGCCACTCAGGAACCCACGTTGTCGTTCATATTACATACATATTTCTTAGCAGGGTGTAATTCACACAGTCTGGTAATCATCACCAAACATCATCCGTTAAAACCGAGCAGTCGTTAATGAAGACACACTGAGGTGTCTGCCGACGTGCCCGTCTATCACGTCTAAATCTGTCAGCCTGAACGAGCCAAAACCCACTTTGCTTTTACTGCAGTCGTCAAGATTTTACATCAGAGTCCAGTTACGACTCGTGTCTGCAAGTAGAGGGAGATTATAATTACAGGCAGCGGCAGTTTGAACTAGGATTATTCCATCCTGTTCAGAATACCTGACCTGATAATAACTCTTCCAGGACGAAATGAAAGCTGATTCAAGGTGAGGCCCTGAGGCCGTGACGCCGGAAGCAGAGAGCAGGAAGTTGGGGAGGACGGCACGCCTGGGTGGCGGCGGCGTCGCTGCCCTCTCGCCACCGTGTCAACACCGATGACTTCAGAGTGTGCCCTTATGAACTCACCTTGCTAGGAGAGACACAGGAAGTGGGATTGTGTCATACCTGGGGGGGGAGGGGTCACATGCTAACAGCTCCGGGTTATTTCTTTCACCTGAGTTTATGGAGCAGCAAGCCTTTAAAACGAGGCTGTCCATTTCGCCTTTCTTCACAACCACGACTGTGAAAGTTCATTTTGCATATTTGAAGGCTTACCTGGTACTCCTTCAAACACAGAGCGCATCAGAAAAAAGTCTTTTTTCTGCCAGAGTGTTGAACAACAACACAGATGGTCCTCAGGCCTTAAAGGGACATTCTGGTGTTTTTCTTCATGACTCTTTTTGTTTGTCCTGAACATGACTTAGACACAGCTCCCTTCACTGTTTGCTATTAACATCATATTCTGACACATTTTAAGTTGTTATCATTAACAAATAAACAAAAGCAAGAAATACATTAAACGTTACTGCAGCCTGAATCAATAAATAATTATTATTTTTACATAAAGTTTGAATTTTATTACATAAAATACTTATTTAGCCTGTAAAAGACATTTTATTTTGAATTATTTCTCATTTAATGACACAACTCAACTGCAACTGTAATAAAATTAAAATTAAATGAATTTAAGGTATTTATTATTGATCCCACACAACCAGTGGCTTTATTTAAAAAAACTGCAGTATTTCATGGTTAAAATGAAAATGAAAATAAAAAAATGTGACCTGGTGTGAACAAATAAAAAATAAAACGGATCAATTTCATGATAAATAACAACAAATTGTTACAGAATATGTTAAATATGTATTTAGGAGGGACTATGAGTCATTTAGCGAAAATAAACAGCCATAATAATTCAATAACTCTTCTTCATAATTTACATTTACAAGTAAAAAACATCTGATCGGAAAAAGGAATATTCTGTTGTGTTATTAAAATATAAAGTACATTTAATGCATCTTAAATGAGTTCAATTATTGTCTTAATTGATGGTAGATATTTTAAATTAACCTCCTTGCATGTGACTTTACTAAACATTCATTAAATTGTTGTGGTAAATAATATCACAGTTACATTAATTGCTAATGTGTGCAACGAAAACGCAGCAACAGTGATGAATAGTTTATTGCATTCATTTGTAATTGGCTCTTTTTCTGTTGTGTGTGAATATAAAAATATTCTGAACTACCTTAAAACAGTTATTAATGTGTGATGAGGGGACGTCTCTCTCTCATATCTGGAGCCTATCACGTCCTCCCTCAGTCCTCCCTCAGTCAGACACACCTCCAAAATATGACCGCTCACTAAATGTATATATCATAGGTTAGAAAACTGAGCGCGTGTTTGAGTCACTGGTGGCGACTCCACGCGTCAAAAAAGACAGATAAGATAATCACCTGCTAAAAAAGTTGGCAGACAATCAGAGTAATGAGGCGCTGGTGATGGTTTCAGGTCTTAAATGATAGTTTGTTTGTTTGGGTTTTTTTTTTTTTTTTCTTGTTTAGCATGTCAGTGAGCTGAGTGAAAGGAGACAGGAGCTGTCCATATTTCTATCTTTATTTCTGTTTTGTGCCCTCTCTTATTGACCTGGACGCAGCAGCGGAGACTTATGCCATTACGCACAGACCGGGAGCGGGGCTGCAAATGGGCGGCATAGGTGGCAACCTCTACCTCAGCATGTTGAATGGGACTGAAACGCAAACTTTCGGAAAGAGCGCCGACATCAGCAGTCACTTCCACCGCGGCGGCAAGGATCTAGCCGAGTTTAAAATGGGGATTCAGGACGCCAGGTTTTACTACCCGGACTCTGTTCCAGGCGGCCAGGACGCGCTGGCTCTGCAGTACCACTCGGACCAGACGGTGGGAGGCTACGCACCGCAGCCCGGCCGCTTTTACGCACAGACCCTCGGCAGCTGCCCGTACGGCGGGGTGCGCTCACCGCCACGGAGCGGAGCCGGACAGGGTTACATCCCGACTGCAGGAGACGGCTTTCCTACAGGAGGTAAAGACTTGTACCCTCCTTCTCCGGAGAGTTACCCGGCGAACTTTCAGCACGGCTACCAGCGGCCGGCTCTCTATCCTTTACCTGGCCTACAGGTGTGCGGCAAGACTCAAGCTCTGCTCAATAACTACCCGCTGTGGGCCAAGTTCCACAAGTTCCAAACCGAGATGATCATCACCAAACAGGGGAGGTAAGAGTCCAGAAACACACCTTCTTCCTCCACACTCACACACAGCCGCTGGGCCTCTTTTATGGTCAGATTTTTGAACAGTGTTTAAGAAACAACAAATTACGCACCGCAGTGCCTCTGGTTTTACGCACTTTCTACAGCTCACCACTGGTGTTGTTTTCTACAGTAACGTCCCACAGTTTAGCTTGAATTGACAGCTCTTTTTTTCTGAGAACTAAATATAACACTTTGTCATGCTGCCTTGTGGTGAATGCAGGTCAGAGTTTACCCATCTTTACTTTGCAGACAGCAGCGGTCAGGTGACAGAGGTGTTACTTCTGTACATGGTGAACATACAACAGGTCCATTTTACGCTTTGCTGCTTTTGGTTCTAATTAGAGCATGCATAGAAATAGCAGTGGATTTACTTATTTTGCTGTACAATTAAATGCGCTCTTTATTTATTTCTGTAAGACTAAAAAGCTCAGAGTAGTTGTTCCGTAGCCACAGAAATGATGAAGTGGAGCTGGAAAACATTTTGACACCTCAGCTTGACCTGGAAAAACACAGATGTCCCTTCACTTTAACACAGTGATAATTTACCCCCAAACAGGAGACAAAGCAGTTAAAGTAACGCATCTTATGGTGATAAAATTACGCATTACTATTACTACTTACTCCCTGAGATTCCCAAACTTTTTCACGTCAAGAACCCCAAAACTCACACAACTTAAACTCCCATTTGATACGATTTTATCCCCGTTTTAGATGTTTATTTTATTGGAGAAAGTGTTTGAAACCCATGACCAAAGCACTTTATAAAGGGAATAAGAATAAAAAGCACAGAGTGATAAGTGCACATTAAATAATATTAATACCAAAGCTTAATAGAAGCATGATAAGATTAAATATGTCTATTAAAATAACTAAAATAGAGAAGTAATACTGGAAATTCTACTAAAACTGATCTTCTGTCTTTGAGATGAATTATGGTGAAAATAAATCATTCCTCTTTTTGCTGGGACCCTCTGGAGCCCTATCAAGGACCCCTGGGGGTGCCTGAACCCCACTTTGAAACCTGCTAATAATCCTTTATTTTTCTTCTAAACACAGAGTGGTTTTAACATTAATACTGAATCAAATCAGTGCTCAAACTGAAAGGGGCTTCAAAGAGACACAAAGTCAGAGCTCTTATCTGGACTAAAGGGGCGATGACACTGAAAGTGAGATAAAAACGAGGAGCTGGAGAAGGTGGAGGAGCTGGAGGAGGTGGAGGAGGTGCTGCCGGGCTCCTCTGCTGGGTCACCGAGCATCAGCAGCCGTCATGTCGATGAGAATGAATCCACTAATCCAGTGTTTGTGTTTGACAGGAGGTTTCAGGCCTCAAGTTTCTCATGAGCAGGAAGCAGACACTGATATTCCCACCTCATACTCATTTTTATTTCCTGAATTTAAATCTGAAATCATCTAAAATTTAAAATGCACTTTATTTTCAGTTTTACATTTTTTTATTTGCAGGATGCACAGCTTTATAGCAGCATAATTTCATTTCATGTCAGCTGCTGGTGACAGTTTTGCTAAAATGTGAACGCTCTCTTTAGTTTACTCTCTGTTTGACTCGTGCACATACACCTGCGCTGACATTAATATTAATATTCAGAGTGCAGTTTCAGTTTTACTTCTTGGAAATATCTTGACATGACTCTTGTTTTAAAAGAAGATGCATGATGGATTTTTTTTTGAAATTGCCTGAAAGTCTTGTGACATTTTTTTTTTATTTTCTTAATTTCCTCCAGGTGTGTATTTATCTTAAGCAGTCCAGTCATTTTGCTTTCTAATTATTAAAATTATTTGAGATAGTGTAGCACGCTCACACATGAACTCACTCGTCAGACTTTTCTGCTCAGAAGTGTAAAAACCAGGAGGATGGGTGAAACGAGGTGTTTTCCTTCCACATGTGACAAAAAGCAACAATTTCTCATGTTGTGCAAAAACCACAAACCTCATATGACAAAAACTTCAACATGTTCACTCCCTTTTATCTCAGCTCCCTCACACACACACATGCTGAACAATAAAAGAGTTTTATATATAAAAAATATAACCAAAAACTACAAAAAGTACCACAAAAGTTTTCAGTATCAGAGGTGAAATCCTTAAATTTTCATCTTGGCTTTGGGGCTCCTCCAATAATTCTGCTGTGATTTTTAGAGGGAAGTCTGAGGGTGTGCAATGTTAATCAAAACCCTGGTATCTGCAGGAGAAAAGGTGCAAGAAGCTCTAGAGGGTCAAACACCGCCGAGCCTTCAGATGGCCACGCTGAGGAGGCGAGGCACCTTTGAAGTTCAGGAAGTAAAAGACTAGATTCTCTTTTCAGGCTGAACTAGATGCCGACTGATCTCTCAGAAGTTTTGCTCGTGTACCACACCTGAGCTTTGAAATCTAGAGACATCTTCATGGCCTGAAAAAAGGGAGGTGGGGGGGTGAATTCATCTGCACAAATTCAGATTCACCACCAGTTGAGGCCCTGCTGCTCGACGACGAGGCAAAGTTCACCTGCACGCAGCGACGCAAACAAAAAAATTCTGACAAAAAGACTAAAAGTGACTAAAAGTGAAAAGAGAAAGTGAAGCTCTGTTCCTCTCCTGATGATCCCACACCTGGGCTGAGTCCACTGATGAGTCAGGAGGACAAACTTTTTCTTGCTTGAATTAGCATCAAACTGAAATCTGATCGTTCTCCAAATCAAAAGTCACACCAACAAGGTTCAAGGAAATTCTCGCCGCTCGAACACCTTTCAGGGAAATAATGCCGACATGCAGTGAAGGACTGGAGAGGATTCATGCTCATCTGCTCTCTCTGCTCCACTGAGTCCAAACTGCATCAGTCTGAGGTCTGCTGGGTTTTTTTTTTTTTTTTTACAGGGAGGAAACAATCCTTTGATTTATTTTGCTTCCGATAATGTCTCACAGAAAAGCATTTGGGGAATTTTAAGTTTCTAAAACCACTTTCATACTCATAAAATGTGCTTTAGTGCATACTTTAAACACAGCTGGTCAGTAAATAATCACATTTCTTTCCAAAGTAGATAGTTCGTATTGTGGAAATTATCACATCACGAGTGGGCGTCCTCTGCAGACTCAAACTCATCACAGATCTGACTTTTCTTATCAAAATTTGGCCGTTTTAATGGAGGTTTGGGAGTCTAGTAATTATCTTTCTATCTGCGTGTCTGAAAGCAGAAGTGGGACCATTTCAAGGTTTTGACAGTGTCACTTCCTGTTCAGCTGTTTATGTGTGTGCCTGTGCAGCTTTTTCGCAGAAACATCTAGTGCCAATATATTTTGATAGTAAACAAGTCCTTCCTCTTATTGTGTATAAAACCTCCTCTGACAGCGAAGCAGTGAAGTCTTCTATTTGTTTGTATATTTGAGGGGTAGGTGTCATTATTTAGACATGAAGCCAGCTCAAGCCCCCCAAAAATAATTTGGTGTTGGTTGATTTATTTCATTTTACAAAAAAAGTGACAAAATATTCAATATAAAGTGGCCAGAATATGAGTCTAAATAAATAATCATATCAACTTGCATTATTCATAAATCACTTAATGCTGTTGCCCCCCCATTGTTGAAAAATGCATGCTAAAGTGTCCTCTGTGGAGGCAAAAATGTGCACTAAAGTGTCCTCTTTGGAGGCAAAAATGTGCACTAAAGTGTCCTCTTTGGAAGCAAAAATGTGCACTAAAGTGCCCTCTTTGGAGGCAAAAATGTGCACTAAAGTGCCCTCTTTGGAGGCAAAAATGTGCACTAAAGTGTCCTCTTTGGAGGCAAAAATGTGCACCAAAGTGCCCTCTGTGGAGGCAAAAATGTGCACTAAAGTGTCCTCTTTGGAGGCATAAAAGTCTTTGCAGGCCACTGTACATATCCACATACTGTATGAGGCTATATATACACACTTTATAACCCTAATGAAGCCCCTGCTCATCACCATCAACACACACTGTCTACTGTCTGTAGTTTATTCAGACTCACTAATATTCACCTGAGTGAAGGTCAAGTGTTTGTAAGTGTAAAACTACACATTTGCAACCTAATTTAAAAGATTTTAATCTTCATTACAGGAGCAAAGGGCCTTGAGGGCTCATATAGGGAAGTCAAGTGTCTTTTCGTGAGATGTAATGATAAGAAAAATATAGAATTACACCAGTCACGTCCTTTATGAGGCATGCAGCGTGACATTGATAGAATGGATGCAGAAGCAGCAGCAGTGTTAAGGAGCGCTTGTGTCCGGCAGCAGCTGCAGACCGGCATGTTTTCGTCACAGATGACCAGGCGTACCCACGGTGACAAAAACTGGACCTGAACTCCTGTCCGGATGAATCAGCCGGATGCTCTGAAGCAGAAAAGTCCTCTCCCTGGTGAATATATCCAGCCATCCCCAGGACTAACCCTCCACCCTCCTCCCTCTAACATCCACACAGTTTATTTTGATTTTGTTTAAATGTCACCACCATGCCTACTGTCTCTATATTACTGGCTGGTTCACCACACTCTCTCTTTGGTATTTAGGCTGAGTGAAAAGACTACAGTTATGAGTATTCATGAGTGCCAGCCTGTTGGCGTTATGACGTCAAGGTTTCCAGTGAATCAGACGTGATCACCACTGGTGTCTGTGATTTAAACAACAGGAAAGCTGCTTTGATCCATCACCACCGACTGTTCTTCAGTCAGTTCAGAACAGAATTGAATTACTTTATTGATCCCAACCTGGGAAATTATTTAACTCATTGAGTGCCAACTGTTTTATAAAACAGAAAGTGTCTTGTTTCAACATTTTTGCCCATTTTGAGTCATATTTCTAGACCCACAGAATATTTTGTACTACGTCTCTGAAAACAGTGAATAGCTCAAATGAAAGAAGAGACTCTCTATTTCATCATGAAAAAAATGTTTGTTTTTACCTTGTTCCATTCTTGTTTTATCAGAGGTAGAGTAGAGGACACTTTCACCAAAATCACCACTTTTTCTCCAGATTCTGTTTTGCTCTCTAATCTTGATCGTCTCCACTTCCTGTTTTGATCTCTGTGGTGTATACTATCTCTTTATGCTCTGACTACATCTCCCAGAAGCCCCAAAATTACTCACAGTCTGTGTGAGAGCGCCCTCTTGTGCCTGCTGCTGAAAAAACACTTTGACGTATTTATACATCTACAATGTTAGCAAAAAACACAAAAGTTAAACACACAATGGGAGTTACCCAGCATGCATCATAAGATCCCCTCTGCGCTGTGTTTTCTCTGGTTTCCCCTCTTTTACCAAGTTCTGATCCCATCCATGCTCTCACACAGCGTAGGTGGCGTCGATCCATTCGTACGCCGAACAGTTTTTGTTTTCACTCGTGGAAGAGGAGCTCGTTCACCTGTTCCCTAAAGAGCTGCTGCCACGGTCCGGTTTCGCTGAGGACTATGATTGATTGTTAAACTGGACTCACCATGTAGCCGCCGAGACCTGAGAGGCAGGGTTTAGTCTTACCACTGTGTGTGTGCGTGTTCAGTCCTCATTCAGACTATTTTACCAAAACAATCTGACTTCCTGCTGCTTTTTGAGGAGCATAAACACAAAACTGAACATTTGCAACCATATGCTTACATTCACAATCAAACAAACCAAAGATACATCATAAAGACGACTATTTTTACACAAAAAGCAGTGTTAATATGACAGTTTATGTTGATGAGCTGAGCAGTGTTTCAATACACATATCTGAGTTTACTGTACTGAGGTGCTTTTTTTAAAACATGCTAGGAGATGGGAAAAAATATTGATATGGCAATACATTGCAATACTTTTCTTAATAATAATAATAATAATAAAAATTTTTAGCATCAATTCCCCCCCAAAAAGTCATGTTTTGGGCTGAAATAAAAAGTAAAATGATAATAATAATACGAATCAATGCGGTAACTTTGACAGCATGTGAGTACATGAAATGTACATATGTAAATATATGTGTATATGAACTGTACATATGTAAAAAGTATTTCAAGCTGCATTTTAAACTCAGTGATCTATGAAGAATATCGCAGTAACGTATCATATTGTGACTCAAGTATCGCGATATGTATTGTGTTGCGAAGTCCTTGCCAATACCCGCCCCTAAAACACGCTAAATAATTTCCAATAATTTTTTTTTTTTTTTTGTTGTTGTTGTTTTTTTTAACAACAATAAAGCTGTACGGTACAGAGGAAGAGGATATTTTCAGGCTCTTATACACACAATACTTGGAGTTTGGGTGTTTTTATGGGATATATTGACATTAAGAAAACTATAGCAAACTTGACGAGACCGCTGAAAGTTTTATTTAAAATCAGGTTTAAAAAAAAAAAAATCAAGGAAAGAAACAATGAATTCAACCAGATGTTCAGAACTTTTTATACTTCATCTTTGGTTTCACCCAGCCAGCCTTTTGTAGGGAATAAAAATACCAAATTATTCATGTCAATATTGATCACTATAATGCATTTTAATTTCTTTAAAAAGAAAAAAATCCTCAGCAAAGACACCGCTAGTTGCTAACAGTAGCGTCGTTTTCACGCGATTAAAAGAACAAAAAAAAATCTAAGAAGAATAAACTGAATTTAAATGAGATAAATCCAAAAGTGATAACTGTTTTCTGTCCTTTTGCACAGACATTTTGCACTGCTTTGTTTTATTTTAGGACTATTTCTAAAGGTCACATCCACATAACAAATAGAAAAAAAAAACATTTTATTTCATCTAATAATTGTGTTTAACTTATTTCATTTGCAATATAAATATTTTTCTTTCTTTGTTATTTTGTACATATTGTAAGTATTTTTTCTATTATTATCACTTATTCTATTATGTCTTTGCTGTCATTTGTTTTATTACTGAAATTTTGATTTATTTTAACTATTTTATTCAATTCTAGCACTCTGACAGTGACTAATTTAAGCCACACAGAGCAAAAAAAAACCTTTCTCAGTGTATTTGTGTTAAAAAAAACCCTGCAAACTGTTTATCTGTTTAAAACATGTTTCTCTATGAGCTGATCAAAGTGGGGATGCTTTCCCATCACTCAGTACAAACGCTCCATAGCCTCAGGAGCTATTAGCCAGTGAAAACCAGCCGGGCCAAAAGTCAAACGTGTTGCCTTGATTTATTAACACCAGCGACACACTGGAGGCCTCCTATAGAGCCGCAGCTCAGCCAGGGTTCATGTTCGAGCACATGGACGAGAAAGAAGTGAATGAATCAGTCGTCACTCAGCGGCTCGTTTACTGACACTGTGTGAGGTGGTTTTATTCACCTTTCACCTGTCCTGGAAAACCTGGAAAATGATTGACCAATGTCCCAGTCATGGAAAATGTGTGGAAAATTATAATTAAAAAAAGTCAAATCCTGGAAAATTATTCATGTAGATGGATTAAAAATAACTCACACTCACAAGGCATGGAGAGGACAGGCCTAAATAACTTTCCAGGATAACTTAACCGTTTCCAGGACCTTTTCCCTCATTTTCTGTTTTATGGCTGGACAATTGGTCAATAATTTTCCAGGTTTTCCAGGACGCATGTAAACCCTGTAAATGAGATGATTCAAACCACTGTCATTACTGCCAGCAGACAGCTAGCTTAGCTTAGCATAGAGACTGGAGGTCTGGATCTTAAACTTACAACTGACAATATGTAGCCTGCAGTGCGTCTTCACCAGTGTCCATGTCCTATATTTCTGTTTGCTCGTCTCTTGCTCGGAGCCGTCATGGCGCCCAGGGACGCCCTGACCTCCCAGTTACCTCGTCTCACCGAGGCCTCGGCTATTTTCAACATGTAAAGCTGCAGCAATCAGGAGCCGCTTCTGGGGTCATCTTTTATTAAGAGCAGCATGAAATATTCACCTCCATGGTCTCCAGCAGCCTTCCCCTCCACCACTACTACCACTACTACCAGTACTACTACTACTACAGCATCTTTAAGTCATTTTGTGAATAAATATGGAGTTATGGAGAACTGAGTCCATGAAGTTTGTCCTTATTTATATAATAATCTTTACAGTAAACAAAGCTCAGTGATTTGAAGCAGATCATTGTGATAACCATGCATTAGCACATCATGTTGTCACAGTTTGATCAAGATTAAACATGATTTATAAGCGTGTCCTCTGGATTTCTTTCACCCTTCTTGGATCAATAAAACTTTATGCTGCTTAAATAAAAATACTGCACGGTCTCTCAGTCGCTCAAATCCTGGAAATAATCATAGCATTAGAAAGTGTATTTAATAATGTCCCCACAAATACTTTGATTTATCAATTTATATTTGTAGCACTGCTATTTTATTGTATTTATTTTACATCTAAGCCTGGGTTGAACAACTGTCTGCTTTAATTTACATTTTTAAACGACTAGAAAAATAACGCTTAATGTTTGTTGCTGATACGTCAATCATGCAAATGACGATGGGTTTCTTTTGGGGAAAAAAAAGTGTTTTTTTTTTCTTAATTCTCTTTTTCCCTGTGTGTTCGTCCAGGAGGATGTTCCCCTTCCTGAGCTTCAACATCAGTGTTCTGGACCCGTCGGCCCACTATAACGTCTACGTGGACGTGGTTCTGGCCGATCAGCATCACTGGAGGTACCAGGGCGGCAAGTGGGTCCAGTGTGGGAAAGCAGAGGGCAACATGCCAGGTACACCTCAGGTCACCATTAAACCAGAAGAAATGGACCACTGATCATTTTGTTTTTCTATTGCAGCCGTTTTTATGAGGGAAGGTTTAGTCCCAGGATCAGGAAATGTATTGAAAAATGACTTTAAAATATGAATTTAGCTCCTTATTATGAAAGATACAATAGGCACCTTTTATTAGAAAAAAAATCTAAATCAATTATAACAAATTATTTGTATATATAAAAATTAGCCCTAACTTCACCTGCAGTGTTATAGTAATTAACAAATACAATATAAATATATATCAATTCTAGTACTCATTTTCAAGTACGCCAGAAACATATTTCTCATATTTTCTACTTTTACTTCAGTAAAAGTACCTCTTCAACCTTGGATAAATAAAAGTATGCACTCACTGGCCACAGGTTTCATTCCTCCATCTTAGTTGTTAAAATCACTGCAGAAAGTGTTTTGGTCATCTGCTGTTTGGAGCCAATAACATGCACTGTTAAATCTGATTATTTATCCATTTTTCACACATTACTTCTCTTAAACGTGATATTCTTCTTGAATCAGACATTGTAAACGATGGACAATGAAGCACATTTCTTTGTGGGGGTTTCCAGTAATAAATAAAACATTGAGCAGGCGACCCAACGGCAGCACGAACCGTGTGGTCGACCAACGAACCAGCGACTTCAGCTTGACGTGTTTGACACGGGTCGACCAGGAGGAAGTGGTTTATTTAGCAAAACTACAGTAGAGACGCAGAGACGTGCATCAGCATGCACGAGTAGAATTTTCTGTGGTCACTCATAAGACATTAGTTTTTAAAGTTTAAAGCTTCATCTGTCATTCTGCAGGTAGTAAAGAAAACAGGAAGTATGCCCCACTGAACAGTATTTTAGCTAATCTATATATACACTTTAAAGATGGATTAGCTAAATTACTGCAAAAGTACTGTGGGAGCATTTCAGCAAGTACAAGTACATGTAACAGCACATTTATTTTAACCATTCTTCATTTATTTCCTGGCTATGAAAGAAAATGAACTCACCATATGCAGGCAGGTGACTCAGCCAAGGCAATGAAAGGTAGGCAGCAGGTGGGCGGGGCAATCAGGTGACAGGTGGGAAGGTCTGAGGAGGACAGAGAGGCTCTGAGACACTCTGATTGGATAAGAAAATTAAAAAAAAAAAATACTAAACTTTGAAGCAGTTTAAGAAAGTGAAGGATGGAAGGATGGGAGCCAGCGTGAGATTCATTCCTTTCAAAGTAAAAGTTCTTTATTGTAGTTATGAGTGAGAAAAACAAAAGAAAATCCTATCTAGAAATAAATATACAAACAAAAGATGGAGGGAAAATATGAAAGTACAAAACTACAGATAAAAGATGCAGCAGGATTAATAATAACGAATATAACGCTCATCCAACAATAAACAGGGACGCTCACAAGGATGTAAATACAATAAATAGTCTAAATCTACACCAGGCAGCACTACAGAGAGAAAAAATACCTGTTTGTTCGAGGACATGGACAAGACAAACTCACAGTGGACAGGAAGTGACAGGACGATTTAAACGAGGAAGGAAATCACAGGTGGAACCAATCACTGAGGCTAAAGAAGAGGAGGACAGGAAGTGACGTGAAACCAGAGGGCGACAAAGTTATTTCAAAATAAAAGTGTAAATACACAGACAACATGAATGAACGAGACAAAACTGTTTCACAAAACTGAAAGTAACACAAATTAAATCCATCTGAGAGGATTTTTATTACAGAAATTATATGAAACTAAAATAACGCTAAGAAAGATAAGACATAGTTTTATTTATACTGAAGGAAATTATTTTATATTTTGTATTATTTAATATACTCAATTTAGTATAAATAATAATCAACACCAGAGCCTTATGGAATAATAATAAAAGTAAGAAACATATAGTTTAATAATAATAATAAAATAACAATAATAACTAACAATAAAATAAAACTATATCAAATCAAATAGAAAAGTGCTATGTGTGTTATACTGAGAGAGTAATATTGAAAATTAAGTACTAAAAAGTAATATACTGCACTTTACTTGACGCCTTAATAACCTGATATATTGGCCGATATTATCTTATCGCAGATATATCAGTAATAAGTTGCACAATGACTGAGCTCATTTAGAAACATCTTAACTGTAAATTATCAGATAAATCTTTGTGACTTCTTTCAACATTTTTTGTGTTTGTTAAAAACATCTATTGGCTGATATGTCGTTCAAATATCGATGTTAGCAATCAGGCTATTTGAGATTTTGCAGAAACACTGAAGGTGTTTTTCACATTTTCTATTTTTTTTTGGGATGTTTGTGGTTTTTACTTCTCTTGCTCCAGTTAACCATTATTTCTTTCTGTTCACACCTCAGAAAACACATCAACAGGACAATATTTAGACGATAGACTAACCACAATAACATAAATGAGAGGACTGCCAGGTGGTGTGGAAAGGTGACTGCAGTTGTGGAAACTGTGGTGAAACAGCTCCACTCAATTAGACTTAATAGAGCACTTATGTGGTGCTTAAAGAAGGTTAGTGGGTCATTGTGGTATACGCTGTGAAAAATCATAGAGCCGATATTGTAACCTGCAATATGAACGCACTGATTATAAAAGGGATGAAAACAATATCGCCTCTGTTGGCAGGAAGTCATCAAATATCATAGAAATGTGTTTGTTTGTTGTTTTTTTTAACAGCAGCTTCATAAACTCAAACAACTACATTGAAGTGATTTTTGTTTTCAGACAAATATTGGCAACAATATTGGTAATATTCATATTATCTGTTGAGTTTTCTGTCATATATATATACATATATGTATATATATATATATATATATATATATGTATATGTATATCCATATATATATATATATATATATATATATATATATATATATATATATATATATATATATATATATATCCATCTATAACATCAGGGATCTATAACATTTGAAGGTTTGCAGATGATGTGGCTAATATATTATGTTAGTTTTCTCGGTGGAGAGATAGTTTCTAAATGTTCCTTACGGTGTATTTTTTTTAATTATTATTCAAACAGGAAACAGGATGTACATGCACCCCGACTCTCCCAACACAGGAGCTCATTGGATGAGACAAGAAGTGTCTTTCAGCAAACTCAAGCTCACCAACAACAAGGGCAGCACCAACAACGTGGCACAGGTACCATTTCCTGTTTCCTGTCCGCTTGCCTTTTTTTTTGTCCTTCCTGTATCCAGACGAGCTTCTGAAACCACCGCTCTGCTCTGCGTTCATCTCTGTCACACGAGCCAAGTCAAAATGGCCGCCACAGTGGGAAAGTGCTGCATTTCCTGTCAGTTTTCTATCAAATAAGAGTGTGAAGTAAATAAATAAATAGCCGTCCCTCCTCTCCAGATGATCGTGCTCCAGTCGCTCCATAAGTACCAGCCTCGTCTTCACATCGTGGAGGTCAAGGAGGACGGCTCCGACGACCCCTTCCTATCGTCCAAAGCTCAGACCTTCATCTTCCCAGAAACTCAGTTCATCGCCGTCACCGCTTATCAGAACGCAGACGTACGTCACATCAGTCTGTTGACTTTGATTCGTTCATTTATTCATAATTTATGTCATAACATCTCTTATGCATTGTCTTAACGAGGTCAAGAGTTCAATGATTCATGTCAGAGCTTGAGATAAAAGCTTTGGTTAATGCATGCAAAAATTACATTGTGCCAATTTACACCCTGACAATGTGCTGGAAGCGTCAACATGAGGTCGACTAAGAGTCAGCTCACCTTGGCTGACCTGAGTGCTGCTGTATATGGCATGTCTATAACAGCTGCACACATACATTATGTAAGATGAGTTAATCCAAAGCAGCATTCGCTCTGTTTACATGATGTTTATTCCGTCACTATATGGCTGTATGTATGGTAAAGCTCATCAGTGATCAGCTCACTCCTTCTCTTTTTCCTGTGCCCACAGATCACTCAGCTGAAAATAGATCACAACCCCTTCGCTAAAGGTTTCCGCGACAATTACGACACGTAAGTGAGGAATTATGTTGTTTTTTTCCTTTCAGAGAGGACACAGTGCATGCTCACAGAGTTTAATTTGAAATGGAGGTGCAGATGATTTTGAGCGTGCAGCAGCGACAGGGTGTGAGGGGCTGTGAGATGGTTGATAGATAGTTTGAGGTTTGGGCAGGAAATAACACCTTCTTCTTTTTCTCTGTCTTCTCACACTGCCGCCTCCTCCTCCTCCTCCTCCCTCCTGCCCAGACTGTACGCTCCTCCCGACTCTGATCGCCTCACCCCCTCCCCTACCGAGAGCCAGCAGCTGCTGCCGGGGGGCTGCTACCCCCAGGGTTACCTCCCTGAACAGTACGTGAGCCCCCTGCCCCAGACTCGCTTCTTCGGTCGTGAGCCCCTGGGCCAGCAGCACAAAGACCCATCCTCCAGCCCGGGTCCTCACAGCCGCTGGTACCTGCCGTCTCAGCAGGGCGTCGCCACCAATCGGCTTGACTTCACTTCCTCCTACGACGGGGACTTCTCCGGAAACGGCTTCTACAAGCCCTTCCCCTTGCAGACATCCGCTCACCATGCCCTCAGCTACTACCCAGACCACCCTTTCGCTTCCACTAGCGTGTCCGTATCGGGGGCCACCTCAGCGGGCTGGACCACCAGCCGGCCCACTCCTCAGTACCTCAGCCACCCGAGCAAACCCGGCCCCAGTCTGGGCTGGTTCAGGCCCATCTCGTCCTCTTCGTCCTCCTCGTCTTCTTCCACGTCGCCGGGCCACCCCAGGCTGCACCCGCCCTCGCTCCTGGAGCCGCTGCAGCCGGCCCTGCTGCAGGACAAGCCCAAAGACGCCGCCGAGGTGGCGGGAGAGGACCCCTGGCTCGAAACGCCCTCTGTGAAGTCGGCGGCGTCGGCCGACTCGAGCCTGTTTGAGGGCGGCGTGGGCGATAACAAGAAGAGGAGGGTGTCACCGTACACGTCCAGCACTGAAAACTCCCCGCCGCCTCGCAGTGGAGGAGTCTGCGAGAAGGACGGCGATGCAGACTACTATGGCTTTTACACCCACTGAGGTCCCAGCGTCTTCCCTCACGAACATCGGTCTGTCCAGAAGTCCCCAACTCTCAACATGTCAAACGATTACAGGAGCAACTTCCAAGGTTTCTGTCAAAGTTAGAGGTGAACAGAAGTGGAAGTGACTCTGCCCTGGAGTCACATAAACACCACAAACAGACAAACAGACCTGCGACTTAAACCTTTGAAGCATCTGGGAAAAAATGATCTGCATATCCGCCTGCTGACAGGCGCCTGCAGGGATTGTCTGTTCTCTCTGCATCAAACACCGTCTCTTTTGTCTCGTCAAGCTCGCGGTCATTTCCCCCGATGACTCTGAGCAGAAATTACATTTCACACACAGTCTCTTCTCTCTCTGATCACTGCAGCGCCCTCCAGTGGCGTTAAAGGTGCACTGACCTGCAGTCAGGAGGTTAAGAGGGTTTATCCAGCACATGTGCTGACGTTTAGCCCGCTAATCTGATTCAAAACAGCAGAAATCCTTCCTGGAGATAATCCAGCATATCTCACAGGTGTAAAAATAAGAGTGTCATTTGTGTGAATATTAAATCTGGGGTTACATTTCATCCTCTGGGTGTGTAAAAATCTACGTCTATGTTATATGATTTGAAAACTCTGGATAATTTGATAAAAATCGAAACTCAAACGGAAAACAAAGAATAATTTCTTCACCACATCAATCAAACTAAATTAATTGACGTCTATTTTGATATTTGAATAATTTAAGCAAAAATAAATATTCACAGGTTCCAGCCCTTTTAAAGTTTGAGGATTTGCTGCTTTTCTTCATCATAAATGTGTCATACAAACATGAATTTTGAATTTTGAGTTTTGCAAAAACAAAAAGAAGAGAAATGAAATTAAATGATTTGATAATTTCACAATATTTTGACATTTTTTGGACAAAATGATTAATCAAGAAACTAATCAGTGTTGAAAACAGTCATCTTACTTGTTGTTTCTGAAGCTTTCGATGAAGTGGTTGTCATGGAGACGATTCATCAGGTGTAGAACGTCAGTCACATACTTGGAGTGAGATGACAACGCTCGCTGACTCCTGCTCTGTGACCTTTGACCTCCCACTGGGATCCTCCTGGTGGTCCCTGACAAGTTGGAACACCCAACAAGCTGCTCTGAAGAAGCTCTAAAGAGATTGCACGTTAGCATCAAGCTAATTCCAGTTGTAAAACTAGTCATAGCCACAATCTTTTCTATTTCTGGGTCTGAATCTGTAAATAAAATACATCAATACTACCAACTACTTAGCAGTGGATGTAGGTGGAAAAAATGTCACAAAAATCTGAAAATGCATGGAACAAAGACCAGTGGATTTGAAAACGCTCCAGTCAACACACACGAAGCCTGTGATCAATAACAACATAATTGGAAACCAGTATTAGCAGAGGGAAGTGTGACAGCTCAACCCTTAGGAGCCTAAAGGGTCACCGGGGCCCCAGCGAGGGTTAGGGTTTGTTGGTTAAGATTACATGGGGTAAGGGTTAGGGTTAAATTGGGCAGGGCTCAAAGGGTTAAACCACACATGAACTGATAGCTCAGATTCAGACCGGTTCAGGTAAAAGTGGGTCAATCCGGGGGTCCACCTGTAGGTAAACAGACGAGACGCCGTCACCATAAACAGGAAGCACAAAGTGACCAGACAGACACTCTGAATTTCCCCTCTAGTCTTCGGGTCGATCATGCCGTGACACCGGCTGACACGAGTCCCGGCTCCCGGCCCGGTGACAGAAATGAAGAGTGAGTCGTGCAGTCGACGCTGATCAGAGATCTGCTCCTCATTCCTCTCCAGGTGTGCTAATAGCCTCAGACAAGGCTGGAGGCGACGGACAGGTGTCGCTCTGTGCAGCGCTGGGCAGCTTCAGTCTTTTCTTAAAAAATACATCTACACCTAAAAAATACATCTTCCAACATGAGAAGACAGAGGAGACGGTTTAGCTTCGCCTAATAAATACACATGACCTGTTATTTTACACTTTTTGTCCAGTTTAAACAAAGATATGTAGCTTTTGGACAGAGCCAGGCTGGCTGTTTCCCTCTGGTTTCAGGCTTTTTGCTAAGCTAAGCTAAGCTAAGCTAAGCTAGCTGTCTCCTGGACAAACACATTTCCCAAAATGTCAAACTATTCCATCAACAGAGATGTGATCATATCAACCAAACATTTCATGCGAATGAAAAAACACTCAGACTGTCTGGATTTCTTTTAGGGGGTTTCAGGGACCAGAAAGTGTGTATTTTACAGGATTTGCAGGCCCAATATTTCTAAATTTAATGAGATTGCCAGTAGAAATTTAACTTATGAAGCTATGTGCAAATACTGAATTTATAAAATGTGAAAAAAACTAAATAATGGGACACTTTTACAGCATTATTTTATGGTGTCTGCTCATTATTTAAGGCTTTATTTGGGCGTTATTTCTTAACATATATTAAAAATCCTCTCCTCAGCCCCCAGAATTGAAGTTTTATATGAGTGTTGTGTGAAGACTGCAGCACTTGACAAAATGGTCTTAATAATGATGTTGATGCAAAAATAAAGGGACAAACTGTGTGACAGCCCTTAACTGGACATCTAAATAACAGAGCTAAATGGTACTGAAGTGTTGATTTTTTATGCTGAAAATAAAAGGGATTTATTTTATGTTGTAGCATTTATTTAACTTAATGTTGAAGTTGACTTGACATCCGTCAGAGGAAGGTGTGCGATGGACAATTCATGTTTCAAGTGCAATTAATAGAGAGTAAATTAGTTCAGTGGAGGATGTCAGGTATTTATTTTTACTGTGCTGTGGTTTGTTCAGTGGTTAAAAACAGCAGAGTAAAACTCTCAGGAGCGCCACCTGCTGGATTTCTCAGTTTAACCTCTAAAACCTTCATTTCCACAGCAAGAGAACAAGACATTTCCACACATCTTCCTGTATAATAGACAAACAGAGAGACCAGACAAGCTCTGCTAACAAGCATGTTATTTTTTTTTTGTGTGTGTGATCCATGTGCACTGTTCATGTTAAGGGAGAAATAATCCTCCTTTGACTCGTTAAGAGCTTTTAAACTGCAAAAATACCAGATGAAGATTTCTGAATGGTGAGAACTGTTATTTATTAAAAATGTGGCATAATTGTGTATTGTATTGTTGTTTTTTTATTCATGAAATTAAAGCTTACACATGACGAATCTCGGCTGAGTTCCTTCTGTTTAATGCAGGCATTTTTTTTTTTTTAACTTACCATGCGTAGAAATTAATCTGCAGTCAGGTGCAGTTAGAAAAATAAAAACAGTTTAATGTGCAGCTGGACATTATTTTCACTATTAATCACACAAAAATGATATATCTCCTCTTTTAGAATGTGTGTCTATATGTTGGTTATTGACATTTTTTTTAAATAAAATACATTTAAAAAATATCAAATAGACTTTGCACCACCATGTGATCTTTTCTGACAGATACTGTCTTAAAGTTTAATATTACACTCAGTTCTCAGTCATGTGAAAGTCACAGACACCAGGTTGGAGTATTCAGTAGGTAGTAATAATCTTATAATCTGGGTGAACGCAGGTTTATTTTGACATATGCACGATGCATCCTGTGCAACACTGGACAGGTAATAATGCAACACCTGCCTTAAAGCTCCAGGTAATACGGACACTCGCTGGCAGCAGAACATTACTATTTAGAGCTGTAAATGACAATTATCCATTCATCTGCTGATTAGTTTCTTAAATAATCAATTAGTCGTTTCCCACAGCACAAAGTTTACACCTTCAAACTAAAAGTCCAAAAACATTCACTGTGACAGAAGAAAGGCAGCAAATGATCACAGATTCTGTTGATCAGCTTATCGTTACAGATTTATTTATCAGTTATTATGTTTCTGTCCACCTGATGAAATATTCTTACTCTTTTAGCTCTGTTTTTGGTCTCCACCACTTTAACTGCTGAATATTCCACAATATTCACCAGCTAGACGTGAAACTTTTTTTTATTTAAACTTTAAGGTTCTTATCTTTAATGTTCTTTACGTTGCATAATTCCAAATAAATGTGCAATAAATCAAATTACCACAAACCGACTGGCCTGGTAGTCCTGACTGGAGCATGGACTTCATTTATAGTCAAACCAGTGTACCCATCGGAGGAAGACAAAGTTTTAATTTTCATTTCAACTGTGAAATTTTCAAAAAATATAAACACATATGTGTTGATTTGAAATAGACTAAAAAATTGCATTAGAAATTTATTTCTCTGTTTCTCCACCTGTGCTGGATGCAGGACTCGATGGTCTGAAGGGACCAGCAGGAGCTGAAGACCACCATGAACCAGTCATGGGGGGACAGAAGGACCAGAAGAGACCAGCAGCACCATCTCCACTCAGATCTCGGAGCGATTCATACATGCTGTCCAAATATCCACCATGGATACTTTTCAATCTCTCCTTTACGTCCTTTTTATCTCATCACCACAAAGTTATATTTTCAACGTTAGCAAAGCCGGGATTCTCCCTGAGCTTCCAGTACGTCCCGTTGGTCAACCACACGTCTCGTCCACAAGAGTCTTTGGCTTTCCTGAACAAGAAGAAAACAAGCATTTCATGTTTCCTGTACTAACACAGGAATATAGTGAGAAAACATGCTTTAAAACTGTGACACCTCCAGAATATCAACAGTTATATAACCATAAATCTAATTTTAAACATGGACCTGGGTGAAAGTAAACATAGTGAAAGATAGTCACTGAAAAACTATTTAATCATTCAGAATATCAGTAATTTTTTTCATGCAAAAATGCAGGAAAAATTGATGTTACCAGATTCTCATTTGTGAGATTTGCTGATTTCTTAAATTAATAGGGTTTGGTTTAAAATAGACAAAATAATGACACTGCAAGAAGCCATCTTAATTTTTTAAAATCCAAAAGATTAATCAGCAACAAAAATAAAAATAATAATAAAAAAAATAATCTAATAAAATTTGCAGGATTTTCTGTATATTTTGTTTGCAGAGGCTTGGATAAACAGCCAGATGTTAATTATTAATAATAATAATACAGAACATACAGAGGCTTTATGCATGTGTTTGTTAATGTCTGTCTATAACCAGGATTATTAGACTGACTTGAAAAAACGTGGAACATGTTCTTCCCCTCTTTTGGCGAGCTCTTTCCTCCGCTCCCTCTGAAACTCCTCCACCTCATCTTTCTTTCGGTCCGCTTCATCCACCTTTCCCTCCTCCAGCATCCTGTCGACAAAAAACAATGAGTTTAAGGAGTGATTAAAGGCTCGATATGTGGATTTCTTTGCAGCGCTCTGCGCTCACCGCTGGTCTGGGCGCAGGCGGCTGTCTGATGGAGGCAGCAGAGGTTTCAGGTCGGGGGTGAGTTCATTCAGCTCCATGGCGAAGCTGGAGAAGCCGTAGTACAGCAGGTAATCCTTTGGCTGGGGATCTGTGGGGCGACAGGTGAGCTGCTCAGGTGAGCTGCTGCTATTAGCAGCTTTTGGCAACAGGGAGCGCTCGATCATTTCAGAAACAAACCCATCAGTCGTGTTTCCACTCACTCACTTGGCTTCCAGACACACTTGGGAGTCGGCAGAGTGTCGCAGAAGATGCCTTCATGCCACAGGCCGCCGAACCGGTGAATGACGCTCCCGCTTTGGTCCAGAACCGTGCCTTGCACCTCGTTCTTGTTCGTGTCTGAACCCCAGTAACGAGACTGGAACAAAATAAACACTGATCAGCAGCAGAGGCAAGACCAAAAGACAGAGAAGAAGAAGAAGCAGAAGAAGAAGAAGAAGAAGAAGAAGAAGAAGAAGAGGTCACTCACTTTGACGAAGGTGATCTTGCAGGTGCAGACGTTGCTTTTGAGGTTGCGGATGGTGACTTCTCCGTAGTGCTCCAGGTAGCGCTGCTGGCTGAGGACGTTGTGGATGCAGGTGACCACTTTGTTCCACTCATAGTGGTCTCCATACCTGACAAAAGGAAGCCCAGCACTTCAGTGAGCCTGTAAACTGATTCTTCTGGGGTTCTTTTGGACAAAAGATGCTGTTGCATTGGGTTGTTTTTTTAATTTCCTTCCGAAAAAATCACCTATTAGCTACAAAACTAATCAACAAACAAATCAAAGATGTAAACGATCATTATCTGGGCCGCCTGAGGGATAAGATGCCCACAGGATGTAACCATATAACCTCAACATCCCTTGTTGTCTCTCTAGAACTGTCAAATAAAGGCAAAAAAATCCTACAAAAATCCATGACAGAATTCTTAATCATTTTTCTAATATTAACACGATTTTGGGGAATTCCTTAAATTTATTAATATTAAAACAGCTCCAAGCACAGAAACACTGAAGTTGTTCGCTCATGTTGTATCTATGATGCCACATGACGCATCATGACAGGCGCAGACTGTTTACCTTGGCAGGGTGACATTCACCATTCCTGTCGGCACAATCTCCAGCGACTTCCCCCAGAATTTGTTTTTCCATCGCTGGTCTGTTCAGGAATATAAACCATAAAATACAGTCAGAGGATACAGATGAATAACTACATGGAGAGAGTACGCTTCGACAGAAAGAGTCTCACCCTGCCAGAAGGAGAAGTTGTCTGAGTGTGCATGGCAGGCAGAGATCGGAGGATGATGGCAAACCTGGAGAGACGTAGAAAGAAACAGTCTTATTTACTCAAAATTATAAAACAGATGTGCAGAAGAAGTAGAAGAGCTGAACACTGCTGCTTTTATTCTTATAATGAATCTGAGAGAAACACAGCTGTGACTGACTTTTCTTTGTTTCTTCTTTCTCTTTCTCTGTCAAGAATTAATTACTTTTCATTTAAATAACCACTTATCACTTAAAATGTTCATTTCTGAAGACACAATTAGTTCTGGAGATTCCTTTAAAGCCATAAATCACTCTGAGTCGTCTCGTGCAGCTCTGAGCTGCTTAATTACACAAATGGGTGATGCATCTTAATTCACCCAGAGGGGATTACAGGGGCTAAGTGGTCTTAAAGAAAATCTTAAAACAGGGCCAGTTTATCTGTGGTGCTCTGTAGGAGTCACTCGGAGCTGAGTCACTATGGACATTTTTGTCAATTTGAATTTTTCCTCTTCATCTTTTTTGTAAGAAAGCCTCTCTTGACAAATTTTGGAATTCAAATGTTATTTTTTCAAATACAGTCATAGAACAAATAACCTATTGAGTCATTCAGTCAGTCTTCTGAAAAGTGCTGTAAAAACTGAACGGATTAATACTTTTTTCTGTTTTTTTTTTCTACATAAATCTCTTAACTTCAGCACTGCTCAAAACTACCAAACATTCAATCATTTTGAGGATTTTAACCCTTTAAATGCAGGTTTGATTGTTTGCATCACTGTCGTTTTTTTTATGAAAAAAAAACCACAAAATTAGTTATTTTCCATAAAACTAATTTTGGGGAGGTAGGATTTTTTTTAATCCATCTTGGATATATCAAAGATTAGCCAAAATATTTGATGCATTATTATTCAATATTTGACAATGTGGATCAGAACTGAAGTTGATCAAAAGACTTTACCCAAAAATGCAGAAAAAATATTAATCTGCACTATTTTTAGAGCGGAACATTTTTGTCCTTAATGACTCAACAGGGTTGTAACTTTTAAATCTGATGCTACACAAAAATTAATAATGCATCAAAATCAATATTTGGCTAATCTTTGATATATCAAAAAAAAACTAAATTAGTTTTATGGATAACAGTGACATCATATAATCAAACCTGCATTTAAAGGGTTAAAATCCTCAAAATGATTGAATGTGTGGTAGTTTTGAGCAGTGCTGAAGTTATTTGAGAGATTTATGTAGAAGAAAATCAGAAGTTTTTATAGCAGTTTTTGGAAGTGGACAAGAGAGTAGTAAATTAAAGTGACACCTGAGGGTTAAGGTGTTGTTTTTCCAGTTACCTGCTCGCTGATGAAGCAGAAGCCGCGGTCCTCTCTGATGCACTCGTAGGTTTCCCCCAGCACCGGGTTGAAGGGTTTGTAGCGGCTCCTGAACGTCGCAGTGGCGTAACCAGAGATGGCGAAGGCGGCGATGTAAACCTGGAACGCATCAAATAACACAGATCGTACTTATTTCACCATGAATAGATGAGTGTGTGGAAAAGAAAAGACACTGCAGACCCAGACGCAGCATATTTAAATATAATTTTAAAAAATAAATTCTTCTCTTACTGATGAACTTCTTCATGTTAAGGTGTTTATTGTTCACCCATCAGTTTGTGATTAAGACATTTTTAGGCAGGATGATCCTTGTTTATCCTTGTTGGTTATTAACAGATAGAAGATGTTGTTGCCTGTTGCAGGATAATTCAAATCCACTTGGTGCTTTGATAATTTACAAAAGACAGCGGTTTTAAAGTGAAGATAAAAATATGTGTGTAAAAAAGCATTTACAGTTATTACAGTGAAGAGTCACAGTTACAGGGTTCTTGCACCCTTTTAAAAGATTTCTTTGGGACAAAATAGTCAATAGAACAATATGGAGTTTTTGAGATCAATGCCGATATCCATATTTAGCCGGAACAAAAATTCGATAACTAATTAATCTCCAATAATAACTTTTTATGATTTTTTTCAGCTCTTTAACACTTGCAACACCGACATAAATTGAAGGCATAACAACTTAAATTTCACAACTTTCAAGAACAAAGAAGTGAACTTTGTGAACAAAATAATGTGAAAAAAATGACTGAATGCTGTGTTTTCCTATTGGCATTAAATGCACCATCTGTAAATTTAATACCTACAGCAAATTTACAGTAAATTTAAACTCATTTAAGACCTTAATTACTTGGATTTTAATTTCAGACATTTTAAGAACCCTGAGTTCTTGCACGGGTTTGTGGTTCAGCAGATTTCCTGCGTTCCCAGGAATCATTCAGTCTATTTCACAGGGTGTTTCACAGCAGCATGGTTGCGAGCAGTCTCACCATCCTCTGGTAGGGGTCCTGGGTGATGCTGGCTGTATCCAGCAGCTCGCTGTACTCCAGCTCTTCACACAGCCTCTGCAGCAGGTTAACCGGCTCGTTGAGAGGAGCAGGCATCGACACCCGAGCCAAGTCTTTACCTGAGGATAAAAACACAGCACGTGACAGAAACCTGCTGTGTTTCTGCTGCTGTGTGTGGCTGCAGAGCGGTGGGACCTGCCTATGTTATTGTAGAGGATAGCCATGAGGCCCACGTGGCTGTTGTCAGGACAGTGAGCCGGCAGCGTTGTTCGCCGCCCGGTGTTCTTGGGAACAACGCTGTTTGGAGTCCTGGAGATGCTCGCGCGGTACTTCCTGGTGGCGGAAGCTGTGATGTTGAAAGCAAAAAAAATATTAATCACAGCAAAAGGGGCCTTACTACTGATGTGCTGCAGGTTCAAAGTTTACCTGCAAACTTCAGAAAACTGCAGGTCAGCTGCAGCTCTTTAAACCCAGACTGAAGACCTCTCTGTTTGCTTTAATTCTTGATTTTTTTTTATACTTGTCTTATTCTATTTTAGCTTGTTTTTATTTAATGAAGCAACTGATAAGGTCTCTGATGGAGAGTGAGTTTGCTATAGGTCATTCATTTTTATCATTTATCAGTCATAATGTGTTTTAACGTTTTATACTTTGATGCTTTTCATTCTTGATGTTTCATGTGAAGCACTTTGAATTGCCGTGCTGCTGAAATGTGCTGTATAAATAAAGTTGCCCTGGCATCTTACCATGTTCAGCATCTTAGTTTAGCACTTTAGCACTTAAAGTTTCCAGAGGAGAAAAAAACACCTCACAAAGTTTGTTTTCTGTTTTCACTATATGATGTTTGTTGTGTTGTGTCTGTTTTTTGGTTATTATTTAGCTCCTTGGTCCACCAACATTTCATTCCTGTGTACTTGATGCTGAAATGATAACAAACTACTGGACTGGACTGGACTGGACTGGACCCACCATGTCCCTCCTCTGGCTCAGAGTTGCTGGTGCTCCCGTCACTGAGTCCTGACTCGTAAGACACCTCAGACGAACTCCCACAGAGGACGTCATCACTGGCGTCGAAGTACTCTGCAGCTGAATCTGCCACAGAGGGAGGCCCGTGGGACGGACGCCTCACCACTGCAGGCTGTCGATGGAGGAAGAAAGAAAGAAAAGCAGCCATTAAAATCCTTGAGGGAATAATAAAGTGGACAGGTGTGACACTTTACCTCAGCTAACATGTTAGACTGGTGGATGTTGTTGGTTTCACAGACTTCCTGCAGCTTCTGCCTCTCCTGGGACAGAGTTTCATGCACCATCTTCAGGGAAGTCAGCACTGAAAAGGAGCAAAAAGAGGCGTTTCAGGAGGCATTTAAAGACTCTCTGATCTCCATCTACATGAGTGTTTCTCTGACCTCGCAGAGACATGGCGCAGATGTCCTGCTGGACTTTCTTCCCCTCTGGAGACATGATGGTAGGAGGGGACAGCTGGGAGTAGACGTAGTCTGGGATGGAGGAAACTGATGCACCCAGGTGAGGCGAGCTGCCCAGGTGACTGGAGGACAGCTGAGAAGATGAACAGAGGAGGTTACTACGAGCTTCGAAATACTCCTGGACATACCTCCCCATAAAACCACAGGTTTTCTGCTTTTACAGCGGCGCTGGAAGGTCGATTTTGTTGTGTTTAACCAGAGCCAGGCTAGCCTCTTCACAAATTTATTTATTAATTTATTCCACCACTGCTGCACTGAATTATTGCAGTATTGCTGAAAATAAATAAAAACAAAAAATTATAAAAATAAAAAATAATAATAAAATATAAAGATAAAAATACATAAAATTTCTGTAACGTTTAATCCACCAGTATGTGCAAGCGTAACTATTTCAAACTATGTCTAACAGGTTTATTTGTCTTGTAACTGACCAACAGGAAAGAGAGTCATCATTAATGTTAATGTACTTTTACCTGTGCTTTTCCCACCAAATCAACGCTGTACTGTAAAGAAACATAACTATAATAATGATCATCTAATAATTCATACGGTGACTATATTTTTATGGCTTAAATACCTCTAGTATCTAGCAACCCTGCAGGTTTTCTGTCCCACCAGCTTTAAATCAAGTTTTGGTTTATTTTGTAACAAAGGAAAACATCCATCTGACAGAAAAGACGACCAACAGCACAAAGAGTTTCTAAAGAAAAACACAGGAAACTATTGATCTAGCTCACTTTACTGATCTATTAATTTACTCAATCTACCATTAAAATGCTCCATTCACAAGATATTCTGGTGTATAAAATATGTTTTGAATGTTGAGGGGCGTCTACTATGAATTCACACATTATTCAGTATAATTAAAAGAAAATTTTAAAGTTACTGTGAGGAACTTTTATTTTGTGAAATGTTTTCCTCTCATTGGTTCAAAGTTCCTCATAGTAAATTTAAAATATATATGTATTCTTTCATGACATCATTTTTTTCATTTTCAGGAAGTGTTATGATAATTTTCATGAATCAAAGTCAGTCAGTACCCGTCAGTAACTCACCGATTTAGTAATCCCACGAATAGGCTTTGGATTAAAAATAAAAAGGCCCCAAAATGTTACAGGAAGTTTGGGATGTCAAATATTTACACCCTTATTGTCTAAAGAATGACCAGAAATGAGATTTAATTTATGGTTTCAATCAATTTCAAGCTCCAAACGCTGGTATTCCCAACAGGAAGTGAGGTCCAGACCGTTCTTACCATCCCCAGTGCCTCCACTCTGGATAACGTCCTCGAGTGGCCCCACATCTTCCCTGACCTCGGCTTCTTCGGCTTCTCCAGCGACAGATTCTGGATGAGAGGATCACTTTTATCAGTCAGTTTGATTTTCATGTGACGCTGGTTTCTCCAGGCTGAACGGCGGTCTACCTGGATGCTGATGATGCGCCTCAGGTCTCCGTTGGTGAAAGCCTGACCCGCCTCCAACATCTGCAGCCTCTGGATCAAACGGTTCAGCTCAGAAAGGTCCAAATGGCAACGGTTCAGCTCTGGAAGGAAACATTTACTTCATCATATAGAGTTTCTGTGATAAGATTCCTGCGGTCAGGTCAAAAATAATCTGACAATCATTTTTTATGATTTTTTTTTTCAGCCCTTTAACACTTGCAACACCGATATAAACTGAAGACATAACACTTAACTTTAATTTCACAACTTTCAAGAACAAAGAAGTGAACTTTGTGAACAAAATAACGTGCAAAATTGCAGTAAATCTCAGAATCCTGTGTTTTCCTACTGGCATTAAACACACCATGTGAAAATTTAATACCTACAGGAAACTTAATTTAAGACAATTTAAGACCTTAATTACCGGGTTTTAACACATATAAGACATTTTAAGACTTTTTAGGGACTTTTAAGTTACCCCTGTGAGTGTGTGTTATGCTAGCAGTTGCTAATGTAGCCTCAAGGTGAATTAATCGAGCAAACTCTCTTCTTTTTAAGTTCCCTCCCACTGATTTTTTTTTTTTATTTTGAAATTTGTTGTCTTCAGACCCGACCAACATTGACTCAAGTGACGTCATGCTTTTCAAAGAGGATCCACACACTGTTCAGTGAACAGGATGACTCGTACCCTGAACGCAGGTGTCTTGGTTGTAACTTTGCTGCAGCCACGCTGACACTTTGCTGTTGACGGCGGTGTTAGCCGAAGGCGGCACTCCTCCTCCTCCTGCAGCTCCGGCTGAATCCACCAAGCCCGCACAGCTCTGTTGACCAAACACAGGAGTCAATGTGTGGCTCCTGCAGCAGACTGCTGTGCTACGTTTGACTTTATCGCTCATTTGATCGTCACCAGATCTCCGTTTCTCTGAGGCTGTCCGGCCACAGGTCCGTGTGACAGAGTTTGGAGGAAGCTGCTGTGAGCCTGAGCCGCCTCGTTCTTCTTGAACAGGCGGTGGGCTTGAAGCTTGGTCACCCAGATGTAGAAGAGCTCATGGCTCTTTGCCTTGGAGAGACCAGAAAGCTCTTACATGTCTTGTTAATGTGAAGGTGCACTCTGTGTTCGTTTGAACCGCTTACCTTCATGTGATAGAGAATGTCGCCTGCGTCCAAGTCGATCCGATATGACTTCTTGTTTATTGACATGACAGTAAGGCCGACGTCCAGAGAGCCCTGGACTCTTCCTCTGGAGACCTTCAGCAGGACAAAAAGACTCATTTAAGTGTTTTCAAGTCAAGAAGGTGAAATATTAAAAATCATCTTTCCTTACATCTTGTCGATTTTTGGAGTAGCGCAGACTCCCAGCTTCCAAGACAAAGTATCTCTGAAAAACAGATTAAGCATCACCTTTTTGAATTTATTTACGTACGTATAAAGCAAGGTTGTGGATGTTTTTCTCACCTTGTGCCAACCTTTCAGAGGCCACTTCCTCCTCTTGAGCAGATATCCTTCGCAGATACCCGGAGCGGTCATGTCGGGAGGGTTGTCGCCTCCTGACGGTGTTTCTACCAGAGGGTCATCGATCACCTCCCAGTCTTTAATGATCTAAGGAATGAGAAAAACATCAAGGATAAGGTTACCTGGCAGGAATTTGTCTGTTTTTGTACTGACATCTAGCAAAAACACAACAGTGATGCAGGGTTCCCACATGTCCTGGAAAACCTGGATAAGTATTGAATAATAATTTTCCAATCATGGAAAATGAGAAAAAAGGTCAAATGTCTGGAACGGTTAAAGTATCCTAGAAAATTATTTAAGCAAATGGATTAAAAGTAACTTTTAACCTGTTTGCATTCACTCACAAAGCATGGGGGAGATAAAACAATAAATATTTTTTACTTTTTACTAACATTTTACCTTTTTTTTCCCTCATTTTTCATGTTTTCCATGACTGGAAGATACTGTAGGTCAATCATTTCCCAGGTGTTCCAGATTTTCCAGGACTTGTGGGAACTCTGTGATGTGATGTGAGTCTCATTTTCTTCTTAATTTTGACGACTTGACACTATGACAATTTGTTTCATGTCCTCCAAGGACAAAACTGACAAATCTCCCATCTACGTCATCAAATAAAGGAAAAAACTTCCAACTTGGTCACGAACGAAGAATAACGTCCAAACATAACAGTGAGGATGCTCTGGTTCAGGTGAGGTGTGACTCACCTGTCTGGAGGACGACAGCGTGCTGCTGCTCCTGGAGTGGGCCGGCTTCCACATCGGCGAGGCCTTCTCCAGGCCGCTGGCCAGAGATTGGCTGCGGTTGAGCGACGACCCGTAAGAATCCATCCCAGAGACCTCAGGCGGCCGCCGCTGTCCTGATCGGCTGCTCGTTGACAGATTACATCAGATCATGATCGCTAAGATAAAATATGATGATGCTTTATTCGTCCCACCAACAACTTCCAGCAAAGTGGATAGAGCGCCTTCAGAATAAGAGCCTGTATAAAAACAAAAGCTGAAGCATTTTCAAGAACAGAGAGAGAAATGTTGAGAGTTTAGAGGTGGAGCACGGTTGTTCAGAGTTAACTCTCGATTAATCGCAAATAAATCACAATTTTTTGCCGTTCTAAAAAGGTATATTTTTTTTTAACTTTTTAATACTTTTAATAACATGGAAATTATGATTATTATTAATATTATTATTGTTATCGTTGTTGTTATTATCATTATTATTATTAAATGATGATAAAAAAGGGCAAAAAGCATGTTTGAGGAGCTGGAATCCGCACTTCTTTTAGCATTTTAGTTAATCTTATAAGGTACTTTTGGTACATTAATTCATTATTGATTTGCTGCTTATTAATCACAGATCAACAAATAAATAAATTACATCTTAAACATCACAGCCTCATGGACTTCATGCTTGAACAAACTGTTGCAGTTTACTGGATGTCAGTGTGGGATTATCATTAAAATATTCAGCTCTTACTTGAATAATCTTAATTTGATTGTATTAACCTTTAAGAGGAGCTGTGTAAAGAAGCAGAGTGAAAGAAGCAGAGATGGACTCTGTTTAATCCCGTTAAATAACACAACGTACTTTCTGGATCCTGATCCAGATCCTGATCCCTCTGGATCAGGATCAGGTCCCTCTATCTGATCCAGATCCAGATCCCTCTGGATCTGAGATTGAAACACTTCACACTGAACTAAAGCCTCTCTGCAAATTCATTCAATTAACGATCATCTGAAGCTTTAGAAGCTCTGTAATAAAAGTGAGTGCATGAAACCTTTCTTAAAATAAGATTAAATTAAATTAAATTAAAAAAATAAAAATAAACATAAAAATTAAATTAAATTAAATTAAATTTAAAAAAAATTAAATAAAAGTGAGCACAAAATTTGTTTCAGTTGCTTGGATAAAAAAAAAAAATAGGAAGCAGGTATGAAGATGTCGAGTCATTCCTGTGGTTCCTCTGTCCCTGAATAATCTGCTAATCTTGACTTTCATGGGTGGAGCAGTTATAATAAAACATAAACAACCTGTAACAAGCTGCTAACACATTAACCTGCTTTACACATGATGTGTTTCTGAAGGTTATAAGCAGATAATTTCTTATTTACATTTATTTAGAGTCCTGTGGGCCAAAGAGAAATAATCCAGCACTGTTGAAAGAAGAGATTTCAAATATTTAAGAAACATAATTACTTTTAATGTTTATGTAACTATTATAATATAATACTAATATAATAATTTCATTCAATCCGTGATTGACGGTCAAAAAAAAAAAAATTCAATGGTTGTTTATAATCTTTTATGTTTTAAAATATTATTATTTTATTTTATATAAAATAACCAAACACAAATGATTCATATTTCTCTTCCTCGCTGTCTTGCTGTTTTCCATCTATTTCTTTGTTTTTAGTGAACTGCTGGTTTTTCTGTTCATTTGTGTCGTATATCTCTAAATTAAACTTAGTTTTCTTTTTTAAATCTATTTTTTGTCCTCCTTATTTTCTGTCGTACACACCTGTGGCTTCTTTGCTTCTGCTGTCACATTTCTAATGATGTGGCTTTTCTGAAGTCTGTGTGTGAATAAAATGAAATAACTGAAACAGTGCATGCTTTTGCAGTGGCTGGTCTAACAGCTGGTGGTCACAGTGTGACTGTGAGCAGAGGATTACTAACCTCTGCTTAATTGGTTTTTCAGGGGATGTTTTTAGCCTCCAGGACATGAGGAACACGAGGCAGAGAGCAGCGACGCAGCAGGACGACAAACAATGGGAAAATTAAATCTTATCTGCTGGATTGCTGTTATAAAAAAAACATTTAATCTTTTTATTGATCCCACTGGGGGAAAATCGCTTCATTTCAGTGTAAAAAAAAAAAAGTTATAAAATAAATCAACAACAATGAAATCATAGAATAAGTAATACCAATAATTGATATTTATGTTTACTAAAAAGATATTTTTTAATAGCAAAAGACATCAAATACAATATTTAGACTATGAATATGACTTAAATTGAATAGAATTTTTTTTTTTTTTTTTATTATTTTTTCCCTCATTGCAGGAAATTCACCCTCCACAGCAGCATAGACAAAATTTCAGTAATAAGGAAAAAAAAGACAGCAGCAATGACATAATAGAATATGTAATAATAATAGAATAAATATTTACATTATGTACGAAATAAAAGGGAAGAAAATATATTTTAATTGCAAATGAACTGTTAATTAAACACAATTATCAGATGTTTTTAATGTGGATGCGACCTATAGAATAAACTAAAAGAAAAAAGCTTAGATGCTTAGATGAATGTGGAAATTAAAAAAAATATACAGAGAGTTTGGCATAATCTAAAGTTTGCAGACAAAAAAAACGTGCAGTGAAACAAAAAAAATAATAAATACAATTTTTTTTTTTTACAAATGGAAATTTTCCTTTTAGGCTTTTTTGACAACATTTTTTGTAACATTTTAATTTGCTTTCAGTTTGTTGAATAAGGAAGTTATTGTGTTCAGACAGTCTCTATGTGTGTGGAACAACATGAATGTGAAGAAATTAATCAATCAATCAATATGAACAGATATACTATTCAAACTGGCGTCCTTGTAAATGTGAGCAGAAGCAGCCAGTCTGCTGTTACGTAATGACAGCATGAGAATCTGACCTCAGTGGTGACAGCATGAGGTGGAAACAGGATGAAAGGATTTATGGCTTCTGAGCTCAAGAAGCAACACAAAGAATATTCTACAATTTTTTTTAAAAAAAATTCTCTCTGTTTCCACATTTTCGAGTTTCCAATTTTTTCAAAACTTTTATTTAAAATATTTTATTTGCAGTTGAGGTTGCACACTCTAAGGAAGCACTGATCAATCCCACTCCAAATAATCAGAATCATTTTTTTTAATTTACCTTTTCAAACAGATAAATAGTTTTTCATCAGAGCAGATATGAGATCACGAGCTACAAAACAAGTCAAGCGAGGTGATGGATGAAATCTTGGCAACAACCACCATGGTGTCAGAGGACGGGGTTAAAATACAGAGATTATGACAGCTATAATCTCCCTCTTTTTGGAATAAGAAGCCAATAAAAAGATCAGTTACATATTTATGAATGAGTGTGGAAACTGTGCAATATTTGCAGTGCTTTTTATAATGAGGATTAAAGCAAATTACAAGGACTCAGTGTGTTTGTAATCCTAAATTAGAGGTGAGAAAATAATTTGGGTATATTTATGTCGTCTGTGGAAAAGCACAGCGTGTGAAAGTGACACACTTTGACAGATTATTCAGTGACAGTCAGGATGGGTTTCAGTGGAAAAAACGTGTTAAAAAATGTTCTTTTAGTCCTTTAGGGACCATGTGAATTTTTCTCTAATCTAAGACGGTTTTATTTTATTTTAACAATATGAGCATGATGCAGATTATTCTAGTCTACATATTACATAGAATATACAATGTCCTGCTGGTTTGGTTCACTAGTTTGCATCAGAATTGAACCCAAAACTAACATTTAAGAGCCAGAATATTAAGTTTTACCTGAGATCCACCTGCAACTCTCATCATCCTATCAGTCCTCTGCAGGTTGTAAATCCAACAAGAGTGTCATCTGCAGAAAAGCACCAAGAAAAGAGACGTTTTCCATGGAAAACCTACATATTACATCCACAGATAATCACCAGCTCTGATCACATAATCTCACCGGCCGTGCCCTCCTCTGACGGTGGGCGACACGAGCTTCCTCTTCTCCAAATCCAAGGAGAGCTGCGCGCCGTGCGCAATGTGTCCTGAACGTTATCCGCATTAGCTGGAATTACGCAGTGTCCAGCAGGGACGTAGTGGAGGGTAAATCTAACCAACCTGCATTGCTCCCACTCTGGACACTAGTTCACTGTTTTAAAGCAAAGCTGGGACCTTTAATAAGGCCTAAATGTCACATTATAGGAGCAAAACATGGGATTTTAGGGAAATTATAGGTTTATGCGTGTGAAAGACTTAATATTTATGGATGATGGAATGTTCATCATATCACTAAATGGTGCTAGATCCTATCATTTTGTAATACCAAAATAAAAGCATAAATTTGCACATTTGAATCAAAAGGTGTTTTTTGTGACCGTGGTGTTGAAGCGAGCGCCTGAGTAACGTCTGTCTCCCTCAGAAAGGCGGGCCATAACAGACTAACTGACCCAGATTAACATGCTGTAATCTGCAGATTAACGTATCAGGATCTGTGACCACTTGTGTTTATTTTGGCTGGAGTGGTTTTCTGTTGTTCCACTGCAGCTACTTTGGGCAAATCAAATGCAAAGATGACAAATCCTGTTTCTTAAATGCAAACAGATCAGACGGCGAGATGGAATGTATTGAAATAGTTTATTTGTGACAACGTCCTTAAATAACTTTCTGCAGACCCGTCCGTCCAAGACTTCCATTGAAGGGAACTGAAAACAGCCCAGTCAGCAGCCACAGAGCTCCTCTGGGTCGACACTCATTCTACAGTTTAGTTGAATTTAGCACCGATTCAGCAGCTCCTGTCAACTTTTTAACGTTAAAAGCTTTGGTGCTGAATAAGAATAATTGCTAAATATTGATCCGACCTGACAGTCTGAGCAGCAGGAAAGCTGCGAGGCAACAGTCCAAGTAGTTTCCTCCTCTACGTGGCCTCATCAGCTTTAGGAGCTTCCTCCGAGCTCTGCTGCTTGATGTGCTGCTGGAGGAGGGCGGACAGGTGGGCCGGGTGGTGCTGCAGCATGGAGGCCGTGCGGGAGGTGAGCATGGTCAGCCCGCTGACCAGCTCGCCCTGGACCACGGCCACCGACGGCAGTTTGGAGTAGCTGACCACGCCCTGAGCGCTCAGCAGCGTGTTGTCTATACAGGCTCCTGTTGACAGGGGAGCAGCGATCAATAATCAATCAATGAGCTGCAGTCGAACAAATGTTCAAAAAAAAAAACACTTTATCTTCCTGTGTTTGAAATGCCTGTATCTACCGTTTGAGTGCATTTCAGCAGGACGGTGTTACTAAGCAACAGCTTGGTTCCAAGTTTACTTCCTGTCAACTACAACAGGAAATAAACTGGGAACATTTGGAGCGTTTTAAAACTGACAGCTGGACTTAGTGACATCACACAAGCTGTGTGGATTTATCTGAGGATTGAAAATTTTGACACTTTTACATTATTTCTACAGCAATGAAACATGAAAATTATTTTTTAACCTTCCTCTTTTAGATTGAAACAATTAGCCTATTTGCAAAATTGTAGCTGCATAAAAGGGAGAATTTACTGCTCTTTGTCAAAAGTAGCACCTTGGGGGAAAAAAAAAATAAAAATAAAAAATAAAATAAAAATACCAATTGGTAAATCAATTAATGATAATCATGCCAGCTGTCTGACTATATTAGGAGTTAATCTATTTCTCAGTCAAAACTATAATTGCGTATTAGAAAGGTCATTTATTAAACGCTGTATTTATTTTAATAGTAATGGCAGCTCAGGAGTGGAATTCACTTTCTAATTAAGTTCAGTAATAGCTGCGTCATTGAATTGTATTATAAAACAAATTTCAACGAGCTGACAATCAGTTTTTGAAGTTGCAGATATCTGAAACTTCCCCAGGTACAAAATAAAGTCTCTAATTGTTATTATTTCATTAATAAATTGTATGTATGTCGTAAATATTTTAAATTGATCATTGCTCCTTGCATGCAGACGCAGGTGATAAACGTACCCAGGAGAGTCATCTGAGGGCTGGCCCTCAGGGTCGACAGCATCTCCTTCACCTTCGGCTCTTTACTAACGAACAGGACTGTAGGACCGATGAAGAGAGGAGCCATGTTGGCGTAAACGCTGTCCTTCAGGAATGACAGCGCCACCTGAAACAGAGCATGATGAGAGATCTCACTCACTCTGATTGGTTATTTATTTTACTAATATACAATAACTGTAGATGATGCATGCTTAGCAAGATTAACATTACCTCTGCTTTAATAGTAAACCATAAGGTTCTGTTCTTCATCTGACAGTTACAGTTGAAAGCCAGGTGGGGTAAATTAAAAAAAAAAGCACAATCTCGCATTTAGGTTAAACGTTACGCCTTTGTGAGACCAGAGGTTCTGAGATCCTCAGTAGGTAACACCACGTGTTCCAGTCCATCTGTTGCTAATAAATGTTCCACAGGATGGACATTATGGTTTCAAATGCATATAAAAACACAAGACTGGGCCTGGTGGCCTATTAAGAACTGTTAACGCATGTGTTTCCTAAACTTTTTATCCTTCCTAATTTACCATCATCTCTTTTCTGTCTCTGCTCTCCAATAAAGGCATTAATTAAAGCTTCACCTCAGCAACCCACCAGGAAGAAGATGGAGCATAAATGAACTCACTGTCACACTCAACATGCTTAAAACATTTTAAAAGAAAAAAAAAAACACAAAACTATTTTGGCATTACCTGGTTGGGGAAGAACTTGACAGAGATGCCATGTTTATTAAGACTGTGCTTGAGAATGATCATGTCTTCAGAGTTGCTGGCGCTGTTCTGGACCACAGCGACCATCTTCGACTCCTGGAACACGGTGGTCAGACTCCTCTTCATGACCAATGTGAACGCATCATCCTGGTGGAAGAGTAGAGAAGAGTTTATCTTGTGGTGGTGAAGTGGAGCTAATGACCTATCATTTCAGAGATAATTATCATTCATAGTGTGAGTGAGATGAAGGACAATATGGTGATGATTTTAATTACATAGATGAGTTGAAACATTTCTATATTCATGACACTAGAGCTTCAGTACTCATACTTTATTTTAGTACTCCTTGTGACACCACAGTTAGAGAAATCATTTGCCTACTGACCACTTAACTTCATAAGCAGTTATTGTAAATAAAATAAAAATAAAAAATACCGTCTGAAGTTGTTTAAGTTATAATCAGACACACCAGATGTAGTACACAACTGCACAAACCAAATTAACCTAACAACTATAATGTTACCATAGCTCAATATACTAGAATAGATCTTTATTGTCGTGGTTGTATTATATACTATATTAAATAAAGGCATTAAACATGTCTTTCAGAGAGAGGATGAGAAGGGGATGAAGGTTACCTCCTGGACTTCTTTGGGTTTGAACGGGTACGCTCCTGGAGGGATGACCCGTGGAGGGGGAATGTACTTTGTGACGGCCATTAGCTTCTGTTTGAGGATGTGCATCGGTTTCCTGTGGCGAGTCACAGCCTTGGAGCCGTGCCGGACAGTCTGTGTCAGGGGAAGCCATCCTGAAACACACGAAGCCGATTAAACACCTGCTGACATGACGGGATAGTCTGAGGTTGCTATGCTAACACTAGCTAGCTAACACTTCTAACCTTGCTAACGCTGGTGCGTAGCTAACAATGCTAGCTTTAAATAGTTCTAGAAAGCAACCTTTACAGTATTAACTCGTTAAATGTATATAGCTGACGTCAGAAATGCGGTATTTACTCAACATTACCCTGTTTCTGGAGCAATTTCACACACAAGGTCGCCGCCATCTTTAACATGAATACGTCATTCAGGATGTGACGAGTGTTCAAATGCTGCATTCACTGTCATGTAGGAAGAAAGAGAATCACAATATGGAACTCTGACTAAGGGGTGGAACAAGCAAATACTGTGATTATTTTGTGATCTTCCATTTTATTTCGTGCATGTTGTAAATATTTATCACTATGATTGTTACTTATTCTCCTGTTTTATTGTTTGTTATTTCTTATTTCTGTTTTTATCCTGCTGTGGTGAGTGAATTAAATGAATAAAAAAACTATTCTATTTTATTCTATTTCAGAAAAAACAGGACTTGTTATTAATTGGCTGTTTCCTGCTCTACCCTCCAGTCCAGAAGGTGGCGCTACTGCGCCTACAAGCTGTTGGCTAAGCGCTATAAAATAACAGAAGAAGAAGGAGAAGCAGGAAATGCCTCGTTTTGATCAATGACGTCACTTATCAGCTTAAATGTTTAAATAATAAATTTAATCTGCTGTCTGTACAGCCTATTTATATATGTCTGACAAAAAACACATAGGGAATATTATTAAAAATTGTTTTAAAAAAATATGTGTGTGCGGTTACAAAACATTTTGCGTAAGTTTTACGTAACGCGGCTCTGCTCGGCGTCAGTTTGACCAGCATGATGCGCACACTCAGTGCGGGTTTATTGAAGAGGATCAGTTTATTTGGCAGAAATCCATCCAGTTCTTTTCTGACAGCTGATTTACGACCTGTGAGATTCTGTAGGAAGTCCAACATGGACCTGAGTGACATGAGGAAGAAATACAAAGGAGACGAAGAGGTGAGACTGGAGTTACTGCCTGCAGGCTTCTGGTGATATTAGTCCACTGTTAGCTGCATGTGCTGCTATTTTAACCAAACAGATACAGCAGATATCTGTGCTTTTATGCTTCCAGATGTTTTAGACTTAAACCTCTTGTCTTTATGAAGCTTCCTACAACCTAAACCAGGTGCGAGGTGACACTGATACCTGGTTTTATCAGGCATTTATGCTAAGGCCTAGAAGAAGTAGACAGTTCAGTTTAAATGCCACACTGTGAAAATAATCACACAAAAACTCTGCTTTCAAAACCACATTTAAAGAAAAGCATGCTATGTAGTGTAGATCTGGTGGAGTGGTATCTTTAAGCTGTACTTCAGAACAGGACTTGTGACATTCCACCTCCAGTCATGCATATAAGATAAGATAATCCTTCATTTGTCCCTCAAACTGGAAATTTGACTTTGTTACAGCAGCAAAGTGGACAGAGCAACTTCACAAGAAGCAGTGACATCAGTAAATAAGTAGAATATGTGAAAAACATGTCTTGGAAATATATTTGCAGGACTGATAAGTACTGTAGATCAATAAAGAATGTATAGATTATCTAAATGAGCAGCAGACCAGACCACTAGTGAAAATAGTGATATTGCACATTGATAAAGTATCCAAAGCCCTTGATTGATGATGTTTGATCATGATTGGCAGTGTTTTGAGGAGAGTCAGCTCGCATCTCTGGACCCGATCAAGCAGTTTGGAAACTGGTTCGATGAAGCCACAAAGTGTCCTGAAGTCGGAGAGGCAAACGCCATGTGCATCGCCACGGCAACGAAGTAAGAAACAAATACTTCTTAACATGATCACCCTTTTTTTTAACCATATTGTCAACCTTATTTCTGTGTGTCTGCACAGAGACGGACGTCCGTCTGCTCGTATGGTCCTCCTGAAAGGTTACAGCAGCGAAGGTTTCCGTTTCTTCACCAACTATGAGAGCAGAAAGGGCTCTGAGCTGGTAGGAAACTAAAAAAACAACATGACTGTCCACCTACGTTTCGAAAAGATGACACCGTTTATCTATATTCCCTTCACAGGATTTACAGTCATCACTGTCTGAACTATCAGTGCATCTTTTACAATGTGTGCAGAGTGCAGAATAAACTATTCATCGTTTTATCCAAGAAAAGATGTATTCTCTCTGATTTAGAATCAGAAATTTAATCATTTTGGGGGTTTTGCACTGATGGTTGGAACAAACAAGCACTTTTTTATTGTATTTTATAAACCAAATGAAGAAAAGAACTGGAAAAATCAATCAGTAAAAAAAAAAAAAATAGTCTCCCCAGTTGGAGATTTTCCTGCTGATTACTCGTTTTCTGTTACATGCCTGTATTTTATAAATTATTGACAGTGTTATTTCCTCATGTGTTTGTGATTCAGCTCCCTTACTGACCAGCTGTTACAGCTGTTGGAATATAAATGATCATGTTTGTAGGATGTTGTGTTTTTACGTCTCTGATCTGTTCTTTGTCCACAGGAGTGTAATCCACACGCATGTCTGGTCTTCTACTGGGAACCCCTCAACAGACAGGTCGCCATCTTTCTTTCACAAAATCCAATTAATTTCCCCACAACAAGTCTTTATATATTTTTATTTTAACATGCAGATTCGCATCGAGGGCTCCGTGGAGCGACTCCCCATCCAGAGCTCCTGCGACTACTTCCACTCCCGACCAAAGAGCAGCCAGATCGGCGCCGTCGTGAGCCGACAGAGCACTCCGGTTCCTGACAGAGACGTAAGAACAGAAACTATACTGTGTTATGTAGATAAATATGTCAGCGTTAATGTTTACTGTCTTTTATTTTTAGTATCTGAGGCAAAAAAACAAAGAACTGGAGGAGAAGTACAAGGACACTGATGTGCCGATGCCCGACTACTGGTACAACTTGTTCTTTACATTCTCGTTTTTCTGAGGTCTAAAAGAAAAGGAATATTTTACTTTTTCTTTTTTTTCTCAGTGTTCAACTCCTTTTGTTATCAGGGGCGGTTATGTCGTCAAGCCTCACCTGATAGAGTTCTGGCAGGGTCAGACCAACCGGCTTCACGACCGCATCGTCTTCACCCGGCCGAAGGACGGCGAGTCGGAGCTGGAGGAGTTTCAGCACAGGGCCGAGGATGGCTGGGTCTACCAGCGACTGTCACCATGACAACAGACCGTCATGTACAGGGAGAATAATACAGGAAGTAGCCGCTTGTTTCCAGGTACTGGTTCAACAGGTGCTCCTGTCATGTAGGAGTCATCAAGAAGCCTTTTTATTTCTCAATATCATTTCATTTCTTACTGGTTACCATGGATACCAGAGATTTTAGACACACCCTGAAAGAGAGCAAACTCCACCTGGTCCTGTGGAGTAATGATTGACAGAGACGCTGGTTATTTAACGAGACGACGCAGCGTCTTATTATCTAGAAAAGCACAATCTGTCCCTTTAACTGTCCTCTTGGTCGTCATTTCCCTCCCTTTCACACAACTCTCTGTCCTCCGTTTTTCAGTGCTGTTAAAGTGTCAGTATGACTTTGATTTAACATTTCATTAAGAAGAAATTCACTGAAATATAGTTTATTTTTTTACCAGTTACAGGAAAATAGAAAGTTCCAGATAAATTGATCCATTTAACCCAAATAAACACGTTCAGTGGTCACTTTATTAGGTACACTCCTCATACTGAGTGGTGTTTCCAATATTTATGCATATAAGGAGGAACAGCTCTCAGTATAATGTGCTGCACCACCTTTATCCACAAGAGCATTAATAAACATTTAATTCACACATTTCATTACAGACTGAGGCAGAGCTCTTGATTTGAATCAATCACAGGTGTACCTAATAATAATAACAGGACTACTGAGTGTCTTTGTTCTTTTTTGTTATTAGAAAAAAAATAACTCAAATTAAATGCATATAAATTCATTTAACAATTAGAAATAAATAAATTGTATCTATTGTAACAACTTGTCTCCATTTTCCTTATGATAAGCAGTAGTTTACTTACCAGGAGAAATTTGTGAGTTCAGTTGTGTTGGCGTATTTCTAGGAAATTAATGGAAATATAGGACCCATAAAACACAAATTATTCTGACTGTAATTCATTATGAGTCGATTGTAGCTGTATTAAATCAGCGGCATGAACTGCCTTTTAACTGTGAGATGAAAAGAGCCGGTGATGTGAATTGTGCCATTTACCTTGTTGATCATGCGTGCCTCATGTACTGTTTGTGACAATTTTTGTTATTTATTTTGACCTGATGTAACGGTGGAATAGAGTAATAAAGTTTAAATTGTAACTGAGGACTAATTGCATGTTTTGACCAACAGATGTCAGCAACGCAACACCTGCAAAACATCCACAAAGAACAAAACACAAACACAAACCAGCTGATTAGATATTTCCTGAATGACTTGTCTGAATGTAGAAGGCTGCAGATCACCATGGCAACACTAGCATCACACACTAAAAACCGACTCGTCTCTGTAACCTGAAGCCAAAATGAACACGCTTAAATCATTAATCTACATGTTAAAAATCATTTTCAAAGCACTCGTTTCGTATTAACTCATCATCTTTCATTTATTTGAAACAAGAAAAAAAAACATTCACATTAAAATTGCAGAAAAGATTGTACAAACAGCTTCTTAAAAATTATTCTTATTGAGCCTCTGTCTACATGAAAATCAAGTTTTCTTTGCTCGAAAAATGTGATAAAAATTGACTGGGCTTTGGTTTGCGCTGTACACACATTTCATCTCATGTATTGATTGTGTAAGAAAAAAACCTACATCCTTAATAATAAAAATAATTTACAGTAGCGTTGCTGTTCTGTAGTGAGTCTATTTGCTTGAGGTTAGGCAGATTGTGGAGATAAATAACAACAGAAAATCAGTGTCCAGGCCTTTTTTCTTATTTAATGGTTTTGCTGATAGCAGTTGTTTGCACTGGTGTGAGTCCAGTGGTTGGTACCTGGGTGTGGTGTCAGGTAAAGTGTTGGTCCACCTTCCTGCTGGCTTTCAGCACTGACTGTGATCCAGCATGTGCTATTTCTCGCCCTTCTTTTTGTGGTTCTTGTCGCTCAGGTTGTGCTCTGTGAACAGGTTTGGGTTCTCGGACAGCGTGGCCCGGACCTTCTTCTTCTCCTTGAAGCGTCCAGAGTGGGACACTTTGACGTGGCGTCCCTTGGTGGCGGATTTGTCCACGATCTTCTCCAGCCTGGCGTTGAACTGGCTGTCTGTGTGGTCTGGAGGAGGGTTGGTGCTCGGGTGCTCCTTGTTGCCGGTGTTGCTGCCGTACTCAGCAGGGATCTCATACAGAACCTTAGACTCTGATTTCTTCTTGCGAGAAAAGGTCAGCTTCCACCAGCTTGGATCAGCCATGATGGGGAGGGAGGGCTGACCTGAAGAGCACAGAGCACTTTAATTAAAACATTTAACACTTTAATAAAAACAACCACACGACTGTGATTCTCAGTCTCCTGGTAACTGTATGACTCTAATAACTTCCTCATGAAATGAATGTTGACTCTTTGATAGTGACAGATCATTAACAGGTTTGAATCAAGCTCGACTTGCTGGCTTTTTCCCAGAGCTTTCAACCAAATCTTAAGGAGATATCGTGGTCACGACATCGTGCTACCGGCCTTTTCTTTTTTCACATTGTTGTATCGCATCGTAGCGTCACATCATTGTATCACAGTGTTGTGGTGCAACATTGTGTCGCATCATTGTATCACATCATTGTATTGCATCATTGTATTACATCATTGTATCACATCGTTGTATTGCATCATTGTATCACATCGTTACATTGTATCGTATGTATCGCATCGTATTGTGTCATATCGCCGTATTGTAGCATCATATTGTGATATTGTATGTTTATTATATTGTATGTGACGTAATCCTACTCATCGTGTTTTCTGAAGGCTGATTCTGAAATTGTTTTAAATATCACGAACCTTAAATCTTTTGAACACCAAAAACTATTTTCATAATTATGTTTGAATATTTAAGAAGGAAATTTGACATTTTTTCCACCCGAATTATTCTGAATTATAAAATGTCAGAAAATGGTGAAAAATGTGAATCAATGTTTCCCCAAAGGCTAAGATGACGTCTTCAAATGTCTCAAATATTCACATTTAAGAAGGAATTTAAAAAACTACTGAAACTGATTAATCAGTGATCTACATAAGTTTGTGATTGTCGACAAGTGATCATTTAAATGTCGCAGCTCCATATATTAATATTGGCACTGTTAAAAAGCAGGTATCAGAGCTCAGAGAGCAGATGTCTCAGGAGGTGTAACCTGAACCTGACTCTGTGCTCTCAGCTGATAAATTAATGATCATCTGTAGAGTATCCTCTGTCCTTTGACATGTGATCTGACATGAAGTCAGGGAAGAAAAACCCCGTCTGCTGCTGAACGCTGAACCAGGAGCTCAGAAACATACAGTTACATAACAACCTCAGGATTATCAGCTTCTCTAATTCATGGATTTATCCTGTTATTATCATTAATCTGCTGGTTACCGTATGATGGAAATAACTTCCTCTCCAAATGAATACTGACTCTTTGATAGTGAGTCTTTGGATCATAAACAGGTTGTTATATGGTACTCTGAGTACATATAAACAAGCCTTTTTGACTCGAGGTCGACTCAAAGAGCTATCAAACAAAAAAAACTGCGTAAAGACGCACAACGGATGTCAGTATAAATGGCAATAAAGTTGTATTGTGTCATTTGGGTGTGTCATGATGTGTTGTGCATCGTATTGTAGTATCATGGCATCACACTGTCATATGGCATCATAGTGTTGCATCGTCATATCGTATTGCATTGTCGCATAATGTGATTGTATCTCATTGTTGCACTGCATCGTCATATTGTATCGTTGTATTGCATCATTGTATTGTATCGCATCGTATCATAGTATCGTCGTACTGTATCATATGATATTGTTGTATTGCATCATCATATCGTCGTATTGTATCGCTGCAGCATCATATCGTTGCATAGTCGTATTGCATTGTCATAGCACATCGTTTCACATCTCACCATTCTTCATTAGCAGAGTAAACGGAGCTACGGAGCTAGGGAGCTGCAACAATCAGTTGATTGCTATTTCGATCACTGATTAATAATTTCGGTAACATTTCAAGCAAAAATAACAAAAGTGTGAAGTCGCTACTTTTCTTGGTCTCATCTTACACTAAAATTCATATTTTTCTGGTGCTTAAGTCGTTCACACATTTGATGAAGTCAGCTAGGGCTTTAGGATGTTATGATGGAAGTTTTTCTAATCTTTTATAAACCAAACAATCATTTAATCAATGGACGTATCCTCAGGTTGATTATTGCTCATGGCTGCACACCTTCTGTCTCTCTCCATGTTTCCTGTCTGTCAAACTTGTAACCTACGATGCAAACACACAATAGTTCAAGCTGTGAGGCTAACTTTGTTGTTTCAGATAAAACAGCTTTTTCTTTTATTTATTGCGAAGTATTTCAAAGCGTGCCTCTCATGGGAAGAACTTCAAACAACAAATAAATTGTATTTGAATAAATATTGTAGCTCATGGAGCAAAGTTTATGAGTTTCACAAACGCTCCGATTTCTGCTTTACGAGGGGCCGACAGGAAGCAAAGAAGCACACCTTGGCGTGGTCATTTTTATCATGCAGCACCTATGCAAATAACACAGCACACAGTGCATGCCCTCTGCAGAAACACTGCTCTTTCGCTTATCTGAGCCTCGTGATGTTTGGCACCAGCGAGCAGGACTCAGATGAGAAAACACCTGATTTATTCTGAATAGTAACTTTAAAACTATAACCAGAGCACACATTAATAAAGCACCACAGCTCTTATGGAATCAGATGTTCTTCTAAAATTACGTCTTGGCGCCTTGTTGCATGATTACTCTTGTTTCAGGTAACAGGAAGTGTTTCTGCAGCAACCAAGTCTCTTTATTTTCCAGATAACGTCAGAAATGTGTGGATGTGTTTGTGAAGAAAAAGACAGGTTCCTCTGTCGCACGTGTTTACCCAGCATTTACATGGCCATGTTGACTTTCCATAAAGCAGTTTCTGCAGAACAAAGTAACCCACGCTGCACTTCCACACCGTGTTAAGTCGCAGAACATATCGGTAGGCTTCAATATGCACACATATTTCTTTTAGCGTGTTTGACTTAGATGTGACCTTTGAGACAAAAAGCCCTGTTGACATAAAGGAGGCCCTCCATAGTTCTCTTTAATAAGTTACCATGTTATGTGTGGGTAAAGCCTCAGAGATCACAGCAGGAAGGGAACCGGGCGTTTTTGGCAATCACTAACCAGCCGCAAAGTCTTTCAAAAGCACAATGTTAGAGCTGCAGAAGGAGGGAGAGAGAGAGAGGAGGCTCCAAGGACACCGAGGACTCTGCCGGCCTCATAATTAAGCTGAAGGTTCATGAGATTCTCAGGTTTCCTCCCAGCTTCAGCAGAGCTGAACGAGCCCTGCTCTCTGGTGGCGTTCATACAAATGTGTCTCTTTTCATGGTTTATTTTGTGGACAGAAAGCTGACTTCATGTGTGCACATAATGTGGCATTAGGTCAACAGTCCTGATAAGGCTGCAAAAACATCTTCATGACTTTATCACTTTCATGCATCTTGAGTTAAGGAAAACATCACACAAGCAATGACATGAATGGAAATAAAGAGGTTTTTTTAATCTCCTGTTTTGTCATTGAAGGTCTCAGTCTTTAAGACTCTAATCACAGTGATTTTTTTTCCCTAATAATTATTAATTCTATCAACTAAACATGAATAAACAAGATAATAACACCCATCACAGTCTCCTGTAGCTCAGTATCTTAAAATATCTTATTTTGTTTCACATTCCAAAACACAAATTTCACAATAATGTAAGACGAGGAAAAGCAGTAACTTCTTATCAACACAGTTGCAAAATAATAATTAAAATTAACAATAATTGAGACGTTATTATCCCGTGTTTAACAAACCAATTCTTTAAACTTTTACTGGACCCATTCGGTTGTCAAGGATATAAAACCAAACAAAGCATGTCAGAGACAATAAAATGTCTTTTCTTACCTTGTTGATGACGATCTGGCTGAAGGAGATTCTCTCAGACGTTAAAGTGAACCGCCATGTTTCCAGATTCTTCAGCTGCCCTCTGTTTGATTCTCCTCTTCTTGTCCTCAGGTGTTCATGCACAGGTGCAGCATCTCTCTCTGGCTCACCTCTGTACTCTCCAGTCTAGCACACACCCTCCTCAAACACACACATACACACACCTAAAGCCTGCAGTGCATGAGTGAGTAAATGCTGCAACCATGTGATTTAGTGAGGCCGGCCCAGTCCACATCAGGAGTAAAGTGAACCTGAGAGGTGAGCTGCAGCTCTCCAAACTGCAAATAAAGTCCCTGTTATCAGTCTCACTTTAAGACCCAGTCTGCTCCTTAATGTGGAATTTGGACACAGAATAAAGTAGTCTTTGTTTTTTTTTTTATTTTAAGTAATTACTTTTGAGCTGGAGAAAGAGAGGGAGAGAAAAAAATAGATGTAGACTCTCATAGATTATCTGAACAAGGAGAGTGCCTCTGATGTTTTGCATGGGTTACATAACATCACCGAGAGTGAATGGAGGCTCACTTTGCAAGTTTAGTTTCCATTCAAATGACCTGAAATTAGGTCACTTTGAGAGGCACGGGCAGGGATTTAAAGGCAGCCATTTTTGTGTCTCCTTGTTCCCTTTAGTGACAACATTTAGGAGATCTGTGAGTGGTGAAAAGAATAGGAAATAACCTTCAACACCTTCACAAGCAGCAGGTTGGAGTTCAACAGAAATGAGTTTAAAATTAATTATATTACTGTTTTCATCTGGATCAAGCCACTGCTCTGTATTGTATTAGAATACATGTTATCCATAATATAATTGAGCAGTAGATACAGCAGTGTTAGAAACTGACTAAACTACATTTACTCAAGTACTGTATTTAATTTGTGACACTTGTACTTTACTGGAGTAATTTTATTTTATTTTTCTAAAATTAATAATACATAAGTACCGTAGTAATTTTTATAACAAATTCCACTGTATTTTTAAATCTCTATATATTCATTATTGTTATTATGTTTGTTGTTATTATTATTATCATCATTATTATTATTGGTTAAGCAACCCTGCAGTGGTCTACAATTGCTGAAATGATATCCTTAACCTGCTGCAACACTGAAGTGATTAATGTATTAATTATTAATGCATTACTACTTGTAATACAGTTATATGGTTTGAAAATGACAAATTCTGCATAAGGAATACTTTTACTTTTAGTACTATTTTCATTCGTACAATGCTTTTGTTCTTTTACTCTTAACTTTACTTAAGTAAAACATTGAATGCAAGACTTATTTCAGCATTTTAATATTGCTACTTCCCATTTCTTCCACCAGTACTTTTCAGATTAAGATTTTACAAAAAAATAGTTAAAACTAGCTCCACCTTTATCCACTATAAAAGTAAATTAGTACTATACATCAGCGCATCCGCATTAATGATGTAATCACATACTGTATTAATAATAATAATAATAATAAATAACTCAGAGGCCACTCTTCTACAGAAAACCTTTACTTTTGGATAAAAGTACATTTTGCTAATGACGCTTTTACTTCAATAGAAATTCAGATGCAAGACTGCTGTTATCGTAGTGATGTATTACTACTTCACCTCCACCACAATACAATTAAAGCTAAAATCCAACATCGCCCTCTACTGGCAACCTGCAACACTGCCTCCAACCAGAGCTCGACTATCCACCAATCAGCTGCAAGGACTCAGCATAGTGAACTCTCATTGGTCAATCTCAAAGCTCACCTAACATCATCGCTTTCAATTGGCTGTCCTTCGCTTAACGTGTCATAAACAGTGAAGTCCGGATGGTGACAATATTGCTGGATTAAAAACCTGTTAAATAAGCGTAACGTGCAGTCGTAACATGTTGGAAGTGATTTCGCGTTGAAGAATTACAGAAAAAATGGAGGTAAGCGGATATGAAGTCGGTCTGACATGGTTTATAAATTAGCCTGCTAGCTAACGTTAGCTAGCTGTCACATAGTCAAAGTCCAGCGCAGTGAAAAACTGTTTCTTTTCTCTCTCACACATCAACAGAATATTCAAAACGTCCCAATCGACATACAGACCAGCAAGCTTCTAGGTAAGACACAAAATCAAACGCGTTGCTGCCAATTCCACGTGTTACTTAAGTGCAGTGGTGAAAGAAGTATTCAAATCATTTACTTAAGTGGAAGTACTAATAATATCACACCGAGGATATGACACTACAATGAGAAGTCCTGCATTTTACTTCAGTAAAAGTATTTACCAGCTTTGTGCTTAAAGTGAAATTAATATTTCTGATGCATTAATATACTACAAAGTAACTACAGCTGTCAGACAGATGTAGTGGAATCAAAAAAGCACGATATTTACCTTTGAGATGTAGTGGAGTAGAAGAGTAAAGATGTATAACACTTCTCTATCAACCACTGTCTTCCACCAACTGTTGCAGCAGATGAGTCAAATGATGCCAAAGCTGCAGATAGTGATGCTGTGGAATGATTCTGTGTCTGCAGACTGGCTGCTGGATCGTTGTCATTGTGATCTGAAATGGCAGAGTGCAGTGAAAGAAATCAGGGAAAAGATCAACGCTGCCATCCAGGACATGCCGGAGAATGAGGAGATCAAGCAGCTTCTCTCTGGCTCCTGTAGGTTCTTTACTCAGCCTCTCATTTATTTATCATTACACCCGTCTTACAGATTAGCAGCCAATTTTCTGAAAGATAAATATGGAATGTACCGCACTTACCACAATTCTGAAGGTATTTCCAGAATCTTCAAAGACTCTTTTAACCGGGATTAAAAAAAAAAAAAAATCAAGCTATCTTAAATCAACGTTTTTCACCTCAGCAGCTCATAACATTAATTAGTCTGTCCTGCTCATCATTCTCTGTATGAGTGCTTATACTTTTTATATTTTTATTGCTAGACATTCACTACTTTCACTGCTTGAGGATAGTGGAAATACTGAAGGGAACCGAGGCTTCATCCAAGAACATCTTTGGCAGATATTCATCTCAGAGGATGAAGGTGAGCTGCTGTCATTTGTCTCACAGATTTATTTCTTCTCTCATCCTCTGCTCTCCTGAAATTTAGATTTGACCCTTGTGTCTGTTGTCACAGGACTGGCAGGAGATTGTGTCCCTTTATGAGGCAAAAAATGTCTATTTGGGTAAGTATGAAAACATCTCTGTGCATGGTACAGTCATAAATGTTTCACATGTATTCCTAGTAAAAGGGCAGCAGTAAATTAAGAAAATTAGCTAAAAGGGGATGACCCAAATAGAAGGATCTTGTAAATACCTTGAATTGAAAACAATAACCATAAGAATTATAAATCAATTATAAATGATTTCACCGTTGAAGAAAACATTTCTAAGGATCCTTTTGTCATGTGTATATACTAACGCCACTCAGTTGTTCTTTCTTTGTATAATGTAGCCTCTGAGCTCTATTTGTTATTTGTATTTTATTCTATTTTGTCATATGTTCTGTAACATTTGTCCCAGCTGTTCAGATTATTTATGCATCATTATTATAGGTTTTATCAAAAAGAACATAAGAGTCGACTGGACTAGCTTGAGTTCCAAGAGATTTCTTCAGTTAGTCGATTTATCTTGACCTGGATGACTGAGAACCTACAAAGACATGAGTTAAGAGGAAATGGCATCCAGTCAAATAATTGCACGTGCAGAATTGTTGGATAAAAGAGTCTTTCTGTGTGTCCCAGCGGAGGTGGCCAGCTTGCTGAGTCGCAGTGTGAGCTATGAAGGCCCGGCTCTGAGGAAGCAGCTGGCCAAAGCCCAGCAGCTGCAGCAGGAGCTGAGCAGGCGGGAGGTGGAGTGCCAGAGCTCAGCTGCAGACCTGAGGGAACGCTACTACGCTGCGTGCAAACAGTACGGCATCACAGTGAGTACCAGAGCGTTAAAAACACCAGCACTTACCAGCACTCTGAGCAGACGTCCTTCATCCTGTTGCTTGATGTCTTTTTCCTCTGACAGGGAGAAAATGTGCCTCGAGAGCTCCAGGCTCTGGTCAAAGACTTGCCAGCTGTTCTTGAGGAGGTCGGGAAAGATGCAGCAAAGTTAGAGGAGCAAATCAAACTTTACACTGCTTTCACAAACTTTGTATGTGATTGGTGAGTAGATACAGTTGCACACATAAAAAATAAATCTGTCTGTTATATACATCAGGTGGTTCCTTAAAAAGTCTTAAAATCCGGGTCATTAAGGTCTTAAATTTTCAGATGCTGTGTTTAATGCCAATTTTGCACGTTAGTTTGTTTAAAGTTCACTTCTTTGTTCTTGAAAGTTGTGAAATTAAAGTTGTAGAAAAAAGCCTTCAGTTTATATCATTGTTGCAAGTGCTAAGGGGCTGAAAAAAAATTAATAAAGAAACATTTTCAGTGATTAATCAGTTATCAGATTTTTTTCCTGCTAAATATCGATATCAGCATCAGCCTCAAAAACTCCATATTGGTCAGGCCCTACAATAAATTGACATTTTTTGGTTGTGTTTGTTGTCTTAAAAAGGATTAAGTTTGACTTTTAAAATAGTGTAAGAACCCTGTACATACAGAACATATCCCTAACAGTAGTCTAAATAAAGTGTGGTCACTTTTAATCACCTGAGCTGACGTGTTGGTTGTTGTCTGTAGGTCTGAACCAGTCCTCCCCATGCTGACGTTCGCCCAGAAGAGAGGAAACACAACATTTTATGAGTGGAGAACAGGGAAAGCTCCGACAGTCGTCGAGAGGCCAGTTGTGGAGGAAGCACCTTCTGATACGGTCACAGAGGATTCGGTTAGTTTTAAATCACTAATCAGTGTCAAATAATGGAGCAGGACATTAAATCAATCTTAAATTTGTTTTCACACAGTTAATTAAATTCAGATTATCGTGCTTACTACACAACTTAAAGTCTCTCTCGCATGGCACCTCTGTGCTAGAATAGATATTAATAAATGAAGTATATTCATGTTTCAATCCACCACTGACTTTAATGTTCCTGTGTTGTCTTTAAATCTCTACTTTAGATTGACTGGGGTAACTTTGGCTGCAGCACAGACGTAAATCCTGTCATCACAGTAGAGGATGGAATAGACTGGGGCATCAGTGTGGAGCCCAGCTCAGAGGTAAGACAAATTATTATTCCGCTGTTAATATGGAAGAACATCATAATATATGGAGAAAGAAAGCATCAATATCTGGTTTATATCCAGTATTTGACTGAGGGTTGAAGAGGATTTATTTTGACACTGTGCTCAAATTGATAATTGAACAGTTTGTTGAGACTAATTGGCCCAGTCCCAATAGAGACACAGTGGTGAGGAACGCTGACTTCTTCAGTTGTAGTTTGCTGTAGGTATTAAATTTTCAGATGGTGCGAATTTAATGCCAATAGGAAACCAGTATTCAGAGATTTACTGCAAATTTGCACATTATTTTATTATTCACTTCTAATTAGAGGTTATTGGATTGTTGAATGTTCTGCGAAATATTGATATCGGCATCAGCCTGAAAAACTCCATATTGGTCGGGCCGTACAATAAATTGTCTATTTTCTACCAAAGAAATTGTTATGATATTTTTGTGTCTTAAATTATATTGGTTGAGGTCTTAAAAATTAATAAATTTGAGTTAAACTGGTGTAAGAACCCTGCGTCAGTCACCAGGCTGTCTACTGCCCTCTTGTGGCGTGGCATACGAACACTCGTCTTTTAAAAAAAGAAACCAAAAATACTCAGAGCTGAAACAGTTGTGGAGAAGTATAAGTAAATGTTTGAAATGAACAGATTCTGCTCTGCTTAGTATGAACTTCTGCTCTGATGGAAAAACTTTCTGTCGGCCTCAACAGGACGCTGCTGCTGCTGGTATCGACTGGGGCGACAGCGAAGTAGCGCCCATAGAAATTGAAATTCTGGATGCAGGCACCGACTGTAACTACTGTTTCATTTTCTTAAAGTTGTCCATAAATTATCACAAGCTCAGCTGTCAAGATCTATCAATAAATACCTGTGTGTTGTCTTGCAGGTCCGGAGGGTGTGGCGAGAGGCGAAGATGCTTTAACTGTTCTGGAGAACTCCCAGTCACGTAGCCAGTTCATTGATGAGCTAATGGAGGTAAAGAGTACAGTCATCTAGTGTCACATTACTCCGGTTATATGCATCTTTGTATGTAAAAGTTACATTACCGGCTCAGCAGCAAAACAGCAGATAAAATTAGAGAACGGTGTGGAGCATTTAGCTGCTGCAGTGACAGATATTACCCACAGGAGGTGACCAGTGGGCTGACATAAAAACAGGCATCCAATTTTTTTTTCTCTGGATGTGTAAATAACTGTTTTGTAACAAGTTCACCATATTAACTTACATTTTTTTATATTAATCCTGGTTGACCATCAGAGGACAGTAGATTAAATTGAGGGTTACTGTGTTTGGATTAACTCATCTGTCAGATTTACCTAAAACATGTGACACAGGTTTGATGTGTTTGTGCAGCTGGAAGTGTTCTTAACACAGCGCATTACTGAGATGGGAGAGGAGGGAGACGTTGTGGCTATGAGCCAGTTCCAGATGGCGCCCTCCGTCATCCAGAGCCAAACCCGTGAACACATCAGGGAGATGCTGTCCAAGGTGCAGGACGTCCTGGGCCGCCTCACCTCCCTCCGGATGCAGCACCTGTTTATGATCCAGGCCTCGCCACGGTACGCTGCTACGGCCAATCCTCAGATTCTGTCTGTGAAAATCATAATTTTTGCATCTTATTCATGTATGAAATGTGTCGTTTAGGTATGTTGAACGTGTGTCGGAGATGCTGAGGCAGAAGCTGAAGCAGGCCGACATCCTGGTGCTGAAAAGCTCTGCTATGGTTGAAAGAAGGCAGGAAGCCCTGGAGGAGCAGTCCAGACTGGAGCCTCGTGTTGACCTGCTGGCAGGACGCACCCGGGAACTCCAGAAAATGGTATTGGATTACTATTTCAATTTATTTATGTGCACACGAGTGGCAGGTTTCCAGCTCACTAGAAAGTTGTGCTGGGTTTTTCCCTCATCCCTTTGTCATAAGATCATTGTATCCTTGTGAATATATACTGACATTTATAGAGTTATGGCTCATAATTAATGTATATTATAACATGAAATATCTCAGTAATAATCTGTGCCATTGCCAGTAATTCTAAATGGTTTTTTTGCAGATTGAAGCCGATATTTCAAAGCGATACCACAACAGACCTGTCAACCTAATGGGGGTTAATATATAGTGAATGTTGTGACATTTACTATAAATAATTTGTCATGATCTACTTAAATAAAAGTGGTGTTTATATTAAAGTTTGTGTGTGTTCTTATTTTTTCTGGATTAATAACACAAACATAAGTTCCACCTAAGACATTAATATAATATTCTGAAATATTAATTAATGTTTTGGTACATTACAGAATTTTACAGAACATTTTTTGCGACAGAGTATGTCTACAATATGGTAACACTACTTAAATGTATCTGAATAGTTCTTCTACCACTGTCTGCTATGGGGGGAAAAAAAAAAAAACATAGAAGATTTGTAATGTTCATAATTATTTGGAATAAAATAATATAGTTTTTTTTTTGCCACCGACTATCTTCCAAAAGCCGATTTTACTGGTATTAAATTGGCGTAATATTATCACCGGGGAATTTTCAGTCGGGTGATGAAAGCTTGCTACTAGAATGTTCTGCGCATGCTCTGTGCGGAAGCGTGTTTTGGTGTCAAGCGGCGCTATGCTAGGCTAGCCGGGCCAGCTAGCAATTTTGCAAGTCATGGTGGGCCATTCAGCGAGGAAAGGCTGGAGAATGCTACATCGGCAGCACGGTGGATATTTTAATGAAACAGGATTTGATCTGTCATGAGGTAGTGGTGGAATTTTGGGCATGAATGAAGGCACAGTTAGCAAATCTTCATGCGTGAGTATTAAATCAATTAACTAATAATGCGTAAGCCGATACACGGATTGCAGTGATTAATGGCATGAGCTTACGTCAACATACATCTAGATGACTAAGTAGTGTTTATGGGTGGATATTTAGATACAGTAGCGTGTCTTACTCAAAACGCAAGTTACTTTTAAAAGTACTTGTATGCTTAACGTAGTTAGCAGATAAACTAGCTTACAAGGCTAGCGCACAGTGTAGGCACGGAGTTCCAATAGTTGTTTAGCTTTTCCCTTAAGCCACGCCCACACGTCATTCCCATTGGTCAGAATTTGCTGGAGTCATGTGTCATCACAGCGCTTGGGGCCTGCGATTGGCTTCGCAATCTGTCCATCATCTTTTCACCACTTGTTGCTAGGGAGATTGTTTGATGCTAGCCAAAATACCAGCAGAGGTACCTGTCACTTTATACGGTAAACAGAGATGCACGCTAACAAGCTAATGTGGCGACACGGCATATTATTATATAATTCACTATGTAACAAGGCGGGTGTACATATGTAATAACTGTACATATGTAAAACACAGGGTAGCTAACGACTAACGTCATAAGGACGAAGATAGGCGCAGCTGTGCGAGAGGAGGGAGGGACCCTGTCCGCCACCTAACGTTGGTGCTAGCCAGCCCAGCGAGGCTTTTCGACTCTCCCATTCACCTTCAGCAGCACCCACAAGAAGTAGTTGTCCTGTCAAGGGTGGGGTGAAGCCTGAAGCTTTGTGTTCACCATCTGTTCCGCTGAATTTCTAGAAAGACATTGCTTGCGCGGTACGAGCCGACATCACTTCTCTAGTCTCGGGAGGATGGAGTGGTCGCAGTGGGCTAGCAAGTCCTCATTTTTCTTTTTGTCATTATAACATGTGTTAAATACAACTGTAGGTAGGTAAGACTTGTGTGTGTCTGAGGACTGAATGCAGTGTGATTATTCTGTTGAACTAGTTTCAAGTATTAAAATATCATAATTTCTTACTTTTCTCAGGAATGGGAATACAAGAACCTTATGAAGAAGAAAGCTTGGAGCACAGACTGGACTCTGTCAGAGTGGATACCCCATCCTGGATCGTCTATGCCTTTTAAACACACATAATCCTGTTGAAGACCCCTCCCCTCACCACCTTAAACCACTTTTTTATGCTCATGTATCTCTCTCTGTCCTTTACAAGTACAGAAGTGTTGATCCAAGCTAGTTGGCCCCGTTTTTGTTTTTATTTTTTACTTTCACCTTTTGTTCCTTTTGTAAAGAAATGCTTTACCTGAAAAAATACTTCACAGAGGGCCTGATTCAGTTCACCATCCTCCTGAGTCTCATTGGGGTGCGGGTGGACGTTGACACTTATCTAAGCAATCAGCTGCCCCCACTGAGAGAGATCATCCTGGGCCCCAGCTCAGCCTACACCCAGACACAGTTTCACAACCTGCGCAACACCCTGGACGGCTATGGCATCCATCCAAAGAGTGTGGACCTCGACCAATTCTTCACCACTCGGCGGCTGCTGAACCAGGTGCGCCAGCTGGATCGCCTCTCCGTGCCCAGTACCGAGCTCAACACCTGGCTAGTGCACCGCGACTCAGAAACTGTGGTGTCCACCAGCAGCCAGTCCAGCCCCAGCATCACCCTGGACAATGGGGGCGGCCTAGAGGACGTCAACAACCCTGACGCTACCCCGGCCATGAGGGGAGGAAGCGGATCACCTGAATCCACGTATAACCTGAATGCAGCGGACAGCAGCCTGGGAGCCGTGGCCCCAGAGGGCAACCAGGAGCAGGGCAGCAGGGATGGCAATGACGACCTCACCAAAGAGGTACTGCTCTTACTTCACTCTCGAAAGGACAGACTGAATACCTCCTTTTGACAGTTCCTTGCTGTCCCATTCACCTGCTGTCTCACAGAGTCATCTGATGATCAGGATTTTATCACGCATTTATGTCTAAAATAACTGAGAAATTCAACATTAGCTTAGATGTACATTTTTGAGCAGCTTTTAGTTGTGAATAAATATTTGTATGTCAGCCTAAAACGCACAGTATACAATATCGTTCATCGTCCACAGCCCTGGACTTTTATCATAGAGAGATATTTTCAGTCAAACCAGTCAAGCCGCATTCATCACGGCTGTGATTTTTGTCACAGTTAATGTTGTTTACGAGAGTTCAACTTTTATATTCACTGAAAATTTTAAAGAAAAGTTTAAAGAAAAAAAATGCTGTTTTTTGCATTTCCTGTTACATTTTAACAAAATTCTGTGTATGATAGTTTATTGTTGTTATAGGTTATTTTCTGTATAATTTACCACTTTAGGTCTTTTGAAACTTCCACATAATGGCTATATTGATGCAGTTAGGTGTAACACAAAGTCATTGTTGGTCCGTAATGAACTAAGACTTCTTTTTGATCACATGTTAACCACCATGTCAAAGTGTTTCTGTCATGGTTGCATCATCTGACTCTATTTCTGTTACATGATCTGCCTCCCCCCCCAAAAAAAACAGCTTATGTAAAAGATAAACAGTGGAAGTACTAGTTTATTATCATAAACAAGTAAATAATTAAACCATAAATGACCTGGATAAGTTATACCTCACTACAGTAGGAGTTAAATGCCTCAAATGTCTTCCTGGATAATAAGGAACTTATCCCTGCTCTGTTTTATTTTTTTTTTCCAGGACATTGACTTGATCGACATCCTATGGAGACAGGACATCGACCTGGGAGCAGGAAGAGAAGTGTTCAACTACAGCAACCGTCAGAAGGAGAGCGAGGAGGAGAAGCCCAGCCCACATGACAACAAAGACGGGAATGAGGAACAAGAGAGCTGGAGAAATGGAGTAAACCTGCAAGGTGCTCAGCCGGTGGACGGAGAGACCGGAGAAAGTATCCCAGAGCAGGTTTGTGGACGAAACGATGTCCTCATCCAGTGGGGAGGCGATACATTCAACTGTCACAGGACATTAACAGGAAATAGAAACTTGGGAGCTGCTCAGTGGCGATAAAGGACAATTTTCTCTTCTGAATATGAGTTTGTATTCATCTGGGGACATTTCCAGTTCGTCTCTTTCACCATTCGCCTAATATACCATGGGAGGGAAAATTGTTTCATCCCATTGTTGTGTCACACCAGTCAATGAGTTCAGGCCTCAGACATCATGGGGAGAGCAACTCAAGCTGTTGCTTTTATGAGATTTAAACACCATTAAATCATGTTTATTTCAGGGCTCAACGTCCAGAATATTCTAGTAGTTCAGTGGTCAGCTTCTGTGGCGCTTCCGCGGGTCTAAACTGATAAAAGAAAACAAGTTTTGTTCTTTATATTGTGTCAGACAGAATGGTTTGACTTGACCACAGTCGCTGAGCAACAAAAGGCACAATGAGCAGGAGTTTTCTAAATTGTATAGACTTAAATAATAAAAATAAAATTAATGCCTCTCAGTCATCACATGTGACCCACTAAAAGTGTGCAGCGGTGTTGATATCTCCAGAGACGCTCCTGGATTTTATTCTTGTTCATCTTACTTTGGTTAGTTTTTTTTGGGGACGTTTCTGGGCGTCAACCTCTAAAAACGTAGCGACCAGGTGCCAGATGGTGAGCAGCTATGAAAAGGACAAACATAGTGAGATGAAATGAGAGCGAAGCTGGGTAAAGCAGTTTGTTTGAAAACCGACCAACCACAGGTCTGAGTGTAGAGAATCTCTCTGCTGATCATGAGAACCGTTAAACAGAGCGATCTGTCTATATTCATCATGGTAGGAAAAGCACTGGTATGTACTCAATAATATTAATTGGAATTCATCGGAAAAGCTTTTTTTCGGACACTTCTGTGGGAAAACGCCACACAATTATTTAGGGGTGTGTATTGGCAAGGACTTCACAATATGGTATGTATCATGATACTTGAGTCACGATACATTATTGCGATATTGTGAAATGTACCTGTACAGCACACACACATTCACATATATGTACATATACTTATATAAACATATACACGTGCAAATAAGTCATTCTGGATTTACAATATTAAGAAATTAAAAATCAATATTAAATCTGAAGAAAAAGCATTGCGATATATATTACCATATCGATATTTTTCCCACCCCTAAAATTAATCAACATGTATTTATGGCCAACTGAAATTTTCAGATGGCAGGAGGCGTCGTGTTTGTTAAAGGTGAGGTTTGTGACAAATTACCTGTTTTAGATGAAGGCAGGAGTCCAGGGTCATCAAAACGGGACTTTATTTTGAAATCTTCACCTTTAACTGTGTCAAGTGGTGGCTCCATGTTAAAGACACAGAGAAAACATGTCAGACATCAGATATCAGTTCCATGCATTTACTCATCTCAATTAATAAAAACTAAAATCCTCATCAGCTCTGATTAAACTGATAATACTCAAACACAAACACAGCGGTTAGACACTGAAGTCAGTGGTAAATTTAAGGAAACAATCACATTAAACTGATAAATCTCAAAGCATAACTCACTTTAGACTCTCGACAAGCGTCAGGAAACACAGGGCTCTGGTAACAGAGCAAGCAGAGTCATCAGGTGCAGATTGAGTTCACCTGTGCCTCCAGGTGAGCCTGGAGCTCCTCCTGCAGACTTTCTAATGATGCTTTTAATTCAGTTTGTTTCTGCAGTAAGACGTCCTGTCCTACACATCATAAAGCAAAGACTGAAGAAAATGTGCTATCACACCATAATCATTTAAATAAGAAGGAAAATAAGTTGAAACGTATAAATCCCAAAGGAAATTGCTGTGTACAGCTGAAATGTAAAGTGGGAAATGTAACCACATTAAAAATATACATACAGTCCAGAAAGTAATTTAGGGCAAAAATAAGCAATGTCTTCTGATATAATATTGATACTTATTTTTTTTACTATCAATTAAAAAAAGTCAGATATGGTGATGTATTGTGGATAAAGTTTCTTGCAATCAGTTATGGCAGAATCACTATATCGTGATATTATTGTTGTCATGGGCAGAATATTGTGTTAGTATCATATTATGAGGTACTTTGTGATACCCAGCCCTAAAGAACATTATTAAACTTTATTTTAAATTCAGAATCCAGTAATTCTCTCTAATATTATAATCCTATTTTCATAGCAGCATCAGTCTAAATTAAAAGCAGTGGGTCCTTATCAGGCTTCAGCAGCGCTTGATGACGAGCTGATCATTTGAATCAGGTGTGTTGGAGCAGGGTTACATCTAAAACATGCAGGACAGTGGGTCCCGAGGACCAGGGTTGACAAACACTGGTCTAAATAGTCACCATATACAAAGGCCTTGTAATAGAAGTGAGCCGTCCTCTCAGTTTCACCCAAGACTGAAGCAGGTGCAGGGATTTTCTGTCAATGAGAAACTGAAATTATAGCAAAGGTGTACTGAGTTTGTGTCCTGCTTTGTGTGTTTCAGCCATTCGTTCCCCAATAAGGAAAGGAAAGCGCCCTCTCATTGTGTCATTCTAATAATAATCCTAATAAGCTGAACTCCAGGTGTGAATGAGCCCTAAAACACTGAGTCATTTCCACTGTTGCTGTCTCTTCAGCTCCCAGGTCTCGGCTCACAGACTTCCTTGTCGCTACAGGAGTGCCTGAGGCTGCTGGAGGCCACTTTCCCTTTTGGAGAAGAATCTGAGGTAGAAACACGTCACATCACATGAAGTATTGGCGTGGGAACAAAAAACTACTGTTCTGTAAAGTCTTTGTAATGTTTCCAAATAGTTTCCAGCCCCGGTTGTCGCCCCGGAAATCGTTTCCAATGAAGGGGTTGCTTCCACGTCTCAGGGCCTTCCTCTGGCTCCACAGCTGCCCCCAGCAGAGCCACAGCTGGACCTGGAGCAGCAGTGGCAGGACATCATGGCCATCATGGAGCTACAGGCATGTCCACTCTTTAAAATATATCTATATATCCCCTGACAACATTTACATAACTGTGGAGTGAAAAGAGTCCAGAGAAAACCACCTGTATTTCTGAAAGTGATATCAAATCCTCCTCTGCTGAAAGTGCATCATGTTTGGGGAAATTATGAAAAGCAATGCCTCTTTACTGCACCGAAGGACAGATTTATTCTAGATATATTCTACAGATCTGGAGAATAGATAGAACTGACCATTCCTCAATCTCCTTTCATGCCATATGCCCTTTAAAAGGCATAATAACATTCAGTAAATATGTACAAGTATTATATTATATCTAAGTACTCAGGGTCTGTCCATCTGTCCCTTCTCAGCACATATTTATCTTTGAGCATAGTGTAAATGTTTCCACCCAGCACGTTCAGTGGCTCCTTTTTAAGCCTCCTTATCGTGACTGCTTTCTTTGTTGCTGCTAGTAATATCTGCCATGATTTATTTTGCACAAAAACATTTGAGAAATGTGTATTTAACACAAATCTCTGTGTTGAAAGGCGATGGAGGTGAACAACACTTCGCCTCACAGCAACTCCAGCGATGACAGCGGCACCAGCAGGACGACTGAGTCCAGCTCTGCGGGAAGCTTCGGACTCTCCGCTCAGCCGACGCCGGTGAACCAGGACGTCAGCCTCCACCAGGCCTCCCTCCCCAGCTGCAGCCAAGACTTCCCCCACATTTTCAATCCCCAGCTGGACTCTACGAGCATCCCACCGAGGACCACCATGCTCAGACTTTCCTCCAGCAACTCCAGCAACATCAACTCCACGTTTGGAGCCACTAACCTGACAGGGATCTTTCTCCCGCCACACATCAACAGTTCCAGCACCAACATCACGTCCACGCCGCTCCTGCCCGATCCGTTCAGCAACCTGCTGGAAGAGTCCATGCTGGATGAGATCAGCCTGCTGGACCTCGCCATGGAGGAGGGCTTCAGCCAGGCCCAGGCTCTGCAGCTGGAGGACGAGCTCGACTCAGATTCTGGTCTTTCCCTGGACTCCAGCCACAGCCCGGCCTCCCCCAGCAGCTCAGAGACGTCCTGCTCTTCGGCAGCGTCGTCGTCGTCAACGTCCGCCACCTTCTCCGAGGAGGGAGCCGTGGGCTACAGCACCGACTCCGAGGTCGCCGCTGTGGAGGTGGAGGAGGGCGCTGTTGGTGGGTATCAGCCCGAGTACAGTAAGCTCTGCCGCATGAGCTATCAGGACCCGTCCCAGTTCCACGGCCTCCCTCAGCTCGACAGCATCAGCCACAATCACACGTACAACCTGCCGCTTTCCTCTGCGTTCACCGAGCACCCGGAGCTGCCCATCTCAGCCACAAAGAAGTCTGTCCGCGACAAACACTCGAAGCTTCAGCCTCCTCAGGACTTGATGGACAAGCATTCGAGTCGCGACGAGCGCCGAGCCCGCTCCATGAAAATCCCCTTCTCCAACGAGAAGATCATCAACCTGCCTGTGGAGGAGTTCAACGAGCTGCTGGCCAAGCACCACCTGAGCGAAGGCCAGCTCGCTCTCATCCGTGACATCCGCCGGCGCGGCAAGAACAAGATGGCGGCTCAGAACTGCCGCAAGCGCAAGCTGGACACCATCATTAACCTGGAGCAGGGCGTCCAAGACCTGAGGCGCGACAAGGCCCGTCTGCTGAAGGAGAAGATGGAGTTCATCCGCTCCATCCGGCAGATGAAGCAGAAGATGCAGAGCCTGTACCAGGAGGTGTTCGCTCAGCTCCGGGACGACGAGGGCCGGCCCTATCCTCCCAGCGAGTACTCGCTCCAGTACAGCGCCGACGGCAGCGTGCTCGTCACGCCCCGCGGCGTGACGGCTGCCGAGCAGAACCGTACGCCCGAGAAAAAACAAAAAGACAAAAAGAAGTGAGGGGGGGGGAGCGGGCAAACTGCTGTTTATTCTATCACTTTGCTAAATCAATAAGAACGATTTCTGCAGATGCAACAGAGATGTCCTTTTTTCCTTTGAGTGAGTAGAAAAGTGGCACTGTTGACTTCTCTTCCTGCATTAGTTTCTCCCCTTTCATTCTGTTTCCTACATTTGCCCCCCTGGAAACACCTTTGAAGCAGAAGTAGCTCTTCATTTGAGTGCTGACATTTCATTATTTAGACGGGGGGGAAACGATAAAGCGAGAAGACGAGGGATGTGAAAGGACATGATTTTAGCTGTTCTTGATCCTTTTGCAGCGAAACCACTGAGGACGGAGAAGAGTTGCGGGGCGAAACGACGGACTGGAACGTTGTCAGCGACGACGGTTGGATTAGCTATGCACCGAGGTTTTAAAGGACAGACCACAGCCTGGAGACTCAGTGAGGTTTGTCCCTGAGGCACAGAAGATATAAAGAAGATGTGAGAGTTTAGATACCAAAGCCTACAGGAAGTCACTTTAGGACGCCGTTAACACCTTTACTAACCTAAAGGTCGGATATGAATACACCTTAAAAACACTCAAACGCTGAACTGCAATTCCGACGGTTTGTGTGTCAAAAATTTCCAGTTTTTGAGTCGGTGGCGTCTTGAGTTTGGAAAGCCTTGGAGAGGTTTCTTTGATGTGAGGACGGAGGATGTTGGAGAGTCAGGAGGCTGAGTGTTGCTGGGCTGGCCGCCGCTAAAAGAGGCCCGGAGTTGGATGGATGTCTGAGGGAGGAGACGCACTGCATCGCAAAATGTATCAACTTCCTTATAAATTATACATAGCACTGTACTTTGTCTTTAAAAGGCTTGGCTGTATGCATTTTGCCGTGTCTGTCGCTATCCCTCTGCTGCAGGTTTAAATGCAGGAGCTGCGTTTAGGAAGGCTCTTATTAACTGTTCATAATCTGTAGTATAAGCAAGGTTATAGGTCTCAGTCAGATGTAAGCGTCTACACTCTTTTTGTTGCGTCACGCAGAGCCTGTCATCACAAGAGGAAGTGACGGACCAGGAGCTCCAGAGAGAATTGATATTTATTTAGCTGTGTCCCTTTTAATTTATTTGCCAGTGTTACCCCACTGAAAGCCACTTGAGGCACTTTTTTAAACTGCTGTAAAGCCGAGGTGTTGGCTTAAAGATTATGAGTTTTATTTGTGTTGATAACAAAGTGAGCCAAGTTGTCAAACGGGATAAAAGTTCTTTGAATGTGTGAAATGACCGTGTGCGTTGTGGCCACTTTTTGAATGCCTTTATTTCACGACAGTCTCATGATATCTCACACTTTAAACGTTTTGAGAAAGGAAAAAGTCCTTCTCAAAGTAGAAGTGCTATTACTTGTCTATTTGAATGAGGTTTTTTTTTGTCAGTTCACATTACATTATCCTCTTAAAAAAAAAAAATGAAGAAAACATAGGTCAGTTGTTGCAGCTGCGATAGCGGTTTAGACTAGAATATTTACAAGACGCTGAGCAGAATTTGCCACATTAAGATGATGTCCAAAAAATCCTCATTAAATGTGATCTTCAGGCATGAAACTCTGGTTAACATTCACTTCAGTGTAAGCCACTGACTATTTAGTACTGCTACTACTTAGTGCACTTTCTTTTGTCTGTCTCGTTCTGTAAATACTTTCATGTTTGTGTTCATCATGATTTATGCCGTTTTGTCAAATGTCTCCATAACAGTCTCACCCTCTGCTTTCAGTTTGGATGTAGTTCCCTGTTTTGAGATATTTGCCGGCAATCAAAAATTGTTTTTATTGATTAATAAAGTGTTTTTATTTTCACCTGTGACTCTTGTGTTCTAGTGTGTGATACTGGAGAGATAACTGGAGTTTATTGTGAAGTAATTCACCAAGTTATCCCGATGACACAGAAAAACTGCGCTGCGAACAACTAGAACTCAAGTATTTTGACAATATTTGAAGAGCGCAGGCTCAAACGTGAGAATTTGCTGCTTTTCTCAGTGTTGCTTGGAGAAAATTGAATATTTTTGAACAAAACGAGAGACGTGATGTCTGGACTCCTGGCTGTTCTCTGAGGTTTATCAGATGAATCATATTCAAAGTGACATCAGGTGAAACAGCAGAGTAACAAAAAGTGGTTTATTCTCCAAAACCGACAAGCAAGACGTGACGATGAGAAGCACTACAAAGGTTACCACTGAAAAGAGTTCGTAGCCGTACACCAAACAAGTCCTAAAGGAAGCCGCTAACATGGACACAGTTTTACTGAAAAGCACCAATGAAACCAGTTAAAACCGAGGCACACCACTGACATGAAAACATCACCTCACGGACACGACGGCGTAGCGAGATGGCCGAGTGCTGCTGTGACAAACTGATACTGAAGTGGCCTTTTTGAAAATGTAAAAACAAACATGAGGTTTTACATCTCAGCTGGGTTTTCGCCAAGCAAACCTGAAGCATATATACAGTTAGATCATATCCAGATAAAAGTCAAATCAAATGAGTGAAACTGCACCAAGACGAATGAGTCCAAAGATGTCCTGCTTGTCTCCAGACCCTCGAAACCCCCTGAAGTTCAAAACTACAGCTGCTTTCTTCCCCTCGGCCTCACGTTAGTTTTTCTCGTCTTTCTTCTCGTCTTCGGTGGGATACGAGTGCCAGGTCAGCCTCTCCTCGTAGAAAGAGATGACCACCTGCGGACACTTCACGTTGGCCTCCTTCGCCGGCACCAGGTCGGCTTCATCAGAGTTTTTCCTGCCGGTCGACACAAAAAAAAAAACAGTTACCCGATGCTCACGCTGACGAGTGTTTGATACCCAACAAGAACTTCTCACAAACCATTTCATGAGGAACATGAGTTCTCCGGTGGAATCTGTGGCCCCGATAATCCGTTCTGGGTCCAGCCCTCGAGCGAAGCCCCTCAGCTTCTCTGTCTGAAGATCAAACCGCAAAACACGAATTCAATGAAGCGCCGAGCTAAAAACCGGCGTCCTACAGCAGCTATAGGTTCCTGAACGCCACAAAAGCGTGAGGCTTTGAGGGAAACTGCTGTTTATAACTGGCTTCTATCAATAATAACGGAAAATAGTTTGATAAATTTCTGTCATAACCTCCCACAGATCAACAGTGTGAATAAAATAACAATAATAATAATTAAAAAAAAGAGTTCACTGTCAGTCAGCTTCACCCTTTGAACTTCTACATATCTGGACAATATTTTAAAAATGCTGTTAAATATTGTTGTCTTATGTTGACAATTTAAAAGTCAAAATGTAGCCACATTCTTACTAAATTGGGAAAGAAGTCTGCAGCCTAAGCATGAAAAGCTTTCAGGTTAATATAAATGATCAATAACATTTTTTACTTACATGACTAACAAATTTCTGCTAATATGTTCAATATGATTATGTCTAATCTTTTCTCATAAATATATTTTTTGCTTTCACATGATTCTGACTATAAAAGTGTAAAAAATACATCAAATTATTCCACCAGATATACATGAGCGGTTCCAGGTATATTCTCTATCCAAGATCATTTAGTAAATGTCTTAAGTTCTTAAGTTTTTTCTTGAAAAATGAAAAATACAGAAGTTACCCTTTAATAAAACAGATTATTTTACAAATAACTGTGACTCACATCGTCTTTCTTCTTCTTTGATTTGCTCTCGTCGTCTCCTGCGTCTCCGGTCGCCTTCCTCTTTCCATCGTGTGCTGATTTCTGGGACTGGAGGAACTCTGCGATCAGATCTGGACAGTCCAGGTTGTCGTCCGGCTCCCATGTGTTGTCTTCACTGCAGACACAAGGACAGGAAAATGTCTAAATGTCGTGGTTCTAGTTTGGACGTTGATATGGCAATATATCATGATACTTTTTCTCCAGTCAAATTTAAGATTTTTAAGACCTTTTTCAGACCCCAACAAATATAATTTAAGACCCAAAAATGTCATGACAATTTCCTTGGTAGAGAATAATCAATATGGAGTTTTTCAGGCTGATATTATATTTAGCAGGAAAATTAATAATTTTTCATCGTTTTTTTTCAGCCCTTTAACACTTGCAATAACGATATAACTTTCAAGAACAAATAAGTGAACTTGCAGTAAATCTCTGAATTCTGTGTTTTCCTATTGGCACTAAACGCACCATCTGAAAATTTAATACCTACAGCAAATTTATGGTAAATTTAAGAAAATTTAAGACCTTAAGACTGTTGAAGGAAAAGCAGGAACCCTGAACATATCTATTTTTTTTTTTTTAAATATTGATTTTTACCCCAAAAAAGTCACGTGTTGGGCTAATTGTAAATCCAGAACGGCTTCTACACAAATACAAAGTTAAATTAAAAAAAATACATATATACAATTTAAATTTTAAGATGCATTTTAAATTTCTCAGTGATCTATGTAGAATATTACAATATGTCACAATATTGAATAATGTATCACATTGTGACTAAAGCACTGATCGTGAAGTAGATGCCAATACCCACCCCCAGTCTCTGACTATAAATCAGATGCTGAAAAGGGAAAAGCGAGTGAGTGACACTCACTCTGAGAAGCCTTTCCACTTGAGAAGATACTCCACTCTCCCTTTCACCACCCGTCGATTCAGGACCTTTTCCACAACATATTCTTCCTCCTCCTCCTCCTCCTCGGCCACATCATCCGGCTTCTTGTCCTTCTTCTCGACAGCAGTCATTTTGCTCTCTGGAGGATGAGAGCGGAGCAGACAGTTAAAGATCCTGAAGACAGCCGCCTTTCCAACGGCTGCCGAGCCTCCACACTTCAACATTTGCAGATGTTCACACGTGTTTTGCTTTTTCACAAATCACTCTGCTGAGTGCAGGATCAAAAGTGGCACTTTGCCAACAGATTTAACTTCAGCGTGTGATACAGTGATACAGAGACATTTATGTTGGAAAATAATGATGCTTTAAACCTTCTGTAACAGCGGGAACATCGTTAGGGGGTTCTGTAGTCAGGCTCATACTCATCAGGTAGACCTGGGAACCAGCAGGTTCCTGGTCAACGTCAAGATTGTTGCATGATGGAAGCGAGCGGCAATCAATGAGGCAGAGAGGAGAAAACAACATGGGAGAGTGGGATTTATTGAGAAGACACAAGGCCAACATGTGAAGCAATGAGCACGATCTGTGCAATCTGGGAGCTTCACTTGGTGATAGAAAAAAAAAGACACATCACGTTTAAGTTGATTTTGTATGGATTTATGCATTAAAAAGACGGCCTAATCTGCAGCACATGAAGGTACAATTAACTGATGACATGGTGTAAACACATACTAACAGAGCTCAGTAAAAGAAACACACACTGTGAAAAGTTAACGCCTCATATTGTATGAAAGTTTTTTTTTTTTTAAATCTTGTGTTTTAAGAAAAAAAAATGTTACTACTACTACTACTGTTACATTAGAGAGAAATGCAAATCACAATTATATGTTGTGTTTATGAAAATCATAATTTGCAAAGCTGTCAGATAAATATAATGGAAAAAAATACAACTGAGGTGAAAAGACTCAAGTACTGAGTATTAGTGGAAGAAGTACTCAGACTTTTATCTGAGTAAAAGCAGCAAAAATGTAGTGTAAAAAAAATACTAGTCATGCAGGCAAAATCAAAAATATTAAATATGTAAACGTGTAACTGGATTATGATTATTGATGCATTGAATCATTTTGATGTTGCAGCTTATAGAGATGTGGCTGATTTTAACCACTTCATATACTGCTGGGTACCTTAATCTATAATATGACATCATAATTGATTAGTTTATTAACATTTATAATTCATAATTTGAATCTTAAAAGTCACTGAAGCTGTCAAATTAATAGAGTGGAGCCAAAAGTACGATATTTACAATGTAGTACAGTGGAAATATTTAAGAAATGTGTTTAGCCAGATTCCCTCGCTGCTCACATGATATCAATCAATAATCAATAATCAATAATCCAGCAGCAGACAGGAGGAAGAGGCCGAGCTGCTGCTGGAATAAACCTGTCAATGTCCCACCTGCTCTGTGTGGACTGAGGACAGCAGCCTCTGATGCTAATGCTAACAAGCATGCAGGTGAAAACACGACAAAAGCCTCGGAGGGTCCCTCAGTTCACAGCTCGATGCTGCCTCCTCCTCCGTGCTGCTTTTGTGTTAGCCACGAACGTAACGTGCTCTGTACGTGTGCATGTGACGGTTCTGAATGAGTATTATTAGTGAAACTATGTGGTTTTCCTCCCCATTGACAACATGCACACTAACGGCTAGCTAACGTGCACAATCAAACGACACAGGAACAACAGAGGAGGAGGGAAAATTAAACTCACCGGTGACTTACAGTTTATTTTATTACTATTATTTTTGTAAAAACTTCCGCCTGGACCGATTTAAAACAACACGACAGCCTTTTGTCTCGTATTAAAATCGTGAAAGCGCCGCTGGTTTGTTGTTGAAATGAGCCGCTAGCTTCACTGAACAGGGATGAGAGCCGTTTCCGCCCCTCAGTCTGGACCCAGAGAAAAAAGCGGACATACGTCACAGATCTTTAGATCATGTGGATTTACGCTTCAACGTCATCGGAACCTACCGGGCTGCGTGCGGATGATATAGAGATCTGTGGCCGCAGAGAGCGCGCAAACGGCGGCCTGGAACAATGGAACAACCCGCCCCCGCAGTGGAACACAGTAGATAGGGGCTGATAGACACAGTAGAGACAGTTAAAAATACATTTATACAGTAAGTAGTTCGACGAGTTATCAGGAAATAGTTTGCGACACAACAATCCATTAAAACTACAAAAGATTAGCATATCGATTCCTTAAAATACACTAAAAAACATTTATCTTTCACTGTTATTTTTATTTTGACATTTTGCTTTTACTGAACGGACTGCCGGTTTAGCGTTGCTAGGCAACAGCTTGGTTCCACGTTTATTTCCTGTCAGCTGATTAAACAAGGACACGTTTTGTCATATGGTCCATGAAACGGTCAGTATAGTTATTACTTCTCAAAAAAAAAGAAAAAAAATAGTTATTACTTCTCATTAGACTTTAACAATATAACGCAACAGCCACATAACGGTGTTCATCACTGAGCTGGAATGTGTTCACTTTAAGTACATTGTTGAGGTCGTATTGGTGATGTACTGAAATGCATTTTATTTATATACATGAGGGGATAAGAAAGGCCTTCATTTTGAAATGACTGTACAAATAAAATAAGATTTTTTTTTTTCAAAACCAGAGGTTTATCTGCTTGAACTCTTGACTATTTTAATGGACTGATTTGTGATACATTTTTAATGATCAATCACTAATGAAAACAGTTACCTGCAGTTACAAAAGTGGTTTATTTCTCCTGAGCTCTCCTGTGGAGTCCTTGGATCCGTTAATACTCTCTGGGTCCAGCCCTCATGTGAAGCCCCTCAGCCTCTCTGTCTGAGGATCAAACAACAAATTTCAAATACAAACTGCCTGCATGGTGGATGAATATAATAACATGACTATGGAAATGTAGATCAGGCCAAGAAATGCTATGGTTTACAGGTCACTTACACTCAAAGGGTGTATGGATAAATTCCAGATTGATGAAAGGATCTGTAATATCATCTGGAGGTGGAGGGTTTGAGGCTTCATCTTACCAGGGATGATGCAGCTGCCTCCTTTCTTCTCCTGCACGGACACCCAACACCAATCGCCCAGTGCTGCACTTGCATCTCCGGTGTTTCCCTTGCCTATTTCAGCCCATTCACAGCCCAGCACATTCACACTGCTTTGCCTCACACATCTGCTCCTGCTTGGCACGGGTACTTTTATAATGTTGCCATCAGGGAAAGGTTTGTCTGCAACAAAGATTGTCACAATCTGAGGTCAAACCACCAAATAACATCACAGTGTCCTGCTGTTGGTTGAGTAGTTGTGTTTGTTTTAACAGTAAGAGGAAAAGTATTAGTGTTAATAACACCAACAATGGCTCTGTCTTCTGTGAAAAAAAAGCTGCTGCTGACTGTTAACCTGACCTGTATGGACCCAGCAGTGGTGCTGAACATAACATTACCAAAATATGTATGTGTATGTACTTAAATACACTTAAGGTATACTTAAAGTACTCATTGCGCAGAGAGCTGTGATGCATTTGTGTGTTAATCATTTTAATGTTGAAGCAGGTAAATACATTGTCGTTTTAAGTTGATTTATCTTCTATATTTATCATCTTCCAATCCAAAATACGCATCAGGAACTAAAGCCATCAAATAAATGCAGTGAGTAAAAAGTACTGCTTTTACTTCCACAAGTATAAGACGCTGTTGTAAAATATCTTAACAGTCAAGTGCATTAACTTGACATTGTGCTCAGGTTCAGTACTTAAATATATGACTGACATGCATTTGTTATTTTTTCTCTCTGCTGGACATGTGGCAATGGATTTATTCAAATAATTCCACTGGGCGGCACGGTGGTGTAGTGGTTAGCACTGTCGCCTCACAGCAAGAAGGTTCGAATCCCGGGTCCTTTCTGTGTGGAGTTTGCATGTTCTCCTCATGTCTGCGTGGGTTCTCTCTGGTACTCTGGCTTCCTCCCACCATCCAAAAACATGCATGTGGATTAGGTTAATTGGCTAATTTAAATTGTGAGTGTGAATGGTTGTCTGTCTCTGTGTCCTGCGATTAGGTGGCGACTTGTCCAGGGTGTACCCTGCCTTCCACCCCAAGACAGCTGGGATAGGCTCCAGCCCCCCCATGAGGGTAAGCGGTAGATAATGGATGGGTAGTTTCCACTTCTTGAAGTCTGACGGCTGGTGTTGTTACTACAAAAAGATGCAGCAGTGTGGTCTGTCCTGAGACCACTAGGGGCGCTAAAGACACTGACCACACGGCTCTTCATAATATAAATATAAAGTCTATGCGAAATAGAACGGACGATGCGAATGGGTGGGGCTTGTGTACACTGACGTCACTAGTGTCACTCGTGACGTCACAATCCTCCTGAACCGAGGTTGTGAAAGGAGGCAGTTTGCAGAGGTTAGTCACTCCTGGTCCTCATTGCACTGAGGAGAACCGGGGAGCTCTGACCCTTGGTTGGTGAGCCCTTTTTTCGCTACATGGGTTCATCTCCTGGAGATCAGTGGGTAGCCTTTTGTGCTGCTCCAGTTCATCTCCTTGAGATGCCCGAAGCCACACACCTTTTGGGCCTCCTTCCAGCTCAGAGCTCTCCAGTGCTTCCTCAGGGGCTGGGAGGGGTAAGGGACAAGCCCTCAGTCAAAGGACTTGTCCCCTACCTGCATATCTATGTCAAATAGAAAACATCAGATTATTCCAGCGTATGTCACAGCTCAGTGACTGTCTCCAGTTAAGGAAAGTAAACAACATTTGTGTAACTTTAGAATTTATTACTTAAATGGACTGAAGCCTGCTGGTGACTTTCTGGACTGGTGAAAACTACTGATAATACAATATGCTAGGTGTTGGCAACAAGGAGAAGGAGGCATAAAACCTGACAGTCAAAAGATGATGGAACCCAGGTATGTAAGCAGTCAAAGATGCTTTATTAGCAAGCTTACACAGAGAAAATGCACTTGTGGAGGGGTGTGGGGCCTGGTGACTGAGTGCCAAACAAATCAAAATGCACACAATAGAACTGGAGCTAAGCTAATGCTAAATCAAAACAAAAAGGGAAACAAAACCCCTTTCTTATCTAAAAACAAAGCTTAACCAAAAAGAAGTGGCACCAGCCCTAACCTGGTGTTTCTAACAGGTGCATACTATGTGCAAGGAAAAATGTATAGGGTACCCCAGACTTACCTAGACCCACCACAACCTCACTCCACATCCCTCTAGTTAACTAAGCGAAATCAATGTCCTTCAAGGGACATAGCAGCAACCTGACCAGCCAGCAACACAAAAAGGAGAGCAATCACTGCAGGCACCGTGCTTTTATCCTGAAGCTCAAGATGATTGGCTGGGTGAGCTCCCACAGGTGCTGGTCCATTTGCTGATGAACCTACAATGGAAAGGAGGGGGAACACAAGAGAGCAGGAGAGAAACCACACCTTTTTCCCCTGACCCTTCTTGACATGTAACACTAGGATACACATCATTTAAAAGTTGAGTATTTGTTCTGCTAGTTCTAAGCACACTTTATCCTGTCTTGTTTGACTGAACTGATCAGATCAATGAATGTGTTTGATAAGGTGCAGGAAATAAACACAACTAAACTGTAATCACGTGTTTTGGAGTGAGTTTGCCAAAAGCTGTTTAACAGTGTTTACAGTTACAAACGCTGCACTACTGCCCCCTACTGGTCTGAACAGGCTCCAACACTATTGTTGGAAATTTGTTGTAAACATAATTTAACATTTAGAGCAGCAAGGCACAGTTTTTGCTACGAAATATAGTTATTGCACATTTAATTAGTAATGTCAGTAGTGTGGTGTAAGATGGGAATCATGTGGTAGAGAAGTCTTCAGAAAGAGGAACTTTCTTTTATACAGTATGGTGTCTAAGATAAGACAAGATAACCTTTCTCATCAATATATGATCTGATTTCATTTTGAACTTCCTCCTTCCATGTGAAAGGTAAGCACATCTAAGATAATCACTATAGAGACATTTCATTGAACAATTTCAATAATTTTCCATTTCCCCAACACAGAGATCTATTTAACTACAATCACATGTCTATAATAATTCATCTTTCATATGACAATAAAGTAATAATAGATCACACTTATTTCTAAACGCTTCAGTCATGATGAAATGCAATATTTTTTTTCCACACCTCCCAGTGAGATCTCTTGCTTTATAGTATGTCTTAATTTTGACTTGATGTCTAGATTGTCTCTTAATATGTCATCATGCTGATTTAATCAAATATCGATTATCATTTCAGTATAATTTTTCACGATCCTGACTTAACATGACTTAACAATTATTTTTACTGAATAGCTTGTAATTTTGACTTTTATAAATATATACACGTATATATACCTATATACGTATATATATATATATATATATATATATATACACACACATATACGTATATATATGTATATCTGCTTGAACTCTTGACTATTTTAATGGACTGATTTGTGATACATTTTTAATGATCAATCACTAATTGGTAACAGTTACCTGCAGAGTAATAATCCAGTTCTATTCAAAGTGACACCAGGTGAAACAGCAGGGTAACAAAAGTGGTTTATTTCTCCTGAGTTCTCCTGTGGAGTCCTTGGATCCGTTAATACTCTCTGGGTCCAGCCCTCATGTGAAGCCCCTCAGCCTCTCTGTCTGAGGATCAAACAACAAATTTCAAATACAAACTGCCTGCATGGTGGATGAATATAATAACATGACTATGGAAATGTAGATCGGGCCAAGAAATGCTATGGTTTACAGGTCACTTACACTCAAAGGGTGTATGGATAAATTCCAGATTGATGAAAGGATCTGTAATATCATCTGGAGGTGGAGGGTTTGAGGCTTAATCTTACCAGGGATGATGCAGCTGCCTCCTTTCTTCTCCTGCACGGACACCCAACACCAATCGCCCAGTGCTGCACTTGCATCTCCGGTGTTTCCCTTGCCTATTTCAGCCCATTCACAGCCCAGCACATTCACACTGCTTTGCCTCACACATCTGCTCCTGCGGGTACTTTTATAATGTTGCCATCAGGGAAAGGTTTGTCTGCAACAAAGATTGTCACAATCTGAGGTCAAACCACCAAATAACATCACAGTGTCCTGCTGTTGGTTGAGTAGTTGTGTTTGTTTTAACAGTAAGAGGAAAAGTATTAGTGTTAATAACACCAACAATGGCTCTGTCTTCTGTGAAAAAAAAAGCTGCTGCTGACTGTTAACCTGACCTGTATGGACCCAGCAGTGTGTGCTGAACATAACATTACCAAAATATGTATGTGTATGTACTTAAATACATTTAAGGTATACTTAAAGTACTCATTGCGCAGAGAGCTGCGATGCATTTGTGTGTTAATCATTTTAATGTTGAAGCAGGTAAATACATTGTCGTTTTAAGTTGATTTATCTTCTATATTTATCATCTTCCAATCCAAAATACGCATCAGGAACTAAAGCCATCAAATAAATGCAGTGAGTAAAAAGTACTGCTTTTACTTCCACAAGTATAAGACGCTGTAGTAAAATATCTTAACAGTCAAGTGCATTAACTTGACATTGTGCTCAGGTTCAGTACTTAAATATATGACTGACATGCATTTATTTTTTCTCTCTGCTGGACATGTGGCAATGGATTTATTCAAATAATTCCACTGGGCGGCACGGTGGTGTAGTGGTTAGCACTGTCGCCTCACAGCAAGAAGGTTCGAATCCCGGGTCCTTTCTGTGTGGAGTTTGCATGTTCTCCTCATGTCTGCGTGGGTTCTCTCTGGTACTCTGGCTTCCTCCCACCATCCAAAAACATGCATGTGGATTAGTTTAATTGGCTAATTTAAATTGTGAGTGTGAATGGTTGTCTGTCTATGTGTCCTGCGATGAGGTGGCGACTTGTCCAGGGTGTACCCTGCCTTCCACCCCAAGACAGCTGGGATAGGCTCCAGCCCCCCCCATGAGGGTAAGCGGTAGATAATGGATGGGTAGTTTCCACTTCTTGAAGTCTGACGGCTGGTGTTGTTACTACAAAAAGATGCAGCAGTGTGGTCTGTCCTGAGACCACTAGGGGCGCTAAAGACACTGACCACACGGCTCTTCATAATATAAATATAAAGTCTATGCGAAATAGAACGGACGATGCGAATGGGTGGGGCTTGTGTACACTGACGTCACTAGTGTCACTCGTGACGTCACAATCCTCCTGAACCGAGGTTGTGAAAGGAGGCAGTTTGCAGAGGTTAGTCACTCCTGGTCCTCATTGCACTGAGGAGAACCGGGGAGCTCTGACCCTTGGTTGGTGAGCCCTTTTTTCGCTACATGGGTTCATCTCCTGGAGATCAGTGGGTAGCCTTTTGTGCTGCTCCAGTTCATCTCCTTGAGATGCCCTAAGCCACACACCTTTTGGGCCTCCTTCCAGCTCTCCAGTGCTTCCTCAGGGGCTGGGAGGGGTAAGGGACAAGCCCTCAGTCAAAGGACTTGTCCCCTACCTGCATATCTATGTCAAATAGAAAACATCAGATTATTCCAGCGTATGTCACAGCTCAGTGACTGTCTCCAGTTAAGGAAAGTAAACAACATTTGTGTAACTTTAGAATTTATTACTTAAATGGACTGAAGCCTGCTGGTGACTTTCTGGACTGGTGAAAACTACTGATAATACAATATGCTAGGTGTTGGCAACAATGAGAAGGAGGCATAACACCTGACAGTCAAAAGATGATGGAACCCAGGTATGTTAGTAGTCAAAGATGCTTTATTAGCAAGCTTACACAGAGAAAATGCACTTATGAAGGGGTGTGGGGCCTGGTGACTGAGTGCCAAACAAATCAAAATGCACACAATAGAACTGGAGCTAAGCTAATGCTAAATCAAAACAAAAAGGGAAACAAACCCCTTTCTTATCTAAAAACAAAGCTTAACCAAAAAGAAGTGGCACCAGCCCTAACCTGGTGTTTCTAACAGGTGCATACTATGTGCAAGGAAAAATGTATAGGGTACCCCAGACTTACCTCGACCCACCACAACCTCACTCCACATCCCTCCTCTTAACTAAGCGAAATCAATGTCCTTCAAGGGACATAGCAGCAACCTGACCAGCCAGCAACACAAAAAGGAGAGCAATCACTGCAGGCACCGTGCTTTTATCCTGAAGCTCAAGATGATTGGCTGGGTGAGCTCCCACAGGTGCTGGTCCATTTGCTGATGAACCTACAATGGAAAGGAGGGGGAACACAAGAGAGCAGGAGAGAAACCACACCTTTTTCCCCTGACCCTTCTTGACATGTAACACTAGGATACACATCATTTAAAAGTTGAGTATTTGTTCTGCTAGTTCTAAGCACACTTTATCCTGTCTTGTTTGACTGAACTGATCAGATCAATGAATGTGTTTGATAAGGTGCAGGAAATAAACACAACTAAACTGTAATCACGTGTTTTGGAGTGAGTTTGCCAAAAGCTGTTTAACAGTGTTTACAGTTACAAACGCTGCACTACTGCCCCCTGCTGGTCTGAACAGGCTCCAACACTATCGTTGGAAATTTGTTGTAAACAAATAATTTAACATTTAGAGCAGCAAGGCACAGTTTTTGCTACAAAATATAGTTAGTGCACATTTAATTAGTAATGTCAGTAGTGTGGTGTAAGATGGGAATCATGTGGTAGAGAAGTCTTCAGAAAGAGGAACTTTCTTTTATACAGTATGGTGTCTAAGATAAGACAAGATAACCTTTCTCATCAATATATGATCTGATTTCATTTTGAACTTCCTCCTTCCATGTGAAAGGTAAGCACATCTAAGATAATCACTATAGAGACATTTCATTGAACAATTTCAATAATTTTCCATTTCCCCAACACAGAGATATATTTAACTACAATCACATGTCTATAATAATTCATCTTTCATATGACAATAAAGTAATAATAGATCACACTTATTTCTAAACGCTTCAGTCATGATGAAATGCAATATTTTTTTTCCACACCTCCCAGTGAGATCTCTTGCTTTATAGTATGTCTTAATTTTGACTTGATGTCTAGATTGTCTCTTAATATGTCATCATGCTGATTTAATCAAATATCGATTATCATTTCAGTATAATTTTTCACGATCCTGACTTAACATGACTTAACAATTATTTTTACTGAATAGCTTGTAATTTTGACTTTATAAATATATACACGTATATATACCTATATACGTGTATATATATATACACGTATATAGGTATATATACGTGTATATACGTGTATATATATGTGTATATATAAATATATATAAATATATAATAATATTAATATTATTATTAATATAATAATAATATATATATATATAAATATATACACATATACGATAAGAAAAAGTTGAGCGCCCCGCCCACAGGTTATTTACCGGACGTGCTTACGTCACAGTGTGACGTAGGGCTGTGACGCTTGTGACTTGCGAAATGGAGTAAAAGAGATGTGAGAGGAGAAAACAGGAGTCTTTATCAGATCAGTTTGAGCTGAAATAAGAGAGAAACACGAGAAACAAGCAGCACATCGACCTCAGGAGACTGGAGAGCTTCACAGCAGCCACAGAGACCTCATGAAAGTAAGAGCGTGTCGCTGGTGGGGTTAGCATTTAGCTGCTTTAGCCGCTGGTTCTGTCGCCAGGTTGAAGTGAGATCACTCAGAAAGAAGCGAGCTGCTGTTAGCAGACATGCTATACATGGTTTGTTATCTGTCAGTTTGATCTGCTTTTACTCCTGATGGAAGTTCTTTTCTCTGTATTATCGATTGTCTACATCGTCAATCAGTCGCTAATCTGAAAATTAACTGATTATTTTGCCAATTGATTGATCATATAAGTTGTGTATTATGGGAAAACACTGTTGATCGTCCAGATTTAAGCTCTGAAATGTAACTGAAAAAGCTCTGTTTCTCCTTTTATGTCATCATATTATTTATTTATTGAAGGGCGTAGTCAGATAACAGATTTGAAGACATCGTCTTGGACATTTTGTAACTTCATTATAAATGTTTTTATTGTAGACACTACACGCACATTTATCTATAATTATAATTCATCCACCTCCCAGACATTGCATATAGTTACTTAATCAGTCAGTAACTGTGTTATGATGCAAGTTTAATGTGATTGGAGTTGCATCAACCTTACCAAGAATAAAAGGCAGTGCAGGATGGGAGCAATACAAGCACCAAAATACAAAATGAGAATGATCCAAAAACATGAAATGATCCTAGCGAGTGTCAGATCTATGTGCTGCTTATATTTTTAGCATAAAATGAGTCAACATGTTGTTGTGTGTGTGACTGAACGTGACAAAGATCACTTGATGTGAAGCCATAATTGATTAAACCAGTGAATTGTTTCAGTCTTGTGTTGAATGATTAGGGGACATTAATTTAAAGGTTAGCCATGAAAGACAAAGCTCTAGAGACACTCCAGAGAGGACTTTAAGACCAGCATAAGTGTCTTGACTCACTCCCTCATCACTAAAGAGAAACGCCACAGTGACTCAGTGGATTTTCACTGACCGGCTTCTCTTTTGGACGATGAGTCATCAGCTCCACAATATAGAAGAATGTAGAAGAAGTGCACAGTTTTTATTGAATATCTCTCTCTTTGCAGTGCAGCACTCGATAGGATGATCAGCAATCAAGAAGAAGATGTACGTGGCATCAGCTCCTGCTGCTTTTCTCCAGTAAATCTAAATGGATTAGATGAGCTGTGTCTGCACACTGATCGACTGCAGGTCAGGTTTTATTTTCACTCTTTACCTCTGTTCTTCAGGAGTTTGTTGCAGTGCGGGTCCAAGATCCCCGCATGCAGAACGAAGGCTCGTGGAATTCATACGTGGATTATAAAATATTCCTTCATGTGAGTATCAACACTTAAATGTATTAAATACAGTATTTTTTAATCACGATTAGTCAATTAAGCTGAGGATTTGCTGCTTTATTTGTTTTATTTGCAGATTTAATAGTTTTAAGTTTTGGTCAGACCAGAGAAAGACGACGAGGCATGAGGGCATTTTTCACTATTTTCTGAAATCATCTCTTGGGAACTAATCATCAATTTTTCTTTCTTTATCGAGAATATGATTTAAAAACAGATGAAAATCCCAGAGTTGCATTTGTGGTTGAAAAGTGTCACACTTCAAAATAAAGACGGTTTGATGACACGCATTTATAGGATTTTCTAGAATGTATACCAGCTTGTGACATTAATCTGTGACCCTACAGATTTCTGTTAAGCTCGGTAATAAGAGGATTCAGCTCTGATGGTTGGTTGAGGCCTGTGTGGAGGAATGCTGACTCAGCAGCGAGGCTTCATGCCCAGACGGATGTTGACTCATGAAACTGGCAGAGGTCATGTGACCTCACGTGATAACGTTTGTGTATCGTTGTTGTTTTCCACAGATACACCTCAGAAAGTTCACACAAGCAGCTTTTCTGGACATTTTAGCACCACAAACATTCTAGAAAAACTTGTTTGTTGCCAGACGCTGCAGCGAAACTATAAACCTGCACAACATTTAACTATTTACTAACATTCTCAGCCTCAATGGAATACCTTAAAACTCCTGAAAAAGACACCCAAACCAAAAAGGCCTGTTTAATCCAACACCCTGGTGATTTCCAGAAATATCCAGTCGACCATAGACAATAAAGAAAAGTCACATTTTGTTCCTGTGCTTGTGAGGACCTTCACTTCAATGGGATTTGTTTTAATGAGCGTGTTAATTGATTCTGGCTGTCAAACAGCATGTTGTGCAAACATCAGTTGACTTTGTCACACGTTGATGGAACAAATCAGACATGTGAGGACATTTTAGTTCTGCCATAAACTCAGCAGCAGTTGAGTTTCTCCACTTATAACAATTTATTCACACTCAACGCAGAGTGAATTAAGAGGAGAGGTCAGGTGTTTTCAGGATATTTAAGTTATTGTCAGTGGGATTTCACATTGTTCTGTTGTTTTTTTTTTTAAATTCCCAGACCAACAGTAAAGCCTTCACGGCTAAGACTTCCTGTGTGCGTCGGCGCTACAGCGAGTTCGCTTGGCTCAAGAAGAAGCTTCAGAAGAACGCTGGCTTGGTGTAAGTTGTTCATGTCTTTTCTTATGACACAGTGTTACAGGTCTAAACATCACCTTTGTGTTTTCGTCCTCGTAGCCCGGTCCCAGACCTTCCAGGAAAATCCTTCTTCTTCTTCAGCAACGAGGACTTCCTGGAGAAGAGAAGGAAAGGACTTCAGGCCTTCTTGGACAAGTCAGTTCTTCCTGTTTTCCTTTAGAAACTAGTGTTTGATGAGGAGTGTTAACTCGTACTGTACCGTCTCTCCTGGCAGTGTGGTGAACATGACGGTGTGTCTGTCAGACAGCCAGCTCCACCTCTTCCTGCAGACCCAGCTGCCGGTCGGTCACATCGAGGACTGTGTGCAGGGACACACTCCATACTCCGTGACGGACGCCATCCTCACCTACGCCTCGTCCAACCGGGGCTTTGCGCAGGCTCAAGAGGACGACTCCATCAAGGAGCCGAGTCTGACTGTTTCCTACGAGTCCATGGAGAGGTAAACGAAGGCCCTTCTGTTTCTTTAAGTTTGTTCATCTGCATCTGCAGTGCAGCCGGGTGTTTATTCTAAGGTCCAGCTTGACTACCAACCCTTTCACACCACTCTTTCATTACAGAAAAGATCACTGAATGTGGGTTTTAGACCCTCACATGGACATTATTTCTGTTTTTATGTATTCACCACTCACGTCTGCACTATAATATGAAGCAACAGTCAGTTGTTAAAGTATACATACATAATGAAGAGCAGAAACAAGGAAATTCAAGGTCTAATGGTCACAAAATCTACTTACTACCACCAGCCAAGAATGAATCCAACCCCTCCGTAATACTACGACTTGTTATTTGTACTCGTCCATGTTTGTACAGATTAAATAAACTTAAGCTGGCAGGAAGATTTTGTTCCTGTTAGACTGAGCCAGTCTTTGTGCTAAGCTAAGCTATTTAACATGAGCGGTATCTGTATCCATCTTCTCATCTAACTCTCGTGAATAAGCTTATTGAAGCTTATATTCTGTGTTTCCTGCTCCACAGCCCGACTCCTCATCAGCCTTGCCTCCAACCTAAAAAGAGCGTCATCCCTGAGCTTTTGTCGTGTGGTGACACAGACCTTCTAGAAGGTTTACTGGGGCTTCAGCACCAGGACAAGTCCTCAGTGAGCGTCCTTCAGAAGAACAACCACCTGGAGGCCGTCGTCGAGGACCAAAACCCGGCAGGGGCGACTTTTTTTGTGGGTGACGGTGAGGACGTCTCTGAGAGTCTCGGCCTTGCAGAAGAGACCAATCAGAGGAGCTGTCAGATGCAGACACCAGTGGAGGTGCACTCGCTGATGGAGAATGGCTTCGAGGAGGATCTGGGAAGTTCTGGAGAAGCAAAGATGGAAAAGGTTGACACTGAAGCAGAGAAATGTGTCAAATCTGCAGCACTTTTAGATTTTAAAGATGGTGACTATGAAGAAGAGGGAACAGAAAGAGACGCCAGATCTCAGGAGGTCGACCTGGAAGTGGTCTCTTCTGAGAAGCAGGTTTTAGAAAATCCTGTAGTCCTTCTAGTTAACGGCCCAGGACAGATTGATAACACAGAGGCTCACGGTGAGGACGCTGGCTGTTGGGATGAGTCAGATGGACAAACAGAGCCAGAAAAAGAAAACGGTGATGAAACTGAGGTCAAAGAGGAGACTCAAAAGGTGCACTGTGTCCCAGAGGTGGAAAGCATCGAACACGTGGACCAACAGGAAGTGGATGTTGTTGAGAAAGATGACGTGGACAGTCACTCGTCTTCCAACGAGAGCATCGTGAAGGTCAGCGACGAAGAGAGCGTCTGTGACGAGACGGAGGACTCGATCCCAGCGGCAAACGGCTACATGGAGACGCCTCCTGAGGTGGACGCCTCCAGCAGGAACATTCTGGACCTTCACATGAACGGCTGCCTCATGAAAGAAGAGGACACGTCCACCGAGGAAGACCTGCACTGCATAAGTGACATCCGCCAACCTCTGGATCCAACCTGGACTGTAAGTGGTGGAGACGTGACTGAAAACAGTGACTTTAGTATCTTAGAGTGCAGCTGCACACCTGGATTAGCTGATGGTAAATGTGCGGAGCAGGAAGGTTTGTCCTCGCTGTCTCTGGACGCCTCGGAGGAGACTCGTGAGGTGGAGGTGCATTAGTTATCCAGCCAAAGACACATTTTATCACACGTACACAAACAAGAAGGTACATAAATGAAACTACGCTGATCTTAATGTCTTTATTTACACTCAGATGAACTTCATATTGTCACTGTTTTATCTCCTCTGATTGGCTTTATGAGCAGCAGAGGGTGCTCAAGTTCACAGAAAGCATCTTAGGGATGATTTTTTTATCTATAGATGAAGCTCTAACAGTTTTATTGTTGCATAAACCTACAAGTGTTCATTTTAATTCGAAGGCAAATTTCTCTGAAGTCTAGTAATTGTTTTGTGCGGGAATTTTAATAATTATGGCAGAAATATCCACTTGAATTAAAGGATAGATTGCTATTTTTGTTCTATATTAACACACTGTTTATGTACTTTTTAGGATCTTTTGGTTGTGTCATTGATCCAGTCCACAGATGCTTTCTGTACTTTAAGCTAATATGAGGCTTCAGGGGTCTGAGTTCAGCATCCATTCACAATCTGTGTGTGTGTGCTGAGCGGTAGAGGAGAGACAGTTAGAAAAACAAACTTTAACCAGTTAATTTGTTTACTTCAGACTGATGAAGCCTCATGTGAACTGTAGTGAAGCTCTGAGGACTGGAGGACATCTGTTCAGGCCAGGATGGACGGAGGAAACTATTACAGCCCCCAAAATCTGTCTTTAGAGCCGCTGGAGAGTCACACACGTTATTTACAGCCTCAGCTAATGTGAAACATTAAAACATCACTGTGTATTTTAAGTCAACCACTGTGTCCTATATTCTCTGTCTTTCCACAGCAGCCAGTTTGACGTCACATTGCAAGGTGAACACATGTAATTGATAAAAGTAATTACGAGAAAGAGGTTATTAATTATTAATTACCCCAGTCTCTGTAATGACACATCAAAAAAGGCTGCTGTGAAAAGAGCATCCTGATATTTAAAAAGTGGCTGGTTTTAAAAATATAGACCTGCTGCTATCCTGCTCATGACGTCCCATTTAACATGAATATTTTGTCATGTTATTTAAATTTGATGTAATTATATTACCTGTGCAATAGACACGTCGACACCTTTCCTTGATAATAATGTGCATTCGTGTAATTTGTGTCACATTTTACTGGATTTTAAAGAGGAAACGGGACGGCACCACGGTTTACATCCACTAAGCGTTGTCAGTGTGCCGTGTTGTTTTCTTGTTATTTAGCTCATGTTAGAGGCTATTAAACTGCCTCTTTGATCAATTGTTTTCTCATGCTATGGCTGAATGCTAGTTAACAACGTTGCATTTATAAAATAAAAGGGACCCAGAGTTTTATTGTGTTGTTGCACATGACAGAAGCATCATGGAGTACTGGGTTTACTTTTCTTTCTACAGTGGAAATGAGGATTTTTTTTTTCTTTGCGTTTAAAAAGTTTATTTTTTAATAAAGAAGGACATTTTATAACATGGATCCACAAGGACAACGATAACAACTGTGTAAATTGATTTTATTTCAAATAAAGATTTGTTTTTTCTCCTTGACTGTGTTACATTTGCTTATTTCATATCACTGATTTTATATATTATTTTTTTTAAACACACCTCATGGTTTGAAACAGAGCAATCCTGCCACCTAGTGGCTGAAAATGAAACTGTTTAACAAGCCCACAGAATTTTAAGTGAAAAATCACCAACGAGCAGGAAAGGCTTTTGATATTTTGGGGTGTTTATGCATGAAATATTTTACATAATGTACAGAACATCTGCTGATTTGTTCAGTGATGAAACAAGAAATGAAATGTCTAAACACATTTCTCATTTTAACCAGTGAATTAATAAATGTATCGTAGTCCACGATAATTACTCAGTTTGCAGTAGAGCGTTAACAGTTTTCATTACTGATTATGTTGCTAGTTATTTCTGATTAATTAAGAATAAAACATTCAGCAGTGAAAAAGGTCAGAAAATGGTGAAAAATGTTTTCGAGATAATTTGTTTTATCCACAAGTTTACTGTCATTGAAAAGGAAACTATTCTAATTTAAGAAGTTTTTAACTCAAACTGATAAAATAAATCTATAAATATACAAAACACCTAATCCTCACATTTGATTTTTTTTAATTAAAAAATGACATAAAAAATTAATTGATTATAAGAACAGTGGTGGTTTGATTTTCTGTTGGTTGACTACATACTTGTACTTTAACATACCTTTACATGTGGTTTAAAGTGTACAGGAATCAGCGCTACTGCAGCAGATTTATATGACATAATTTACACTCTTAGGAGTGAATAATTTTCAAATTACTGGAGATTATCTGTGAAATTCATGGCGGGACGCGTCGGCAGCAGCGCTGTAAAATAAAAACACACTATCAGAGAAACACGCATTAATAATTCAGTATTCATTTCAAGCTGAGCCTATCTGACTGTATTAGGGAATCATTTTCTTAAATAGGACAACCGACGCTATAATCACGCTTTTGTTGCACATATTTATTCTCACCCATTGCCCCGCTCAGATGGCTTTACGCAGTACTTCCTCCAGCCAGCAGATGCCATAAACGGCAGGTCAACGACTGAATGTACCTCAATGGCAATCTGGATGAGTACCAGGGGGACCGTTTCTGTGTATTAGGCCACAGTAATGGTCCATAATGTTGATGATAAGCGAGTGCCTCGGTACCTGTTGGAGCTCAGAGGATGTAGGCAGGGTGCAGGAAGTCCTTGGGGACGATGCCCACGGTGCCGTTCAGCTCGCCGACCCACCAGCCGTGAATGTTGTACTCCTGTTTGGACCCAAAATGAACAAATAAAACAACTGTTAGTCTACGAGGGGTTCGAGGACAAGTAAAGGGGGCAGGATTAAGCACCAATCTCACACTTTTATTTGATTTCAGCGCACCGTTTGTTTCATGTTATTAACATTAGAGCAACCATTCGAATGATTTGAGCTGCAATTACATGTGGCGCTGATCCCTTACAGTGGCTGCTGAAATAACACGGTTAAGACGGTGTGAACTCGACTTTAGAAAGGAAATCCAAGGGAGTCGAGATCCCACCCACCAAACAACAGAGTACAACATACAAATAGACACTGGGGTGCATTAGCCTGGAGGGTTTTCATTCAAAAATGGGGCAAAGCGGTAAACAAGACTATTAAGAGAGTGTCTAAAATAAGAGAGTTTTTTTTTACTGCTCAGAAGCCAAAACAACAGCCTGCCTGTTTCCCAGACTAATTATAACGAGACTTCATTTCTGCACTGTGATTAAAAAGGGAACACACAAGAATTTCATTTATACCGAGAAAAATTAAACACTAAAGAATAAGACCTCAGTGAAGTTAATAAAATCCTGTTCCTCATTTTCGTATCACCTAAAGTGGAACACCTTCAGGGCATAAAACAAAACGAGCAGCTTCAGCAAATCATTTTGGATTTTTTTTGTGACTCCCAGAGGCCATTTGCAATAGTTTTGGACATTTTATAGACGAAATGTTAAACTCATAAAAACAACAATAAAACATTACGCATCTATTCAATAGTTTTAATCAATTAAATTTGGAAAATAAAATAATTCCTTGTCATAAAAAAACACGACTACTTGACTTGTTTACGCAGTTATTAAATAAAATAAAAGGCCTGTTTTTTTGAGCTGGATGGGAGGAAAGTATGAAAATTTAAATCAGACACTGAGCTGCTGTTAAAATCTGACCTTCAAAATAAATGTAACGTTTTCAATAGAGGCTGTTTATCATTAATGTAATATTTACAATTGTCATAGAAATTAATTGTGGGTGAGAATTAATTGTGGATGTCGCATGTAATCATCAAAATCAAGATATAATTTTAACACCACTAATAATTCATTTAAAAAAGGGAAAATATTCTCCAGTTACGCTCCATAAAGAATCAAAAAATTGTGCAAAATAGTGCTTTTCCTGATCTGCTCTACACGCTTTCATTCACTTAGGAACTTGAGTCACATCAACGACCACATGATCATCTGATTGCAGCAGTTGGGCTCTAACTGGATCTGTGCTGGATCAATATTTGGCCAGAGACCAGAGGGGTTTTGAAGATTTCCCCGTCCTGCTCATCCCTCCTCTGTTTGTCTCGACGCTGAGAGGAAAGAACATCTGAGGCTGGATTCACCTCCTGCTCTAACAGGCTGTGGTTGTGAAAACACACACATGCTCTGACGTGATGAACGGCGTTTTGTCAAAGGTTGAGCCCATCATCCAGCTCTGACAGCCTCCCTCCATCCAGAGGAAGGAGGCCTGCAGCTAATGAGAGCTGTTTGGACAGCGCTTAGAAAGTGATAAAACACGAGACAACACAAACAGGTAGCCACAATAAGCAGATTGTCCGTCCAGGCCTCATCGTTTTCCCCTCCGAGCCTCGCTGACAGCTCGCACCGGGACGCTCGGCTCCCTGACAAACTCTGACTCACAATTCAGAGTGTGTTTGAGCTCATAAAGCAGGGGGAAGTTAAGTCCAAAATGGTCTTTTTATGCTCCCCATAAGACCGTGGAGGGGAGAAGCCCAGTTGCGGAAAGCTGGCTCTGGTTGCCATTCGTGATAACGTGAACAGAGGAGGAGGAAGGGGGGGAGACAGACGGACGTGGGGGGGGGGGAGGCATCGGAGAGAGCGAGCGAAACAGTTTTTCTCTCCCTTGGGGGCGTCGCAGCACTATTCCACCAACCGTAGTGACAGAGAGTTTTATTTATCTCCGTGGCCCATCTGTGCAGTCGGTCTCAAATTCTCCCTGAGAAAGGTCTTTTGGATTATCAGCGCCGCCATTTTAATACAACTGCTACATCACAGAGTGGGCGCCAATGGCGGTGGAAGTCTGTCAGGCGTGCAGAGTCCATCTTCCTCATACTTGAAATGGGTTCATCCAGAGTACACCTGCTGTAATAGGGACATTCCAAGAGGCGGGGAGAGTAAATTATCCAAATGACAAAAACTATGCAAACTCCTCAATGTCCTCTTCCTTCTGTTTGTTTTAGTCTCTTAGGCTGATTTGTTTCTGGGTGATTTTCATCTCGGGCTCAGAGATGCCAACGGTGGGGCACAGAACGGGCACTTTGTGGTTCACTTGTTCGTCTGAAATGGAAGATGCTCTTGGTGTGACCAGAATCAAGCGTACCTGAGTGGCTCGGCTCTGGGAGACGTCTGGTTTCATCTCATTTAACGAGATGTGTGCTGTCAGGGAGGTGATGCGTGTTTTGCTGCAACCTGGATGCAGATCAGATGCGCTCAGTGAGGGAGGAATGAGGGGAGGCGGGGGTGTTGCCAAACAGCGCCGTGTCGTGGCGGCTGCGGCGCGTTGACTCGCTGACCTCCCGGTGACTCCTCCGCCGAGCGAGCGGGGGACGGGGGCTGGCGCCGAGAGCGGGTTGCCATGACAACACCTGCAGTGTACCGGCGCGATCGTTTATTTACCACTCAGGGGGCTGGCTAATGGCGGCATTCTGATGGGCCCATCGCTCACGCTGCCGACCGCAGGACGGATTGACAGCCAGCCGAGCCTGAAGCGGGGAGGAAGGTGAGTCGAGGTTGGGATGCGGTTGAAAGACAACGGGGGGGCGAGGCGGGCGACGCCACCGTCACCTTCACGGACCTAAACAACAACACGAGCTTTAATGTCCCTGCCAGAAAATAAATGCACCTTTTTTTTTATTAAGGTGTAAAATTCACTTCTTCTTTCCCTCTTTTCCTTTCTCATCTTGTCCTCACACACGTTTGCAGATCACACACACACACACACACACACACACACACACACAATCCCAAATGCATACAAACTAGGAGGAGTGCTAATAAGCCTGACACATGAGGCATCTTTCCTCGGCCACCAGCTGACTGAGGCAGGCCTTGGGCGTGATGGAGCGCAGGAAGTCTCTCATTGCCCTGCCGCTGAACCCGCCGCCTGGGTGTTACAATCTCTCCCTCCCTCCTTTCCTATCTTCAACCCCCCTCCCTTCTTTCCTCTTCCCATCTCTCCTGTAGCAGCCTTTCCTTTCCACTTGCATCCTCTGTTGTTTTTTTTTCCTGCATTTCTGTCTCCTCTACAGCGACTCATCAGATGCATTGCAGCTCTCTGCAGTTCTTCCATCACTGGTCACTCTAACAAAGAAACATGGACGGCTCTATCAGACATCTGTAACCTGTTATTAGGTTAGCGAGTTCTCCTCACTGCCCACGCAGGTAACAAATACCTGAAACAGTGTTGGGAGAGAAGAAAAAAAACACATTTTGGGGCAGCTGTAAGGTTTATGTGCCAAAAGAAATCCATCCAGAAATATGGCCGATAATTCTGCACAACCAGAGATCGAAATGGCTACTTAGTGTCCATTTTTTTCCAAGTGGGCTTTTAATTAAATCAGCGAATTGGCTTCAAATTGGAAACATGACGGAGCATGAGAACGTTTGAAAATATCTCAGGGACGATGAGATTTAATAAAAAGAAAACCTACTCGCTCCTTTCTAATGCACGCCTGGGATTACAGATAGCTCCTTAACTTAATAGCAATTTAAAGTGGATTTGTGTATGCCACTGAGTGTCTGTAATGATGGCTGTTTACGCCGCCCTTCATTTATAATAATTAAGCAGAATGGATTGGGGGTGGGTTGCTCGGACGCGGTTCTGGGCTATTGGCTTGGGCTGAATAATGACCTACTGTAGTTGACCGGGGGATGACCGCTGCCTCCTGCATGACCCCAAACCCCAGACTCACCCCCTGCTACTTTGGGTGGTAAATAGGATGTCTTGCCTGTCTATAGCGTCTTGGTGTCTATGGCCACAATAGCAGCCAGGGGTCTTTAAATGGGTGTGTGACAGAGAAAAGGAGAAAGGAGAGGGGGGCCAGGGTTCACACAAAAGAATAAAGGGATCCACCCTCTTTGTCTCTTTTGCTTGACTTTTCCCATCTGATTGTTTGCCCACTTTTCCTTTTCTTCAGCTGTATTCAGTCGCTGTGACCTGCGGGCAGCGGCCCAAACCAGCTTGTTAAACAGAGAATGAGCCTAAAGAAAGACGCTCACAGGTAGCCTGGACACAATATGAACTTTGATTTCATTTTTTATATCACAACTTGTATTCATAAGAGGCTATAAGTCATAGTGAGTAAATCTATCAGGCTGTAAATCAGCCTTAGGTGTTTGTTTCTCAACTGCCCTGTTGCTGACAGAAACCGCCACAAGGTGTCAGTGGTGTCCATGTTCTCTTTGTCTCTTAACACCAAGCTACAGCTGAACGCTTTGGCCAAATGTAATGTGATGCTCTGCTTTGGGAGACGCAACCGGATTGGCTGGATCGTCTCCCTCTGTCTGCATTTTGGTTGGATGGCGGGATGGGGGGGGGGTGAGTAGGGGAATGGAGAGAAAGAGGAAGAGGTGGCAGCAGCGCTTGCCAGAGTTTTAAGGACCCTGGATGGGTTTGTGCCATAAATCTCTTCCCACTCCATCCCGCCGTTCTCCATGAGTGCCTGTGGGAATACAGGAATGTGACAGCTGACCTGTAGAGCCCATGTCTTTTGATTCTGGACACATAAATTAGAGGGCAAGAATGCAGGACAACCTCATGGTTCAGTGTGGGACATGGCCGACAAAGTGCACCGCCGTTACACGTGTCAGCGAGAAGTGCAACGACGGCTTTAAGCCACCGTGATGAATCAGTCCGACACTCACGTTGTAAATCCTGTAACAAATATCCTGCATGTTATGAAGCAGAGAAAACGTGCACTAACATCTCAAAAAAAAATCTCAGAGTATGATATTGCGGAAAACTTGCCAGTATTTGTCACGCACACACACTAAAATGTCAGCGTGAAGCTATAATGCGCATTAGAAAAATGCAAGCTCTCAGAAATGAAATGCCACAACAAAAACTCACAAGATGGATTTAACGGTGTGTTTCTACCTCATGTATCAGCGCGCTGAGCATCACCATCCAGCTCTGCGGAAAGCAAGTTAGGCATCGCTGAAAGCGGCAGCGGAGGAACGCGACGAGATTAATTTTCTTGAACTAATGGGATTCATATGAGTTGTGAGGTTCCTAATTTATTTACTTTGTCAGGGATGTGCAGATATGCACACACACAGCAACACACAAGGGAAAAAATACACAAATACAGTAAAAATGCCCCCACTTTACAGTAAGTGAGAGATCAATAATGATGGATGAGGGCCTTTTATACAATCGGCATGTTCTCCTCAGTTCACAGCCATATGACACCACGCCTGTGGCTATCCCATTCTGCACTTCAGCAGTCAATCACATCCCAGCTTTAAAAATAACAGTTTGTTAGCACCATTGATTTAGCACTTAGAGCGTGTCCTTATTACCTTGTAATTATGGTCAGTGTTGACATAACAGCACAGACAACCAGGCCTCCCACCCTCTAAGAGAATTTATGGGCCCTGGTTTTATTACGGCCATTTCATGTGTCTGGGTCCCCAGTTAAGCGACTGACTTGAGTTCTAGCCAAGGGCCCGTATTTCACTCATCGAGGTCAGGGTTCTCAGGAATCCCCCCGTAAAAAGTGATCACCGGCAGGGGCCTGCGTGAACACGAGGACGACGTGGGGAAGCCCTCCCCGAGGGCTCATTAAAACAAATAGCCGTTTACAGGCTATAATCCAAATAATGCTAGTTACGGGGGGAATGTGATGCTTTTAGGACACAAAATGGGACACGGGTGGAGTCGTGTTGTCACGCAAAACCAACTGAAGTCCGGAGCTCACCTCTAAATAATTTACAAGCAGACCCTCGCTTTAAACCCATTAGAGGATAGTTAGAATACTCTCTCCTAGTCTGTCACTGTGTTATGACTTCAGTGTACAGCTCGACAAAACAAGAGTAATCTGCGCCCTTAAGAGTGTGAGATACTACAACTTCTAACCTGGACTTAGTTTGCTTTTAATGTCTTCAGGGAGGCAGTAATCTGATCCATACAGTGAAAAGTAACACAGGCAGGGCTGAGGCTGTTTGTAGCTCAGAGCCAGGTTCCCTTTGTTTCCCCAAGTACGCCGCCTTTGTCATCCTCACGTGAAAAATAGACATGGCTGTTTTGACATTTTCCCCCTATCAACCGGCACGCACAACGCCGAGAAGGCTGGCATCTCATTAATCTGGCACTGCCAAGAGAACCTCAATTAAAAGTCCATCTTCAGTGAAGAGCATATTTCACCTGAGCCATATCTGCTCTTACAAACAAAAGGCTGCACTGCCTTCACCGTAAACTGATTGTTTATCTATCTAAGCCTCGATTTCTTCAATGCTCTGCATAGTCAACAACGATATCTTCTAGTTTTAGCACACAAAGAATATCAAAAATAATTAAAATTCAGTAGCTGCTGATTAAAGATGCAAGAAATCATGAGGTTGAACACATCATTTGTCAACCTTACTGCATAATTACCGACAAAAGAAGCAGCATATACTGTAAATTCTTCCTCCCTCCGCTTTTCAGATAATTTAGCCCAAACACAGAACATGATGGTTCAATTTTAAACCGACCAATAGAAGCAGTCTCGGAACAAGTCCCTGCACGCAGTAGAGGAAAAGTGCCCAAATTACAAGCCATTGATTTCCAGTAGGGTGGCTCTTCACTGGTAGATACTCTGCATGTAACTACACGACGGCCATAAAACACGAGGAAATAGATTGAGAGAAAAAGAGCTGAGATGCAGGATGGCTTCACCTGCAGTTTATGTCAAACAGGAAGGAAGGGCTTCGCATGGCTGCCTACTCAATTAACCCCTGTGATAGAGGCTCCATAATGAACAACAGCACCATTACGCAGCGCCTGAATGGCACTTCACCCTAGTGGCCTGGGAATAGACAATGCCACTGTTGGTGCTTCGCTGCGGCATGGAGGCACAAGTGCTCACTAACAGAGGAGATATCAGCATGTTCACAAAGTACAGGAGGGTTAAGTGATTACTGGTATTGATGTTGTTTAACCCTTAAATAATTACATATTTTACACATCTGCATCATTTCACTCATTTTAAATTGCTGTAATTGCGCCCGTAATTGTTTCTAAGAGTCAAGGGTGCAATCAGGAATGGTTTCCATTAGACGGTGATTTCCCATTTCAGCTGGCTGGCAGACAATGTGTCCAGAAACCACAGAAACTCTGTTTAAATAACCTCCTGGATTATTGTTTGCTGATGGTGACGCTGACCTTGCTAATGATGTAGATGAGATCTCCTCTCTGGAAGGGCAGCTCGTCTGGCTCGTCGGCCTGGCAATCCCATAAACCCTGGTAGTAGTTCGCGTAATCTGATGACGAAGCTGAGAGGAAATGTAGAGCGCAAATTTAAACAAAAGAGCAAGACAATGTTCTTTTCCCACTGTGAACTATTAAGCTGGACATTTTGCTCATTATTAGCGGTAGACTGTAATGAGGTTCTGACCTGGTTTGTTGTTCTTTTCACTGCTCTCATCTGTCGCATCTGGAAAATCCTCTTCTAAACAAACAAAATTACAGCTGTAAGACAACATTTTAACTAGATATCAGGACCCAAACATTCTAAGTTTATTATCTAACGGGGAAAAAAAAGAAAAAAACCTGCATTTTCAGAGGGTTTCCATTCATCTCATACATTAAGGACAAATGTGCTGTAAAAAAAACAACATGACAAAACAAAAACAAACAAAATGGATCATCATCAGCCAGTGGCTGGTGCCTATTTTTCTTTAACCAGCCTGAACTCCTTGGTGTGGATCAATTTGTTCACATTTATCAGGGAAAGTTGGAGAAAAAGAGGCCGTCTTTAAGGCTGGCGGAGGCGGACGTGTCATTGACTGTGGGGCGTGGCACCCGGTGGTCTGAGAGGTGACACAGTGATATGCCTGGCCACGTCTCCCACATCCATCCTCAACAGCAGCAGGCTGACAGCCACGCCACAACCCAGCAACACTATCCACCTTCCAGCACAACCTGCGCCTCTGCTTCCAGGAAGGCCGGGAACGACGACACACACACACACACACAAAAACTGCATATCCACATGCATATTTGTGATTATGTGTACAGTTTCTTATCTGCTTTCAGGTTGTTGCATATTTATGTGAAAAAAAGATATCATTTTAAATCTCCACGTTTACCTCCTGAAATACGTAAATGTTGTGATTTTAATTGTGTTTGCAAAGGGTCCAAACATTTGTTCAGCACTCTTCAACTGCCGTACAGTGGTGCATCCTTCAGTTGAGAGGCCACCGCTATGGGCCAACAGTTTCTATATCAAAGTGATTTAATTTTCCAGTCAATAAAATCAGTCATCAGCATCAGAGCCAATACTACCATCGCTCTGCATTCTGCCTGCAACTGAGCTGCAATGTTCAGAGTTTTTTTGCAACAAAACTGAGGAAGCTCATCACAGAGAAAAAGATTTTGTTCCTTCACTAGTTTGGCTCCAGCACGAGGCTTCAAAAGTCTCAATATTTTCCAGATATGTTAAAGGGAAATTTTAACATGAACTGCTCAAAACTGCTCATTTTGCACTGTTGCAATGTGGGATTGCAAAGGTATAAAAACGTTCCCTCAAACATTAAAAGATCTTCATTGGGAATTTGAGCAATTAATGAAGACAACAAACTAAAAGAATACAGTCGCTGCAAAGACTACTATCCAGAAATATTTATATTTGCTAAGAAAGGAAGGTTCTTCAAACACAAGCTTGTCTTTTGCAATCTGATCGACAAAAAGAATAAAATCTAGGCATTTAACACTAATCACTGTGCAGGAGCAGTAAGTGAGCAAAGGGAGGTGCAGAATGATTGATAAGTGAAGGGGTGAGAAAGTGAACGAAAGAGCCCGTCATTCGATATGCCATCTGTGGTCAGTCTGTACCTCTTCCCAGATGGCTTTGAACGCCAGCGTGACAGTCTGAAGACTGATTTCCCTCTCACCAGTGATTTTGGCAAAGGTAATGTACTCACTGAGTGAAACAGAATCTTGATGTATCTTATTTAATAGAAAGAGTGATGGACGACGGCCCTGAGAAGATCAGATCACCCCTTTTGTCCTTCTCTGGATCCTGTAGCCACCCTGGGCCGTCTCACCCCTCGATGAGGACTCACTCACACTGCAGCGTTCTCAGTCAAACTCTAATTTCTATTTAACATGTGACATTAAGAACTATTTTAAGCCCTGAGAGATGCAGTTTTTACTTTCGTTCAACTAAACTGCTGTTGCTGGGCAATTTTTGCCAAAACTCTGCTTACCGGATTGAATTGTGGGCTATTTGTTGCCTGGCAACATCAGCTAATTGGACGTTCTGTGACAGAGCATTCAGAGCTACGCGGCTCTCGCTGATTTCAACAACATAACTGTTCCTCAACAGATGGCTCTAAGTGAGATAAGACCGGAGGAAGGATTTCTAGCCGGTGTAGGCAGAGTCTTCCCTTCCTGCCCTGTGTGCCTCTGCAGCAGCCACCTCGGTCCTGACAAGCTTATTAGTGTTGCTTGATTTAAAATGAGCGATCAGTCTGGGTGCTGCGGTTCTAGGGAGGTACCTGGCAACACAAATTTCACAGCCAGGGGAGATCATCACAGATATTTCTTGTTGCAAAAAGTCCCTCAGGGCTCTAGTGTGTGTGAGGCAGAGCGACCAGCTCTATTTGTCTGACTGAGTATCATGAGAGTTTGTGTGTGCAGCCTTCCTGTGTATTTATCTGTGTGTGTCTCTGCATGTGAGGTAACCACATCCTCATACCTGGCAGCACCTCGTAGATATCCTCCTCCTCCTCCTCCTCCTTGTCGACCTCCCCCGACTCATGCCCTCCTCCCAGTTTGCCGCTCCGAGAGGCCGGGGCAGCACTGGGCCGAGGCGCCGACAACCCCTCAATGTCATCGTAGGGCTCCTCTTCCTCTTCCTCCTCCTCGTCATCATCACAAGGGATGGAGGTGGAGTGGAGATCTATGGGGGGACGGAGAGAAAACGCAATGGGCGGCGTCAGCATCAAGATGAAGCACAGCGCGGCACAAAAGACACACACATACATTAAAGGGTAAAGTAAGAGAGATGTTCAGAGAGTCCTGACTGCACAACAGGCGAGGACACGTGAACAAGCACTGGAGGCTTGGATTCTGCCTGCAATTATTGATTATTTTCATTATCTAGTCAAGGGATAGTTTAGCTATTTCTAAGTGGGGTTGTGTGAGGCATTTACTTATCAATAGTAGAAAGTGGTTAGCACGTCCTCAGTTTGCTGAAACAGCACTGAAGCTGGGCAATGTACTGCTGAAGCCTGAGTTGCTGGTCTACCGCCGCCTCGATCAGTTAATTGTATTATGCAACTTTGATTAACTCAGCTTCATCATGGTCGTTGTCAACAGTTGGCCGTTGTCCTAGTGATTAACATCATATCATGTAATCACTCTGTGTCAGACCTGTCTGTCCCTCCTCTCATTTCCTGTCTGGAGCAATCAAATGAAAGCACACGTTGAAAAGACGAGTCAGCCTTGTTCTCAGTTTATCTGAGGAGGTGAAGAGGGTAAATAATAATCATCAAGACCGCATTTTATAGTAAAACTCATCTGGGAGGAAGTAAGACAAACTGCAGAGTGTCCGTTACTTCCCGCAAATCAGTGGCCTGGGCCGAGCCCATTTTAGAGTAGACGAGGCACGACTGCTCGCTCAGATGGAGGAGGCGTCTCATTGCAGGCGACTGGCCGCTGCAACACAAGGTATCAGGTCCTCTGCTGTACAGCAAGCAGAAATCAATGTCACTGAAGGATAACCAGAACATCACCAATCAATTTCCTGTAAGTTGGAATTCGGTAGGAGGGTTAGGGGAGGAGTGGTTGATGGGGGGAGAACTAGAGCGACATGACATGGTGGGCGACATGTCGAATGAGGAGATTCAGGACTCGGCTCTGCAGTCAGTGATGGATCGGGCGGTTTTCATCTGAGTCACAGATGATAAAAAGCTCCCTTTCATTTCTGACCTTTCTGCCCCTCAAAAACACACAAGCAAACTTCAGTGGAGAACTGAGGAAAAAAAGGAGGTCAGGAAGGTTTGTACTGCTTTAACTGTATTTTCCAATTAACCTATGTGGCTTTTAAAAAGTCAACACAAGTCAATTTTTATTTATATAAGCAAATATCAATTTGTCTAAAAAGGATTTACAATCTGAACAATATATGACATCCTCTAACCTTAAAATTGTGATTCAAATAAGGACAAATAAAAAAAAATAGGAAAAGTGACCAGAAAACACATGCAGATGCAATAAGTAGCAGGAAAAATTACAACGAGATGCTGGCTTACCTGTAAGCACAAAACTGATTTGGTTCACCCATTCCCTGGCCTCTTGAGGACTGCTGGCTGTGAACTAATGGGAAACAGAGGCAATAATCCTGCAATCATCATCGCATGTAAGGGTGCATTTATATGGAAATAACAGATTTTTAATCTTCACTTCAATATAAAAAATCTCATCCTAGCTGCATATTAAGGAAGGAATGGAGCCTTTACAGAAGAAAGGTTAAAAAATGTTTTCCAAATGGATTTTTACATATGACATTAATTTAAAAATAATGAAATATAGACTAACTATTCATTTAATTATAAACTAATCTGACAATGAATTAATCTTTTGGTAAGAAAACTATAACATGGTCAAATGTTTAACAAATAAACAAATAACAACAGTATATCATATTATGTATTAATATAGAGGATGTATAAAACCTGTAAATATTTACATTTGAATAGTCTAAAATTATGAATTTCTGGTTCATTTGCTTGCGTGGTGACAAACAATTAATCTGCCAAAATATTTTGGGGTTAATGCTTGTGTTGATTGACTAACTGATTAAGTCACAAGTCTTATCAGATATAATTGCATTATTTATACAAGAAAGAAATTAATGGGACAAAGCAGAAAAATAAGTTTGGACTAACTGCATAACCTTACAAAATATTTGGCATTTATATAACTTGTACATAAGGACTAAATAATACATATTAAACTATATTCCTTGACACATACTATTAGTTAGTATTTTGTACAGGCTTGTTGTGGTAATACAGACCTGGAAAGAACGCCGTCCGGGGCAGAAGAGCTCAAAACAGGCAGATTTTTTGGAGTCTTTTCTCAGGTTGGGCACCAGCTGCACGCTGTAGTCGATGATATAAAAGGAGCCCTTCTGCTGCTTATCTGTATGGGAGGAAAACATGCAGCAGGAGGTTATCTGATTCAATTTACCAGCCTGTTATGTTTCTGTATGTTGGCGTTTCAAACAAACCTTTTTCACTCCCGAAGTAGTAGAATATTGAATTGTTCAGAACACACCATCTCTTTTGCCACTCGGAGCCGAAGAAGCTGTGATCTACAGAAAATATAGTTTCACATATATTTTTGGGTTGAAGTTGCCCTACCATCCATCTAGCACTCTAGCACAAGTTAACTAAAACAAACAGTCAGCACTACTTGATAAGAGTACTTGACCCAGGGCAGGTATCTATATGCTGCTATACCCCTCCGTTTCTTCTCCAGGTAGCCTTGCTTTAAGATGTTGCACAGGTCCTGTGCAGCCACAGGGGGGATGTCACCAAAGTCTGTGAACAGAAGCAGTTGATTTGTCTATAAACAGGAACATTTAATGGAAAAAAATGAGTCTAAGATGACTTTTTTGACGTTTTGTTTTGTCCTGCCAACAGTTCAACTCTCAAAGAAATTCATATTATAATGATATAAAACAGCAATAAGCAGCGAATCCTCACATTAGAGAAGCTGGAACCACAGAAAGTCAGCCATTTTTCTTGATTTAATGAGTTGAGACAATTAGTTTTTTATTATAATAGTTTCTGTCAATCAACTAAAAAACTGTTTCAGCACTAACTCCTAATAAGCTGCACTTAAAATGTTCCTCATTACCCCACACACACACACACACACACACACAAACCCTGAATATAAAGTCTCCAACCCTGTGGATCAAATACATTCCCGCTCGGCTTTAGGAAGCTGGGATCAATACATTTACAGTGCTGCTGAGCACTGCAGCCCATTCATCTGCTCACACTGCACTTCTAATGGGAGCAACCTTCCTGTGGGAATCTCTCTTCAATTTGCAAAGTCAAATTTAAAACATGATAGGACAATGGCACAACATAAGAGGCTTTAGTTAATTAGTGCAGCCGTTAGGCAAGTGCTGCACAATGCAGCTCACACAGTGTTTGACCTACTGTACTATCTGTGCTGGAAGTTTGAGAGGAGCACATATGGTGGAATATGATGTTAATACAGGTGAATTCTACAACAATGCACATATTGTGTGTAAAAACTGTTGGGTTGTATGTGTGGGTTTGATTACTGGCTGGCTCCAGCTTGTGCCTCTCACACACAGCTGCTAGCAGCGTTAGCATTTATGAACAAGAGATTTATTCCTCTTCAGCAGCAGTAATAAACACAACGCATGAATATTCAGAGCTTACAGAGATATTTGGGTCTGCCGAACAGTGACGTTAACCGTGATAAACAGCAGGGCTATGGCTATATAGTGGCACTCCAGACCAAGAGGGGCATAAATGTGCTTCTAGTGACGGTCATCGCTCCAGCAGACCGCCTGTCTTTCCAGCAGAGACAGTCTGACAGAAGCTGCTCATGGCCGGTTAGCTCTTTGTCACTGCTGGTGACCCTTGACCCGTGTTAATTTCATTAACGATGACGACTTGGATGAGATGATGAAGGGACGTCACCGAAATCCTTAAACATTAACCGTGACCACACAAAACATGCAACATAAAAGACTTAAAATCTAGTTTGAAAAGTAAAAACCTGACGAAAGCATCTTATTTTTATCAATGTGGTGGTGTGGCTGACAATTGTGCTATTATATTATTATTATAATATTGCTTATATTATATAGACTACATTTTTAAATAGCTGCCAAAATGAATAGAGAAAACATTCAGACTAATAATAATAATGATGCTGCATTTAATTTATAGAGTGTTTTCTAAAAAAAACACAGTAAAATGTGACCAAAACTAAGAAGCATTTTTTATTTTGCAATTTCATTCATTCAAGCTGTTTCCAGCAGCATTTGAAGGTGTAGGCATTTTCTCCTTTAAGAGACAGTTTGAATTTCATGGAAACATACGGCAGCTCTCGACCACCAGGATGTCTCAGTTTTAACCAGCTGTTTCATGTTTTGATGTTCTAACAAGAACTCTGACCTGCTTTTCTAGCCTTTAGCCATTAAAGAGGATCTCGTCAAATTGACCCCAGGTCGGCCTCAAGAGCCATCTTCCGCCCCGTGTTTCAGCTGGGGTACCTGGCTTTTCCATGTGTCAGAAACAAAGCTCAGCTTCCTCTGAATTCATTAGTCAACAAGCATTAGCCTCAAAGGAGGGAAAAGGCAAAGGGAGAGCAGGAACCTCTTTTTTAGTCTGAAACACAGGAACAATTTAAAGACCATTTACACTAGTCAGTGTGACACCCCATTCAGACCGCTGATGACAGGGGGAATGCCTGGAGTCCATCCCCCCTCACACAGGACCTGTTAAACTGCTGGGAAAAACCAAACATGTCAACCCACAACTGGGTCCTTTGTTTTAAAAGAAGCGCACCCCCGGACGCTGGACAAACACAAACCTCTTTGTCATTTATAAAAACCAGCAACATGAAAACGCAGCAGAACGCTTGTTGCCCTTTCTCACAGTTGTTGTTTTCTCTGAATCACTTTGAGAGCATAAATAAAGCTGATATTGATTTAAAAAAAAAAAAAATTTCCAGAAATTTAAGTTTACAACAACCCAGTCGGTGATCCCTTAACCCCCGCACCACTTCAGCTCGTGGCCTGACGGATGAGCGGGTCGTTCCAGAGCAGAGCTCCAGACACCTCACGGCACTAACACGCTCACATATCATCGGCCTGCCTTTGTGGATGGACTGACCGGTGACACTATAAATACACAGGTGCTAAGGACTGTTTTGTCAAAGAGAACCTGATTCAGTACATCATAACAAACAGCGGTCATTACGCTTCCCCACCTCATCTATCCACCAGCAGTCTGTCCATTTTTTCTTCCCGGGCCTGCTTCCCTGGTGCGGCCCACTTCTAATCCCCTCATCCGTCTGCTTCCCTCGCTCTTCATTTATCTCAAAGGTCGAGCCCGGCTAATAGATGAGGAGGTGCAAAATCAACATGGGATCACTCTGATCTGCTCGAGTCAATAAACATTACACATTCATGCGTGTTTAACACTTTAACGCCGACTGACCTGACCTCACTTCACTGTCCTGCTTTGTACGGATCTCAGACATAAGTGTAATGAAAATGGAAACATGTGCACAATAGTTCTGGATTCTTCCACTGGGTAGCAGCAGCACCTGAAAGCACCACACTGCTTAATGCTGCATGCTCAAGTCCCTGATCCCACCCTAAACAAAAATAGGCTCTGATTGGTCTTGCGTTAACAATGCCTCCTTTAATGAAAATTACACACTAACACCTCTTTGGGACCCGTTCGATTTTAAGTGGATATTCAGAGGTAATGTTAGCTGAAAATGTGTAATTAAGGGCGTTAAAAAAACCCAACAACCATCATGGTGTTTGAGTTTTGAGACTGACTACGGGCATGGAGAGACACATTAATGCATCTAATTAAGGCCTCATCAAAATCGCAGACAGACGGCACTCTTTCATAAAAATCATAAATTGCGTTATCAATTATTCAGGGCAATGCCACGACTTCATTTTCATCCCTTTTGCGTTTTAATTAGCACCATCCACAGCTTTGGTATTGACATTAATTTGATGGCAATTTATTGATATTTCAGCATAACCTATTTAGCTGAGTGCAATTACCAACAAAGAGAAGCAGATAGATGTTGGTGTTGGAGTGGCGTCACATGCTTTGTAAATCAAGGTGAGGAGTCGCTACAGGCTACGCTAACTGAATCTAACTGCTCTCAGTGGTCATCAGCAAGGAGAGACGCGAGCCAGCCCATTTCCAAATGGAAGGAAATAATCAATAGAAATTGGGCAGAGATATTCGTTTAATTGATCCCAACAAAAGGACATCTCTGAGCTGACCTGGGCGCTGATAACCGCTTCACTCCTGAACTTCTTTTAAACTCGGGGAGATGGAGATACACAACAATGCATCTGAGCTGCCAGCAGTTCACCACATCCACAATCTCTCATTTGGTTATTCACACTCTCTCAGCATGGTGTTATGAGCTCAGCAGTTGATCCCGCAAGAAAAGGCTGATTTATGTTAGCATGACCAGAGGGAGTTAATGTATTCTCTCATTAAAATCCACTTTACTTAGGCTGAAAGTCAATCAAAGGCTGGATGGAGAGTGAATCAAAGTGAAGGGAAATGGTTGGGTGGGAGGACTAATATGTTACATTAGATCTAACGGTGGTCATAATGCAACAAAGATGTTATGAAAACAGGAAAACACGGCGAAGATGATGATGGTGCGACAGAAGATGGGAAGTGAGCGTTCGCTTTAGTGTCTTTTCTGTGAGACAAGAGGAGCGACATGTACTTCCAGAGGGTCTGAACTACTATTATATCCACATATAGAAACATTTAAGTCCACTTCTTACATGGAGAAAGACTGAGAAACGAAGGAGAAAAAAATCTCATCAGAATAAAAATTTGGCTTGTAACAAAAGCTTTTCCTTTTCTTCTTCCTTTGATATTCTAATAATAACATAAACCCAAAACCATGCAGATATATGCTGTGTATAATGTAACGTAATGTATACTTGCTGTTTAACACACAAGCCGTGTCTTGTAATTAAGTGTGGGATGGGTGAAATATTTGAAAATACATGGAAATAAAAAACATATTTTTTTCGTGCTCAGTCCATCAATGTCTGTCTGGTGCATTTGAAGGCAGCATGTCTGTAATTTAGATCAGAAATATTGGTGTGTTATGAGCTCGCGTGTCTCATTTGTCCTGAGTATTTGCTTAAAGTCTATATTAATGTAATCTCTTGTGCTCATACGGTTATACTGTAGATTTAATGTAACGTTCATCTGTCTGGAAAGTGCTGTATGAGTCTGTTCTACAGCAGCTTCTGTTGTGTTTCTTATCCTTCAAATTTTTACTTCTGTTTTTATCTTGTGCAGCACTGAAACTAAAATTGTCCATCTGCTGATTATTCTTTCGATTAATTATGAAATATGTCTATTACTAGCTCCTTTAGCCGACCTGACTCGTTTTGTCCGACCAACACTCAAAACTCAACATTACATTTTATTAGAACAAACCAAGCAAATACTGACCTGAAGCTGGAATTTGTGTATTTTTGGTATACTTGCACAAAAAAGGAAACAATTTTCCCTATCAAATAATCAATAAAGTGACTAATATCAGCTCTAGTCTATTTTTTTTTTTTATTATGTAAAGAGTGACGATGGCTATTGTCTTTTTGGCTAAAACTGGCAAATTTATATCACACTATAATAGTATTTAATACGTGCTCCCTCTCCTAGATAAATAAATAAATAAAATAAAGACAGAGAGATAATCTTTTTTCTTAATCCAGAGAAAAACACAATATGACTAAACTACTAGATCAGTTAAAATAGCTGACCATGCCATGGAATATATATCTTCTATATTTGTGCAGAAGAGGTGACACCCACCCTCTAACAGCACAGGTAGGAATCAAAACCAGCTAGTTATCATATGTTTTCTTTCCCCGGTGCTTCGTCCGGAGCACAGGGGCACTCGTGGAGAGGTATTGCCTTGAATGCAGCATCAGGGGGCAGGACCTGACCCCCACGTGAACCCTGCTGATGAGGTGAAACAGAAGGCAGCGAGAGGCTCCCCGGCCCTGAGGGGGCGGCGGCGAAGAATGCTGCTGACTCTACAGACGAAGCCGGGGAGACCGCAATCCTCTCCGATACCGTCCTTGATTAGGAAAAAGGATTCACTCAGTGCACCTTCACCCGCCCGGCGCTCAATCTGAGCGCAGGCCGAGGCTAAATTGATGCATTTTTCCTCATTAAAGCTGGAGGCCTTTGCTTCTCGTCCCTCCAGCGAGGCGTCCAGCAGAAGGGAGGAGAGAGACTGAGAGGCACTGAGGTTAAAGCCAGAATGTCTTCCCTGCCCTCCTCTCCTCCCTGTGATTTGATTAGGACTTCAGTCATCGATACATAAACCGTGTTTAGAACCTCCTAATGCATGTGTTTGAACCAAAGAAAACATGCAGTGCATTAGATCAGGGCTGCATGATGCCTGCATCCTCGTATAATACCGTTTAATGGGACTGGGGAATTTATGCAGGGGTGATTAAGGATTTTTTTTTTTTGGATGAGGGATGTCAATCAGGTTAAACAACAGATCTCTGACTTGAGATGGAAGCTTCGACGAAGAATAAAAAACTTTAACGTGAGCGCAAATGAGCAGGTAAATATTTTGCAGATTCTGGAAATTCTGCTTTGCAACTTTAATGGTGTTTCTCTCTTTTATCGTCTGACTGAGTCTGTTACATTTGATGAAATTTGGACAAAAAAATAAATAAAGCTGTGTGCCTCTACGTAGGGTTAGATGTCAAGTCATTCCAGACTGCGTTTGGCTCCATTCCTACATTCAAACATCGCAGGCCGGCCACTGAGAAGACACTAAGGGGCTAAATTTACTATGTGACACCGGCTTCCCCCTGGGCAGCCATAAGCAGCGTACACAGCGACCCTGAATTTCCCTTTTCTAGATTTACTACCACTATTCAAATGCTTAACTGCAGATACAATGATCCTCTAATCGCTGGGGATGGTTTTCAGCTGCTTCACTGACAGACAAAAAAAGAAAGAAACAGTAGTAAGAATATAAATACCAACAATGGAGGAGTTGGGGCCCACAGGAGAGCCTGCATATCTGTGATAAAAACGGGATATAACACAATCAACGACAGAGCCTGGAGGGGAAAACACTCGGAGAAAATCGACACACTCCCTCTCTGAATGTACAGTTATTGCAACTTTAAAATGCTACAGTTATTTCCACTAAAATGCTTTAAATATAATTTTAGCAATAATGGTAAGTATGTATGTTGGTGACGACTGTGCTATTGCACTGTGGTTTCTGGGCAATATCTCATGCTTATTACCTTTATATATAATTGGTCTTATTTTATAGTCACTGCTGTTACATATTATGCCAATAAACAATTATATGATGCTATCTTTCTTTGACTCTGTTTATAAATCACTGCTGAGTTCAACGGGCAACAGGTGTTACAGAGAAATTATTCCGGCAAGGAAAATAAGTCTGTTTCGTTTACTTAAATTATTTTTAACGGACCAAATTATGTTTTATCAGGATTCACATAAATAACAAATAACATTTATTTATCATTAATATAAACGAAAAGACTATTTATTTGTGTTTAATTAAATGGCAAAATAAGCTTTTATTCAATTTAAGTTCTGTAAATTTCACTCATTCTGTGATATATTGACTATATATTTAGTATGTTTCCATCCAGTCTTTCATAAAGAGGAATTTGAGGAACGACTGAATTATTACTTAAACTGACCTTAGAATTAGAATAGGTTGCAATTCAGTTTTTGCTTGTTTCCTTATGTTGCAACATGAAATACAGATTTTTAAAATAGCTGTGAAAAATATATATTTAAATAAAAAATATTGACACAATATTATAAGTACTTTGCCAGAATATAACTTACTTATGTATTATATACATATAACTTCATATGTATTATATTATTTTATATATTATTAATTTAATTGGTTGACATTTACAGACAAGTGGGATACTTGGTTGATCAATTTGAAATTGATTATTGATGATGGATTTATTTTATTTTTAAACTGGTCAAAAATAATAAATAATTAAATAAAGCAGGGAAGGAAAGTCTTGCAGAGCTTCATTCGGAGGAAACCAGTTAACTCAACCTCGATGACAGTCACTGCTGCAGAAGTCATTTAAGGCTGACTTTATGACACAATACAAATGAACGCATAGAAAAATATAATATAATGCAACTCAATACTTCATTTTCTTATGTTTACAAACATCTTTTTTTTTTACATTTTTAATCAAAACCAACTAAAATTACAATCTAAACAAATTCAATCAAGCAACTGAATCAATCTAGATGAATAATAGAACTACACTTATTTAAGCCAGGCATTTTGGTTAAATGTTGTCACTTTAACTGTAATCACATGATGAAGAAAATTATCAAAATGCATAGTTGTTCTGTTTAAATATAACTAATTACCATTGTTGTACTGCCAAACAGTATGAAAGGTGCTGTTAAAATGTTTTCCCAATGTCTTACAGCAGAGAACACTACAACTCAAAGGTAAAAATTTAAATTGTAGATATAGAGTATTCCTACAGAGTACAAGCCCTCGGCAGCCCTGTCCCACTTGGCACACAATGCTGACTTCTTCCAGCCGAGCGGAGACCCCGATGTAAAGAGGGATGCATCCTCAACATCCCCGAATAACTCCACAAGGGCATGTTAATGACCTTAAAGTGCTACATTACAGCAACAATTAAACAGAGGGATCCCAGAGGCACTGGGAGCCGTCGTGTCACTGTCTGTGTACAGGCCAACACATCTCTCCCATCTCCATTTATTTCCCTAAGAAATCAGCGGGGCCACCTGGGCTTGGCATTGAAACTTCATTCATCTCCAGAAATGGATTCCAGTGGAGGGCAAAATCAAATTCTCATTTGCAAGGGAAGGGGAGAAAGAGAGGGAGTGAATGCAGGAGGTACCTGGGAACGCTAACCTCTGGGTGAACCCGCCGCATCTGATAGTTTTGCTATTTGTCTGTGACATTGACAGCTCTGGGGGAGATTAGGAGCCACCCTGCCCCAGCTTCCCACTTTGCATTCTGCCTATGTGCCTCTTTACAGATGGACTGCTGCACATTTACCTTCGCCTGTTTTCCCTGGGTTTCAGCGCGGCGCTACACCAGAGGCAAAGGAGGGATGTAATTATAAGCAATGCAACAATAAAACAAAGCAAATGAGGGGAGCGCTGCGTCAGAGGGCTTACAAAACCAGGAGGATGCAGGAAAAAAAAAAAAAAAAAACTACACGCCATGGCTTTTGGTGGGGGTGAAGCCGGGGATGAGAGTGATGGATGCCCTTCGGTTAAATACGTCCAAATCCCCCCTTCAAGCCGCTCTCTTCTTGCCAGGCAGCGTGAGTGAGTGTGTGAGAGAGAGTGTACAAGATTAATAGTGTAAACAGCGAGGGAGAGAGGGAGAGAAAGGCAGCGGGGAAAGAGGGAGAAAGAAAAGACTATCAGCATCTGCAGCAGCACAGTAGCCCTGGGGGAATAGAGTGAACTTTTGAACCCTGGTGGCGAGCAGTCGCAGCGATGCACAGAGCTCCTGCCTCGTAATGCCTGTTTCTGGAAAAGAAGCCAGGCTTCAACTGAGAGAGGAAAAGAGGGTGAGGAAGACTGGGCGTCATTAACATATTCCTCGCTTCCTCGCAAACGAGCTGCCGCAGCCCAAATGTCATGAAATCCATACACCCATGAATGCCGTGAAGAATTAATCCCTCCACTTCAGGCAGATACTCTTTGACGGATAGATACAGTAGATGCCTATCAAAGAAACTTCATGACTGATGGGCTGCGCTCTGCAACAGGAAGGACAATCATTCACACAAACTCTGACCAGACGGGTCACAGGTTGGTCGAGCAAGAGGCCGAAGGTCAAGAGTTCAGTACGTGGGCAGACTGCATGACCACAGGCCAACAAACCTGCAGGGAGGTCATCTACACAGACGTGAAACACTGGACAACTGTGATAAAAGATAGAGAGTTTATTCAGCCATGTTTCAACATATTTGTCCTTCCTCTGTGAAGCACACAGAGACTTGCTCTTTCTCCATGACTTAATTTGCCTTCAAACACAGACAAGGGGCCAGTTGGCACTTTAAACAGTGCTGATTAACCCTCTAATGGAGCATCAATCCGTCAGCTGGCAACGGCTTTTTCCCCATTTCACCAGCCAACAGACCCGGGCATACACCCTCAAAAGCACTTCACTTTATATCGCTTTTTCAAGCTTCAGCCAAAGTGACAAAATTTAGATTTAATATTCTATTTACCAGCACAGTGTAATAATGTTGTTACTGTGCATTCGCTCCTCATATTCAAATGAGAAATATGCAACAGCGAGACATAAATTCAAATTGGTTATCCTACTGCATTCTATTGCAAGTAATTGGTTTAGGAAATTGGGTCGGCACAGTAATCACTGACAGGAGTCACATTCCTGCATCCTTTAAATAGGCCGGCACAACAGAACACACCTGCCTTTAGTGCTGCTGCTAATAGTTGATTAATGGCCAGGAAATAATCTGCATTTGATTAATGATAAAGTCACTTTTCAAACAAAAATGTCAGTTCTCAAATGTATGAACAGACTGGCAGTAAAAAGAAAAACTGAAGTAAATGTTTGGATGGATAAAGAGCAATGTGACGAAATCAATTTGGCCTTCAGGAAATCCATTTTGGACGAGACCAAATGATTAAATGATTTAACAAGAAATTAATCGATACCTGCCGTCCTTCCTGTCTATATGTCAAATTAAATGATCTTGAATACATTTCTTATCAATCTATAGGATTAGGTGGCAGATTATATACAGTAAATTAGAGAAGAGAGAATTAGGGCTCCAACATACTATTATTTTAATTGTTTGATCTAGAAAATGTGAGAAAACCATCACTGTTCCCCAGAGTCCAAGATGACGGTTTGTCATCTCAGAGATATTCAGTTGACTGTCAAAGTAAAGAAACCCAAACATAGCCACATTCAAGAAGCTGGAATCAGAGCATTTTTACTTTTTAATCTGGAAAATTACTCAAACCGGTTGATCGATTTTGAAAATAGATTGCGATTAGTTAAATGGTTGACAAATAAATTGATAATTGATGAATTCTTGCAGCTCTAAATAGAGTCATTACGGAGACAAAGACGAGGGAGACGCATCAAAAGCGTCATCTTTCCTGCACGCCTCCAGAAACAAAGCTCTTCCTGCGGTGCTCAGTCATCGCTGCAGCTTCCAAGCAAACATCCCCGAGCGCCCAGCGGTGCTCCCCCAATCAAAGGAAAACAAACAGGCCATTTCAACTTCGTAAACTTGACCTGCAAACAGCATGACGGGGCTAAAAGCCTCACATCTCCGGCTGTCTTGCAGGGTCCGTGTGTGAGTGTAGAAGACAATCCACACCAGAGGGAGATATGCTGTGCACATATTTGGCTACGTTTACAACAAAAAAAAAAAAAAATCCTGAAAATGTGTGTGAGCCCCAAATAGCCATAGAGGTGGAGGGTGGAGAAGGGGGCAGACGAGGCTGGGGTGAGGCTGCAGGCACGCTCAGGTCACCGGTGCGGTCGGCGGGTGAAACTCAGTTCACATTACCATGCAGACACCCGGGCTAACAATGGAGGCTCCATCTGTTCCTGTCAGCCATTACAAATCTGGTGTCACCCAGTCCGCTGAAGACAACAGGCCACCGCATCTAATCAAACGGCACAGGCTCCTCCTGCGAGTAAAAGCAGCCATCGACTTCACACTCACTCACTCTCTGGTTAGGGAACAGAGAGCAGCGAAGGCAGCCAGTCGATTATCATGGATAATACATTCTCCGAGTCACAAAGTCTCTATTGTGTACAGTAGCCCCAAATAAAATGGTACAATTAAACCCAGGAAGACTTTCTACCTTCTCCTTCCAGCCAAATGCTTTTCTCTGAATCACTAAATTACCTTTTCATTTTTGCAACAAAAAGGTGCCGATTTTCACATTTAAAAGGAATAAAAGAAATCGTCACCATGGATGATTGTTCCTCCCCCCAAAAAAATGCCACTGATTTCATTAAGTGGTCATGCCATTATTTTCCACAAACACTCCCTCTTCCATTGAAGCAGACCGCCCGGCAGAAACGTGTGAGCCATTTCTTTCAATCTGCAGTGAACAGAGAATGAACTATGAACTCCACATGCCCTCTTAGTGAGGACACAGGCCATTCACTGCGCTAACATGGTCGCAGCAATAAAAAGACTCACAAGCTGTGAGCTGTAAATTTGTCTTACAGAATCAAATGTTATGATTATTGATCCAACAGTATAATGCCTTGCTTTTTTATAAAGCGTAGTTGTTTAGAGTCGAGTGACATTCAATATTCAAAGCAAAATGCAAATGAAAGAAAAAAGAAGATTCTGCTAGTGCTGCATAATTGGCTATTTCTCACATTTAACGCCAACAATGGCGCAACGCGACGTTCACGCTTTAACTATCGCATCCACAGTAACAGACGGCGTAGTTTGTGGTTGGGCCTGTTATCGTTATAGCCTTAAGGGAATTTTTTAAAGCATTTTATTGTTTGATTTTGTTTGTTTCCCCAAGGAAATCTCGCCTTGTTTATTCTGAAATGAACAATTCAAAAAAATGAATTATCATTGTCTTGTGGTCTGTCTTCCCACCATCTGCCGTGATCTGTTTACTCTGTTTTTCCAAAGTTACAGAGAAAGGCGGCGGTTTCTCATCCGTGGGCAGAGGACGGAAGAGATCATTAAGGCGTTTCCAAATAAGGAGGTCATTTTTGACGACATCCAGCTGGCATTAACTATCGGTATCATAAAACGACTGTGATATGTTATGTTTTCTCTTAATGGGAAATTCCACATGACTTTACCACAGGAAAGAGGGTGGGAAAGAAAGCACAGGGTCTAGATGGGCACCTGAGGCAGCCGAGTCAATAATGCCCACCTGCAGCATGTCAAGTCAAGGGCTATTAGCTGGCACAGACATACAAAAAGTCTGAACGGGAGGGAAGGCAAGTCCAAGAAGGGAAGATAGAGAGAAAGATTGATACAGGGAGAGAGGGATGGAACACACATGGCCCCTCAGGTACAGTGTTGTATTTCAAACCCGGTTGTGAAAGAATAGAGGGGCTCCGGGTCAATCAATCACTGCATTAGCCTGCAGCTACAAAGCCTCCTCTCTGTGTGGGCCGCCTCCATGCCTCCCACAATCCACACAAGCAGCTCAAGGGCACAGATCGAGAGCTGAGGATCCGCCACTGGAGGGAGCTCCAGGTTCCCAATCAGGCCTTTGTGAACTCACCAGCCTCCTTTTTCCCCTCCAGCACCAGGACAGCCTACCTGCAGGAGGAGGAGCCACCGGAGCCAGGAGGCGAGGTAGGAGGTTCACAGATGTGGGCTGTTTTCTCAAATTAGGAGAGCGAGCCACAATATAGAGCAGGCTGTGCTTCCTGTGGCGAGGTGCAGGTGTGCCAGTGAGGATGGCGAACTATTTAGTCTTCTCAGAGGAATACCGCATTGTCTCCTGTGACACCACTCCTCCTTTTTACCTTTTTCCTTTGTTACTGCAGGATTCCTCACACACTGTGGCCTTTTAGCTTTCTAATACAGACACGTACATCCCATTATTAGTGTTAAAATTCACTCCACTGTCCTTGCTTATTATATAGTATGATATATATATAATCTGGGCAAATGTCTGCTGCGCAAATTACAAATTCTTGTCCTCTTTTTCCATTTCATGTTGTGGGGAAAAAGCCATCAGTGTTGCTTTGCCGCACATAGACAGCCACATTTAGATTAGGCCTTTTTTCTCTGCAATGCGGAAATAGACTAAGATCCACACGCACACGCACACACACACACACACACACACACAGATCAGGACTATTGTTAACTCACACTCAGGGGTTCCATCGTCCTGGTAGTCGGAGGCTACTGAGGCATCAGAGCGACCCAGACTGGAACTGCGGTTGTCATCAGAACCATCGTCGTCCCTGAAGTCCGCTGAGTGTGTGTGTATGTGTGTGTTCATGAAAATGTGTGTGAAAGGGAGAAAGATTGAGCAAATGTGAGTGAGTATTTAAGGCTTTAGAGTATTTAATCACATTGCATACAGACATATGGATACAGCAGTATGTGACACTTTGATGATACAGACTCAGGGTAATTTACTTACATGAGGGGAAGGGGAATTCTTGAGGGTTTCTGTAAAATAAGAATAAGCACATTTAAAAATCTTTTGTACTGAATTGCAAAGTTGCATTTTTCAGACAACTTTGAAAGAAAAAAATAAGCGATTGTTTCCTGCACAGAAGACCACGAAACTGCAAGTAGTGTGCACCAGAGCTCTTCTCGTGCACTGCAGGCAACACCAGCAGTGCCGTTTCCGGAGTGAACTATGGTGCTTCATACAATGCAGTTTCACTTTTTGGGGGGGGTTTGTGGTCTCTTCATCATGTTTGAAAGTTAAATCACTTTAAGATTAAATCATCCTGATCGAAAGTGATTATTCTATGAGATCTTTAAAAACTTTTAATAACAATAAATAAAATCAGGCATGAAGTCTTGAAGGTGACACCATTAGACAAAATGAGCTCCTTCAAATGTAATTTTGTCAACTGTGTTAAAGCAATTACAGCAACAATTAAGGTTATTGTGTGGTATTAACGGCAAAAGTTAGATAATGGTGGCATGAAATTACATTGTGACACTTGACTGGTAAAGCTTTGCTAAGCACAGATTTAATGCTGCTTGTAGAAGTAGAGTCCTACCTCACGTGGACGACCCTGAAGTTATTCAGTAAGACCTTCCGTGTCTCTTGGGCATTTTCACTGAGGTCCTCGTCTTGAAGGATCTCAGATACAAACAGCTCACAGTCTGAAGAAAACAAAACACTGTAAGTGTAGCATTCAGATTACATAGAAAAATATTATCCCATAATAAGGAGTTACATGTGACATTTTAATCTGCCCGCAAAGCCTGATGGTTATGAAATAAGTCTTTACTTTCTCAAGTCACTTTATACTCATTTTGAAGAACACAATAACACCAACACCTGCACAATATCTACATACATGCTGTATATTTGATCATCTAATCTACATGTCTCGGTCGGTACTTCTCCTTTACAAAGATATGTTTTGTTATCCATTGCCTGTACTGTACGTATCATTCAAATGGGAACATAAAACAATATGGTCATGTCTTTATGATGCAAATTAATGCAAATGGAGTATTTAAACTGATTGATGAATAACAAGATATGTGAAATAAAAAAATAATAAGAGGTAAGACATTATAGTTTAAGATCTCTGTGGAACAGAACCCTTCCCCATGGTATTGAACTGCAAACTGGACGATAATAATACACAGTAAGTTCTACATAATATCCGCTGCTGACCTACATCACTTATCTGATTCAATTTCTTTATGTTCTGCCATTTTAGACAGAGACTGGCATATGCAAATGTTCCTCCAAAGGCCCTGTTTGACGGCCGAGTAGCAGCAAACATGTAAATGTAGTAAAATACTGGACAGTTCACACTCTATTGCTGTGTTTGTTTTCATTTATCCAGCAAAAACTAGCGGCAGGTGTGAGAACTTTCTAAGCAATAAAATAAAGCATGAACAGATGCAACTCATCACTTTTTAAGTTTAGGTCGCTAATGCGTGTCTGTTCACAACAGTGAACTCATATTATTTCAGATGTTATTTTGTTGTGATAAGAATTCCTGCTTACAGATCTGAATACTGTGCTGTTTAAAAAGGAGAAATTAACAGTAAAATAAAGACATTACCATCCAAAAGCCGCCTAATGTCGATCGGGATTGTCCCCATCCCTGGCTTTCACCTGTCTTCTTCCAGACACTTTGGTTCACTGATTTTTCAGACTTTTTCCTCCTCTATCCACTTTGGTTTTTACTCCACAAAAGCAGCTTTGTGCACTCTGTCATACTACCACAACAGCATCATGAGCGACACAAGTGCCTGGCACAGCCCAGCATCTAACCACCTGTATCCTTTTGTTCTGAAACTGAACTTCCGTGCATGCATCTACATTTGCACAAAATGGGGTGGAGATGACTACTTCCTCTACACTCTGGTTTCTCAGTGGAGGCTGATGACACAGTTCGACTGACACAAAGAAAACCACTCTGTCTGACCTACATTAATGCTGTTGAAAAGAAAGTGAAAAGAGAGCATTCAACACTTTAAGCAGCATCAGATGTCTTATTTACGTGCTGGTGTTGAATCACAAAATGAACAACTTGAAACACTCTAAAACTGAAAAACTGGCTGAAATAACATATATGCCTCTCTTTTTTGGCTTTCCTCTACATATATATTCATGTCCATCTGCCCCATAATTCAATAGAAATAGTTAAGGGAGATCAATGGATTTTGGTTTTGTATAACCACCCAACTAATGTATCCCCATGTCAACATTTCTCCATGTCCACTTACATTCAGAAGTGCTTTAAATAATGCAAAAATCCCCTCATACCTCCAAATCCTCAGCCAAATGACCTGGGCTCACATGACCAGATTGGCCAGCATCTGGACTGCTGAAGTATCCATGAGCAAGACAGTAAATCCCCTCCAGTCAGCTCCACGTATGTTGCTCTGGTGCTGATCTTTTGCAGCCCCTGAAAAGTACTAAGAAGACCACACAATGTCTCCACGGGGATCAATGAAGTTTCACATTATACTGAAAAATAATACTTGTCGACAAAATAGGACATCCCTAAGGTGTTTTTGTCAATTGAAAAAAAGCAATTTAAAACTTTAAAACTGTAATGATACCTTAATATCACCCCAGCATAACAAACACTGGTGTATTGGTATTCCTGTACTGGTGTGTCCTTACAAAGCACTGTTTTAGTCAGGTGCTGTTCTTCGGCCTAAAAATCTGTTTTGTTCAGTTTTTGCCAACTTAAACCTCCAGAATTGGAGTGGAGAGACTCAAAATTATTTATACTTTACGTCCCATTTTGCGGACTTGTTTAGCAGTATTTCACGAATATTCATACAGCCAAGAACACAACGTGTTTGTTAAAAGCTGTGACCACTTTCCTTTTGTTTTTTGAGATTGAGCTAGAGAAGCAACAGCTACCGTTATGAACGTTTACTCAAGTAAATAAAAATGCCTGATATTATGGTAATCTCTCAATTAAAAACACTTAACCCACCATTTTCGTTCGTCACTGGTCATCAGTCTCGGAGATTGAAGCTGTCACACTGTAGCTAACATGCTAATTGGCTAGCTTCGACCGTTTGAAGTTAGCTGGGAGAGTGGAGCTGTCACACTGTAGCTAACATGCTAATTGGCTAGCTTCGACCGTTTGAAGTTAGCTGGGAGAGTGGAGCTGTCACACTGTAGCTAACATGCTAATTGGCTAGCTTCGACCGTTTGAAGTTAGCTGGGAGAGTGGAGCTGTCACACTGCAGCTAACATGCTAAATCGCTAGCTTCGATCTCTCGTGTGGTGGAGCTCTCACACCGTAGCTAACATGCTAATTAGCTAGCTACGACCCATAAATTGCAGCGTAACGTAGCGCCATTTTTTTTCGTAGTTTAAGGTTGCTGTACTTACCAACGACAACAACTAGCCTAACGTTACCGGAACTGGTCCACCAATTACACACGGTGTAACGGCTTTAAATTAACATTAGGCCATTTTATAGCTAACGGCTTCCCAACTTGTAGCTAACGTTTAAGCATTGTGACCAATTTTAGTATCTATGATGTAGTTGGAGATAATTTATTAGCTAGCTAGCGCCAGGTTGTGTAACCTGCACCACAACAGGTAAGCGGCACTCCTCCTCTGTAACATTACTTTAGATGTGCTATTATTAAGGTGGTTCTTTGAATGTGCAGTAGTTATATATATGTTTCCCACAGCCTGAGTGCCGCATTCAAGGACGTATATCCAGCCTATCGCCCAATGACGTTGTAAATCGTAAATCTAACTGGTAAATTCAGGCGATGTTTTTATTTTATTGTACGTCTATCCACGACTGTAATAACAGTGTACATTTATTTTCAAGTGCTTTTAAATTAATGTACATTTATGGACTGTACATTTTGTGCCAATGCTGCCTTCCTTTACCTTCTTAGAAGCTGTGAAATTGTAAATCAAAGTTGTGGTGCATTCACGTTCAAGTAATGTAATAGAGACCAGTAATAGAAATTTAACCATGCTGTGCTTCAAGATAAGAAAATACATATCCAAAGGGATTAAACTGGTGTTTAAAGCCTTACAACAATAAAAGATATACCAGCTAGGGCTTCATTACTAAATCACATAAATAAATAGCTAAATAGCACTTCTTGTCAAATTGGGTATCAGAAATTCTCACTTTCGCTGTTTAAATTATAGTAATCACCACTTTAATGGCTCTTTGATTTAAGCTTGAAAACTAATTAGGGTATTTCAGACAACACGTGAATGCAGCATCACTAAATTGGTCCCTCACCCTATCTGACAGGGCATGGATGAATGGTTTATATTAACAGTAGAGGGTGGATGGACTGGCCTGGGCTTTTGTATACACCGTTGACATCAGTGTAGAGGAGGTATTGGTATTAGTAGTAATACTAATAGAAATGGTGGTGGGTCTGACTATCGCCTTATTGATCCTGTATTACTGAAACACTACCAGGAAAGCCATCAAGGAACCTAAGCTCAATCAGACACTGCTCACATCGACAGAATACACTGGATATCAGTCAAGGCTACGTTGAACTAATGTGTATTCAAGCTCACAAGATAATTATTTCATATTCTAAGCAACATCACGCACACCTATACAACATTAATTGCTATTTCACAGACTAATAATCCTAAATTTTTAACAGGAAATGGGTTATAATGCAGTATTTTGAAGCAAATCTCAGTTGCAGTGAAATAAAAGGCATATGTATATAAAAACACATTTGGTTCCTGCTGTGCAAAGGCAGAAAATAAGCAGTGGTGGATGAAGTACAATGATCCTTAAGTTAAAGTAGAAAGTCCAAAAATACCTACTTAAGTAAAAATGCAGAAGCTTTTACTTAAAATATCAAAAGTAAAAGTACTTTTTATGCATAATAGATCATTTCAATACTATTATTATATAGAATAGATTACTCAGATTAATCAGTTTTTATTACTAACAAATATTGTTCATCAATTCTTCAATTTAGGATAATTTATATAATAGATAGGGTAGTTTATAGTGCTACTACAGCTCACTTATTAAATTAAAAAATGGACTAAAAAGTACACTATATACGTCTGAAATGTAGTGAAGTATACATAAAATGTAAATACTCAAGTTACAGTTCATCACTGAAAAAAATAAGAAATTTTAAATGTTTTCTCGATGTGCTGAAATTCTAAAAATTCATATATAATTTACCTTATTGTAGCATTTTACTGTTAAATAAATCTATATTTTCCTATTTTGTAGCAGCACTTTCATGCACAGTCATATTTCCAGTGTTTCGTGTCGCTATGCTTGATATTTCATGACGGCCTCCTTCCCTGTCACTTCTCTACAGGAAGCCACGGGGTCAGGGCGAGTTGAATCCCGTGTCAGAAGTGTCCCCACGTTGACCTGCGCCTGACTGGCCTCCCAGCAAAAAGCCCCTGTGAAGGTAAGAGGAACTGGGGTCCCCTCCCCTGGAAAAGAGGTTCCCTCCCCCTGACAGCTCCACAGAGCCCCAGCCACCTGCCTGCTGGGTCAGCCCCATATGAAAAGGGAAGCCCTTTGTAATCCGACGGGGATTACACCACCCAACAATGCGCCGCTGAAAGAGCGACAAAAGCCCTGTATCAAACGCAGCTGAGGGGGAGCGAGGCTATGATCTCCCGCTACTACCAACACTGACTCCTCCGCCGCCTCTCATCTCCCCGAGAGGCTCCTACACCCCCTTTAGCATTCGCTGCCCCTGTCCTCCTTCTGCCCTCTCATCTTCAGGATCTGGCCTTTTATCAGTGCATTCCTTTTCATTTGCATTGCGGCGTGGGGAGGGACAGCGGGTCTCTCTGATCTGATAGAGCCAGGACAGGAGAGTCAGGAGGATCCTCAGGGCGTCAAGGGTGTATGTGTGGTTGAATGTGTGCATCCTGTCCTGCAAACACACACACATACACACACACCACATTGCATTCCCAAGATAGGCCGAAACTAGAAATAGTGAGCCAGTCTTTCAGGCTCTGTGTGTTTTTATCTGTATTTCAGAAAAGGAAGTGATTCAGAGGCAAGTTTGCTTAAAATGCGTCTGTTAAAAGCTTCATACTCAGGCTGCAGTCTACCATTTGTTTTAAAACCTTAAATCACCCTGTCGCCCTGTCCAACAGCAAATGTGGCCCTAATATAAACATATCACAGCATATTCAAACCCTTGATGCAAAGAAAGGAAGGCCTGATTCTTAAGGGGCTGTCGTAAATGTTTGTGTTGCTCAAGGAGATAAAAAGAGGGAGTTTACTTTTCGGATTTCCTCAGAATCATTGTATTCCCAACCCACCCATTGCTCAAACATATGTCAGTGTAGGGGGGCTTTGGTGGTGGCAGAGTAAAAAAAAAAAAGTGATGATAGATTGGGGACACAAAAGACAGAAGAGCAAATGTGTTGCACTAAATCTACAACCTTCAGTCAAGCCGCGTATTGACGGACTCGGAGGGGTTACCTCAGCTCGTACTCAGATCAATGTTAGCCCTGAGAGCACTGAATAGAAAAATCATTCAAATTGTATTGTGTTAGGATGTATGAGCTGTTCCAAAATATTAATTCAGCATTATTTGAGGTGTCTGTTAAGGATAGCAGTTACAGCTTGCAGTGCGTCGACTCGACTGAGTGATCGCGCACCTCTATTACATGTGATGTATGAATGTATGAGAGGGACCTATTTTTCATTACCAGGACATTGTCCCTGGAGGCAGTTGTTAAAGAAGAATCTGTGAATTATCCCCCTGGTCCTTGTCGTGAGGGGAAAGGAAAGGAAAGGGAAGGAAAGGAAGGGGAAAAAGGGGGAAAGAGAAGCACTATTGATATCAGAGGGATTAAGAGACTGGAAGGATGCCAGAGGAGTGTGTCTGATCCTGCACACCGCCGCCTCTCCCTCTGTCCAGTTAATTGGAATACAAAGCAGAGCGAGGTCGATGAGAGAGCGGTGAGGACGGCGGAGGGTGGAGGGGGAGCTGCTGTCTGTCTCCAGCAACCTTCACTGCTCGCTGGGAATTGACTGGGGAACCAGCAAGCGAGACCGACACACTGTCACTGGTAAAATGAACTGTCACCTTGCATTTCTCAGCCTCCTGGCAGCGTCGAATTGGCCGCTTTGAACCATGTGACGTGACACTGATTGAGTTCTGGTTTCCCCCTCCTGGGCTCCAAAGGAAGAAGCTGGTTTAATTTGCAGTTGTGCCACCTCTCCATGCAAAGTATCCAGCACTCACCAGACCTGTATCCTTACCCCGAACCTCTCACGGGCGCCCTATTCTTCCTCACCACCCCTCATTATTTCAGCGTGCTGCTTCGTTACGCTGCCTCTCAGCCAGTCTTGTTTTTCTTACGCTGTATAGTCATGGCGGTCTGACAGGCACACAGAGGAGGAAAACTATTAGGGGTAGCCATTTGGATCCTGGAGGCAATCCCAGGGAGTATTAAGACGTTAACCCTGGCCAAGTCACTTGTCTCTCTCAGTTACTATGCTGATGGAGTGGGGAAAGGATGCAGTCGCAGGGGGGGACCCAGGAGGCTGGAGGCTTCAGGTCGGCCGGCGCTTCCAGATCCAATAGAGCCTAACTCGGATGGGGGATGGTTGTCAAGAATCTCCCAGCCTGGGTTAAAAAGAGCCTCGGTGCCATAACAAAGGAGGAAGAGTGTGCCATTCATTCATAACAAGGCAACGTCTCTGAACAAGGCTTCAGAACAGTGGAAATTAAATGAATATCCACAGAATGAAAATCACTCTGAATCACCAGAAGTGATTAAACATTAAAAATAATAAGTAGTCTGACTTCATGATCAAATTTTACAGCTTTTAATTCATCCTCAAGCTGTGACAATTAATCAAAAAAAAATAAATCTGCATCTATGTAGATAAATCATTCCAGCATTTGACGTTTCCAGCTTCCCAAATGTGAGAATTGTGCTGCTTTTAATCGTCTTCATCATAGTAAAATGAACATCTTTAGATTTTTGACTGTGACTTTGGACATTGTGATGACCCTTAAACGATTAATTGAGAAAATAATCTGCAGATTAATCGATGACAAAGATAATCGTTAGTTGCAGCTCTACTTCTTACTTTCTAGTATTTCTCTGGTTAGTTGTCTTGATAATAAAATGCCGGAGGCATTGATGGAAATATTACTGTATCATTCTAACATCTACTATGTTTTATTTTATGAATATAACAGGATATTGCTGTTTCTTACTCTTCACCAGATGCTCTGTTAATCTCTCGTGATGGATAAACGCTGCTAACCTAAATATCTGTGAATGATAACCAGCTATAAAAATGAACTCCTCTGTGGTATCTCTTAGATGACCAACCCCCCGTTATGCCATGAATACTGTATCTAGTTTCCCTTTGAAGCCCTGGGACCCTGCAGAGTGACATGTGACAGAGGAACTGGTCGAAAACCAAGGAAGTGAGCATGGCAATAGACTTGTAAAAGAGCCTGCAACAACTGCAAGCAGCATGGGGTACAAACAGCGCCGGGTTGACCTCAAACAGAGTGCAGAGGGAGGCGGGCCGGCTAAAGATGTGTAAGATATCTGAGGCTGGCTGCTCTGTGTATTAATAGACCTGGTGTTTGTGCAGTCAGGTGTTCGTGCTCCTGAGGTTTTGATTATTTTTTTGTGACCATAAATGATCTTCCTTCCTGTCCCTCAGTGTCCATTAACCATCCTCTCCTATCCTTGCCCCACATTCTCCGGCAGAAGGAGCTGATCCGAAGGTGAAAAACATCCTCCTCCTCTTCCCCCGGCTGAACATCTGTCTCTGTGGTGTTGGCTGCAGCAGTGACTCTGACACCTCCAGATGGAGAGCCCGCTGGGAGCGCTGAGGTATTACCTGCAGAGATGGCAGGGATCACACCTCTGGAATGAAGTCCCACACTTGTTTTCTGCTCCGTTCCCTTTTTTAGTTGTTGGATCTGTCACTATTCACCACACCGGGTGTCACCTCTCCAGTCCTTGGCCTTGTGACTCTTCTTTTCAGGCTTTTAAAGAAATGCATGACAACAAACCTCTCAGCCCTTTTTGTAATTTACAGTAATGGCCCGTATGGTATTTCAACTGTAACTTCTATTAGCGGAGCTGTATTAATTTTTAATATAGTTGTGGGAGAACTGCATGCGGATACATTTCAAGTGATTTCCATTTCCTAGAAACATCTTTTTTTTTATTTCAGAGGCTGAACTGAACTTATAGCAGCTTGTAGTTTGCATAAACCAGAACACTGACTAAATGACCTATAATCTCTTCAGTCTAAATATTAAAGCATAACATCACCCCGAGCTCTGAGCCCAGCTCCACCCACTGCATCATTCTGAGAGGATGTATGAGGAAGGAGTAGCTCGGTGACATCCCCAGGGCTCCTCTGATTATATCCTCTCCTTTTATATAAATTTCATGACGTCCAGTCCACTCTATCTCTCAGCGTTGGCTTTGCAAGATTAAGGCCGATATAAAACAGTAGATGAGCTGTTTTCAACCCATGAAATGACACAAAAAATGTTTAAAATTGGTAAAAATTAAGATACGAAACGCTCACTTCATGATTTGAAAAGGAACAGAGGGTCCTTAATTTAGATAGTATAAATAACAATTTGACTTTTTATTGGCACACCATTATATAATACAAAACACCAGCACTGATGTGAACAGTCATATCATGCAGATTTAAGTGTGCAGTGTCTCTTTAAGAGCAGTACCTGCAAAAATCTAAAGTATGAGAGGCCCAAGAGTCGACTTCTGCGAGCCACTCTGGTGTCTTGACAGATTGACTCTGCATTCATTTGTGCCTGAACTCTCAGTGAACCTCAGCTTTAGGGGAAATAGGGCACCAACAGGCCGGTGCTGCCGGGGCAGAAACTGTGTGCAAACCTGACACCCAGTGCAAATATTGAAACTGTCGTCCCGTCACCATCAGAGGAAACTAGGTGGTCAGGTCCAGCAAACGTTTATCCAGGCCACAATGAACACTTAAATGTTTAATTATCAACTTAGCTGTGGTTTAAAGAAAGAAAATGTGGCAGTTGAATGAAAAAATATTTCACACACTTTTTGTAAAATACAGCGGATGTCATTGCAACCTGTGTCAGCTGTCTCTGAGCAGAATTTGGGTAACAAATCAAGGGTGAGACCTGGTTCCCTGGAGTTTGTTGTCATGTTTAGAGCCCCTGGAGGTATTTGGAGGTGAAAAGGTCACTGGGAACCACCCCATGTGCTGTGAAAGATTCCTCTTGTCACATTATGCAAGGGGACTTTTAATGGAAGTGAATACAGAAAACAAGTCTATCAAGCATATTCATATTTAGAACATTTTATTATTCACATATATTAAAAAATAGAATAAGAAATGTATTGAAATTAAAAGTTTGATTGGACCTAATGGAGGTTATCAGCATTTTCGAACAGCAAATGCAACAATTTTTTTCTCGTTTCATAAACTTTATTAAGCTAAAACATCTCAACAGTTGTTGGAAAATACCCTGTAAATAAATAGTGCAAACAATGACACTGAGTACTTCAGTGCTCCAACACAAAACACAGCACGGGCTTATGATACAAGAACGGATGAAAAGACATTTTCACTCCAAAGCCAGCATGAATCATTACACTGACAGACATACCCTGTACACTTAAGAGTCCACATGCATTTTTCAGTTTTTTTTCTGGAATGATGAGACTGAAAGAAGAGGAAACTGCTCAGGCCTCCACAGTCATATTGTTTTGTTTTTTTTTAAAGTCACATCATGGGTCACAGTCTTTCCCTTTCCCCTTTGGAGAGGTGTCAGGGCCGGACAGTTTCTCCACAGGTGCCGCACTGCTCCCCAAAACGCCTCCCAGCTTCTCGCGTTTCTTCTGCTTCATCCTCCGGTTCTGGAACCAGATCTTCACCTGCGTCTCGTTGAGCTCCAGACTGGCGGCGACCTCCACTCTCCGTGCCCGAGTCAGGTACTTGTTGAAGTGGAACTCTTTCTCCAGCTCGGTCAGCTGCTTGGTGGTGAAGTTGGTGCGGATCACGTTGTGCTGCCCGGGAACTCCGAACTCCGACAGGACAGCTGTGGAGAGAGATGAATGAATGAGTGGGTGATGGGTGGAAAACACGGATGTCATGGAGCTGTGGGGGATGCGAGTGATCGTGATAAGAAAAATGTACAACACGTTAGTTTATTATTCTTTGTGTTGTGTTTTTACGCACAGTTTACGCACCGTTACCTACAGAGTAAATCTCTTCTAGCTCTGATTCTGAAATCTGTCTCAGGATGAACAAACCTGTTTTCGGTGGATTCCTCTTCACCTTCATCCAGTCGAATGTTTTCGAAGTTTCCTCCACTTGTTCAGAGTCCCTCTCTCTGTTTTGGAGCGGTAGCCTCGTGTAAACACTCTCTGGATATTCTTGCTGCCTCTGGTCCCCGTTTCCAAAATGTAGATACTGGCTGCTTGATGCGACTCCAGGCCCACCACAGCTGTCCCCGGTGTAAGGGGCCATGTTGGTACCGAGGGGTGAAACCTGCGCATGGATGAAGCTCCGGTCCTGCTCCGGTGCGAGGCCGTACTGGTGGTGTCCGTACTCCAGAGGGGAACCGTACATGGAGTTCCCCGGTGTTGCGAACTGCAGATCCAAGTTGACGTGCGTCTGGTGGTGCAAAGGGAGGCTCGGGGTCTGGTGTGGCGCAGAAGTTGCAGCAACCAAGCGGCCGTCCGGTGCGTAACTATCACTTGTTGCGCACGAGTTGGACGACATGTATCCATGGTTCAAATTGTGGTATCCGGTCTTGGCACTGAAGATGTTAGCGCCCCGGTTACACACGGGGTAATCTAAGTATGAGTTCATCCTGGACTTGGGCCTTTTTGTTTGTTCACAACTGATCAAGACTGAGCAGTCATTAATCGGTGCTCCCTGTGCCCTAACCTTCTAGGTAGTATGTCAAAGCTGTAAAACTGCCCTCCACCCTCATATCACCTTCCTGACACACCATGTGACCCGACAAACGCCAATGGCAAAGGACCTACAGCACTCTGTCAAGTCTGCAGGCTCGTCCATCAAACGGCTCGCATTTACATGACAAATGCTTCAATCAGACTCGCTCATCCATCTGATAAGAACACAAACATCAGGACACAGTTTCAGACTGCAGCGTTAGAGGGGCTCCAAATGACAAATTAATGGCAAAAAATAAGATAATCACCAGCCTATAAATCCAACATAATAATGGTAATAATAATAATTTGAATTTAATACTATTAATGTTAGAGAACAGGGCACGCGTCTTGAATTATTGTCCCAAAGATATCAAAATTACTACATGGAATTATTCCTTGTTTATTTATCAGAATGTCACACAGGCATATTATTAAGATTATTATTATTATTATTATTTAATTTACGGGCTAAATCCAGTTAAGTTGTGATATCTTTTCTGTTGCGCACTGATTTATCTGTTTTAAAGTTTGAGAGGGAAACAAGACATAATAAACTCGCTGTCTAAATAAAAGTTTGATCAGAAATGGTGTCATTATAATTATTATTATTATTATGAAGTCATTTCTTCGGCCTCTCGTCTTCATGAATCCTGCAGATGGACTCTGACTCTCAGTGGATCCAGTGATCCATCATGCGCTCTTTTTACGCACTGACAGCTTGTGTGGCCCACTTTGCCCATAAAAGAACAAAAGACACATTTAAGAACCATATTGCCTTTTTTCCCTGGCTGCTTCTTACCAAATGTAATATCTTCCAAAAACCTATCACGTCCACACTCACACTGTAATTAAGTAAGAGTTAATGTGATGTTATAGACCTCAACTGCTAATTAAGCTTCAACAAAAACAAGGAAAGTTCCCATTTACTGCAACGTCTTGGCCGCTTTAGTCCTCTTTCTGTATCCTGAAGTCTGGTGGAATATCACTGATATTTGATTTATTTATGTAGCTGAAAAAACAGCCGCGAACATTTAAATGGAAGAGTGCTGCACAAATATTTAGAGGAGGCCCATGCGTAAAAGTTAATAAGGTTAATAAATATGTTTCAGTATAAATAAATAAGACGTAAAACTGATATTTAGGTGCATCAGTCCAATAAATAAATGATAATAAACACATGCATGAAGACAGATCGAGTCTTCTTCTATAAATTGAAGGTATTTTGTGGGTGAATTCGCGTCTTTCTGCTACAGATGAGTCAGTTTTGGCGCTTGCATGATTCTGTCCTGACTGCAGCTCTGTGGGAAATATGGATCTACATTTGGGTGCGTTGTGCGTGAGGTGCTGTGCGTGTCGTACTGCGCGTTGTACTGCGGGTCGGGCGTGAAGCCCAGAGCTGGATATTTGGGGTATTGTGCCGGGTAGGCCGGCTGGGACTGGTGCTGCTGGGACTTGAGCGGAGGAGAGGCCGGCTGGTAATCCACGCCCAGATGGACATAACCCAGGCTCGCCAGAGTGGGGCTGCCGGGGGCGGAGGGGGAGGACGGGGGCGAGGAGGAGGACGCGGTGGCGCTCAGGCCCTGCAGCCTCTCGTCCTTCTTCTGCTTCATCCTCCGGTTCTGGAACCAGATCTTGATCTGTCTTTCGTGGAGGTTGAGCAGGCCGGCCATCTCCACCCGCCGCGGTTTACACAGGTAGCGACTGAAGTGGAACTCCTTCTCCAGCTCCACCAGTTGCGCGCTCGTGTACGCGGTGCGCGTCCTCTTGGAGGCCGGGGTCGCGCTTGGACACGTCTCGTTGACGGTGCAGTCTGAGGAGGAAAAGCAGAGAGGAGAGGTTGGTTTTTCCTCTTTATTCATGACTTCTGGATCATTCTCGGTCATTTTCTCAGCACCTTGTTTCCTGCCATCTTTCTGTTGTTGTTAAAAGATCATGCATGCTCAGCCAAGCTTACCCTGCAAATACAGGTTAAATAAATAAATACAAACAACAAATCAACAACAACATGGTGAGCGAGAGAGAAGGAAAAAGACCACACATGTTTACAGAGCTATTTGTGTTATGAACTGATTTTTCAAAAGTGATATTAGATATTTGAGGGTTTTGGGTTGTTTTTTTTTTACAGATTGTAAAGACTTACAAACGTACAACTTGACATCTTATAAAATGTGTTTAAATGTGGATATTTTCTCTATTAAAACATGTTTTGATTCATCTTTCTGTGTACACTCTTTTGTCCCAGTTATTTCTGTTGTTAATCGTCTTGTTTGTGTCATAAAACTAATAAAAGCCTAAAAACTGAGCCAGTGTGTGTTTGTCCTTCTGCCTCACTGCTGACTGGAGCTTCATTAAAAGCCACCTGACCTTTTGACCCCTAAAAGGAGGAAATATGAACTCATTTCCTCCTCTTAGAGCTCCTTTAAAGGGGACATTAATGAAAAGGCCTCGTTTTGACAACAGACCTGCGTTCCTCCGGTCGTGTTTCTGGTTCGTGGGTCTGGACTCCTTCATCCAGGGGAAAACCTTTTTGCTCATGGGAAACTTTTTGGGGTTTTGCTGTTTTGACCTCCTGCGCTCTAACGGCTCCACTCGTGCCAAACGCTGGTGCGCGGCTGCGCAGCCAAACGCGCCGAAACCCTCCAAGGACTCGCCGAAGAGGAGGAAGTCGTGTTGCTGCATGTCTTGAGTCGCACCGGGTCTCTGCATTTCCATTAAATGTGCGCCGTTTTTCCCCTTTGACACTCTGACGGAGCGCCGGCTGCCAAATGTCACATGGCAGGTTTCCAGAAAGCCCTGCAGCTTCTGGCCTGAGAGGAGGCAGAAAGAGACACGGAGATCAGGGAGGAGACCACATGATCCATCTTATCCACTCAATGGTGCGCTGACATGAATAGCAAGCCTCTCCTGGCCTGAGAGCCGCTGGAAGAATAAGAGTTTGGTGCAAATAAACCCTCTGAAAAAAAGACAGAAAATCCAGGAAAATCTGAGCAAATGAATAAATAAATTAATTCCCTTTTCTCTACACCCTGAACAAATATTATAGGTCTAAGGAGTCTAATAATCATTTTGCATTGTGTTGTAATATATATATATATATATATATATATATATATATATATATATATATATATTACCTCCAACCTGAAGCTTAAAATATATTTAATACTATTAATTAATCTGTTTCTACTGAAAAGTTTTGTTGTAATTTATGTGCAATAACAATAAAGCATCTATCCATCTCTCTCTCTCTCTCTCTCTTTCTATATATATATATATATATATATATATATATATATATATATATATATATATTAGTACAATAATGGCAATAAGAACAAATGGTAAATGGTAATACTGATTACACAAAAACACAAAAGGCCCATAAATAGATTAAGAGAAAAACATTTAATAGAAATATTCTTTTAATTCTTTTGTTTCCTGAAATTAGATTATAGGCCTCTCAATAAATAACAGTGACATTTTCAAGGCAACAAAAAATTAAATGTTAAAACACAATCTAGTAAAAAGCTCATTCATCTCCATCAGACACAGTATAATAAACTCTGTTGTGTTTTTTTTTTTTTCAGCCTTGAAACTGAAACAAAACGCGATTTAAAGGAGAGGAGGAGAAAAAAAAACACAAAAAGCATCTTATTCAATATCTTAATTAAATGTAAAGAGCAGAGAAAACTGAAGCAGTGCAGAGAGGAGAAAGTCTGGAGGCATGCAGCTTTATGAACTCTGGTTGAACCGCAGATGGAGTCAGGCTCGTAAATCATAAAGACACATAAGCGAGTCCTCGGCTGCCTTACCTTCACCAGCACATTCATCCACTGATCTGCGCGCAAACAAACACGCAGCAGCTGCCTCCTCTCACCTTTCCTTTCCTGCTCTTTACGTGGAAAAACTCCCTGAAATCACAATAAAATCCGCGCTGCAGGAAAGAAACACGCGTCTGTGGCGTGAGATGATGATGATGTGGCTTTGCGGGGTGAAGCGGAGTGGACAGTGTTTCTGCAGCTCACACCGCCCCGCATGGCGCACAATGTCAGCCTGTGTGCGTGTTCGTGCGTGTGTGTGTGTGCAGAAAGAAAAGCCCTTTCTGCTGATCATGCAAGCTCACTTTCATATATGGAAATGGCTGCGAGAAAGAGACGCTTTTTTCCTTCTCCTCTACATCTTTACGGCAATTAGAGCTGCAGAAACGCTAAAAGGAGGAAAGAAGCTGAAAGATTTCAGCTCCTTTACGTGGATTTACGCACACAGAGAGAATTATCCATAATGTGCATTATACTAAAACACACAGGCGTGTTTCACACATAATAATAATAATAATAAATGCAGACATAAGTGCATGTTGTTTATGAAGCAGCTCCCTGCGTCATGAGGCCTCTCCTGCACGTGCTGACCAGCAGACTGATCGCATCCATCGATTAGCGGCGCTTTGATGTCTCATCTTCATGTTTTGCTCGATGGGCTCTGAAAGGTAATATTTAACCTGAGTGCTCTTAATTAATGCAAATGAACAGCTTTGATCACTGAGCCACAACATCCCAATGTAGTGTCCAAAAACAGAAACAATCAGGTTTCATGTCAGCTTCTTGTTTCAGATTCTGTGGCCAGTTTATTAGGTACACCTGGCTACAGCTGATAGAGACCAGTGCTCTTAAAAGTCCACTGAATGGACATTTTCTGCAGCTTTCAGCCACATTTTCTGGGTTTTAATGAATGTAGCTTCCACAGTTAGCGCAGAGCTTTTGTTTTTTTTTGCATTCATATTTATTCTTAGTCACTTTATCATCTTTGGTTCTGATCTGCACTAAGTTTACATGTTTATATGTATATATGTTTACATATCTTTATGTCATGCACCAAGTTAAATTTCTTGTTTGTGATTGTGATTTTTGGAGTAAATAATAATGACAGCTGAGCTCACTAAGGCCATGGAAAGTCTCTTATGGAGGCAGAGGTGTTTCTTTAACCAGAGCCTGTATTAAACATATTAAACAGAGGCGTTTCTTTAACCAATGAAGACACAAAGGTGTACCTAATAAACTGGCAACTTGCTGTATATACACTGGAGCCACATAATTTCACTTCCACTGCATATACTTTAGCTTCATATATCTATAAACACACTTAAACTAGTCCATATATTTATGTGACAGTGACTTTTTTACATGATGCAATTCTATGTTGCACTTCCTTTTTGCACAGCCCATATTTTGTTAAAAGTATATATTTTACTTTTCACATTGCTGCCTTTTAAGTTGTCTTTACCTCTATTTTATTTTATCTTTTTTATTTTACACTTTGATTTTGAGCTCTGTGTTCATTGTGAACAGTAAAGGAAGTGTTTCGTTGTGTTTTCTTTCTGTTCACATGACGATAAATAAATAAATAAGCACTTCTTGAGTATCTCAAACTGGTTCCACATTGATGAAGGAGCAGCGTTAAAGTGAATAAGCAGAATAATATCAGTCTCTATCATGTGTTTAAGTACATTTAGCTGATTGTACATTTTGAATTTTCATCACAGAGTATTTGTAGCATACTTCTACTTTTACTTCAGGCCCTGAATACTTCCTCCACCACACGCCTGCTCCATAAATCTCCCTGATAGCCTATATAGTGCCATAAAAAGCGCCATATAAATACAAAGAAAATCAGCAATAAGTGTGCCGTCTTAAAAAGTCTAAATGGTCCAGTGATATACGAGGCAGCAGGAGAAGAGGAGGAGGAGGATGGAGTGACGTGATGAGTCAGTGGATAAATATAAATCCATGTTTGATCCCTGCGGCCTGCAGCGGCTGACAGTTATTATTCAGATATGACAACATCCCTGAGCTGCACTTTACATCCCATCTTCATCACCACGGCGAGCTCCACACTCTCCAGGCTGCCTGTCTGATGTGTGATGGACATGTGCACCCCCACCCTCCTCCTCCTCCTCCTCCTCATCCATCCATCCAGCCTGCTGCTGACAAACCTCTCTCGTCAATTAGCTGCAGGAACCACGTGTCCACAAAGAGCAGATTTATGGCCTCTGAATTAATTCACAGACAGTTGGATCAACTACAGACACAACTTCCCACAGCCAAGCAAATATATACATAAATTAATAGAATTAAATACAGTTTGGATTTAAAACAAGCAAACATGGGTTTTAAGAACAAAACCACAGCTAAATAAAGTGGATTAATAGTTCTTACAAATCAAGATCAGTCATAAAGTAAACTTTAAATCACCAACACTTCACTTTATAAACATGAGTCCAAATAAACACGTCAAACTATGTATTAGCTGTTTGTTTACAGCTCATAAAGTGTGACTATTCCCCAAACAAACATCCTTAATAAACTTACTTTTGGCTCTGCAGCTCTTCCTGCCATCAGCACTCCGTCCCGTCTGTTTGTTGAGATCCTCCTCACATTTTCCCTGCAAACTAAAAACTCCTCCTCGGCCATGCAGGCTGTGCAGGCTGCAGTGAAAAGAAGATAAATGGAGGGCCGAACAATGGCCCCCATTGAAGGGCCCTTCCTGCACCTCATATTCTCCAGCGATGTGCAGCTAAAAAAGAGGAGAAAAGAAAAACACTCAAAAAATGCATGAAGTTTGGTGAGGGGGAGCTCTATACAGAAGTCCCTTCACAAAAACAACATTTTAAACTCATACAACAGGCAGAACATGTAGACTGATTTGCTATAAATGATATAAAGTATTTGACATAAACATTTTCTTCTCTCGAGGTGAAGAGTCATCACCTACATACTCCCCAAGACACGAATTTGTGGCTGCTGCTATATTTACACAAATTCGGATCTACAGGGTTTATATAGATGACAGGTGGTCGGTCAGCCTCCTTTAACATGAAATAAAACACCTCATCAATAAATATCATTTTACACTATCAAGGGTTATAACTGAGCATTTATTAATGGTTCTGAGCTTATATAAGAACACACTCTGGGTTGGTTTCTGTTTCTGGTAATAATGCAGTTATAAATGCTGGTAATCCATTTAGAAATGACTCTGGATTTATTACTTTCTAATAATCCATCAAGTCTGCAGTTAGAAATATTAATTATCCATTAAAGCAGTTTGACTCATCAAGTATGCGGTTATAAATGTTAATAAATCATTAATAAAAAGGGTTAGATACATCAAATGTGCCGTTATAAATGTTAATAAAATTGTTTAATCAAACAATTAATACGCCAAATATTGATAAATAATTAATAATGAAGGGGTTTAATCCACCTACACATGAAGTTTAAAAAAAATATTATTTATGTCTGACGGTGGATCCATAAATAATTAATTACTGACTTATTAAATGTTAAATAAAACACCTGCATAAATGTGTTTGTTATTTAAAGTTTGTACTCAGATCTTTCGGTTAAATAAAAGTACTGTGAGTGAAATATTAACAATGATAATATTTGACTTTATGTGTGATTATCTAGTTTAGTGCAGTGGTTCCCAACCTGAGGGGTCAGGCCCTCCAGTGGGTCACCAGATAAATCTGAGAGGTCATGAGACGATTAAAGGGAAAGAAAAAGAAACTTCTCATACAGAAATCTGCTGTTTGTTTTCCAGACTTTTCTCTGATCTTTTGCTGCTTTTCTGAGCCTTTGGATGAGCTCAACTCTCCACGTCTCTAACATTTATTTTAATGAAAGTTAAAGTGATTTTTTATTATATTTGGTGGAACTGATGACAACTTTTTGTAACTTGTCCCAAAAAACGGCTGCATATTCTTGAAATATTTTGTGTAAAATCTTATTCTGAGGGTGAGGAAATACTGTCAAGAGTTCAGCTGTTTTCCAGAATAATGAGGTTTCAGGCTTGAAGCTCCGTACAGAGTTTGACTCTCAGCTCAAAGTGTTCTGGATTAAAGCTTTAATCCTCCTCTCAGCCTGGACAAACTGCAGAAGATAACTAGAGATAATAAGCAGACATAATGCCTACTAAACACGCTGTGCTGCTCCTGAGTCCTGCTCTCTAACCTACATGATGATGAGGAGCCTGACACCATCCATCATCAGGCGGCTCGGTCTGAGGCGCCCTCTGCTGGCACAACATCTGCATCACACCACACATCCGGCCAGATGTGGAGCGAAAAACTGGCCTCCATGGAGAAAAAAAAACACACCCAAGGTGACTTTTGTTTCATGTTTTCCACCAGTACGAGCAAATGAACTCTTTCAGTGAACGAATAGTGAATAGTTTCACTATTTAGTTGTGGATTTTCTTCATTTACTTCTAATTTTAAGGCTGATTTAGGGATTTATTATTTACATCAATTTCACTGATGCATCAGGAAGCTCCTTAACTCAGAGTGTATGTATATTTAAAAACAGTGTTTGTGGTGCTCTATCCACTGCTCATCTTGCACCTACATGTTTAAAAAACACAAAGCACAGCAGACAAAAGGGTAAATTCTGATTTTACGCAGCATGTTTGCAGTGTGTCTTTCCACCGCAGCATGCATCATGTGAAACATTAGGAGGAAAAACATGCACGTATGTTATCTCATCAGGGTTTTTTTTGGGGATGGTGACAGTGCAAAGTCTGCAGCAGCAGCAGCAGCAGCTCTTCCTCCTCCTGCAGCCTCTCTGTCGTCTACTGACCCAGCAATGATCCCCGCCGACATGAATTATGCATGAGATCCGGGTCCAGATTACCCCTATCAATATGCAATACTCATTACGCTGCTTAAATTGCCACTTAATAGTTATGAATATGTGGAAAATGTCTGGGACCCATATAGCCCACCACTGGTTTTAACTTTTTTTTTTTTTACCTGAAATGAGTTTGAAAAGACTTTGAAAATATTGAGCACAAGTGTCATAAAACCTTTAGTTTCCTGGAGATAATATTCCATTATGTTTGATTAGATAAATGCATATAAGCTCACATATAGAGCCTGGAGGTTTCTTTATGTTAAAGCAGTGAAGCCTGAGTCCAGATCAGGGGTGTCCGAGACTTCACCTTTGGCCGCTCGGTGACTTTACGCACCGGGATAAATCACTCCAGGACCTCCTCAAGTTCGCAGCTTGTCAGCTGAATAAAGACCCGAGATTTTGCTTAAAAGTCTGATAATCACATTACGGGTTTTTTTTCCTGCAAAACATTTTGCAAATGAAAGCACTTTGTGTGTTTATTTATTCCTCTATGGTGAACACGAGCTAAAATATAGTGAGTTAAAGTTTTCCAAACAGTTTAAGTTTGAGTTTTTCTGCGGAAGAAATCTGGCTTTTATCCCAAATTATAGGAGTGTAAACACGAGATTTTAATTTAAATAAAAAAAATAAATTAAAATAGAATTTTAAAAAAAATCCAGCAGTCACAATATTTTTTATTTCTGTGTTTTTTTTTCTAACTAAACATAAGTGGACACCTCTTCCTTCAGTCCAGCCTTTCCAGTCCCATCCATGCAGTTAAGCCGTCACTTTCATTCAAGGTTGTGAATTATATAGTACATTGTCTACTCCCCAAAACCATAAAACCAACTTTATGGACCTCACGTGACTTTTCACAGTCTGTAAGTAATATAGGCCTATACAATCTTTGGTAAGGGGGATTTTTTACCAACTTCAGCCTTGCTTATATACCTGTAAGCCAAAGACAGTGTGTGTTTTTAGGGGGATTTTATCACCAACATATTTCCCACATGGCAAACACGCATCTCGCTGCAGGAGAGTCACAGGAGGTAAGTTTGAAAAAGTTCTGTTTTCTCCGTCAAAAAGACAAAAAAAACCTGTCGCCTAAAATCGTTGCTGTTCATGTGACACTTTGAGAATTGTGGCAGGTTAATCATTAGAGAGTTTAAAGCGAAACCAGGAAAGAAAAGTGACCTGTCTGTTTTCATCCTGCTTGATAATTCAGTCCAGACACGTTCAGAGCAATTGAGAGAAACTTTTATTTCCAAGCGCTATGAGTTCACTTACAAATACAAAAAGCTTATTGGCGAAAAAACAACAACAAAAAAAGAAGCTTACATCACTGCCTATCCACAGAATAACCCTTTGCACTAAAAATTTATCACATTGACAGGTTGAATACATTTGCATTGCTCATAATTATTCTAAACAATAATAATAATAATAATAATAGTTGCACAAAATATCCTAAAGCTACACATTGGCTTGAAACTTCATGGATCTGACCACAAGATAACCATCAAAAATAGCAGGAAACTGACACTGAAGCGCTTTGAATGGCCCCGGGATACATTAGGTTTACATTCAATGAAGAGCAGCATATGGTTTGGAAACTTTCTTTTTTTTCTTTTTTAACTGTACAATGAATTTACTCCTGTTAGACCGTCAAGAAGTCACAATAAAGAGCTCAAGTTGAAACACCTTCAAGAGAGAAAGAGAGAGAGAGCAGAAAGCATAGACAAGTAATACCCAAATAATATTTACATCTTGTTTTTTTCCCAAATAGGACATCTAAGCTATCATAGCACAACATCAGGAAACTAAAAATGGCATTTTGAAGACCACAGAATACTTCTTTTTCTATCACAATAGCATGCTGCAAGGTGCTGCGCTTTCAAATAGCTTTACAGTACTCATGGATTATTTTTTCTTCTTTCTTTTTTATTATTATTATCATTATTATTATTATTATTTACTCTCCTCCAAAAGTTATTCAGTTGTGGAAGGCGCTGCCTCCTGTTACAAGACTCATGCTTTTCAGTTTATTGTCCTTCTTCCACTTCATCCTGCGGTTCTGAAACCAGATTTTGATCTGTCTTTCGGAAAGACACAGGGCGTGGGCTATCTCTATCCTCCTCCGCCTGGTTAGGTACCTATTGAAGTGAAACTCTTTCTCCAGCTCTAGCGTCTGGTACCGGGTGTACGCGGTTCGGGCCCTTTTCCCATCAGGTCCAGTCATATCTACAATTTTGCAGAAAATCCAGAAAATTAGCAACTGCAGAACAGAGACAGAGGGAAGGCTTTCACTGCTTTTTTTAAAAAAAAAAAAAATAATAAAATATCTGGCTTCACCATGAAGACGCACAACATGAGATGGAAACATGCAACCAACACGACACAGAGCAGCACTCACACGGTCACCATCACAGCCTCTCTTATCTCCAAGCAGCCCGTTAAATCCACGTTTCACAACCCGTCCTGTCTGCAGCTCCAGCGGCTCCTAACCTGAACCCAAACAGCCCCAGAACCACTTCACCAAAACCTGCATGTTTTTCCTCCAATCATCCACACCGACCTGCTCACTCATGCAACACTTGACAGATTTATGGCACACCGTCCGCGTGGCATCCTTCAAAACGAAATATTATTAGAGGTGTAAATAAATATACCATGGCTTATGTGCAGTTTCCGCATCCAGGGGAATATCTGTGGCGATTGGCAATCATTTGCTGTGGGGGTGGAGGAGGTGGCGCTGGGGTCCTGGTGCTGCTGCTGCTGCGCCCGTGGTGCCGAGCCGGAGCCGCCGCTGCTGTGCGCGCCTTCCTCGGTCTCGGAGGCGCCGGTGGCGTCCTCTATCTCCGTGAAATGAGCGCTGGTGTTTTTGTTGAGGTTGTTGCCGCTCGAGGTCGAGCTCCGGTCAGAGGGAGGAGAGGGGCTTTTTAGTTCCAGCGGCTCCCGGCTGGCCGAGGCGCACGACGGCGGCACCGGATCTGGAGACGAGAGCGAGCAGTTGGGCGTCTGTCTGTACCGGGCGTCCGGCGCGAATCCCCGGGCATCCTCCCTCACGGCCCCGAAGTGGCTGCCGCTGTTGGTGCGGTTCACCGTTAGGTCCATGCCATTGTAGTTGTAGCCGAAAGACCCGGAGTGCATGGTGCCAGGGTCTCTGAAGGAACCGCTCACAGCGCCGTTAGTCCCATAATTTAGTAACTGATAGTCGGAGCCATTTGGATAGCGCCCTGAGAACGAGTTTACAAAGTAAGAGCTCATTTGCTTGGATTTTTAAAGCCTCGATTTGTAGATCTTTGTCGCTATAATCCTGTGTGCTTGCACGATTTATGGACGCAATCATGAATTATAAGCAATGAAGCCCTACTGTACTTTGCCAGGTATGCGGCCAAATATGGGAGAGCGTTCGGGAATCACGTGCCTTTGTTGACCAGTCGTAAATCCTCACTGATGACTTCAAGAGGTAATTCATGCTCCATGGTTACAAATGATGACGAAATAATGGTCGTTAGGCTCCAGTCAATGGTGCCTCCCCGCTGCGCCCCGAGAGCCGCGCAGGCAAAGAGCGCCATCTTCCGGACAGAGGCGGCAGCGCTCCGCCGGGACGCGCCGTCAGGCCCCGGACTCATCCATCATTTATGTAAGGCGCTGATAATACAGGCCACAAAAGGCTCAGGTAACACATAACAGACACTCATCAGCCACACTGACGGCAGCTTAACGCCTAGAGTGTCAAACTGGAGATTATTTTAATCTTTACATGCTTTTATGTCAACTTATAGGCGTGTTTCACAGGTTTATTGTGGCTTCAGGTGCAGTTTTGTACCCAATAACAATAACAGCACCAATACCATTCCTAATAATAACAATAACACGGGTCGTTTTCTCCAGCATAAATGACACCAGACTTTCCAATATACATCAAAAAGCCTTTATTTCTATGTACAATTTCCTAAACAAAATATTGCACACAATATCCAGATGTGCATTGAACACAAGGTGAACAACAATAAATAACATGTAACATTTCTCATCTGTACAAGAGTGGATGGCACAGCTGTAAACAACGAGCCTATATACGACTATTATAGAACAACGAACACCACAGGATGTACAGTGAAGGACAGAGCATCTTTTAATGTCAGAAAAAATGAACAACAAGAATAATCATAATGAAATAAAACTCAGTAGGCCTACGATGATGAGGTAACGACATTGTTCAAAACTAAAACACTAAAAATTATTTACATTTTGGCGAAATTTTTGCATATAGTCCCCTAAATAAAGAGCACGAGCACAAGGACAAGAGGAGGACCTGGTTTTAACCTAATGCAGACATTATCACCGTGCAGACACTGAAATAAAGTCTAGCACTCTACACGTCTCTAACATGGGGATTTGCAGCACTTTATCTACAAAGAAATAATACATCCTTTTTATTGTGGGGGGTGTGCACACACACACACACACACACACACACATGCCTTTTCTTTTCTTTCAGTGTCCTTTTAGCTCTTTTTCTCCGCCTGCTCCTCCTCCTCGGGTGTCTTTGAGGGATTCAGGAGTTTGTTCTCCTTTTTCCACTTCATCCTGCGGTTCTGAAACCAGATTTTGATCTGTCTCTCCGTCAGACACAGAGCGTGGGAGATCTCTATCCGGCGCCTCCTGGTCAGGTAGCGGTTAAAGTGGAACTCCTTCTCCAGCTCCAGAGTCTGGTAGCGGGTGTAGGTCTGTCGGCCCCTGCGGCCACTGTTGCCAAATGGACCTGGAACAAAAGTAAAAATAAAATAAAATAAAAATGCATGAATTAATAAAGACAATGTTCGTCGTGAATGTGAATAGGAGAAAAATCTACCTGAGAGTGCACTCGAAATCTGTAGTGGTGTGTCTGAAAAAATACAATAAAGTGGGAATTCAGATCTTTGGTGTATTTCAGCTCCACATCACAGTCTTATAACAATCAAATATAATATTAAGTGGTGTATAAAGTACTTAATTACGACAATTAATGGTAGGATTTTTAAAAAATATTCTCCTTTCACAGCCTCCTCCTATATAGGTGCGCAAATGGCACCAAATGGCATTTATTTATAAATCTATAATATATTTCAAATCTTTGTTATACACATGACACACCTTTTAGTGAGTTTACAATAACCTTTACATGTATGGTATTCTTCAAAACATCCTAACTGGTGTAATTAAAGTAGGATGGAGCTTTTAATGTGTTCACTGCGTGGTGCGTAAAAGTACCCTCATGGTGTGTTTGCCCTCTTATGACAGCACTACATAGTTCAGAAACATTACAGTGAGGATGTACAGTCAGAGTCACGCTGCGCGCTGATGATCAACGCCTAAACAACCTCTTGGTTTTTTTTTTTTTTTTAAGATTCACAACGAACTTGTGTCCGGAACATTTGATGAGCTGCTGAAAGTGATTCCTGGATATTTAGTGTCCCTCTAAAGCTGATGAAGGGCCCACTGCTGAGGAAGCCATGTGACACTAAGAGACACTTTAAGTGTAGGCCAAGTCTGTGTGTGCGTGCGTGTGTGCGCGTGCGGTCGTGTATGTATGTGATGATGATGCAGCAGCCAAAAGCCCCGAAGGCGCGTGAAGACCCGCGCGCAATCACAGTAATCTCAAACTCTACTCTAATTATCAGAAAGCGTCTAAACGTGAAGTGGATTCAATGAGAGGGGAGAGCGCGAGCATCCCGCAGCTGACAGGCAGCTCGAGGCTCAAGATGCGCCACTCCATCACGCACAGACCGGCACTCCGGTAAACAACACAGCTGAACACAGTTTGTACTCACCGGCGGAGCAGGCGTTCATCCGCTGCATCCACGGGTAGATGAGGGTGGACGACTTGTCGTCGATGCTGCTGCTCATGCTGACGCTCTGCTCCGGGCACTCTGCTTTGCGCTGCTCCTGACTGACAAACAGCGGCTGCTCGTCGCGGCTCGAGAAAGCGCAAGAGCCCTCCGCGTCCTTGTAGAAAGTCCCGACCGGGTTGTAGTCGCAGGGCGCTCCGCCGCCGGCCCTCCCGTAGATGGCCGCGGCCGCTGCGCCCGTCTGCTGGTAGTAGGACGCCGGGTAAACCTTCTCCTGCATGTTGGCTGCTCCATATGTAGCCGCGTTGGAGTAGTGTCTTAACGGATCGGTGTATCCCGAGGAATATAACGGTATTTGACCCAGGAGAGAGTCCTGTCCTCCCGGTAGAGACACGGGAAAAGTTGAGTTAACAAAATAGGAACTCATTGGGTGGACAACGGGGTGTATATACTCCGGAGGAATATGATTTGTTGTCTTTTATAGTCCAAGTGGTTTTGCCATTACTTTATCCGAGATTTGGTTTTTGCTGAAAGGGGGGGTTGCGAGGTGCCACTGAACACAGAGGGGAAGTGTACCATCTGATCAACCTCTGGCCAATCACCGCCGTCTGTGCTTGCACTATTGCACCCATGGGGGGCTCTTGTTGCGCGCACGGGGTCCCCGGTGAATCGAAATGAAGCGCTCGAGCCTGTCGGTCTTTACGCACGCTGGCGCGCGCACTCACAGAGATGCTGCGACTCGGAGAAACACACATATAGAAAAAAGCATGCTACATATAGAACAAATGTTTATGTAATAACTTTTATGCAAATAAGCCCCCTTCCTCTGTTATAAACAAGCTCGCGTGCACAAACTCTCTCTTCCACTCACGCGCACACACAATCAAAAAAAAAACATCGCCAGAAACGCATTTTTGTTCCCATTTACGCACAAATGCTCCCCTCTCTCTCCTCCTCTTCCTCCATCCTTCATCTCCATCTTGTTAAATAATCGAATAACTAATAAATAAAAACACAAATTGAATCAAACTCTTTGTCCCGCTGCCAGAAAATCCTGATAATGACTCACTGATTCATGCAGAATCGAAAAATAATAATGCTGATATTTCTGTTAAAAGGTGTGAGCTCGTGCTGATTTCTGATTCAACTGAAGTCCATGAAGACGCGCATAGGACACGAGGGAGGACACGCGACTCCACACTGATCATCCCCTTCATCATCATCTTCATCACACTGATTGATCCAGGAAAGTCACCAATTTAAAGAAAAAACTCTGTGAGTAGAAATGAAATCAGTCTGATTCAGCCTCAACAACTGTTTGGAAATAATTATGCAGATCAATAAGTGTAGATTTCAGCATTATTACGCCAACTAACAAGTCACTATTAATAGATATTATTTATATTATGTCCATCATGAATAAATTAACTCACATTAATTGCTTAATAACCTTCGAAGTTTGTGTCTTATTCTACAGTTTAAGACATTTTTACAGTTAAAATACGAGTTCACAGCATTTTATGACAAAAACATGTGAATTTGTTAAATTAAGTGTTGTTATATATATTTAGGATGTTTTTAATATCTTAAATTCAGTTTGTACCTTTTTTAATTAGCTTTCGCTTTTGGACCAAAAAGTCACTCTGTCAAATAAAAAATAAATACAAATATAGGAAATAAGGCGATGTATGTCAGAATAATGTGACTCTCAAAGACACTGCGGTGTTTTTAATGAATTAAGTAGGGAAATAGGCTAGATGTTTTCAGGATGTTAGTTTAGATTAAAAAAAAATAATCCTTTTTGTAGTCTTTACTCTTATTTAAGACCAAGTACGATTCAGATGTTAAGAGCATTTTATTATTTTCAGAATAAAATCAGTAGAAATATTGTTTCTTAATAAGAGGACCAGGCCGCAGCCCTGCAGCCTCACAGCTGAAGAGATCAAACAAAGAAACAAACAGATAAAAAAAAATAAAACTACTGGCAGAAGGACAAAAAACGACAACATCATGTTTTATAAGCTCACATGATTATTATTCTATATCAGCTCGAATGAAACTGCAGAGTCAAACAGGGCAGAAAAAACCCGCAGAGGCGCCGGAAATCCACCAAAAACCTTTAAGAGGTCATTATTGACTATTGATTATTCACTATTTTGCAAAGAAACAAAATAAGCCACAATCTGAGCAAGTATTTGTCCAAAATTATAAAAGATTCGGATAAAAAAGGAGGAGAAACAGCTGGAAGAGGCGGCGTAATGTCAAGACGAGGTTATTCTGACATCATTTTCAGAATAAAAGAATAAAATAAACCAACATAAAATGACATAAAATAGATCTGAAGCTTGCAGGAGAGGAAAATGTGGATTTGTTTTGCAGATGTCTCAGAAAAACGTGTCTCGGCGGCTACAGCGGCCTGTATGACCATCATCACCATCATCACTAAAGCCAGTCTGATTAAAGCTCCAGCCTCTTTAGCCTCAGATACAGGCCTCAAACCTGCACCTTGGCTCATTTGCGCACATTTTAACGCACATATTCTGCACATACACCTGCAGAAACTCGCGTGTTAAACGCATCAGAGCAGCATCTGGTTGTGAATACCACACAGCGTAAGAGAAGACAGAAGATGCGTTTGGATTATTGATATTTTCTTTATATTCCCGTTTTGCAGGCCTGCAATGACAATTGAGCCACAAAGTGCTGCAGCAGCGGCGCACCGCCTGCTGGAGTTAATCGCTGGCAGATTAGAAACATGGTGCCCTTACCTTTGTTGATAATCCATCATCTCCTGTGTCGGTGCCACTCCGCAGAACTGGACTCCTCTCGCCTCCACTTTTCCCCCACTTTGCTCAAGTGATTTCATGAAAGTAATCCCATCATCCAGGAGTGTCATCTTTTTTTTCTCGGACATATAAAGCAACACAAGTACAGAGGCACATTAACATGGCGCACAGAGGCACCGAGCGGACGATCCGTCGCCCATTTTTTGGTCAAATTACGCACGTAGACTCACCAACACACGATGCGTAAACGCGTGTTGCATAAACAAAAGAGCCGAGAAAAAAAGCTTGTGTGTTTCTAGTGTTAACGTGAATGAGCGGTGGAAAACAGCAGCTGCAATATAACCTCATGGGAAATAAAGTTCCCATTCCTGCTGTCCACATGACCGCCAGCGACCAATCCTGGAGCCCGGCGAGTCGTAAACTTCCATGGCAAAGTTGTAAATTTTCATAAACAGCAGCCGTTTTTGTGCTTTGGACGCGCTTTCCTTCTCATCGCCATTTTTATTTTCTCCAAAGGCCTGATATGTTTGAATGTGAAGCAGGATATATATGGAAAAGATATGATATATAAATAAATGAAATGTGAGGGAGAGATTTGCTCTGATCCAGCTGCTGCTTTCTCACTGAAAAGGTCTGTACAGCTTCTTTTTGCTCTCTGCACATTTATCCGCTTATTGAACTGCTTTCATCAGAGAATATGACGCGATTTGAGCTTCAATCCTCCTGAGCCTTCATCCTTATTTGACCTCTTTCTTTACGTTTGTCTCACCTCCAATCTGCACAGAAAGAACCGTGTAATCTCGAAGCCTCCGACGCGGATCTGATTTTCTGCGTAAAATGGTTTCAGGCTGAAAAAAAGATGTGTGCATTTAAGACTATTATGGTCTCTCAAAATGGAGGATTTCCCTTCAGTCTCTGCAGATCCATTTGGCATTGAGCATTCAGGCCAAAGATGGAAATGCTGCTGTTGATTGCAGTCCTCAGGGGGATTTAAGGTCACTAAAAACTTAACGCGCACATTTTGGGCCAACTTTTAAAACAGAATTAAAGTCACACAGTTGAGTTCATCCTGTAAAAGAAACTGTATTTCCCCTTATTTCTAATGTATTATTTCCGTTTTTGGTTTGTTTAAAATGGTCTTTTTCACTCAGCATCTGGTGACTTCCACCAAACAACGAGGATTTCCGACGTTTATAGACGCAATAAAACCATCAATAAACCTAAAAAGCAACACATCCATCCTCCGCTTGGATCTGTTGTTTTGGCCTCAAAGAGACACGAACTCAAAAGTGACTCTCGTTTCCAGAAAATGTTCACTTTTTTATTTTAAAAAAATAATAATAAAAATTAAAAGACAAGAATCAACGTTTTAATTGTGTTTTCAAAATAAAAGTCTAAACATATTTTAGGTCAATCTTTTAATCTGTGTGTTGGTTAATAATAATTCCTATAATAATAATTAGGCCTTTCTGAGCCATCATCTGTCGTGTTTTAGTGATATTTGTGTTTTGAAATTGAAATCCAAGTCTTTGCTCATTAAATATATTTAATATAATCTCTTTCGATTCAAATCAGAGGATTAAATTATGTTTAACAGGTTTTAGACGCACATTTATACATTGAAATCTGCTTCTCTTTCATGATTAACACATTTGACGCAAATATCATAACATTTTTCTGCACTTCTGCGCTATTAAAATCATCTTTCCTGAACGTGTAGCTCAACTTGTCTCACAGGATTCTGCAGCTCCTGTTTTGGATAATTTATCATTTTATTTTATTTTTTTTTTTGTTTTTTTCTGTCTTCAGTCTGAGAACAAAACAAAAGAAACCGGATGCAGAGATGCTGTAAAACTTTACGGCCTCTTCAAGTGTCACTGAAAAGCTTCGAGCTGAAACCACACCAACACCAGCGAGTCGAATTACTGAACATTAATTCAGGATTTTGCAGCAACAATTAATGATATAAGAGCAAAAATAATTTGAAAAATGATTGATTAAAAATAATAAAAATGTACTGGAATGCTTTTACGTGGGAAATTGTCTGAAAAAATATCCTCAATGAAAATAATTAAACTAAATCACATTTAAAACAACATTTTATTGATCATCAGTGTAAAAAAAATGACTTGAGCGAAATGTTGAATATTTGAGAGAGAGAGATTTCCTTGGGAAAAGAAGCAGAAGGCCTTTACTTGTAATATCCTCAGGGGGCTTTTATCTTAATGAATATTATATTTTAATATTCATCTGAGCCCATATCAACCCCCAATAATCAGTGAGTTTATTTGATTTTCTTGGCTCACACATGTGCTCTATGGTGTTAAATCACCCTTGTCTGCTTTTATTTTGGCACTGCAGGTTTGCTGGAGATAATTCATCCCCAGAGATAAACGTACACATATGTGAGCGCACACAGTCGGTAGAAAAGGTTAAAAAGCCATAATGTAGCTCTGAGGTAGTGTAGTGGCACGCAGCGTAAACTGCAGGAGTCCAGGTGTAAACTCTGTCTGCAGATATTCATCATATAGGCACAGTGTGTTCCTCTCTACCTCTGCTCTACGCTCCTGTTTACCGGCCTGCTGATCTGCCTCCTCACTGGCCTTTGCCGTGCTGCTGAGGTCTGCGGGAGGAGTTGTGGACGATGTGAGAGAAGCCAGGCCTCCGGAGCAGGGGTGCTCGAGAGGAGATGATGAGGAGGCTCTGCAGGGCGGCGGGGTCTTGGGACATGTAGGCACAGCGTCGGCCTCCTTTGGGGTCATGGTTTATGAGCGGGACGGCGAACGAGCTGCTCCTGCTGTCCTGCCTGACCACTGAAACACACCATCTGGATATAAATACACATGTTCCATCAAGAGGCAAGCTGTGAGGTTTAACACATGAGCCGAAGATGGAAAGAGTACAAATGACTTTTTTAATTGAGTCTTATGTGCAATAATAATAATCCATCCATCCATTTTCTACCGCTTATCCTCATAGGGTCAGGGGGGCTGGAGTCTATCCCAGCTGTCTTAGGGTGAAAGGCAGGGTACACCCTGGACAAGTGTCCAGTTCATCACAGGACACATAGAGACAGACAACCACTCACACTCACATTCACACATACGGTCAGTTTAAATTAGCCAATTAACCTAATCCCCATGCATGTTTTTGGATGGTGGGAGGAAGCCGGAGTACCAGAGAGAACCCACACAGACATGAGGAGAACATTCAAACTCCACACAGAAAGGCCCCGGGCCGGGAATCAAACCCGGTACCTTCTTGCTGTGAGGCGACAGTGCTAACCACTACACCACCGTGCCGCCCCAATAATAATAACAATAATAAACATTTTAATTTAAGAGTCCAAACTACTTATTGAAGTTGAGTTATGTTCATATTTGTGTCATGGATGGAAAGGGAATTAAAGTTTACTGATGATAAATAATATTTTTAATTATAACCTATAGTTTAGTTTTCTGTTATATTTAAAATACTTTACAGCATTTAAGAAGTGATTAGTGAGATAAAACAGTAGCTAAAGTCATGGATGTAGTTCCAGGTGTGTTTACCTGGCCAGTGGGTCCGATGGCTGCTGATGCTCCTGTGTATTTCTCTGCTGTGGTTCTCCAACTCGTTCAGGCTCCTCCTGATCAGACGCTGCTGAGTCATGTTGGAGTGGACGTGCTGCAAAATAAGAGAGCAGGGTGGTGTTTCAGTAGTGCTGAGTCAGTGATATCTGTTAATATGTTTCCATTCATCTGCATAGTGCTGCTTCAAAAAACCTGTTTGTTTTAAAACTACCATTTTAAATGAACTGAAAATGTGGATTTATGTCTGAATACTTTTGATTTCTGCACTTTTAAAACCAACACTTCTGCAGAGAGCACTCCAATCTAACCTGTAGGTTAATTTAAAAACATTTCTTTTACACATAATCCCATAAAATCTGAATAATTTAAGGTCTTAGAAGTGGAGCTGCAAGGATTCATAGACTCATTCATCAACTGAAAAATTATATTTTTTCAAGCAAAAAATACTCTCAGACTTCAGCACCACAAATGTGAGAAAATATAGGCTGAGAAATAATCACCAGATTCATCTAAAATTAAAATAATCCTTACTTAGTGTGAAACTTCTTTTTCTGGATGTATTTGAAGTAAATCTGAACATGTACTGATTACTTTTATTACTTTTCTCGTTTCTTTTGTCTCGACATGCTGTGGGATCTGAATGCAGGGCTGCTGCTTTGTCCTCTGGGAAAACTGCGTCAAACAGTCCAGCTGAAATAACAGAAAGAGCACACAGTGAGTGGAGGCTGAATTATCTTCATTTAACAGACACCACACAAGTGAACTTGCTCTTCTTCTTATCCTCCTCAGACTCTGACAGGTGTGTCGGTGTTGGCTGGTTAAATCAAGTCAGGGGAAGTGTCGCAGGGTCTCACCTTCGTCTGCTGCTGGCTGCAGGCGTCCTTGGCGTCCTTGGCGTTCTGCAGGACCCCCCCTCCATTCGTCAGGCCCTGCAGCAGCTGGTGGATCTGGTCCACCACCCCCAGCTCCTGCAGCAGTTTCTTCCTCTGGAGGAGCGCCTCGACCCGCTCCTGTTCCTCCAAGTCTGCCTCCTTCTCCTCCTCCTGCTCCTCCTCCTGCTCCTCTCGTACCTCTGCAGCTTCAGGATCCACTGACACACCGGACAGAGGGAGCTGCAGAGACACATTTGATTCAATTTATTTTTTATTGCCTCACTGTATATGTATGCATTCACGATATATTAGCAATTACTGTCACTAAATAACCTCGATAACACTGTTTGTTTTTCCCGGCTTGACAATAAAAGATATTTGAATCTGAGACGAGAAACGTCCAGTAGAAATTATCTGCAGGAATATTATTCCAGCTAATTTAAATTGGGCGAGAGTCCATCTCTTCTGAGGGGTCAGCCAGAATATGAAGCATTAATCATGAGGCAGAGGCTCAGGTTTCACGCCCTCCTGTGGCCTCATGGGGAAACTGCAGCTGTGAATGAAAGCACAGCCTCACCGGTGGAGGCTCCTGGGTGGTGCTGGGGGGTTTCAGAGTTTGTGCCGGTCGACGTTTGACTCTCTCCCCGGCCGTCTCCCCCTGCAGGTCCCTCCTCCGGCCTCCCCTCTGCTCCCTCTCCTGCTCCTGCTTCAGGCGCAGCTCCTGCAGTTGTTGCCTGAACACAGAAATACACAAAGGATTTCTCATAATAACAGTTAGAATTTACCACTGACTAAACACCCTCATCATTTTTTAAACCTTAAATTTAATGTGGTTATTCCACCAAACTATCTTCAAATATGTCAGGTTTTGCTGCACATGTCTTGCATTAGTTCCTGCAGTTAATATTTCTACTATGCAGACAGCATGATCACTCTGTCACTGAGTTAATGTTCTGAATACTGGCTGCTTGTCTCATTCTGCCTTTATATCATATTCTTTTAATCACATTTGACTTTTGGTTCAGAACAAAGCTGATCCCTTTCTCTAATAGTGGCTGCTTTTCTCTGGTTTCATATGGTTCTTTTTTCATTCAATGTTTTTTGGTAAACTTTTTGCTTCAACCTGGTTCCTCAACATCCCTTTTTTTAAAGTTTAATGAGATCAAACATGTCAGGTTGTCTACAATGAACCACTCCCTCTCTCTGTCTTGGTACTGCTGCTTCAGAAACATCTAGAAAGTCACGCACAGCTCCAGCTCTTCACTGTACCTCGCACACTCCTCTCTGGCTTTGGACGCTGCCGTCTCCTGGAAGAGCGAGCTGCTGTGTTTGAAGTACTTGTCGTATTTCTCCCCTCCCTCTCGGGGATAGATCCTCTTGAAGCCTCCCAGGTGTTTGGCCTCGTAGCACTCCATCTGCTCCGCCATGGCGGCCTGGCACTGACGCAGCTCTTCCGACCTACAGACGCACAGCCGGAGGTCACCTGCACGCCTCTACAGGTGAGTGACCTTGAAGGAATCAGCATCGTTAGCGTCTGGCAGATATCTACCTGGCTTCTTTGGTGATGTTTTGCTGCAGCCTGTCCTTCACCCGCTGTCTATCCTCTTTGGTGATCTTGCGGCGGTTGCAGGTGCCCAGGTTGATGAGAACCAGGGTGTCGTAGAGCAGAGCGTCCTTCACCTCTCGGTCCAGCTGCGAGTCGGTGGTGAAACTCGGGGAGTGATTCACCTGGAACACAAATCTACTGATTTAGACCTCTAACAGTCTCACATCTGAAGCTTTATTACAAACTCATGCTGTGCAGCCAGATTCTGCTCATTTTTTACCAAAGTATTTTAAATTCTAGTGGAGATCCTCATGTTTTAAAAGATGCCAAATGTGTATAAAATGATGCACAAGATATTTCTATTTGATGGATGATGATAAGGTGCAGCCATAATAGTTTTGGGTCTGAATATTTCACCCATCATGTCGGAGCTAATGAACATACACTGTCAGACAGTGTAGAATAAGATTAAAAAAGTTTTTTTTAACGCTCAAATGTACTTAATAACTGTAAAAAAAACATTATAACCTGGGCTTGACAGCAATGATTCTGCATATTTACGGTTCAGACACCAAACAGAGGTGTCATGGTCTGTACCTCCAGCACCCAGGGTCTGAGCCGGTGATCCAGCAGCACGTCAAAGCCCAGGATCTCGAAGCAGGCGCTGCCGGAGGTGTGGTTCGGGAAGCACGTGTGATAATTATGCTTGAGGATGGGATGAGCGGAGATCAGAGTCTTTACGATCACGTCCTCGATGTCGTTCCACATCTTGTCTGTGTTGCAGCTGATGGACTCCAGCAGCTTGCTAAGGGAGGACAGCTTCCTATAGGACGAAAAAACAACAAACATGCAAATAAATATGCAGCATTAAGCAGTATTACAGCAGTATTAGTGTTATTGTGTTTACCGTTTGCTGCCAGTGTCCTCATCACGGACAAAGTTCTTGCTGTTCTTGTTGATGGAGTAGTTGGTGAGATGCATGCACACATCGTCCTGACGTGTTCAAGACCAGAGAAGAGAGAAATATGTCTTACATAAGACAGGAATATATTGTTTCGTGAAGTGAAACCATTTCAATAATTAAAAAGTATTTTTTAAAGCAAAAGTGGAAACATTTCCTGGTTTTCTTATTCTTATTTGGTAAAAACCTGACATCTTTGGCTTTGGGACTGTTGGTTGGACATGAAAAGAGGCTAAACAAAATACCGATTAAGCAAAATAAGTTAATAAGCTGCACTCTTCTCCATGTCGTATCTGTCTACTTCATTCTTGTGCTTAATTATTTATCCATTATTACATTCTGGCATTTTATTGCATGTATTTTCGAGTCATTTCGCATCATCTATTTGCTTGTAAATTACTTAGTGATCATCTTTATGCATCTATGATATTAACCTGAACAAATATGTGCTTTTTATTGTAACACAGGAAAAATAGTCTGCTGAATCTAAACACAAAACTATTCAAGTGGAATAAAAATAAACTTGTTTTTACCACATTGTTGTGTGCCGGCTCGTTGTACTTGGTGGTGCAGAAGCGAGCCAGTCCCTCCTTGAACATGAATACGCTAAACGGGTCACATGACGTCACCAAGACGTAGATACGCAGATCAAACTTGTAGCCGTCGATTATAAAAGGCTGAGGAAGGAAGGAAGGAAGGAAGTGTGTTAACTTCAACCTGTGTGTGTTTACAGGTGTGTGTGTTGAACACAGCCTCACCTTGGAGATGTACACCTGGCAGATCATATGTTCTCCAGGCTGAATGTCTTTACTGGACTTGGTGATGACGATGCCTTTTCCTTGGCAGCCGGAGTCTGGCTTACAGATGTACGTCTTGCATTTTTTGGCCCTGGTGTAAGCTTGGAAGTCACTGTAACTGCAACACACAACCAGGTAAGGAGTCAGTGTGTCGAGTCAATGAGTTAACGAAAAATAAAAGTGTGTGGAAAGTGCAGACTGACTCTGCAGGGAGGTTCCATGTTCTGGGGAAGATGTTGTAGTCTTTGGGGAAAAGCTTGAGCATCCGGTTCATGTTTCTGGCCAGTAAATCTTTGCGGCAGATCTCGCTCATCCCTGGGAAATGGTTTATTTTCTGCAAAGAAACAAGAGACACACATGAAGTGCTCTGCACACACCTGAGGATTTTTATGAAATATTTCAGTCGTAAGATGACAAATACACACATCCACCTTATTCACTTAGTGAGGGATTGTTGGACACAACCTGAATTACCCAATTAGAGTATAAACTGATTGCTTGAGCTGAAAAGCTGTTAGGAGCAATGAGAAAATTATCTCATAATCTCAATGGAAATCTATATTTTTGCTTTTTCGTGGGAAGGCATATTGAGCAGAAGAAATTAAATTACATGTATTACAGTTTGACAGAGCAGAGCGACTTCTCCCCACACCATTCAAGTGAATTAGGTTTGATTTGTCTTCTGTGATGATGGCAGTAATGTGAGCAGATCTGGTCGACTACCTGGTAACGCTTCATGTCCTTAAGGCGGTCTAAAGAGACAGAGCAGTCGGTCCAGAAAAGAGTCCAGTCGTCACCGTCCATCGCTTCTCTGAGGCCGAATCTGCTGGCAGCACGCCGCACTGACACCAACAGACAGCAAGCAGATTTTAGTTTATTATTCAAGTCATGTTTGTAATACAACAGGGAGCTACAGATTACAGAACATGGCCAAATGTATGCAGATAACTCATTACTCTGCTGCTATAACAGCATCAGTGAGGTCCAGCACTGATGAGGTCTGGCTCAAAGGATGATGATGGATGGGGATGAGGTCAGGAAAAACTTTTCTTTATGGTCTTTTTAAAACAGGAAAGAAACTATCCACAAATTGTCTGAAATATCACTGGATTCTGTAGCATTGAAAAATAAATAAACCATAAGTGTAATTTTTGTTTTCACTCTATATGAAAATATAAATGACAGAATATAGAGATTTATTCACACAAACGTACCACTTTCATATTTGCAGTTGGTGAGGTTGATCCACAGTCATCTGGAAGAGAAGAGACACAGAACGAGGGACAGACATCTGCTTTGCTTCAGAGTCCTACAAATGCCTCATTACGCTCATCTTCCTCTCACCAAATGATGAGGACAAGTGAGGAAACAAAACCCCTGAAGAGCCTCCAGGACAAGCTGCAGAATCATAACTGTCTGGGCGCTCAGAGGTAATGTACCTGTGGAAGAACAAATGGACGAGATGCTCTAGTAAAGTACCTCTTTTTGCTTTTCTTCCTCTTCTTGGTGATGGGTGGCGGCAAGCTGCTGCAGGCCTCAGTTTGGCTTTCGCCACCCCCCCCCTCCTCCTGCAGCTCATATTTATGTGCGTCTTCATTTTTGTCTGGGCTGTCTACAGGTAGACCCATCCTGGATGTGCACAAACAACAATTTGACTGTGAGCCAGTGCAAAAAAAAAGCTTTATATTATGTGACACACAGCAAAACAAAAACAAATGATGCTGTTCCGTATTTGACGCTCGTTTACCCTGGCAGGCTGTTAATGGGATGTGCAGCACAGCCTCACAATGAAATTCAATCAAACAGAACAAAGAACATGCTGTAAGCGCCAGCATGGACTCATGTTTCCGTTTCCATTTCTCTCATCAGGTGAGTGCTCTGGTTGTCGGCACACTGTCACACTCCACCATTCAAGAGTTATTGTGGCAGGACGGATACCAACAGTGAGTGCAACAAGAGCGAGGGGGGGGTTAACGGCAGCCATGACTTTAATTTTCATGCTTTTCATAGTCTGGGTATAAAAGAGACACCAAGAGAAGTCAGTGAAGTAACCGATGTACTGACACAAATTAAAATATCACAACCTTTTCAGTCATGACAGCAATAAGACTTCATAACATCTGCACCACTGGCTGACTGATTACAAACAGCTGTATAATCGCTAATTACTAATTTGCACTATTTTCATACTTCATAACTTATAAGTCATATCCATTGTCTATATATTGTATTTAGCCATTAAAAGTATATTTCTTTTTTTAATTCTGCTTTACATGCTAGTGTCCTTATGATGGCTTTTATAAGCAGTCCATTTTCTCCATTTTTCACTTATAATCACAAACCGCTCCTCATGTTGTGTACTTTTCATGTCAGGTTTGTGAAACACAGAATGACATTGTGTCTTTGGTATTTTATGGACCAGCATCTTCCCAAAAACCTTCCCATTTCCTGACACTCCCTAGAATAGTGTCTGCAGCAAAAAGCATTTTTAAAATGTGACACCAGTGAAGTGACTGATCCCTTTTTATCATAAGTGAAGTGCACTTTCATCAATAAGATGAATGCAACTTCTCAGCCTCATCACACCAAACAGGAAGCAAAACCAATACCTTTTAATTTATTTATTTTTTGTTCATGGATACTCTCCCAATGAGCAATGCACAAATGAAATGGAGGAGTTAAATAGTGGATGGTGTTGAAACGGCTCCAGAGTGATCTTATAAAACAAAAACAAGACATCAATCAAGACTTATTTCTTTCTATTTGTAACTTTCCAAAGTCAAAGAGTCACTTTCTGTTAGGATCAAGTGGTTGTTGTTGATTTCTTTGCATAGTGACTCCTAGCATATACTAAGAAGCATTTAGTGATTTGGAACTCTGGGACTAATTCTTGAACTAAATGTAGTCATAAATATGTGTAACAGTCTCACTGCAAGCCATTAAACATTTGTTGAGATATTTCATTCTAAACCAGAAATATGGACCTCATGGTGGAGCTAGAGGGAAGATCAAAGGATCATTAACTTCACTGAGATTCACCTTCTGGGGACCATGAATGTCTGTGAATATATTAGTGACAATCCAGCTGATAGTCTGGACCACAGTGATAAACTGTGATCCACTGAGAGAGGGAGCTGCCTCCAGCATGACTAAAAATCTAAAGTTTACGGAAATAAACTTCAGGGATGTTTAATGCTCTTCATCTGTTGTCTGCATGCCGACATGAGCGCTGCAGTTAAAAAAAAAAAAACGCCTCATCTGTTGGCCTCAACCTCCTATCTGATGTCTTGTAGGGTTGAAGGTGAGGTCAAATTAATTTGTGGTAATGGTTGTGATCGAGGTGGCGGTCAGGAGGGACATCGCGGGTCCACTGTGGGAGGTTACGGTGCTCGGTAACAGTATTCTGATCCAATGATCTGGATAATCCTGGCCCTGAACCGTGAGCTTCACGCCGAGCCGAGACGCCCCGCTGACCTCAGCCCGGGTACAGTTACAGCCCCGCAAAGATTTCTCCAAGGTCCAAGGTGCAGCAACATCACGCTCATGGATACCACCTTTTGTATGACCTGTCCTCCACCAACAATGACTTAGTTAACTGCTCCCTGTCACTACATACACCTTGACATGCCAGGCCAGCTCTTACTATTGTTTCCTTTAAATACTAACAAACAAACTGCAGCACTGAACAGTAAAATGTTCAGAGGGGACGCACTGGGAACTTTAAACATATCTACATAACCCTCGAATTGTCTTTGGGTCAATTTGACCCAGGAGGAATTAAAAAAAAAACATGTCAATGTGTCCTGCCATTACAAAATGCTTTCAAAACAGTATTCTGACTGAACAGTTACATCCTTTTCTAATTTGTACATTCTCTGATCTCAAATAGAGCAAAATTAATTCAAATATGGTTTTTTTTGGTCAAAAATGAGGCAAATTTCAGCTTAAGTCATTATTTTGGCTACAAATTAAAGAAATGTAATACTTGTGGTAATGAGTTGGAATGAAGATGGCTGAACAGGTCTATTAAGCCTCTGTCATAAACTGTCAACAGACAGAGTCAATTTAACAGGAAGACAAACAAACCTTTATATTCTGCATAAAAAGGTGCCTAATTTGCACTAATAGGAAACAGGAAGCAACTCTTTGCACATTTGAGGGGCAGCAGAACACAAATTAGACGTTATTATATATATAGATAAATTAATATGAGCTAATTTTCTGTTAACTAATCGATTATTATGAGACATGCTGGTTTATTGGCTTCACTCCACAAAACTGACAGTCTAATGCAAAAAAATCATCATCATCTTGTCCTGAAGGTTATAATGTTCAGTTTCAGCTATCTGTACCTCATAAACTGGCAGCTGAGTAACTTTATTTTTATGTTTTTGTTACTCACCTGCACAGTTAAGCCTACATTTGTGAGGACAAAGGTGTTGGAAGATGCTGCCTGTCCGTCCGTCTGCCTCCACGCTCCTTTGACACGCAAGTATTCGCTTCAAGAGCCCTTTAAGACGCCGTCACTTTCCTCAGCAGACAAACCAGTGAGCCACATCTCACCATCTGCCTCTGAAAAAAGAAAAGAGAGAGTAGATTTGTATCATCACAAGGATGGCTCAGCTCAGATTGACTTACACACTCAAGCAACGGCCCAGCGGTGGATCTGGTGACCAATTAGAAATTGTGGGGACAAACACCTGATCCCTCCTGACATGATGGAGAGAAAATGAGCAGGAGCTCTCAGCAGGGAGCGAGAGGAGAGGGGATAATCCCTGATATTTGCACACTGCAATAGGAGAAGTGTTCATCAGCGCCTCGAGTTGTTAGGTTTAAATCTGTGCTGAAATGTGCTGTGGCAGTGTGTGGTGTGAGTGAACAGGCTGGACATCCATCCTGTTGGCCAAGATGAAACAGAGAACCTTCAGTTGAAGCTTAGCCTTCCATTGAAGACATTAAAAATGGAGCACGTGAGGAGGAAATGCTGGTCAAAGAAGAAAAAGAAAGTTAACAAACTGGCAAACATGTTTCCTAGTCGCCATGACAGCCAACCAGGTATCAATCAGGTAATGTGGTAGGACAACACAGGATGGCAAAAACCGTGATCAAGCTACAGTCTTGATAGTGCTGAAACTATTTCTTGATCAATCAGTCACTCAACATTAATTAATCATCTGTTGACATCCTACCCTCTTCCACACTCACTTATTTAGGTTTTATCTTCCTGCTGATGCTCTACAGTGCTGATGTAGGCGGCTCAATTGACAAGACATGATTGTATGTGCATTTATATGAGTGCAAACCCTTTGTTTAAGTGTGTATGAGAGAGAAACATGGACAACAGGAGCTCTCATACAATTACAGAGCAGGGCAATTATAATTTAATGCGACAATGGTGTATCTTTAAAGAGATATTAAAAGCCGGAGGGCATTTTCTATTATGAATGACTAAATAGTGTCCCAGGTGTGTTGTTAAAAAAGACAAAGACAACAGTCTGTAAATAAGTACAGCTTTGTGAATTGAATCAAACTGGTGATTAGCTTTCAAATTCTGCTCGACAAGATCAGCACCTGCCATTTTTTTCCAGGTGTTAACACCTGCTGGAGACACATTATTAACAAACTGATCATGCCTAAAGTCTTGCCAGGAAAGAAAGAAGGTGGAGAAAATGTGCAACTAGATGGGGAACCAAGTGTTGGTCATGTCAGTTAGCTAATTGAGTTAGCTTAATGAGTTTTTGGCGTCGAATTAAAAAGTAAAACATATCTTATGTATTTTTTATTTTACCTGATCAGCGCATAAATCCCCTTAAACAACAAACACTGTTTGAACGGGTCAGTGCCCTTTAACACTGTTAGCTAACAGCATAACTTGTAGCTAGCTATATGCTAACCGCCTATATGTTACGCTGTGTTGTTGCTATGGTAACGGAACGCTGACTACCGGCTCAACAAACGGTCAACTTTTAAACGACTGAAACCGCCATAAACGTGACATTACCGGTGTGTCCTCTGGTTCCCGGTCAGCAGCCTTGTGTCGTGCTGCTGCTGCTGGTGTTGTTGTTGTTGTTGTTGTTGTGGTGATGGTGGTGTTGTTATGGTGGTGGTTTACTTGGCTTGACGCAGGATGGAGACGTAATCTCCAAATGTAAACATGAATGAACTCCAGCGGTACGTTTTCCAAATAAGGACGGTAGCTAGCGTGACCAAACTTCCTCTGTTCTACCGTTTCCCAAAAATCTCCAACTACCGTCACACTCTGTAAGTTGGAACCACGTTTGAACTTCCGTGGTCCGAGCCACACAGTTTCCAGATGTTTCGGAAGTGTTCGGAGAGCACTCGGATGCATTCGTTGCTCAAAGCGTGTCAACGACAGAAACGTAGCTTTATTTTCATTAAGCCATCTTCAGCAGCTTTGGGAAATATTTGTCAACATGATCATGTTCCCTACTCATTGAACAACCACTGACTGCAGTTTCTGACATATAATTAATAGATTGAACATACAAATATGGACATCTAGCCTATAAATACCTGCCTACAGCTTCTATGACACACCGTGGTGGGATAGGACAGGGATTCGACCATGAACACTTTACTATGTCAACAGACATGGGTTCAATTCCTCCGGAGGGCGATTAGATATTTTACTTTTGCAGGCAGATAAGATAAAAATTAGTAAAATGTCTGACATGGTAATCGATTACCGAGTTGTGTTTTTGCATTTTTTTTTAAGCTTTAACATCACTTGTTTTGGTCACTTCCTTATTCAGTTGGACTGCTTTAATGATTACTTATTTTCCAATTAAAAATCTAATGTGTAAATGTATGTTACTCACTGCCATTTGCAACTGCACTGTAACTGTCAGACTTTTATATTTCTGTTTTTCTTTTTATCTCATAGTCCATCAAAAATACACCTCATATTATTATCTATTATCATATTTTATAATAATCTGCACCTTGCATACCTCTTATGTCTCTATTATAGTATATATTTTGGTACTTTATATGTCATTTTTATTTTTTTTATCCTCCTGACCCCTGCATGTCCCTATGTGTTTCCATCTTTCAAGCCGCTGGAACTGTGAATTTCTCTGTGAGACGAATAAAGTATTTATCTATCTATCTATCTATTAGTTGTATCAAAGTTGTAGGTTAATCTGAAACTTCTCGGGCTACACAAACATTTGTTTTTAAAACATAACTTGCATCTTTTCACCTCAACTGTGAGGTGAAAGTTAAAGTGACATCCTTCATTCATGCTGTAGGTGGGGATCATGCATCACAGGGTGCCCAATCCTGACATTTCAAGCCCCAAAAAGAAGAAGAAGAAAAAGACATGACGTCACCTGAACGAACTTTCTTTTTACACTCTATCCCAAAACGAACCTTCAACGACAGCTCCATGCTATTCGTTTGAAAGACACAACTTTCCGATGCAACTTATGATGCATCGCTCCAACTAAGCTTCTAGGAAACACGTGCGTCATTCAACGAGCAGCTGACCAGGACTCAGATTAAAGTCACTACAGGAGGCTCTGGATCTGGCTGCAGAGATAGAGATGCTGTGCTCTGCATGTGAGGACATAATGAAGGTGAGATCCCAAAACACAACAATGTTATTCATTTTAACACAAAACACATTAAAACAAAACACAGAATCACTGAGCAATGTCTAGATGTCCTAATTTTAATGATAGATTATTATTGGCCATTGCAATTGCACTTCAGCTCATTTAAATTTTATAATTTTAGTTTCAGTTGCCTTTAATTAACTAACATTAATACAATATTAACAATGTGCAAGAAATGATGAGGGCAGCAAACTTGGATTCGGTTTTTGGCAATGTTAAAGTAATATTAATATGAATGTAAAAGTGCCCAAATTGTGTAGTATGGTTGATATATTAAGCTTGTCATGCACAACTAATAAGCAAAAATTCAACCAACAGAACACAGAGGTTTATCCTAATATAAACGTTGACTGTGTTACAATTATAAGCGGGTTTCTGTTCAAAACAGACAGAAAGGGATTGGCTCCCTCTTGTGTTTGTACGTCTCAATGCAGGATAAAGGAAGAAAACGAAATGGCATACATTTCCCACAATTCAGCACAGGAGCCTGCCTACAACGTAACAACTAATGCATTCTAAGTAATCGGAAATAAGACGCTTTGATTTGGAGCCTTTGTTTTTGTGCTAAAAGTTTATAATGTGTCTGCTAAGTATTTTTTACCCATCAGTTTTGTAAGGTATATAATTATATCATTATTAATTTAATAAATCCTTGGATATTTGTCAAAAAAAAGGACTACTTTGCGTGCCTTTAATGTTATGTCGTATTTAGGAGCAAGTTTTGATAACAAATGTCCGAGGATCACTTGAATGCAGCACAGGGGTTGTTTCCGACCAGTGGAGCTGACGGTTGAAGTCGGTGTTGTGACAAGTGACAGCTAACATGTAAGTTTGATGTGCTTACCCGAAAATATCATCAAAAATATATGTTTGTGAAGACTTATTGTAGTGAAAACTGTTCTGTGTATCAAAGTAAACCTTACATAATGTTTCGGGTGTGGTCTTTTTTGGCTAGCTAACTTTCAGGTTTCTTTATTTTTACGTTTTAATCAAGCTAACAGCCTCTTAAAAGTTTATCCACCTGATTAAATGTCATATCCGGGGAGAGGGGACTGCTTTTAATGTGACGTCAGGTAGTTTTCAGCGCTGGGAAAAGTGTTTTTGAGTTAATTATTAATGCGTAGTCACTGTGGAAAGAAGTGAAACTAGATTGTAGGAGAAACAACAACAGGAAGAAGGAAGACTGTGAAAACACCTGCGAGCATCAGTCAGGCTCATGATGGGTTTCATGTCTGTGTTTACTGGCTGCAGCTGAGCATGGACAGCTCCAGAGAGGCGGACACAGCACACACCTTCTCCCAGGTGGTGTTCACCGACATCCCGCACTCTTACCCCCCGTCAGGCCCCGTCACCTGCCGCTACAGCCTCAGCGCCACCCTGCAGCCCAACCCCCGGGACTGGGTGGGCATTTTCAAGGTGAGCAAAACCAGCCAGGATCTAAATAAAGAGCTTTGAATGGGCTCTGCTTCCTCCAGTAGAAGAAAAAATAAGATGACAAGGGTCATTTAAGTCATTAGATTGACAGACTCTACACATAATGACTGAATAAAGCAAAATATTCCATATTCAGTATCTCAAAATTATGATAAACTTTGTCAGTATAAAGCGCAAGTAGCTCAAAAATAATGACTGAATAAAGGAAAAATATCTCACAATAATGTGCTGCAAAATATGATCAATGATGAAGTATCTCAAAAATAATACCTGAATATAGCAAGATAAGAAGTCAGCATCTCACAATATGACTTTGTGTCATTAAATAATGATCATAATGATGTAATAATTTGTGTCATAAAATGAAGACTTGATATCTCAAAATTATGGTAAGCTGTGTCAATGTAATGACTGAATCACAATAATGACTTAGTAAAGCAAAATACTTACTTAATATCTTGAGATTTGACTGTGTCATAAAATCATGACTAAGTATCTCAATATTTACTGAACTTATTTACTTGTTAACTTTACCAAAATTATGATTTGGCGTCTCAAAATAATAATTAACGTTATCATGGTGCATTAAAGGATGCGTTTCTTGGGTTTTGTCCGATCCTTTGTCGTGCAGGTCGGGTGGAGCACGACAAAGGATTATCACACCTTTGTGTGGGTGGAGCCGTGTCTGGATGTGGTGCGCCCAGAATGTGCCAGGCAAGCTGTTTTTAAAGGTAAGGAACGGTTTCACCTTCCTGCAGGGTGATAAAGCTCAGTCATGTTTGTAATGTACACTCTCTGAACACTCTGAGTGTCTCACGTGTAAACAAAATCAGTGCTTCCATCTCTCAAATCTGTTTTTATGAGCTGCTATGAAGTCTGTTCTTGACATAAATCTACTGTTGAGTTGCTCTCAGCTCATATATTTACAGTTTCAGACCTGTGGTTCCCAACATTTTAGACACCTTAAATCAATAATATCATCCTCAAATTTTCAAGAAAGCCAGAAAAAATAAACATAATGTTGTGTAACAGAAATATATTTTATCTTTTAGCGGCAAAAGCTGAAACAATAGCAAACATTTGACTTAAAATGAACAGAATTTTGTGTAATTTTTTTGTGTATTTATTACTGTATTGATCCTATTGATCCTCCATCCTAAACAACAATAATAAAGTTATTATTTCTATGACTATTTCCTGTGACATTGACAAGAACAAAAAATATTGGCCGTTGAAATACTTTTGTAATTTGGACAGCCATAGTTATTTATCAGTTTAGTCTATCACCAAAAAATAAGTCAGGAAGGAACAATTTTGATACTAAGTTGTTCTTATAAGTTAATCTAATTTTTCCTCCCAAATGAGAGGATTTACTGTCTTATATAATTGTAAACAGAATATTTTGGGGTTTTGGATTGTTGACCAGCAGCGTTCAGTCATAATGTTGAGTTTTAAGTAATTACAACAGACACTTGTCGAAGCTTTTCTGATAATCGACACATGAAATAATCTCCAGCAGCAGCAGCTCTGTTTAGCAGTACTTCACTATAATGTTGTTTCTGCTGAGTCACTCTTACTGTTTCCGTCCCGTCAGAGTACTACCTGCCTAAAGATGAGATCGACTTCTACCAGTTCTGCTACGTCGACAGCACTGGTCAAGTCCGCGGCGCCAGCACTCCTTTCTGTTTCAAAAACCCGTCGGAGCAAATGATGGAGAGCAGCCCGGATGACGACCTGCTGGTCATCACAACACAGGTATGAGGAAAGTGACTCTTCAGCAGCTCAACACATCATCAGTAATGTTCTTCTGTGTGTTTAATCAGACAACAAGAGACTGATGTGGAAATACTTACATCTGGTATTTTTTAGCTTGCTGTCGGCTTCTTGAGCTCTGTGTAAAAGACACAACTGTGATGTGATGAAAACCAGTGATGGCATGTAACTGAGTACATTTACTCAAGTACTGTACTGACATACTTCAAATGAGCATTACATTTTAAACAACTTTATCAGAGTTCTTGCACCATTTTAAAAGTCAAATTTAATGCTTTTTAAGACCTCAACAGATATAATTTAAGACCCAAAAATGTCATAATACATTCTTTGGTAGACATGTTTTATGGTTACAGTATTATAATCTTCCAGTAATGTACAAATTATCTCAAATTGTCTCCACATTGATGAGCCACAACATTGAAATATGCTTACATGTATTTGTTAGTCATAAAAACAAAATAATATTATTATTCTGTATATTAATAATATTGTAAGGAACCACTTTTCAGTACATTTTGTCTGTAATACTGCTTTACTCTTATTTAATTAACCTTTTGAATTGAAAGAATCAAATATTTGAACTCATAAGAGATTATTTATAATAATAATAATACATTTTATTTATAGAGTGCAGAGACACTGCACAATACAGATTTTTTATGGATAAAACAAAACATTTTGACATCATCTAATTCAGCAGGATTTGTTTTTTTATTTACTGAAAATGTGCTTTATTCCTCTACAGACACAGCAGTGTGTTTTCAGACTGTCTTTACGTTTATTTTAAGCGCAGGATTAGAGTGCTTCTTTTAGCACCGATGAAAACAGTCTGAAGGCAAAAGTAAACAAAGCTTATTATTGATTTGATGTGTTTGTTTGTTGGACCCAGGAGCAGGTCGAACAGAGCGTTCGAGAGAAGGCTGAACTGCAGAGAGAGCTGGATCAGATGAGGGAGGAAAAGGAGACCTTAAAAAATGACCTGCAGCAGGAACAGCAAGAAGCCGCCAGCCTGAAGGTCAGTAAAGATGATCAACATGTGCTGATTGTTCAATAGAGAGAGAAACTAGATCAACTGGACTTTGATATTTGACACAGTGTGATTTGTTTCCTCAGGGGCAGAAAGAACAGAAGGAGAAAGAAATGTATGAACTGCTCAAAGAAATGGATCAAATGAAGGAAGAAAATGAAAACCTGAAAAGCATCTTACAGCAACAGGAGAAAGAAACGGACACTTTAAAGGTTTGTTGTTTTTCTAATGTGTGAAATCGTGTTTGACTGTCAAAAGTAACGTTGGTGTTCCTACCAGGAGCAACGTGACGAAGCTTCCAGACAAAAGGAGGTAAAATCTTTTCACCTCTTTAAGCGTCATCGCCTCTGATAACGTCATCATGTTATTTATCAGCTGTTAAAACGTTTCTCAGGAGAAGCTGGAGCGAGCTGTGAAGAAGGTCAACCAGCTGAAAGAAGTGCGTGAGGAGCTGAGAGGGAAGCTGGATGCTCAGAGTGTGGAGGTTTCCGTGTGAGTCACGTTTTATTTCTGCATTAACTTGTTACGTCACGTTTTCTGGTCACTAACAGCCGTTTTTCTTTTTGTGCGTTTTAGGCTGAATTCCAAACTCAGAGAACAAGAAAGGGAAGTGTTCACGATGAAAGACAGCATCCAGCTCCTTCAGGTGAAGGGATAAAGCTGGCTTTATTTTAGGTTTTATTAAAAAAAAAAAAAGAAAAGAAAAAAGCTGAAAAAAATCCCTGTAGCAGCTGGTGAACAAACAAGAGTGCAATGATTAATCACTTGCCAATTATTAAATTAATCTCTAATTTTTTGGGATAATTGATTAATTGGTTTCAGTATTTTTTTAAACGAAAAAGAAGACAAAAATCTCTGATTCCAACTTCTTCAATGTGAATATTTTCTGGGTAAACTGAGTATTTTTGAGCCGTGGACAAACAACACTGATCCAAATTTTGTACATTTTTTATAGACTAAACAAAGGAATTGATCACTTGAGATCAGTGGTAGCTTCACACCCACGAAAATGGAATCAGGGAAATTTCTTACACAAATTCATCAATTGTCAAAATAGTTGGCGATTACTTTAATAGTGATTAATTGCTGCAGCTCTTTTTGGGTCCAGATAGTATCCTTCTTGTGATGAGTGCTTGTTTTACCTTTGACAGGTTGACCTTCAGAGCAGTGAGAAAGAGAAGGAGCGTCTCTCTGCAGAGCTGCAAAGGATGCAAAGTGTCGCACTCGACATGGATGACGTGAAGCGAGAGAACCAGGAGTTATGTAGGAGGCTGTCTCAGCAGGACTGTCCAGACGAAGATCTGAGGGTGGGAACATATTAAACACAAATAATGAAGTGACCGCTCCTCTGTGCTGAACGCTTGCTGCCCATCCTCTTCAGGTGCAGTATCAGACTGTTGTTAGCCAGCTTCAGGATGCTCAGGTGAAGCTGCAGGCTGAGAGGGAAGAGACCAAAAACACTAAGAGACATGCCGAGTTTCTGGACAAAGAGCTGCTGCAGGTCAGGGAGCAGCTGCAGAAGGTGATGGCATCATGTGAGCAGGTACAACGGAGGAGTAGCAAACAAGATGTAAGTGAACTCTGCAGGAACCAGACCTGGTTTAGATCCTCTGGAGCTTTAGAGTGAAGAGATATCTGAAAGCTGCAGCAAACACTGACACCATATTTAGTGTGAATACAACAGTTTCTGGATGGTTCTTCCTGTTGAAACATGACGACAAAAGCAAAAGTATCTGTGGCGCTTCAAAACAGAGGTTAGAATAAGGAAAAGGGGAAACAGAGAAAATATGAGGCATGGAAGACAAAATATAAAAGAGTAAAAGCAAGTTTACTACACGCAAAGAGAGGAGGATGAAGAAAATAGAAGTTTTTTTTAAAGACATGGTCCAGAGAGTAGTTGATTAATTAAATAGTTTATAACCAACATGTCTTAAATTAAAATCCAGGTAATTAGGGTCTTAAATTGTCTTAAAATTACCGTAAATTTGCTGTAGGTATTCAATTTTCAGATGGTGTGTTTAATGCCAATAGGAAAACACAGCATTCAGAGATTTACTGCAATTTTTGATGTTATTTTGTTCACTTCTTTGTTCCCGAAAGTTGTGAAAAAAGTTAAGTGTTATGCCTTCAATTTATATCGTTGTTACAAGTGTTAAAGGGCTGAAAAAAATTCATTAAAAAATATTATTTAAGATTAATAGGTTAATGGATTTTTTTTCCTGATAAATATCAATATTGGCATCAGCCTGAAAAACTCCATATTGTCAGGCCCTACAATAAATTGACTATTTTCTACCAATAAAGTGTTATAACATTTTTAGATCTTAAATTATATTTGTTGAGGTTTTAAAAAGTATTAAATGGGACTGTTAAAATGGTGCAAGAGGTGCAGGTGTTCAGCTCTGGGCATGTTTTTTTTGGCAGGTTGACCTGATGACCATCATCACACCTCACTGATGCTCTTATAGCAGCAGATCATGGGCCAGTTTCAGATGTTCAGCTGTCCACGCACTAAAACCTGAGGCTTGTTTGCCTTCTCTGTTTTCCAGCTGCAGCTCGCAGAGGCTCACGCAGCGATCGCAGATAAAGACGCCATCATAGAGGAGAAGGAGCACATGATCCTGCTGGAGAGACACGAGAAGGAGGAGCTCACCAGAGAAAACCAGGTACGGTTCAGAAGATTCGCTTTGTGATTTCAGACTTCTCGTTTGTTCAACTGCATTTATTCTGTCAGAATCTGGTCAGCGATATCGAAGCGCTACGCAGAGCTTATGACGACCTCCAGGCAGCTCCCAACAGGCAGCCTGACGCCGCCTCGCCAGCCACCGATGACTGGCAGCAGCAGGAGAGTCCTGAACAGGCCGAGAACCTGTACGAGAACATCGGTGAGTCATCATGAAAGATCAATCCCAGTGTGTTTCACGTGCAGTACAAAGGGCAAGGTTACTGGCATTTACCCCACTTAGCCCTGGTGGTGTGTTGAGATTTACCCACCGGAGGTTTTTCAAAGGTCAGAGGAGTTTCCAAAAATGTAAAAGGAACTTTTCACATGACTAGACGGTTGGGCTGGGGGCGATGTGATGACATAACGATCAAAGATTTTGCTGTAAATTGGTCAGTCATTTTCCAGGTTTTCCAGGACACGTGGGAACGCTGCTTTACTTCAGTGAGCTGGATTGCTTTTCAAATTTGGGATTTTCATGTGTTCTGTGTAACAAAGTACCTTTATCAGATATTTAATTTGTTGGATTTACCCCCAAAAAACAGTAGTATCACAATAAAAATATATATTAATATTGTGTCACTAAACTAAACCCCCACTTCTCCTAACAAATTATTTCCAGAAAGTCAGGAGTCATGGATATCAACAGCGCTAGAATAACAATGAATAAAGCACAGTTGTTTTAACAAATCTGGTGTTTTTCTTTGCTTGCAGGGAGCGCTGCAGACACGGAGGAAGAAGAGGTGAGTTCACTCATTCGAGTCCAGTTTTAGTAAGAAGCTCATAAAAGTCCTAGAAAACATGATGTCATTGAGCCATAGCTGCTCATCTCTGGACGTTCACTCACAGCTCCACATGTTTACCGTTTATTTTCCAAACATAATCCGCTCCCTATTTTGTTACCACTCCTGACTCCCGTCTCTATTTCTGCCCCCGGCAGGCGCTGGTGTGTCGTCACTGCCAGGAGAGCTTCCCCTGCATAACCCGACACGAACTGGAGCAGCACGAGCAGAGTCACCGAGTGTGTCCCTTCTGCACCATGATCTGCGACGGCATGGACCAGTCCGTCTTCGAGGATCACGTCTACGGCCACGAGCTGTGAGAGCGCCGCCGCTGGAGGCAAAAACAAACTCTGTCTTACAAGTCGGGTGGTCACGTGTAAAAGGACCACACCGTTACTTTTTGCACACTGTAACTGAAAATTATGCTGCATTTACATCACGGCTGGTCGTTTTCCAAAGCGTAGCTTCTCAGAGTCAATAATGCAGAAACGATCCGCTGGCAGAGACATGAAACCTGTCTGAGTTACAGCACTTAATCCATCACAGGGAACATCACGTCCTCGTTTATTTTGGTCGTCAGTGGTTGTTAATGCAGCTGGGCTTCGTTTGAAAAGGTTTCATGCTTCCAGTGTTTCAGTATCAAGAAAAAAAAACCAAAAACCCAAACCCAAAAACCCAAACACAATGTTTATGGACAGAGAGGCACAGATCTAATTTTTTAACCATATTCACACGTGCCTCAAGCCAGTTTTACTTTGCAGTAATTCAGCGGCGTTCGATGCCCAGCCCTGCACAACTCTTTTTATGAGGTTTAAGTACAACCATAAAGCACTTTAGTAAGTCACTGAAAGCTGGTGTTCATATTGCACAACCATGATTTTAAACAAGTTATGTTGTGCTTTGGAAAACTGCAGTAATGTGTATTTTAAGTTTAAAAAAAAAAAAAAAACATGCTTAAATAGTGGAATGGTCCTTTAAATAAACACCTTAAATTAGAGCTGTTGAAGTCAACACACGTGTATATATTAGGGCTATTAGCTAAAATCAGAGCGACACATTAGCTCTAATAAGCGCTGTGTTTATTTTTTTATTAATACTTAACGATGCTCTTTGATGGATTATTTGTTTGCTGAATTTCAGGAGAAGCTTGGACAGATTCAAAAAAATATGGTTAATCTAATTTTGTCAGCACGTTTGTAGTTACGACTGCGTTATTTTCCTTGATTATTTGAATGGAGTTGTGCTTCATGACCTGTTAGCACGTCTCTAGTAACACATTTTGGGCAGTTTGTCCAGGTAGAGTTACCGTTGCACAAGTTTACGCCGATTAATCGCATTAATGCGCCAATATCGATATCCCTACTTTAAATTTGAACGAACACTTTGTATGTTAACCACAGCTCTTCATTTACAGGATGACTTTGCACTTTTCTCTCTGCTCTGCTTTAACCAGATTCACCGTTTATTTAACTTCTGTTGATTTTAAAATGGGACTGACAGAATGAATTGTTGGTATGAGGCTCAGCGATGAAACAAGTATGAATGATTAAAGTGCATTTAAATGGACATAATAAAAACCAAGTGGTCAAATGCAGCTTGTTGTATCTTTAAAGGTTCCTCTTTATACATGAAAAATTGTGATAACATTGATCGGCCCATAACCTGCGACAGCAGCATCACTGAAGTCCATGTGCAGCTCAGTGTCTAATAATAGTCTCATAGAGTGAGCGCACTCGTTGCATAGAAGTCAGTGGAGGAACGTGTCCAGAAAGTGATCCAGCTCCATCACATGAGCCTGAATCCCCACCGGCTGTATTTTGTTTACCAACACGTCTCGGTTAAGGCGTCATCTGATTGGCCTCCTCTGGTGTGATGTCACGGGAGGTGAGCTCAGAGAAGAGGGCCGGCAGCCAGTACTGAGCTTCTCCAGCTGCCTGAGAGTCCAACCAGGCCAGGCCTTCCTTCAGCAGATGATCCTGTAAGACAATTCAACACCTCTTCAAAACTATTTAACACCACCTACAATTCAGTGTAATACTCTTTCTCTCTAAATAATATCATCCCGAGGTGAAAAAGTACAATATGTAGTCAGATAACAAGTTATAAATCTTTCTCCTGTGCTACATATGAAACAATCTATCCAGGACTGCAGCTAGTGATTGTCTTCTTGATTAATTATTCAGTCTTATATATGTTTAACAATTTCTCAGAGCAGAAAATGATGTCGTCATTTCCACCTTTACACAAAGAAAAACAATAAATCCTCTCATTTAATATGGTGAAACCAGAGGCTGCAGACAAATCAAATAATTGACTAATCATGGTTATAATTAATTAACCTGAACCAGGACAAGCAGCAGGAAATGGAGACGGATGAACCAATTTAGTTTTACTTATTAAAGTAATTTGCTCGTTATGAGACGGTGCCCTGCCTCACTAAGAACAGAGTCACAACAAACCCTATTTTATTTTAATATTATATTAACATAGACTCTTGCAGGAGAGAGAAAATATTTTGTAAACTCTTGTAAATTAAATTTAAACTGTGTTAATATTGAATTCAGTGTTTTTAAGACCTTCTTTGCCTGTTGCAGAGCATCAGGAGCAGGAGTCCATCTGTCGTATACAGTGACCTGAAATGAGCTGATAAAACACCTACCAGGACGTGACTCGCTCGCTCCTTCTCCCATTTCAGACTCTCCTTGATCTCACTCACTGTGACGAAGCCCTTTTTCTACGAATGAACAAAGAAACAACAGCCATGATCTCTCTCTGTTTGGAGCAACAAGTCCTTTTCAGACAGCAAATCTCTGAAATTCCTGCCTCCATCTGTCTGTTACAGTGATGGATTCTTTAGCATTCAAGCATAAAGCAGATCTCTGCAGATGTTGAGTTCAGACATGATGGGTAAAGCTACAAAGCTCGTGTGATACTTGGCCTGGAGGAAAATAGCGACATCAAGTGTTTGACTTGAAAACTTGTTCTGCAGATGGATTTTTTTTTTATTCCAGTGACTGAATTCTTAGCTCTTATTCCCCACAAAAAAGATGAAAAACACATTTTTATAGACAGATGTGAGAAGAATGTCACCTCTTTATCTTCTTTGAGCATAAAGGTTGACAAAAACCAATATCATTTTTCTGCGAACACTGTATTTAGAATATTCACTAGAATTTCACTGCCTTCTCTTGAACTACAGTCATTATGCAAATATTACATTTCTGCTGCAAATATTACAATTCATTCCATTTATACTTTATATATTTCTACATTTATGTGCGCCTCTAAGCCGAGTAACTCAATAAAATTTCGTTATGTTGCATAATGACAATACAGACTCTTGGATCTTCAAAAACCTACAGGATGCTCAATTCAAATAAGAATATAATCAGTCCCACAGCAGGGAAATCTGGAAATTCACGGGGAAATTCACCAGACTCCATGGACAAAATCAGTAATTTTAGTTTACAGAAAATGGGATTTGCCAGTATACTGCCACCTCAAAGTGTGCTTTATTTTACTTTGGTGAAAATTATGTGTTAATGTGTGACACCTGCTTTATATAATTAACCCAGGAGCTGCGTCTTACCTCGGCCAGCTGCAGGACTACAGTGTGATCCATATTGAGCTCAGCTGGGACAGACTGGACCAAGTAAGACCCACCAACAGGAATCATCCCAAAACCGTTCCCCATCACCTTCAGCTTCTTTATGGCTCTCATCAAGTCATCTCTGGGAGGCACATATTTCATGATTTTAATAAACCATACACCGTATACCAACATATGGGCAGGAGAAGATTCAAATGTTGAATTTTCTCTGAAATATTCAACTTACTGGCTCACGTCCTGAGCGTATTTACCTCTTCCCTTCAGTACTCTGTGGTGGAGCTCATCCAAAGTAATAAGACCTAAGAAATAAATAAAAAACATGTCACCATTTAAAAGCCAGACACAGTATTAATCTTGGAAATGGATGACTGGATTCATTGTATATTAGTGTTGACATGCAGAAAATAAGGGATGCAGTTAAGATCAACTGCCTCTGATTACAGGTTTTTGTCACCTCTTTATTACCAGTCAAACACACTGACAACCAATTCATTTTAACAAAAATTACACACCTCCGTTTCTGTGTTTCAGGGCCAGGCACACTTCAATAATCTGTACACCGAGCTCATAATAGAAGTCACCTACACCGAGCATCTCAGACCAGAAGCCTTTACCAGCTGTGGAGGAAATGAGGAAAGTTATTTAAAACATTGATTCAAACAGATTCCCTAAAGCAGATTATATTCCATAAGTTTCTCACAGGCAAGTGGGTCAACTCCTATGGTTGCACACATCTCCTGAAACTGAACCCTGAACTGTGGGTTCTTTCGGATTTCTTGTTTATGCTTGCTGGCAAACTCCTCCAGGTTCGACTTGAAGGTCTCCAGCTGCTTCGACATCTGGAGGAAAAACAGCAACAGGTGAGTAAATACTGAGTACAGGTATGTTAACATTGTACCAAAGGACAGTAATAACACACTTACATACTGTACACCACAAAAAAAAGTGCTTCTAATCTCAAAACAATGAAATGCTGTTGACATAAAAACTCACTTGGACAATTTGGTCCTCTGCAAGAACAGTTCCTCTCTCCTTATATTTGGCCTAAACAGAAAATGACAGAGACAGGTTAGATATGAAAGATGGTGCTGGAAGAAATAACACAAAATATAACATATATAACAACTGGACAAAACATTTAACACAAGATAAATGTGGACAATCAACTTTCTCCAGAAAAAGCAGTGACAATGCAAAGTGAAACCAAATTAATCCCAGATAGTGAGACGTGCTGACTAGAAGTAAACCAGAGCTGTATCTGGTTTAGCTAATTGTACTGTACATTACCAAAGTCTATTGGTATATTGAAGGATGTGTAGTGTGTGGATTGCATTATATTGTGATTTATGACATAAGAAACTGTATATTTTAATAACATTGTACAAGTAAAAGCCCAACTAAGTAAACTATGGAGTACATTAGTTTAATCTCAAATGGTATTGTCCATATCAAATAAAATAGAACTAATAAATGATGTCAAATAAGACATACTCCAAGCAAGACAATGGATCACTCATTCGTTATATTAAAGTATTAAAACACAAATAATTAAGCTATAATTATGTTAATACAGGCATGTACGACTGAAACTGTAACTCTTTAACTAAACTGACAGTTACAGCAGAACACAAAACGTCCATTAACAACTGTAATTCACCTCTGCCAGCTTCTTTTTGGCGATGGCTCCAGCACCAACTCCTCTGCGATGCATCCTGCTGATATCTGCTGCAAACTATGAGGTAAAATTAAACCACGACTGTTTTTTATCGAAAAACAGCAGCCGGCGCTTCAACGGTTAGCTTAGGCTAAGCTAACGTTAGCTGCGAGAGCATATCCTGTTTTGTCGTGGTAGTGCACAAAACGCGCTTATTTAACATCGTTAACTTTCATATTAGCAGCCCGATATTCCGAGTAAAGTCAAAAGTACAATTTTATGGAGAAATTTTAGCTGATTAATGCGATAAAATAGAGCTACATCAGTACAGCGGTTCCTAATTTGTTTGCTAGGGGAGTGAAATACTTCCTGGTTGGTGACGTCATCAAAGATGCCACAGCGCCCCTCAGTGTCCTGGAGAATATAGCAGGACAGTGTGGGACCAATAATAACAGAATAAAGCTCTTTATTCTGCTACTATTTAACCTTAAATACAGTTTTTTTTTATTTAAGGTTAAATAGTATGTAACAAGTCAATGTCCTGAAACAAAAATATTGCTTATTAATATGGTATAGGTTCAAAAAACTTTACATAACAGTGGGGAAACCAATGGGGAAATTTACATTGTTACAGCAGTAAAGTGGATTGTGCAACAACATAATAATAAAAATAAGAAGTAGCGACATCAGTGAACAAATTATGAACTAATATATAATATAAATAAATAGTGTGTAAATATCTAAATAAGCAGCTGACCAGATGGAAAACTGAGTCAGCAAATGTAGTGTTATAAAAGTATGAAGACTGAAGTAAAGTATAAGTACCATGAGAACTGTACTCGAGTAAAACCTCACATCACTGTTGGACAGAATGACCACAAACAAAATACAGCACAACTTATTTTATTCAGTCTGAAATCACTTTATTTTGCTGTGTTGTGATTTGTGCTGCAGAATTATTATTGAATAGGTGAATTAAATATTCACTACACACAAGATGATATTGAGTGTGTCAAATACAAATGCATGATTGTCATCCCAGTTTTTATCAGTATGAAAAGAAGGCATCAGGAAGCTGATGGTTTGCAGCCTGGAAGAACAGGAGGTGAGACAAGGTATTAAACACAGAATCGATCAGTTTATATGGTGAATAAAAGGGAAACAGACCTAAAACTTTCTTTTCAGCAGCAGGTCTCGTTCGTCCTCTGCCGTGGCAGCAGGTCTATGAGCAAACAGAGAAACCTTAAGTCTATTCTTCCTGATTTGATCCTTCAATCTTTCAATAACTCACCTGTTTTTTTTCTCCCGTTGGTCGAGCAGGAAATCAACAAAGCTCTTCTGCACCATTGAATCCATGAGTTTGCTGATTTCACTGGCGATGGTCGACTCAGCGTATCTTCTGCTCACAGGCTGCACTTCATCACTGACACTTGACAAATATGAACTCACATGACACAACTTCACACAACTTTCTCAATTCACTGTTTAGTTGATACCAGAAAATAGTGTCCTTCATGTGTCTTGTTTTGTCAAATCCAACAAACACAACTCAAATATATTCAAACACAAACCAAAGAAAAACTGAACTAGATAATTAAATGGCAGTTTTGCTTGAAAAACAACTCAAACATTTAATCTAGCATTAAAGTAGTTAATTATTGATGACTTAGTTTTAAGCAGAATAAGAAAACTGACAGCACAAAGCATTAACATTTATAATCCATTTCAGTGTTTTGTTAGTTCTTATTTCTTGTGTAAATTTCTCTGTTTTATCATGTTGTTGAGTATCTTTGAATTGCATGAAAGGTGATAAACAAATAAAGTTTGACTGCTTGAAGTAAAGATTATTCTGTGGATTATGTCTAACGGCTTTGTCTTGCTAGTCTTCATCAGTCCTGCAGTGTTTTAAGGAGACTATAACGTAATGTTAGAGTGTCTAACCACGTCTGTTCAGTGTTTCCTTTGTGCAGAGCTCCAAGCAGCAAGACGAGCAAAAGGTCAAACAGCATGATGACCTCAAAGCAAAGAAACAGAAATGTTTGATTACATGAGAGCTGATCAACAATAATGTCTTTACTTTCCTAACCTACAGTAGATGGGAAAAGGAGGAGTAAACATATATAATGCAGTTTAAATCAGAATAAATGAATGTGTAAGCATATATCCTTACCTTTAAATGGAGGATACCTTTAACAGGAATACTTAAGCAGCTTATCTTTGGTTGGCTGCCTTCAGAAATGGTCTTTTATAGAGTTTCCTCAGGAGGAATATGTGTCACAGCAGGAAACTGACCTAGAAAAAAACATTTTAGTTCCAGCAAATTAAAGCATTAATGAAACACAGGTACACATGTGACTACTGATAAGCAGTGGCATAATAAATGTGTTGAGTGAATTGATTTTTATGTCCCTGAAGAGTTGGTGCTGAGTTAAAAACCCACAGGAAAAGATTCACGCACCATTAAGCTCAAGAAAAAGTGTCTCTTTAGCAGCTTATGAAAAACTAATGGTTTGATGATAACACATGAGTTAAATGTAAGCGTGGGCCTAAATGTTCAGTAACAGGATGTTTGACTGAAGCTTGGAAATGTCCAACAAAAAAAAAATATTCTACAGAAATAACCTATAATCCATCTGTCTGCAAACCTTTTACCACTCCTACCAAGTATTTTTAACTTGTTGGAATGCTACTTTGACTAAAATATATAAAAGATCTGAAGACTTGTATTTGGTGTTGTGATGATTGGGAAACAAAATCATTAAGTTACATTTTTATTCAAATACTGGATCATATTAGACAAACCTAAGCATTTATTTAAAAACAACAATAATTATATTTTAGCATTAAAGATATGATTTTGATTAAAGAGCTTACACATACTGGTGGATCAACCAATACAGAAACTACTTTGGTAATCAGTAATACTGTTTATTTAGAGCAGTGGTGGTACACACCTTACACTGGGTGGAGGGATAATACATTCGTGAAGCTCTGTAGGTGTAGATGACAATAAAGCCCTTTCTATCTTAAAAGTACAGTATGTGCTTCTTAAATTGTTGTGAAGTATAAAGTAGCATAAAATATTAACACTAAAGTCCCTGGAATTTGAGTTTAAGCCTCAGTTCATCACACTCTGTCTCCCCCTGCTGGCTCTTTCCTCATCCAAACCTTCAAAACACAAGAAATGGCCATCCAACACATTACGCATGCGCAGTAGTCGGCGCTTTAACGCCAGTCCTAAGGAGGGAACATGAAGGCAGCTGCAGGTGGGCTTCAATAACAGTCGAGGTGAGCTCAAATACAACAAATACATGTTAGTAAAAACATTCCTGTCCGACCACGAGTGTTTCGTTACGTGGTCGTTACAGCCGCATCGCTCTGGGCGCACCTTTTGTTGGATAAACTAGCCGGCTAGCGTTAGCCATCCTGCTAGCTTGTTAGCTAGCTAGCTAGCTGTTATTGTTTTTCATGATTTCGCGAGAACCAAAATGGAGGCGAAGGCTCCCACCAGTGTCCTGCTCTGCCACTCCCGAGTCCTTGTCTGAAGTCTTCGCTCTGAAATGTCTTCCCTGGCTCTCCGCAGTGAGCCAAAGTCCTCCTAATGTGACCAGTTTGTGTCTGAATCACCGCCTGTCTGGTTGAACTGCGGTGCTAATGTAGCTTAGCTTCAATTTCAAACCCGGCGAGCGAATTTAGGAGGATGCCCGGATCAGCTTTGCTGCTTTTTCTGATTGTCCGAGTAGGATTAATGAGGTGCATATATTTTACCACCAGATCAAAGACAACATGCCTCCAGTAAAAAAAGACAATAACACGACAAATGTCTTTTGTCGTCTTTGTTTTGTAGGGCAGCTGCAGCAAAGCTCTCATGGGAGGGAGCTGTGGTTGAAATGCACCGCCGAGGCGCTGCAGGATGATCGGTCGTCGTGTTCGCCATGACTCTGAGGTCCACACTGTTTCCAAATACAGGATTCAAGCAGGACGCTGACACCATCGACTTTGACAAAGCGAATTTCGGATCCGCCACCAGAAGACCCGTGAGCCTCAAGAGGGAGTCCTATGACTTTATCACTGATGTCCGAAACACGCAAGGGGGTGAGATCCCGAGCAAATCAGCGGGCTTAGACCAGAATTACATGACAAGCAAAGTTTCCCTCGTGGCCTCAGCTGCAGAAGTAGTTCAAGGAGACAATAAAACTGTGGGGATATTGTCCCCTGTCAGACAAATGGGGGGTGAGGGAACCCCGGTGAAAGGTAAACCCCTCTCTGCTGACAACATGGATAACCCTCAGATGGCTCTGAACAATAATCCCAAGGATGCAGGTGCTGATGACAGTGTCAAGGGGGTAGTCCCTGGAGTCCTCGGCACAGCATCCATTGAGCTGTCCTCTGAGGGGAAGTGGAGGAACATCAGGAAGACCCCTGCGAATCCCCACACCCAGGCCAACTGCCTCCGGCAGATTCTCCTCCTCCAACTGGACCTCATTGAACAACAGCAACAACAGCTGCAGTCCAAGGACAAGGAGATAGATGAGCTGAAAGCAGACAAGGAGACAGTATGTCACAGTATCTTATTATCAGATAACAATGTGTTATGTCAGGTGTTGGTTTTGCAAGCATTAAAAAAAAATCATCTTTTGCAGCTGCTTGCACGTATTGAGCGCATGGAGCGCCGCCTGCAGCTCACAAAGAAAGATCCGCCTCGTGACAAGCGTCTTTTCCAGCCCCTGGAGCCATGGACCCCCGACAAAGAGGACATGTGGGATCTCGATGTCGAAGAGAGTCCACAGCCCAACGCAGCCAATCCGCTCCCCTTCAGTCGGGGTGGCAAAGGACAAAAGAGGTAAATGTCAGACTGGTAGTCAGTGCATCATGATTTAAAATTGTGCAGCAGAGGAGAAATTGCAGTCTGCTACGGTTCGTTAACGTCTTATAATCTGTATTTGTGCAAACTTATAAGAGGTAGAATTCTTGGCGTGGATTTGTTGTCATATTGTAGTAATTCCACTTCTTGTCTTTGCACATTCAGGAAAGCTTGCTTTGGAGATACAAAAGTCCAAAAATCACGGGGCAAAAGCATCAAGCTCAGCCCCCAAAAGCCTGAGACTCAGCCCAGCTCTCCCAATCAAAGAGAGCTGCGCAGTAAGGAAACCCCAGAGAAGACCATTCCCACCAGGTCGGGGGCAGAAAGGGACCTTATGCTCCCCTGCAAAGAGGAACCCGACTCGGGTTGTCAGATTGAAGACCTGCCATTCATGTCTACTACAGAGATGTACCTCTGTTGCTGGAACCAACCTCCTCTTTCTCCTCTACGTGAGACTTCCCCTAAAAAGGAAGAAGAGGTGGCCAGTGAGTGGACTCCTCATGTAGTACATGATATGCTGATTGTTTGTAAGCGTAACCTATATCCCATCTTTCAATCACTATATCCATCAAATGTCCTGCACGCACTATCCCTGAATAATAACTCCTTTCCCGTCTTTCTTCCTCCAGTTCCATCATGGAGGGAAAATCCTATTGAGCCTTCAGAAGAGGACGCCTCCATTAACCCCCCTGAGGTGACATTTCCCTGTTTGTGGGACTAATGAAGGATTATCTTATCTTATATTAAATGATGTCAAGTCTGCATCTGGGCTCACATTTAATCCAAAAACATGTGAATTAAAAGTATGAATTTGTCTCCTCATCAAGCCACTGGACGACAGTGTGTTTTTGAAGCGACACTTGAAGCTGGAGCTGGATGAGAAGAGGAGGAAAAGGTACCAAACACTGACTTGAGTCATGTGATTCGAGGTTTGAATAAAACTGTCCTCGTTCTTGAGTTTGACTGAAACTCAATAATTAGCTATAACTGTAATTATAAAATGAATTATGAGTTCAATAACAACTTTTAAACAACAAACCTCAAATACAAGCATCAACACAGCTCATAAAGCTTAAAATTCTGATGCACAAATGATGATAAAGTTGACTTAAAATAGTGTAGGTCAGAGATCAGCTAGTAATTATCATTAAAATCATTTCATATAATTAAAATAACAAAGTCAAATTCATCCTTTATTTGTTTTTTTATCTGCTATATTTATGTCTCTTCAATGCAAGTTACAGGAAGCCTTTTTTTATTTTTCATCGCAGACAAACAGATTGTACTACGACCAAAAACAATCACAACAACAATCGTCTGTGATATATCCTCCACAAAGACTCTCACTTTACATGTGGTGGTTATCAGATATGTGCTCAGATACTTAAGAATAAATTCATTTAGCATGAAAACACTAAATATATCTTCATCAACCAAGAACAAAACCACCAGTTAGTTGACTTAAATATGTACTCAGCTGTAACTTTGTAATTTTAAAGGCTTCAGTGTATAATATTAAGTCTGTTACGAATTTAAGATGTGTCACTCTTTTTATTGATCATCTGTGTTTCCAGGTGGGACATCCAGCGAATCAGAGAGCAGCGCATGTTTCAGCGTCTGCAGCAGCGCATGAACAGGAAGAAAGTCGTCGCAGAGACCGAGCCAGAGCTCTCGTCCTTCTATCCCGACACTGAGGATGGTACGTCTGCTCGAAACAACAGCTCGATATGCAGTGTCGCTGCTGCTTACCAACGTTAATGGGATGATTTTCCTTTTTTTTCTGCCAGTTGAAACCATAGTGATCACTCCCTTCTTGCCTGTGGTTGCATTTGGACGGCCGTTGCCCAAACTTTCACAACAGTAAGTTGGTGTTTGTCTTAAATTCTGTGTCATGTGTGATTAGCTCAGGCTAATCTAATCATTATCTGACTCTGCAGGAAGTTTTTAAGTATGTTTTCAAAAATAGTGAAAAGGTGATTTAAACAAATTTGTGGAAGAATAATGCAAGAAGGACGTTAAGTCAGCGAGTGAAAGCAGCTGAGATTTTGTGGCAAAAGCTTGTATGGAAGACTTTTCTTTTCCGATTTTGGGCATTTGAGTATTTCGTTGAGCTGAGCAGGGCTGTCCTTGACAAAAGAAACTTTTAGTCAACTAACAGTCAAATTGATTTCAAAGTTTCTCCACAAATGCATCACTTTAAATCTGGTGTTTACCAGAAATGTGCTCAGAGGTTTCTAAGAAATACAACATCTAGATTGAGGGGGGAAAAAAAGCATAAATAATGACAAATCAACAAAAGAAATCTTAGTTGACTAAGACTAAAACATCCCAAAAGTTGTCTAATTGACAAAAACTGATAACAGAATTAAAAGTCTGTTCTTCCAACAGATATTCCGTCACTTGCTTTTTGTCTCTGCCTCAGCTTTTCTACACGTCAAATTGAAAACTGGAACATCGAAGACTTGACGCTGAAACGTTTCTTTTTCCTGCAGGAACTTCGAGCTGCCTTGGCTGGACGACCGGAGCCGATGTCGCATCGAGGTGCCCAAAAAACACACCCCTCACCGGACCTGTCGGAAGTGAAGTCCTGTTGTGTGTCACAGCGAAGAGACGCCGCTCCGCGCCCAGATTAGAAAATGCTATATTTGTCTTGCCTGGTGGGTGGAAAGAGACAAGTCACCAGTCGCTATCTATAACTGCTGTTGCTTTCAGTCTGAGGTGTCACTGCTGAGCGGCTGCAGAATATTAGAGAAGAATGGGAGATAGCTTCATATTTCTGGTCCCATTTACACTCCTGAAAGGGAGATGAAACGCCTGATGCCACAAGTTTATGGTCCCTGTGTTAGCAGCTGTTGAAGATATAATGTATGAACAGTTATGTGCATGTCCTGTAACATGTTTAAAATACATTTTGTAACACCTGTACCATCCAAAGCTGGTTTCCCATCACTGTTTATGCGGCCGGCTGAAGCGGACTCTAATCTTGCTGGCACTCACGTGGGCTAAAGAAAGTTGTCGGTTGTCATTTTGACTAAAAGGCAGAGCTTGCGCTGTATGTCACGAGCAGTATGGCCACAGCGTTTGGTCCTGGCTCGTCCCACCACATTCATTCTCCCTAAGTGGGGAAAAAAAAAGCTGACTATCGTGCTGTGTATTGCCTTCATCATTGTTCACACAACAAAAAAATGCAATTTTATCAATGTTAAGTGTGCTATCAGGAGGTTTGAGCCACACTCAGCATGATTTCATATGTAAAAAGTTGCAGTTCTAGCCAATCCAATGTCAGAAAAAAATGAAGAAAAAGCAACCAAATGAATGTTCCGTGTTCCTGGTTTGCTTTCAGACAATTAGACAGCTGGTCAACTGAAACCTTCTGTTCCCTGTTTTCTTTCTGTTCGTTTATTTTTTATGTGAGTTGCATGGACTCTATTTAGCTGGTTCTTAAAAATACCATGGTAGCATGGCTTCACCTCTCCACTGGAGAATAACCTCTGCTCATCGGGCGACAGGAACTACAAAATCTTGTTCTTGACAGCATGACTTCTGGTTGCTGCTTCCATCATAACGCGACCTGATAATGACAAAGTACACTTTTGATCTTTGGTGTTGCGAATCGTTGCGCTTACATCTAGTAGATATTAAGCTAAGTCGTGTCTGTGTATGCATTTGGTCTCTAGTTATATGACATCGAAGGGAACCATTTTAGACGATAAATAAGCTTCCTAGCTGTAGTCTTAGCGATGTTTGCCAGTATGCTCTTTAACATGCAGCTGGTTGATCTCTCCTTCTGAGTTAGTCTCAGTGTTTGATTTCTGTCTTTTATTCCTTCGCTGCATTCGCTCTGCAACCTCTTTTCACGACATGATGCAACAGCTTTCTGCAGCTTCAACACTCAAACTGCCAGGCGAGCAGAGAAATACAGTTTTTCCTTTTCTGTACATAGCTTTCAGAAACAAATGTACATAAAACATGGCTGTTATTTTTTTATTATTTAATGTTGGAAGTGTTGAGTACATTCAATATTGTTCTATGATTGTATGTTGACAAATTGACAGTTTTGAAAGTTAAATTTTTTTGGAATAAAATTAACTTCTATGATACCTGGCATGTTGCTCTTTTTTTAGGCTGACATCGATATTGGAGAGGGTTTTGTTGATGTTCCTTTAGTGTTCATTGTTCAGGAGGTGGAGACTTAATGATTAAAAGCAGTAAAGTCCAGTTTCTCTGGTAACTTTGATCCTAAGAAGACCAGAAAGTCCTTCATCACATTTAAATAAACAGCTCAAAACCGCTAAAGAGTATCTTTAAAAAGCAGCTTCAAACTGAGTAACAAATATAAATTCATGACAGCGCAAAGTGTGTATCTCAGACTTTCCTTAAAAAAAATCTTACCAGATGACATCACTATGATATCATCATGGTTATTGACCTCCAGACCTACAAAAAAAAACTTGAAGCAGCCTGAATGTTTTTTCCCCATGCTTAAATAAAACTAAATTTCATTTGTGAAATGTCTTAAATTCAGACAACTGCCAAATTAAAACTGGAAAAAAAATGTTTATTGAATAAAGAATAGCGAAAACCAGGACAGTTTCTCCCAAAAAAATAAAAAATAAAACACCACTGACCCCTTCTTAATGTTTTGGTGAAAATCCTGCAGATTTCAAAAACATCACAGGTGGAACACAGGATTGTTTTTCCACTGGTGAAGAGTCAGCTGAACACTTCTGTCTGTCTTTCTTCCATTACATATATATATATAGACGTTTGTGTAAAATAAACTGTCCCATTAGTGAATTTAGACAGAAAAAGATGTTGAGATAACACTTTTGTACGCCATCTTCGTCACTGACACGCTGCCATCAAGGCTGAAACTGAATATTTTATATGATGCTGATACAAACGATGCCAAACCAGCCCGATGTACAAAAAGTGCTGACATAAAATATCCACTTTCCTTTTGGGTTCTTTCAAAAACACTTAATTTTTAGTGTTAATTCAACGTGTGTTAGTATTTACACAGTCTGTGAGATACATTTTCACTTTCAGAGAATTTGTGTCATTTGGCAACATCTTACACAAGACCTGTGAAGAATAATGACCCTTGAAGGTTTTTCTTTTTTGATAAAATACATAATACACGCATTAAATGAAAACACACCAGAACAGAAAACCACACAGCTGAAACAGCAGCCAGTTACACCTTCAAAAGAATCTAAACTCAGATATTTCAGTATGTTTGTATCTGTATTAACAGCTTAACACTTCACACTGTGCTCAATGTCTCCGGAGGTTATTCAGCCGCTCCTCCAGGTCGGCGTCTGCATCGGCCATGGCTGCTTGGGGCTCGGCCTTCTTTCCTGCGGCCACTGACAAGTTTCCTCCAGTGCTTGGAAGATCTGAAAAGAACAACGTGTGAAATACCAGACAAAAGACAATATGAGCATGTGCAGTTTACAGAGTTTACAGCATTGTGGTCAGAGTGTTTGATTTTCTTACTTGAAAGTTCATCGGACAGATTGAGACCCAGTTCGTCCAGCACCTGGGACACGATGGCGTCACTGTGCATGAAGCAGAGACACAATCACAAATTAAAGCGTCAGAAAATTGGAGGTTAAAGGGCATTCCACTGATTTAGTATTGCACCTCTATAAAATTGGGGGACATGCCAGAGATTTGAACTTAGAGCATCTTTAGCTTTAGTACTGTGAGTATCTCTATGTAAAACAGGACATCTGAGCTGTGTACAGTTACGAGAGGGATTGAAGTCAAATCCTTTTGACTTTTTTGACCATTTTTACATTTGGTTTTAACAGGTTAAACAAGATGTGTTTATGCATAAAGATTTTGTTACCTTCAGACGTAGAGTAATTATTATAATGAATACCGATGAGGTTTGTACCTAAATGTGGAATGACATAATCATCAGTGGGGTGTCGGTTACCTCTCCTCCTCATCATCTTCATCACCCATGGCATCGTCGATAGCGTCATTCATCATCTCCTCTTTCATGTCCATGATTTCACTCTGTCGTTCAAACTCCATCATGATCTTCTGGATCTGTGGCAGTTTCAGCTACAGAGGTGGAATAAATAAAACACTGTCAACATCAGGAGGTTTTTTTCTGCCAAACAGCATGTTTGTGTGAGGTTTTTTTTTTAACCTGTCTGTTCATCGTGGCCATGGCTTTGGTGACACCTTTCATAGCCTGCGCCATGCTGTTGTTGGACTTGAGTGTCTGTATCTTCAGACTGACGGCCTGAATGTTGGCTTTCATCATGATGAACTTCTTCACGTAGCGCCGCGTACGAACCAGATCCTTGGCCATGATCTTGACGGCGTCCTGCAAAATGAACACGCATCACAAAATCAGTTTGGGTTATGAATGATTCTCGTCTAATGAAACAAGCGTTACTGTCCTTTGTCTCACCATTTGTCCCTGTTTAGCCATTTTCTTTATGTCAGCGATGATCTTTTTCTCCTGCTGCTCCAGTTTCTGACGCTCTCGGTCCAGCTCTCTCATGGCTCGATTGAGCGCCCTCTGATTCTGCTTCAGCATCTCCTCTGGAGTCTTCCTCTTCCCGAACAAGAAGTCCATCTGTATGAATGCACCAAAACCAGACATCAATACAACCAAACTAAGCAAGTAGGTGTGTTAGTATTTTTGCCTTTCCTTTAAATAGATAGACACTTTCTTAATCCCAAGGGAAATTCAAGACATTGATAACAGTGTGTTGCTTGATTTTTTTTCTTTTTGAGAGATCTCCTCTTGTAATTATCACTATTTACACTATTTTAATCAGAGAAAATAATCATCAGATTAATTATTAGAGAAAATAATCATATAATAACAACTTATAACTAATAAAGTTAATATGTTTAAGTAAAAATCCTAGTTTTCCATGAAAACATGAGTAGCAGTGGATGGTGATGGAATATATGATAATATACAACAACAGTTTTGTTCTTGTGGTACCGAGTACTAACATTTCCATGTTATTGATTATATTCAGTCTAGGGTCGAGCCAATGACCTCCTTGCTTCCTGGAAACTGTTACTCAGCAGTGAGTTATGTGTCCAGAGGCCTGAGGTCTCTGTTCAGCCCTGTTTTAGCTCGGCTGTGCGTCTCTCAAATCTCTCTCAACAGCTCCTGTTAGTCGACCAGCACAGCTATGAAAGCCCGCTTTTATCACACCCAGCCCCGGTAGTGTGTCCCTCTCACCGTGTACCGAGCTCGTCCTTCAAGGATCCAGAAGGTAAAACTGTGTTTAAGGCGTCTTCTCCGTCTCCAACTCCACACAAATTTGAACGATTATTTGTTTTCCTCCCTTCACTTCCGCGTTGCGGTCAAGGAAATGACGTAATCACGTTTGCCCAACGTCCGTTTTTTTTCCGGCGTCACAGACGTCAAGCTGACGCCCTACAGGAAGACACACGGACCTTCACAATAAAATCCTTCATTCACGAATATAATAAAAACTCAAAAGCCTTTATTGTCATTTTATTCCAGTGAATTCAACGAAATTTGGAGTGCTAATCCAACTCGGTGCTTTTATACTACTGCTTACAAAAATCAGTAGTATAAAAACATAAATAGTTAAGATAAAAAGATAACAAAACATATTGTGTGATATTTATAATTATTACAGTGAAGATTCACAGTTATGCCACAGAAAATGATTGCACAGTTATTAAAATTGAAGTTTCCCCTGAATAAGCAGTGGTTGACGATTCCAAATAAAATCAAGCAAAATCTAAATCAAATGTCTTTAAGGCCGCTGTATTCCAGAGAATACACGAAATTTGGCTTACTGCTCCGTTTGGCGCTTTGCAAACTTACAAACAGTTGTCAGAATATAAAATAGTAAAGTAAATAATTGGGATAAAATATTCTAAGTGATATTTACAGTCATTACAGCAAGATGAATTGTTTGTAGTTATCCCAGTTATTGCACAGTTAAATATTATTATATACCCAGCAAACTTTTATTTTGTAGCTAATAGCCCTCAACTTCCGGGTATAATCTTGCGCACTTAATGCATTTGGATTGCACGTGCGTATTTCATGCAGGAGCCTCAAACATGTCAGCTGTGGAGGGTCAAAGTGGCTGAACAAAGGGAACACTCCATGACAGATGCCTCATTAATGGATTAATGGACTCCTCAGAGCAGATCTGTTCATATTTCCAACCATTTCAACATGTGGGTATTCAGTGTTGCACATCAGCACACGTTGCTTCTTGTCTGGACCAGAAGATTCCCAGGAGTTTTCGCTCAGTTTGCCTCTCTTCATGTCTCAGCTCCTGACCTGGGCCCAGAGGACAGCAGCATCAACCCTGTGGTGAGGAGACGACGCAAGGTGTTGTTAAACGCCTCAGGTGTCCAACACAAGCCGTCTGATGGATGGCAGAAACATAAGAGGTCCGCTCAAATCCCAGATGTGCAGAAGCTCAATCAGAGGAGGGGGGATGTCATCGGAGTGTCATCTGAACTCAGGAGGCTGAGTCTGGAGGATTTCCCTGCAGAGAAAGAGAGGATGGTAAGGCAGAAGTCAGGTCTGGGCTCCAGAGAGAAGAGCTATGAGGTTGTTTTTGGTGTCGCCCCCTGTCTCCTGGCTCTCACTCAGGGCAGACGAAAAGCCAGGAAGCTGTTTGTAAAAGACGGTGAGGCGTCTCAAAGGGCTTCTGTGTTGAAGGTGTGCGAGGAGGCTCATCAGAGAGGAGTGCACATCCAGCGTGTCAGCAAGAAAGATCTGGACAAGATGTCTTCTGGGCGAGTACATCAAGGAGTGTGTCTGCAGGCAAGTCCTCTGGGTTACCTCACTGAAGACAGAGACCCTCCACTCAACAGGACACACCTCCCTCTATGGCTCGTTCTGGAGAGGATCCAGGACCCGATGAATCTCGGCGCCATCCTGCGCTCAGCCTACTTCCTGGGTGTGGACAGAGTTGCCAGCAGTCTCAGTCACAGTTGTCCGTTGTCCCCGGTGGTCAGCAAGGCCAGCTCAGGCATCATGGAGGTGATCGGGGTGTATGGATACAAAAACCTTGAAGACATGCTGAAGCTGAAGGTGGCGCAGGGCTGGCAGGTGGTTGGCACTGTCGGTGCCGAAGCAGAGGGTTCTCAGGTTCCTGTCAGCCTGTGTTCAGACTTTCAGATGACCAAACCCACCCTGCTGTTGATGGGGGGTGAGGGGGAGGGGTTGTCCCAGCAGCTGCTCGCTCTGTGCCAAACCCTCCTCACCATCCCAGCCGGCAGAGACCTGGTCCCAGGTGTCGAGTCTCTCAACGTCTCTGTAGCTTCAGGCATCCTGCTGCACTCCCTGCTGTCCTCCAGGACGTCCACCAGATAACGACCACCTTCAACATCTGCGTGTACTCTTTAAAAGTTGCAGGAGAGCTGAGAAAATGATGATGATGATATTCTGTGTTTGTCATCTGTCAACAAATTCCAACAGTGACTGTCTCATGTATAAAATATCACAGACTCACTCACATGTGCTACATGTGGATTAATAATAATAATAATAATAATACAGTTCATTTATCAAGTGTTTTTCTGAAAACTTAACATATTTACGAATGAATACAGGCAGCTATAAAACATAAGAACAAGTTAAAATCATTTTGGAAGTGTTTTGAATGTGGAGGATTATTCCGCCATAGAAAATAGTCCCCAACAAAGGAACTGTTTCCTCCTGTTTGAGTAACATTAGATTAAAACCTACAGTGACCAGATGCTTTAATAAACTACAGAGCCTTTTTTTTTAAAAAAAATAAGTACATTTTACATTTGTGACCTTCACTATAGGCACAAATAGCCTTGAGGGTTAATAGAAAGGGAAGAAACTGGTAATATTCTTTATGAGGTAAAACATAAATTAAGAGTGTCATGTGTCAGAGTGAACCACAAAATAGACATTTCATCAAATCTAGTCACTGAGTTCCTCTGTAATAAGTCAATCCATGTGAAAGAGTGTTTGTGTCAGACAAGACATTTGGTCTTCTGTGATTTGTTGACAGTAAAAACAAATGTTGAAAAACACCAGATTTATCCTTTAAGGTGTTGCTCACTTTCAATACCTGTTATTCATTACGTGTATGAGTGTTTTTTCCATACTTAAAAAAAAAAAAATTAAAGTTCAGAAGGATGTCTAAACAGTTGTGCTTCATCATATTTATTCTTGTATATATTTGTTTCCATGCACCACGGACATAACCAGAACTGTAACTACTACAGAAGTCATATCTATGTCTATGTAAATTAAAAATGTACATACAGTGCAGAATAGTGTAAAAGAAACAATAAACAGTGTCAAGGATAAGTAGGCAACGAGGTAAACAAGCAATAAGCAAACAGCAGTGTCTGAGAAAAATAATGTATCGGTCAAGTATTGCACAAGGTGAGGGTGAACATTATAAAGTGAAGAGATTAGAAAAGATTAGATTCAACTTTATTGCCATCACATGTGTCATAAATACAGGGTACTGAAATGCAGATTGTATTCAACCAGAAATGCATAAGCAGTGATAAATAAAGGATAACATGCACAAATCAAAGAGTGATATCTGGAGGACTGGGTCATCTCCACAACTGCAGCTCTGGTGGGCTGTTCCTGGTCTGCAGTGGTCCAAGGGTTTTTAATAGGAAATGAAATAATAAGATAGGTATACTGTATTTTTACTATTTGGACTATCTATCTGTCTGTGAATCATGACTTTCTTGGAAGCCAGAGTCAATTTATTTGCATGAAATCCAGTAAATGGCTCGCTTGGAAACAACAAGCTTTAGTAAACTCTGCAGACTTCCTCCACATGGCGGCAGTGAGCAGCAGAGGCGCGGCCACAGATCCGCTGTGATGACCGGGGAAGAAGAGCGGCTCACACAATGCACTGCACGGCTGACAAGGGTTGTGTCTCTCGGATTTTCACGATAAATTTCCAACTCAGTGGAAACTAGTGAAGGGGCAGCGACCGAACCGTCCTCCTTCTCCCCGCGTGTGTTTGCTCTCTGGATTCAGCGCGAATAAGTCATCTTTGACCGGAACCGTCGGCGAGTGGTCCAACTAATCCTAAACATTGGATTACCGAGAAGAGGCAGCAGGAAGGAGCTGCCCAGCCCAACGGGGGCTTGGCCGACACCCTCGTTTATGGAAATCGACACCGAGGCTTTGATATTTGGGCCTTGATTTTTTTTTTCTTTATGATGGAGGTGGAACGAAAGAAGAGTTGCGTTGTGTGAAGAAGCGAGATATTATAATTTTATGGGCGACTAGTTGCGAAAAAAAACACATTCTTCCTGCTTTGTTAAAAAAAATAAAGGTTCTTGCTTGTGGCTAACAGCTGGATCGGCTAATGCTAGCTAAGGGGAGTGCTAACGTTACGTCTTTCTTTTGATGTGATGCGAATTGAACCATTTCTATCGGCCATCAACATTTCGGCAGGAGGAACATTTGCGCTCTTGTCTGCGGAGTGCTAGCTAGCTTCACCGTAAACTGTCCGGATTGTCAGGCTCTCAAGACACATTTTAAGGATATAGTTTTATTCTTAGATCGCTGACTGGATATATTGTAATGTATTGAGTTAGCCGTATACATGCTAACCAAATGAGCTAATTGGCTGGAATCAGCACTGACCTAACGTTAGCTAGCATTAGCATTACTCAACCGGACAGCTCGTTTTACTCCTGTGGATTGGGTGTAATTAACGTGGCTGTCAAGAATAACAATTCACGTTTCACCTTAATACTAAATAACGTCACGGCCACCGGTGTGTTAATGTCGGATATGTGGGTTATTGGCCTTGCTAACGAACTAGCTAACCGTATCGTTTTGCTAACAGGCAAATAAATTTGTCAGCGTGAGCAGAAATTTAGGAAATCCTACACGCAAGACTTGTATTGAGCATTGCTAACGTTTGAGTAATTTTCATTTTGAAGTGTATTTGGAGGCGATTTGACTTGCTTTGTCCGCGACATACCTAGGGTTGTCTTTTTTTGTTTACATGCGTATAACTTATGTGGCTGTCGGTTGGGTTTCTTGTTAGCTAGCTAATGTTAGCCTTCTACGGGACACAATCAGCGATGTCCTGACATTCAAGTGTGCGTCGTGGATGTTTTAATTCCCCGTGTGGAGCTACGTTTGCTTTCAGATTCATTGAAATGACACTAAAATTTCGCCGAAAGAAAGGCACTGGTGCCGATGGACTGTTGTCAAAGGACGGTAAATAATAGCCACTGGTTCCATTAACGCCATTTTAACAGGGGCTCCCAGCGAGGGCCTGTGTGGTGGTGGGTGTTTTATTTGCGGTTCGGTGCCTTCCGCCGGACCAGGACTTGAATAAAGTGCCTTTGGACTCACTGGAGTTACAAAAGGAGGTGCCGCCTGAACATGGAGGGCCCTAGCCGGAGCACAGGTTTCAGGCAGAGCCGACGGTCCCGTTCACAGCGCGACAGGGAGCGGCGGAGGAGGAGAGTGGACTTGGCCGACCAGCGGGCCACATCCCTGTCCTCGGGCTCCGACCTGGAGGCTTGCGGGACCAACAGTGTGCTGGGTCCCGGTGGGAGAGAATGCCGGCCCGGTTTTGGAAGACACAGGCCTCCACGGCGGAGGAAGAGAGAGTCTGTGTCCTGCGAGGAAGACATCATTGACGGCTTCGCTGTTGCCAGCTTTGTCAGCCTGGAGGCACTGGAGGTGAATGGATAGTTTACACTCAGCTGACATCCCGCTAAACAGGACTTTTTTAATTAAATGTGTCCTTCCCTCCTTTTAATGATTTAATTTAATGTTTTTTTTGAGCGCCGGGAATGTAATACTTGCTCTATTTCACCACTCAACCACCTCTTTCCTAACTTGTTTATCATTTCACAACTTCTGACTCCTGAGGTAGATCAGGATCTGTACACTACAATACACCCTGTCCTTTAGTAGTTTTTTTATTTCCATCATGGACATATGGCACTACCCTGTCCTCTTATTATATATTATTGTATATAATTGATTGGTATGTACTTTTAATTCTTGTCCTATTTGCTCCTCTCCGTCACCTTACATCATGCTTTACTATGTGAGCTGAAGGCTTCAGACTGAACTCCTCACCTCCCAGAAAGCGATCTACTCAGGCCAAACTCAAACCCCAATGCATCCCTCCTCTCTGATGGGCCTCAATTATTCATGTCCTAATTCACCGAGGTGTTGACGAGCTGCCAAATGGCTTTTCAGACTAATAAAGAAAGAACTTATCCTCAAGAAACAATTTAAATGAGCGTGATTATATATTAATTAACAGGAGTGATTCTGTTGTTCAAGTACTTGGACCTTCACCTGATATTTCGGTCTTAACTTTCTCAGGTCAGTCGTTGATCAATCAAAACAAATTAATGTGGATTCTAAAATCAGCATTTGGTTAGTTCAGCGCTTGAACACATCATACATAAGTAAGCTTGTGCTACTTAAGATCACTAATATTTATCTATCTGCCTTCAGGGTAGTTTGACAGTTGACATCTTTGCATCATGACAGAAAACCAAATTGTATGTTTACACCCACAGACATTTCCACTATTCTCTCGGGTAACTTGATTTAAGAGTCAAATCAACCCATAAATATCAAGATTGATGGTTTAGTTACGATGTGAAACTGCTAATGGGGGGAAAGTAAACCTGCCTGTAAAAACACACTGTGTTTACTGCTCTACTGGAATGTGGTAATTTCCTTTTCCGAATTTCTAACTTCCTGTCTGAATTTATTGACAGCATTAACTGCCTGCAGTTATTCTGTTTAAGATAGTTCATTTGAAAACAGACAAGCTGTGGTGACCTTCATGTTGAGTTACCTGCACTGCAGTTTTACGTATTCTTCATGTTAAGCCTTCTTTTTCTTGAGTAGTTGTTTTTAACACATCTAAATAATACTAGATAATAATAATAACAACAACTAGATTAAAAACTCCACTGATTAGTTGTGGAATAACATGGAATTCACCTTTTAAGGTTTAGTCACTGGATTTTACTTGTTTTATGAATTTTAAATCACGTGTGTAGGTCACTTTCTACAAATGATCCCTTAGCTCCCCGTGTTTCTCCACAGCCTTTGAGGTTTGAAGAAACATTTTGAATTCAAATAATCTTTTTCTTTTAACAATGTCACTGGTTCCCAACTATGTAGCTTGTGACCATTTCTAGCCAAACACTGTTTACTTTATTTCCTCACATACTGGTTTTCCTTTTTATTCCAGAAGAGTATGTAATATGTTATTTCACTAGAAAAACAAACTGTATGTTTTGTGCAGTAGCGATGCTTTTTCTTTCCTTGTTATCATCTCACAACAGCTCCTCAGATTTATCTTCTGACCTCCTGAGGTACAATAGTGGAGATGATAAGTGATCAGAAAGATAGAACCACTGATACTACCGTCCTTTAGTGTTGATGTTTGTCAGAGGTATTGATTTAAAACTCCAGCCAGGGTAGTTTTTGGGGTTTATTTGTATTTTTAAATGAGTTAATTAGCAAAGTCTACTCGGGCTGGCTTTCACCAAGTACCTTGCAATACAGTACTGTCACAATATTTTGCCCATGAGAATGATAATATAACGATACAATGAGTCTGTGATAATTGTGATATATATTGCAAGAAAAATCATCCGCAATACGTCATGATATCTGTGTCACTGAAGAAATTCAGACTTTGACTGCACTGAATCCATTTCACAGGAATTACAAAACATTGTCAATCAATTTCACATGAATGAAGTAGAATATACTGCATATATGTATACACACATACGTGTGTGGGTGTGTGTCTGAATGGCCCAAAATATGCCTTTTTTTTTAATAAATTGATATTCAGAAATTGAGAATCGATATTATATACGAAGACAAAATGTCATGATACATTGCAATATCAATATTTTTTCCCACCCCTAGAGTCTACACACAAACAGCTGGAGTCTCATGCAGGTGGTTCTATTGCGTTACATCACTCTGTTGTTTCTATTTTTGTCAGCATCACTCAGAGTAGAAACTATACAGAAATTCGGTGTGTCAGGACATTAATCCGTACGTAGCTGGCCCGTGGTATTGACCCTCAGGCATGGACATTCATGCTTATTGCCGGACATGTAAATACTGATTTATTTTGCTCCCTATCAGATGGACTGCTCTCTGAAGCCCAGTCAGCGCACTGACATGCTGGGAAGGAGGAACAAGGGGAAGCGAGGGCCAGAGGAGAACGGAGGAGGGCCGCTGTCCGAGCCGGAGGAAGGAGCTCCGCACAGCTACTCCAGCAGCTGCTGGAACAAGAGCCGAAATAAGAGGAGAAAGATCGAGGTGACTTATTCTGTTTGCTTTGGATCCTCCTTCATCATGTCACATTAGACGCTGAGCTGATTCTTAATCAAATAGAAAATGTTTACGTGTCTGTCGTGCCGCTGACCTGTTTATCCTGTCACTGAAAATGAGCCAGAAAAACTGGTTTGCTACACCTAACATTCACAGGTGTTTTAGTTAATGAAGCAGAGCAGGGTGATGCAGTACAGCCTGCAAAGATAGCTTCATGTACACATGTTTTAACTGCACTTTATATACATTTTCCATATACACTTATTCAAAACCTATTTTAATTGCTATATATATTTTTTTTTTTCCCTAGGGGCACCCTTTGGAGACTGGCTACATTGTATGTTTATTTTCTAATATTATAGTCAACATTTCCTGAGATATTCTAATAGATGCAAATATTAATGTTTTTTTTTATGTGTTGTCTGGTTTCAGTGCGACACTGAGAGTGATACAGGAGACAAGGTGTGTGCTGCTGTTTGTTTTCCTGATGAACATTAATTGTAGGGTTTATTTTCATATTGAGTAATGAATGTGTGATACCACATAATCACCACACGATAACACAGTGATGAATGGAAACACAACAAGATAAAGTCAGTTTATCTCTTGTACATTCGATAAGATATTAGTTTGTTAGGTCAAATAAATGACTGATTAATGTGGTCTATTATTAATTAATACATCATCTAAATATTTGTTTCTTATCCCCGTCTAGGCCTCCGACAACGACATGGACCCAGTCTTCACAGTCAGTACGAGGAAAGGTACGAGAAATACGCATTCATGAAACATTAAACTGACATGTCAGTCCTCCACAGGCCTTTATCATTCTTGTATCATTATATTTTGGTTCACTGGGACGCTGATGCTCAATTATCCACATATATTATATAAGAATCAGAATACAGTAGGGGTGGGTATTTACAAGGACGTCATGATACGATACATATTGCAATGCTTGAGTCAAGATACGATACGTTATTGTGATATTGCGACATAATGTGATGTCAGATCACTGAGAAATTTATCCATCCTCGATCATGGGGTTACTTTCCAGAAAGTCTGTGAAGTAGAAACCATATGTTTCGTGGTTGTTTTTATATATCTAAGCCTTTATAAACCATCCCACATTCTTATAAACGTTTTCAACACAGTTATTAACACTACACACAAATATACGTATTCATGCTTCTCGGCCATCCACCAACAGCGTCCCAAGTGTGAAATCAACGCTGCAAAGCAACTGAGGAAGCAGGTACCAGAAATAAAACGACCCAAGCCATGAAAGTCAAAGCACGGTTCCTGTACGTTGTGCTGTACATTCATGTGATTCGATACAACACATCAGTTGTTTGGACTGCCATTGGTTTAGTCAATATGATCATTTTCCAGACTTTCCCTCAGGTTTGTTTTGGACCGTCTCTGACTGTCCTCTGAACTTGATTTGGTCTCTTCCTTAGCTCAAATTTGGACCCGTGAGTCGCTCTGACTTTAAGCACTAGTTAACATTTTGGGTTTGTGGAGTGCCTCCCACCCTGTAGCACACAACATTTTTCTCTAAACTTGTCACACATTCAAAAGTAAGCACAAACTCATGTTGTGTCACAACCCTGACAGTTTTTGTTCACATCTGTTAAAAGGTAAAAGAGGATTGTTTCACAAAGAGCTTTACCATAATTAAATAAAAGAGGATTTTTTTTTTTTTTTTTTTTTAGAAAATCAGGGATGTGTGTCGGAATGATCAGACAGTAGTGGTTTAGCTTCAAACAGCTAAACAATAGCTTGTTGCTAACGTCATTCATTCATTAGCTGAAGCGTCTGATGTTCTCTTCTTTAGTTGTGGAGCCCACCCCCTCAAACATCGGCACATCCATGGCCAAAATCTGCCCGCCGCTGCCAGTCCGCTCTGGCGGCGTCTCACGGTTGATGGTGACGCCGAGAGTGTCCGGCCTTGAGCGAAGCCAGGAGAAAAACCTGGAGCAGCATTTCCCAGAGCCTGTTTGTTCTTCTACCTCTTCCACCCCCTTCTCTCGCCTGCCTTCCCCGGTCACCACCTCGGGCACCATCCCCCGGTCCAGCCCCTTCAACGGTAACAGCAACCGGCACAACGGCAGCCCGCCGCTCTCCAAACCCAAACCCTTCCTCACTTTGCCGGGACGAGCGCACTCCATCTACAACATCAACAGGTATGTAAACTACAAGCATCTTATAATATTCCTTTTCACGTTTCATTATTATAATTATTCTTTCTCTGTTCTCAGGAGCAACACTCCAGTCAAACCTCCCTCATCTTCTTCATCTGTTGCGTCTTCCTCATCTTCCATTCGCCCCCCGACTCCCTCCACCAGTGTGTCGCTGCCCTACACCAGGGTTTTAGGATCCTCAGGGCCCCTCCGACCCCCATCCCGAGCCAGCTCTGGGGCCTTGTTCACATCCTCACCTGGCCTTCCTCCCCCACCACCTCTGCTGGGTCCCGGCCACTCAACAGCAGCAGGTACAGTCGACAGGAACGCTGCACTTCACCTCTACAGCACTCTGTTTCTGCCACATGTTGACCAATATGCGACTAAAATAAACCAAACCCAGACTTCCTGTTAGTGGTTGCCTGGGGTGTTGAGGAAGTTATATATTGATGAACTGAAGTCTGATCGAGTCACAAGTATTGCACTCTATAGAACAAGGCTGTTTAATTGTGTTTGACCTTAACTCGTTGTGTGTCAGTCCTTTTATAAAACACAAAGTGTCTTGTTCCAGCGTTTTTGCCCATTTTGAGTCATATTTCAAGACCCACAGAATATTTTGTGCTATGTCTCTGAAAACAGTGAATATCTCAAATGAAAGAAGAGACTCTCTATTTCATCATGAAAAAAATGTTTGTTTTTTACCTTGTTCCATTCTTGTTTTATCAGAGGTAGAGTAGAGGACACTTTCACCAAAATCACCACTTTTTATCCAGATTCTGTTTGTTTTACTCTCTAATCTTGATCGTCTCCACTTCCTGTTTTGATCTCTGTGGTGTATACCGTCACTTTATGCTCTGACTACATCTCCCAGAAGCCCCAACGTTACTCACAGGCTGTGGGAGACCATGATAGACGACCTGTTACGAAAAAACACGTTGGATTTTAAATGACGTTGAAATATATCAACAGCACTCATTGAGTTAAAAATGTCAATAGTGTTGATCTAGTGTTTTAAAGCATGTGAAATTTAAAAGTCAATCTCTGGTATGATTATTTTATTGGCAGTAATTAACTTGTGTTTATTTTCTCTCCCTTTATTTCACTCCAACGTAGACCAAGAACTGCTGCGTCAGAACTTAAACTCCCACTTCTTAAAATCACAAGAGCGTGAGGGCCGGCGCAGCGTCCCGGGGGCTGAAAACAGCGCAGCAGCTGCAGGCCGCTCCACTCCTGGTGGTCCGTCGGCGTCCAGTTCCACGCCGGGTTCATCGGGCCGGACGTCCCAGAACCAGTCGAGCATCCCGCCTCTGGCTTTCCAGTTCCATCAGCACAACCACCAGCACCAACACACGCACACACACCAACACTTCACGCCTTTCCTGCACCCCACAGCCACCGCACCGCCTCTGGTGAGATGCTCTCTGTTGTTACGCTGAACATCTGTGTCATACTTGAAATTCCTCTGTGGCTGGAATGTGGAACGTGTTCAGTTTTTTTTTTTTTTTAATGTTTTAACCCGTGCACTGCTTTGTCTGTTTGGTTTGATAAGTATTCAGGCAAAATGGACGGACTGTACCGACACCCTGTGAGTACTTTTGGCAATCTTACAGATTATGTCCTGAGAGATTAGTCTATTGTTTGTGCAAAGAATTTCTTTCAGCCTCATCTGTATACATTTTAAAGATTAACTGGAGTTAAAGTGTACAGCTCAGCTGGTCAGCAGTCACTGATCTGTGTTTGTGTGTTGGTAGTTCTTCCCACAATACCCGCCGCCCTCAGTGCCGAGTATCCAGCCCGTGATTCCTCCCACTGGGCCTTTCAGCAACTTGCAGGGAGCATTTCAGCCAAAGGTGAGGGAAAACCTCTCTCTGCGTCTGTGTATTAATTATTCCTGTGCAGTGACTAGCTGCCATGTTGTCAGGGGAGACCTCACACTCACCAAAATGTCTCTCCTATTATCTGTTAAGAGTAAAAATAACAAAAGTGCAGTGACTCCAGGTGCAGAAAGTGTTGTCAGCCATCCAAATCTGCTGAATGATGAATCCCACTTGGTCATAACCTGAAGGTGACTCAGGGAACACCCCTGAACATTATGTGATGAAAGGTGTTGTGCCATGGGCAAATACTCTGGCATGATCTAGAGTTGGGCAGACGCCACCAAAAATGGTGTAAGAGCAAAACTTCAGCACACAGATGGATAAATGATTGTTGATAATTAATTATATGATATTAATATTTTTCGTTCCTCAAATTTGTAACATGTTTCCTTGAAATATTAGACAAACAATTTGTAGACTGAAGATATTTTTGTTAATTATCTTTGTGTTCAATTGTAAAGTTGTTCTCTTCCCTGAAAGAAGAGCAAAAATAATCATAGAAATCAGTCAGTGCCTGTAAATTCAAACCCATTTGTGGATATGAACAAACAAAAGTGTTTCCTGCATCAGGGTTCCCATGATTCATTTTTTGATGTCTCAAAAAGTATTCAATTTGGTGCATGAACCCTGCACATGAGGTCTAATGTTACAGCCAGTGGAGGGTTATTTAGGTTGACCGTCTCTCAACTCAGAGGCTTCTAGTTCAGAGAGAGAACTTTTGAAAACTGAAAAACAGCTGTAGCTCTGTTGTAGACTAGTATTTTGTGGCTTATGTGTGTTGTGATGTGTGTTTGACAGCCTCTTGTCCCTCAGGGAACGGGTCCTGATCTATCTGCACGACTCGGGGTTGTGCCTCACCACCTGCAGCCCAAAGACCCCAGGGTAAGGACACCATGCTCACTGAGAAGTTAGCGTCAGTACTCTGGAGCTGTCCTCCTGCTCATTTGCATTAGGACTACACAGAGGTGCACAAGCAGCGGTTCATCTAGCATGTGCAGCAACACGGGCCTAGTCAGTGCAGTAAAGAGTGCAAAACTGTTCCTGATAAAGAGTGAGACGTGTGGATTAAAAGTGGTTTTACACTTCTGTTTTCTTGTAGCTAACTGATCCATTTGGGACATCGTTGAAAATCAGTAATGTAAGCAAAAACGGATGTTTTTGAATCCCTTGGCTCCTTAAAATCTCCAGCCTGTTTTGCTCTCTCACTGCTTCACTTGCTCTTTGCACTAATCTCATGATTGCTCTGTTCTCTGCCCTTGCACACCCTGTTAGATATTTCAGAAGGCCTACATTACTCCGTTTAAAATGAACATCGTTATTCCTCTCCCTCCATGATTTGTCTTGTACTCTTGCTTAAGTTGCTTACGCGTTTTACACTTTTTTTTTTTTCATTTTATATTCCCAAACTTATGCTGAGCTCTAGCTGGTAAGCTTATCTCCAGCTGGGAAACGCACCCTTGTGTAGCTGAAAGAGACGTTTCTGAATAACAGGAAGAACATCTGACTGTGTGCTTTAGATTAAATGTGCACATGGAAGATTGATGCAATAAAACCTCTGTGATCTTTGTGCAGAAACCAGGAAAGTGGTGTGCTATGCATGTGTATGTGGCCTGGATGATTCTGAGCCATCAGAAGAAAGTGAAGGTATGGGATCATTTATCATAAATTATATTCAGCTGAACTGGATTGATATTGACCCCCTTTAACTGCTCCACTCGTCTCTTTCAGCTGATGCAGACTGATCCTCACAAGTTGGACTTCCGTAGTGACCTGCTGGCCCGTCTTCCTGGAGCTGGGGGCCTGGGCCCCCTGGGGCCCATGGGAGGAGCCATGCCTCCCACTCATGATCTCACCAGACCTTCCAGTCTGTTCACAGCTGCAGGTGCATGTCTGAACATTTTTGTCTCTTAAGAAACGTCAGAGTGTGAATTTGTTGTTGATTTGAAGTCCTGTATTGTGCTGGGATGTTTTTTTCCCGGCTGTTGTGTTTAAGTTTTCATGTCTACACTAGTGATGCCACAGTGAAGAAATAGAAAACAGAGAAAATCTGACACTCAACATGTATAGAGCTTACTTACTTTAATCTATGGCAGGTTTCCTCCTGGTGCTGCTCAGTCCTTCAGATGGCATCATACCAAAAGTTTACTGCTATAAGTTATTAAAATCCAAAATATTACAAAATAACTGCTTTTGCTGCTCTCTCTTATCCTCCAGTGTGCATAAATCTGACTGTACGGAGCAGATGCTTTTGGTTTATAACTGTATCGTCCTTTGTCTGACTGTGTATTGATCAGTCGTTTTATTATTTTGGAAAGGTTTTCGATCAACATGCTCACAAAATGAATCTATAAATGAAGCAGGTTTGACAAGATTGCTGTGTTGAGTTGCAGCATGAAGCGAGTTAGCAGCTTGATGCTCTTGACTTGATAAGTGGTAACGTGTCTTTTTTTTTTTTTTAAACTACTACTTCATTCCCTCAGGTGCAGTCAATCCATCCTCCACTCCTTTCATCCCTCCATCAGCGCCCCACTCCTCCTTCCTCACCCCAACCGCACACTTGGGTAAGAGCAGCTTCCAAAGGCACATCTGTACACCACAGCCAGTGTGTTACTTTGACCTTTCATAAATGAAAGTCATAGCTGTTCTTCCATCTGACTGGAGAAGTTGCAGCACAGTGTAAAGAAACAGTATTTCTGATGTTTCAGACCCATATGGCCGATCGCCACCCTTCACCCCACTGGGAGCCCTCGGCTCTGGTGCCTTTGGAGGACTCGGCAGCCCAACACTGGGTCAGTATCACAGCATCTCAACAGAGGCTTAAAGGATAGGTCCTGATTTTTTTTTTTTTTTTTTCTTTAAAGAACCACATTATGTTTAAAAGGCCAAGTGGCTGTCTGTGCTGGTGATGGTGGCATCCATTAAGTCCAGTTTAAGCAATAGGTCATTGACTTGGCAGGTCACAGCGTGGTACGAGACAGCACTTTACAGCTCTGGTGGCACGGCCGCAGTTATTTTATCGCAAAGGTCACAACATAAAAATACAGCATCCACATTTGTTCAAGACGGGAAGGCTGCACTGTTCTTCTGCCTCGTAAAAAAGGCATAAACATGGAACAGTGGAGGAAATCGAATAGATGAATTAGTGTCTGGTGTGGTGCAACTACATGCACGCACTAGATGCTGTTGGGCAACACGTTAAGCCAACATGCTGTCTAAAGTCACACACCAGAGCTGCATTATTGCAGAATCTCTGTAAAAGGTGCAAAATTAATTTACCAGGCTGACGCCCCCAAGACAGCTTTGCTGCTGATGTGGACTGGCCACTTTTCAGGGCCTTATTGGTGGTTATAACAGTCAGGTTCAGCTGACACTTTTAGCTGTTATCTTTTTCATTGCTGGTGATACGAACCTAGTGAAAACCAGCAGAAAGCACATCCATGCCACCGGGGAAGCTCACAGAGGGAGTTATCCTCTAAAAAGAGTCTGTTTGGTCAACTCCGAGCTTCAGCTGAACTTTACAGTGCAGTTGCACAAGGACGGGATCACCTCACAGCCAGGATGGCCAGGAGGAATAATTCTAGCAACTAATAAATCAACATACAGTCAGTTAAAACAAAAAACAGACTTGAAAAATCCAATATAATGTTTGGAATTCATGAAAAGTTCCCTGGACGACTTTGATTTTAGTGAAATGATAGGAAGTGTGTGGGTGGAAAACAATTAGTCCTCTCATCCATGCAGAGCAATATTTAACATTTTTATATTCATAAATCAGTAACACATCCGTCTGAGTGGGTGAATGGCGTAAGACACATAAATTAGCACTCCGTACTCTGCTAATGAATAACGATGAGGATCGTCACATTTTCTGCTCAATGCTGCCCGTCAGGTCTGAACAGAACAGAAAGTTTTACACCTTTAAATGCATGTTTTGTCGCAGAAGTCTTCAAGTTAAAATATAATCATATTGTTGGTTATTTTAAAGCACTGGTAAAGTATATTTGCATTCAGCAGGTAATCTGTAGAGCTTAGTTAAATCTTGATAACACAAACTGCTTCCAAAGAAACATTCATGACTGTTATTTCCATTAGAGAGACGTTATGGCTGATAATATCGTCCTCATGATCAATTCACAGCGAGCAAGAAAACAGCAGAGAGAAACAGACGTTGCATTGTGGCGGTGCAGCACTGCCTGGTTTAATTGTAGGGTATGAGTAACAGCTGATGTTTAAGTCATTTTAATGAACTGTAAAACAACCACAGCATAAGTAGAGTTATTAAATATGAGGCTAATGTAACATAAAGAGCAGGGCTGTAGGGAGCATGTTCGAATTTCAAAAAAAAATTCATCAGGTTAAATTAATCAATTCAGTTCATCGTTCAGCGTGGACTAACTTCTTTTGATCCACATTTTCTTTGTACATTCTGTAACACAGGCGTGAAAGAACTGTCTTATTATTATGGGATGATAATAATTACACTCACCAGGATGCTATTAGATGAACAATGAAGAAGAACAGCAAAGCCTGGTATAAAGCCTGTGGGTTATACTTTGACAAGATGGAAATAGCAGCTTTGTAAAATATTAAATCACATTACTTCACGCTGTTTTGGTTTGTTTTCTAACATTGAATATGTATTTGTGGTCCACAGCAGGATCTGTCTTTGGCCCTAAAGATTCACCAGCTGGTGTGGTTGGAGGCCTGTCCACCCCCAACCATCACGACCCCTGGAACCGTCTGCACGGCGGCCCGTCTGGCTTCGCTCCTGGCCCCAGCTGGGCTAAAGGGCCAGACAAGCGGGACGAGAGGGATCGAGCCAAGGACATGGAGAGGAGGGACGTCCCCCACATCAAGGACGAAAAGGACAGGTGTGACACTCAGCTGATTTCAACCCTGGCTTTAAATTTGAAGTAATGAGTTGACAATAAATACCCATCAACCCCAGGAAGTGTATGCATTCCTAACAAGCACGCTGTACTGGTTAAAAGTTTTGGTGTGAACTGTTTGTGCGTATGTTATGTTTTGCAGAGACAACATGCTGTACGGCCGACAACCTGTGAGAATGTCTCCAGTTGCGCCTCCCTTCAAGCCCCGCAGTAGCACGCCGGTCTCCCACGTTAATGGCCACAGCGGTGCGCTGGGCGGCGGCACCGGGCCGATCGAGGACCTGACACGCAGCTTAAGCAGAGACCGGGAACGGGACGGGGACAAGAGACCACAGCCAGCGGTGTCTTCACGGGGACCTCCTTCATCTTTAGTAGCAGAGAGGGACCGACCACGCTCTTCTTCATCTTCTGTGCTCACCACCCCCCCGCCCGCCAACCGCTCAGCCCCGTCTCCCATGGACCTTTACCCCCGCCCGATGGGCCCAACAGCACACAGCCTCCACAGCGAACCCTCGCACTCCCAAAGAGACGCTAACCTCCCATCTTCCTCTGCAGCCTCTGCCTCTGTCACTTCTTTGTCTCAGGCCAAGAAGTCTGACCGGACCACAACGCCGGTTTCCAAACCGCCGCTGCTTCTCCCGCCAGTCAAAGTGAAAGAGGAGCGTAAAGAGGAGCCCGAGCATATCCCCATCACCCTGCCTCCCCCAGCGCCCAACCATAGCTTTGAGCGGCCCAGCAGCCATCCCCACCACCATCGCTCCGGCACCCCGTCCTCTTCCTCTTTATCCCTGACTCCCACCCCCGGTGTTCCCCTCATGCCACCCACTCCCAACGCCCCTTCCCACCAACACCTCTCCTTGCTGGAGCGCTCACGGGCCATCGAAGCGTATCTGGGGAGCTCAAGTGCTGCAGGTTTGGTGATGGGTCCCGGAGGAGACCGTTTCCACCACGGTCCAGGCCCAGGACCATCACAGGGTCCACACAGCTTCACCTGGGATCCCTGGAGGGACCTGGCGGCTCAGCAGCAGCAGCAGCATCGTAGGGAGGCTTTGGCACTTCGGACGGACCCTCACCTAGCCCTGCGATCCGATCCACGTCTGGCCCGGCTGTTCCAGCATCAGCACCTTCTGGAGGCGGAGAGGGTTGCGGCTGTAGCAGCTGCAGCGGCGGCGGCCAACCCTCACCACCCTCCGACGTCTACCTCTTCTGCGTCCACGCCCGTTGTCCACCAGGAGTTTGGCCTCATGGCTCATCACTTTGACCGCCCTCCCCACCTCGGGCCCCCAGGAGGAGGGCTGATCGATGAGGAGCAGCGTGCCCAGATCCTGAGAGAAGACTTTGAGCGGGCTCGCTACTTTGGGATGCACCCACACCTCCCCGCTGGTTCTCACCTCTCAGGCCCGTCTCACGCTACTGCCACCACTCACCTGGAGCAGCTCCACCCTGGCCTCCTCACCCACTCACTGCCCCACGGAGCCTCTCCTGCTTCCCAGCACCACGCTGGCCTCTTCGCCCGCCTCGGCCCTCTGAACCCACACCACGTGCCCAACGGCATCCTGACTAAGACCCCTGGAGGCTTGGTGGGACCTCTGTCGGTGGGGGCACCGCCTCCACTCATTCCATCCATCACCAGCCGGTCGTCCACGCCACCCCGTAGACACGTGGGCCCCGGCGATCTGGCTCTGTACAGCGCCCACAAAGACGGAGAGTCCAGATAGTACAGGGACAACACTGGAGGAGATGAAGGGAAATGTCAGGATCACTGTGCTGCTCTCAACCTGCCCCCTTTTCCTCTTGCGGACTACTAACCCATGCCCTCCCAGTTACACAAAACCAGCTCCAGTACCCCTTTAAAGGATAACCATGACTGGCTGGAAGTGATGGAAGGGAGGCGAAAGCAAGACGCAGTGTGACTTGGAATATGCGCAATGGTTCAGTATCAGTGCAATCTAAAGGTACATGGTTTCTGTGCATCCTTGGTGTATTTTTACTTTATACCGGCTCTTGGTTGGTTCATTCTAAAAGCTTCTGGACAGCTTTTCATTTGTCAGGTGAATTATGATCCGTGCTTTTCAGCAGGTGGATTGGAAACGACTTCCAGAGGGATGTACACTGTGAAAACATGTCAAGGGTTCATCCTCAGCTTGGTTAACTCATGGGATATTATTATTATTATTGTTATAAAGCCTTCCTCTACATAAATCAACCCTGGTTAGGTATTGTGGGTGAGGGTCTTTAGAAGTCCAGTGGTGAAAGTGGTGCTTTCTGTTCTGTCTTTGTGTCTTTACGTCATTGTGGAAAGACAGATTACTGACAAGATCATTTCTTTTAAACGGTGGTCGGGAAGCATCGCACCTCAGTTCTCCTGCTTTACCCAAAAAGCTAAGCCCTCAGCGTCACTGAAAATGAGATCTATATTTTTTTGTTGTTGTTTTGTTTTCAAAGGATGAATGGTGAAATGAACTGTGTTACACTGTGTGAGCGAACACAGTAATTTTAGAGCTTCCTGTCACTGTTTCCCACTCTCCTCTTGACTATATGAGCAGGACCAGATTATAGTAGTCTAGAGAAATTGCCTTTGTAATTATTATTCTTAACATTAATTATCTTCTATAATAATAAATATATTCACTGTTATGTTATTTGTCTTTGTTTCGGGTATCAACCAGTACTCTCTCCCCAGGTAATAATCGGTTTCATGTCATACGGAGGACAAAGCGGGAGGCTGGCGTCACAGAAAACTCTTTTAATGCTTGTGAACATTAAGCCGTCTCCGTTGTGACCTCTGGGCCTCTTCAAGGATCTCATCTGCGACTTTATTATGCTGAGAGGGAGGTTTGCCTGTGTGTCATTGGTTGTGTTATATCCATTTGGGACTATGGGAGCTTTGTACATTGAACTGTCGAGTTGTTTCATCAATAAAATAAGTTATATACATGGATAAGTGGGACTGCTGAAGAACTGAATTTAAAAAAAAAAAAAAGATATATAAGGACTCGTGTCACAGAAGACAACTAGACAGTGGGTATCCTGAGAGGGAAAAGACTGGGTCGATTATTTTAATATGACCATTTTATACCTTTCAAACCCCTCCCCTAGATACCACAAAGATTAATTATTAAATGAATTGTTGTTTACGCTGTTGTGTGGGTCTTTTTGTTCTGAGTTTTTTGAATATTAGGGAAGAAACTATTGCCTTTGTTACTGACTTACCTGCCAATCATTCATTGATGGGTGTATAAACTCAGGAAAGAGTGATAAATACCCAAATATAATCTGTTTAATCCAGACAAAAAACTTCAAAATAGCATATATTTAAGTTTTAGTTATTAATTTTGGGCTTTTTTTTATTAAAAAGTGAGTAATTGTCTTTCATTTAACAGTTTTACACTTAACAAAACTCCTTTTTCACACTGACACTTCAATTCCCCATTTATTTTTATCCAAACAAACCAAAAAGCATGAGTAATATTAATAACACTGCATTAGAAGGGAATCTTTATAGGCCTTATTATGGTCCTTCAATCCTGAATTAATCAGAAAACAACCTCTACTGACACAAATTTGAGGTACTTGTACTTCACTTTAGTATTTTCATGCTATTACTACTCAGATCTCAGAGGGAAATATGATACGGCTTCACTTCATGATTATTAATCATGTTTTTAGCTTCTCAAAACATCCCAAGTTCATATACTGTGTTATAATTATATTAATTATAATTTGTACCAGAAAAGTCATTATAAATTGGATATGTTTCCAGCCTCACATTGTGGCTTTTCCTTGTAATAATATTAGTAATATTAATGTATTAGTAATAATGTTGAGGGTTGGTCAGTTAGTGGGATAAACCAGGCATGTGTACAAAATATGAGGAATTTAACCCTCTTCATGCAACATGAAATACTAAAGGAACGGACGGCAGCACACAAGATCATGAAAAATAATACAAATAAAAAATAAGAGAAATATAAACAGGGAGTGAGTGCAAATGATGCATGAACATAAATACAGTTATTGTACAGAAATCTTATAAACAGATGAAAATGGGAGGCACAGTGTATAAAAGAGTATGGTTTGTGTTTGTCATGAGGTACAATTAAATTAAATATGCTGTATGGATTATAGATATTACTTTAGGAGCTGTTATCCTGACACCCTGTGACTGGTGTTAAGTGTGTGTGTGTGTGTGTGTGTTTTAATACGTTTTACAAAACAAATAATCAATGAATGGAGAAAATACTCCTCAAATTAATAAATAATGAGGGAAATATGTTCCCAAAACAAAGAGTAAAAACGCATTACACGAGTATTAATAATAATCATAAATAGGGGCATATTTATCTTAACATTTGTACATACTTGTGCAAAGAAACCTTTTCAATACATTTTTTTATTATTGGTATATGAATATAACTCAACAGAAAAGGATGTGAGTGCTTCCACAGACAGTCACTGTGGCTTTGTGTCACTTAACTACTCTTCTACATGAACACAGCTATCTGACGGTGACATTTTGGTGATTATATAACGAAAAGTAGTTGTGTAATCTTGTGGTAAAAATGAAAATAAACCGTTAAAGTTGCCATTGTTTCTTCGAAATACAATCGGAAATTTCAAGTGGCGCGCTTGACGACATCTCGCGATATTTCCGTGTGTTCTGTACTTTGTCAGCAGCAGCGGTCCTCCACCATTTCGCTGCGTAAAGTCTCCTCCCCGCGACCGCTACATTCTGCGCCGAAACCCAGTCTCTCCCGGTCCGTATTTTAACTTCTTCCCACAGACCTAGTGGTACCTCGTTGGGTACCGGGAGACAGTTCGGATTACTGGCATCACGGATTGAGTGCGATTTTGCGCGGATGACGACTCCTTCAACGAGAATTTAGTAAAAGAAAATTGGTCGGAAATTTCAGGTAGGTGGGAACTTAAGATGGCGGCCTGGAAGAGGGAGGGGGGGCAAGGAGGAAGTAATGGGGCAATCGAAGGGGGGCTCTGACTCACGAAAAGGACGCAGTCGGACTGCATTTTCCTTCTAAGTCTTTTTAAAGAGATACCGTTGAGAAGTGCTGACACTGGATTCAAACCGAGATCGGGCACCGGAATAAAAAGCAATTCAACCGAACAAATTTAAATATAAAAGATACATTTTCCCCTTGAACCATCGTTTCCTCGCTGTCGCTTCTAAAGAGCCAGCCGTGGGACCTTGTGGGCCCCCCTAAATCCCCCGGATCACCATTGCAAAATTTATATGGAACTTTAATAACAAGGTTTTTTCACATTTTCTCACATTTATTCAGGAAGTAATACATATAAGTGCTCCAAACCGAATATTTTAACGGATTTATTTTCGTTTAAAACAGGATTTGACCCCACGCAATGACGTCACGAGTGATTGCCCCCCCCCCCCCCCTCCCTCCTCTGTATCGTAGAGCATGCAGAAGCGGGATTTAATGCGACTTTTCGCATTTTTTAGCCATACAGAGAAGTTACTTAATCAAATGTGTCGGCACAAACGGGTTTGTTTGAGGGCTGGATGATTACATAACCGCGGGTGGGGATGATGGGGCGCCTGCGCATCAAATGAACGCACCCTGACTAACTCTTCTACCTTGCTAGCTAGCTAGCTAGCTCAATTTTTCAGTGCCACCCAAGCAGTGTGTGTGTGTTGTTGTGGGAGAAGCTAGCGTTAGCTGGCTAACCACACTATCCAAACTGACAGCCGTTAACGTTCAGCCACTTAAATGTATGGCTCTTATGAACATCACGCGCCCCTGCTTGTGGTATTTTTACCGTTAGCACTTCCCAGACTAGCCGGTTTCACCGTTTGATTTCGTGTAACGTGCCGGTGCTCAATGTAACTCCCGAACAAAGATGCACTTTCTCCAAGGTAACGTTAGGTAATCGTGCAGCTAACAACAACACGTTGGCTCATCATTATTATTAATGTTATTAGAATAAGAGGATAAAAATGAATGAGTGTGGGCCCCCGCGCTCGGTCACCGGCTTTTTAGCCAGTGAGCGCGTGCTGCAGACACCTAAACACCTTCCTGTTGGCGACTGCAGCAAAAAGCAACCTGGAGCTGCTGGTTTAGTGCTGCTTCACTGAGTGTTTTTATTACTGCTGCAAGAAACACACTAAAACACAGCCAGATACACCAACTGTGGTCCCAGCGGTGTGCTAACTCAATGCTACCTGAGTGCTGCTGCTGCTGCTGCTCTCCTGACCTGGCATCATCCCACACATCGTGATATTTTTGTTTACTAAATGCACATCTAATGAAATTAACTCCAGCAGCTCCTATGCTGCAAAACCACACTGTTATCCTCTCATAGTCGGTGCAGTGTGGCGAGCACAATGCCTCGGAGTTTGTATTTCTGAAGTGCAATTGCCTCGCCTGAGTCAAATAGGAAAGTTTCCATCCATCTCTGTTGTTTCTGCTTCCTCAGAATATGTGGAGGGGACCCTAAGTTCAGCATCCTGGAAGTAGAAAGCACAGAAGATCTGTGTCTCACACCACAGACAGGTGAGAAGTTCTTTTATTTGTATTTTTTTTTTTATTGCACAATGACATGCTTCCTTTGCTATCCACAATGAAAGGAAGTGCAGCATCAGTGTGTGTAATGTTGAGCTGTAAGTGTGCAAAAAGGGGGGAGTTCATGATTATTATAATCCATCATGTCAGCTGTTTGATGGCAGTGGGGAAATGAAGAGTTTTTCAGTCTAGAGGTCCTGTATTTCACTCTTCTGTAACTTTTTAGTCAATTTAATGCCTGTTGTTTTAATAGGCGAGGAGAATGTCTTGCACTTGACTTAACTGAGAGAAACAGTTACGCAGCAGCACTGTGGCTGTCTACTTTGTCTACAAAAGACATTTATTTGTTCTTTTTTAAGCCTTCACGTGGTCCAGCCACTTTGTTAACAACCTGTTTCCCCTCACAGGTGCAGTGTGTAGCCGGGGCAGCGCAGAGGAAGGAAGCTCTGGGGAGGAGGCGGAGCGGCGGCGTGCCTCTCCGGCTGTGGATGTGCTGGGTGGCAACCCCCAGGCTGCACAGAATGTGGCTGGGGAGTCGCCTCAGCGTGCCCCGCAGCCGGTCGCAGCTGCCCCCTGCCCAGTCCCTCCGTTCACCCGTCTGCCCGCTGTGCCACTGCCTGAGAGCAACGACTCGGCGTTCCTCGGCATGGAGAACGCTCCTCAGACCGGCTTGTCCGAGGCTATTCCTGTCGGCAGCGACGCGAAGGACATCGCCTCAGATAAAGTCCACATCAAGGAGAGCGTCCTCTTGCCATCATCCCTCATTGAGGACCGCACTTCCTCCGCTGAGATGCAAAGGCCTCCAGCTTCCCTTTGTCCCCCTCTCGCCCTGGATTCACAGATTGACAGCACAGTGCAAGAGTTGCAATACGGGTCACAAACTGATAAAGAGAAACAACGCTCAAACCAGATTCAACCGTCCAGAGAAGGGGCTGGACTTGAGGTTGTTACGGGGACGAAGGAGAGACGCTCCGTCACGTTGGAATATAAACCAGAGACTGGAGGAAAAGAGCACACAGGTGGAAATATCCTCCCTCAACCCCAGTCTCATATGTGTTTCACAGCCTCATCGCCATCTGTCCCACAATCAAGTGTTGGTTTTACAGTCCAAGACGCCGCAGAACGCTGGGCGAGGGAGGCATCCGACAGGGACCGAGGCAGCCATATACCTCCGCCGGGTGGTCACCAGGACTCAAAATCCTCTCAGCTCCCTTTACCCTCACCGGGCATCAGTGAGATTAAACAAACTGACCTGTCAAAAACACAACCTCAGACCTTCAACCAGACCTCAGCCGACTCCAGAGAAACTCATAAAGCTAATTCTTTGGAGTCGGTTGAGATGTTTGAGCATGTTAAAAATGTTGTTGAGAGACAAACTCCCTCAGCTGAAATACTTGAGAGCCCAAAGGCTGGATTATTCTCAGCGTCCAGCGGTACGGCTGGTAGAGAAGACGGCGACATCCAGAGGAGCTGCAGGAGTGGTGTGAAGGAGCAACAAAGCGACGCCTCCTCATCTGACTTCATAGCGCTACCGGCGAGCTCCTCGAACCCCTCTGCTGCTCCTCTGTTTGACACCGGCCTGGTCGTCGGAGCAGAAACATCTCATCCCTCTGACCGAGTCCCCACAACAGAGACACCGCTGACTGCTGAGCTCGTGCATCCAGCTGGAGCTCAGGAAATCGTTGTTGTCAGAGAGGAGGCTCATGTCAGTGGGGACTGGTCCAGCATGCACTTGAATCAGAGTTACCTCCTGCAGCGGGAGGACGGCAGCGTCTGCGAAGCTGCCATCGTTAACGAGCTCAGCCCTGAGCTCTCCACCGGGGATCCAAAGCTGGACGAAGAAGGTGTTCAGGCAAACATGGAGTCCGTGGAAGTGTATGAGTTTTGCACCCTGGTGGAGGAGGTGGCGGAGGAGACGGTCTGTGCCAGCAGCAGTGCACAGATCCCTCACTCTCCGGGTTACGAGGTGAACTTATTCAACGCGCTCCTCGATCACTCTGACGAGTATGGCGTCAAAGAGGACCTTGAACCATCTCTTCACGCAATTAGCGAAAGTGGTGCTGTCTTTATTTCCCAGCAGCCCTTGCCTTCATTGCATGATGCAAATCAAATACAGGCGAACAGTGATTCCCACAGTCTGTCCACAGAAAACAGGAGGGGAGCTGCTGTCGGGCAGCATTTGGTATCAGACACTAACCAAGCTGCTTCAGTGGAGAACTCTAGCGAGGTTTGTTTAGTTGAAGTAGCTGCTGAGCAGACGGACACCAGTCCGCAAACGGTGACGCCTCGCTCACAGGGCGCTGCAGCCCTCCTGGACCAAACGGAGGTGAGTGATTCCCCTAAACAGGAAGTGGGGACGACGGCTAGTGCTCCATCTTTCGTATCCCCGCTGGTTTCTGGTGGGGAAACAGGGGTGGGGTCACCTGTTGGCGTTGCGGCGCACTCTCTAAATCAGACTGTAAGTGCCACAAAGTGTGAGGTCTCTGTTTCTTCACATGAAGGGACCAAAGACTCTCTGACAGAGACTCCGTCACACGCAGAAACCAAACCAGAGGCTTTCTGCACCATAAACCCAAAGCTGCTCCTTCTTAAACCGGGACAAACTCCCCAGCTTAAGTACCCTTCTTCCCTTTTGGCACAGGTGTCAAAGCAACAGAGTGCGTCCGCTGAGCTGGCCAATGCCCACAGCTCTCAGGCTGAGGAGTGCCTTCCCCAAACTGTCCCGGACTCTTTATGTGCGTCTGCGGCTCTCAGCAGCCAGAAAGATCAAACTCAGTCCGTCAATAAAACTTGTGTGTTGGCAGCTCCGCCCGATGAGGTGCAGCAGCCCTCTAACTCACTTCATCTCCACCAGGCTGCAGCCGTCACCCCTGCAACCTCCCCGAGCAAGTCCGACAAAGAGGCCTTAAATGTTACTGAAAGTGAAGCAGACCCTGCAGACGCTCTTTACACACTCACGGCGTCGGTGGAAAGGGAAAGTGCAGCCATGGCGTCCGCCGGCGTCGACGAGCCGACCAGCCAGCCGAACTCCCTGTATGTGGAGGACGAGAGCGAGGACATGGAGCAGGACGAGGCGATGGGAGAAACCGAGGCTCAGGAGGCCACTTCAGGACAGGTCAGCAGTCCAGAGGAGGGCAGCGATGACGAACCAGACGCTGACAAAACAGAAAGCGACATCACCTCCTCCAGATCTTCACACAAGGTATTTTCACCAATGACGGTTTGTTAGTAAAGTCACAGAGAAGCGTGTGTCCAGAGAAGGAATACAGATTTAAAAATGAGTAAACATGGAGTATAAATGCATCAGGCTTGTCCTTGAATGCCAAAGTAAAGCAGTCATATCAGACTCAAGGACCAACGTGAAGTGAAAACTATGTTGTTAAATGTAATCTCTGTTTCTGGGCATCTTGTCAAGTGTGATGGTGATTTAAGGTGGAGATAAAATGTGTTTATTAGCTGTCTGAGCAAAATATTGTTTGCCGTGACGGTTTGAAAGATGCTCCATTTGTATGACAACTGCGAAACGAACGATACGTCAGCAGTTTTAGTGTAGATAAGTAAGGAATAATACACACAGATATGAAAAAGATAAACTATAAAATTACCAAGGCTTTAAAGGCAAAAAGTTGGCTTTTCCTCACTTTACTCATGTTTTTTTATTCGCAGAGGTGTGTCCCACATTTCCATAGCTTCCTCTACGATTCATGCTCACAAAACAATACATGATCGCGACTTTATTTATCGAGGAAACGTCCCGAATACGGCAGCATAAGGCTCTGTAGACTTCGATGCCGCCACACGCTTCTAGTGGATCACACCTGATATGAGGCTATACTCTGCTTCCTCAAAAACACCATATTGATCGGGCCTTACGATAAATTGACGATATTCTACCAAAGAAATTGTTATGACATTTTTGGGTCTTAAATTATATTCGTGAAGATCTTAAAAAGTCTTAAATTTGACTTTTAAAATTATACCAGGACCCTGTATAGTAAGTGACATTTTTATTTTTTCGAGCCGTTAGTCCTTTTGATTGATGTCAGGTGTGCCGGCATGTTTTCACTGCCTGTGTTGATGTCACTCATGTGAACAGTGTTTGTGTTGTTTTAGTGATTTATGTCCTTTAAGTTGGCCGCATGCTGAGTCATGTGTGTTTTCCAGCATGGACAGAGCAGGACAGACAGGAAGGCAGTGTTCCTGAAGGTAAGCGGTGGCTGTCAGACACCCAGCTAGACTTGCCTTTTAACAGGATGTTCACCAGCACTTCCTAGTCGAGCACTGTCACTGCTAATGACGGGCAGCAAAGGCTCTCTGCTATTTGTAATTCTGCATGACACTAAAGCTGACAAAGTCTAGCTTGTAGCTCTGACTCGCTCTAACCTTTCTGGCTTTTATCTCTGTGTGTTTCTGCTGCCTTTTTTTTTTTTTTTTTAAGTAATTTGTCTTTGGCCTTCAGGTACGTCAGTGGATAGCAGACAGGGTCACGGCAAATTCCTCTCCCGTCTCGCTGTCAGCGTCCTCCTCTTACCCCTCGTCCACCAGCGATTGGTCCACACCACGGCGGGACAAGTCCTCGCCTATCCACGGTCCTCATGGGAGGTTTGTTTCTCCGGCGTCTCTCGGCGGCTACAGTTCGGCGTCTTCGCCGTTGGATCAGGCGACGCCTCAGCGAAGCCGTGGGGAGCGCCACACCGACATGGCAGAGCTGGCGAAACACGTGAGTACGGCAAAACATCCTAGCGACTTTTCTTTCCTGATTTAGAGAAGCAAGTCAGCTGCAGGAGAACAAACAATGTGTGATAGATCAGAAAATCAATATCAAGGTGTTTTTAATATTCCACAGGTGTCACAAAATACTGTCAGTGTGATGCAAGCCCTTCACTTCCCTCCTGGACCAAGGCTTTAGTTTGACTCTTGATTAATAAGCTCTGGAAGGGATAGCTTTGCATCCAAAGAGTCATTGTTGTGAAGTAAACCCTGAGAGGAGGCTGTGAAGGAGAGGAGGCTCATACCTCATCCATCTCTCCCTTTTCATAAAATGCATTTTAACACAAAGGTCATCTTTTCCTCTTTTTTTTTTTTTTTTTTTTTTAAAATAAGAATAATTATTTTTATAATAACATGAACAAAAAGGTAATCCACTCTGTTATAGTAGGTACTCCTAGTAATGGCAGCACCTGGGAACCATAATAAATATTTGTCTTTAGAATAAATATTTTCTGGTGTTAAAGAACCCAAATTTAAATCTTTTGCAAATATTTTTGAATCTGAAAAGTTTCAATGATACACACCACCAGAAAATATGAAAATGATTAACCTCAGGGTGCTCACACTGTCACTTTTTTTTTTTTTTTTTTAAGGTGAACTAGAAGAAAACTCCAGCTTGTTTGTTTTTGGTCACTCACGTGTTGTTTGTCCTGCAGGAAGCCGACATCGAGCATCGGACGCAGGCGCTGAAGCGAGAGGGCTTCTGGTCGACGAAGCGCCTCACCCGCCTGACGGAGCCGCCGCGACCCAAAGTGCACTGGGACTACCTGTGTGAGGAGATGCAGTGGCTTTCTGCCGACTTCGCTCAGGAGAGGCGCTGGAAGAGAGGGGTGGCCAGGAAGGTGGGCTCACTTCATCAGCGTTTTAGAAGTTCTACTGCTCTTATTTCTGTGGTCAGGACTGATAACGTACCGCCTTACATACTTATCAGGTGGTCCGGATGGTGATGAGACATCACGAGGAGCAGAGGCAAAAAGAAGAAAAGGCCAAAAGAGACGAGCACTCCAAAATCAGGAGGGTCGCCTCGTCCATCGCAAAGGAGGTCCGGGCTTTCTGGAGCAGCGTCGAGAAGGTATAATGTTAAAAAAAAAAAAACAGTCTGGTTCGACACTTAGGAATAAGATCACTTGACTTTACTCAGGAAGTAGATTTAAAAACAGAGCTTAACCAATGTTTTAGACCACAGGAGTGAGGAATTTAAACTGAATTCACCTTTTTAAACACTGAAACACATTTTTCTGTTCATGAAGGACAGGAAATAACTGGAAATAAAAATAATAATTATGTGCTTTTTTTTGTAAAACAATAAATTTGAAAATTCCCAGATAATAACAATAATTATATTTTAGCATTAAAGATATAATTTTGATTAAATATCAATCAAAAAAAACAAAAACAGTAATAATGGTGTGCCTTGATATTTTTATCTGCTTTTTATGTAAGATTCTTGTTTTTATTTATCTATTTTTAAATCTTTTATAATAAACTTTGTGTTCATTGTGAACAAAAGAAGTATTTTATTGTGCAGGGAAACATGTTTCCTGACTGTTAACATGACAAATAAACCCTTTGAATCTTAAAACAGTAAATTTGAAAATTCATAAATAACAAGAATACGTATTGTTAAAGAGCTTGTACATACTTGTGGATTAACCATTACAGTTACATAAAAATACGTTGGTAATCATCAAAACTGTTAATTTATGCCAGTGGTGGTAAATACCTGACACTGGGTGGAGGAATAATAAATTTGTTGAGCTTGTTTAGTTAAATTTGCGCAGGGTTCCCATGGTTCCTTAAAATGTCTTAAAATCTGTGTAATTAAGGTCTTAAATTGTCTTAAATTTGCTGGAGGTATTAAATTTTGACATGGTGCGTTTAATGCCAATAGGAAAACACATCATTCACATTTACTGCTTTTTTTTTGCACATTATTTTGTTCACAAAGTTCACCTCTTTGTTCTTGAAGTAGTGAAATTATAGGTGTAGAGAAAAGTTAAGTGTTACCCCTTCAATTTATATCATTGTTTCGAGTGTTAAAGAGCTGAAAAAAAATCATAAAAAAATATTTTCAGAGATTAATTGGTTATCAGATTTTTTTTTTCCTGCTAAATATCAATATCGGCCTCAAAAACTTGGTCGGGCCTTACAATAACTTGACTATTTTCTTAAATTATAATTGTTGAGGTCTTAAAAAGGTCGTTAAAAATATTAAATTTGACTTTTAAAATGGTGCAAAAACCCTGATGAGTACTTTCGCTCCTGTTGTAGGTTGTAAATAACCAGTTTCTTGTCTTTTGTCCCTGAAGGTGGTGCAGTACAAGCAGCAGTCCAGACTGGAGGAGAAGAGGAAGAAGGCTCTGGACCTCCAGCTGGACTTCATCGTCGGACAGACGGAGAAATACTCAGACCTCCTCAGCAAGTCGCTGGCTCCCACCAGACCTGCTGAACCTGAACCTGAGACTCCCAAAAAATCTGTGCCACCTGCCGTTGATGAAGATGGTGAGAAGTTGTTGTTTTTTTTTTTTATCTTATAAAAAGTTACGTAGATTATTAAATGAGTAAGTCTTGGCTGGAAGGCACTCAGGTGCATAATAGAGCTCAACAACGTGGTTAATTTTCTCAATTAGGACTTGATTATCAGTCAAGACGATGGTATCTGTACATTAACCTGAACAGCGACGTCTGATTGGTGGAGTTCACCGTTACCATGGAAACTCTTACCACACAGGAGAGCTGAAGGCGAGATTAGACACTTGAATGTCCTGCTCCTGGACTTTCTCTCATATTACAAACATAATATTCACAGAAATTACACTTTGCATTTTTCTGTTTTCTGGCATTTTATTGCTCTCCAGTGACTTTGTGTTTTGTGAAGGTGACTCTTTGTCAGTTTCATCTTCTAGCCAACAGCAGAAAAAAGCCAAAAAACGCCGCTATATGGTGGGAATCACGACCAAAGAGCTGCTTTCAGAGCTGAATCAGTGGTTCAGAGCGGGGACGTTGTCATAGCTACACAGAGGTAAAATGTTCAGCAGACACGAAACGTCAAGGTCAATGCATCGCTCAGAGAATTGAGCACGTTCCTGCACGTCTCTGCAAAAACCCACCTGATTACCTGAGCTTGAATGCGTCTTAAGTCGGTGATGACATTTGTCGGTGCAGTAAAGCGTTACCGAGCGCTGCTTGGCAACCGTCAGGAGCGAGTGTCGTCAAACCTGTCGGACTAGTTTGACTCGTGATTTGGAGGCCTGGCAGTGGTTCCGGTCTGTGAGTCAGGAGTTTAGCCTCACTTTTAGTGAGAAGTTCAAGTTCAAGATTCAGAGATTTCAAATCAAATAAACCTTTGTTGTCATCATATGACAGATCAGGAGCGCTGTTCAACTTGGTGCTCAGTCAAATGTAAAAAAAAAAAAATGTAAGAAAGCTTAAAAATAAAATAGAAAAAACATAAAGTTGTGTAAGGAATAGAATACTGTTTTCAGTGTTTGTATTTAATTTACAGTGGTAAGGCATGGGTTTGCTACAAAAAAAACATATTGCACATTTTCAGAAATGCACAGAAATATAATATGTGTTTATAATATAACATACAGTCATGGAAAAAATTATTAGACCACCCTTGTTTTCTTCAATTTCTTGGTCATTTTAATGCCTGGCTCAACTAAAGGTACATTTGTTTGGACAATTATAATGATAACAACAAAAATAGCTCATGAGAGTTTAATTTAAGAACTAAGGATTATTCATTTTCCATGGTTTTCTTGATAATAACCAAAATTACTTAAATTCTTACATCAATAGCTATGGCATTGTACCGCCAAAAACACTACTTTTAAGCATTCCATGTTTTCTTTTCTGTTTGCTTTAAACACATGATACACACAAGAGTTAATACTTGATTGCATAACCATTGTTTTTGATGACTGCAGCCATGCGTCTTGGCATGCTCTCCACCAGCTTCTGACATTGTTCTGCTGTCACAGCAGCCCATTCCTGTTGGACAAATTCAAACAAATTTTCTTTGTTTTTGGGCTTGTGGTTCTCCATTTTGAGTTTGATGATTTTCCACAGGTTTTCAATTGGATTAAGATCTGGTGATTGAGCAGGCCAAGGCATGGTGCGAATGTTGTGGTTCTCCATCCAGGCTTTAACTGACCTTGCCGTGTGGCAAGGGGCATTGTCTTGTTGGAAAATCCAGTCATTCGAGGCAGGAAAGAGTTTTCCAGCTGATGGAAGAAGACTGTTTTCAAGGGTAGTCCTGTACTTGACCTGGTTCATTCGGCCTTCACACAATTGCATTTGCCCTGTTCCACTCAGACTGAAACAACCCCAGATCATGACTGATCCACCCCCATGTTTTACTGTAGGGGCAAGACAGTCTGGGTTGTAAGCTTCTCCAGGCTTCCTCCTAACCAGTAAGTTGGCTGGAGTGGGCATCAATTCAAAATTGGATTCATCACTGAAGAGAACCTTAGCCCAATCATCAACAGTCCAATCCTTGTGGTCTCGAGCAAAGAGTAACCGGGCCTTCCTCTGCCTTTCATTGATGAAGGGCTTCTTGCGTGCTCTGTGTGACTTCAAACCAGCTTCAACAAGTCGGTTTCGAACTGTCCTTGCCGAGCAAGTCGCATTTCTCGACAGTGCCCACTCATTTTTAAGGTCCCTGGAGGTCTGACGACGATTCCTGACACAGGAACGGATGAGTGCACGGTCATCTCGTGGGGTAGAAAGACGCTTTCCTGCCACGGCCAGGTAGCAATTTGGTAGTGCCATGTTCAGCTTGTTTTTTTTTGTTGTAATGAACGGCTGTCTTGGAGATCTTCAGTTTTTTCGCTACCTGTCTCTCACTCATGCCAATTTCCAGCAGTGCCAAGATGGCTGCCTTTGTTGCTTCACATAATTCTTTTTGTTTTAGGCATTATGTGAGAGCTGACAACTTCTGAGTTGTGCTACGGCTTGAATGTAAGCAGGAAACCACTCTAGGCCTTTGCATGTGCAGTGCTGCTTGTGACATGAAATGGCCTCTTATATACCCTGGGAATCAATTAAGCTTAAGAATGTCAAATAGGACATAAAGTATTATGTGACCAGCTGCATTTTTTGTTGTGTTCATTGTATTATACGTTTAGTGGTACCAGATATTAGAATGATCAAGAAATTGAAGAAAACAAGGGTGGTCTAATAATTTTTTCCATGACTGTATATATAAAAATATAATAAGATAAAGATAACATACTTAAATATATATATAACAACATAATATTTCCAATAAGATTTCCACTCAGACGAACCAAATTTCTTCCCGAGGCCGCAGTAATTTAAGCCTTTCTTTGCTTTGTAAAGTACAGTTGACACACCTCTGTGTGTGTTAATATTAAATCTAATTGTTTCTGCCTCCATGCAGATCGAGACTTTGAGCCTCCCTGTGAGGAGGAGGACGATGAGGAGACCATCGAGGTGGAGGAGCAGCAGGAGGGTAATGATGCTGAGAGCCATCGGAGGGAGATTGAACTGCTGAAGGAGGAGGGTCTGCTCCCCCTGGAGCAGCTGCTGAGCACGCTCAAACGACCGCAGGTAGCTCCAGTTAATATTTCCATTTAAATACAGGGTCCATGATTCTGTCCAGTACTTAGTGAAGCACACCAGTGAATGCAAATAATTTAAATTTACACAAAGGTGGACACTAAAATGATCACTCAAACTGTCCGTTATAAATGTTTGTTAAGTATCTGGTGCGATCAACTATTTACGCTGTGGCCAAAAATGTCCCGGTGTTTTCAGTAATAAGGAAACAATTAGACAAAAGCAATGACATCATAAAATGAGTAATAATAATGGAATAAATGTTTACATTATGTACTAAATAGAAAGGAAGAAAAATATATTTTAATTGCTGTTTAACTGTTAAATAAACACTTATCAGATGAATGATGATGATGTTATGTGGATGTGACCTTAGAATAAAAAAAAAAAAAAAAAAATTCAGTGCCAATTTTTCTGTGTGAAAGCACAGTACATTGGTGCAAAACTGTTGTTAATTTGAGTGTTTTATTCTGCAACTGAGCAGAAGAATGCATTTATTGTGAATGAGCACGACGTAAAGTTTAAGTTTTATTGTCGTTTAACATTCCAGACCTTCAGAGTTTAACCCTACTAGAATAAAAAAAAAAAACAGTCTATTTTAGTTCATTTTTTAGTTTATTTTTCATTAATTCACCCACCACATAAACATAAATAACAGCGAAGATGTAATAGAATAATATTGATAATAGAATAAATATTTACATGATGTATTTTAATTGCAAATAAAATGTTAAACACAATTATTAGATGAAATAAAATGTGTTTTTACTATTAGTTATGTGGATTTGACCTGAAGAAATGGTCATAAAATTACAAAAAAAACAGTGCAAAATTTCTCATGTCTCAGATATTGTTGCCATCACAATCTTCTTTTTCACATCCAAATAATGAATTTGAATAGTTTTATTTTGCTGTGGACAATAACCTGAATGAACATTTATTTTAATGACTGAACTATTTGTAAATAAAAATATTGCCTTATATAGAGTAAAAAAAAGCCAATGCCCCACTAAACATGTATAAATAAAAAAAAACAACAACCCACAGATGTTTGCATGTCATTTAACCACTGAATCATGGGATTACACAGGAGTCTGGCTCAGATGAAGAGTGCTCTGATGAGTCCTCTTCATCAGTGGAGGAGGAAGAGGAAGATGGAGAATTCACTGCCAATGAAGAGGATGGTAAGATCGCTCTAAGTAGTGGAGCAGTAAATTCAAACGTGTCGCACAGATGACCTGAAACTGATGTTTCCTCCTCGTCTTCATCTGCAGCTGAGGACGAAGAGGACACCATCGCCGCTCAGGAGAAGGTCGAGGGGAACGTGGATCATGCAGAGGAGCTGGGCGACTTGGCCAGAGAAGGTATTTCTGCATCAAATCCTGCTGAAGGTCTTTTTTTTTCTAGGCTTTTGAGATAAACTTGGCAAAATGAAAAGGTCACTTTCAGCTTTTGATCGTCTGGTGTCAACGTACATTAACATTAAATAAGTTCTGATCTTAACACCAGAATATTTCAGGGTTAATGTGTGCACCATTTCGTAATAATATCAGTAATCAACTTAAGATCTAATTATTCTGGACCAGACTTGTCCTCAATGTGGATGTGTCCTAAATTTGGCTTATTTTCATATTTAAATAAAAATATTCCAACTGTTCCTGTCTGAAAAAATACGTAAAAATACAAACTTTATTTGTTCTATCCTCTGGATATTTCTGGTGATTCTACAGTCTTATTTTTTGTTGATCTGTATAGAGGAGCATTTATAATTAATTTAATTAATTTAATGTTTTGTTGTTAGATGTCTGAAATAAGCTCAAGAGATTAAAATGTTTAGTTTTGTGCCATAAACCCTGTCAGTAAATATCTCATTTGTGAGTTTTTAAGCAGTTTTTTCCCATCTTGTAGTTATAGATAGATAGATAGATAGATAGAGGTTGGAGAGCAAAATTAAATTACAAGTTAAAAGATTAGATGTAAAGTCATGTGACTGTGGTGTCGTTCGTTATAGTTTTTTACTTCTTAAGTTTGCATGTACGCTTCACAAATCACACAAGTTTGTGAGGATTATCTAAATATTTTCTGCAATTATCCAAAAATATCCTGTTGGTTTTTTTATCGAGGAAACCAGAGGGATGATAACTTCCTGTTGTAAATCAAATATAAAATATAAATCATCCCTGCAGCACATACAGGGGAGGTGTGTGCACCTTAAAGTTTAGAATATGCAGCATGATATTTATTTATGTGTTGGCACTGATCCTAGAGCTTCTCCAGCATCGCTGCTTTTTTGGGATTTCTGTTTTAATGTGTTGTTGATGCCCTGTTTAACAATCAGCAGCAGTAAACATCCATCCTGATGTCTCTCTGCTCCCTTTGTAGGCACCATGAGTGTCGAGGAGTTGCTAGAGAAGTACAAAGGAGCGTACGCCTCAGACTTCGAGGCGCCGTCTGCATCCGGCTCTAAGGAAAGCTCTGATTCGGAGGACTCTGGGGACGAGGAGGAGGAGACTGAAGAAGATGAGAGTGATGTGGAGAGCAACACCTCCTCCTCCTCCGGTATGCACCAGCTCACAGGGAATCTAAATAATCTTATGGAAAATGTTTATCTGCTTTTTAAAGAACTTAAATTTGTTATTGAATGGCTTTTCTCAGATTCGGCTGAGGACAGCGGAGAAGATGACAGCGAGAAGCACGAGGAGGAGAGCGAGGATGAGGATGATGGATGTGGGGATGAAGGGATGGAGGTCTTGCTAAAGGAAGGAGACAACAGCCCCCCGTCATCGAGCTCACGGCCAAAGAAAGAGATCAGCCATATAGCTGCTACTGCAGAGAGCCTGCAGCCTAAAGGATACACCCTGGCTACCACAAAGGTCAGGAGTCAATACTGAGAGGACTGTTTCATTCTGCGTAGTTTAAATGTTCATAATCATCATTTATCAGGAGACACTCCAGAAGTATCTTAAACCATTTGATTTCATAAGTCAGTACAGATGTTGAGCTATGCTAGCACTTTATATTTGTGCAGGCACTGTGCAAGCACTTGCTGAATCCAGCTCCGTAATGTTATGTTGATTTGTTTTCTGAGGGATCAGGGCACAACAAGACATGTTTAAATTAGGGCACCGATCCAATATTGAAGAAATTCTAGATAGGGTGTTGGTGACAATTGGCCCATTCCATAGGGGCAGATCTAGTCAGTGTAACTCTATGCTGCTGTGCTCTGTGAGTGACATCATGCACTGGCGACGTGCTGTGATTGAGTTATGTTAGTGGCATGCACGAAGGTAACTCTACTTGAACAAACTGCTAGAGAGGTGCTGGCAGGTCATGAAGCAGAACCGCATTCAAAAAAATCAGGGAAACTAAAAACACAGTCATAACTAACGATCAAACATGCTGATAAAATTAGATTAACCATCTTTTCTGAATCTGTCCAAGCTTCTCCTGTAATTCAGCAAACAAATAATCCACCAGAGGTATTAATTTGTTAAGAGAAATGGATGAAAAGTAAAAGTCAAAGAGTTTTTTTCATCACTACGATTTTAGCAGGTTATTCAAGATAATATAAAACTTTATTCATCCCAAAGGAAATTCTTTCACAACAAAGGAGATTTTGGGCTGTTTGAAAGTAATTCAGTATATTTATATCTATTTATTTCTTTGAAAAAATAGGAAATAAATGTTTTATTCAAGTCTAATGTTGCCTGATGATGTCTTTTCCACACAGAGACAGTTTGTTGGGTACTTCAGCGCTGCTTTTCTGGATCAATATTGGGCAATACTAAACCTCACGCATCAGAAGTGAAAAAATAGATAGGTTTATTCCTAGTTTAAAGCAGCATTTGTGGTTATATTGGACAGAAATACTGGTTTCTCTTTGTGTCGGACCCTAATCGTCTCATCTCTTTTTCCCAACAAAAGGTCAAGACCCCCATCCCGTTCCTGCTCCACGGCACGCTGCGAGAATATCAGCACATCGGACTGGACTGGCTGGTCACCATGTACGAGAAGAAGCTCAATGGCATCCTGGCTGATGAGATGGGTCTGGGGAAGACCATCCAGACCATCGCTCTGCTGGCTCACCTGGCCTGTGAAAAAAGTAACACACCTCCAGCAGCATTCGCAGGCTTTTTCTTGGAGTGCTACTCATATTTTTATGCTCTAAATGAACTCTGACATTCTTCTCATCTTGACTCGTTCAGGTAACTGGGGCCCTCACCTCATCATCGTCCCCACCAGTGTGATGTTGAACTGGGAGATGGAGCTGAAGCGCTGGTGTCCTGGCTTTAAAATCCTCACTTACTTTGGCAGCCAAAAGGAGAGGAAGCTGAAGAGACAGGTAATGAGATGAAACCTAAATTTATCACAGGTGTGACTTCATCATTTTCACTTTTTTTCCCCCCCACAGTTTTGCAGTACTTCTGGTTTATGTACCACCTGTCTGCGACAAATTTGAACCATATTAATTGTTTGCTTTTTTTCTTCTCAGGGCTGGACGAAGCCTAATGCTTTCCACGTGTGCATCACTTCCTACAAGCTGGTGTTGCAGGATCACCAAGCGTTTCGGCGGAAGTCCTGGCGATACCTGATCCTGGACGAGGCCCAAAATATCAAGAACTTCAAGTCCCAGCGCTGGCAGAGTCTGCTGAACTTCAACAGGTCAGTAGAGCCACAAGGTTTGTATTATCAGTGATGTAAAGTAGTTTCAGCAGCTGGACTGGACAAAAAAAATAGGTCGTTTCTTCAGGCTTGGACATGTTTCTGAACATGCACAAGCTGTCTAAAGTCGGTGTAGCGTACAGGCTCAGTGCACTTTAAACAGAAGACAGAAATGTTGACATGCTCGCATTGAGATCAGTCAGTTTTTGCCTTTTTATTATGTCTTATTAAGTTTTCACAAGCTGCAGCAAGCCTCCTCTGGTGTGTACAGAGATTAATAAATATATCAGAGCATCAAAGAGCCTCCAGCATCACTTTCTTTCTCACTGAATTCCCTACGCTTGAATTTACCAGGGTCCTGGAAAACCTGGAAAATGATTGATCTATGTTCCAGTCATGGAAAACATGGAAAATAACAAAAAAGGTCAAATGTCCTGGAAACAGTTAAATCGTTTATCCTCCCCATGCCTTGTGGGTGAATGCAAACGGGTTAAAAGTTACTTTTTTTGCTTTTTTTTGTGAAACAGTAAAATTCATGGTTAACAACAATAATTATATTTTATCATTAACTCTTTGAATGCCAGCTGTTTTATAAAACACAAACTGCCTTGTTCCAGCGTTTTTACCCATTTTAAGACCCACAGAATATTTTGTACTGTGACTCTGAAAACACTGAACAGCTCAAATGAAAGAAGAGACTCTCTATTTCATCATGAAAAAAATGTTTGTTTTTACCTTGTTCCATTCTTGTTTTATCAGAGGTAGAGCAGAGGACACTTTCACCAAAATCACCACTTTTTGTTTGTTTTGCTCTCTAATCTCAATCGTCTCCACTTCCTGCTTTGATCTCTGTGGTGTATACCGTTTATTTATGCTCTGACTACATCTCCCAGAAGCCCCAAAATTACTCACAGACTGTGGGAGACCACTATCGGCCGAAATCCACTTTGATGTATTATTACGTCCATTGCACTCAAAGCATTAAAGATATCATTTTGATTAAAGAGCTTGCACATACTGGTGGATTAACCATTACAGAAACAAAGAACAGAGGTGGTAAACACCTGACACTGGGTGGAGGATTATTAAATGATTAAACATCTCTTTATTTCAGCCACCGGCGGCTGCTGCTGACGGGAACGCCTCTCCAGAACAGCCTGATGGAGCTCTGGTCCCTGATGCACTTCCTCATGCCTCACGTCTTCCAGTCCCACCGCGAGTTCAAGGAGTGGTTCTCCAACCCGCTGACAGGAATGATCGAGGGCAGCCAGGAGTACAACGAGGGCCTGGTCAAGAGGCTCCACAAGGTGCTGAGGCCCTTCCTGCTCAGGAGGATCAAGGTGGACGTGGAGAAGCAGATGCCCAAGAAATACGAGCACGTGGTGCGATGTCGCCTCTCCAAGAGGCAGCGGTTTCTCTACGATGACTTCATGGCGCAGGCTTCGTAAGTCAAAATATATTTAAGAAAAATGTATTTACAATCCTCCCTAAGATGCTCCATCTTTCGAAAAAGAGGAACATTTTCCACGCTCAGATTCTCCAGCTTGTCTCGTCTTGAAATGTACTGTTTATTTTGTACACCGAGCTAAAACTAATACAATAAATAAACCAACATGAAGGCTATAATCATTTATTTGTTTTAGAGAGGTGCTGATCCAACTGTGTGACCACTTTGGAGGATGCTGTCGAACTGTTTCCGCTATTTAACGTCCCTGAAATGAACATTTAATATTAACCTATGGGTTACATAAATTTTAACCTTAAACATCAGCATATTCTACAATTGAATAAATAGAAAATATTTCAGAAGACCCTGAAAAACCTCATTAAATCCAATAAAAGCAGCGCTGCTGGATAGAAGAGCTGGAGTGGAGTCTGGAATGAACTGATGGGATCGGAGGTTTTAGATGCTGGCCGATATAATCCGATACTCTTTTTTTTTTTTGCTGATATTGGATCGATATCTGTTATCAATATTGGATGGGGACACCCTAAAAAGAAGTACTACTGCTGCTTATTTGAAAACACACACAGGTGTTTTGTGTGGAGATGAAGTCCTGCTCTCACTGAACCGTTCACTTCACCAGCCTGGTCTCTGTTTGTTTCTGATACTCAGGACTCGTGAGACGCTGGCCAGTGGTCACTTCATGTCTGTGATTAATATCCTGATGCAGCTCCGTAAAGTTTGCAACCACCCCAACCTGTTCGACCCTCGGCCCATCCAGTCGCCCTTCATCACGCAGCGCATCGTTTTCCACACGGCCTCCCTGGTGCAGGACGCCCTGGAGGTCTCTCCGATGAAGGTTAGCATGAAGCGTCACATGCTGAGTCCCACTGAGAGCTTTTTATTATATTATAATATAATAATGTTTTGTTTTTTTTTTGGGTCCTCAGCGCTGCGACCTTTCTATGTTCGACCTTGTTGGTTTGGAGAGCAGAGTGTGCCGCTACCAGGCAGACGTCTTCCTGCCGCGCCACAAGATCAGCCGCCAGCTGATCCAGGAGATCGTGGAGTCTCCTGAACCGCCTCCGAGACCCAAACCGGTCCGCATGAAGGTCAACAGGTACGCAGAGCAGCTTCTTTTAAGGCCTTTAAAACCACAAACCATCCGGATTGTTCATGCTCTTCCAGTTAAATTATTATTGTCAGAAACCAATTAAGTTTGCTTGAACAAGGAATTTGACTTGCTTTGTTGGTGTGTGGCATATAAAGGTAGAGCAGAAACAAGAAAAAAAGATGACAAAGTGACAACTGAGAATAAAAGAAGGGTGCAATATGGCTGTTGTCCAGATTAACAGGAATGAAAACAGCACAGAAATGCGTACGTTATTACATTAAATTAAATTTCACTGATGTATTGCAGACATTTGGCTTTTTTTTTTTTTGCTCTTTTTTGCAGAACAAAGTAAATCCAGGGTTCCCACGGCTCCTTAAAAAGTCTTAACATGTCTAAAATTAAAATCCTGGTGATTAAGGTCTTAAATTGTCTTACGTTTCCTGGAAATTTGCTGTAGGTATTAAATTTTCAGATGTTTTTCAAAGTTGTGAAATTAAAGTTGCAGAATAAGTTTAAGTGTTATGTCTTCAATTTATATCGTTGTTGCAAAAAAATTCATTAAAAAAATTATTATCGGAGATTAATCAGTTAATGGATTTTTTTTTTCTGCTAAATACCGATATCGGCCTCAAAAACTCCATATTGGTCATGCCCTACAATAATTTGACTATTTTCTACCAAATTATGACATTTTTGGGTCTTAAATTATTTGTTGAGGTCTTAAATTTGACTTTTAAAATGGTGCACGAACCCTGTTATCCTCAGAAAAGCAACGTACGGAAGCTTCATTTTCATTTCAGCACTGGAGTCGGTGTAAAATGTTTATTGAATGTTTAATATCTGAATCCAGTGTCTGATCTTTGGAATGTTTCAGGATGTTCCAGCCTCCTCCTAAAAGTGATAATCGACCGGTTCTCCTGATGAACAAACCCACCTGCTCAGTTCCTCCTGCAGCTCAGACCCCAAAACCTCCTCCAGTCACTGAAGTCCCTTCAACTCCTGCTGCTCCTGTGGTTCAACAAGGCAAGTGACCAGAAACGTTAAGCTTGGTTTTGTGAAGATGATGTCGTATTAAAGCATGCCCTGCCCTGGCTTTGTATTTTTTCTCTCTTAGACACCATTATATGTGAAGCATCAATACTTGCACATCTTTCATCGTTTTCTTTTTTGCCTTCAGTGGTGTGTTCGGTGGCGACCACAGCTTCTCCTCGCACACCCATGCATCCCTCCACTCAGACCGCTGTGAGGTCCAGCGCTCCAAAGCCGGTACTGACCGTCCGGCCTCCCGCTGCTCCTTGCACAGCTGGGATCCCGACTCATCCGAGTCCAAACCCCAGCAGCGTCCTGCCTCAGAGGGTCCTGCTCAGCCCAGATATGCAGGCTAGGTTGCCTTGTAAGTGTCCACCGAACCCTGAATGACCCCTAACTTAACACTCCCCCGTCATAAAGAATCTTATCATTTACTCCTGAACAATAACCGACTGTTACAACCCGAATTAATGTTGTTTCTGATGCACTTCTGCTTCCTCAGCTGGTGAAGTAGTGAGCATCGCTCAGCTTGCCTCCCTTGCAGGCCGACCAGTGTCGTCATGTCAGGGCAGTAAACCCGTCACCTTCCAGCTTCAGGGCAACAAGCTGACTCTGTCTGGAGCCCAGATCCACCAAGTCCCTGCAGCCCCTCCACGCCCAGTTCAAGGTCAGTGCTGGACTGCTGCCTGTGCGTGAAGCATGAACTAACAGAGTCAGGAATTTTGAAGGAGAGCAGTTGAGATTCACTATTAAGCCCGTTAAATTTGTAAAACTATATAACTAACAATGACTTGCCTAAATCTGAACCGGTCCGACTGAACTCTGGTTTATTTTAAATATTAGTAATTAAACATGACAGGCTGGGATGACATGCCTATGACTAGTCAACATCAATTAACATTATGTGGAATTTCTCTGTTGAGTATTGATTTTATTTTCTGTTATGTTCTAGTAAAATGAGGATTTCTGTCTGTTATATTGTTATAAAGATGCATGGTTGGATGTATTGTCCAATTTATTATTTCCTATGTAGTTTTATAGTTTATACAGTTAAATCCTTGAAAATTAAATTATAGTATTTTTTTAAAAAAAATGAGTTAAAGTGTGATTTTATTTATCAATAATTGTGTAAATGTATTTAAATATTTTTTACATTATTTAGGGATGACTGATGAATATTAACAGCTACACAACCAAGTAAAAGTTTAAATAAAGTTAAAATGGATAAATCATCAGAATTTTCTTTGTTTTTACACCAGATATAAAAAAAAAAAAAAGAAGAAATTAAATAAAAATAAAAAAAATAGAAATTGTAGATTGAGGTTTTAGCAGAGCCACAGAATACAGTAGTTTTCTTTAAAAACTATTAAAGCTGGACTGCAGCGCTTATTTTTATTATTATTTATTTTATTTTTTTATATTCTATTTATTTATTGATCATATTATGCAGGAGTGATTTTAGCTGCTGGGTATGATGTCTTTTAATGATGTGTTATAACCCGTCTGCTTCCCCTGCAGGTAATGTGATGCACCTGGTGTCCAGCGGGGTGCAGCACCACCTCATCAGCCAGCCGGCCCAGGTGGCGGTCCAGAGCAACGCCCCCTCTGCTGCTCCATCCACCAACCGGCTGCCTCACAACGCCTCAGCTCAAGGTTTTAACCCTCCTCTCTCTCATCTCCATGATGATGGCTCCTTTAAGCAGCCTCGTTCCTCACAGCTGATGTGTTTGCCCTTCCCTCAGTGGCCTCCTCCATGGTGAGCAGCCCCGGCGTCGTGAAGATCGTCGTCCGTCAGACAGCAGGCAAGGACGGCGGCCCCGTTCCCACGCTGGCCGTGGCCCCTTCCCCTCGTGTTGCCCCTCAGACATCCCCTTCCCCGCACCCCCACACCAACCCCACCCCTGTCAGAAGCACCGCCGCTCCACTGCAGATCGCCCAGCGCACCCCCGGTCCCGCCACCGCCACCTACACCATAGCTCCTCCAGGAAATCCCAGCCCGACCCAGAGCCAGCCCCACCCCCCTCGCCCCGTCCTCAAAGTAGTGCAGCCTCCTCCTCCGAGCTCAGAGCCGCCAGGTGAGAGAGCGAGCTCCGGCTTTTCATTCATGCATGACGAGCGGAGCTGGGTTCAGAACAACGACCTTATTGCTATAATAATAATAATACTCTTTAATGTTTTCATTTTTCCTTTCCTACCATCCCACGTTTAAGCAGTCACAAGAAACTATCTCGAAGCAAGCTTAATATTCATATTAAATTTATAGTTATTTTTAATGAATTCATATATTTACAGTGCTCAACAGATTTATTATCCTCCACCCAGTGTCAGGTATTTACCATTACTGAAATTAACAGTATCACTGATTACCAGAATATTTTAACGTATCTAAAATATAATTACTGTTGTCCATAGTTCCTGCAGTTCCTTAAAAAGTCTTAAAATGTCTTAACTAAATCTGGGTAATTAAGGTCTTAAATTGTCTTAAATTTACCATAAATTTGCTGGAGGTATTAAACTTTTTTTGTTCACAAAGTTCACTTCCTTGTTCTTGAAAGTTGTGAAATTAAAGTTGTAGAGAAAAGTTAAGTGTTATGCCTTCAATTTATATAGTTGTTGCAAGTGTTAAGGGCTGAAACAGAATCATAAAAAATTAATTGGTTATCAGATATTTTTTCCTGCTAAATATCGATATCAGCGTCGGCCTCAAAAACTCCATATTGGTCAGGCCCTACAATAAACTGACTATTTCTACCAAAGATTTTTGGGTGTTAAATTATATTTGTTAAGGTCTTGAAAACTATTAAATTTGACTTTTAAAGAGGTGCAAGAACCCTGCTTTAAACGCTCTGTCCTCCCCTCAGCTGCAGCTCCAGTGACGTCCTCTTCGTCCTCAAAGTCTCCAGCATCGCCTCGAGACGCCAGCAGCACCAGTCCGACACCAGTCACCACAAAGTCGAGGCCCAGTGCAGCCGCCAAAGCCTTCCCTCCACCCAGGAGGGTTCCTCGGCCTCCTCCTCGCTCTCCCTTCCACATGGTGAGAAAGTGGTGATGCTGACCTCAGTGAATAAATACGCTATAAATACGATCAGTGCTGTTTTAGCGCCTTGTGCTCCATCTTGCTAACGTTTCTCACTCAACAGTCATGGTTGGAAAACTGCCTGAAGCAGCAGCGCGACAGCCGGCTGGACTTCATCATTCGAGTCAACGAGAACCGCTGTGCAGCGAAGCCCATGTACGGCCGGGAGGTTCTGGACTTCCTCACCTTTCTCCCTGGTCATCGTCCCTCGCCGGCCGCCCTGAACCCTGAAGGGGAGTGGGGTCGCTCGGGCCACAGCAGCGCTCTGTTCGCTCAGTGGCAAAACAAATTTGACTACTGGTTTCAGAGCCGAGCCGTTAGAGAGGCCATCCACAGCATCGACGAGCGCCTGGAGCTGCTCAGTGACATCGTGGACAGGTAGAGCTGCTTTTTCCTCTTCACTGGGGATACATGAGCTTCACCTTAGAGGACATATTGTGACTTTAATGTTGTTTGTTGTTCCAGGTTTACATTTGTGATTCCCCCGGTGGAGGCTCCTCCCATCTCCATGCACTGCTGCCACCCTCCACCCTCCCTGAGCCACCAGCAGGCCGTCTTCACCTCCCTGCTGTCAACTCAAGTCGCTCCGCTGACTCGCAGCCTCCATCGTATCCAGTGTTCTATGAGGACCCAGTTCCCCGACCTGAGGCTCATCCAGTATGATTGCGGTAGGTGTCAAGAGCACAAACTTTACCAATCGTTGCCTCCTTAAATTAACATTGTCCTGTCGGTCAGCTCTGGAGGAAAGTCTGAGTTCACCTTAGTCTTATAAAATCTGCGAGGCTGCACCTCTGTCACCTAAAATACTAAGACTGTGAGCTGGTTTCAGTTTAAGACTGTGAGCTGGTTTCAGTTTAAGACTGTGAGCTGGTTTCAGTTTAAGACTGCGAGCCAGTTTCAGTTTATGGTGCAAGTTACTTTATGGGGTACTATACTGGAAAAAACACCTCACGTCCACTGAAGGGGTCATCGACATTGATTGGTGTCTGTCTGTTTCCCTCAGTCAGTAGTTTGTATTCTCGCTGTGTGCAGGGAAGCTGCAGACTCTCCACACTTTGCTTCGAAAGCTGAAAACAGGAGGCCACCGAGTGTTGATCTTCACTCAGATGACCCGCATGCTGGACGTGTTGGAGCAGTTCCTCAACTACCACGGACACATCTACCTCCGTCTGGACGGCAGCACCCGAGTGGAGCAGAGACAGGTTAGCGCTGAGGGTCTTAAAACGACCATGCTTTCTTCTTAATGCACTGAAAAGAAAGGACAGGGTCCAGTCAGTCCATCATTGCTCATTCCCTTTGTGTTTCCTTCAGGCCCTCATGGAGCGCTTCAACGCAGATCGGCGGATTTTCTGCTTCATTTTGTCAACTCGCAGCGGCGGCGTGGGCGTGAACCTGACCGGAGCGGACACTGTAGTTTTCTACGACAGCGACTGGAACCCCACCATGGACGCTCAGGCCCAGGACCGCTGCCACCGAATAGGCCAGACCAGAGACGTCCACATCTACAGGTGACAGCGTAAAAGTGCTTTTCACACAAGCAACGCTTGTGACAGTTTGCATGTGTAACACCGACGAACCTCTATAAATTCTTGTCACATGTGGTCTGTTAGATCCTGTGGTCAGTAAAATGTTCCACACTTGATTTATATGGAGGGAGATGGTGCCAGGATGGTGTAATTTAACTGCTGAGTCTTCAAAAAATGTTATACTAATTTCAACAAAAACCATACTGGGAAGTCCCCAAATTTGCATTTCTCTCATTTTGCATGGTAATTAATCACCAAATAAATAAAACCTAACGTCAGGCTGCAGTGGCCAATCAGGTAAAGAATGATATGGTGTGAGTGCAGCTTGATTTTGATAGCAGTGTGCACGACATCCTAGATAACTATAATTTATTAGGGGAAAACATATCGATATAGCAATATATTGCGATACTTTTTTCTTTTGATATAGTATTGATTTTTAATTTCTTAATTTTTTTCCCAAAAAAATAATGTTTTGAGCCAATTGTAAATCCAGAACAACTTCTGCATGTTGAAATAAAAAGTTAAATAAAATAAATAATCCGCGTTAAGGCGGTAACTTCGACAGCTCTTATATACGGTACATGTATGTGTATATTTGTTGTTGCTATTTGTGTATTTGCTTTGAATCCCCCCGAAAGAACAAACATGATTTCAACAGCATATTGATGTATTTTTTTTTTCCCCCAAATGTTCCTCTTTAGGCTGATCAGCGAACGAACGGTAGAGGAAAACATTTTAAAGAAAGCCAATCAGAAGAGGATGCTTGGAGATATGGCGATCGAAGGAGGGAATTTCACTACGGCCTTCTTCAAACAGGTAGGAAGATACTTTACACAAATGTAATATTAATTTCTCCATCAATATCCTCCACTTTATGAGCATGTATTCCCTTAGATTTTAAATGTGTTGATATGTGTTAATTTCTCTCTAACTGCTTGTTAATCACGTGTTCTTGACGGCTGAGCACATAAAGAGATGTTTTTCATAGCAGAAACAGGCTATGACCTCCTCTCCTTTCATCATTAAGTGTTCAGATCCTTTTTAAGAAAAAAAAAAAAACTGTGCCATTTCACGTATTCAGTAAAAAAAAAAAACAGTTGATGGTGTTAATTAGTTTATACCGTGAGGGCACTAAGTGGCTCTTTGTTTATTTTCTGACTCGTTCTCACTTTTGTTCCTCAGCAAACCATCCGAGAGCTGTTTGATATGAATGACGGGGAGAGGAGGGAGGCGGCGGTGGAGCTGACGGTGCCTCAAGCTGAGGAGGAGGAGGCCGTCAACAAACAGAGCACCACCATCCTGGAGCAGGTGAGCAACATCATGGAGCCCTCAGCGTTTGGACATCATCTCTGTTGTGTTTTTTTAATTAATTCAATGTCAAATATGCAAATAAAGCAGAAAAACAGGAGCATCATCATCATCACAGTACACTTAAAGGTGAAGCTGTGAGAACAAATTGTCACATCAGTTTGTTTTTGACAGATTTTTACTTTGAGCACTGTATGTCCATATATATTAAATTAAATGAACATGGTTTGTTCTGTTTGCTGGACCAGAAATGTAAAGCAGCATTTCCCATAAACAGCCTTTTCATGCTCTCAGCTTTTAGAAAAATCCTGTTGACCTGGAAAGTTCATCTTACATTGCAGTATGTTTGATATGTTATCACTTTTCTCTAGAAATATTAATGCACAAATTTTAGTGGCGGCTGTGTCAGCTTATTAACCCTTAGTTAATACCGTCAACCACATCAAAGAGCCGAGGCTTTTCTATCAGATATGGTGAATGTGTGTGCGTACAATCTGATCGTGTTGAAATGGTTTCAGGCGCTGTGTCGTGCCGAGGATGAGGAGGACATCGTCGCCGCCTCTCAGGCCAAAGCAGAGCAGGTGGCAGAGCTGGCAGAGTTTAACGAGAATATCCCGCTGGATGACGGAGGTGAACAGGAGGAGGTGGAGGAGCTCTCCAAGGCCGAGCAGGAAATCGCTGCTCTGGTGGAGCAGGTGAATAATGATGCCGCCCTTCTGAATTATTTTTATTTTAATACTTAGACATATTTGAGCTCTTAAACTGAATTATACAACCTTGATATAAAAGTACATATGGGTATATATATATGGGTATCTGTGGGTCATTGTTTTCAGTGAAAATGGTCTTATTTCTACTCTACATCTGCATTATACCTATATAATTATTACGTCCTTTCCCTAGCTCACTCCCATCGAACGGTACGCCATGAACTTCCTGGAAGCCTCGTTAGAAGACGTGTGCAAAGAGGAGTTGAAGCAGGCCGAGGTAACATCGTCTTAAAAAGTTTCATTAATTTGACCTTTGACTGTTGATGTAATTACTGCCCTCGACACAAAGGTGCTACATGGTTGTACGAAGTATCAGAAGAACATTTTAGAATCTTCTTATGGTCTGGTAAACAGTCCAAAACTGAAAAATATTGAATTTATAATGATAAAAAAATGAGAAAGCAGCAGATCTGAATGTGAGAAGCTGTATCCAGATACGAAACCGTTGACGAAACAGTAGACTCAGTTTGTTGTTTCAACTCTTGTCAAACCGTCTGGTCCTGCAGAACCACATCATAAAGACATTTTATCAGTTTTGTCAAATCAAACTTCTAAACATTTTGTTCCGACCTTGTGTGTTTAGGAGCAGGTGGAGGCTGCCAGGAAAGGCCTGGACCAGGCCAAGGAGGAAAGCCTAAAGCTCCACGCTTCATCCGACGACGAAGATGATGACTTCCTGTCACCCCCGGCCTCTGTGGAACCTGCTCAGCCAGCCCGCCGTGGACGCAAACCCAAGGACAAAGACAAGGACAAGATTGTGACCTCCACAAGGACCAGCGGTCGTCTGCGTGGGGCCTCGCCTGAAACTGAGCCCGAGCCCACCACCCCCAGAGAAGTGCCTGAAAGACTCCGCTGTGGTCTGAGAGGACGAGGAGCTGCCAAAGACTCCATGTCAACCACCCAGTCCCGCACAGACCATCACAAAACGTCCTCATCGACCAGGCTTCAGGATTCCTCCAAGTCCTCAAAAGCCGCATCTCCTGCCAGAGATCACCAGACCAACAAAACCAGGACTCTGCCAAACCGCTCACATCCCAGTCCAGTGCCTTCCCCTCCTACAACATCTCCCCCTGGAGGGAAACAACCGGGTGTCGGGGAAACTGACTATAAAACCTCCAAAACCTGCAGAGAGGACAACGAGAGGAGGGTGTCTGAGTCGTCGCTGGAGTCCAGCTGCCCGGTGGACCATCCAGTAAAGGAGGAGGACAGCAAAGAGCATGGCGCTATGTCTCCGCCCTCCACCAGCTCCCGATCACCACGCAAGCGGCAGTCGGCAGACGTTGAAGTCCTGCGGGGCCTGGTCGAGGACTCCCCGTCAGCCAAAGTCCTGCGGAAGCTCCCGGGGAGGCTAGTGACCGTGGTGGAGGAGAAGGAGCCGAGAAGGAGGAGGCGACGAGGAAGCGGCACTGGGGGTGGAGCTTCTTCAGAGGAGAAGGACACCGTGGAGGACACCACTGCAGACGAACTGAGCAAAGACAACACATCACCGAACCCTGACAGCAAAACTAAAGCGACTACTACCAAATCCCCACAGGACCAAGACTCTACTCCAAGTCCGTCCGTGTGTCCGCCGCCTGTCAGAAGTTACCCTCCATATTCACCACCTCATCTTTCTCCTGACATGCCTGTGCTGAGAAACCTCCCTGTGCGTCGGAGGCTGGAAACTGAATCTCGCATGGCTGCTCAGCTGGGAGAGCAACTGCAGCACCTGGGTCGAGGAAGGGGTGGGAACCAGGCTAGAAAAACTGACCCGCTGCTGGGCAAAGACGCCACCCCAACCTCCTCGGAGTCTAGTGTGAATTCTCTCATGACACCTTTGAAGAGAAAGAGGGGCCGGCCCCCGAAAACTCCTCCTAGGTTACTTGACCCTGACAACACAGCGGCCCCTTCGCCACAATCCATCTCACCAAGTGAGGATGGCAACCCCTCTCTTTCCCCAGTACGTAAGAGGGGTCGCCCTCGCAAAGACTCCACAAACTCACCAGAAGCTGTCAGTGAAGGACAGAGCTCTCAAAATGAGACCACCGCTGCTGGTGAATCAAAAACTGAAGCTAACGCAGAGCCAACAGGCCCGTCTCCCAACAAGTTGGAGACTCCTAAAGCTGCTGTCGTCACTACAAGTGAGGCCTCCCAGTCTACCAACACTGAGGACACTAAGACTGAGGTTTCAGCCCCTGCTTCAGGTCCAGATCAAGCCCGCACAACAACAACAACAGATGAAGCTCCTGCACTAGTCACAGCTTCAGTGCTAGCACCCACTGCATCCCATCCTGTGGTTTCCACCACATCCACCTCAGGCCAGTTCATCAGTTCAGCTCAGACTGCAGCGTCAAGCCAGGCATCCTCGACCACAACTCAGTTACCACCTGCCAGCACGCCGGTCAACCCGACCCTCACAGATGTAAAGCCAATATTCGAAGTTTCTGCCGCTTCTGCTTCCACTAAAGCTCCCATAGAACCAAAACCTGTGAAACCAACAGCGCCGTGCTCTGCCAAAACCACCATAGTTGCCACACCAGCTGCTACCCTTCCATCAACTGTGTCGCCTCCTGTTGAAGCAACATTTGCCCCTTCCACAATGACCACAGCAGCTACTGATGTGATATCAAAACCAATCACCACTACAGTGAACTCAGTCGCAGCTGGAACTACTGCTGTAAAGGACTGGCCGAAAGCCTCTGCTCCGTCATCTACAGCATCCACCCCAGCTTCTGTAACCTCTGCTACACTCATGGTCACATCCACTCCAACTATTGTCGCCTCTGCTTCAGCTACAGTAACCTCTGCTCCACCTCCTATAACTTCCACCTCAGCTACTAAAGCCTCTGGTCCAGCTGCCAACCAGAAGGTTTCAGCTCCTACGACCTCCACCCCAACTCTTAAAGCCTCTTCTCCTGCTCCTTTAACCTCCACCCTAGCTACTAAAGCCTCTGCTCCAGCTCCTATAACCTCCACCCCAGCAACTAAAGCCTCTTCTCCAGCTGCCAACCAGAAGGCTTCGGCTCCAGCTTCACCAAAACCAACCTCAACATCTTCCCCTACTTCAACAGCAACTGTGACGACAACAACCACTGTCAAAACAGTCCAAGCTAGTCCATCAAACCCCAGCACGGTTCCTAGTGTAAGTCCAGCATTGTCTGCTTCTCCAACACCATTTATACCAGTGGTGCTGTCATCTGCTGCGAACACAGCTCCATGTTCTCCAGCACAAGCAAGGACTAATGTGACAACCGAGGTTCCCAGCGAACTGGCCTCAACCTCATCGCTGTCATCAACAGTGCAAGTGGTTACACAGGTAACAGCTGTTCCAGCAAAACCTCCTGTTGCACCAACTTCAACCTGCGCTGCTTCCCCAGCTACACCACCTGCCAGTGTAACTACCACATCCCACGCAAGGACAGTTACAATAGCTACATCACCCCAAACAGCAGGAGTCCAAGTAACGGCCCCTGCAGTAGCAGCCCCTTCCAAAAATCACACATCTCCAACTACCCCTGACAACATCCCATCTCCAGTAACAATGTCCACAGGCCCTTCACCAGCCCCATCACTGACAACATCACCCCCAGAAAAGTCTGTTACGGTCGCTACCACAACTACCCAAGTGTCCACCACAACAGCTGCCATGACCAAAACTGTTCCTCCTGTGTGCGCCACCCAAACATCTGCAGTAACTTCCCTGCAGGTAAAAAGCTCTGCATCCACTGATGTGTCCACACCAGCTCAGACCGAGGTGCTGCCCCAAGTGCCCACATCTGCCTCCTCCAGTGTGTCTCAGACTTCAGAGCAGAAAGTTTTTGAAAGTGACCCGGATAGGGTGACAGTAATGGAGGTAGATGCTGGCCCAGGAACAAGCAAGGAGGAGGATGACACAAAGGAGGACGTCTGTAAGTCTAAAAGGAGAAGGGTGGAGAGTTCCTCTGAGACCAAAGAGTCAGGAAGGGAGGGAGCAGACAGAGAAACACAGTCTGCAACATCCCAGCAGAAAGACGAACACAGTCAGCAAGTAGTGGAGAAAATGATGGATGACCAGAAAACTCCAATTCAGAAAAGGCCGCTGAGTCGCCAGAGTAGCCAGGAGTCTGCTCGCTCCTCTTCGTCATCATCCGGCTGCTCCACATCAACCCTCACTCGTCACGCTCACCACAAGAGGACTTACGAGAACAGACACCCTGCCAAGAAGAGGCGAATGGATGTCACCTCAGAAGTGGGAAAGAAGGAGAGGAACAAAGAGGGTGGGGAGAAGAAGGAAGGCGGCGAGGAGGAGCTCGCCACCACCGCTGCCTCTCGGGGAAGGCATTCTAGGTCTTCTTCTTCATCATCTGACTCCGACAGCAGCAAGAGCAGGACGGAGCACCGGTTGACTCGCTTAGGCAAGCATGGGCCACAAGATCAGGAGAAGGAAAAGGGCAACCGGAAAACAGGAAAGACGCCGGCACGCAGCTCCGACAGGAATGCATCAAACAAGGCCAACGCATCCACAGGTGGGGAGTCGGGCAGCGATACATCTTCTGTTCGAATCACCAGGAAGTCTGCAGGACCTCAGGCATCACAAGACAGTAAAGCTCAGACAAATAGTGCACCCTCGTTGCCTCCTGAGCCTGAAGTTCTGGGGAAGAGGTGCTCGGCTCTCAATGCAGCGGCCAAGCTCCTCGCAATGAAAGGAAGGGTGGACACCCCTGGCCACACAACTAGGAGAGACTCTGGCTCTAAAGCCTCCTTGTCTGATAAGAACCAAAAGCCTAAAAGCAAAAGTGTACCAGCTTCCCCTCAGAGTAACTCTGTAAATATTACGAACAATAAAAGCAGTGGCAGCAAACCCGCAATACCCAATCAGACGAACCGCCCTGCTTCCCGCTCCACCAGGCAGTGCCCTGGTTCCCTGGTTCCACCCCTGGAAGTGGAGTACAAGAGGTCCAAAGGAGAGGAAAAGGAGAGGGGGAGCAGGAAGTCGGGGGGAAAGGAGAGCGAAGCCGAAGTGCAGCCTTTGTCGCGAGGCCACAGTGCCTGCAGCAGCATGAGCAGTGACGGGGAGGGCGACGGTGGTGGTGGTGGCGGCGGACGCAGCAGCAGGAGTCGCAGCAGCAGCAGCAATAGCAGCCAGCGTACCCACAGCATCAGCTCCCAGAACACAGAGCACCGGGAGTCCCGCGCCGCCTCCTCTGGCAGCGAGCGGGATCGCAGCTCAGAGAGCCGAGACAAGCAGGGCCAGAACAGGGAGAGCCGCAAGGACAGGAGGTCCCAGAAGCTCTCACAGGAAGTGACCAGCAGTTTAGGGCCGGAGGGGACGCCGGACAGGGTGCTGCGCAGCGTCGCGGCACTGGCAGCGGTGCAGGCCAGGTCACCAGCTGCAAGCACCCGCTCCTCTTCTGGTCAACATCGACACAACAAGACATGATCAGAGTGCCACACGGGAGGGAAAAACAATGGAAGTGCTGCTGCAGAGCACTGATTCGAGAGCATGTCACGACCTCCAAGGTTGCTGCTTTGTGTGCACTCCGATGAATACGAGGGAACCGAGTGCCGCACAAGCCAGGGACCTCCCTGCCTCTTGGGCCCTCTCCCTTTCCAATCAGAGCTGGTCCAATCACCAGCTCAGCTCATTGTCAGCTGGGGGAAGGCTCAGGGATGCCGGACTGAGAGTTTAAAAAAAAACACAACTAATCCCCAAAAAAAAATCTGAAAAAAAAAAGAAGTGGCACCACTGTTGTGCGTCCGACAGAAATGATGCGGTGGATAGAGTCACCACCAGGACTTGAGGGGACAAAGAGGTGATACAGGAGAGTTGCTAGTTGACATTATGTACTGTAATCATAAAGACTGGAACACTCTGTGTTAACATGGGAATATACAGCACCCTCTGTTAGGGTCATTAATGAAAAGTCATTTGTGTGACATTTAAAACAAACTTTTGAGTGACCAGTTGTATTGTAAGTTGGAGGTTTTAGAGAGTTTGGTTTTTGAAAAATTTCGTCAGCTGTCCTGACTATTGTTTCTTTGTAGTCAGTTGATAAGTTATGCATATTTTATTGTTTCTTCCAGGGTATTAGGAAGAGACCAGATCTGTCAATGTGATCTTTGCTGCACTATGCTGGAGCTTGTCTTTGCTTGGGCCCCCTCATACATACATATTTTTTGTCATGTCAGTCTCTGTTCATTGGATTGATTTTTTTTTTAATCCAGCCTTGCATTTCTCATTTTGCACATCAGATATTGTGGCCCTCAGCTTTTGAGTACGTTGTGGTGTAGTAATCAGTTCTGACATCAACTTCAGTCGATTAATCGGTTCCTGGTACCTCACGATGTATCTCTACAGTTATAAAATATATCAATTGAAGTTGTCTCGGAGCGTCTTTCGCTCCGCAGACCTGGAGGCTTCTTGTTCCTATTTTCCTCAAAGGCAGTTATAGCTACAGTCCATGTCATGTATTTATATCAGAAAAGGGCAAGTAAATGTAAAATTTAAGAGTGCCTCTCTGGCCAAATGGGTTTGAACCTCAGATTGCCTTGTGAAGCACCTGAAGCAGGGTGTTGAGCTTCTCTCATTATTTAAAAAAAGCCAAACTCAAGAAAATCCCACCCCAGAGAACACCAAGAAAAAAAAACCCCTGTGCATCAGTGCTACCAAATTAATGTTTTCTTTTTCACCTGTTTATTTTTTTTGTGTCACCATCACTTCATGTAAAAATACTTGGATAAAATAGGTGAATAAAATTACTGGTACAGTTCCAGATGACTGTAAATTGTCGATTTACTTTTGGACTTGTCGAAGCTATTTTGAGCAGAGATGATATTTGGGGGGTGGGGGGGGTAGTTTATGGTGATGGTCTTATTTTTGATTTGTCTCTTCATTTGTTGCATTCCTTTGATCCCTTGTAATTCCACATTGTTTTACTTGAAAATTAAGACAATTACAGTTGAATAAAAAGACCAAAACTTAGTTGCCGTTTTTCATTGTGTTGAAGATTTTTTTTGTTTAATTCAGGCTTGTTTCAGACTCAATGAAGTAAAAAACACTTTGAAGGTGTAACAGCTCATGTGTGAACTTGATATGAAACAAACAATAATAGAACAGATTTTATTTTAAAAACAAATGTAGAATGGTGTGACAGTCATGATAATCACACAGCAGCAAACTTTACTTTCCCAAACTTGGACGGCCTCGACCAACAGTTTAGGTTTATTTCTCTTCACAGATCTGTCATTTTGTGGTTTTAAATGTGTTTTCTGCTTCAGGATTTAACTAAAATGACTAAACGATCAAGACAAAAGGCATCTGTACACAAATACGACAAAAGAGTGAAGAAAAATAAAAAGCGCCGTGAGCACCGACCAGCTGAAACGCTGCTGTGTGAATTAAAACGTGAACAAAATAACAAGTGACTCCATCCCTTCTTGACAATGTTAGTGCACGTCACATTCTCACATGGACATAAAGACGAAGGCACAGTTCAGAGGAGACATGAAACGATTATATGATGTGTGGTTGCAGCAGCTTGACACAACAATTGCTTTAAATCATAAATACAAATAAAAGTGGGCCTTGGGCCTTTTCCTGCAGTGCTGAGACGCCGTAAAATAAAAATAAAAGGGGGTGGGACGGGACTGTTATTTCACCCCAAAAAAAAAAATATGTATTTACATTTGATACATGTAGGCAGTTCGAAACAACTTTCAAGTTTTAAAATTCTGCATAAAGAATGTCTTAATCACCAGCAACTAGAGGTTATGTACAATTATATTAGTCTATTTGGCTATAAAAGAAATACTACTCTACTAAAATTGGTATTTACGCCTCCAATTCATCCAGAAACAACGTAACAAGAATGAACGCACAGCTTCCTGAGTACAGTATGATCAGCGTCAGTTTGGGGGTTCAATACTGCATTGTGCTTTGCTCAAGGACACTCTTTCCTCTTGTTTTTCAGCAGGAGGGGAAGGAGCGCTGACGTAACAGTTCAAATTGACGAGGGGAGTTCTTCCATAAACCAGCAGCTCTGCCTCTTGAGTGGAAATGCAGGTGAGATTGTTGTCGTTTGTGAGTTAAAAGCAAATTTCTTTTTTTTTTTACAAAAAACAGAAAAAGCCCCTTTGGAAACAGGAAGATTAGTGGAAGACATAAGAAAAGCAGGAGGATGATGACAGACTGAATTCACCCGTCCATCCTCTGGGCTGAAATTATTTACATGTTGTTGTTGTTCTTCTTCTAAACCGGTCTGGTGTTAGGTGCCGAAGGTGGTGACCAATGAGATGACTAGGATGAGGATGAGGATGGCCAAACAGATGGCTATCCAGATCTTTTTCTGCATTGGAAGAGAAACAAAGATTATTATTATTAATGTTTGGGTGCATAAAGATGTTAAATGTGGGCAGGGATCAGTTTAAAGGAACGCTGCACGCTCAAAAATTTGCTCATTAATTATCCTCCTTGTGTTTCCTTGAATACCCAAAGAAAAAAGTGTTATTTGAAACACCTCTCTGTGCGAGTACAAAGTGTTTTAATGGAGATGAGCATGTTTGTGGAGAGACTTGGATTACAAACGGATGTTTTGACGTAGTTTTGCTGTTTTTTCCATTTTTCATTAAAGGTGGAGGCATGAGAGGAGAACAGTGACCTGAACAAGGTCAGTAATTGATCACCAAATGATTGTTTTGTGGGGATTTTTTCCTCTTTTGGGGAGTAAAGCTGTCAGATTTTCAAAGTGTACCTTGCGTGCTTTCTGCTGATAAGTGACGGCCTTCTGTGTGTTTTCCTTTGCTTTCTCCACGTAGTTAGACGACTGCTTGATGTTGTTTTCAATCCGGTTGACCATCTCCCCCTACAGGAGGCAGAGACATCTGGATCAGACACTCTTAATAACCTCAAACCAAAGCCGGAGACACTTGGTCAGCTCTGCTTCTTCACCTGAGCTTCCACCTCCATGGCCAGGTACTGGAACATGTCATGCAGGTCTCTGATGCTCCTCTCCAGCTTCAGGATCTCGTCGTGCCTGGACTGGATCTCGTTCAGGGCCTGCTTTGTAGCTTGAGTATCAATCAGGATCTGAAGGCCACAGTGGAGATTATTTATTAGATGCTTCCTAAACGACAGAAGAGAAATGAGGTTTCATCTGCTCCTCAAAAGCTACGAGCTACTGATCACCGCAGTGGTTTTCTTTCTTTGCTCACCAAATCGGTCGTCCAGTTTGAGCGATTAGAGACAGCAGAGCAGAAATATTTATATATCTCGTCATCACGACACTAAATTTAAGTCAGTACTACGACTAGCTGTGTTCAGTGTTTTCAGCATGCAGCCATCTTACTCACATTGTGGGTGAAAATATCCGGTTGTCCGCTCTCCAGTATCGCCTCCAGCTCTTCTTCCGTCACATTTTTCCCAGCTAAAAGTGAGAAGAGCGTTAGATCAGCGTTTGGATTCAGGTTGTTCTTATTTCATTCATTTACTGTTTGGTCACCAGAAAGATTCCCTTCATAACATCCTGGAGGAACAAGGTGAGCAACAGTCCAAAAACCAAAAATATTCAACGTAATACAAAAAAAACCAACAAATATTTGGCATTTTCGCTTCAATTATTGCAGCTCAACTATTACTACAACTTGATCACAATAAAACTACAAATCATAACACTTTACTTCAACCATCCTGTTTTTTCTAAGAATTTAAAAGTGGGATATACACATTTAATTAACTAAATGGAATATAACACATTATAATGTAGTTCAAAGTGGATGTTTATTAACATATTACTCAACAACTCCTGTGAGGCTGCAAAAAATAATAATAATAATAATAAGAAGAAGAAATCTTCACCGTCTTCAAAGAAGAACTACCTTATATTATGTTCTACATGTTGAACTTGGTGGTTTGACAGTAAAGGGTGTCAAATAGAAAGTGACAGAAAGAGAAAGGAGATGACTCCAGGAGTCATGAGACAAAGGAGGAAGTGATCATCAGTTCATCAGGGCCTCGCCTACTCACTGATCTTCAGCTGCCTCCGTATTCTCTCCACGTTGCGGTCTCTGTACTGAGCCTGGATGGTGTTACAGTAACCCATCAGCTCCACAAACTCCTTCGACAGGACGCCGTGCTGCAGACAAGGAAACAGGTCGCTCACTGCATGGCTGTTTACACAACAATAACAGAATAAAGCGGCTTCCTGCAGCTGTTTGAGATTTAAAAAAATACAAGGTTTAGTTATATCCAACCTGGGTCCGCTGCATCCGAACATTTATGGGTATATATTTTCCATCCTCCTCTCCTTTCTTTGGTTCAATACCTGCAGACAGATCATCGGTGAGTGTGAGTCCAGCACACGAAACAACATGACAAAACACAGTGTTCACTTGTTAAGCATTAACACTCACTCTTCAGTTTTCTCTGGATCTGACTCGCCAACGTTTTGATCTCCTCTCGTTGGGTCTGGAGCTCTTTCTTCATACCTGATCCGAGAGGAAAAATCAGACAACGGGTTTCAAAAGAAAACACTTGAACACAGCTAGAAAATTTAATCTCCAGATTTCTACAAGTTTCTCCTTGTTCAGTCATCAATCACTTCAGGCATACGTACTCTCCTCCGGCAGCGCCACCCCCAGCACAGTTTTCTGTTTGTTCTCGAGGTTGGACACCATCCTTTTGAGATTCTGCAGCCCCTCATGGATTTCATGAACCTGAGATTCAGAAACAAGATGTAGTTTTTAATGGGCAGAGGCACAGTTCATGAAACCACAAGACATTTGATAAATTTATGTTAGGATGGCCTCTTGGGTTTTGTTAACCTGTAATAGACAATTTGCTACTTTACAAATTAAAACTGGACCAAACTGTAACCTAAACATTTAATCTGTTTAATGAAAACGATCAATAGTTGAAATAATTTGTTAGTTTGCCTACTTGTAACAGCATATACACCGTTGTCATCATGAAACCCTGGGTGATGTAGATATGTAGATAAATAAATTTATGTATAGTTAAATAAAGTGTTTGGGAAGTGTACTGTAAATTGTGACAAAACCCTCTGTTAATTATTTAAGGATACTGGGATATTAACAAAACAAACTTTAGATAGCATCAGATCAAACTGAGAAAATTTCACCGTTCATTGTCCTTAAAGTCTCAGAAGTTGATATTCATCAGTTTAACAACGTAAACATGATGGTTATCATTCAAAATAACTTTTTTTCCTCTACATAATGCTGGGTTGTGCAGACATAACTAAAACTTAAAGACAGGACCCAGCTTGTCTTAGCCAATATGTCACCTGTACATTGATTACCAACATTATTCAGACAAACGTCACCTTTTTAAAGAAGGCTTCATTCTCCTTGTCCTCTTTGGCTGAAGAGGTTCCAGGTTTGATCATGAGAGCTTTGCCCTCCTCTTCTTCATCTGAGGACTCTGCATTCTGCCAATCACATCGACAAAACTCGTCATTATAAAGATTTCTCCGTGTTCGAACACAAAAACAAACTTCGGCAGCTCCAGCAGCCGTGCCCTGTCCCGGCCTGGTCTCTCCTTCAGGGAGGCAGGGCTGAAGCGGAAGTTGGGAGCAACATGTCGCTAAAGTTTAGCATTAATGCTCATAAACAGCTTCCCATTATTGAAACATTATTAAAACCATTTTTACTCATGTACTGTCTCTGTTAAAGTTGTCACAGTTAAGCGCTTGAGCTAACAGCCGTTACTCGGCTAACTAAACGGACTTGGCTAAGTTAGCAGGCTAGCGCGCTAATGCTAACGTTCACCGTTCACTCTGAAACTCACGTTTCCTAATTCTTTAGTTCGGTCCCGCATGTTTCCAGGAAGAAGCAGCCGCGTCAGGTGTCAGGGGAAGCTGCGACTCTACGCCGAAACGTGGTAGGTTGCTCCAGGCGGAGAAAATAAATGTAAAAAGTGTAAAAAGGTCTAAACTTTGAACTTATGTCATTCAGGAAGTGGCAACACTCCTTCTTTTGCTACTGCTGTAAACATTGAGCGTCGAGTCATTAGCGCCCTCTGTGGCAGCAGCTCGTAACGACATAGGGAGGGTGTAACTACATATTATTATTATTATTATGTGCCTGCCGTCGAGCAAGGCTGGCGAAGCCAGCCTTGCGAGCACGGCGGCACATATTACTATTCCTTTTGGGGGGGTTCCCTAAGTGTCTTAGCATTCATGGCAGGCGAAGCCTGCCATGAATGCTTGTAGTGGGTCCAAAACACACATATATGATGTAAATAGATAAAATAACCCAAAAAATCCCAAAAAATTCATCCAAACACCTTAAAAAACACAGTGTTTTAAGCCAGCAACGCGTATATTAGTATTCAGGACGAGGGTTTATTTTTTTTTTTTCTTATTATTATTTTTATTATAGACACATTTTCGGCAATTAATGCGGGTCGTACCGTAAGGTGCACCCAGGCATGACATATATCAAAACGTGCGTCTCGATCGTGTGATGAGTGCTATTACTTTTCTCCGTCAAAGCCGTTACCATGGCGACGCTAGACCCCAAAAACCGCCGAAAAAAGTCCCATAGGAATGAATGGGGAAAGGGTCGGATTTCAAATTTTTTTCTTCATCGAACAAAGAGTCACAGCTCCCTCATTCTTTCACCTAGAAACTCCATTCAACTTTCAAAACGCAGCAAATTTTCCTGGCAACATATTCATAATTCATCTTCAATTAAAAAAATGTATAGTTTCTTCAGCATTTCAACTTTTTCCAGACCATGAAATCTTCAAAAATCAGCCTTTAACATGGGTGTCTATTGCGTGCACTAGAGTGGGAGAACTACACACCTAGAGTGGAGAGCAGTTTCAGAATCGTCTGAAAAAAATATTTTTAAATTGTGATTGTGAGGGCTACGTTCACTCCACCAACATAATTTTTACAGCAAAACGTTGAAAATTTCGTCCCCGTCGTAGCGATGTGTCTCTTATGTCTCTGAGATTTATGGTTTTTGCTCCAGACCCTTAATTAGGGCAGCACCTCCCAAAATTCTCTCCATTGGGCCCAATGTTAATTTTCAGAGGAAAAGGCGTGAGAAAGCAGGAAAACCTCTTGTGTTTAACCTGCCGCTGACGGGCTTCTGAGTGGGCTAGAGACATGAAATTTACACCGTTGCGATCCTCGCGAGCTCCTGCCGCCTACGGTCCAAACCCCAAAGCTGTACGCCTTACGGTTGGGGAGTTATTTAGAGGAGTTCGGCAGGGTCTGACTCAGCTTGAAATCAATGGCAGTCAATGAGAGCCAGTGTGGGGGACAGACCAGGGGCGCGCCTAGACTTTTCCATAGGGGTGCCCCATGGGGTGTTGAAGCCATGCAGGGGTGGCCAGCAGAATTAGGTGATATGCATGAACCTCCATCACCACAGCATCACTCACATGCAAAAATCTAAGCTCTACTCCTTATAGTTTTTTTTATACGAGAGGTGATTCAACAGGTCAGCTCATAATCAGAAGCATAGTGTGACAGAGCAGCTGTGTGTGTGTGGCATTTGAACTGAAGGGACCCTGTCTGTGATATGATGCATAGGTCAATGCTGATGATACAGAGAGTGGGTGACATCATTGATCACACACACAGACAGGAAGCTCAGGCTGTTTCCTTCAAAATAAAAGTCTGTTTTTTCAAAATAAAAGCCCCAAACTTCGGAGGGGTAACTTTTTTCCTCACAGGAAGCTGTGGCTATGACTGTCCTTTCAAAATAAAAGCCCCGAACTCTGGTTTAATCTTCACAGGAAACAAGGTGTGTTTGTTTTCAACATGAACCTGGGACAGGCACGCACGTAGTGCGTGCTTCGGTGCAGGAGAGGGTCAGCATGCATCAGGCTGGGCCTACATGGCCCGGCGTCGCGTGGGTCCGGCGTCATGTGTGCAGGCACATATTAAAATTTCTTCAGGAATTTTTTGTCTAGTTATTATTATTATTATTGTTAATAATAATAATAAACACCAACACTATCATTTGTATTTATTATTGTATTATTATTAGCTCTCTGTCGGATATTCAGAACATTTATGGGGTAGCAAACTAATTGCGATGTAAAGGTAGAAATATTGCTGTAAATATGTATTATTGTTGTTGTTGTTTAATTATTATTTTCATCAATTTTTAGTACTTTATAGGTAGAGTAACATGTTTAGCTAATAAACTGCCCAGTGTCATCACTGCTGCTCCTGCAGATCAATCGTAACTGAAAGCTACAGAAGAGTTTCCGCCTTCACTCCAACGGCCACAAGATGCTGCTGTTTGCCTGCACAAACTGTATATTTGCACTGAAGCGTCACCACAGCACAAAGCCGGTGTACTTTAAACTGTATCAAATCACTTAATTCTGCTTTTAAAATCTGTCATCAAGTAAGAAATACCTGGATGAGCAATAACGTCTTTGCAGATAATTAACAATGTCCTTGAATATTCAAATCTACTGACATTTCCATTTTGTTTACTATTATAATACTATAAATGGGAACAACGTGTCAATATATTTTGGCTATTTTGTCAGACATTTTAAGTATCCTTCAGATGATAAACCTGCAACACAGTATTGCATATTATTTGTTTCTCAATTAAAAAATAATTATAACCTGCTTTTTTTGTAAAACAGTAAATTAGAAAATTCCTGGATAACAACAATAATTCTATTTTAGCATTAAATATATAATATTGATTAAAGAGCTAGCACATACTGATGGATTAAACCATTACCGAAACATGAAAATATTTTGGTAAACATTAATAGTGTTAATTTAGGACAGCCTGACACTGGGTGGTGGAATAATAAATATAAACTCTGTGCTTCCTTCATCCATGCAAAAAACTATTCCTAGATATTGTATTTAATTTCTTTTCATTGTCTTTTAAAAATACATTTTATTTTATTTATTTTTTATATTTATTATTATTGCTACTTTATTGTTTAATTATTGTTGCTTTATTGTATTTCTTACTTCTAACGTTTATGCTGCTGTTCTTTCCTCCGTTGGGGGATCAATAATCAAAATATTCTGTCATATTCCAGGTGGCTCTGTAGAGGACTAAACTACGTTTCCCATGGTGCACCGGTGGGGAACGTCGTGTCGCCAGTGAGCTGTCAGTGTTGGGGGGAGAGGAGGACTCGGTCCAGCATCTCTGGAGCAGCAGATCGGAGGACAAACTGAGACCCACATCGAGCCAAAAATGAGGATGTTTTAAGTCGATGTTTCGCCGCAGTGGATGGATGTCTAAACCGTGGATGTTTACAGACTGACCCCCGATCTGCCTTTATTCTATCAATGAGATATGTGGAGTGGCTGCACCGCCCGCTGGTAACGCTGAAAAACACAAGATGAAGAAGCAGTTCAACCGAATGAGACAGCTCGCCAACCAAACCGTGGGCAGGTAAGCGCTGATTTCACTGAAACGCCTTGACATCCACGACATGGAGCTTTTTAATTATCTGTGAGTCAAAGCAAAGCCAAGCAGGGATCCATCGGCTGTCTTCGGCTTTACAGTCACTCGATGTTTTTTTTATTTTAATTTATTTATTTTGTTATTTTTGCAGCTCAGCTGGTTTGATTTGCACAAAGCAGTAACTGGCAGTGGAGGTCACAGTCGCAGGGTTGAGCGGTGTGTGATTGATTGAACCCAGCAGGGGAGGCGCATATCTGCGGTAGATGAGGAGGGGAGCGGACATGGTGGTACCCAAGAAGCAGCGCTGCTGCTGCTGCTCACTGGCTGATAAAAGCAACGCACAGGGCGGCCACCGGGCTTCCTGCAGCGGGGTGTCAGGGCAGGGATTACCCAGGGTCCAGGGCTACTAACATGTGTGCCATCATTGATACACACAGCTCTAATGGTTGAGACATTGATGAACTATGGCATCCCATTCATTTATCCATATTCATTATTATTATGGGGCATTTTATTCTCACATTAATTTGCCAGAGGTGTTTTTGAGGTGGAATTTGGAAATCTGGACATAAAACACAGATGAATATTTTTTTATATGTATTTTGGCTTATTTGCCTCCTTGCTGAAAGTTGCATGTTTGTACACGCTTAGCTTAGCTTAGCTTACCATAAGGACCAGGCTGGTTAGATGAAATATGGATAAAATATGCAAACATGGCTTCCCACAAATAATGCATGGAGCAGTTCATACCTGTTCATGTTTTATGTAAATTTGCTTTTTTGCTGAGAGTCACAGGAGAAGATCGTCCAACGAGGCGATAAGCCTAGCTTAGCATAAGGACTGGCAGCAGTGGCTAACTGCTAGCTGTTTCCTGGCTTTGGATTGTTATTTATCAAACAGACACAATGGTCTGAAATTGGTATCAATCAAGATGATTGTAGTTCAGATCACCCAGATTATTGATTTCTGAGTCTGAGAGTTGATTGTATTTCGCTGGAGGATAACAGACATTAAATCACTGATTCATCAAATACCTTTGCAGTTAAATTCAAGGAGATTCTTGGTTACTTGGTGGCAGAACTAGATGACATCTGCATCAGTATGATATGTGATTTAAACAGTTTAATTCTGGTTTAGTGGAAGCATACATGTTAATTAAAAAGGCCCAATGATTGAGCCTTGAGGAACTCCAACAAATAGTCATTATTGCTGTAAAAACTGTAGATTATACATGTTCATTGATTTGTGTCATTAATCCAGATGCAGGTTAGTGTCTTTCTGTCTTCCTGCATGCATGAATGACAACAAAATAATATATATTGCTGTAGTTCTTTAATGTTTTCTGTAAATATGACAGAGTGGTTCATGTCAAATCTTACTGGGCACGATGGTAGGAGTACGCAACCTCTAGATAAGTTGTTGGGGAAATAAGCTTTACCTGATAATGCTGGAAAGGACTGTAATAATACAAGACACAGACAAATTATAATTACTGTTTGGTGTTTCTTTAAATCCTGGAAGTCCAAGTTCTGTTTAATTAATCCTGGTAAATCCTGACTGCTGCGTCAGATAGTATGCAAATGTAAGAAGTGCTTTAGATTAATGTTCTCATGTTTATGTGATTTATTTGTTATCAGTGTGTCTGTTTTCCCTGAGTTTGTTAATCTCTCAGTCATGACCTGAGGCTCAGTAAGTAGGAGTCATTTTGGTTTCAAAAGAAACTCTCTCTATATAGCAACTAATGATTATTTTCATTATTTTCTCGATTGATTGATGAGTTGTTTGATCTATAAAATGTGTCCACAACTCAAAGATAGTCAGTTTGCTGTCATAACAAAGGAAATAAACCTCACATCTAAGAGGCTGGAATCAGAGAATTTAGACTTTGTATTTCTGAAAAATGACTCAAACTGATTCATCGAGTATCAGAATAAGACTGAAATATAATTATTGTTGTGATCCACGAATTTTCAAATTTACATTTACAGATTTTACAAAAAAAGCAGAAAAAAACATGAAATCATGTTATTGTTTTTATTGTTATAAAATGAAACTATGCAGGAATGAACGGAGGAATGGAGGAGGTGTAGCAGCAGCTTGGTTCTTGGAAGTCTTTCCTCCTATTTGTCAACCCCACCCTTAGCTCGTAACTCCACAGTCAATGTCAACACTGCACCTTGGGCAGTTTGTATCCGGCGTTGTTTAATTTGTTGCACAACCTTAAAAAGGAATGGTTGTTGTTGAGGTCTGAACACCTTCAGCTCCAGCTTCAGGACGACCAACCCTCCGCTGAGGTGATGGAAGTTCACCCTGGCCTGTTTGTTTTGCTCGGCGTTAAACGGCGTTGTTGGCACGGCGAAAGGATTTTGTGTCAGGCTGTCTTGTACCTCGCTCAGACTGCGGGCAGATGATATAAATCAATGAAAAAGGTATTACTGCAGCTAATGCTCAGCAGAGTGGACTTGGCTGAGGTATCAGAAGTCCCTGGAGGACATTACTGGAATGTTGCCTCTCCGGAGCTGGAAGGGACAAGAGCTCTAATGCACTTTAACAGATAAAACAAACCAATTATTTGTAAGTATATAAACATAAAAATGTGCACGAGGCCGGCCAGGTGGTTGTTTATTTCCCCCCTCATCTGCCTGAGAGCCCAGTGAGGCGGAACATCCCGGTAATGAGTTCTAACGTGAATCATAAGAAGCAGAACAGCTGGAGCAATTAGTCACATTTAGAGGGTAGCGACTCTGACATGACGCCTCGCCGCCCGCCGCACAGGTAGCTGGTGATGTATCCTCCATGACCTTGGCAGCCAGCATCACCTGGTCGGTGCTGAAGCTTCCTGATGTCCCACAGATTTAGGAATAATAGTGTTTTCGAAAAAAACTAACTGCAAATGTGTGCTGCAACATCACAGCTGTCTGTTTTTACACCTCATAATTTATGTCATATCCATAAATATCCAAAATATTGTACTTAATTTAACTTCATTTGCTTTTAAGAAGTCTATTTCTTTTTCTTTTTTGACTACATACTGTAAATATCTATGGGTATTATAACTTATTCTATTATTTCATTGTATTATTTTTCTTATTATAGTTTGTTTACGCTGCTGTAGCAGGTGAATTTCCCCCCAAGGGGATCAATAAAAAAATGATTTTATTCTCTTCCATTCTAAAACAAGTGACATGCTGACAAAGAGTGCAAAAAATATCCAGTAAGGAGGATTAAAGTAGAGTTGTTGCATCTGATTCAGCCTTAAATGCTGGATTCAGTATCAGTGAGTTGGTATATCTGTGTGTCGATCGATTGTGATGTAATTTATCAGCTCATTCACACTAAACAACAACAACAACGTGTTGCTCACGACTGTGAAAAAAATAAATCTTCTTCAAAGAGTCAAGTGTTTATTGTCAGTAAGGAAACACTGAAATATTCCCTTTGCTGTCCACGATAAACGGCGAGCAATAAATCAAAGTGTAAAATAGATGTGTGTTAAGAGTCACGGTGCGTTCAAGTTGTACATGAATGTCGGAATTTTCCAAACTCTCAGTCTCAGAACTCTTTGTGAATCAATCAGACATAGAATTCATGCTATCTGCTACTGACGTAAACAGCAGCTACGTGTTTTGTTGTACGTCTGTAAGGCTGGAAGAGCTGGGAGCACCAAACTTTGAGGATAAGATGATCAGAGCTCCAAGTTCTGACTTCCAGTGAACACACCATAAGACAAACTCTCACTCCCCAGGGTCCTAAAGAGTAACTGGTATCAGCCTGTGTCTGTTGATCATCATCAGATCATCTAGTATGTCTACCATGATAAAGACCAAATTACACTAAAATAACCTATTGAGTTGAAATCATAAAATAATAATAATAACAACAACAACATTAATAATAGTAATAAATCTTGATGATGACCAAATTACACAAAAATAATTGAGGTATTGAAAAAAGTGTCTTTCTGGAACCAGTATCAAAACAAAGGTATCAAAACTGACATTGTATCAAAAAATTATAAACGATACCCAGCCTTAGTGATAACAAATATGCACTTTACAAAAAGGTAGTATTTTCACTTATATGAATATTTAAACTGGTAGGACTTCCTCTGGTTTTTGTTAATTTCACAAGTTGAAGCGAATTGCATTTGTATGTGGGGGTTTTTTCATTAAGTGCATTTTAAACTTTGTCCATTTTGGTCCTGAGATGTGATCTGGATTACATCAAAGGGAATGAAATCTAACTTTTGAGAATGTTTACCAGCTTTATCTGTTTTCGCTGCCTTTCTTCAGAGTTGGAGCGACATTTGGAGCTTGCAAACAGCCCATCTGTCTTCTTTATGGCTTCACTCGGTGCAAACGAGCATCCTGAAGCTAATGAAGCGTCCCCCTTTAGGACGACATGGCCGCATCGCTCCAGTTTAGGATATAGGTCAAGAGAGGTTCAGACACAGTTGAATTTAACTCTAAAAGGCCTGCACCATTAATCCTGCGTAATGCTGCGTAAACTGTGCGACTGGATGAAAATGTGTAACTTTGAGCACAGCGAGGTTATGGCAGGAAGTGGACACACCTAATCCTCTTTTTTTGGCTGCAGAGTATATTTAACTCATCTTCTCATTCACATTTTTGTTTTTATGTGGGCGATAAAGGAAAGAGGCTTGTTACTTGGCATCACGGTTTGTGGACAGAAAAGAAAAATAAGCAACATGTTTGTCCAGGTTCAACAAAGGAAGCCGATGAATGCCAACGTGAGATAAAACTGAAAGGAATCTATTAACGAAATGTCGGAAAATGGGTTTCTAATCTCCATCAACAGGCTGGGAAATTGTTCCTCTTTGCCGCTGTGGAGCGTTCAGGCTGCCGGCCACAAAACCCAACGACAAATTGTTTGTATTTCATTCCTAAAACTATTATCAGCTGTCAGTGTGTTGGCTGTGGTGATTGAAGAGAGCACAGTAAATAGTGTGTTTCTTTTTTTCACCGCAGAAAAGCAGACATGCCCTTAATAGCTTCATTATTTTTGGGTTATTTATTTTGCACATCATTGTTTCCTCCTGTCGAATTCTGCGCTGCAGGAACAAAATGACTCTGACTGATGCAGGAACCTGTGGCCTCTGATGTTTTCTCCCTTCAATAAAACCTGAGGAATAAAAACACAGAGGTGTGACCAGCCATGTTTGTTAGGGTTTATTCCACACTGTGAGCAGCAGGACGGAGGAGGACAGGATGTGTTGCCCTGCAGAGTCCACAGGAGTTTAATCTGTACAGAGCTGAACAAATTTATTATCTGTTACCTCCACCCAGTGTCAGGTGTTTACCACCGCTGCTCGAAATTAACAGAATTACTGATTACCAAAATATTTTTAATGTGTCTTTAATGGAAAGCTCTTTCATCAAAATTATATATTATAATATAACTATTGTTGCTATCCAGGGATTTTTAAATTTAATTTTAAAGTTTATGCCCTTGTTCTGAAAAAGACAATATTCCTACTAAGCTGTCGGCGAATGAAAATTAAGATTCCACTAATATAAGATAAGATAGATAAGATAAAACTTTGTTAATCCTGAAGGAAATACAAATTGCAATACAAATAAGTAGGATGTGTAAACTGATTAAAACATAAATATTTAGTGCAAAATAGAGCAAAAAGCAATATAGCGCAAAAAGGAATAATGACAAAAAAATTCTAAAATATATTATAAACACAAAAACATGAACATATGTTCCTGTTTCTGTTCCTTTCACTCATGAGAAGGTTAAAAAAAGATTACAAAAATAATACAGTAGACTCTTTTGCACTACAGTAAACATAACCCATGTTATAATTATCTGCAGCACTGGAAGGGCAGACATTTGGATATATATATAATATATATACATCATATTAGCGCCAATGGCTCCATCAAGGGGAACATAAATTATGCATAAATGGTACAGCCAGACAAATCAGAGGGAAGATAATGAACCCATTTGTCAAACACGATGCTGTGTGTTTGTTCTGATCCCAACAACATCGTCAGGATTTGATAATTGATCGCCTTTTATTCAGAGCGTACAGTGATTCCTAGCGAGGCTGGATACAGTGTGACGAACGCTGTGCTGGGAGGAAAAATGAAATGAGAGGCTTGTAGTAAGACTGGATGACTTTATGTTCCACTGTGAGGTGTTGATTATCGCTGCATTACTGGTGGAGAAGCACGCTTACACTTATTATATCTGCATGTGTGCGCATGAAAAAGAAAAGTGAGGGGGTAACTGTGTGTGCGAGGCTCGTCTACCTGTCCAGCTCATTAATCATGATGAGAGGCTCTTAATGAGGGATTCCTGCAAGCAGTTAGAAACTGACCCTGTCTGCCAACGTCTCTGTAATTATGAAGGAAAAGTACACAATTAAAGGAATATTAATGTGGGGAAATTATGTGTATTTGTCTGCATAATGACTGGAAATATGTTGGAGCAGCTAGCCCGGCTCTCCTGCTGAAATATCATATCAATCAACATACCTGTCTTCTTAGGCATCATATTTATTTATTGATTTTGTGTGTGTGACAGTTTTTCTTAAAGTTTAAGGTGTAGAAGTAATTAATAAGATAAGGGAAGTCTTGCACATGTTGATAGTAAAAGTATTGCACATGCTGACACAGTAATACTGCACATTGATAAATAAGTGTTGCACATGTTGTCTTGCACATGTTGACAATAAAAGTATTGCACATGTTGATACAGTAATATTGCACATGTTGACAGTAATATTGCACATGTTGACACAGTAATACTGCACAATGATAAATAATAGTGTTGCACATGTTAAATATTGCACATGTTGATAATAAAAGTATTGCACACGTTAAATATTGCACATGTTGATAATAAAAGTATTGCACATGTTGACACAGTAATATTGCACATGTTGGCACAGTAATACTGCACATTGATAAATAAAAGTATTGCACATGTTAAATATTGCACATGTTGATAGTAAAAGTATTGGACATGTTAAATATTGCACATGTTGATAATAAAAGTCTTGCACATGTTGACACAGTAATATTGCACATGTTGGCACAGTAATACTGCACATTGATAAATAAAAGTATTGCACATGTTAAATATTGCACATGTTGATAGTAAAAGTATTGGACATGTTAAATATTGCACATGTTGATAATAAAAGTCTTGCACATGTTGACACAGTAATATTGCACATGTTGGCACAGTAATACTGCACATTGATAAATAAAAGTATTGCACATGTTAAATATTGCACATGTTGATAAATAAAAGTGTTGCACATGTTAACAATAAAAGAATTGCACATATTGTATTGAATATTGACGTTTCTGTTGTCTTTATGCTAAGCTTCCTCTCGTCCTCTCTTCCTCTCGTCCTCTCTTCCTCTCGTCCTCTCGTCCTCTCTTCCTCTCATCCTCTCTTCCTCTCGTCCTCTCTTCCTCTTGTCCTCTCTTCCTCTCTTCCTCTCGTCCTCTCTTCCTCTCGTCCTCTCTTCCTCTCTTCCTCTCGTCCTCTCATCCTCTCTTCCTCTCATCTTCTCTTCCTCTCGTCCTCTCTTCCTCTCATCCTCTCATCCTCTCTAGCCTCCAGTGGAAACTTTAAAAGTGATGCTTTTGTCAGTTTTACTCTGAAGCTAATTAGCATCGAAAGAAGAGGTGACATCACAAAAAGCTTTCCTTTGACACACTGACTGAGCTGTATGATTTAATACAGTATATATATATATACAGTATGTTTCTGTTTCTGCTAAATGAGGTTTATCATCCTGCAGCAGCAGATTTTGGGTCAGTGGAGGAATATTTAATGTTGTCTGGACTGTGTTCTTCTGGGACGTCGGGGTTTTTCTGGTGAAACCGAAGGAGTCGCTGAGGGAGATGCCGCTGCCAGTGGAGCGTTATCGAAGTCGCTGGAGTGTGATGATGGAAACCCAGCAGACAGATGCATGACAGCAGCTCGCCACTTAGAAAAGAATTTATTTACAAAGACAGGAAATCAATCAGCAGGATGTTTCTAAGTTTGTACACTAACATGGTTTAAATCTTTAAAATGATGTTTTTTGTCATCATCTTCTGTCTTCTTAAAATGTCCAGATCCAGAGTTTAACAGGTGTGTTATAGCAGCAGAGAGCCTCCAGCATCATTTCAGAGCTTTAACTGCACTGGTACTTCAGGGCAGCGGTGGTGGTAAACACCTCACCCTCATAAATCTGTAAAGCTCTGTAGATGGTGAAGGCTGGCAGGAGGTGTGTGACCATATGGCGTGCTGCGTCACACCCATGTTGCCGTGACAACCAGGGTCCCTCAGTTCTGGTGCTGGTGACGTTACCGGCCCGGTCGCCCACACTCGCTCCACCTTTTCCTGTGTGTCCAACGCCGAGCCGTCCTGGAAACTTTAGCTCAGCTGTGACGGGGTCCCACCTCACTGTGAAAACAGCCCACAGCGTCTGGGGACTATTAACAGTGCCTCAGAGCCTGAGCAGGACAGGAAGTGACATCACAAGGGGAGGGAAACACTCAGTGTTTTCACTCTTGTAATGGACGCTAATTTGGAAGACTGCTTGTGGAAATTCCACTCTAGTGACCAGATGCTGATGCCTCATTCACAGCTGTCAGAGAAAAGACATCACATCAACATCCTGTCACGCCAAGAAGGCGAGACAGTGTTCATGTTGATGAGGGACGGTCCGAGGTGTCATAAACCTAGTGAACGTCCTGGTTTTCAGACTAGCAGTGATACAGGAAGTGAAGGGTCATTGTCAGTTAAGATAAGACAAGGTAAGATATTATAAGATAAGATAATCCTTCATTTATCCCACCAACAGGGAATTATCTATTTATATGTCTAAATCTGCTTCAGTGTGAAATATGAAGGGACAAAGTAAAGTCAGTGCAGTAAAAAGCAGGTGTTTTGCAGGTGTAAACAGGAAGTAGCCAGCGTCACGTTCTTTACTGTACCTGTTGCTGTGTTGCCTCCACCCCATCCATCCATGTCCATTAAACTTTAATGGGAAGTCAAACCGTCGGAGCTCAGGTGTCTGTGGTGTGAGATGAAGGGCAGGGGGTGAAGAGGGCAGCTTCACCTGCACTCACCTGGCTTCTTTGGTAAGATAAGATAAGACAAAGACAAAGACAAAGATAAGATTATTAGGAAAAGCACCGTGGATGGAGCAGCTTCACGTTTCAGCACCGTAGATCACTGTGAACCAAGCTGCCTCGTTTCCGTAGCAACGGCTGAGTCATTTATGACGACGATGACGTAAACATGCTGATAGTGTAGGTGACGTAACCAAATGTGATCATGACGGCTGAGTGAGGCAATCCTGGCTTCACTTCTGTTAAACCAACATCTGTTAATACTTTGGATTTGAATGAAAGACGAGCACCAGCTGCTGTTAATCTGACACTTTTTTTTAATAAAAAGACAGCCAGCCACCACAGCTGCTGTCCACAATAACAGCTTATTTTTGGCCAGAAGTGGGTTAACAGAACTAATTGTTCTCATCTAAAATGCAAATGGATTCTGCTCTTTTTTTAAAGGGAGGGAGTGAGTTCATCCCTGTTAAAGTAAATTAATAAAGGAGAGAAAGTGGGGCAGAAACACAGTTACAGTTACCTGCAAATCCTTCTTTTATTAAAGTAGTCCAGACATAAGAGTCTGTGTGAACGGACTTAATTTATACTCATATTTATTTGCCTTTTTTTTTTAATTGAAGATTGAATCTATCTATCTGTCTGTCTGTCTAGCTAGCTCATCCATCTTTAGGAGATTGGAGATCCCATATCTATTTCTTTTAATAAAGTACACGTGTGAGGGCTTCAGGCTCCTCTGGTGCTCTTAACCAGACTAATAACTGGTATAGATAAATAAACAATGCATAAATGTCCAGATAAGGAACAAGCAGGTGAAAAACTAAGTCATCATATCAACAACATGAGTGAAATATTTGAACAAATTTTGCATATGAATAGATTTAAAAACAAAGGCTGGTGCATGTCTAGTGAGGCGGCGTGGCCCTTTAAATCTTTCTATATCATGGAACCAGAGTAGTTTATCCCTGGACTGTGTCTTGCAGGCTGTGTGGGTCATCCTGCCTGCAGGTGCATGCAGCAGGTGATGACTCACTCAGCCGGGCTTCCCCCCCCCTGCCTCGTCTCATCTGGACGTCTCAGGATGGATTTCTGCAGAGCTGCAGCTCAGCGCAGCGTGCTCAATGGGAAATGTCATTTATGTAACACTGTAAATAGAAATTAGTGCCGCGACGCTAAACAAGAAAAGGTTGCTGCGCATTCACGTCAGTTTCTCCTCTGGTTTGTCTGCTGAATACCAAACTGGCATTTACAGGACACAGATAAACACCTGTCAATGTTAAATGGTTTCAGAATATTATCATTGCTATAAAACTGATAAAGATCAAACATCATATGAGCGTCAGAAAATGCTGCTGGATTTCTTAAAGATTAGACAACAAAGTGGGCTACATTTCATTTTTTTATTCATTTTCCACAAATATGAGGCCTGCATAGTTCTGTGTTTGATTATTTTAAGAGTTGTGTTTTCCTTTGTTGTAACAGGTAAAAAAGAAAATAACAAAATATAATTTTTGTGACGATATGTAAAACTTTAAAAATGTTATTTGATGGATGAGGAGTGACAGTAAAGATATTGTTGTATTGTATTGTTTCAGTCTGGACTGAAAGCGTAGTGCAGTAGAAGCTAAAGCTAGTTCATTCCTTCTGTCTTCCTGACAGCAGATGCATCTTTGAACACGTCAGTGTCACATTTTTGTCATGACGGATGTTTTTGGACTCTCCTGTAGTGAAACGCCCTCGATGACTTGTAGCTGAGAAGAGCAGCATATGCTTCCTGATCACATAGCAGGTGCTCCTCCAGCACACTCTAGTCTACAGTGTGTCGCTCTTTAAAGCACCTTTTCATTCATCAGCTGAGATTACAGAACAGCATCGCTGGTTATGTTGCTTCATGTCGCTCCAGTGTTTGAACAAAGTGTTTGTACACAGATGACAGGACCAGGTTTTTGCTGCCTGAGGGTTTTCTGGGTGGTCTGAGAGTCTTATGACGCCTGATGGAATCACAGCTGACATTTTCTGCTTTATTATTATTATTTTTTTAATATTTTCATTTTTTAATTATTCAATTATATTTCTAGTTTTAAGTATTCAAATTCTATTTGTATTTTTTTAAATTATTCAATTAGATTTTGTATTTTTCTTTTTTTTTTTATTTTGTAGTTAAGTATTTTTTATTTAATTAGCACAGACCCAGTCTTGAAAACATAGTCGAGGGCCTGGCACAGTGGACGAAGCGAAACGACGGAGGGATCATGTTTGCCTCAGAGGATTTTTGCTGTGTTCGAGTAATTTACGAGCTCCGAGTCGTAAATATCAACTGAAACACCCCTCGAAGTCGTATTTACGACTTGTTAACTCGTAATTTCTTCACCTACCTTTACTTGGCCACAGCGTCATAATCCAAGATGGCAGCGCCCTGGATTAGGAGTTATACGTTACAGCCTTCAGTAGAGTCAAACGTTTTTCCACACATTATTACACTGGAGAACAAACACCCTCCTCATCTTCTTTGTGCCTATTCATTGTGTTTGAGAACCTCATATTGCTGCATTATCTTTCTGTATTCCAACAGAGCAAGCACAGCAAACTTTTCATTGGAGGCGTCCATCTTGGTTTTTCCGACTTGTTTGCTCCAACGTCGTCAACTCGGATGTGACGTCATTCCCAGTTTGGAATCCCGACTTCCGATACAGCATGAACGTAGCATTTTCTCGCCTTCCTCCTTTTCATGACACATGCATGTTTCAAGTCCATTTCGAGCCGTGACTCCTGTTTCATGTCTGTTGAAATATTCACTGTTGGCTGATGCAGCGTTTCCACAACACAGTTTTGAGGTTTCCACCCTGATCAGCTGCAATGAATATTTCACCACCACAGAATGTGGGTCGCAACCAGGAAGTGAGGCCTTGCGGGGAGCGTCATAAATAGCTCTCTCTCTCTGGTTTTAATGGTTGTGCTTTATTAGGAGCTGTTTGCCTCGCAGTAACAGGTCCAAGGGAAACCCCAGAGGAGCCTGAGGTGTTGCTTCATCTGCAGCCACATGTCGTCTGCTTTGTGTTTCCTCGAAAATGACGTTAGTGTCGCTTGTGAATAAATGAAAGGGGAAGACTCACGCTGTGCTCGTATGAGCGTCCTGCAGCGTAGAGAAAGAGAAACAGCCATAAAGACCTTGTTCTGCTTCCTGGGAGCACAAAATGTTTCAGTCACACGTCTTCATGAAGGTGAAACTCACGACGCCCGCAGGTATCAACTCTATCAAACCTTATTTAATGAGATGAAGCCACATCAATTGCCTTGATGCGCATTAATCTGTGTTTCTTACCTCAAATCCAGAGCACTTTATTCTTTAATAAATAAGAGGCAGTGAGTCAAAGTGAAACTAAAACTTCCCAGATACAGAAGTGATGCTTTGTAATCTTACTAATAAGAGCGATGGTTCTAAAAAATGATGTAAAATCATTGAATATTTCTGTTTTTAGAGACCTTTGCAGGTTAACCAGTTTGACAGGCTGCTGATGAAAAAAAAACATTTTTTTCATGCTAAATATTTAAATGATGAAACATTATTTTATAAATGAAAAGTTGAATTCATAATAGAAATGCAGTTCTGCTGCTGCAGCCTCACTTGGTCTCTTTCATCAGTAGCTCGGTGATGCTAATGTTAGCAAACATGTCTGTTTAAATATCCAGCAGACCAGGAAACAACATTAGCATTAATATGGAGTCAGCTTTGTGATCAGCTGACAACTTCACGTTCACTATTCTCTTTTAGCTCTGATTTTGGTCTCCACCAACTGTCCTGAGGGATGCTACATGCTAACTGTGTCTTTCTGCTGTAGCTGTGTAGAATGATGGTTTTAATGAGAGATATTTTAGGTGAAAACTTCACCAAAGGACCAAAGTAACACTTTTCATTGTTTTTTATCACAACACGATGATGGCTGATGCCATAACTGAAACCATTCTGCTAGCATGGCTAAAATATTGTGTGTATTATTGGAACACTTTTCTGAGAGAAACCCTTAATAAGAGATCAAACTCAGACCCAGAGGCTAATGCTAGCAGCTAGCTGTGGCACTAGATCAGTGGCTGGCAGGATATCAATAACATCATGCATGTATAAACACACATATTTAGCTGTCAGAGGTTGTTATGTCTTCATCTTTTCTGTCAACACAGGATGTCAAAATGTAAAATCACATTCCTGTCGTTGCAGGAATGTCGCCCGGCTGTCGCTCGTCACTTTCCTGACATGAACATCGTTAACAGACTCTGGCCTCATAGCTCAAACAAAGACATAGCGACACGCTCTCATTATGAGCCTCTTGAAACAACTGCGTCTTTCACTCGATAAACCATTCAGCCTGGGTATTATTGCCAGTTGTGTTGTTGCTTTCTCTGCAGCAACGGAAAGTAATTAACCTCCTCCTGCTGTACGTTAATTACTGTGGTGGAGAATATTGTAGCCTGTGGACTTCAGTTACTCCACTGTTTACTTTCCTAACTCTTATGACTTGACATGATTATGAGAGGTGTGCATAACGATGCCCGGCAGCTATGAAAAACGGTGAAAAATAAACGTTTTCACATTCTTTATTCAAAACAGACTGCACAATGCGCTTAATACCCCTACCTGGGATTTTCTTTTTTTTTTTTTACAATTTAATTTATTTTTACCATATTTATTTTTTCATTTTTGAAATATTGTTCACATTATGTTTTGTATTTTTTATTTTTAATTTAGCATTTTTGTATTTTTAATTTTGTATTTTTGCATTTTTAATTTTGTATTTTTGCATTTTTAATTTTGTGTTTTTGTATTTTTTTAATTTTACATTTTTTTGTATTTTTAATTTTGTATTTTTTGCATTATTAATTTTGTGTTTTTGTATTTTTTTAATTTTGCAGTTTTTGTATTTTTCATTTTGTATTTTTTTAGTGTATTATTTAGTTAGCACGGACACGACACTATTTTTAATTGTCCCTTTCTTATTTTTTTATATTTGGCTAACAACTATTAGCTGCTTATTAGGGTACCAAATAAATTAACATTGTACATATTAATACATAATGCATCTGTCTGTATTAGCCCATTTAGTCTAGGCCAATGCATCACTTTTGAGGAATTTATGATAATTTATATGTAAAATTTTTAAACACAATCAATCAGTTCTTGTTTCTGTAAAATTATTTCCTGTAAGACAGAATTTTATTTTGAGACGACTGTATGCATACACAGCAGCATGAAAAATGATCCGTGTGAGGAAACGTTGAGTCATTGGAGATATATAACTTTAATAAAAATAAAAATGACAGAGTGTCCCTTTAAATGTTTTTGAAGGTTGATACTTCCAGCCTCTTAAAGTCATACTTTTGACTTATTGAAAAGACTAAACGTGGTCATCACATGCACATCCTGATGCATCATTCTGCCATCCCATAATAATCACAAAGCCTCGTAAATCTACTGAAAGGCCTAAAATGGGCTCACAGCTGCAGCATGTGTGTTTGTGCATGGGTGTGTCACTGAGCCTGTGTGTGTATATATACATACATGTATAAATATGTATGCTACTTTATGTATTTGTGTGAGTATAACAGAGGACCTTGGTTAAGTGCTGGCAAAGCTGCTGACAGACATTCAGAGGATTTTCCCAAGGCGGCCATTAGCCAGCTGCACACAGGCTGTGATGCATTTGATTTTCTCCTCCATCAGATGGGAGGAGGTGCTGGCTGTGTAGTAGTGGTGTGTATCAGAGGCGCTTCCTGTGTGTGTGTCTGCGTCAAAACATACCGTCAGATCTATTTGCGGTTGTCGCCATCATTTACAGGAGAGCAGTGAACGTCCTTAATATTTGATTTAGTGTGACCTCTCGTTCGGTCTGCAGCGGGAGCAGTTTGACAGCAAATTTTTTTATTATCGTATCGCTGGATTAAAAAGTAGAAGTATGAGGAAAAACCAACGGATTAGTGATTAAAACACTGAGCCAAACAGTTTCGAGTTAAAAATATGTTTCTGTCTAGTTTAAAACAACCAATATCTAGAAAGCTTAGCATAACATGTGCCTTAAAACTGGATAAAAGTCCACTTCTGACAGCTTCTAATTGATGCACCGTGGGCCTTTATCCTGATTAAAACAGCATATTTTCTCTAGTATGAAAAATGTTGGAAACATTTGGTGCAACTCAGCAAATTCTTAACATTTGTGTAGTTTCAATGGGAGAAAAGTTCTGTATTGTGACTTTAATGTCACTTTAAGAATCCCTAAAATGATTCCTTTGCAATTTAGGATTATTTATCAACAAATTTGTTTGGTTTTACATCCATATAAATCCATACAAGCTGTTTAAACTCGTCTTAATTCCTGTTTTCTTCTGATCTCAGCAGTTAATTCTGTACAAAACTGCAAAGATAAGACTGAAATAAACTGGATTTCTGTGTATTAACGTCGACACTGAGAAGGAAGTCACAGGAATATGAGTGAAAGGTCACAGGTTTTATAGATGAGATGAGATGTCTGCACTGGAAACGTCTGTCGCACTAATTAATCCGATTAATCTGATCGGACAGTGAAGCATGACATCAGACTGTGGGAGTCTCACATGGAGGAGACAGACAGCACGTCCAAGTCCAAAAAAGTCCTCTTCAGTCATTTTAAATATACAGTTATGTAGGTCAGAGAAGACACAAAACACACAATAAACAGCTAACTTTTGGCCACAGTAATGTTGAAAATCGTGCAAAAGGACGTTTTACAGAGTAAAACAAACATTCGGTGTTTGTTAGAAGCATTTTCGCTTTTGAAAACCAAACCAAACACACTCAAAAAGGATCAGCTGTCTGGTCGAACCTTTTCTTTTCGTAGGGATGTTCAGGATGAAGGCCGAGGCTCGTGGGTCGACGGTATCCATGGCGACCGCCTAACGTTACTTTTCCACAGAGGAGGGAGGCGCCGCTGTCATTGTTCACCATGTTGTCTCCTCCTGCACTTATCTAACGCTAACATGAGTATAACTTCTTCTAGCTGCTCTCTGGGAGTTTGTCTCCTCTCACAGTTATTAGTCATTTGAAGGAGATACTTGGCAGAACTGAAAAACTCCTGCAGAGACGAGTCCGACGAGCTGCCAGGTCGCTGGGGGTTTGACGACGAGCGGCTCAGGAAGACGGATTTTAGATGTGAGGAGCAGAAAAACAACAGGGATGAAGGGAAGGCAGCGTCAGAGCGACGACCGGCTCGCCAAAATAAAAGAGACCCTAGAAAACCCCATTACTAGAGGTAGAGGTGCAGGAAGTGATGGAGGATAAACATCTGGATGAAGAACAGCAGCTTCTACCAGATGTTCAGTTTTCTTTGGGAGCTGCAGGATTTGTTAACATGGATTTATATTTAAAAGCAGCTACTTGCTAATTAGCCCAACGTGTTGTTTTTTTTTTTTTTTTTTTACCAGAGTCCAGAGGTGGAGGAAGTACTTTCCTTAAGTTAAAGTAACAGTACCACTCTCTAAAAACACTAAATCATACTGAAAGTAATGGAGTATTAATAGCAAAATGGAGTGTTTCATTGTAGAAACTTCAAGGTCCTGAAAGGGAAAAATATTGATATGTCACAATACTTTTTCTTCTGATGTAATATTGATTGATTTTTTTTAATCCAGTGTAAATCCAGAACAACTTCCACATGTTGAAATAAAAAGTGAAATAAGAATAAAATCAAAAGTAAATGATGGTAGAAGACAAGCAGCAGCTGAACTCTCAAAGGTTTCATTGTGCTATAGGATTAGTGAGAACATATGCCTCTGCTGCAATGTTTGTGTTGAATATAACCAGTTGTGATGCTAATTTACGTTAGCCCGTCTATGGCGTTTTCCATTATGTGTTAGCATTAAGCTAGCGGACTCTGTGTAGGGCTAATACTGAAGGTGTTAACGGTGTGAAGTTACTTGTTTTGTTTTCTACAATTACAGATTTGCACTATATATTTTCTAGAAGTAATATTCTTGACTTTTATGTTATTTAATAGTTTAAAAAACAACTTCCTGCTTGTACATACACACACGTATGTGTACATACTGTATATACAACTTGTATTTAGTTATTTAGTTACTCTCCACCACCACTTCGTCAGTCGGTCACTGAATGTCACAAATTTAGGACTCAATTAATTAGATTTTAATTAGATTTGCAGAAAATGAACCATGTTGATCCTCTGTTGAGTCATTTACAGGCAGAAATATCTTAATTTAATTGTAGTATTTTGTGTTTTAGGCCCTAACAAAAACAAAAAGCTTGATCTGAGGTTTATAAATAATAAATAAAAACAACAAATCAATGACTCTGGAGGATAATCTGATCATCAGATTACCTGGTGAGGAGAGTCATGGCTGCAGCTCTCCTTCAGAGCGCTCACCCTTCATATTCTTACAGTATTGTTGAGACAAATGTATTTTTAGCTGTACTGAAATATTGATGCCATCAAACATTAAAGTTTCAGTCTGAGCTGCACGCCTCCACCATCTTTAAGAAACATTAAAATCACATCTCACTGCACTCTTTCATTTGTCATTAGTTTTATTACTGACAATAATCTCATCGTCAGGTAAAGATTAAGGCACTAAAGGACAATGCTCTTTTAATAGAGCTGTAAATAAAAATATATTTGGCAAACTGTCCTCAACTAAAAAATAGTTGACTCGAATTGTTGATTCAGTTTCTCCAGAAAGAATCACAGAAAGCGTCAGGTTTTTGCAGACACCTCGACGTCCTGCGGTAGATTTTTATTTTTCCACGCTCTGTCTTGTTGTCGGTCGGACGGAGGCCGAGGTTCTCCTGGTGAATGTGGAATGAGCCGGCCCGTTTCTTTGTATTGAGCTGAGAAAAGCTGTGGGATTTACTGCCGGACCTGGACGCCCCAAACTTTAGGCTGTGAGCAGCATTTTGATGTGAAAAGCTTCAGCCTCAGGATGTGTTTTTTATCTTGTGCTGTTTACTATGCGGCTCTGCGTGGACGCCGGCCTCAAGGTGGTCTGAACAACCAGAGCTGTCATGAGTCTAAGACGAAGCCCTGACTGCTGGACGTTTTATTACCGGATAATTTGGAAAATCCTCATATTAAAATACACATTTCAATATTTCAAAACAATATATTACATTTTATTGAACAATTGAACAACTGTGTAACCAGAATATAACACAAACACAGTTTATTTATATGCATTTTCATGCTAAATGCAGCACAAAATTTGTCTTGTTTTGTGTTATTCAATGACCTACAATATACATAATATAATATATACATACATAAACAAACATTTAATCACTGCCATGTTGATGAGAGTATTAAATATTTGACAAATCTCTCTTTAAGGAACATTTTGACCTGTAAAAATGTGTGATTAATCCTGATTAACCATAATTATGCAATTATTCAAAATTTATTTAATAGATTGACAGCTCTTATATACATACTTTTAAAAAATATTTAACTTTGGAGGCTAGCAGTTTCCCTTTGCTTCTAGACTTTATGCTAAGCTACGCTAACTGTGTTTGACGAAGCCGCGTGTTTTTAAAAAAGGCTTTATATGTTGCACCGTGGTGGGACTTTATTTCACTTATTGCTGAGTGTTTTATAATTTCATAATTAATTTCATAATCATCTTGTTTACTAAAACAGCTGCTTGTGTGTTGACAACAGTTAACATGTAATAACTTTGGCCTCTTTTGGTAGAAAACATATTTTCATCTTTTAGAGGAAAAGGTTTTGGTGATTTGTGCTGATGGGTGAATCTCTTCATCACAAGGCAATAAATAAACATTTTGTCCTCAAATCTGATGTTAGAAGAAAGATGTTGAAGCGTAAGGATCACAGTATTAGGAAGTGGTCTTATGTAGCACATCTTGTGTTTACTGCAGTCACTGAGTCAAAAATGGTTAAAAAAATGGAGCGATCTATTGATAAGATGAGACTTTATTTCATGTGCAGAAGCAGAAGCACTGAATCATGATGTGCAGCACAGATTTGATCTCCTTTAAAGGCTGTGATGTTTTCTTATTCCACCCCCACTCCTCACAGTCGAGCAGATGCCCTTGAAACCTGAAGAAGAGGTGAATGTCTGAGGTGTGAACGCAAACACCACAGAAGAAGATTCACATCTCTTCATCCTAATGACAGCTCGGCCGCCGGCGTCGCTCCTCAGGCCGCCGCCGCTCCCAGGAAAAATGACTCCACTTTACGCTTCATTCATCCTCACACTCGTTTTGATCCAGCTGTCGCTGCCATAGCAACCGCGACCTCCTCCCCCTTTTAGCTAGTGGCGGTAGAGAAGCATGCTGGGTAATCTGACTTCACCTGGAACATTTCTCCAGGGGGATTATTTGTCCTTGAACCATTTTTTATTCCCTCATCATCTACTGATACCCCTCCTTAAGGTGGCCTGAATTACACATTCAACACGATACCTGCAGTAAAAAAGTAATGGATTACACATTACTTTATTAAAGTACTCACTGCTAAAAGTAACCAGTCACACCACTCGGTCCATTACTCTGGATTACTCTGTAACATCACCTGAGATACCAGATAGTTTCAAATTAAAGCTCTGAACTGCAATAAAGGAGGACAGACACCAGATAGTTTCAAAGTAAAGCTCATTATTGTAATAAAAGGAGGACAGACACAAGATCATTTCAAAATAAAGCTCATTATTGTAATAAAAGGAGGATAGACACCAGATAATTTCAAAATAAAGCTCATTTGGAGGACAGACACCAGATCATTTCAAAGTAAAGCTCCTTATTGTGAAAAAAGGAGGACAGACACCAGATAGTTTCAAAGTAAAAGCTCATTATTATAATAAAAGGAGGACAGACACAAGATAATTTCAAAATAAAGCTCTTTATTGTAATAAAAGGAGGATAGACACCAGATAATTTCAAAATAAAGCTCATTTGGAGGACAGACACCAGATCATTTGAAAGTAAAGCTCCTTATTGTAATAAAAGGAGGACAGACACCAGATAGTTTCAAAGTAAAGCTCATTATTGTAATAAAAGGAGGACAGACACAAGATGATTTCAAAATAAAGCTCTTTATTGTAATAAAAGGAGGATAGACACCAGATAATTTCAAAATAAAGCTCATTTGGAGGACAGACACCAGATCATTTCAAAGTAAAGCTCCTTATTGTGAAAAAAGGAGGACAGACACCAGATAGTTTCAAAGTAAAAGCTCATTATTATAATAAAAGGAGGACAGACACAAGATAATTTCAAAATAAAGCTCTTTATTGTAATAAAAGGAGGATAGACACCAGATAATTTCAAAATAAAGCTCATTTGGAGGACAGACACCAGATCATTTGAAAGTAAAGCTCCTTATTGTAATAAAAGGAGGACAGACACCAGATAGTTTCAAAGTAAAGCTCATTATTGTAATAAAAGGAGGACAGACACAAGATGATTTCAAAATAAAGCTCTTTATTGTAATAAAAGGAGGATAGACACCAGATAATTTCAAAGTAAATCTCCTTATTGTAATAAAAGGAGGACAGACACAAGATAATTTCAAAATAAAGCTCATTATTGTAATAAAAGGAGGACAGACACCAGATAATTTCAAAGTAAAGCTCCTTATTGTAATAAAATCTTGGGACAGACACCAGATAATTTCAAAATAAAGGTCATTATTGTAATAAAAGGAGGACAGACACCAGATAATTTCAAAGTAAAGGTCATTATTGTAATAAAAGGAGGACAGACACCAGATAATTTCAAAATAAAGCTCATTATTGTAATAAAAGGAGGACAGACACCAGATCATTTCAAAGTAAAGCCCCTTGATGTAATAAAAGGACAACAGACAGCAGATCTCTCTTTTCTGCTCTTTATCATCACAAAGCTGACAGGAAGTGAACATCAGCCCTTCACAGTAAAAGTCTTCTCACTTCTTTACCGTCTCATTGTGGTTCCTTTAGATCAACAAATCCTCAGTAATGTTCACATTTCCAGCCTCTAAAGACGTCTTAATCGGCTCCTCCATCTTTGTTCGTCTCCTCGTCCATGAGCTCCAGCTCTGAAGTCAAAGTCACGATGAAAGTTGATCAAACAGGAAAAGAGAAGTTTGGTTTGTTTCTCTGTCCTCCTGTTGTAACAACATGTTTTATTGATTACTAACTGTAATGGTATTACTTTAGTCAGCGACAGTAACTCTCTACTTTGTTGCCTCCAACCCTAAAGACCTGTTTGAGTCTAACCCTGCATGTTGTCATAATGCAGTCAGAGTGCAAGAAATCCTTCTGGTGTATTTTATGTTCTTCTCCAGACAGTCTGGGCTAAATGAACGCTCTGCAGACACATAATAAATATAGTAAAGTAGACAAAATAATGGTTTGCTCAGGTCTGTTGTCTGCTGCTGCTTCACGTCCAGACAAACACATCAGTGCTGCTGTATTGATCGGTGCTGATGGCCGACAGGTGGGCAGACAAAATAATGGTTTGACTCAGAGCTGTGACATCTCAGAGGACCACACTGGTCACGTTGGTTTATTTCTTCAGGATGTCTCGGAAATTAAAAGGCAAATCTGGGAAATTAAACAGCAAATCTAATCAATTAAATGGTTAATCTTTGAAATTAAATGACATATTCAACAAAGTGAATGACTGTAATCCATATAGGTCATGATGTGTGGAGATCTACTTTTATACATTGTGTACGCATGTTTTAGGTACTGTCAAGAGTGTCGAACCTCAAAATGGATCGAATGCAGCTGCAGCACCAGATATCAAAAAGTGTCATCAGTAACATTTACTCAGTTTGGCTTAAAGTAAATTATATTTTCTTTCATTCATAGGAAAATGCACAAAAAATGTAGAGTAAACACTATCATATCCATCCATCCATCCATTTTGGAAGGCAGGGTACACCCTGGACAAGTCTCCACCTCATCACAGTAAACACTATCATATTATAAATATAATATTTCTGCTGATTATGAATTGTTTCTGTCCAGATCCAGTAATAGTCTATTGATCTATTTTTCTATATAATAAAAACACTGATGTTGAAAATGGCTCAAAGCCGTGAAGTTTATTGGCAGTAAATGTTCAGCGTCGGTTACAGTTTGTTTATGAATAAATAAAATAATATAGCTCCTTATAATATATGTACTTATTCATTTCAAGGCCACAAATGATTCCTGCTGCTTTTTACTTCTTTATTTCTGAATAAGAGGACAAACTACAGCAAATACTGTAAGTTTTTGATCAAATATAAAGTGTAGAGTGATGCAGTCTGTGTCTGTGGAAGATGAATAAAGTTGATTTTGTGTTTGGATCACATTCGATGGTGCAGGTTTAATGAATGAACTGAATTAATCAGGGATCACTGCCAATTTAAATGTCTTAATGCATCATTTTTTCAAAACAGGAAGTAGAGTTTGAACCCTTTTCTTTTTAAATTCAAAGGTTTCTGGTCTGCAGCCAAAAGTGCTGGACCAGAAAACGAGACAAACCAAAAAGAGAGCTGAGTCACTTCACAAGAAGAACGATCTGTATTCTCCTCCAAAGATTTATGACTGTGAAAAACACTTTTTACACGTCTATTATCTGCACTTCTCTTCGCTCGATGCCGCTGGGAATCCCGGCGGTGACGACAGGAGCTGATGCCGTAGTGAAGTCCTGACTCTGTTGTCCTTGATGTGTCAAAAAAAACTGCAAAGAGAGAGAGAGTTAGAAGTCAGAGGATCTTTTCCTCTCTTTCCTGAGTCAAAAGTGAGCATCCATCTTCTTACGAGCGTTTGATTTTGATCCAAACATACGTCACAACAACAACACTAACTGATGACCTCCTCCTTTCACAAGACTTGGCCAAACATGGGAAACATTCGTGCTTTTTTCTTTAAAACAGACATTTTTCAGGCAGAAAATGCAGAAAAATTTGATATTTATTGTTTAACACTTGTTGTGTGTTGTCTTAGGTTCAAAAACGACAATGTTTAACAGCAGAGAAATAAACCCTAAATGGCATTTTTCCTGGTATTTTGTTGTAGAGTACAGATTATATAAGAATATATCACTGTTTTTTTCCCTTCAATACAGCTTTCTTAGGTTATACAAATACTATCTCTTGTTAAAAATAATGTTTAGCAATAATAGTAGTAATTTATTCTTATTTTTATTCTTATTTTATTTTTTCTGCTGTAAATATATACATGTCCTCTGCAAATTCGGGTGTTTTATATTTTTATATTTATATCTTTATTCTTATTTCTTATGTATGTGTGCCCTGTAAGCTGAGAGCCTCTACAAAATTTTGTTATGCATGCATAATGACAATAAAAACTCTTGAATCTAGAATTTTATTCTTTCTTTTAGTAAAAGAAAACTGTTTTTATGATGTAATTAAAAATAATACGCAGGCTCTCTGCACTATAAAGATGGACAGGTTGCTTATTCATGCAAAACTGAAAAAAAATTGGATCGAAATTTCAATTTAAGCATCTTATTTTAGAGGAAAATGTTGACCCTTAGGACAAAGTATACCGAACGTTTGGACCACACATGGGTTAAAAACACTCTGCAGCTGTTTCCTGATTCACTAAATGAGTGTTTTTACATCAGAATAATGTTTCCTGTATCCAGTATGTGCTCTCCACCTCTGATAGGAGCTAAATAAACACCTTGAGTCATTCACTCATTCATGCATCCAGCAGCACTGCAGGTACATTATGCTGCAGCTTTTAACTCCTGTTAATATGACAGTCAGAGACGGGCGGTCAGAGTATTATCAAATCTTGCCTCCTGCTGGAAATTGGGGACATGACAGTTGAAAATGGAGACATTAAGGTCTGCTGTCCTTGCAGATATTATTATGCTCTATTATGCAGATACATTCGTAAATATAATGCATGAAGCACTGGGAGGTCAACAGGAAGTCAGTGGATGTTTGCCGTCTGGACTGGAATAAAAAACTCACCTCAGCAGCTGACAGCAGTTTGTTTTCTTCATGTCACTGCCTTGTTTTCGTCACACTTTGATGGGCATTGGCATGCGGATCACTCTCCTTTCTAGTTAAATATACTGAGCCGCTAAACCTCGCTTGTTGTCAGAGAGGAAATGAAGCCAGTGATTTACCTCAGTCCTGGATTTGCACACAGTGTGTCAGAAATAAATTAGTTTAAATCAACACACAGAGACACTGAACTCTCCTAAAACCACACTGGCCTGGAAGTGATCAAATCTGTGAATAACGCTCCTGTATGCAGGTGGCTGTTGAAATATCTCAACAAATAATGGATGGATTTTCATTTCATTCACACTGACTTTAGTGATCCTCTGACTTTTAGCGCCACCATGACGTCGATATTTATGTTTTTTAGGGAAATATCTCAACGAGCATTGGATGGATTGTTTTAAATTTGGTCCAGACTTTCATGTTCCCCTTTTTCCCCTTTGGCCATGCTTTTAGTGAATTTGTAATCGCTCTAGAGCTGTGTGATATGGACAAAATTTTATATCTTGATATAGCTAATTTTACATCCCGATAACGATATATACCATAAAGTATTTTTTTCCTGATGTAACATTATTATTATGTTTACTCCTAGCTATCAGTGCCGTAAACAGTCCTTGTTGCTGACGTAAACATGCTAGCACAAAGCGCTAGTGTTGCTACAGTTACATTAGCCTTCTTGCCATCATGTTTTGAACTCTCATGATACAGTTGACGTTGAGTTGTGCTTTAAACGGCGTAGCGAAAACCACAACCAGAGTAATGCTAATGTTAGCGTAGCAACAGAGCTAACAAGTAGCCTACACGTTAAAGTTACAATATAAACAACAGAGGCTTATATCCTACTGTAGACATTTTTATATCACACTAGGATATTGTAATATTGCACAGCTCAAAGTTGCTCTGTTTTTGTTGTTAGCACTGTTAGCTACAAGCTGCTGGCTCAGTCGTCACCATTTTGAGAGCTGTGTGGAGACAACAGGAATTTAAAAATTGAATTTTAAATTGAGCGCCTTTAACTTTCTTGTTAAAACTCGTCGTGACACTGGAGGATCTCTGCTGCTCTGATAGGTTTGTTAAACTCTGTATAAGTGACTTTTTCCTGCAGTCCAACCTGTTGTCATGACAGAGTGGTGGGCGATGAGAGGAAGAGTGAAAGGACCAGATAGGCCTCATTCTTGCCTCTCCTCACGCCCTCTTTCTCCTCCCCCCGTCACTCCTCCTGCACCTCCTTTGTTGTCACTCTGTGGCTGATAACAGGTGGGTTTCCTCCTGTTTGTTAGCTGGGGGGGATGTGGAAGAAAAAGCTGCTGATCAGCAGGATTAGATCCTCACGCAGGAACGGCACGACTCCGTAAGTCCAGGGCGATGCTTGACAGCGTTTTTATTTTATCAACTGGTGTAAAGTGTGTTTGCATCATGAGGGGAAGAGCTGTCTGTGTTGTTTAGGGAGTGACTTCATCCATTTGTTTTTGTCAAATCGTCCATAATAAGCATGAAAACTCCTTCTATAGTTGGACTTTGATTCATCGCACTTGAGCTTTAAAGCCGCTTTCTTTTCCACTTTCTGATAAGACATCCTTTAAGTGAGTTTTGTGATTAATTTACATTCAATTGTAAGAGTCAATGATGAGCAAAACTTTATGGTTAAAGGTTAAAAGTAAACAAAACTCTTAATATTACATCTTTGTTGTATAAAAGACCGTTTTTAGGAAAGAATAGCAGGAAGGAAATACCCTTTAATCACACCTCTAGGCTTTAGATGATAAGCATTTGTGTTTTTCCGATAAAATAATTATTTTAGGGTAAATTATTGGGAAATTCCAGTCAAATAAAGCAGTAACCAGATGTTTTGCAAGGTCATTTACTTAAAGAGCCACAGAGAGAGTATTTAAAAGATTTTAGCTCCACATAACAAACCACATTTTTAACCGTTTGCCTCACTGTGATTTATTTTACTACGTCTTCTACCTGTTTAACAACAGTTTGCACCTGTAGGGATGAAGAGGTTACGCTCACCTGTCCATCACTTCATCACCTCTTTGCTGCCTTATTGTTATGAAATGTCTCAACCCCAAAATGAATTCATATTTCATTTATTCTTGTTTTCCATATTTCAGTTACAGGGATTTTATTTTATAAAAAATATAATTGGCTTTTTATGTAAATGTTAAATATCATAAAATAATTTAGGTGGATGGACGTTTTATTATCAGCAAAACTTTTAGCAGCCTTTCCTTATAGCAGCTTATAAAAAAATAAATAAAAGTAATAAATAGAATAAAGGCTTGTTTATGTACAGTGGCAATAAAGACTCAGATAAAAATACAGATATTTTCCAAAATTGAGAAATGTAAGACTCTTCTTATGTGAATGAGGACAATTATTTCTTGTAGATTTTTCACTTTTTCTCTACTTGCTGTAATAATCTCCAAAGGCAGCTAACCTCCAGGTGTTATTTCCATCTTCTACTTTATTATTAACCTTTCCTTCCTGTTGTAACGTCCACATTGATTGTAGGTTGTTGCCTTCAGGCTTCAGTTTGCTGGAGTTAAAGGTCCGAACGGTGTCAATATCTGTGTTGATCATCAGTTCCTTCAGGCTAATTAAAAAAACGCGTCAATGATCATCACCAAGAAAATAATCCCTAACAAAACTGCATCATTTTCTCCTGTTTGAGCAGCTGACGAGTGTGAGCTAAGATGCTAAATACAGTATTAAAACCTGCTAAGCTCGTTAGCGTGCTAGCATGCTAACAAAGGCGACGCTACGAGCTTAGCAGGTTAGCTTAGGTTAGTCAGTTGTTCAGTGATATCTTCATCCAAAAAGCCTCCAGACTGAGTTTAAGCACTGTTTCCTGTCAGAGATTTTCTACTTTTCCCTCTTTATGAGCTTAAAAATAATCCTTTCATCTCCAGGCTGTAACTGCATTTTCATGTGCGTGGAAATTCAGCGAATGATGTAATTATAATTACACTGACTGAGTAGCTTATGTGTATGTTGCCCGGTTATGTAATTTCACTGTCCTAACAACCTTTTTTCTCTTTTTCTTCTCTTCCAGGGCTGAAAAAACAGAAGTATTAAGTGAAGACCTACTGCAGGTACTAGTCAGTGTCTTTATGAGTGATTTATCTTTATGTTTGTTGCCTCTCGCAGGAACAAAATCATCATTGGTGCAAAGTATTCAGCATTAAATTACTTTTCTAAGCGGCCCTCTGTGCCGCCTTCAGGTGACGTTAATGAGCGCTGGAGTCAAACCTCCTCCTGAGACAAAAGGCTGACTGAATCGGGGTGCAGCGCTTTAATTGGTCTGATTAACGCTGTGATGTTGAGTTAGATTAAAAATTAAACAGGAAACAGTGTCCAAGAGGAAGCTTGTTTTGATGCCAGACAGACATTTTAATCAGAAACCTCTCCAGCTGTAACTGTAACATGCAGTTGTGTGAGTACTTCCTGTCTTTCTGAGCACTTCCTGTTTTCCTCAGTACTTCTTATCTTCTTGAGTTCTTCCTGTCTTCCTCAGTACTTCCTGTTTTCTTCAGTACTTCTTATTTTCTTGAGTACTTCCTGTCTTCCTCAGTACTTCCTGTTTTCTTCAGTACTTCTTATTTTCTTGAGTACTTCCTGTCTTCCTCAGTACTTCCTGTTTTCTTCAGTCCTTCTTATTTTCTTGAGTACTTCCTGTCTTCCTCAGTACTTCCTGTTTTCCTCAGTACTTACTGTCTTCTTGAGTTCCTCCTGTGTTCTTGTGTACTTCCTGTTTTCCTCAGTACTTATTGTTTTCCTCAGTACTTCCTGTCTTCCTCAGTACTTACTGTCTTCTTGAGTTCTTCCTGTCTTCTTGTGTACTTCTTGTTTTCCTCAGTACTTCTTGTTTTCCTCAGTACTTCTTGTTTTCCTCAGTACTTCCTGTCTTCTTGAGTTCTTCCTGTCGTCTTGTGTACTCCCTGTCTTACTCACTACTTCTTGTTTTCCTCAGTACTTCCTGTCTTCTTGAGTTCTTCCTGTCTTCTTGTGTACTCCCTGTCTTACTCACTACTTCTTGTTTTCCTCAGTACTTCTTGTTTTCCTCAGTACTTCTTGTTTTCCTCAGTACTTCCTGTCTTCTTGAGTTCTTCCTGTCTTCTTGTGTACTTCCTGTTTTCCTCAGTACTTCCTGTCTTCTTGAGTTCTTCCTGTCTTCTTGTGTACTTCCTGTTTTCCTCAGTACTTCTTGTTTTCCTCAGTACTTCCTGTCTTCTTGAGTTCTTCCTGTCTTCTTGTGTACTTCCTGTTTTCCTCAGTACTTCTTGTTTTCCTCAGTACTTCCTGTCTTCTTGAGTTCTTCCTGTCTTCTTGTGTACTTCCTGTTTTCCTCAGTACTTCTTGTTTTCCTCAGTACTTCCTGTCTTCTTGATTTCTTCCTGTCTTCTTGTGTACTTCCTGTTTTCCTCAGTACTTCCTGTTTTCTTCAGTACTTCTTGTTTTCCTCAGTACTTCTTGTTTTCCTCAGTACTTCCTGTCTTCTTGAGTTCTTCCTGTCTTCTTGTGTACTTCCTGTTTTCCTCAGTACTTCCTGTTTTCCTCAGTACTTCTTGTTTTCCTCGGTACTTCCTGTCTGATGTGTTTTCCGTCTTCCTGGTTTCAGGTGGAGAAACGTCTGGAGCTGGTCAAGCAGGTGTCCCACAGCACCCACAAGAAGCTGACGGCCTGTCTGCAGGGCCAGCAGGGCGTCGACGTGGACAAGAAGTCTGTCAGGTCGCCGTCGGTGAGAAGAAACACAAAAACACTTTTTACACCTCCATGCAAAAGAGACATTTAGCCTCGTCCTCTTCCATCAAATAACATCTTTAAGGAGCTGCAAAACAAAACACAGCTTGTAGTCATGTTTATGCAGATACTACAGTTTGTTGATGATAGGACAAGATAAGATGTGCTTAATCACCACAGTAAACTATCGAACAGTTCGAGACGATCAAAGGATGGATTTTCCCTTCAGCTTTCTGTCTTTGTGTTTGTGGCCGATTCATTGATTGTGTGTTTGTTTGTGCGCAGAAGAAGCTTCCTCTCACAACACTAGCACAATGTATGGTGGAGGGAGCGGCGGTGCTCGGAGACGAGTCTCTACTAGGGTGAGTACACACTGGAATACACTGGAATATACACTGAAATTTATACTGAAATATAAACTGAAATATATACTGAAATACCCTGAAATATACACTAAAATATATACTGAAATATATACTGAAATACCCTGAAATATACACTAAAATATATACTGAAATATAAACTGAAATACACTGAAATATACACTGAAATTTATACTGAAATATAAACCGATATATACTGAAATATACACTGAAATATAAACTGAAATACACTGAAATATATACTGAAATATACACTAAAATATACACTGAAATATACACTGAAATACACTGAAATATATACTGAAATACCCTGAAATATACATTAAAATATAAACTGAAATATACTGAAATATACACTGAAATATACACTGAAATACACTGAAATATAAACTGAAATATTTACTGAAATACACTAAAATATACACTGAAATATAAACTGAAATATATACTGAAATATATACTGAAATACTATGACATACACACATTATTTCTCTTGTGTTCTGTTGGATTTTCTGTGTTTCTGTATTTGGTTAAGTTTCCTCACTTTGCAGCACTGCAAGTACATCTTTTATTTTGTAATTTATTTGCTTTTATTTTCTCTTTTCTTCTTCAATTGAAGTGTGTGGAGCTCTCTAAGCCGCCGTATCATTAAGTGATTAAATTATCTGTGTCACATTTTTAAAGTCTTTTGCACACTTTTGATTAATTCAGATGACTGAAAAAGGGAAAGCCAGGAAATATACATTTTTATAGTTTGATTGTAAATGAAATTATTATTTTTATTTATGTCAAGCTGGTTAAGCTTGGCTGTTTATTGTTATTCTTATTTCACTGTGTTGCATCACCTTAACTCATGTTTACGCTTCTCTGTTTATGTTTACTCGTGCTGAAAGAAATAAAGAGCATAAATTTGAGTGATTCATAAAGAAATGATTGAATCGTCGAGGAGCGCTGTGGCAGAGACATTTTTTCAGGTTTGTTTTGACTTTTATCTGATGTCTCCTGTTGCAGAAAGATGCTGAAGCTCTGTGGCGAGACGCAGGAAAAACTGGCTCAGGAGCTCATCCTGTTCGAGCTGACCATCGAGAGGGACGTCGTCGAGCCTCTTTACGACCTGGCAGAGGTACGAAAACACATTATTAACTTTTACAGTAGATTAAAAAAGCATAAGGCAGGCACGCAGCACCGTGTTTGATTCCTTCAAAATTCTTTTTGAAAAATGCAACATACTGTATGAGATGATAAATTCCCTTTATATTTTAATTTTGAATTAGAATACTTATTAATTTTAAATTTTGAATTAGAATACTGAATACTGAATTTGAGTGGAGCCAGACTGATTAATTATCTTTAAAAATGTGTTTTTATGTCATTTGTAAATATGTGAAATGTCTTTGAGTTTTCAGAAAAGAGCTTCATTAATAAAATGTATTAATATTATTAATATTATTATTATTATTATTATTATTATTAACACTACTACTGCTACTACTACTACTTCTAATAATAATAATAATAAATGCTAAAGAAGAGACAGACAGTTGATTTGAGCCTTTCAATGGACCCTGAAACTCATCAGACAAACCTGCTCTGTAGTGTCTCTGTTGAAAAGTGACAGACCATAATGATCATGATTAGTGCCTGTAAACTGATCTTCATGGGACCAAGAACCAGGAGCCTCTGTGACAATACATACAAACAAACAAACAAACCAACAACCCTCTGCTCCGTCCTCTCAGGTGGAAATCCCAAACATCCAGAAACAAAGGAAGCATTTAGCGAAGCTGGTCCTGGACATGGACTCAGCGAGGACAAGGTGAGAAATCTGCTGTGACCTGGTCCTGAGAACTGGTCCTGAGAACGGGTCCTGAACTGACTGCAGGAACAAACAATCACCACACTTTTGCTGATTCACCGTCGTTTAAACCCTGAGCAGTGATGTGGAGAGGAAATGATCTTCCTCAGTACAGTCCACTCAGTCAGAGTATTTTCTTCCTGAACCAAATCTGAGAGTTTTTTCCCATCATCCCGCTGGGCGCTGGCAGCGACACACATTATCTCCACCCAGAGAATCGAGTCAGACAGAATCCAGACAGGAGGAGGAGGAGGCTCTGAGTCTGTGGAGAGAGTAGCTTAAGACCAATGAGTAAAATAAACACAGATAATCTATACATAACACTGCATTTTATAATACATAACACTTTATACACGGTGTATCCTACTGCTTCTGGTAATATTACTACCAATGCTACTCCATCAGCTGTAACAGAACACAGTGACAGTAATGTAGTAATGTTTTACTGCAGTAAAGGCTCAGAGTACTTCCTCAGCTGACAGTGTTCCTGTCCTCAGGTACTATCAGTCCACCAAGTCTTCAGGACTGTCCAGCAACCTGCAGCCAGCAGGAGCCAAGGCCGACCACCTCAGGGAGGAGATGGAGGAGGCAGCCAACCGCATGGAGATCTGTCGAGTCAGTGGTCCCCTTTACTGTTTGTCCCTCCAATCATATCATATATATATATAGTCGTGGTCAAAAGTCTACATACACTTGTAAAGAACATGGTTCTCTTGAGTTTCCAGTTATTTCTACAACTCTGATTTTTCTCTGATAGAGTGATTGGAACGGATACCTCTTTGTCACAAAAAACATTCATGAAGTTTGGTTCTTTCATGACTTTATTATGGGTCAACTGAAAATGTGACCAAATCTGCTGGGTCAGAAATATACATACAGCAACATTAATTAGCAGTTGTGGTGACTTAGAAAGTTGTGTCAATGAAATGAGCTTCATAGCATGACCTCTTAACTTTTTGTGAGTGATCATGAGTGACTACAGCTGCTGACTTCTCTGAGGCCATTCTGAAAAGGCGACTTATTGACTTGAACAAGTCAGGAAAGTCACTTTGAGCCATTTCAAAGCAGCTGCAGGACCCAAGAGCAACAGTGCAAACAATAGTTTGTTAGTATAAAGTGCATGGCACTGTTTTGTCACTGCTAAGATCAGGAAGAAAATGCAAGCTATCACCTGCTGCTGAGAGAAAACTGATCAGGAGGGTGAAGAGTCAACCAAGAACCACCAAAAAGCAGATCTGCCAAGAATTAGAAGCTGCTGGAACACAGGTGTCAGTGTCCACAGTCATGGACTGAGAGGCTGCTGTGCAAGAAGGAAGCCCTTGATCCAAAAGAGGCACCTTAAGACTCGACTGAAGTTTGCTGCTGATCACATGGACAAAGATAAGAGCTTCTGGAGGAAAGTTCTGTGGTCAGACCAAAGAAAAATCCAGCTGTTTGGCCACAATGCCCAGCAATATGTTTGGAGGAGAAAAGGTGAGGCCTTTAACACCATGCCTACCGTCAAGCACGGTGGTGGTAGTATTATGCTGTGGAACTGGTGCTTTACAGAGAGATAATGGAGGATTACCTTCAAATTCTTCAAGATAACCTGAAATCATCAGCCTGAAGGTTGGGTCTTGAGCACAGTTGGGTGTTCCAACAGGACAATGACCCCAAACACACATCAAAAGTGCTAATGGAATGGCTAAATCAGACTAGGATTAAGGTTTTAGAATGGCCTTCCCAAAGTCCTGATTTAAAGCCCATTGAGAACATGTGGACAATGCTGAAGAAACAAGTCAGAAAGACAACAAATTTAACTGAACTGCACCAATTCTGTCAAGAGGAGTGGTCAAAGATTCAACCAGAAGCTTGTGGATGGCTACCAAAAGAGCCTAACTGAAGTGAAAATGGCCAAGGGGCATTGCTGTATGTATATTTTTGCATTTTATATACTATTATATATTGGGACATTATATACACAGTAGCACAGAAAGTGTCCCAGTGAAGTTTGATGTCTGTGTGGAAGAAGTTTCATGTTTTCCACATAGTTTATTTGTTGTTTCTGTTCCTCTTCACCAGGATCAGCTATCAGCAGACATGTACAGTTTTGTGGCCAAAGAAATTGACTATGCAAGCTACTTCCAGACGGTAAGTGACAACGTTTCCCTGCTGCGACAGCGTCTCCGTCGAGGACACCGAAAAAAGACTCTGTGGTGTCTTTTGTGTGCAGCTGATAGAAGTCCAGGCAGAGTACCACAGGAAGTCATTAGAGCTGCTGCAGAGCGTGTTGCCTCAGATCAAAGCTCATCAGGGTGAGTCTGGTGCTCTTTGTTTCCTCTGACTCTGCTGTACCGTCTGTTAGTTTACAAAGCAATATGAGCTCCTGCTGCTGGGATTTAGCTGCCTTAATTAAAGATCAGCTGGTAGAGACACAAAGAAATATGATCAATAAGAGTGAAATGTTTCATTGTTTAAAATCTGCTTTTCTTCTCTGAAAGATAAGGTAATCCTTTATTTGTTATCATCAGCCGTTATCTTTTATTCCAGCAAGTGGATTGATCAACATTACAGTAAAGACCTGAAATATAACAAGTAGAAAAATCTGTCAAAATAAGAAGAGAACAAAGATATGTAAGTAAACAAATGTAGCTGTACAGGACTAATAACAAGTCAGCAAATATTCAGTATAATGAAAAAAATGGAGCAACTGGTGGAGTAAATATATCATGTAGAGAGGTGATATTGCACATTAATAAATAAAGAATAATAGATGTAGATTATGACAGTGTTGCACATTGTGTCCATTTTGCTGTTATACAAATAAAGTTTTATTGTTATTATTATATGCATGTGTCCTGTGTGTTTGGCAGAGAGCTGGGTGGAGAAGCCATGTTATGGGAAACCACTGGAGGAGCACTTAGCGCTCAGCGGCAGAGATATAGCCTTCCCCATCGAGGCCTGCGTCACCATGCTGCTGGAGTGTGGCATGCAGGAGGAGGTGAGCCTGCAGCCGCCTGTAAACAAACACTGTAAACACTGTCAACAAACACTGTAAACAGACACTGTAAACAAACACTGTAAACACTGTCAACAAACACAGTAAACAGACACTGTAAACAAACACTGTAAACACTGTCAACAAACACAGTAAACAGACACTGTAAACACTGTAAACAAACACAGTAACACTGTCAACAAACACAGTAAACAGACACTGTAAACACTGTCAACAAACACAGTAAACAGACACTGTAAACAAACACAGTAAACACTGTCAACAAACACAGTAAACAGACACTGTAAACAAACACAGTAACACTGTCAACAAACACAGTAAACAGACACTGTAAACACTGTCAACAAACACAGTAAACAGACACTGCAAACAAACACAGTAAACACTGTCAACAAACACAGTAAACAGACACTGTAAACAAACACAGTAAACACTGTCAACAAACACAGTAAACAAACACAGTAAACACTGTCAACAAACACAGTAAACAGACACTGCAAACAAACACAGTAAACACTGTCAACAAACACAGTAAACAGACACTGCAAACAAACACAGTAAACACTGTCAACAAACACAGTAAACAGACACTGCAAACAAACACAGTAAACACTGTCAACAAACACAGTAAACAAACAGTAAACACTGTCAACAAACACAGTAAACAGACACTGTAAACAAACACAGTAAACACTGTCAACAAACACAGTAAACAGACACTGCAAACAAACACAGTAAACACTGTCAACAAACACAGTAAACAGACACTGCAAACAAACACAGTAAACACTGTCAACAAACACAGTAAACAAACACAGTAAACACTGTCAACAAACACAGTAAACAGACACTGTAAACAAACACAGTAAACACTGTCAACAAACACAGTAAACAGACACTGCAAACAAACACAGTAAACACTGTCAACAAACACAGTAAACAGACACCGTAAACACTGCAGACAAACATTGTCAACAAAAATTGTTGACACTGTAAACAAACACTGTAAACACCATAGGCAAACACTGTCAACAAACACAGTAAACAGACGCTGTAAACACTGTAAACAAACACTGTAAACACTGTAAGCAAACACTGTAAACAGACACTGTAAACACTGTAAACAGACACTGTAAACACTAAGCAAACACTGTAAACAGACACTGTAAACACTGTAAACAGACACTGTAAACAAACATTGTAAACAAAGTAATGTAAAGTAAGTTAAAAGTCCAATATGTCCTCTCATGGGGTAGTGTTAAATAACTTCAAATAAAAGCAGAAGTTCTTCTAGGAACAGTACTTGTTGTACAGCTCACACAAAACTGAAGGAATATTTCACATTTACTCTCTAGGAATATTATTATTATTATTATTATTATAAAGCCCAGCTTTATAATAATAATAATATACACCAGTTATAGATCTTTTGTTTTCCTTTATTATTACTGAGCAGCTTTGAACTTTGTTGTTTTGTGTCTCAGGGTTTGTTCAGAGTCGCTCCTTCGGCCTCCAAACTGAAGAAGCTGAAGGCGTCGCTGGACTGCGGCGTGCTGGACGTCCAGGAGTACTCTGCAGACCCGCACGCCATCGCAGGTGAGATGATTACCTTCGTCTAGGAAGGTATATATCCTCGTTATGAATCTTAATTTCTCTGACACACTAACATCATAATTACTGCATCAAGTTCATCCCTAATATTTAGTTTTGTGTTTCTTTGCTTGTTTGTTTGCTAAAAGAAAATCCCTTTTGTTCTCTGTCTTTTTTTGTTAGAGACATTCAATAAACTATTCCAGAAACGTCAGCGCTGCAACACGTGATATTTCCCTGTTTATGAGATGCATAAAGGATTATCTTATCTTATCTTGTTTTTGAGACAATATATAAGGTATAATATATATGTATAATGGTTAATCCATTAGTATCTCTTTAATCAAAATTATATATTTAATTCTAAAATATATTTATTGTTGTTATCCAGGAATTTTAAAATTTAAAGTTTTACAAAAGAGCAGAAAAAAATATCAAAGCACAAATTTTTTGCTTTTTTTTGTTGTCGTGTTGAATTGCAGTTTTGCCTCTAACAAAAAACACACACACACATATATATACATATATACGTATATATACGTATATATATGTATACATATGTATATATGTATACATATATATACATATATATATATTAATAAAACTGAGCATATATACATATGTATATATGTATATATATATACACATATATACTGTATATATATACTTTAAAATACTTTAAAAAGTGAGATGTAACAACAATACACAAACATTAAGAGCGATAAACCAGACAAGAAAAACCACCGATTATTAAATACGACAGGAAACGTAAAGAACAATAAAAGACAACGTGCACACAACCAAAACAAAAGAAAAATAAATACATAAGCAATAAGAATAATAATATTATTAATAATAATAACAAAATGAGATGTATTCTTACGATAAAACAGTGTTAAATAAATACTGTGAAAGCAATCAAACAAGTCGTCAGTATTTCTGTCCATCTGTGACGTCACTGATTTGCACATGCATGCATTTATGTTATTTTTTCCTTCTCTGCAGGTGCTCTGAAGTCCTACCTGAGGGAGCTGCCTCAGCCGCTGATGACCTACGAGCTCTACGACGACTGGATCCAGGCCTCCAAGTCTGAAGCTTTTCATGTCTTCGCCTCGATGTCAGATCTTTGTCTTTAGTTTCAGACACGTTTCATCGTCTGTTTTCGTCTTTTCTGTCGTCCTGCAGCATCCCAGATCAGGACAGGAGGCTTCAGGCTCTCCTCAACGCCTGTGAGAAACTCCCCCCAGCCAACAACAGCAACTTCAAGTGAGTCACTGAGTCCATGTTTTCTCTCCTCAAATCAGGCTCTAAACCTGTTTTTAGACTGTGGTCAGAGAATTCTTGACCTCGTCAAAATGCTCAGGAAATTGCAGAAAATGCTGCAGCTTCTTAATGTGAACTGATTCTTTCTTTTTTTTTTTTATTCCACCTTCATTCAGCCAGCCCTGCCCCACTGACATTTAAATCTCTTTTCAAAGGCTCTCACATAAAAGCACAAATAGTCTCAATGAGTTTGACATAAAGGCTTATAATATGTAAGAATTTCCAGAAAAATGCTCAGTTTTATTAATGGTAACTCAGGGTTCTTGCATGATTTTAAAAGTCAAATTTAATACTTTTTAAGACCTTTAAAGACCCAAAACAGTCATAACAGTTTCTTTTGTAGAAAATAGGGCCCGACCAATATTGAGTTTTTAAGGCCGATGCTGAAAAAAAATCAGATAACCAATTAACCTGTGATAATAATTTTGTATGAATTCTTTTCATTCCTTTAACACTTGCAACACTGATATAAATTGAAGACATAACACTGAACATTTTTCTTTAAACTTTAAATTCACAACTTTCAAGAACAAAGAAGTGAACTTTGTGAATAAATAACATGAAAAATTAAACACACCATCTGAAAATTTAATACCTACAGCAAAAATTACGGTAAATTTAAGACAATTTAAGACCTTAATTACCAGGATTTTAATTTAATACATTTTAAGACTTTTTAAGGAACTGCGGGAACCCTGTAACGTGACTGCCAGGTGACAAACATTGAAGTCACAGAGTTTTGATTTTTCAATAGTAGTTTTCTCAATTTATTAACATTTCAAAATGTGTTTCTGAAAAAGAGAGAAACAGACATTAAAGGTTCAGTCGACTCATGATTAAATTTGTTCTTGAGAGAGGGAAAAGGAGAGAAACTGAAAGAGCTGAGTGTCACGGTGTGATCGTCGAATCCCACAATAATAAGGTGTATTTTTAGACAGTTGTCCTCTGAGAAGACCTGTCACACCTGTCAAGGTGAAGCCTGATACTCTCACAGGAACACAGCAGCCTGTTTGTGTCTGTTAGAGAGTGAAAAATAATAATAACAGTGATAATAATCTCTGGAGGAGCTGCAGTTCTGCTCTGACACTACAGATATTAAAGTCCTGGAAATGCACCTTATTTAAAACCTGAAGAGGGTTGAGCCGCATTACAGCTCAGTGTAAAGGGAAAGCAGCAACATACGTAAAGTTATTTATGAACAAAGGAGTTTAAAGTTCATGCAACAAGCTACAAAGATAAAGGGCAGGTGGGTGTTGATATAAAGGATATAAATACAACCGAAAGAGGCCTCTTCAAAATAGAGATAAAACTGAGGTAGCTGACAAGTACTTTAATTTAACCACATTTATCAACTAAACCACAATAACAGAAGGAGCATTGAGGAGCTGTTCTGGACCAGGATCTGGACCAGGATCTAGACCAGGATCTGGACATCCTGGAGCAGGATCCTGACAGTTTAAAGTTAAATAAACTGTTCAAAAAAGAATTTTATTTGCTGAAAAATGTTTTTCTCACACAGCTGCTTTCACACTGTAATTTAACTTTATATAACGATGTCAATTTTATGTTTTAAGTCCACCATTTACTGTCAGATTTCACATTGTGCCACTGTTTTTTTTTCTTCCTCCTAAATAGGTTGAACGTACTTATGATTAGATTAGATTCATCTTTATTGTATCATATTATCACACATGTCACAAGTAATAAAATGCAGACTGCATCCAACCAGAAGTACAAAGTAGTAAATAAATAAACATATATAAATAAGAATATACATGTGCAGGAGTTTAGGTTATGGGATGATAGATATGTACATGTTATATATTAATAATATTTATTATTAGATTATTAATATTAAATTATATGTAAATATTTACAATATATACAGATGTGTATATATAATATAATATGAGTATAATATATTTACAGTATATACAGAAAGTGTAAAATAAGCAGTTTGAATGTACAGTATTACAGTGGTAGTGCAAACAAATTAAAAGAGAATACTTTTGTTGTAATACTGTAATTTTAACCTAATTTTCTGTGTCAACAGGTACTTGATCAAATTCCTCTCCAAACTGACTGAATACCAGGACGTGAACAAGATGACGCCTGGAAACATGGCGATAGTCCTCGGGCCGAACCTGCTGTGGATGAACAACGAGGGGTGAGACGACACAGAGGCGTCGTTGTGGCGGTTTACTGACAGTTATAGAGCAGAAATAACAGCGTAAAATACAACCTTAAGACTGCACTTTTAATCTGTATTTGGCTCATTTTCAAATCCATCATTATGACTGCTTAGTCTGTTTGTTTTCTGCTCAAACTGCATAACACGTGAAGTATAGACTCAATTATAGATGCCAATTGCCATCTGTGTACTTTACAGACAGCACAAAATTCAAAAATCATAACATGCATTTCCTTAGTAATACTGATGACTTTCCAAAGAATGTACTGCAGTACAAGGGCAAAAAACTTCACTTCATAATTAGACTTAAGTGTAACTTAAAACACACTCAAACTTAATATTTCAGTGTTGGTATTTAAATGTATACTCATAATAAAAATATGCTTTTAGTGTATGTTACAATGACAATTTTGAACATACATTTTAAAATATATCAAATATATGTAAAAAAAAAATTAAATGGGTACACTTAAGAAAATGCACATAACTTTCACTTAAAGTATATTTTAGTGTATTTCTACAAAGTATAATAATTATTTTAAAGTGTGTTAAAAGTGTTATCTTGAAAGAGCGATGTTAGTATGCTTTTTATGTATTTACAAAAAGTAGACTTTGTAGTACATTTTCAATATATTATTGAAAATATGAAGACGCTTGAAATACAATAAAGTACATTTTTCCACCAGGGATCCTCTTTATTCCCCCTTAAGTAACTCTAAGGTCCTCTTATTCCACTCTGTCCAACAGTTTTCTTGTCCATCAGCTTGTTTTGTTTTTCTTTTGATGTATTATGCATCATTTCATACACATTTCCCCAAAATTCACTGACATATTTGGTGCCTTTTGGAGCTCTTGGATATCAACTATAACTGTAAATTGATTACGATGTTTTAAAGTTTGGTTGTTTTTTTTGTTTTGACCGACTCTGCGTCATTTCAGAGGTTTGTAGGGTTTAATTAGAGGGAGAAAGAGGAGAAACAGTAATATGTTATCTTTTTGCACTTCAGCATCATCTTTATTCAGTCCAGAAGAGGAGAGTTGAATCTGTGAATCTGAATATCTGCTAATATTCTTGATGCCTCCAACACCTTCAGGAGACTAGTTTTTATCATAAAGTACACTCTTTATGATGATGAGTAAGCAGTTTGGAAAGGCTGAAGGACACCTCCCTCATATATCTGTTCACATCTTAGAAACTCTTAATTAGTATTTTAATGACCAACATTTCCCAAATGGTTTTAATTTCTGCTTCTTGATGCCTCTGTAATATCATGTGCTTTATGATCCCGTCGTTAAAAACGCCTTTTCTCTGTCTGCTGCAGTAACATCACAGAGATGATGACCACCGTTTCCCTGCAGATCGTCGGCATCATCGAGCCCATCATCCAGCACGCCGACTGGTTCTTCCCTGGAGGTGAGGAGCGACAACAGGAAGTAGATTTATATTTGGAAGGTGGATTGTATGGAAGTATAACTGTGCCATCTGATTTTGAATTTGATTTTTTTTTTTAACATCAAAGTCAGACTTAGAATTTAAAAACCATCAAGTTTCCAGCACGCGTTTTTATTTCTTTTCTCAATGATAAAATAAATTCAGTGCAAAAAAAATTCTCAAAATATTCAGTTTTTGAAAATTCAGTATAGAGAAATTCAGCATCTAAAAAAAATTGTGTGAAGAAAAATTCAGCATAAAAAAACTCAACTGCAAAAAATTCAAAATCAATCGCTGGCTCTATCAGCCAATGTCAGTTTTTGCAGTTGAATTTTTTTGATTTTGATTTTTTTCAATTCGGATTTCTTGATATTGATTTTTGTTTTACAACAAATTTTTAGATATTGAATTTCCGTGTATTGAATTTTTAAAAACTGAATATTTTGAGACTTTTTTTTTTTTTACACTGAATTTATTTTACCACTGAGAAAAAAAATGTCAGATGCAAATGCGTGCTAGAAATTAGATTTGAAATTCAAAGTCTAAATTTGATGCAAAAAAAAATCATCTTTAGAAATTCAAAATCAGATGGCACAGTTTTACTGCCATATATTGACGCTTTAAATTGTCTCTGTATCTCGTCCTTTTTTCTCTTACTGTAGAAATCGAGTTCAACGTCACGGGGAACTACGGCAGCCCCGTCCATACCAACCACAACGCCAACTACAGCTCCATGCCGTCTCCAGACATGGATCAGATGGAGAGGAAGCAGAACGATCAGAGTCGGCGGCCGCTCAGCGTCGCCACGGACAACATGATGCTGGAGTTCTATAAGAAGGACGGGTACGAGCCCTGCTAGCGCCACTGGGTTTATGTTTTCAACACTTTTAGCTGCAGCTTTCTGGGGATTATCAGAGGAGCAGTTTGAGAAATAGTTTGACATTTTTCAGCGTATTTGGTTCAGAGTTAGATGAGAAGATTGATATGGCCGTCATGGTTGGCATTAAGAACATGGATAGATAGATAGATCAACCTACTGTATAAAGCTCACTAGTTCACTAGAAAAAATACTACTAAGTTTGTAGTTTTTACTAAGTTTGTAGTTTCTTACTCCAGGAAGTTTTAATGCTAAGCTAAGCTAACCATGTCCTGCTCATCCTTCTCATCGAACTCCCTACAAAAAGAAACAAATGAGCATCCCATAGTGAGTGAGGTTTTCTTGTCAGAGCAGTTATTGATGCATTTCTGTTTTTTACAGACTTGGTTTGAACATAATGTTGACAAGAAATATTTTTTAGTGAAAGAGAGAGAGACACTGATATGATACAAGACAATATAATACAATCCTGCACAACACAGTAAAACATGATACAGTACGATACAATAAGATACCATACGCCATGATGTAATGTGATATACTATATGATATAACATGATACAATACAATACTATAAGATACTACACAACATGATACAGCACAAAATTTTATTTTATTTACTTCGTCAGCAGTGCTCCCCTTTGCTCCCCTTTGATTACAGGAGTTTCATGTGAGTGCTGGACGGGGGGAGTGCTGTATCACTCTTTATCTGCAGCCTGGAGGGGTGAGAACGATGACATTTAGTCTGTGAAATGAGGAATCCTCAAGCTGTGGAGAGGATTAGCTGAAAACCAGTCGCTGGCTCTCTTTCTCTGCCTCTTTCTTTAAAGCTCTAATGCAGCCCTGGTCTTATCCAGCCCTGTGGCTATAAGCCCTGCAGCCCTGAGACCTGGACTAGTCCAGCTAATTAAACCAGGACCCAGTGAGTGTGTGTTGGATCTGATCAATAGAGCTCAGCTTTCAATAGAAACACTTCAGAAGCAGCTCTGCCTTTGAAAGATTTTCGATCTGTACATGCCTGTAGCTCCCCTCTCAAAATGTTAATTAGATGTTCAGGTACTAAAATGTGCAGCGTCATGTGAGGAATAAAGATGACATTTCCCATCAGTCAAGGACACTACATACTTATCCTCTTGATAGATAGATAGATAGATCGTCTCACAGAGAAATTCACATTCTATGTAAACCTGGCCGATGGGGATAATTTCTAGTTCGTCTCTGGACACACGAAGCTGAAAGAAACTGCAGAGAGAAACGGTCATGATAATTATAATATCACCAAAAATGCGGATGCATGTGGACGCTTTTTGGGGGGAATTTCTCGTATTCATGAGGGAACCTTCGACCTAATTAGCGCTAAAAGGAGCCATCGTTTCCTCCTCCATCCTGCCAATGTGTCTTTGATAACAGTGCTGTTAATGAGGAGACGCCGTCCTCCATGATCCTTACTTCCTGTCCTCATTCTGCTTGTCTCTGTTTTTAACTACGCAGCATTAGGAAGATACAAAGGTACGGTATGGATCCTTTCACCTCCCCATCCGAGTCATCCCCTCATCGCTCTATTCATCACGTGTTTTCTCAGCAGACAGGAAGTGTCGGCCGTTTGTCATATGTTGTGTACTTAACACCTGGACTGCTGTAGTTGGATGTTTCCAACAGAGCAAGGAGACAAAACAGGCCTTTCTTTATCTGTTGAAAATTCTTTCTGGATAAACTGGTTCGGAACAATAGCCTCTTGTTTTTTAAACTGTAGTTACAGTTAAGGTAGCGTCTGTCATATTTATGAAATAATACATGTGGTACGTTAAATATGAAGCTGCAGCCAGTTAGCTTAGCTTAGCTTAAAGACCGGAGACTGCTAGCCTCTAACGCTCAATAATTAACTTATTATATTATTGACCACGTGTGTCTGGAAGTGCACAACTTGTTTTTACTTACTTACTCGTCTTCTTGCAGAAGTGGAAATATGATTTCCTCACGTTTGCAGTTTAGCATACATCTGATCAGTTTTATAATGTAATGTTCATCATTAAAAAGAAAACACAATTCATATTGCAACTTTTGTCATTTTACTGTAATTATAATAAGTGAATGTGTTGGTGTTTATTTTAATTCATGTTTATTAACTGTTTTCTAGAACAAACAAAAATGAGTTAGCCAAGCTAGCTGTTTCCCCCTATTTCCAGTCTTTATGCTAAGCTAAGCTAACTGGCTCCATTTATAATAGACAGAACCAGGCTAGCTGTTTCCCCCTGTTTCCAGTCTTTATGCTATGCTAAACTAAGCTAACGACTCCATTTATGATGGACAGAACCAGACTAGCTCTTTCCTCTAGTTTCGTTTTGACGCCAAAGGGACCATGGCGTCTTCATCTTGTTCATTTCATCCAAGATTTAAAATCTCACTTTTTCTACTTTGCCACCCTGCAGGTGAATGTGTCTTTTTTTTCTTTTTAAAAAGGGGATTATACATTAAAGCAACACTTTATTTGGATAAAATGTTTTCTGTTGCTGCATGCTCTGGATCGTACGTCCACCCATACAAAGCCGTGTGGGTCGAGTCCAGGCTGGTCCAGGGTCAGGCCTCTTTAGACCCTTATCCGCCCTGACTTCTTGTTGATGACGTGGAAAACCTGACCCCCCCTTCCTTCCCCTTTAACCACACCTCCCTTGATTTGATTGGCTGTCCATCTCTGTCCCACTGCAGCATGGGTGTCAGGGTGATGGACACTACTTGGGTGTCTCGCAGGGGCTCGTCTTCCACGCGTAAAACCTCCTCCATGCCACCGAGCGTCCAGTCCCCCGTCCCGCCCAACGACGCTCTCGTCCCCGAGCAGCCTGGGGATTTCTCCGCCTCCCCCTCCCCCACCCCTCCTCCCACTAACAGCGACCGAGCCAGGTAAGGCTGTCGTGCCCCACCTCCACCTACCTGTCCACCTGTTTCACCTGCTGATCCTCTCTCCCTGCCACCGATGCTGCTGCGAACCTACAACTGACACCAGAACAGCGCCCCTCTGTGCCCCCCCAACAAAAATGCTCGTTAACCCCCCTCCCCCCACCTTTAACGAAGCATGTTTGTGATTGAAGTTTTGTTTATTTTCTCATCTTTGAATCTGTCGTTCAGCCACATGTGGAGGAAAGAAGTTTTTCACTTCTCTTTAAAGTCCGGGTAAAGTGAGAATAAAAATATATGTATGAAATCACAGAAAAATGAGGCTTGAACCGTCGTTTTAGGTCTAGTTCCTGAAGGATGGAGGATGATCGCCTCATCCGGAGGCTCCTGGAGCTAACAGAAACACTGCTGTGCATCTTTTGATTTTAGTTTTGACTTTTCACTCTACCCGGTCTTTAACAACAAAAGTGGGAAAAAGTAGTTTACCCATGGTTCATTGCTGCACGTGCATGATAATAATATTATTATGCATCTGTTTTGTTTTTTTAGTCCAACCATCATTAACAGCATAACAGTCCATTGTCGCAAGGCCCTGCAATGGATGAGGTGACTTTTCTGTTTTATTTTGTGATCTGAAGCTCTTATTCTTTATCTCCCCCCTCACGTCTTCCTCTTCCTGACACAATAATTAATACCCCCCCCAAAAAAACAACAAGAACAACGGACAGATCAATACACCCCGCTGCTCTTTAACCTCTAATGAATTCACTTTAACAGCCTCTGCAGACGAAGCTCAGTCCCCCTGACATGTTTATCATTGCAGCTCCGACGACGCATCCTCCAATTGGTCGGACTCCTGTTACGCCTATCCCTCCCCTGAGGAGGAGAGGCCGCCTCCCCCTTACCCCTCTTCCTCCTCGTCCTCCTCCTCCTCCTCTTGCTCCTCCTATTCGCTCCCTCACCACCATTTCTACACCCGAGCACCCCCAGGGATGCGCCCCGTCGCCCCCAACCCTGACTCCGTGCCCCCCGGCCCGTCCCCACCCTCACGTCGTTGTGGCTTCAGCCCGACCCCGCCCCCTCACTCCCTCTGCCCGTCCCCCCAGCCGCTTGACGTCAACTCCAACCCCAAACCCAACTCCTTGCATCTCCCCAAACAGGCCTCGCTGTCCTCCGACACCTCGCATGCGGCCCTGTCCGACGCCAACGGCTCCACCCTGTACATCAAACCCCCGCTCGTTCTTACTCGCCACGACCTCTTCCTGGGCTGCCCCAAACCCCCCACTACCCCTCTCTCTGCTCCCCCTCCGTGGGCCTGTGCCTGTAGCCGGGAGCGAGGAGCCAAGCCGACTAGGTAAATACTTAACTCTGCTCCACCCACAACTCACACACTAATGAAGGGATGGTGCTGATGTGAGGAGAAAAGATGCTCCAACCTTCGTCTTTGTCCTGCATCCGACAGTCGTGGAAAATCAACGCTCTTTCTTTTTTATCAGATCCATCTTTTAATATAATGGCCTGTAACTTTCCCACGTCGCCGGGATGTTCAGGGAGGCGGTTGCCAGGCAACAAAGGAACAAGTGCATACCATTATAAAAAAAAAAGTGGGCGTTAAATGAGTCACACCAGTGAGCTATGATCTGTACATCAGCCGACCTTGGAAATGAAACAGAAACAGACAGGATGTGTGTTGTTAAATCTGCTAATGAGATTATTATGTTTGGTTATTTGTGCGTTGCTCCACCCAGCAGCTTCGACCCATTCATGCCTCATCTGCTGGTTGTGTTTCCTCCCATTGACATTCTGGCTGCACTGTGCTGTAAAAGTAAGGTAAATCCATGAAGCCATTAGGGTTTATTTGGCATTTCTGGGCCGCTTCTTCTGCGCCGCAGTCGCTCAGACGCTTTGACATTGAACTATGGACTAGAGGTTTATGGAAACAGGGTGGACATGTTATTACAGAGGAGAGAGGCGTAACGCCAGCGTTGTTTCTCCTCAGCACTCTGAAGAACAAGGAGCTGTCTCCAGTGATCGGACAGAAAGGACTGCAGGGGACGATGACCTCTGGTGGACAGTCTGACCACAGCCCTCACACCCTGAGGAGAGGTAACCAGGGAAACCATTTATTAATGTTTTCAACTGGTTTAAATATTTTGAGGGTGAAAACACCTGCAGGGAATTCCTTCACACTTTGGCACAAACATCTGCTTGGACTTGATGGTCAAAGGTCATGATGACTTTACAAAACACTTCCATAAACCAAGAATACAAAAACAGTTATTATATAACATTATATAGAATCGAAATAGGCAGATATGTCCAATAATGTCCATGTATGTATGTATCAGGAGTTTAGGAAGTGTACATCAACCTTATGAGATAACATTGTGAGATAAAGAAAATATGCCTAAATATACAACCTTCTTTCTTGTAACATTTGTTTACCTGTTTGTCTTTGTTTTTTTGACATGCTTTTCTACTTATTCTACTTCTATCACTGCTTCTTATTTTTGAAATCTATCCACTTTGCTGCTGTACTTTTCACTGTAAATTTTTCTCGTTGCAGCGAAGAAGCTGGCCCCGATCCCCCCTAAAGTCCCGTACTGTCAGTCCGGAGCCATGTCGGACCAGTCGACGGGTCAGCCGTCTCCGGTCAGCCTGTCGCCCACTCCTCCCAGCACGCCGTCCCCGTACAGCTTCAGCTACCCACAGGGCTACGCCACCATCGGCTCGCCAGGTCAGGTCCAGATGGCCACCACCCCTTCTCTGTCCTCTCCGCCCTCCCTGGCCGGGACTCTCACCAAGGCCAGGCCGACCCCCAAGCCGCCCCGGCAGAGGCCCAGCCTGCCGCCTCCTCAGCCCCCCAGCACGCCCGGCACCAGCCCCCAGCCTCTGGACCATTCGACCGGCCTCCTGGATGGTTTGTCTCCTGGGGAGAGCATGTCCACAGGTAAGACATATAAACCACACCACGACACCCGATCACCTCGACTGGACTGGTTTATTCGTCTTCCTGCTTTTACTTGATTAGATTTATAAAGAAAGTAGTTTTATGGAAGTATAACTGTGCCGTCTGATTTTGAATTAGAATCTCTAAAGCTGATTTTTTTTAAGCATCAAAATCAGACTTTGAATTTCAAAACCATCAAATTTTTGCACAAATTTCTGAAACTTCTCTGACAATGTCTCAAAATATTCAGTTTTTAAAAATTCAATATAGAGAAATTCCCCCCAAAAAAAATTCAGCATGGACTCTGGACTGTTTATCTTTTTCTGAAGCTCAGCAGTGTCTTCGTCTAATCGTCCCTCCTCTTTGTCGACTGCTCTTATTGTCTCACTTTCAGCCGTATGAGCGACAGGTTCACAGTTTGAGAGGGACTTTTAGGGTAAGCAGGACTTCCTGTGATAAAGCTTCAACCACCACCACCCCCACCTCCGACCCCTCCACCATCTCAGAGCCAGCTCACTGTAGGGTAGGGGTGTCAAACATATGGCCTGATCGCCAGAACTGGCCCACCAGAGGGTCCAGTCTGGCCCGCTGGATGACTTTATGTCTTTACTTCCAATCTTTCAGTGAAATTACGTACAGGCTGTGTGAAAGAACGCTGTCGAGTGTCAGGTTTTAGTAGAAAACTGGACCAATGTCTATAGTGAAATAAATGGTGATAACGTCACCTTTCATGATTTAGAGCAACTACAGAATATGCAAGAACTTCAGACAATGGAGGACAGAAAAGAGAAATGATTTGAGGAAACAGCTGCAGAGAAATCTAAGAAATGTCAGGCTGCTCATCATCGGATTTATTAATTAACTCAATGAGTGCCAGCTGTTTAATAAAGCACCTTGTTCCAGCGTTTTTGTCCATTTTGAGTCATATTTAGACCCACAGAATATTTTGTACTATGACTCTGAAAACAGTGAATAGCTCAAATGAAAGAAGAGACTCTCTATTTCATCATGAAAAAAATGTTTGTTTTTACCTTGTTCCATTCTTGTTTTATCAGAGGTAGAGTAGAGGACACTTTCACCAAAATCACCACTTTTTGTCCAGATTCTGTTTGTTTTACTCTCTAATCTCGATCGTCTCCACTTCCTGTTTTGATCTCTGTGGTGTATACCGTCTCTTTATGCTCTGACTACATCTCCCAGAAGCCCAAGTATTACTCACAGGCTGTGGGAGAACATGATCGGTGACCTGCTCCCGAAAAAACACTTTGACATATTATTACGTTGATGGCACTCAAAGAGTTAATTAGAATTAGAACTACCGTTTCACACTGAAGGACAGGGAAACATTTGGACGTCTTATTTATTGACAGGTTACTATGGTGAACTAAAATCAGTTTGACACCCCTGCTGCTGGAGCCTGAACATGGCCGACATGCACTGTGTTGGTCGTTGCATGGTGGCTCAGACTGATGCGATTGCATGGCTTTTATGGGCTGAACAGATCCGGACCGGATGCCAAACCTCCCCCCCCCAACCTTTAGGATTCCCTCCCATAATGCCCTGCTCCAGCTCATACCTGTTGTGCCTCACCGCCCTCTGCTGTTCCCCAGTCAGCTCACTTCCTGTCTGTGCGGTTGTCACACCATCACACACTGTGGATGTCATCAAACAGTCACCAGCCTGAGGTCAATATGTCAGATTATACATGATGTAATCGACTATATTGATCTTGTGGTTTTTGGTTTTGTCTATATCCATAGGGATGCACGATGTCAAAACTTAATATGACAACAGCTAATACATACGATACGAAAAAATATCTGTCATATATCAACCATTACTGCCTATTTTCAATAAATTCTTTGCATCTGATACAGATGTTGATACACAGCAAATATTCTGAATTTAATCGCCATTTTTTTATATTTGACAGAAAACCTATGTGACATATTGATCTTGAAAAAAGATGAAGGCATTGCTCAGTTACATGACAATATTAATCTGGACTCGATGCTACAGGGAATAAAAGTCATATCATTATGATTATTTTTTATTATTTATCTGACAACTTTATGGAGGAAATACTGAATTAAACAAAAGATATCAATTAAATATAGAAATAAGGCATTTCTGCGTGTGTTTTACACAGCTGGTTGATAATTGTACACAGTATTTCTATGAGTGAAAACAAGTTTTTGTATTATAATTTTAACTCTACAAAGTGCTAGAAATAACCATAACACCTTTGCTGAATAAATAAAGACATGAAATTTCAACTTTTAAGTGCCGCAGAGAAAAAAATCACATGCATCCTACATGCTAGTGAAATATATTTGCAGTACTGTTACATACTTACGTCGTGCACCCCTAGCATGCATTATATTTTATTTATTCCTGTATTTTTTAACTGACGATGACCCACCTGCTCATCTGGAATGAGCTCCTTCACTCTACAACCTCTGTTATTATCATCATTTTTATGTTCCCGTCACTCATCCCTGTCTGTGTTTTCCGCTCCATCAGATTATTTCTACAACCTGGACTTCCCCGTCATTAACGTGGAGCTGGACGGTATATTTGACTTGACCCACCTCTCCCCCTTCAGGACGTCGGTGGCACCGCTCAAATCGACCAATGGCAGCAGAGCGGGGTCGTCGGAGGAGGAGGAGAGCGAGAGCACTGAGCTATGACGCCACCGATCCCCTCCTCCTCCTCCTCCTCTTCATCCATCAGCTTCTAACTGATCAAATGAAACACTCTTATTGACCTTTGACCTCTCACCTCTACTCCAGCCTCACTCTGGATCCAGAGGACTTGTAAAAGAAAAAGAAATCACAATCACGAGGTGACTTTTGATCATTTCATTTGACGTGTTTTATTTCATGCCTTATTTTGATTCACTTGCAATATTGCCTTTAACTTCACACACGAGGCTGGAAACTTCTGGAGGAACGAGACAAGTGACGTCTGCTGCTGAACATCCATCCTGCCAACGCTCTTTCTTTCTGGTTTTATCTCCTCCTTCATTCCTCAGGAATTCAGTTTCCTTCCTGTCTCACCTGAGCGTTCACTGTGTGTGTGTGTGTGTTTATATGTGTTTGGTAACGGTACTATACCACGTTGCACAGTTTGGTGTTGTGGAGAATAAACAGGAATGCACGTTTTAGGGGTTTTAGGGAAAATAACAACCAGATTGTTAAGAGGTTAAAAAAACGATCACATTTTTTTCTGTATTTGCATCAATCACTGAATATTTATTGTTTATAATGTACATTTTCAGAATATATATATATATATAATAGATACCAGTAACATTATAAAGCAGATCATATTTTGTATCTACAGGGAGACGTGACACATAGTGGAAAATATAGTAAAATGGGAAAAACTCTACATGATTACGCAGAATTATTTTGGCGTTGGGGAAAAGTAAATTTTTTTTCCACGTAGAATATTTTCAGTTTCAAGAGAGAGACTTTCACTGCGTTTCCATTCACATATTTTTAAGCACATTCTGAAATGTCGCTTTAGTCAAACTTTTTTTTGCGACATTTCAAAAGTTGCTTGATGATTAAATGGAAACACGGCTTACGATGCCTGGAGTGTGCCACCAGAACATTTGCTCTTAATTAACAAGAATGGTTATTTATTGTCCGTCGTATTACGTGTCGGCCAATCAGAGCTCCTGTTGCTGCTCTGTGGGTTTATTTAAAGGCGACCTGTGGCGTTTTCCTTTAAATGAACTCATGTTTACGTTCAGTGTATCTCACCAAACATAAATAACATAAATGCATATCTGGTAAAGACAATATTTTTGCTGTTTGCATCTGAGTTTGCCAGCTTCTCTGCTTTACTGCCACAAAACTGGCTGCACAAAGTGATTTTTGTCTCACCTACATTTTGTTGCGTTCGTCACAAAAATGTTGTGGTCTCGTTGCTCCACAGCGCCGCCAGTGGTCAAAAACTCCACAGAACGCCTTTAATATTTAGACGTCATACTGGTTATGTGACAATTAAAGAGCGCCATCTTTAAACTCATTGATCACAGAAATGTAATGTGGAACAGTTAAATTGTGAGATGTTGTGACAAAACACCAGAATTTGTTTTAAATTATGAATTTAGCTGAAACACGCTTAAAAGTGAACCTGACACATTATCACATTTAAAAGTTGAACTTTGCAAACAGTTGCTTTTGCTTTTTTGTGTTTGTGTCCAACTGATTGGTCCACTATTCTCTCTTTTAGCTCTGTTTTTGGTCTCCACCACCTCCTGAGGGAAACATCCGTCTCTTTAGCTGCTAAATGCTAAATGCTAACTCTGCTGGTTAGAAAACAACTGTAAACTTAAAGAAAACAGTTTTCCACTAAAACAGCTGCCTGCTGTGAAAGTAACACTGCGAAATGAACCAGAACTTTCTACAAAACGGCGTTTTAAATCATGATAAGTGAGCAGGTAAAACTGAGCCGTGACTGATGACACACTTCAGGCTCTGACAAGGCGTAAAAACAAACATCATATCAGAAGATAGTGCTATTTTTGTCACCAACAACAAAAAAAAATGTCTCTCTGATAGTTTTTTTGTCTGTATACGTGAACCAGAGGCAAGTGCAAAGATATGTGTGTGTAATATGTGTTTATTTTGATGAGAGTATTTATACAGATATATTTCTGAATACTTTTTACTGGGTCTGAGGAGTCGTGATTGTTTGCGCTAACACGTCAAGCTAAAAACAAGAGCACTCAAAAACACGGGACCAGAACTTTTCCCTGCTGTCGCATCGAAAACCTTTTTTCCAGGACTCGGGAGGTTTAAAGAGAAAAACTGAAAAATCAATAAAGCTGAGCAGCGACGGTTTGCGTACGACAGCAGCAGTTTGATATTTGCCTTGTGGGTTTCGCTGTGACCTCTTCACACCAGAAAGACTTTTCCATTCACGCCCTCTCTCTTTAAAGTGCGATATTATGCACTGGACTTCTGTAAATATCTCTGTACATAAAAACGTTCTGTATATAGTGGCAAGAAATTTAAATAAATAGATAAATCTCTATATATATATAGATATATGAAAATACTGTACTGAAAAATATAAATAACGATGAGCATTATAACATTATAATGTGCATATAATATTATAATGTTGCTGTTTGAGCACAATATTGCCACACAAAATAACATCAAGTAAAACTTTAAGGATAAATCTAGTCTGTAGATTTCCGAAACAAAAACGCTGACAGTGCTTGTGTTGCAGAATTAACCTCTTGAACCCTGACTCAGCGTTTGATAATATTACATTTTTTATTCTGCATTATGCTTGATCCAACGATTATGATGCTGCGCTACATTTAGAGGAAAATTAAGCATTTTTCCAACAGTGAACCCTGACATTTTTGATATACTTTAAAGATTTTGGGATGTTGTTTGGAGTTTAAAAGAATTCATCAGTCCGTCTAACAGGGTTTAAGAGGTTAAAAGTCAGAGAATCTGCTGCAAGTTCAACTCTTCTATCTGTTTATCTGTGAGCAGATAACGACTCTTAACACGGCTGAAAACAAAGACAATTATTGCCCTTCATGATATAGACATGAGATAGATGGTAAAAATAAAAAAAACAGAAACTGCAGGACATTATGGAATTTTTTTCACACAGGGTTCTTGCACCATTTTCAAAGTCAAATTTAATACATTTTAAGACCTTTTCAAGACCTCAACAAATATAATTTGTTGACCTAAAATTGTCATAACATTTTATTGGTAGAAATAGTTAATTTATTGTAGGGACTGACCAATATTGAGTTTTTGAGGCCGATGCCGATATCAATATTTAGCAGGAAAAAAATTTGATAACCGATTAATCTCCGATAATAATTTTTTTATGATTTTTTTCAGCCCCTTAACACTTGCAACGATATAAATTGAAGACATAACACTTAACTTTTTTCTGTGACTTTAATTTCACAACAAGAACAAAGAAGTGAACTGTGAGCAAAATATCGTATTTTCCTATTGGCATTAAATGCACCATCTGAAAATTTAACACCTACAGCAAATTTAAGGTAAATTTAAGACAATTTAAGACTTGTTAAGGAACCGCGGGAACCCTGATAACAGTTATTGATGTCATCAATGACTCTGCTGATTATTTCCTAATCATTCAGTCTGGAGCCCAAGGAAATGTTTTTGCTTTAAAAGATACAATCATCTTAATTTTTATTAATTTTCTGTCAATCAAATCAAATGTACGACTCAGCTAAACTACTGCAGTCCACACCAGCCACCCAATCAGATCCTCCAGATGAGTTTGAATGACTCGGCATCAAATGCTGGTGTTCATAGTTTTTTAAAAAGAGAAAAAAATAAGTTCTTGTTGCAGTGCTGAGGTGAATGCTCTGTCCTGTCTTTGTCTGGATTCCTGTGTTACGACGTGCTGCTCTTCGTTTTGTACTAAAAGGTTTCAGGCCAAGGCGTGTACATAAAGTATCCATCAAAGACAACTTTATTGACAATAACGCTGTCGAGCAGAGAGAGGCAGAGATTCCAGTATTACAGCTTTTACAAGCATGAACTACGAAGGCCTTTTTTTACATGAATAGGTGGAATGTACCAGTGGTAGACGCCGCTCACCTGGGCGGGTCGTGTGTGATGTGGTTTCAGGTAAAAGATGGTGGTGGGGTGTTTGACTTAAAAAAAGAAGAGTGTGGGGAGGGGTTTGATTCAACATTGTGAAACTGTGTGAAACTTGGCAGCATGCTTTTTAACCATGCCTATGAAACATGTCTCATCTCTGGTCCTATATAAATGTGCGTGTATTTATTTTTTATAAGTGAATAGATCGACCTTTATAAAAGAAGAATAATTCTGCCCTCGACCTTTACTCTCTTTTTGTTTTTGATGATCATGAATCTCCTGTGTTCAGTTATTGTTCAGTTATTACACTTTCTTTAATCTATAGCAAATAAGGAAAGGCTCAGAACAGAAGCCACTGCTAACATGATGTTTGTGCCCAGAATACTGCAAAGTCTTCAAAAGTCCCTGTTGACTTAACACTGAAATCAACAAAAACGTGCCGCATACAGCGCTTTGTTTTCACTGTGTTGCATGCAGCCATTCGCTCCAATCATCTTTTCTTTTATTTTATTTTTAGTTTAAGTTCCAAGTAACGGGGGCCAAAATAACAAAAGGGAACACAGAAGAGATGAAGGAAGACTAAAAAGTTGTTGTGACGCTGTGGACTCTCTGGAGTTTTCTTGGACGTGCTATCTCCTGGTCACAGTGTAGAGTAAGATAGGAATAAAATTGACCTCATCCGAATGTTCAGACTATTAAAAATGTTTTTTTTATATTACTGGGACTTCCTGTGCTTTTGTTGTAAATGTGGTGTTCAGCAAGTTTGATAGATGTTGGTATAAAGCCGTCACAGTGATTCCTTCAGTCACCTCATCAATGGAGCTTTAGTGAAGGACAAACAGTCTGCAGAGGAAAAAAGACTGAATCAGACTGAGAAGAAACAACTGAACAACTTTAAATGACAGATAAATAGATAGATGATGGATGGATGGATGGATGGATAGATGATGGATGGATGGATGGATGGATAGACAGATAGACAGATAGATAGATAGACAGACAGGTAGATAGATGGATAGATAGATAGACAGACAGACAAACAGACAGACAAATAGATAGACAGACAGACAGACAGATAGATAGATAGATAGATAGATTCCTCACCTTTGACCTTCTGTCCACAGGGTTAAACTTTAGTGTGGCAGCTGCTTCTCCTGGCTTGTCCTGTTGATCAACAAAATGCATCAAAGACAAGTAATTTGTCTTCTGAAGACCTTGGTAAGTACTTGTCCTCTTACCGAAGTCCATGCTGATGTCCAGTGGTGAGTTGTACATCTGCAGGTGTTGTTGTGGAGTCTGGAGGTCGTCTCGAGTCAAAAGCTTTTCCAGAACCTCCTGAGAGACGATCAGACCTGGATTCTCATCCAGCACTGACCCGGGAACAGCCTTAGGGGAAATACGTCCTTGATTTCATGCTCATTGAAACTGCTGGTGATGATGTGCTGTATGTCTATAAAGGGAAACACACCTTCTTGGATATTTCCAGGTGTTCACCCAGTTTCTGCAGAGCTGTCAGGACTTTACAAACCAGAGTCTGTGTGCTCTCCTCCTCCTCCTCGAGACTCTTAACCTTCACCTTCTGATCTGCATCGAGCACCTGCAGGGCGACAAATTAGACGTGAATACATGCATGGAGAAGCTGAACGAATGCTTGTGAAGGCTGGTGGTGGAACAACAACTCACTGAGGCACTTTCATGTGTCACCCGTCTGTTTTCGGCTCATATTAAGATAAAACTTTATTAATCCCACAGTGGGAACAGTCACAGGGATGCAACGTGAAAGATAAAAAGCGAACCTTGTAGCTCCACTGTTGGAACAGCCTGCTTGGAGGGTTATGTGCCATGAACACAACCTTTGAAGCTTCCAGGAAAACACTGAAATAAAAAGGGAGGTAGAAAGAATGTGTATGGTTTCACATACAGAATATAACAGTGAAAATAAATGAGATTCCAACCTTAAAATAAAGGTAAAGACTGGATCTTAAAGGACATTTAACAGAAATATGCATATCATTATATCCCTGTTTACTGTATGGTATTCATGAAGAACAAGTAAGCATCATTACCCGTCTGACTGCTGCATGTCTTTCAAAACCGAAAGCAGAACATCCCTGGATGACTGGAAGAGAGCCACACAGAAACTTTAAGAGCACCAAATCATCACACATGTTCATCTCAGATTAACAGTGAAGCTTACTTCAATGATGTGCAGCAGACAGGACGGGTAAATTAGCAGCAGGCCCGTCACGGGATCCAATATGTGCTGTTTGCATAGCTGGAAGTTGAGTTTCTCGTAATGAGCTGCACGGAAACAAACAACAGAGGAGTTTGTTACAGATAAAACAGAGGAACTGAGCAGCCTGACAGCATGAAAGCCCATCCTGGGGCTTTTATAGTCGACTTTTTGTTGAGGAATTCCTTCAGCAGCAACCACAAAAAGCTCTTTCAAGGTCACCCTGTAGGTGTGAAAAAACACTCAAACAAGACTGCTCTGGTGGCATCTGCTGCACTTTTTTGTGATTTTAAGAGTTGGAAAATGTGTTTCTCTGTATATTCTACTACAGATGGATGAATTTATAACCATCATCCTTTATTTCCCCTGAAGAGAAATGGGGATTAAAATGGTATAATGTGATTAGAATGAAGGGATGTTGTCAGTGGAACAACATCATTATCAAGCAGTGAGGTCTTTGCAGCTGTAAGGTTGCTAGCTGACCTCCCAGTTCTGTCCTGTCAGCAAGTTCATGGGGGAGCCGAGCAATCACTATGAGTCGCTGTAGCACGATCCTCTGTGGATGAGACAATGGAGAAAAGTCTTAAAAAACACCTGCAGAGTGACAACAGAAAGTCCTGCAGTCACATATTACATGTGGGAACATACATGCACAAAGGTTATAATAAGTGGTTTCACATATAGTTATTTATATAAATTATTATATTTATAAAAATATTTATATATTTCATTTATTTACAACAACAATCATCACTTTACTTTGACAAAACTTTACACTCCTCTTATCTGTAAGTGAATACAAACCACATCTTCTTCTGTCCTTTGTGCCATAAGCTGGTGAAATAAACTAGTCCCAGTTTCCTGCTCTTTGTTTTCCTCTGTGTTCACTTCCGCCATCTTACTTTGCTTAAGTCCAATTCAAGGACTGACTGAGTGAAGCCTCAGTGTGCAGTCCTCAGTGTTTATAAAGGCTTATATCCTGGAAACCTGTTGTTCCCCAGACGTTATGAAAGGAAGCCCTGCTCTCTGATGCAATTACAGTTATATGTATACAGGGTGAGCCAGGGCAGCCCTGTATTTCAGGTAATGAAAGCCAGTAGGAGGAGGACATTCAGACGATAAACCCAAAAACTCTTTTGAGTGTAAGAAAATAATCTCATTATCTTCATAATTACTTGCAGGACATTTTTTTTTATTAAAAATAATAACATTATCAAAACGGTAGCCAAAGCACTGAAATAGCTGTGGTATTTGGAGGAAAATACTGTATCATAAATGTAAAAATAATAAATTCAGAAATAATTAAACATGAAAATAAATTAATACAAATTAGACTTAAGTAATTTGTCAGATAAATAAAAGTAATATATTTGTTTATTTTTCTGTTTCAGTGAATATTTATTATTTTCAAATTTATATGCACCTTTAATATATATTTGATATCTATATTATTTATTGAGTAATTTATTTGTTATTATATCATCTTAAACCTCTAGTTGTGCTATATTAACCCCTTTATAACCCCTTTCAGAAGAATACGTTGTATTTCATAGATATTTAATAATGTTGTCATAATACTGCATAAAAGAGGACTGTAGTGTGATCGATGTGGCTATTTGGTGACGTTTGTTTGGGCCTTTATTTTTTCCTTTCGTTTCCGGTATCTACTGTCATTAATCCACAAGTAGCTAGGTTAGCCAGATAGCTACACAACAGTTAGCCAACTAGCTACACAGTTAACCTGCTAGCTACACCATGACAAGGCTCCAGCACAAACCTCTCTTATTTCCCCGTGAAACACATCAAACATGGCGACTACGTTGTTGTGTTTTCTTCCTCCTCAGAGTTTTCTGTGAAGCAACTTTAGCTCTGTTCGGCTAAAGCTAACCCTAACGCTAGCTAACGTTTGTTTAGAGCGTACGATGCTCTCTGGTGGTCACCATGGCGACGTGTCATGCCGAGACGCATTTGACGTCACGGTTTGTGTCGTTTTTTAAAAAATAATAATTATTAATTGATTAAATTGATTGACAAAACAACATAAACACATTTAAACAGCAAAGAATTTAGAAAAACTGAGAAAAATAAATTAGTAACTATATTTTAGGATCATTTTAAATAGTTATATGTGGATCTATCTATCTATCTATCTATCTATCTATCTGAAAATAAAAAAATGGCATTAGTAAAACAAAGTCGAACACTGGTACAACAAAAATATGTTTTTACTTAATTTGTTCACAATTTAAACAACAACATGATCTGACTTTTCTGCATCCAGTTTGTTTTACTGTTTCCACTAAATTCTGTTGTATGACCAGCAGATGGTGCTAGTTTAACATTAAGTGTATCGTGATGCGTTGTTATGCGCAGGTTTTGTGCCGCAGTGAAGCTCTTGAGCACAACACAGCGCGTGAACATTGAAGAAAATCCACCCTAAAACAGTTTGTATTACTGTACTATTTAACGACATTTTAACCGTGTTTTTACACATTTATTTGTCCCAGCATTTTATTTACAATGCAATAATATTATAATATTTGACACTCCAACTAAAGTAGAGCCACAAGCATCAGAAGAGGTAATATTCATGTTTGGGGTGTACTCACCGTTAAATACCCCGTAGAGAGCAGAGATCATCAGACAGACGTTAGAGACGGTCGGCCTCAGCATCTTACACCAGCGGGCTGGATGGACTGAATTAATGTCACTGTTTGAGGCGATGTTCAGGTACGAAATTCATCACACTTTTTTATTTTCCTCTTTATTTGAAACCCAGAGAAGCTAAAATACTAGAACCAACGTTTCTTCAGTGTTCGGCTGGTCGTGTTTTTCGGTTCGCGGCTTGTTTGCACACCCAGTTTGACAGCTGACCTCGGCATCTTGTTGCTGCTTTCAGCCGCTCATTTTAGTATTTCTGGTTCAGTTTCATCTTATAATTAAACACCGATGTTTGCAGTCTTCTTATAAATGGTATAATTTCTCATTTATTTTAGGCTACCGTGTCTACAGGGTTGCTACTTCGGTTGTTCCAGCATCATGCCTAAAATTGCACGATTTTATAGTGTAGTTTGGCGAGACGTGCTCATGTGCCTCCTCATTTTACACCTGCAGTTAAACCACCTTTTAAATCATAGGGTATATTAATTTTATGATATTAGCTCATAGGCCAACATCATGCTCAGAAATTACTTTCTGAATGTTTAATTTCCTCTATTATAATAACATTTAAATGTCCCTCTAGGCTGCTGGTTGAATATAATCTGAAGCTGAATTATTCAGGGAATCACAGATTGAGATTTCAGTAGAGGTCACTTTATTAAGATTTCTGTTTTTTATTTCCTCATCTCTCAGTGGCTGTAAAGTGTCTTTCTTTATAACATCATGTTGGTAGAGGTCAGCATTATTTACTGTTCTTACTTTTATTACTTAATTTTATGTTGTTTTTATCATGATTTTGTAGCTTTCATTAATTAAATTAGTTTTTAATTAATTTGTGTATGCATTGCTTTTATCTCAGTCTATATTTTATTTAACTAACGTACTCAGAGAGTGCTGATTGTATTTAATATTTCTGCAGAACTTTATTCTTATTTATTTAAGTTTTTGGACAAATATTTTACCAAAAGCTACCTTGTTTTGTTTTGTTTTTTTTTACTGTAAAAATGTGTCTTTAATATTTCTGCCTATAAGATGTGTTTGATGCTTATTTTAAATGATATTTTTTTCAAATATCTGCTGATTGATAACATTTTTAGGAAATGTGCCACATGGTATGAAGTGATATGAAGTTGCAGACAGAGGACAGTTAGCTTAGCTTAGCATAAAGACTGTTAGCAGATTATAAGTATGCATTTTGTCATTAATAAACCTGATTCTGTCTTTGACTTCTGGCTTGTTTATCTTCCACCTCTCATCTTGGCTGTTAATTGACCGTGTTTGTAGTTTACAGGTTAAATATATTTTACAGCTTCCCATTTTTAATTCACTGGGAACACAAAACAGAAAGCAGGTGATCTTTGGTAGTTATGAGTCAGCGTGATTAACGAAAGGTATTCTGGGAAGTCGTTTTATGGACCAGTTCTACCGTTTCTAAACTTGTCTCAACACATTTAATGCTCTGTGTGATTAAAGCATTAAACCATAATTACACCTCGTTTTAATCGCTCTGTTTTCTTATTGTTCCCTCTTCAGATTCGTTTAATATGGAAACAGATATCATTCCAAAATTCTCCTCAAAAGATGAGGAAATCGACTTCTGGAAGGCTCTTTCCCTCAAGTACAAGGAAGGGTAGGTGATCCTCAGCTCTCCTTCAATTCTTTCCACTCCTTATTGTCTGAGTAGCAGAAGACAAACTAAACTGTGTATTCGTGACCTTTAAAAAAAGAATAACAGAGGGAACACACTCTTTACACAGAGAAACATTTATAGTAAGCCCTGCTGTATATTTTGGGAATAATTGGCCATATTTAACCCCAAATTGTCCATATTTCTTTCCATTTTACTGGACAGTTGTGGTCAAAATGATATATAATATTGTATAATACAATATAATATTGATTTTTAATTTCTTAATATCATTTTTTCCCCCATAAAGTCATGTTTTGGGCTGATTGAATACATTAATGCTGTCACTTCCACAGACCATAGTATATATGTGTTTCTTAATATATGTGAATGTATATGTACACACATTTGTGTACATATATATACACATGAGTCCAAGTACAGTTTATAAACGCATATAAATGATGTAAACTAACATTTCACAGCATCGCTGATATCAGTTTTTGTATTTGTGTAGATTGAATGAGCTTAAATACACATGGTCTGAAAATATTACAGAATTTACCAAAACATGACACTTAAAATAAATCATAAAAACACACTAAGATTGCTTTTCATACATAAGTGTTTTTATTTGCCTTCAAATTTAGAGCATCTTTCAGCACCTAGAAAAGTGCTATACAAATAAAATAATAGCTAATATTATTATTATTATTGCTTGTGATATTTTATTTGTATTATTATTAAAATGCTATTTTTCACCTGTTGGCAGTTTAAAGGTTAGAAAAGGACACACAGTTGTTAAAACAGAAGCATTAATGTTATTTATTCAGGAAAAAAAACAGTAGAAGCTATATATATATATATATATATATATATATATATATATATTTATCTGAGACAAGCAGAGAAAGCTCCAGTGAAAACCTCTCCCTGTATTTCCCAAAGCGTCGGCTCGTGTTTCACATTCAGCATAAAATACTTGTTGTGTCTCTTTGTCCTCCCGTCTTTTTAATCAGGTTTATGTAACGGTGCAGGTGCTGCAGTCAACGTTACTCAACATTTTAACGATATAATGGAAAGTAAAATTAGCCGCTCTCAAGATGAAATATCACCTGACAACATGTTACTGATTGAAATCTTTGCTAAAGGCAGCAGAGTCACACCCAGTAATGTGAGAGATTCAAGTCAGCCTGTTGGAGGTTTAAACATGACACTGTGTGTTCACTAATATTAAAATAACTTAACCTCCTTTTATCATGATGAGTGAATTATACCAGGGCTGTCAAACAATGATTTCTCTTATGTTTGTTTGTTGTAATTAATCACAGAATTTCAGTATTTATGAACAGTGAATATCTCAAATGAAAGAAGAGACTCTCTATTTCATCATGAAAAAAATGTTTGTTTTTACCTTGTTCCATTCTTGTTTTATCAGAGGTAGAGTAGAGGACACTTTCACCAAAATCACCACTTTTTCTCCAGATTCTGTTTGTTTTGCTCTCTAATCTCGATCGTCTCCACTTCCTGTTTTGATCTCTGTGGTGTATACTGTCTCTTTATGCTCTGACTACATCTCCCAGAAGCCCACAGGCCTGCCGCTGAAAAAAACACTTTGCCATATATATATGTCAATGGCACTCAAAGAGTTAACGAGTTAACATGTAAAACCGTAATATAACAAAAAAGGAGGGTTCCCTTCCCCTCTTGAAGCCTGTAGCCTGTAATTCTGTATCTGTACGAAGAGAAAATTATTTTCCTGCATTTTTTTGTTTTAAATTGAAAAAGGCTGGATGATCTTTATTGTCTGGAAACAAGGTCAAATGTGTTTAATGTGTTAGTTTAATGCTAAATCACATTAGTTAAATATGAATAAATAATTAAATATGGACCTACACTGCTAATAATAAATAAATGTATTATCACCACCCAGTGTCAGGTGTTTACCACCGCTGCCCTAAATTAACTGTATTACTGATTACTAAAATATTTTTTTATATTTCTGTAATGGTTAATCCACCAGTATGTGCAAAATGTGTTTATTATTCTGGATTCTTTTCTGACTTCTCAGTGGATTCCAGTGTTCTGGATCAAACTGGGTCTAAAAAGGTGAATTCAGTTTAAATTCTTCACTCCTGTTGAAAATGGTGAAGAGTAGTGAACTCAGTGAGGAAGAAAGAGTTAAAGTTAAAGTGAAGCAGATGATGCTGGAGGATCTCTGAGGCTCTGATAATATTTGTTGGGGATTATATTCTGGGTCAGAGCTCCAGATGAAATAAAGAAAAGGATGAGAGAAAAAATGGGGTGAAAGCTGACGTCTTTCTGCCTGATGGCATCTCCTCCTCTGTCCTCCTCTCTCCTCCTCTCTCATCCTCTGTCCTCCTCTTTCTGTCCTCCTCTGTCCTCCTCTCTCCTCCTCTCTCATCCTCTGTCCTCCTCTTTCTGTCCTCCTCTGTCCTCTCTCTGTCCTCCTCTCTCTGTCCTCCTCTCTTTGTCCTCCTCTGTCCTCCTCTCTCCTCTTCTGTCCTCCTCTCTCTGTCCTCTCTCTGTCCTCCTCTGTCCTCCTTTCTCCTCCTCTCTCTGTCCTCCTCTCTCCTCCTCTCTCCTCCTCTGCCATCCTCTCTCCTCCTCTCTCTGTCCTCCTCTGTCCTCCTCTCTCTGTCCTCCTCTCTCCTCCTCTGTCATCCTCTGTCCTCCTCTCTCCTCTCTCTGTCCTCCTCTCTCCTCCTCTCTCTATCCTCCTCTCTCCTCCTCTGTCATCCTCTGTCCTCCTCTCTCCTCTCTCTGTCCTCCTCTCTCCTCCTTTCTCATCCTCTCTCCTCTCTCCTCTCTCTGTCCTCCTCTCTCCTCCTCTCTCTGTCCTCCTCTCTCCTCTCTCCTCTCTCTGTCCTCCTCTCTCCTCTCTCTGTCCTCCTTTCTCCTCCTCTCTCTGTCCTCCTCTCTCCTCCTCTGTCATCCCCTGTCCTCCTCTCTCTGTCCTCCTCTGTCCTCCTTTCTCCTCCTCTCTCTGTCCTCCTCTGTCCTCCTCTCTCCTCCTCTGCCATCCTCTCTCCTCCTCTCTCTGTCCTCCTCTGTCCTCCTCTCTCCTCCTCTCTCTGTCCTCCTCTCTTCTCCTCTCTCCTCCTCTGTCATCCTCTGTCCTCCTCTCTCCTCTCTCTGTCCTCCTCTCTCCTCCTCTCTCCTCCTTTGTCATCCTCTGTCCTCCTATCTCCTCCTCTCTCTGTCCTCCTCTGTCCTCCTCTCTCCTTTCTCTGTCCTCCTCTCTCCTCCTTTCTCCTCCTCTCTCCTCTCTCCTCTCTCCTCTCTCTGTCCTCCTCTGTCCTCCTATCTCCTCCTCTCTCCTCCTCTGCCATCCTCTCTCCTCCTCTCTCTGTCCTCCTCTGTCCTCCTCTCTCCTCCTCCCTCTGTCCTCCTCTCTCCTCCTCTCTCCTCCTCTGTCATCCTCTGTCCTCCTCTCTCTGTCCTCCTCTCTCCTCCTTTCTCCTCCTCTCTCCTCTCTCTGTCCTCCTCTGTCCTCCTCTCTCCTCCTCTCTCTGTCCTCCTCTCTCCTCTCTCCTCTCTCTGTCCTCCTCTCTCCTCTCTCTGTCCTCTCTCCTCCTCTGTCCTCCTTTCTCCTCCTCTCTCTGTCCTCCTCTCTCCTCCTCTGTCATCCCCTGTCCTCCTCTCTCTGTCCTCTCTCTGTCCTCCTCTGTCCTCCTTTCTCCTCCTCTCTCCTCCTCTCTCCTCCTCTGCCATCCTCTCTCCTCCTCTCTCTGTCCTCCTCTGTCCTCCTCTCTCCTCCTCTCTCTGTCCTCCTCTGTCCTCCTCTCTCCTCCTCTGTCATCGTCTCTCCTCTCTCCTCCTCTCTCTGTCCTCCTCTCTCCTCCTCTGTCATCCCCTGTCCTCCTCTCTCTGTCCTCCTCTGTCCTCCTTTCTCCTCCTCTCTCTGTCCTCCTCTGTCCTCCTTTCTCCTCCTCTCTCCTCCTCTCTCCTCCTCTGCCATCCTCTCTCCTCCTCTCTCTCTCCTCCTCTCTCCTCCTCTGTCATCCTCTGTCCTCCTATCTCCTCCTCTCTCTGTCCTCCTCTGTCCTCCTCTCTCCTCTCTCTGTCCTCCTCTCTCCTCCTTTCTCCTCCTCTCTCCTCTCTCCTCTCTCTGTCCTCCTCTGTCCTCCTATCTCCTCCTCTCTCTGTCCTCCTCTCTCCTCTCTCCTCTCTCTCTCCTCCTCTGTCCTCCTCTGTCCTCCTCTGTCCTCCTCTAGCTGCCAGGAGGCTCGGGAGGAGCTGCTGGAGTTCCAGGAGGGGAGCAGGGAGCTGGAGGCTGAGCTGGAGGCTCAGCTGGGTCAGGCCGAGCATCGCATGAAGGACCTGCAGTCTGAGAACAACCGACTGAAGAACGAGCTGGAGACACTGAAGGTATGAGGAACTGATCCGTGGACGTAAACGTCAGAGGTCACAAAGCACAAAGAAATAAAAGCTCAGATATCAGAGTTTATACAGTACAGTCCATGTGCATCTAAATATTAGTCTCACTTCAGGAAAGTGCTGATATTTTTCTAATTCGTCCCAAAGAAATGAAGGACTCTCATACTAAATGAAAACATTACTTTTTATTAAAAAAAAAAACCACAAGAATTATAGAAAAAATACACAATATTTCTAGAACGGCAACAATTAATTGATTCATTGTCAGTTATTAAATTAATCACCAACTATTAATTAATTGGTTTCAGTATTTTTAGTTTTTAGGAAAAAAAATCAAATTCCTCTTGAGTTTTAGCTTCGTAAATGTGAATATTTCCTGCTTCCTCACCTCAGTAACAGTAAACTGAATATCATTGGAGAACATATTTTATTATATTATATAAACCAAACAACTAGACGATCGGTCAGCACAATAAGCAACAGATTTATTATCACTTAAAATGAGTATCAGTCAGTTAAAAGATCAATATTTCACAAAATAAATAAGGAAACTATTTCAGAAAACACAACATGGTGACATTTTCACTGTTTGCTGTGTTTATGGGACGCACTGAAGGTGAAACTGCTGTGGAGTCAGGCGCCACGGTAACAGAGATGTAGGTCAGACAGACTTATTGAGCTGGTGGATATTTAGGTCAGGAGGATGAAGACGAGCGGAGCGCTGAAAAATAGATGGACGCGTGTCGGTGGATTGAGTTTAAATGCCTTCCTGATATGAAGCGTGTCCCAGATTAACTACATGTGATTAAAAATGTGCCGTCCTCCTCCTCAGGAGAGGTTTGAGCATCAGTACGCTCAGAGCTACAAGCAGATCTCCATGCTGGAGGACGACCTCGGCCAGACGAGGAGCATCAAGGAGCAACTCCACAAATACGTCCGAGAGCTGGAACAGTCCAACGACGACCTGGAGAGAACCAAGAGGTAATTTAAAAAAAAACAAAACAGCAAAGACATAATAGAATAAGTAACACTAATATCATAAAATATTTACAGTGTGTACTAAATAATAAAGCAAGAAAACTATATTTAAAGTCCAAATACAATGTTAGATAAACATGTATTTTTATTATTAGTTAGTGGATGTGAGCTGTAGAAAAAAACATAAAATTTAAAAAAACAACAGATGAGGAAAGAAAGTATGCATACAATAAACAAAAGCTTGTTTTTTGAGTTTCATAAGGTAAAGATTTTTTTTATTATAAGGATAATTCAGGACAGATAATATTGTGAACAAATCTAAAGACACAGATCCTCTTTTGAATGAATCAGTTGTTGTGGGATCCCTGTTTAATCTATATGGTAATTTGAAATTCTAACAAAGGGTCAAATTCAATTGATCGCTTCCCTTCACTTGGATTAAAATCAATGCTGCAGATATTGATCCCTAGTTTAATAATAAGTAGGTGGGACAGGAGGAAAGCTGCCACCTCAGAGGACATTTGATTCATTAATGAAATGTGGATTTGTGTGACGTCACTCTTCAGGGCTACCATCGTCTCTCTGGAGACCTTCGAGCAGCGTCTGAACCAGGCCATCGAGAGGAACGCCTTCCTGGAGAGCGAGCTGGACGAGAAGGAGTCTCTCCTGGTGTCTGTGCAGAGACTGAAGGACGAAGCCAGAGGTGATGGCTGGTTGGATTTCACTCCTGAGCTGCTGCTTCAGCACGAAGCGTTTCTTCAGTTTGTGATGTGTTTGCAGACTTGCGGCAGGAGCTGGCCGTTCGAGAGAGGCAGTCGGAGGTGACCAGGATGTCTGCTCCCAGCTCGCCCACGCAGGACGGAGAGAAGATGGACTCTGCCGTTCAGGCGTCCCTCTCTCTGCCGGCCACCCCGCTGAGCAAAGGTCTGGACAACGCCTTTGCCAACCCAGCAGGTAGCAGCTGTCCTCCCTGTTTGTTTCATCACAGACGGGAGGAAATGTGAGCAGCTCTTTATCAGATGTTTAATAATTCACTGGAGTGCCTGGGCTTTAGTTTTTCTACGCCCCGGTGCTGCAGGGCTGAATGCATATTTCCCTCTTTAAATTATTCATGTCTTTCTACAAAACTGTAAGAATTCATGTAAACTGTGAAGAGAAACCAGAAAGATGTAATTCCTAGAAACAATCCACAGTGTATAAATATCTAGATTTTTTAGAAAGTAAGACATCCAACATATTCTGTATATTATTATATAACATCTTTTTGTCCTGTCAGTGATTTCAGGTAAAAACTAATTAGACAGTTTCATTTAAAAGACCTTAAAAGTTAAGGAAACCATGTGTCTAATCTTGTTTTTACACTTTTTGTAGGATTGAGAGGTGGGTATATGAGAGAAAGCACTAATAATATTATATTTTGTGGTGTTTCTGTTTATCTGCAAATAGAAAGTAGCTAAATTTGGTGCAAACCTGTGCGTCTCTTTTCAATTTTATTTTATTTTTCCTTTTGGAAAATCAGAATTGTTCTTTTATGAGGGCTATCATGATGACAGTAATGATGACACCAGTACTCTTAATGTGAGTGAGTGAGTGACTACATGAGGTGAATATTTCATAAGATAAAAACAAAATAAATGTTTTTTTTTCTTTCCTGTGCAGTTCTATCAAACGGGTTTGGCAGCAACTCTCCGCTGACTCCGTCCGCCAGAATCTCGGCGCTCAACATCGTCAGTGATTTGTTACGGAAAGTCGGGGTGAGTCTCGCTTCCTGTTTCCACCGTTTTTCAGGTTCTTTTGCTTTTCTCTTCCGGAAAGTCCCGTCACCTTGTGTTTGTTTCCACCTCAGGCTCTGGAGTCGAAGCTCGCCGCCTGCAGGAACTTCGCCAAAGACCAGAAGGCGAGGAAGGCGTTCGCTCTCGACAACGGCAACACGCTCAACGGCAACACCGCCAGCTTCTCGCAAACGCTCCACACGTCATATTTTGACAAAGCGTGAGTGAAGCCTAACACCTGTCTGTCATCTCTTAATAATTAGCCATGTTTGATGACATGTCGCCGTGTTACATCACAGTGTTTTTACGGGATGCCCCAGGTGTGTTGTGACGCTGAAGTGTTACGTAATCTGTGTCTGATGTGGAGAATCTCAGACCTGTGTGCATTTCTTCCCAGCAGGACAGAGATGGTCTCATTCCCTGCGTTCATTCTGGGTAATATAAAGTGTGTCAGGATGCATTCATGCATGCAGCTGCTCGTTCTAACCAGCCTCTTTTTTTAACGTAGAGCTGATAGAAATAACCATGACTCTGGGCTAGAAGACGTCTGGGCAGCTAACTGTTCAAGGGTGGAGGTGTTTTCCTGCTCTTTCTAACTCTAAGCTGACCTCACACATCTTTTTCCTACTTCTGTAAGTTGTTTTGGTCCTAAATGCAACCATTAATTATAATTAACAAAGCAAATTTCTAAACAAACTGACCTTTTTAAACTCCATCGTAGGAATGAAGGGTCAGAGGAAACGGAAATTTAAAAAGTTAACACACAAGTAAAACTGAAGCAAGATAATGAAACTGTTTTAATGCCATGAAAAGACTTTGGGGTTTTCCAGCCTCAAACCCTTTGTTTCCTTCTGATGATATAAACCTTTAAAATCAGGTCACAAATATCGAGTTTCATTTGAATAACTTCAGCATCACGCTAACATTTAAACACCAAGTAGTGGTTGGTCAGATTTGCAGGTATTTGTTCTTAAATCTAAATATTGGACTGAAATGTGTGTGGTCCATCATCTGGATGATATTTATTTTTAATTTTGTGCCAGTTCAAAGAGTCCAGATATTCAGATATTTCAACCATAAACAAATGAGAAGCTGCTTAATAAGTTGAGGATTTATCCTCAGAGGAACATGAATGTTTGTACATTTCATGGTGATCCATTTTTAAATCAGGACCACAGTGGTGGACTAATATTTCAATCCATAAAACCATAAAAGGCTCAGTAGTTTCCTGAATATGCTGTAGTGTTTTTTTTTTAATCTAACTGGAGGAAGTAGTTAATTTGTCGTGGACTATTTTCAGCGGCGGATTAATACAGGGTCATGGGTGTTGGTGTCAGCAGGACGGTGTTTATGAGATTAAAATAAAGTAGGAAGACAAATACAATATCACCAGGCTTATGTTTCCTTCTCTGTGCTGAGTCACTCTGTCTAATGTTTCTGCTGAGTCGGCACAACGAGGTCATCGTCCTCCTGGTTCCAGAGCAGGACGTTTGTTTTGTTCACCTTCAGGCTGGTCTGCTTCACTCGCTGTTTACAGAGGAAATATGTCATGGCAGGGCGTACCACACAAATTTACAAACAGTCAAAAGAGAACAGACAAAAAATGTGGTAGAAATCCAGTTCGTTTTTACAGTAAGGCACAAACATAGGTGTTCAGTTACTGCATTTTTTTTATTAAACTTCTTATTCATTTGCAAAAACAAGAATATACTTGCTGCAGTTTTGTGCACACCAACAAAGTGAAACACAAAGCAAGTTTGTGCCCCTATATGTCCTTACAAAAAGGCAAAATAATGGATTATTACAAAATAAAAGAAACTTACATGTACAATGTACACCGTGTAAAATTATCCCACTGACATGGTGCTCCAGAAACGGAGAAACAGTGAGCCAAGTGTAAAATTTAACAAGTAAAAAATATAGCAAATAAAAAAGGAAAATGTGGCCATGACAGGAGAATAGTTCCAAGCAACCACAGTACTGATGACAGTAACCAAAGAAATAAAAAATGTGCATTCAAGTATAATTCAAGAGAATTCAAGAATGATATTCTGAAAAAAGTATACCATTATTGCAGTTTTAAATTTAATGTGTTTGCTTCCTGATCTAAAACAAGGAGCTTTTATTAACTATTTATCGCTGGTGCATATTTCTATGAATCCCAGACATGAATTAAAATGTGAACTGAGGTATCAAAAGAGTGACATGAACTGTGTTTTATAAGCAGCTCAAGCTCGAACATCTTTCATTCGTACTCTGAGCGGTGATTTCCAGATTCATGATGACAAAACCAAATGCTGGTCATAGTTGGACTTCAGCCCGAGAAAGAAACCAGTTTAACCAGTCGGTCGGGCAACTTCCCTCTTTGTGCTTTTAGGAACAAACGCATGGCTTTGTTTAAAGCACGTCATGTTTGCCTCTGATGACGACGATGAGTTCATCTGATAAATTTTTTTAATTAACCTGTGGAAGTCCGCCAGGAAAAGAGACAAATAAATAAAAGTAATGGTTATTCTTCAGTTATTGTATTTAAGTTAAGTAAGTTAAGTTTAAGTTAAGTATTTAAGCAATACTTTTTCTTCTGATAGCATGTTAATTTTTAATTTCTTAATATTGATTCCCCCCCAAAAAAGTAATGTTTTTGGGCGATTGATCACGTTAATGCAGTAGCTTCGAGAGCCCTAGTAGAATATCACAATATCGCAATAATGTATTGTATCGTGACTCAAGTATCGTGATACGTATTGTATTGTGAAGTCCTTACCAATATCCACCACTATGTGCAACAGCTGCAACATAAAGTAGGAAGTGCAAACAGATTAAAAATGTACATTTAGTGCAAAAAGAAGCAATACAGGAAACATAAAACACCAGAGGAAGAGAAATAGCCAAGTTAAAGCAGCTTGAAACTTTAAAATAAAGATGCGTCATATTTCCTGATTTATCGTGAGTGTTTTTATTTTTGTCCTGGCAGAACTGGGTTTCATATCAGCTGCTGTCAGTGACTCTGTACGGAGGCTTTTATCTGTAAATTCATTCAACATGTCCTCCTGTCCTGTCGGTGGCTGGTGGTGGGTTACATCAAGCTTTAGTGAGGAACAGTATTTCCTGGTTTAATAAAGCCGTTGTCTCTTTCCTCGCAGTCGGACGGTAAACGGGCTGAACGCTGGTGCCCTGACGGCCATCACCGCCCCGCCTGCCGCCTCCTCTCCAGGTTTAGTGCCGCTCGCAGTGTGACGGACGGTAACGCCAACAGGAAACCACATGTAAAAACATGGTTAACATGCTGTCGCTCTGACCTGATGCACTGTAATAAACTGTACAGTTCATGTGTTACTCACTCTAAAAAACATTGATTATTCTTTTTTGTATCATTTAACAGCAATAACTTCAATCATGGAGCATTGAGTCCTGACCTCCATCAGTTACTGTGTTTTCAGAATCTTTATTGTCAAAATAAGGGAAACTGTGGTTCTCTTATTTTTAACTGTTATCTCACAACGCCTGTTTTTATTCTTCTTCATTTCAGGCTGTGATAAATGAAGGGAGTCTTTGTGTCATTGTGAGTCAAACACACCGTCGAGCTATGTGACATGATGTGTACAGTATTGGTCATATTGATCGTTATTTATAGACAGCCGTTTAATCGATGCTGTCATTGTGTTCTGACCATTTTACCAGCTTTAGTCAAAGTGTTTTCTCCTGTTTCAGTTATTCTGGACACGATGAGCGAGTGAAGCACTTCATGTGAACTCACTTTTTCTTTCTTTTTTCATTCAAGTGCAATATTACCTCTTTGTCATATGGTTTGTGGATTTATTTCAGATTTCTTTCATAGCATGTTTCAATAAAAAGGTGTAATTATACTCCATCTGTGATGTTTCTATCATTTCTTACTGTGGAGGAAATTAAGGCTGCAACTGAGCGACACGTATTTTCAGTAAAATCAAATTATTTTGTTTCATTTATTTCCAGCGTCTCAAATGAGATTTTTTTTTTTATTTCTCCATTTTGTATCGTTGTAATTTTCTTTTCTTAGAGTTTCAGTTGTTGGTACAAATTCAGGGATGTGAAGATGTCGCCTCTGGCTCTGAGTCATCATTTTCACTTTGCCCCCTGTACAACATGAAAACTAGTACACATTTTTTTAATATCTTTGTCAAGAGTTATGTTAAATCAATAATCTGACCGACTAAAATTTTGTCGGGATTAGGCATGTGTGAAGAGTTTAATACAATGAATGGGAATAAACAGGAAGGAAAAATAAAATAAAATAAAGAATAAAACTCAACAGTGCGAGTCAGTCAGGAGAAAACAGCTCAGGCATATTTGAGTTACAGTGTGAATTAAGTAGCTCAACGCTGCCCTCTGGTGGTTTAAATGCAAGCACAAGAAAGGTGATTTTAGCATATTTAATTATTAATATTTGTCTCAAAACAGACACAAAATAGAAGAATACATTTTGCATTCATGTGTGTGAATTTATCCAACACTGAACACAAACAGTTTGGCTTCTTGCAGGACAGACTGATGTCTCAAGTCCACATGTCTTCAGGCTGTGAGCAGGGAGATATATGTTTAGAAATGTAGTGTCCACATCTGCAGAGACTGAGGTTCAGTGATCGTTCAGCTGCTCCCTTCTTTCTTCTTCTTGGCCTCCTCTATCTGTCTCTGTCTCCTCTCCAACACCTCCATCCTCTTGGCTTCATGGCGTTCTCGCTCCTGAGCCCTGAGCTCCTCCACATCCTCAAAGAACCTGTGCCTGCAGCGAGGAAGAAGCATCATTATTATTATTATTCTTATGATTATATTTAATGACATTCATCCCCTTTACAACGTTAGGTTTAAAGATGTCTATATGTTCATACATATTTGTTCCAGCAGAATTCACAGTCAATCTCCACTGATCAATCATAACATCATGACCGCTGACAGGTGAAGTGAATAACTGATTATCTCTTCATCATAAGGCCTCAAAAGAACATGTAGTCCTCAGAGTTGATGTCAGAAGCAGGAAAAATGTTCCAGCTGCTCAAACATCTTTTCTGCAGCTGTTTGTCATGTTTAATAGTCACCTGATTATAATTGGGTTTGTTGTTCCTGAGAGAAATATGCAGATCTTAGTGAAGTTGTATAACTGTCTAGTATTACATATTTTGATTTGGAGTGATATTTGTATGCACAATAGTGCATATGTAGCTACTGAATGGTGTCAGTGTGTTTGTCCTTTTTATTTAGGAAACTGATTAATAAAGGAATAAGAGAAAAATAATAAACGAAAGTGAAACCAAGATGCACCGAAAAAAACATGATGTATGGTTATCTTAGAGGTGTCCTTTAATATCATCTATCTGACATTTCCAGATGACAGTGAATGAAAACGAAGCAACATGCAGTGGATCATAAGTTACCTGTTGAGGAAAGCAGCGGCTAGCCCCACTATTAGCGTCCCAAATAAAATGGGCTTGGTCCTGCGCTTTGCAGCGGACAGTTGGTGCTGCTTCATTGTAGTCAAATTCCAGAGAAGTTTCTACAAGCCGAGATATGAACGGGAGAATAACCTACATTTGTTTTTGTTTTTCTGCTGACCTCTGAAGCCACCATCAGCTCCTGCTGGTTACCAGCCTGCTTCTTGACGTGCAGTTAATGACGTAACACGACTTCCGTTTCCCATTTTTTTATTAATCTACATAAAAACAATTTAACAAATGTAACCACCAACACCAGAATGCACATGGTCATTTAATCTTTTTTTAGTGACCTGTGTTGATAACACAAGGCTTTATTTATTGATTTATTAACCGTTAAGGTTCAGGCGGAAATGACGTAATGCAGCGTTGTACGGACATATTTGAGAGACGGACCAAGAAAGGCAATGGCGGAAAATTAAATACAGGGGTTTCTGTCTTTTTTCTTTCATCTAATGAACACTGCCTGGAGCTCAGTGAATGCATTTGATTGTTTGATCTGTTAACATGTTTTATGTTTTATTTTTTTATGGTGTGCGTATCGATTGAACACTGGAGCCAATGCTAAGCTAATCCTGCTAAAGATGTGGAGGAAGGGCTCGTCTGAAGGATCCGACCGGTTTGAATATCTGCAAAATCTGGTCACCGAGTTTCAGGACACCGAGAGCGAAGGTGGGAGTTTATATATAATTGTCGAATGACAATTAATCGATAATCCTAAATAATCTTTGAGGTAAATACACAACAAATCGCTAGTTACGACGCTGAGGTTGTTACTTCCGTTTTGGGAAAGTTAAGGGAAGCTTTACTCAGATAAGTGAAAGCTTGTTAGATCTCTTTTTGTTAAATCATGTCACAGGTTGAAACCCTCTTTAAAATCTGGGAAAAGTTTATTGTTTGTGTGAAAATGCAAACAAGTGAGATTTCACTGTTTTTCATAAATATGTGTAAAAATAAGAAACAATGACAGTAGGCTGAGTGGGGAAAATGCGTCAAAAATAATTATCCCACGGAGGCTGAGGTATCTTTACAGTTTAGGATTTGTCAAAAGGTTAAAGAAAAAAATATTTTACATCAGTCTCGTTCAAAAACCACAATACAAATCATACCCAAAGAGTATTAATTTTACTGTCAGAGAGGAGGAGAGAAATAAGAAAATATTCACGTTAAAGAAGCTCAGAAATATTTGACTTTTTATTCCTAACAGATTTATTGATTTGAGTGGTTTTTTTATCAGAACAGTTGAATAGGTGATTTGATTAACTAGTTAACAGTCATTGATTTTTGTTTGCAGAAACTATGAAGCATGTTTGAAGCAGATGACGTTAAAAAGTTGAAAATGTGTGGACAGAGGATGTAAATGTCCTGCGGCCTCTTCTGTGATAATGCTATTGGCTCTAATGTTAATGATTTGTTCCATTCATTACTCTTTTAGCTTTCTTTCTTGCTCATTTCACAGATGCAAAGGAGCAGGTGCTGGCTAACCTGGCCAACTTTGCGTACGACCCAAAGAACATGGATTATCTGAGGGAGCTGCAAGTGACCGACCTCTTCTTGGACATGCTCACTGAGGAGAATGACAACTTTGTGGAGTTTGGGATGGGTGTGTATCCATCTCTCTCTTTGTGTTTCCTGCTTAAAACTTAAAAAACACCTCACTCATGTGTGTCACGTTCTCAGGAGGGCTGTGCAACCTGAGTATGGACCCTGAGTGCCGGCACGTTATCCTGCAGAGCAGCGGGATCAGCTTGGTCACCAACTGTCTGTCGAGCCAGAGGGAGGAGACGGTCCTGTCAGCCATCACTACACTAATGAACCTCGTGACGCCCTCATCGCGCTCTGAGATCACTGATCCGGCCATCCTGCAGTGCATGCTTCGCTTCTCCCTCTCAGAGAGCCCCCGTCTGCGCAACCTGGCCGCCGTGTTTCTGCAGGACTGCTGCTCCGAGGATCAGGTGGCTCAAGCGGAGCAGCAGATGCAGGGCCAGCAGACTGCAGTCGGCATCCCGCTGCCCAAGGACTAAACAACAGATGGGCTGCTCATGGATGTGTATAATATGTAAGTGGATCTATACATTATACTTTGATTCTGTATATATGCTTAGAAGTTTGCTCTCTGTGAGAGTATCAGAAATATTTTACTCTATTCAAAAATATATGAGCACCCAAACATCACACCTCCACTCCTCTGGTTTCAGTCTGTCCACCAGATGCTGAACTTGCTGCAGGAATCTGCTCCCATTCAGACACGAGAGCATCAGTGACGTTATGATCTGGTTCATCCCAGAGGTGCTGGATGGGGGTCGAGGGCAGAAATCTGTGCAGACAACTCAACACTGAGAAAAACTTTTCTGAAATGAGCTGCAGGTGATGAAGTGTTGAAACAGGTCAGAGACAAACTGTTTCCACAAAGTTGGAATAGATATTTTGATTGTATAGAATATAAATATATCTTGTATTGCTAGGATTTTCCCTCCACATAGTTTTGGCTGTATAGTGTGTTAAACTAGTGTAAATTTAAGAATTTAAAATCTGATAACTGAGATTACTGTAAGTGGTGTGCTCTTCTCTTTCTCACCACATGGGGGAGACACTTACAAATACAGTTGGTTGCCACAAAAACTGTTTTGATTTAGACAAAGTCTGAATTGTTGTGTAAAAATATACGGCGAGAAGTGACCAAATGTCAGGTATAAAACGAGGCTCACTGCCTGTGGGATCAGTCTCTGTAGCTGTTTTTAAAGTGATTTCATCAGACCTGGGACGGAGGCTGAAACGCCTTTTCAAAGTGAGGGTGTGTGAAGTGTTTGTCCATATTCAGTGTCTCACTACAGTAGATGGAGTTAATGGAAACAGACCTCCACCAGAGCAAAGCAGCAGTTGCTGAGGACAGAGCATTTATATTTATTAAGTTTAAGTTTACTATATTTTCACCGTTTACCTTCAGTCAGCTCTGTCCTACAGGGAACAGAAGGGCTCGTCAGAGACACCGGACTCCTCCAACAAAAACTGTACATTTACATCAGAGAACAGAGCAGTTTTTGGTCCACCTCTGCCTCGATTAATTAGTTTGTTTGTGTTATTGTGTGACTTTGGTGTTTTAAAGGTTAGTTTGGTTTCACCAAAGTCACACATTTTAAAACAAAAAGCCACATCAATGGAGGAAGTAGTAGACCAACAGCTCCTGTGTTCTGTGAGGTAAAATGACTTATTTTATTAAAGAGGAGAAAAAATATAATCAGATACAAAAATACCAAAATATAACCAGATACATTATAATAGATACACGAGAGGAATGCAAGGTGCAAAGAGTGATAAAATCCAAGAGATCAATGCAACTTCTGGTGGTTCTGGTAGTAACCATGTTCCTCTTACCAGCCCCACTCCAACATTCACAAACTTTCCCTTTAAGCCAACTGTTTGACTCCTGGCATCTTCCATAAGAATACCATAAACCCAAACCCCAAAATATGTAAAGTATGAAACAAACCTGAGCTCTGTCTTTAGAGCCTTTTGTTTTCCTCTGAGTTCTTAAGAGCTATTTCTGGGCCGAGTCCTTCAGACGACGACATCCGATCCTGCAGCCCAGCGTCGTTTGGCTGCACATGTAGCTCGGTCAGACTCGAGAGGAAATTCTTTACAGCTTTCAGAGAAAGCGTGTCTGTGATAGCCGTTTATTTTAAACGCCACAACAGTCTCGTTTTCACAGAGTGTTTCTGAATGACATTCCAAGGGCGTAAGAGGTGAGCACCTGCCACCACGATCAGTAGAAATACCCTTATTATTCCCAGAAAGAGAGAAAAAAACTCTCCTGCTTTCAATAATGGGGTTTATTTCAAGTTGATGTGAAACTATTTTAATAGTTCTGTTTTTTTACAGGGAGGAAAAGGAAGCATTCAAAATATTCCTGAAGTAAAAGTATTAGCAGCACAATATTCCTGAAGTAACAAAGGTAAAAATTCTCCTCATAGCAGAATGGATTATAATATTTACTAATGTTAATATGTTTTTGACATACTGTGACTGTTTGGCTTAAGGGTGTTCCTCCCTGCTGCCATCAGGCTTTATGACACATCTGGTCCTCACAGAACTGGACTGAACCAGGACTTTCTGCACAGCCTGACATCACATATTTAATGTAGACACTAATATATGTAGATTGTATTTGGCTGCTATGACATTAATAAATTCAACACCTGTCTATGACTTCGGATATTTGTCTTTTATGACATTTTGACTGTGAGAACTTTTTCACACTTTTTCCAAAACCATCTTTGTACTGTGACTATTCATGAAAGAGTACAATTTGACTGTTTTAATTAATTTTCCTTTACATTTTACAATATCACTTTTTTTTCAAAAGAAGTTTGACATACTGTACCAGGAGTTTTTTGGTTTTTTTTTTTTAAGTCAACATGCTTGCATTCAACGTAACATACTATGTTTATTCATGGAATACTACACTTAGTTTTCATAACATTTGTTGACATTTTGCACTCTCACTTTTCTTTAATAAAATTTTCGACACACTGTATGAGGACTTTTTAATGAAAATTTCAACTTGACATTTTTTGACAAGCAGTAACTTGACGATTAATGTCTATGTCACTATTCTATGACATGAAATATTGACCTTTCATAAAGTTTTTGACATGCTACACTATGATATTTTCTATCCTACTATTCAATGACTTTTCATGGAATAATATAGTATAAACGTTCATGGAATGAAAACAATTCAAGGAATGAAATACTTTGAGTGTTTGAATACCTTTTTTCAACATTTTATGTTATTTCTTTTGTAAAATCATTAAAAAACGTAATAAAGCATGTTGAAAATTTGATGAAAAGACAGCCATACAAAACCATGACTTTCTCTTCATTAAATTTTCAACATGCTATATTTTTGAACATAATACACTGTGACAGAACACTATACTTGGACTGTTTTGTGACATATCTACTATGTTTTCGTGACATTTTTACCTCTGCCAAGGAGGTTATGTGTTCACCGGGGTTTGTTGGTTTGCAAAGTAACTCAAAAAGTTGTGGATGGATTTTGACAAAATTTTCAGGGTTGGTCAGAAGTGGCCTAACTTTAAACTGATTCATTTTTGGTGGTGATCAGATCCGATTCAATGGCACCAACAAAAATTATTTTTTGGAAAATTTTATGAAAAACAGTCCATAACTTTTTGAGTAACTTTGCAAACCAACAAAAAAAAAAACAAACAAACAAGCCCCGGTGAAAACATAACCTGCTTGGTGGCGGGGGTAACTTTCAATAAAAAGGCGGAGGTCTGCGCGCTCTGGGTGCTTTTCTAGTTTGACAAGCAATACCATGACTTCATGTCACACTATTCTGTGACCTATGAAAATTTTCAATATATTGTGTTATTAAACCATTCAACAGACTATAATATGGCTCTCTGATGACTTTTTTGACGTTTTGAAAAAAATTGATTTTTTGACAATTTGCAACATGCCATTAAATTACTTTTTAAAACATTTTTTTCAACATATTGTGCTATGAAATGACTGATGACTTTTTTGACCAATAAAAAAAAAATAATAATTTTTTGACTTTTTCCACATGCTATGGTATGACTTTTTTGGTTGATTTTCGACTTGCTATAAAATGCCTTTTTTAAAGATTTTTTTTTTTTTTAAACATATTCTGCTATGAACTCATTCAAAACAGGTTAATAAATCTTTCTTATGACTTTTTTAGACTTTAGAATTATTTTTTTTTTACTTTTTCTACATGCCATAAAATAGCTTTTTAAAAAGGTTTTTCAATATTTTATATTTTTCAATACAACTTTAAAAGAAATCATTTTTGACTTTTTTAACATACGATAGTATGGCTTTTTTTCCATTTTTGACAAACTATAATATGGATGTTTACAACATTTAATCACAAATTATGCTATAAATCCATTCAACATACCAAAATAAGGCATTTTTATCACTTTTTAGACATTTTAATTTTTTGACATCTTTTGACTTTTTCGACATACTATAGTATGACTTTTTTTTTAAATCTGATATTTTTTGACGTACTATAATTTGGCTTTTTTACAACATTTAAACACAAATTATGCTATAAATCCATTCAACATACCATAATAAGGCATTTTTATCACTTTTTAGACATTTTAATTTTTTTGACTTTTTCAACATACTATAGTATGACTTTTTGTTTAAATGAGATATTTTTTGACATACTATAATTTGGCTTTTTTACGTTTAAACACAAATTATGCTATAAATCCATTCAACATACCACAATAACGTATTTTTATCACTTTTTAGACATTTTAATTTTTTGACATCTTTTGACTTTTTCGACATACTATAGTATGACTTTTTTTTAAATCTGATATTTTTTGACGTACTATAATTTGGCTTTTTTACAACATTTAAACACAAATTATGCTATAAATCCATTCAACATACCATAATAAGGCATTTTTATCACTTTTTAGACATTTTAATTTTTTGATATTTTTGGACTTTTTCGACATACTATAGTATGACTTTTTTTTTAAATTGGATATTTTTTGACATACTATTATTTGGCTTTTTACAACATTTAAACACAAATTATGCTATAAATCCATTCAACATACCATAATAAGGCATTTTTATCACTTTTTAGACATTTTAATTTTTTGACATCTTTTGACTGTTTCGACATACTATAGTATGACTTTTTTTTAAATCCGATATTTTTTGACGTACTATAATTTGGCTTTTTTACAACATTTAAACACAAATTATGCTATAAATCCATTCAACATACCATAATAAGGCATTTTTATCACTTTTTAGACATTTTAATTTTTTTGACTTTTTCGACATACTATAGTATGACTTTTTTTAAAATCGGATATTTTTTGACATACTATAATTTGGCTTTTTTATTTTTTACAACATTTAAACAAATTATGCTATAAATCCATTCAACATACCATAATAAGGCATTTTTCTCACTTTTTAGACATTTTAATTTTTTGATATTTTTGGACTTTTTCGACATACTATAGTATGACTTTTTTTTAAAATGGATATTTTTTGACATACTATTATTTGGCTTTTTACAATATTTAAACACAAATTATGCTATAAATCCATTCAACATACCATAATAAGGTATTTTTATCACTTTTTACACATTTTAATTTTTTGACATTTTTGACTTTTTCGACATACTATAGTATGACTTTTTATTTAAATCGGATATTTTTTGACATACTATAATTTGGCTTTTTACAACATTTAAACACAAATTATGCTATAAATCTGCTCAACATACCATAATAAGGCATTTTTATCACTTTTTAGACATTTAAATTTTTTGACATTTTTTGACTTTTTCGACATACTATAGTATGACTTTTTTTTAAATCGGATATTTTTTTGACAGACTATAATTTGGATGTTTACAACATTTAATCACAAATTATGCTATAAATCCATTCAACATACCATAATAAGGCATTTTTCTCACTTTTAGACATTTTAATTTTTTGACATTTTTTGACTTTTTCGACATACTATAGTATGACTTTTTAAATCAGATATTTTTTGACATACTATAGTATGACTTTTTTTTAAAAGCAGATATTTTTTGACATACTATAATTTGGCTTTTTTACAACATTTAAACAAATTATGCTATAAATCCACTCAACATACCATAATAAGGCATTTTTATCACTTTTTAGACATTTTAATTTTTTGACATTTTTTGACTTTTTCGACATACTATAGTATGACTTTTTATTTAAATCGGATATTTTTTGACATACTATAATTTGGCTTTTTACAACATTTAAACACAAATTATGCTATAAATCTGCTCAACATACCATAATAAGGCATTTTTATCACTTTTTAGACATTATAATTTTTTTACAATTTTTGACTTTTTCGACATACTATAGTATGACTTTTTATTAAAATCGGATATTTTTTGACATACTATAATTTGGCTTTTTACAACATTTAAACACAAATTATGCTATAAATCTGCTCAACATACCATAATAAGACATTTTTATCACTTTTTAGACATTTTAATTTTTTTGACTTTTTCGACATACTATAGTATGACTTTTTTTTAAATCGGATATTTTTTGACATACTACAGTTTGGCTTTTTACAACATTTAAACACAAATTATGCTATAAATCCATTCAACATACCATAATAAGGTATTTTTATCACTTTTTAGACATTTTAATTTTTTGACATTTTTTGACTTTTTCGACATACTATAGTATGACTTTTTATTTAAATCGGATATTTTTTGACATACTATAATTTGGCTTTTTACAACATTTAAACACAAATTATGCTATAAATCTGCTCAACATACCATAATAAGACATTTTTATCACTTTTTAGACATTTAAATATTTTGACATTTTTTGACTTTTTCGACATACTATAGTATGACTTTTTTTTAAATCGGATATTTTTTGACACACTATAATTTGGCTTTTTTACAACATTGAAACACAAATTATGCTATAAATCCATTCAACATACCATAATAAGGCATTTTTATCACTTTTTAGACATTTTAATTTTTTTTACATTTTTTGACTTTTTCGACATACTATAGTATGACTTTTTATTTAAATCGGATATTTTTTGACATACTATAATTTGGCTTTTTACAACATTTAAACACAAATTATGCTATAAATCTGCTCAACATACCATAATAAGGCATTTTTATCACTTTTTAGACATTTTAATTTTTTTACAATTTTTGAATTTTTCGACATACTATAGTATGACTTTTTATTTAAATTGGATATTTTTTGACATACTATAATTTGGCTTTTTACAACATTTAAACACAAATTATGCTATAAATCTGCTCAACATACCATAATAAGACATTTTTATCACTTTTTAGACATTTAAATTTTTTGACATTTTTTGACTTTTTCGACATACTATAGTATGAATTTTTATTTAAATCGGATATTTTTTTGACATACTATAATTTGGCTTTTTACAACATTTAAACACAAATTATGCTATAAATCCGCTCAACATAACATAATAAGGTATTTTTATCACTTTTTAGACATTTTAATTTTTTGACATTTTTTGACTTTTTCGACATTCTATAGTATGACTTTTTTTTAAATCGGATATTTTTTTGACATACTATAATTTGGCTTTTTACAACATTTAAACACAAATTATGCTATAAATCTGCTCAACATACCATAATAAGACATTTTTATCACTTTTTAGACATTTAAATATTTTGACATTTTTTGACTTTTTCGACATACTATAGTATGACTTTTTTTTAAATCGGATATTTTTTGACACACTATAATTTGGCTTTTTTACAACATTTAAACACAAATTATGCTATAAATCCATTCAACATACCATAATAAGGCATTTTTTCACTTTTTTGACATTTTAATTTTTTGACATTTTTTTACTTTTTCGACATACTATAGTATGACTTTTTATTAAAATCTGATATTTTTTGACATACTATAATTTGGCTTTTTACAACATTTAAACACAAATTATGCTATAAATCCACTCAACATACCATAAAAAGGCATATTTATCACTTTTTAGACATTTTAATTTTTTGACATTTTTTGACTTTTTCGACATACTATAGTATGACTTTTTATTTAAATCGGATATTTTTTGACATACTATAATTTGGCTTTTTACAACATTTAAACACAAATTATGCTATAAATCCGCTCAACATAACATAATAAGGTATTTTTATCACTTTTTAGACATTTTAATTTTTTGACATTTTTTGACTTTTTCGACATACTATCGTATGACTTTTTTTTAAAGCAGGTATTTTTGACATACTGTAATTTGGCTCTTTTACAACATTTGAACACAAATTATGCTATAAATCCATTCAACATACCATAATAAGGTATTTTTTATCACTTTTTAGACATTTTAAGTTTTTGACATTTTTTGACTTTTTCGACACACTATAGTATGGCTTTTTTTTAAAGCAGATATTTTTTTGACATACTATAATTTGTTTGTTTTTTTTACAACATTTAAACACAAATTATGCTATAAATCCATTCTACATACCATAATAAGGCATTTTTATCACTTTTTAGACATTTTAATTTTTTGACTTTTTCGACATACTATAGTATGACTTTTTTTTAAATCGGATATTTTTTGACATACTATAATTTGGCGTTTTTACAACATTTAAACACAAATTATCCTATAAATCCACTCAATATACCATAATAAGGTATTTTTATCACTTTTTAGACATTTTAATTTTTTGACATTTTTTGACTTTTTTGCCATACTATAGTATGACTTTTTTTTAAATCGGATATTTTTTGACATACTATAATTTGGCTTTTTTACAACATTTTAACACAAATTATGCTATAAATCCACTCAACATACCACAATTAGGCATTTTATCATTTTTTAGACAGTTTAATTTTTTGACATTTTTGGACTTTTTTGCCATATTATAGTATGACTTTTTTTTAAATCGGATATTTTTTGACATACTATAATTTGGCTTTTTTACAACATTTTAACACAAATTATGCTATAAATCCACTCAACATACCACAATTAGGCATTTTATCATTTTTTAGACAGTTTAATTTTTTGACATTTTTGGACTTTTTTGCCATATTATAGTATGACTTTTTTTTAAATCGGATATTTTTTGACATACTATAATTTGGCTTTTTTACAACATTTAAACACAAATTATGCTATAAATCCACTCAACATACCACAATTCGGCATTTTTATCATTTTTTAGACAGTTTAATTTTTTGACATTTTTTGACTTTTTCGACATACTATAGTATGACTTTTTTTTAAAGCAGATATTTTTTGAAATACTATAATTTGGCTTTTTTTTTTTTTTTTACAACATTTAAACAAATTATGCTATAAATCCACTCAACATACCATAATAAGGCATTTTTATCAGTTTTTAGACATTTTATTTTTTTGACATTTTTTGAGTTTTTCGACATACCATAGTATGACTTTTTATTTACATCGGATATTTTTTGACAGACTATAATTTGGCTTTTTACAACATTTAAACATAAATTATGCTATAAATCTGCTCAACATACCATAATAAGGCATATTTATCACTTTTTAGACATTTAAATTTTTTGAAATTTTTTGACTTTTTCGACATACTATAGTATGACTTTTTTTTAAAACGGATGTTTTTTGACAAACTATAATTTGGCTTTTTTACAACATTTAAACACAAGTTATGCTATAAATCCATTCAACATACCATAATAAGGCATATTTATCACTTTTCAGACATTTTCATTTTTTGACATTTTTTGACTTTTTCGACATACTATAGTATGACTTTTTTTAAAAGCAGGTATTTTTGGCATACTGTTATTTGGCTTTTTTACAACATTGAAACACAAATTATGCTATAAATCTGTTCAACATACCATAATAAGGTATTTTTATCACTTTTTAGACATTTTAATTTTTTGACATTTTTTGACTTTTTCGACATACTATAGTATGACTTTTTTTAAATCGGATATTTTTTGACATACTGCAATTTGGCTTTTTACAACATTTAAACACAAATTATGCTATAAATCCAGTCAACATAACATAATAAGGTATTTATATCACGTTTTAGACGTTTTAATTTTTTGACTTTTTCGACATAGTATAGTATGATTTTTTTTAAATCGGATATTTTTAGACATACTATAATTTGGCGTTTTTACAACATTTAAACACAAGTTATGCTATAAATCAATTCTACATACCATAATAAGGCATTTTTATCACTTTTTTGACATTTTAATTTTTTGACATTTTTTGACTTTTTCGACATACTGTAGTATGACTTTTTATTTAAATCGGATATTTTTTGACTTACTATAATTTGGCTTTTGAAAAATTTAAACACAAATTATGCTATAAATCCATTCAACATACCATAATAAGGTATTTTTATCACTTTTTAAACAGATACATTTTTTGACATTTTTTTACTTTTTCGACATACTATAGTATGACTTTTTTTTTTAAATCAGATATGTTTTGACATACTATAATTTGGCTTTTTTTTACAACATTTGAACACAAATTATGCTCTAAATCCATTCAACATACCATAATAAGGCATATTTATCACTTTTTAGACATTTTAATTTTTTTGACTTTTTCGACATACTATAGTATGACTTTTTTTTAAATCGGATATTTTTTTGACATCCTATAATTTGGCTTTTTTACAACATTTAAACACAAATTATGCTATAAATCCGTTGACCATACCATAATAAGTCATTTTGATCACTTTTTAGACATTTTAATTTTTTGACTTCTTCGACATACTATTATTTGTTTTTAAATAACATTTTTTATGTGTCACCATTATACTACTGTTTGCCTCAGTGTGTTTTTTTCACTTGTCTTGTCTTCCTGATGCTGATGGACAGGTACTTCGGTGATTGTGCACACCTGCATGAGGCTGTGGGCGGGGCCTATATAAGCTGCTCACTCTCTTCTTTTTCCTCAGCTCCATGATTGTCAAGCTCCAGCTTTTGCTGTTTTTTGTTCTTTACTTGATCATAAATAAATCATCTCTTTTATTTTGCATTCAAGCTGGTGTTGTGTCTCTCATTACGTTGCGACTCTGAATCGGTCAAAACTATTTAAACACAAATTATGCTGTGAATCCATTCAACATACCACAATAAGACATATTTATCACTTTGTAGACTTTTTGGTGTTTTCATTTTTTTTTTTAAACTTTTTTGACATACTATAATATGACTTTTTTTTTAAGCACATATTTTTTGACACACAACAAGATATCTTTATTGTCACCGTACAAGTACAATGAAATACTGTTGGAGCAAACCTACAGAGGCCTGATATAAAATAAAATAACATGACTATACAAATATACAGAGACAATGTACGAGACAAAATGTATAAATAGGAAGTAGTGTAATATAAAAGACAATATGCATTGTATTGAATTACCATAAATTGAAAGTAACATGTGCTGAGTAGATTGTATTACACATAATCGATAAGGATATGGATATTGATCAGTAACAAATAATGCAATATAAAAGACAGTATTTAGTGAATAAAAATACAATAAATTTAAGTGACATGCTGGGTGAAATTTAAAGTATACTGGGCTTGGTTTGTTATTTCAAGAGTTCTTGGTGATGGTGATGGTTCCTGGGCCTACGGGGCCACTTCAGTATGTCTAAAAGTCAAAAATGTCAAAAAATGTATCTGTTTAAAAAGTGATAAAAATGTGTTATTATGGCATGTTGAATGGATTTATAGCGTAATTTGTATTTAAATGTTGTAAAAAAGCCAAATTATAGTATGTCAAAAAATATCAGATTTTTAAAAAAGTCATACTATAGTATGTCGAAAAAGTCAAAAAATGTCAAAAAATTAAAATGTCTAAAAAGTGATAAAAATGCCTTATTATGGTATGTCTGATGTATTTATAGCATAATTTGTGTTGAAATGTTGTAAAAAAGCCAAATTATGGTATGTCAAAAAATATCCGCTTAAAAAAAAAGTCATACTATAGTATGTCGAAAAAGTAAAAAAAAGTCAAAAAATGTATCTGTTTAAAAAGTGATAAAAATACCTTATTATGGTATGTTGAATGGATTTATAGCATAATTTGTGTTTAAATTTTTCAAAAAAGCCAAATTATAGTATGTCAAAACATATCTGATTAAAAAAAAAAAGTCATACTATAGTATGGCGAAAAAGTCAAAAAATGTCAAAAAATTAAAATGTCTAAAAAGTGATAAAAATGCCTTATTATGGTATGTTGAATGGATTTATAGCATAACTTGTGTTTAAATGTTGTAAAAAAGCCAAATTATAGTTTGTCAAAAAACATCCGTTTTAAAAAAAAGTCATACTATAGTATGTCGAAAAAGTCAAAAAATGTCAAAAAATTAAAATGTCTAAAAAGTGATAAAAATGCCTTATTATGGTATGTCTGATGTATTTGTAGCATAATTTGTGTTGAAATGTTGTAAAAAGCCAAATTATAGTATGTCAAAAAATATCAGATTTTAAAAAATAGTCATACTATAGTATGTCGAAAAAGTCAAAAAATGTCAAAAAATTTAAATGTCTAAAAAGTGATAAAAATGCCTTATTATGGTATGTTGAGCAGATTTATAGCATAATTTGTGTTTAAGTGTTGTAAAAAGCCAAATTATAGTATGTCAAAAAATATCCGATTTAAATAAAAAGTCATACTACAGTATGTCGAAAAAGTCAAAAAATGTCAAAAAATGAAAATGTCTAAAAAGTGATAAAAATACCTTATTATGGTATGTTGAACGGATTTATAGCATAATTTGTGTTTCAATGTTGTAAAAAAGCCAAATAACAGTATGCCAAAAATACCTGCTTTTAAAAAAAGTCATACTATAGTATGTCGAAAAAGTCAAAAAAAATTAACATGTCTAAAAAGTGATAAATATGCCTTATTATGGTATGTTGAATGGATTTATAACATAATTTGTGTTTAAATGTTGTAAAAAAAAAAACAAATAATAGTATGTCAAAAAAATATCTGATTTAAAAAGTCATACTATAGTATGTCGAAAAAGTCAAAAAATGTCAAAAAATTAAAATGTCTAAAAGTGAGAAAAATGCCTTATTATGGTATGTTGAATGGATTTATAGCATAATTTGTGTTTAAATGTTGTAAAAAAAAACAAATTATAGTATGTCAAAAAAATATCTGATTTAAAAAGTCATACTATAGTATGTCGAAAAAGTCAAAAAAATTAAAATGTCTAAAAAGTGATAAAAATGCCTTATTATGGTATGTTGAATGGATTTATAGCATAATTTGTGTTTAAACCAAATTATAGTATGTCAAAACATATCTGATTTAAAAAAAAGTCATACTATAGTATGTCGAAAAAGTCAAAAAATGTCAAAAAATGTATCTGTTTAAAAAGTGATGAAAATGTGTTATTATGGCATGTTGAATGGATTTATAGCGTAATTTGTATTTAAATGTTGTAAAAAAGCCAAATTATAGTATGTCAAAAAATATCAGATTTTAAAAAAAGTCATACTATAGTATGTCGAAAAAGTCAAAAAATGTCAAAAAATTAAAATGTCTAAAAAGTGATAAAAATGCCTTATTATGGTATGTCTGATGTATTTATAGCATAATTTGTGTTGAAATGTTGTAAAAAAGCCAAATTATGGTATGTCAAAAAATATCCGCTTAAAAAAAAAGTCATACTATAGTATGTCGAAAACGTCAAAAAATGTCAAAAAATTAAAATGTCTAAAAAGTGATAAAAATGCCTTATTATGGTATGTCTGATGTATTTATAGCATAATTTGTGTTGAAATGTTGTAAAAAAAGCCAAATTATAGTATGTCAAAACATATCTGATTTAAAAAAAAAGTCATACTATAGTATGTCGAAAAAGTCAAAAAATGTCAAAAAATTAAAATGTTTAAAAAGTGATGAAAATGCGTTATTATGGTATGTTGAATGGATTTATAGCATAATTTGTGTTTAAATTTTTTAAAAAAGCCAAATTATAGTATGTCAAAAAATATCTGATTTAAACAAAAGGTCATACTATAGTATGGCGAAAAAGTAAAAAAATGTCAAAAAATGTAAATCTTTAAAAAGTGATACAAATGCCTTATTATGGTGTGTTGAATGGATTCATAGCATAATTTGTTTAAATGTTCTAAAAAAGCCAAATTATAATATGTCAAAAAATATCCGGTTTAAAAAAAAAGTCATACTATAGTATGTCGAAAAAGTCAAAAAATGCAAAAAAATTAAAATGTCTTAAAAGTGATAAAAATGCTTTATTATGGTATGTTGAATGGATTTATAGCATAATTTGTGTTTAAATGTTGTAAAAAAGCCAAATTATAGTTTGTCAAAAAATATCTGCTTTAAAAAAAAAGTCATACTATAGTATGTCGAAAAAGTCAAAACATGTAAAAAAAATATAAATGTCTAAAAAGTGATAAAAATGCGTTATTATTGTATGTTGAATGGATTTATAGCATAATTTTTGCTTAAATGTTGTAAAAAAGCCAAATTATAGTATGTCAAAAAATATCTGATTTAAAAAAAGTCATACTATAGTATGTCGAAAAAGTCAAAAAATGTCAAAAAATTAAAATGTTTAAAAAGTGATAAAAATGCCTTATTATGGTATGTTGAATGGATTTATAGCATAACTTGTGTTTAAATGTTGTAAAAATGCCAAATTATAGTATGTCAAAAAATATCCGCTTTAAAAAAAAGTCATACTATAGTATGTCGAAAAAGTCAAAAAATGTCAAAAAATTAAAATGTCTAAAAAGTGATAAAAATGCCTTATTATGGTATGTCTGATGTATTTATAGCATAATTTGTGTTGAAATGTTGTAAAAAAAAGCCAAATTATAGTATGTCAAAACATATCTGATTTAAAAAAAAAGTCATACTATAGTATGTCGAAAAAGTCCAAAAATGTCAAAAAATTAAAATGTCTAAAAAGTGATAAAAATGGGTTATTATGGTATGTTGAATGGATTCATAGCATAATTTATGTTTAAGTTTTTCAAAAAAGCCAAATTTTGGTATGTCAAAACATATCTGATTAAAAAAAAAAGTCATACTATAGTATGGCGAAAAAGTCAAAAAATTAAAATGTTTAAAAAGTGATAAAAATTCCTTATTATGGTATATTGAATGGATTTATAGCATAATTTGTGTTGAAATGTTGTAAAAAAGCCAAATTATAGTATGTCAAAAAAAAAAATCAAATTTAAACAAAAGTCAAACTATAGTAAGTCGAAAAAGTCAACAAATGTCAAAAAATTAAAATGTTTAAAAAGTGATAAAAATGCCTTATTATGGTATGTTGAATGGATTTATAGCATCATTTGTTTAAATGTTGTAAAAAAGCCAAATTATGGTCTGTCAAAAAATATCCACTTAAAAAAATAATCATACTATAGTATGTCGAAAAAGTCCAAAAATGTAAAAAAATTTAAATATGTAAAAAGTATTAAAAATGCCTTATTATGGTATGTTGAATGGATTTATAGCATAATTTGTGTTTCAATGTTGTTAAAAAGCCAAATTATGGTACGTCAAAAAACTTGCGATTTTAAAAAAAAGTCATACTATAGTATGTCGAAAAAGTAAAAAAAATGTCAAAAAATTAAAATGTGTAAAAAGTGATAAAAATGCTTTATTATGGTATGTTGAATGGATTTATAGCATAATTTGTGTTGAAATGTTGTAAAAAAAGCCAAATTATAGTATGTCAAAACATATCTGATTTAAAAAAAAAGTCATACTATAGTATGTCAAAAAAGTCAAAAAATGTCAAAAAATTAAAATGTTTAAAAAGTGATGAAAATGCGTTATTATGGTATGTTGAATGGATTTATAGCATAATTTGTGTTTAAATTTTTTAAAAAAGCCAAATTATAGTATGTCAAAAAATATCTGATTTAAACAAAAGGTCATACTATAGTATGGCGAAAAAGTAAAAAAAATGTCAAAAAATGTAAATCTTTAAAAAGTGATAAAAATGCCTTATTATGGTATGTTGAATGGATTCATAGCATAATTTGTTTAAATGTTCTAAAAAAGCCAAATTATAATATGTCAAAAAATATCCGGTTTGAAAAAAAAGTCATACTATAGTATGTCGAAAAAGTCAAAAAATGTAAAAAAATTTAAATGTTTAAAAAGTGATGAAAATGTGTTATTATGGTATGTTGGATGGATTTATAGCATAATTTGTGTTTAAATGTTGTAAAAAAGCCAAATTATGGTCTGTCAAAAAATAGCCGCTTAAAAAAATAATCATACTATAGTATGTCGAAAAAGTCCAAAAATGTAAAAAAATTTAAATGTGTAAAAAGTATTAAAAATGCCTTATTATGGTATGTTGAATGGATTTATAGCATAATTTGTTTCAATGTTGTTAAAAAGCCAAATTATGGTACGTCAAAAAACTTGAGATTTTAAAAAAAAGTCATACTATAGTATGTCGAAAAAGTAAAAAAATGTCAAAAAATTAAAATGTCTAAAAAGTGATAAAAATGCCATATTATGGTATGTTGAATGGATTTATAGCATAATTTGTGTTTAAATGTTTTTTTTAAAAAAGCCAAATTATAGTTTGTCAAAAAATATCCGCTTTAAAAAAAAAGTCATACTATAGTATGTCAAAAGTTAAAAAGTCAAAAATTAAAATGATTAAATAGTGATGAAAATGCGTTATTATGGTATGTTGAATGGATTTATAGCATAATTTGTGTTTAAATTTTTTAAAAAAGCCAAATTATAGTATGTCAAAAAATATCTGATTTAAACAAAAGGTCATACTATAGTATGGCGAAAAAGTAAAAAAGTCAAAAATGTAAATCTTTAAAAAGTGATAAATATGCCTTAACATGGTATGTTGAATGGATTTATAGCATAATTTGTGTTTAAATGTTGTAAAAAAGCCAAATTATAGTTTGTCAAAAAATATAAGATTTTAAAAAAAGTCATACTATAATATGGCAAAAAAGTCAAAAAATGTCAAAAAATTTAAATGTCTAAAAAGTGATAAAAATGCCTTATTATGGTATGTTGACTGGATTTATAGCATAATTTGTTAAATGTTGTAAAAAAAAAAAGGCAAATTATGGTATGTGAAAAAATATCCGCTTAAAAAAAAAGTCATACTATAGTATGTCGAAAAAGTCAAAAAATGTAAAAAAATTAAAATGTTTAAAAAGTGATAAAAATGCGTTATTATGGTATGTTGAATGGATTTATAGCATAATTTGTGTTTAAATGTTTTAAAAAAGCCAAATTATAGTATGTCAAAACATAGCAGCTTTAAAAAAAAGTCATACTATAGTATGTCGAAAAAGTCAAAAAAAGTCAAAAAATTAAAATGTCTAAAAAGTGATAAAAATGCGTTATTATTGTATGTTGAATGGATTTATAGCATAATTTGTGTTTAAATGTTGTAAAAAAAATCCAAATTATAGTATGTCAAAAAATATCTGCTTTAAAAAAAGTCATACTATAGTATGTCGAAAAAGTCAAAAAAGTCAAAAATTAAAATCTTTAAAAAGTGATAAATATGCTTTAACATGGTATGTTGAATGGATTTATAGCATAATTTGTGTTTAAATGTTGTAAAAAAGCCAAATTATAGTTTGTCAAAAAATATAAGATTTTAAAAAAAGTCATACTATAATATGGCAAAAAAGTCAAAAAATGTCAAAAAATTTAAATGTCTAAAAAGTGATAAAAATGCCTTATTATGGTATGTTGACTGGATTTATAGCATAATTTATGTTAAATGTTGTAAAAAAAAAAGCCAAAGTATGGTACGTCAAAAAATATCCGCTTAAAAAAATAATCATACTATAGTATGTCGAAAAAGTCAAAAAATGTCAAAAAATTAAAATGTTTAAAAAGTGATAAAAATGCGTAATTATGGTATGTTGAATGGATTTATAGCTTAATTTGTGTTTAAATGTTTTAAAAAAGCCAAATTATAGTATGTCAAAACATAGCAGCTTTAAAAAAAAGTCATACTATAGTATGTCGAAAAAGTCAAAAAAAGTCAAAAAATTAAAATGTCTAAAAAGTGATAAAAATGCGTTATTATGGTATGTTGAATGGATTTATAGCATAATTTGTGTTGAAATGTTTTAAAAAAGCCAAATTATGGTATGTCAAAAAATATCTGATTTAAAAAAAGTCATACTATAGTATGTCGAAAAAGTCAAAAATGTCAAAAAATTAAAATGTCTAAAAAGTGATCAAAATGCCTTATTATGGTATGTTGAGTGGATTTATAGCATAATTTGTGTTTAAAAGTTGTAAAAAAACACATTATAGTATGTATTTTTTCAACTTTTAATAATGTTTTACATAATTCTTTTCATGTTGATGTAAAATATTTAGACATTTTCTTGCAGGATGAAGAAGAAGAAGTGTGGAGAACTGAGTGGACCGACAACACGCTCTGCGCTGATCTTCAGGATACTTTATTTTCACATTTCTATCAGACCTTCTGTACATTAATACAGGGGACAATGTAAAATGATAAGATGATGTTATTGTCAACAAACTAAATGAAGAGACTAAAACCAACAATGTGAACGTCTGTCTCTAAATACCCTCCAGCTTCCCTGCTCTGTGAGGGGCCCTCAACCCCACACCTGATAGGTCCTTGTGAAGACATGAGCCTTAAAAAAACGGTCACAAAAACATTGTTTAATTAAAAAAAGGGCTCAGTAACCTCCTCAAACTGGACTAAATAAAAGGCACAGAGGAAGAAGGTGGATCAGGCTGTGAGTAGGATTACTTCATTGTAGGTTTTGTTCTCTTCATGGCTTTATTTTTAAAGATTTTCTTGGGCTCCAGCCTTTATTTGACAGAAATAGTGATCATCCTGAAAGGCTGACTCTGCTTTGGTACTTGGGGCCCCTGCTCTCCCAGGTGAGTTAACCAGGGGCCCCTTCATGAACTTATTTAACCTTTAACAGCTGGTTACAACATGTGACTTGGTACCCAGCCATTCTTTCTCATCAGGCTTTAAGATGCTCTCATGGCTGTGATGTAATGAGTGTTTGGTCCTGGTTGATGTTTGTGGGACTCAGTCTGCAGTAATTCCTTCATCTGTGCTCGTCCTCCTTATTTTTGCTGCTTCAGTCCGAGCTGCTGCTCAGCCTCCACACGGAGTTTATTCTTCTGGATCTGAAAGACGACACAGAAAAATCAGCTGAAGGGGAACAGTTCAACTGTGTGAGGCGTCATTAAACAAGATTTCTGAAAATTAAAATGAATTATTTTTTTGTCATATTTTTCAACATATACAATGACTATTAAGGTAACACTGTTCTATGACTGTTTCTGTGACTTTTTGTGACATATGACTTTTTTTTTTTTTTTTTTATAAAATGTTCAACATGCTGCACTATTGTATTTTTTTCTACATAATATACTATGTTCATTAATGAAATACTGTGTTGACTGTTTTAATTTTTTTACAATCTTTTTACAATTTTATAATCTTATTTTTTCCCCAAATTGTCAACATGCTATATTATGACTTTTTCATGATATTTTTCAACATTATAAGCTGTGATTGTTCATGGAATAATATACTTCAAATGTTTTAATTACTTTTTAAACATTTTACAACGTGACTTTTTTTCCCCAAAAATTCTCAACATACTATACTGTGTTTTTTTCAAGACATTTCCAGCAAGCTATATTTTGACTTTTTTATTTTTTTGACATAATATACTATGATTATTCATGAAATACTATATGTTGACTGTTTTAATTATTTTTAAAAATATTTTTCAATATTATTTTTTCAAAAAAATCCAACATGCTACACTATACTTTGTCTGTTTTAATTATGTTTTAAAAAAAAATCTGTACAATATTATTTTTTCTAAAAATTTCAACATACTATGACTATTTTTTCATGAAATTTTAAACAAGCTATAATACATAATATACTACAATAATTCATGGAATACTATACTGAGTATTTTATTTTTTAACATTTTAACAATATACTTTTTTAAAATAATTTTGACATTTTTTGACATGCTATACTATGAGTTTTTTTTATTAAAGTTTCAACATGCTATATTATGACTTTTTTTTTATATTTTTTTGACATAACACTGTATACTGTGATTATTCATGGAATAATATACTTTGAGATTTTAAATATGTTACAATATGATTCTGTTGAGCATTTTCTTACATGCTCTGAGTGTTAATGGTACACCACTGCTGCATACCTGAATACACTGTTCTAGCTCTTACCTTTCCAGTAATGGTGAGCGGGTAGCTGGTCACAAACAGTACGTAGGTAGGGATCTTGAAGTGAGCGATCTGAGTAGAAGAGATGAAGCACATTCTTTCAAAACATGTTTGACTCGAAGAAAACAAAATTTACAGCTCATTATGAATTATTAAAAAGTCAACTGGGCCTGTCACCTGTCCTTTGCAGAAAGCTTTGATTTCTTCTTCGGTGCAGTCCACTCCATCCACCAGTTTTATACAGGCACAGACCTCTTCACCCATACGGGGGTCCTCCACTCCGACCACCTGACGACAAACAGAGAAGAACATGAAGCTCTGCAGCAAGAGGAAAAACACAAAGGTAACGATCACATCCTGACACGTTTAAGACAGTCATCTGAGCTCACCTGTGCCTCCTTGACTTTGGGGTGTGTGTGCAGGAACTGTTCGATCTCCGCCGGGTAAATGTTCTCTCCTCCTCTGATGATCATGTCTTTAATCCTGCCCTCGATTCGGCAGTAGCTGTAGGCGTCCATGCTGCCAATGTCTCTGCAGGAAAATATTTCAACATTAAAAAAACCAAACTATTTAAAATATGTCTCATACACATATTTACACTCTTAAGTCATATTTTCTTTTAACATTTTACAATATGACTTTTTTCCAGAAATGTTCTACATACTAAAATCTGTTTTCTTCATGATATTTTCAACATGCTACGCTATGATTTTTTAAGACACATTATACCATAACTATTCATGGAATACTATATTTTGAAAAAACTCTACTCTGTCTACTATAACCTTACTGCTCGAATTAATTTTTAAAATATTTTACAATATTATTTTTTTCAAAAATTTCAGACATACTATGACTTTTTTCCACATGCTATATTATGACTTATTTTTTATATAATTTTATGACATACTATGCCTGCTCATGGAATGACTCTGCAGGAAAAAAAAACAGGAAAACCAAAAAAAAATACTTTTCATTTTTAAAATATGTTCCTGACACACTTTTTTCATACCTTCTTTTAATGTTTTACAATATTACTTTTTCCAAAAATGTTCAACATACTACACTGTGACATTTTTTTTTCAAAAACATAATTAACTTTGTTTCTTAAATATTTTCCTGTGGTTCTCTCACACTCATATTTACTCTTCTTGATGCTTTGTGCAGGATAGATATTGACTTTCCACTCACCCAGTTTTGTACCAGCCGTCTTTAGTGATGCACTCTTGTGTCTTGGCTTCGTCGCCCCAGTAACCCGGCATCACGCAGTAGCCTCTGATCATGATCTCCCCCACTGTCTCCAGAGGCTGCACCTTTCCTGTCGTAGGGTTCACGATCTTAGCCTGAGCAGCAGCAGATCATACATCAGTTATTTATAACACAAAGTTAATTATAACATGAAAATACCTGTTTAATAAAACATAATATAATTCTATTGTGTCAGGATCAGAGTTAAATAAACTCTAAACTGCACAGTAACTCCTGGCTGGTAGATACACAAGTGCAGTAAAAAGTACTGAGATGCCGTATAAAGTAATAAATTTAATAACAACATAAATACTCAAGTACCTCAAACGTGCAGTGAAGTACAGTACTTGTATTTTAATTTTGTTGAATGTGCAGGTTATTGTTTCTTGACATGTAATAATGTATTTCTGCATCATGTCTTCATGTTGGAGCACCTCTATGTGGTCCATGATGTAGCCGACGGTCTCCGTCTTCCTCTCCAGGTTGTCGGTCGGGGAGGCGCAGAACGTCACGGGGCTGTTCTCCGTGGTGCCGTAACCGATCTGTCAAACACACAAACAGGAAGTGGTTCTATGTTTTGACATAAAATATTGTGATTATTCATGGAATACTATACTTTGACTGCTTTATTTACTTTTTCACAACATGACTTTTTCCCCAAAAAAATATGATTCCTTGACTATTTTAATTAATTTTTAATTAAACTAATTTTTAAATAATTCTTTTTAATATTTTACAATATAATTTTTTTTCCAAAAATTTTGACATACTATACTATGACTTTTTTCATGAAATTTTCCACATGCTACATTATGACTTTTTTATGATTTTTGTTTTACATAATATACTATAATCATTCATGGAACACTATACTTTGATTGTTTTAATTACTATGACTTAATATCATATTGATATCTTGCAGGAAAACATAACTAAACCCAATTTACCTTTAGTTTTTTAAAATATGTTCCTTTGGTTGTCTCACACACATACTGAGTTCAATGTTTCTGTGCAAATTAAAGGCTGATATTGACACTGCAGACGGAGCTTTTACAAGATAAATACAATAGACTGGGACAATTCTTAACATGAGAGGACCAGATCAAATGATAATAAATGATTTGTCTTAAGATGTTTCCTGAAAGTGTTAAAAAGACGATTTTAACATAAGAACTCAATAAGAAAAACACTGATGAAGCTCACCATTCAGATAAATGTTTATATGATATATTAAATTTTGCTTATATTTATATTTTATTTTATAAATAACAGAAACAAAACAAAATCAAATTGCAATTAAAATAAAACACCAACTAGAATTACTAGAAGCCTTTAAACACAGATGGACTGGCTCAACTCAAAATCCAACATTTTAAAAAAATCTAAGCAAACTTATCAGTAATCAATACCAAGATAGTTAATATAACAAAACATGATAACATAAGATAAATAATCTGTTTTGTTTGACCAACAGAGCAGCATCCAGATGTTTTAAGTTCACAGTGATATAAAACAGAACATCTTCCTATAATAATATTTATTCATGTTTATTATAATGTACTTACTACAACAACTACTCGATTACTGAAGTTGCTGATTACATTTCTGAGTACTGAGTCCTCATTTCAGCTCCATGTTTACTCAACTACTCTACTTTCTGCATCCATTCAGCAGAAATAAAAATACCTTCAGATTGAAGACAAACAGGAGCTGCAGGACATTTTAGAGGAGAGAACCAAACCTGGAAAATCAGGGAGGGGTCCATCTTCCCAATAAAATGTTAGATTTGTTAAGTAAACTCTAGATTCCTTTTCTCCTGGGTGGGTTCATCCACCTGAAGCCAACAAAGCAAAACCAAACCTTCCTTTCCTATTAAAAGCAGGTGTAATGAATACCTGGAGCTTTGTTCTGACTTCTTCTGGTTCAAATTCATTTTTTTTGACAGACTTTGAAAAATCTGTTGAAACCTGAGAGCATCGATCACCTTAACAGCTCACAGCTTGGACTGAAAAAGACCTTTACATAAGAGCACGCAGGAATGTAAAGTGGCATCTAAAACTTAAACCTTTGTACCTCTCATTGTTATGACCTGAAACAGCATCTGGAGAGTATTATGGGTTATAAAACAGCTGCACAGGAGTGGCTCCTTTTCCTGCCACCGCAGACGAAAAACAATGGCAGCGTCTGGGAGCCTGACCCGCCACGTTGTTCGACGTTTACCTGCAGACTAAAGCTTTCCTCACAGACGGCGGATTATCGAACGTCCGTCTATGTTCTGCATAAGAGAAGCCGACGTCGTCTTCCTGCTCGTTCAGGGTTAAACTCTCACAGACACTTGACTTCCTCTTGCAAACCTCTCACCCTAACATCCTGGCAAGCCCTCCTGGTTTTTTCCCTCCAGTAAATGTTATAAATAGAGCTGTGTGCTCCGTTGACCGGCCGTCCTCCTCCACTCACTCACCTTTTCACTCCTTCTCTCTCAACACAAACACTCCAGAGATCCTCTCTGCTTCATCCAGCAGGCCTCTTTCTGCTTCTTCTGCTCAAAGTCTGGACACTCTGACCGAGCGAACCAGCTCGTCAGCATGCGTTGTGTGAGCTGGTTGTTGCTGGGGACCTGCCTCCTGGTCCTGGGCCCCGCGGTGCAGGGGGCCCCGGGCCAGTGCCCCAGCCTGTGCCACTGCCACGGCGACCTCCAGCACGTCATCTGCGACAGCGTCGGGCTGAAGAGGATCCCCCGGGTGTCGGAGGTGACCCGTCTGCTGAATCTGCAGAGGAACAACCTGGGCAGCATCCCCACCGGCGCCTTCAGTGAAAGCAAGGGGCTCATCTCTCTGCACATGCAGCACTGCCAGCTCCGAGAGATCGGCTCCCAGGCCTTCAAGGGGCTGAAGAAGCTCATCTACCTCTACCTGTCCAACAACGAGATCAGCAGCATCAAGCCCGGCGCCTTCGAGGACCTGACCGAGCTCACCTACCTCTACCTAGATGGGAACCAGATCAGCGACCTCGCCAAGGGCATCTTCTCCCCCATGATCAACCTCTTCATCCTGCAGCTCAACGACAACAAGCTCCGGGAGTTGCGGCCGGGGACTTTTACGGGCGCCAAAGACTTGCGCTGGCTGCACATGAGCGGCAACGAGCTGACGACCCTGCAGCCGGGCTCTCTGGACGACGTGGAGAACCTGGCTATACTGCACCTGGACAGGAACAGGATGTCCACCTATCCCACCGCAGCAATGAGCAAACTGCGAGTGGTGGAGGAGCTCACGCTGGGGAGGAACCCCATGAGGAGCATCCCGGACGTGGCCTTCCAGAGCTTTGGGCGCTACATGGAGAAACTTTACCTGGACAACATGGGGCTGGAGAAGGTCAGTGTGCGAAAACAGAGAAAGCTCCTGCGGCTAAAAAGATGTTTTTAGATCAAAATAACACGCATCTTTTAGTGTTTAACAGCTTTTATCTGCTCCGAGTGTTTTCAGATTTCAAGAGAGAAAATCAAATTGAATTTAATCCTCAACATTCAATAAAATAGTTCAAATTCTTAACAGCATGTTCGTCTCATGAAAAGGCCTCTATGCTGTATACTGTGAGTCTGTAATATCTGTTTGTTTGTTTGTTTGTTTTGCTCTGGCAAACATCTGGACTGGAGTTCATCGTGCCAGCGTCCACACCCCTCTGTCTGCAGCCAACAGCCATTTTTCACACAGCTCACACTGAGGTTCATTAATTAATCCATTAATCAATCAATGCACCATTTTTTTTCATGATCAAATAATAATCCAAATCAATCCAATGTAGTCATGACGACAGTGTTGATTTTGGAGGATGGAGCTGAAACTTTGACAGGAAAATAATCACAACTATTATTATTACGATGATAATTTAAAATTGAAATGTCTTTCCTTAGGACGTTTTATATGACTGTAAACTGAAGTTTTGCACATGAGCTCTGGGAAACTGAGACACATTTTTTATTTAAGGAATAACTGATAAAGTCTCTTTTTAATAATTACACGGTAGTTTGGAGAATGACACTTTTTTTTTTTTTATTTTTATGTGAACTGAACTTTAAGATATGACCACTGCGACTTTATCTACTTTTTTATTATTTCATTTCCAGAAGGTCGGCTCCTTTTTACACCACTAATAAATGTGTAGCAGTTAAGTCAGGTTGGACACCAGTGCAGCGTTTTAATCTTTAGATATCAGAAACAGGAAACAGATGTTTCCACAGCAGATCGTACAGTTTGAGCTCTTTGCTGCACCGAGCTTCATTCTCACACATTCCTGAGAGCACATTAGCTTCATACTTGAGGTTAATCCAATATTTGAGACTACCTGTGCCACAGTATGGACTTATCCCAGAGGGGGAAACTGTGAAATAACAACCTGGACTGTATGAGATCCAGGTGGAAGCAGCAGGAGACGGCAAACGTTAAACCATCGTCCAGCCAAATACGGTTATTTTTAGAGTGTTTTTGTTTGCTGGACCCCGGCCAAGCATGTCCGAAGATAATTATTACTGTACACAGGTGTTATTTTCAGCACGGTGCCTTTTCTACCTTCACCTGGAGGGGAAGGTAAACAGGTCAGGAGGGGTGAGCAGGCCGGTAAATAGAGGCAGGGTGTTCCAGAGGTGCATGAACAGGAGTATTTTTAGCTTGAATGGACAATTGGGCTCTTTGCGAGCCTTCCTGGCAAAGAGGGAGACGACAGAGCGAGCGAAAACACCTCGGCCATGCTGGAAGTCGTCCATCTTCCATTGCTTGGAGATGGCAGACGTCCTCTTGTCGCTCCACAGTGGAAATTTCCAAACAGCCTCACAGAAAACAAGCCTTCAAAGCTCCTCTCTCATCCGCCCTCCTCTTCCTCTTCGCACCTCTCTGTAGCTTTTAGCACCCTAACAGATGAAGAAGAAGTGACTGTGTTTACATGAGCGCTGCTGAAGGAGGGAGGATGACAGGAGGCTTTCATCGGCCTGCAGCGATCAAACCGACACAAGGAGTGAACCATGTTTTTATCAACGACTTCATCTCTAAACGTCAACATCAAACCCCAAACTGCTGCTGACGGCCAGCATCTTCATGTGTGAACATTACATGTCTTTGTCTTCTTCTAGTTCTCTGACGGTGCGTTCACTGGAGTGACGGCGGTCAAGACACTGAACCTGGAGAACAACAAGCTGAGGATCCTTCCCAAAAGCCTCGATTACGGCACCATCACCAACCTCACCCTCTCCAACAACCCGTGGAGCTGCACCTGCCAGCTAGCGCCACTGCGCAGGTGAGAGCCACGCCGGCAGCTCAGCCAGGCTGCACGACGCCTCGAACAGCTCAGACCTCTGCTTTCTGCCCACAGGTGGATGGACTCCAGCCGCAACCGTCCGGACGCAGTGTGTGCATCTCCACCTCAGCAGAAAGGAAAGCAAGTGAGAGACAGCAGCGCCTTCAGCGGCTGCAGAGTGAAGCCCAAGAGAGCTAAGAAGGGCGCTCGCCACTGAGAGTGCAGCCGTACAGGTAACAGGTAACGCCGAACACTTCCATCTACAACTGACCTGAGCAGAGAGCCAAGGGTTAGGATGAGTTTGGGAAATATGCTTATTTTTTATGAGAGTTAGATAAGATAAGATAAGATAAGATAAGTCTGTGTAGGTTCTCAGTCATCCAAGTTGAGGTAAACCAAAAAGAGCAAAAAAGATTCAACTGGACTTGCTTAAGTTTTTTATTATTATTGTTATTTTTGTTATTAGTATTATTTAAAAAAAACCTTAAGCTAGTCCAGTTGACTCTTTTTTGCTCTTTTTTATAAGATAAGTTAAGATAAACTACAACGAGGGCCGATAAAAAATAAGAACATCAGTAAAAAAAAATCTAAATAAGGAACAACAAAGTGGAAAAAATAAGTCATTCTACAAACAACATTAGTAAAGAAAATAAGTGGACAAAATTAAAATAACGACAGCGTTAGATTAGCTTTCTAGCTGTTTCCCCGTGTCCAGTCTTTATGCTATGCTCAGCTAAGCTAAGCTAAGCTAAGCTAAGCTAACGTCTCCTGGTATCATTTAACTCTCAGTGAAAAAAGTGACTATTTAGGACTTTGCTGTATTTGTTGAGTCCAACACTAGGAGAGGATAAAAACAGGAAACAAGTCTGACCTTTCGGAAAAGTCACATACTTTGACTTTTTGCCAAATACCCAGAAGCCTTTGTGTCCCTCACTATGGCCTCTCTTTAAGTCTCAAATCACAGGTTTCCAGCTGGATTCCAGCACAATGTTACTCTGGATTCAGACGTTGCCGCATGAGGTCTGAGTTGGTTTTGGAGCGGCCCTCAGGCTTGGCATGCTTTTATTTTTCACTCCCAGCTCTCCAACCTCAGAACTCTCCGTCCCCGTCTGAACTTTTCCACACTGGCCCTGGGGTCCAGCACACCCAGGCCAGGTCACGGCGTCTCTTTCTGGGGGACAGGACTGTTGGATCTGGCTGCTGATTGTTGTGTTTTCCACAGGAGGAGGAGCCCGTCCAGGTGACCGGCTGCATGCTAACGTCTGCTCACCTGCCACAGTATCATCACTAGAGTAAATTCACAGACAAACACACCGAGCGCTCCTTTTCCTTCATTTATATCAAAGATGAGACTGAAGCGTGGAGTGGAAACATGCAGCGTTCAGGCACCCGCCAAAATAAAGGATGCAAAAATCAAATGTTTCCTCTTCAGGATAATTTTCTCTTCTGATGTCTTGATTAACACGGAAATAATGCAAACTACAAGCAAATTATTTTAAAGGCCATTTTACAAAATAAGTTCATTCATCTGTTTTTTTTTCAGTTATATAAAAAATATCATTACTGTTCAGATAGCAGCCAGTAACGCTCATTAATTAACACTAGGGGTCCCAGTACAGCTTTTTCACTTCCGATACAATATCGATATAGCAGACCATGAAAAATAACCTCAATAAATCCAATAAATATTTTTTTAAAAATTATATTTTTAAAGTGCAAAATAGCCACCAGTTTAACATAAACATAATAATATTATACAAGCAAATAAATTAAAAATACATTAAAAGACTGTGAAAAATAACCTAAATAAAGCCAATTAAAATAAAAAATATATATATTTTTAAAGTGCAAAATAACCACCAGCTTAACATAAACATAATAATATTATACAAGTGAATTAATTAAAAATGCATGAAAAGACTGTGAAAAATAACCTAAATAAAGCTAATTAAAATAAAAATATATATATATTTTGCGAAAAAAGTGCAAAATAACCATGTTTTTTGCTGATATGGGATCGGGACACCCCTAATAAACGGCCTATATTTTGATCTTTTGTATATCCATATAAAAAATGAAGGGAAGTCTTTAAAAGTCTAAAACACAATGAGCAGCGCAGCGTTGAAATACTGGACAGTAAAGTATCCTTAATTTTGGTGGCTACCTGTTCAAACAACGAAACAGTGGCTCCAAAAAGACAAAGAGGCAGAGAAAGACAATTAAAACGTCCTCCAGCTGCCACATCAACACACTCGCTTATCCTCTTTTCTACTTTGTGACGTCAGTTTCACGCCCTCGCCGACCAGGAAACAAGTGAAGACGGGGAAAGGACAAACGTTTGAAGAAGACCGAGAAGTTTAAAACAAGACAACCGGACTTTGATTGACCTGATGAAGGTCAAACCAACAGATCACAACAATCTATAAAACTGGATTCAGCTGATTTGTGGCTAAAAAAAAGACGAATACGTTATCTGAGGTCATCTGTGCTTTAATGCTAAATCTTTGTGACATTTCAATGATTTAAATTTGTAAGAAAAAGTGAAGATTCTTGCTCATCGACTGTTTATGCATATCTAATGTATATTCAATATCTTTACGTTTCCATGACTTTTGGAAGTGGTGACAAAGTGCTCACATCCAGTAAACCTTTTACAAAACGAAGCCTTCCTTTTGTCTTTTACATACGGATTTTAACTAATATTAGCAGGGCAGCAGCACCAAAAATATCTTAGTAATCAGCAATACAGCGGTGGTAAACACCTGACACTGGGTGGAGGGATAATAGATTTATTAATCACTATATATTCACTTACTTATGAGATGCCTGGTTGAATCTCTTTAAGGTTTTGTCTCCCTCTGGTGTTTGAAAACTGACCTGTAAGTTACTTTCTAATCAGCTGTTTTTGTGAGATTATTGCATGATTCTTATACAATATGGAACACATTAATGTAGGGGTTAAAATTAATAAAATTAATACTTAATTAATATTTAATAAAATTCATTTCTTAAGAGGCTGCATCTCATTTCTATTATTTTTTTGTTATTTAAAAAAAAATAAATTCAGGACAGAATGAGAAAGTGTCTAGAATCTAAATAAAACTACATCAGCAAACATAAACCCAATAAAATCTTTCTGGAAACAAACTTAAAATGTTGACAAAATGAATAATAACTCTGAGCGAAGTTTAGAAATAATGATGAACACAGACAAAAACTACAGCCATTAGATATTAGTCATTAATATTTAAGAGCTCTAATATTTAATGCATTCATATAAATATTATTTAATACAGATGTAAAGTATGAGTCTAATTATTAATGATACTGTATATTTATTACAAATATTAAATATTAGTTTAATGATATTAATACAGATATTAAATATTAGTCACTAATATTAAATTATTACATTAAATATTAGTTTAATGCAGATATTAAATATTAGTTTAATTTATAATTAATAATAATATTACATTTTTAATGCATATAATTAGTCACTAATATTTAAGAGCTGTAAAATGATTACAGATATTAAATAGTAGTTTAATTAATATGAATACAGATATTAAATATTAGTCACTGATATTAAATAACTGCATTAAATATTAGTTTAATGCAGATGTAAAAAATATTAGTTGAACTGATTAATTAATAATAATATTATATATTTAATGCACATTAAATATTAGTCACAAATAATGTATTTGAGAGGTGTATTTGTATGAGTGACTCACGGTTATTTCCTTGACGCCCATCACAGAAATGACCTTCTTCACGACGTCTGGAGGACACGGGGAACCAGCCACGATGCCTACGACAAGAAAACAAACAAATAATATCAGAGACATTTCCAAAATTAAGGCGTTAAAATGATTTGAATGTTCAAATCTTTTGTCCCATCTATAAAAGCAGAATATCAGTCTTTTCCTCACCTGCTTCAACTGATGACAGGTCATATTTAGCTAAGCCCATCTGGCTGATCATATCAATGTACATGGTGGGGGTGCCGTAGATGAAGGTGCACCTGAGAGGGAAAATAAAAAACAAAAAGCATCTTAGCCGAAATAAACCTACAAAAATGTGCCTAGAATAAGCTTCTGGCACTACTTTAAAAAAATGTAATACTTTTTAAGACCTAAAGAATAAAAAATTTAAAACCCCAAAAAATCTCAGAATTTCTCTGGTAGAAAATAATAACTTTATTGTACGATCAATGTGGAGTTTTTGAGGCCGATGCTGATATCGATATGTAGCAGGAAAAAAAAATCTGATAACTGGTAAATTTATGGTAAATTTAAGACAATTTAAGACCTTAGTTACCTGTATTTTAATTTAAGACATTTTAAGGAACCACAGGAACCCTGATGAATATATATCTTTAATTTTCAAACTCAAAAACATTATATTTAATACAACAGCAGACGACTTTGCCAACTGGTTCCAGGAATATGAAAATGTATCAGTGAATCAACATGGAGACACTCCTTCAAATGAAAATCATCTTGAGGTAAACAGAGTAAATTTAAAGAAGTCGGTCTGCAGGGTTGATCATTTTTGAGAACAGGCCTTTTCACAGAGACTTTCTCTCAATATTCTCCTTTCGCTTCCCTAAATATGAAGCTGAAGTCGGCAGCTGAGCACAGCTGGACAAACACTGACTGCTGATAAAGTGACAGGATAAGCGGGGCCTCACATTCATTGTTCCTCTATTTCTCTATTTACACTATAAATATATGTATATAATGATACTTAATGCAGTCTATGTTTTTGACAGTAAAGCCACCATAAATAAATGTCCTACTGACCTTTTTCCTGTCAAACATTTTGACAAGTCAACGCAGGAAATCACAGCTTCCATTAATGGCTGTGTTCCATTTATGGTTTGGTGCTTTTCCACTACACAGTAACGGCACGGTGCGGTACAGTTTGGTGCTTTTCCATTACAACTGAGTACCTCCTCGGCGTGAGCGGAGTCGTCATAGGCAAACGCGAAACTGCCATGATGTCATTTACATGCGACAGATGAACACTACTATCACAAACTATGGAGGACGCTAAAGCGATCACGTATTTGTTGCTCACTCTGTGGCTTTTTGGCACACTGAGCGAAAGCGTTGTTTTCTCTGATGCCATTTTCTTTTTTTACTTGTGTAACAATAACAAAGCAGCCGGATTTAAAGATGGCGGGGTCGAGCTGTGTTTGGCTTTTACAGTCTAGTCGGACACTTCCAATGACGACACTCGTTGGCCAATCAGTGGAAGGCAGTCAGCTGACGTCACGTTTAGTCGTCTCGCTTGGAACCAGGGCTGAGGAGGTACGAAAAAAGTACCCAGTACCAGGTACTAGTGGAAACAACCGTGTAGAGCCGTGCCGTACCGTGCCATGCCTGAGGAAAAGCACCGTTAGTGAACCAGTTGGTCTGGTCTGACTGCCACAGCGACACTAAATGGATCAGAGCCATTGCAAATGTTATTCCTGCTGTTGTTGGGAAAACATCCAACAATGAACAATGGTGGCTCGCAGGACTGAATGACTCTGGATTTCTGTTACGGAACAAAACCTCTTATGAAATCTGAGAGCCCTCAGACCAGGTTTGAACCTTTGACCCCAAACTGGGACCAGACACAAGCTAAAGCACATTTCTCCACTCTGTAACCTTTCAGGACACGTCCTCTGCACAGTTTTAAGGAAGAGAAACTCATTACTGATCCGGACGTTTGAGTGCCGTCAATATATGGAGATACGAGCAACCATGTGACTCTGCATGGAAATACTTTAATTTCATTTCTATTTATTTATTTTGCTGCACAATTATCTCATAATAGATTTTTTTTTTTTTTAAAAATACAATATTTTGTCATTTACGAATGTGTCTCTTAATTCTGCGAGGCTCATCTCTATGCTTGATATGTGGTGAAAAATATGTTTTATTCAATTAATTTTCCACAATGAGGAGCTCTATGTTTTATTTCTTACACCTACAAATGTAAAGTACTCATTTTTTAGTACTCATTTTTTAGAAGCTGTGTTTTGTTTTATGGCTCCTTAAAAAATATTTTTTTGGTGGAGGAAGAGGCTAAATGGCAGTACACGCATTTAAGTGGAAAACTGTGATCTGCAGCTCAACACTTCACTTTTGATTATTTCATTTGAAATAAGCTTTAATCACAAAGTGACCCACCGTTCTTACCGGGCACCATAAGCAGGTTTAATCCTTTGTTACAGGATATTAAAGCTCACACAGCTCTTTGTTGCCTTTTTGAGACACAGGCATTCCTGTCTTTACCTTTCACGCTCCATGGCAGCTAAGTTGGCTTTTCCGTCGTATCCAGTGCTGGGGAACACCAGGGTGATGCCGTGCAGGGCCATGCACAAGCCACCACCCACAGAGCCGAAGCAGTGGTACAGAGGCACCGGCAGGCAGACACGAACGTGAGGCTGTGGGGCGAAAATCAAGAGACGAGAGGGTCAAAACAGTCCTGTTTCAATGCCAGGTCCACATAGAAATGAGGTTACGCTCTCTGGAAGGTAAAGCTCTCTCTCTACTTTTTGGGGCTCCATACTGGCTCTACAGATAAATTACTTCTGTAAACCCGTCACTGTTTTCCCCCTCAGGGATCAGTGATTTCATGAAACAGCAAATAAAAAATGGAGAAAACAGTTTAATTTGGGGACTATTTTCATGTGGTGCTCCAGTGATTGCCACAGGCTGCAGGGCAGTGGATTTGGATTTGAGACAAAATAAACATGGACAAGGATATCAGCAATGTCACCTAAGCTGTTTACATGACCGTTGGAAATGAATATTCCTCTTTATAGGCTGCAGGCGTTGATATACAAACTAAAGACTTAGTAAATACATTGACTGTTGGGTTTAGTCTCTGCGTGTACACCTATAAACCCAAAAAGACTCACCCTCCAGGTGAAGCCCACTCTTTTCCCAACAAAGTAGGCGTTGTTGACCATGTTGTGATGAGTCAAGGTGGCGCCCTTTGGAGTCCCCGTTGTTCCCTGGTAACACACATAATTATAGAAATTAATTACTGTATTTAGTTTAATGCAGGAAACACGTTGACGCAAACAGACAGTTATCTCTCACACGTGTTTCTGTATTTATAAATACGTCAAAATAGCTGCCGGTTAATCTTCCGTCCATTTTTTTTTCTTTATTTTAGTAGCTTAACTTAATTCTAATTAAGTTAAGATGAATTGTCGAAAATCTCTGTCAATGCAAGAGGTCAAAATGTGTGAAGTTGAAAGGCATTTTCATTATTGTAGCCAAATTATTGCCATATGTGTATCTCAGCCCGTGTGCATGTAATCCGATCTGAAATTTGTGAACGTGAAGACAAATCTGCAAATGTGTGTTCAGAACTTAGATTCGAAAATGTGCAAAAAATATCTGCAAATGCGTGCACTGATCTGTACGCGTGGATAAATCTGCAAGTCTGCGTATTAATGGCTGAAAAGTGCAGGAAATAGAGGACAGGTCATCAGTTCCAGCTCTCTATTAGCTGCAAGCGGCAGAGCTGCAAATGCGTAAACCATATTAGACCACGTCCTGCTGAACACTGCTATAACTGGACTAATCAAACTTTTATTAGATTATCCCAGAGAAGATAGGGATCCTCCTTCAGATTTGTGAAACCTATATTGTATTTGCAAAAATGCAAAAAGCCACATTTCACATATTTTTGATGTCTAGACCACTTTGGACCAGGTCTAGATCTGAAACAGCTCCTATTATCTCTGGAATAATCTAGTCCAGATTTGATAAATCTAAGAATAATAGTCAGACAAAGTCAGTGTTTGTTTTAAGTGACTCTGGACATCCTGTCATGAAGGAATGTAAACAAACAGCCAACATGACAGAACAGCTCCCTGACATTCCTCATAGGGATTGTTAGTGTTTCACTATGACAGACAGGAGTAAACCAATGTGCTGCACCTAAAAGAACCAATATCAGTTTAAATGTACGCCATATTAACAATATTTTATTAACAGGGAACTAAAGCTCTTCAAAGCCACCAGACTCCATTGACAAAAACAGTAATTTAAACTCACAGAACACATTACTCACTGTTTCACCTCTGCCTTGATCGGCTGGTCTATTTGTATTATTGTGTAACTTTGATCAAACCAAACCAACCCTTTGAAAGACAGATTAACACAAATAAACCAACCGATGGAGGCAGAGGAAGACCAGCAGCTCCTGTATTCTGTGAGGTAAAATTTCAGTTTTTTTCAAAGGAGTCTGGTGGATTTGAAGAGCTTTAAGTCCCCATAAAGAGCACAGTATAGCATACATTTAAACTGATATTGATTATTTTAGATGCAGGTGTGTTTCTACAGTAATGAAACACTGATTATGGGGAAGTAGCTCATAAAACCACACTGAGAAACATCATAATTACCCCTAGGAGGCATGTCAGAGAGCTGTTTGAAAGTCTATTCAGTCATGTTGGGTGTCTGAGAAACACCACAAACATCCATCTGTGTTACTTTGGTGTTTCAAAGGGTTATCATCAAATTCATCTCCTGTGGTCTGTGAGTTTAAATTACTGTCTTTGTCAATGGAGTCTGGTGGGTCTGAAGAGCTTTAATTCCCCAGAAACGGCATGGTGAAGTGGTGAAAATACTCTGAATATAGCGTACATGTTAACTGATACTCATTCTTTTAGGTGCAGGTCAACTCCATCTACTGTAGTAAACCATCAGCACACATGTGAAGTGTCGCTTTAAGGACAGGGGTAGTTATGAAAGAGTTACCGAAGTGAACTGGATGTTTATGGGGTCGTCAAAGGACAGCTTCTTCTGCAGATCCTGGAGCTGGTGTTCATACTGGCTGCTGCCGGCCTGCATCACGTCATCAAGATGGAGCATCCCCGGCTCACGCTTATCCAAAACGATCACAGAGCGGAGGTCTGGGAGTCTGAGGAGGAAAAAACACAAAGATATGGCTCAACTCCAGGTCACACTGACCCTCCAACTCTCTGTTAAAGTGGTCTGTTAGTCTTGTTTTTCTTTTCATGTGAAACAGAAATTGGGGGAACAACCTTTTTTCCTGTTATTGACTATGGAGATGTGTTGTATATGAATGCTTCTGCTAGATAGTGCCTCAATCATTGGTATGTATTCATTTATAAAACCATTCTGGGAATCATTCCATCCTATTTGTCTCATCTTTTAACAAAGAATCAAGGAAGTTACAATCTCCGTTCTATGGCTGTTTTGCAATTTCTTGTTCCTAAAGTACGAACTGAACTGGGCAAGAAAAGTTTTCAGCACCTGATTCCTGGAATAAATTACCAAACGTCAACTTAAAGCCCTTATTACACTGAACGAGATTAAAGCTGCCTTTAAAATGACTGCAGTCTACCTTGTCTGTGTGCACGTGTGTTATATGAGCAAGTTTTAATGCTGCAAATTTAATGTTTTATGTGGTGTTGCTGTTTTTGATGTAACTTTGCTGCTGCCCTCTATACCTGGTTAAATAAAGGCTAATAATAATAATAATAATAAATGTTACTGTTGAGTCCTTCTGTCTGCTGAGCTCCACTAATGAAAGGAGGCCGTGGAGGAAAAAATAAAAAGATATACATCAACTCCAGGTCACACTGACTCTTGGACTCTCTGTTAAAGTAGATAATGTTCAGTCCTTCTGTCCTGTTTAGCTCCACTAATCTTTCTGTGAATGTATAAAAGATCAGGAAGCCGTGAGGTCAAGAGGTCACATTTATCACATCCCAACAGCTCAAAACCGTTACCAGACTTCAAACTTTCACCTTCAGCGAACAAAGACAGCTCCCTCATACTTTCACCCAGAAACTCCATTCAACTTGCAAAACACAGCAAATTTACCTGACTACATCTTTATAATCATCATCATGTCATAAAACGTATGGTTTGTCCCTCAGATCGATTTATTCGGAGCATGGTAAATGTCAAAAATCTTATCATGGGTGTCTATTTTGTGCACTAGAGTGGGAGAACTACACACCTTCGTCCGAATATTTTTTTTTTTTAAATTGCGATTGTGAGGGCTACATTCACTCCACTGACATAACTTTTTCATCAAAATGTAGGGAAATTCATCCTGGTCGTAGAGATGTGTGTCTTATATCTGTGAGATTTATAGTTTTTGCTCCAAGATTGCATCCAATCACAGGCAGTGACCCTGCCTGTGATTGGATGTCAGCGCATGTGTGTCTTGTTATTATAAACACATATGTTTAATATTAACACTTAAATATATATCATCACAATAACAGTCTCACAATCATGCAAACTTTAGAAAAATACATACATTGATTTGGCGCTTACCTATATAATAAATATATAAGGAGTAAACGATTATAATTGTCACATTTAAATTTTAAGTCACATTTTCCCAAATATATCAGAGAGTGAGCGTGAATGAGTGAGTTTTTTTTGTGGATTAGCCAACTTTTTGTTGTTGTGACTCTAACCCCAGTTTCCTTACTAAAGTAATTCATTTATTACATACACCTGCCATCTCTTTGTTTTTTCTTTCTTTCACCTTTACCCGGTTTTAAAACTGTTTTATTTGTCCTGAGTACTCCTATTGTACTGTTGTTATGTCCCATAAGGACATAACAACAGTACAATAGGGGAAATAAGCACATAGTGCATGCCTCTATGGGTTTGTTTGCAATATAAATGTGGGTAAGCAAGCATAAAGCGGGGCCATATAGGTCCGGCATCATGTATGCAGGCACGTATTAAAATTTCTTCAGGAATTTTTTTCCTGAGTTATTATTATTTTTGGCTGCACCATCAACTTTTCACTTCCTCTCTCGTACAATAAACTGCTCGAAAGCCAGGAGGAAAGTGAAACATTATGAGACACGACTAAACGTCACTGAACTTTGTGTCTTGTTAGCTCATGAGCTGACTAGCACTATTATGGCCAGGTTTGCTAACACGTTCACCGTTCGCTTGACGGCTACAGTAAATCACCAACTAGCTCTGTTTAGCTCCTACGTCCTTAAACATCTAGAAAGGACCATTTCATTCATTTCACTGTGCTACAGTCTGGTGTGACCAAGCTTTTATTCTGAAAAAATATCAGATTGAGCTTTAAAAATTAGTAATTTGTGTGTGAGTGTGAAATGTAAACTCTTGTTTAACTCTTTAAGTGCTAATGACGTAGTTATACGTCAAAGTGGGTTTTTTGGCAGCAGGCACAAGAGGGCGCTCTCCCACAGCCTGTGAGTAATTCTGGGGCTTCTGGGAGATGTAGTCAGAGCATAAAGAGACGGTATACACAACAATGATCAAAACAGGAAGTGGAGACGATCGAGATTAGAGAGCAATGGTTGGCACTCAAAGAGTTAACCAAAGGACTTGATTTTGGCTCGTTTGCTTGTGTGTTTTGCAGCAGTGATGACGACAGGTGACAGGTGAGCACCAGCGGCTGTACCTGGCGCTCCTGATGTCTCCTGGGGTGGACGTCTCGATCTCTGGGCAGATCTTTCTCAGCATGTCGCAGTACTTCTGAGTCTTAAACTGCGATGGGCACACTATGGCTTTACACCCGACCTGTGAAAAGAGACGGGATACAGTGTCTGTGAGTCACAAAAGTGAAAATATAAAAAAAAAGAAAAGGTATGTTTAAGTCACGCACCTTCCGCAATGCAAACTCCACCTCCTGCAGCTGGTACGCTGGATTCACAGAAACCTGTTGGTGGTAGAGTCGTAAACAGCAGCTCATGATGGACAAGAAGCTGAAATCATGACGACGTGACTAGACCATGTGCAAAATACCAATGAATGTTTTCACTGGCTTCATTTTAGTTCAAAATTATGCTTCCTATCTGCTCACTATTTCTAACTAATAACTAATAATTTCCATTATTCTTGCACAGTCAACTTTTCACTGTTTTTTTTTTATTTTAAGGCTGATTTTACATTTTATATTTCCTAATTTATAAATCATATTCATAGTCTGAATATTGCATTTTATTTAGCATTAATTTTTTTCTTTTTTTTAGTACACGCTGTAGTCAAGTCTGCTGTACACAGGATACATAAAAAAAGAGGCAAATAAATAAAAAGATTACAATAAGATCAATAAAATTAAAAAGTAAAATATGAACAGTAAAAGTTAAAAAAATAAAAAAAAATCTGTAAATATTACATAATTTCCCAGACTGGGAATAATAATTTGATTCTATTCTATTCTAAACACTATTACTTCTTCTATTATTTCATTAATGTTGTTTTATTTTGATTGTTTCTTACTTATACCATTCTCTTCTTTTCTATTCTATTTTATTCTCCAGTGTGTTCATGGTGATGTGTTTTAATAGGAATAACACTCTGTTGAACAGCAGAAGAGATTTGATGCTTTCTGACAGCATCCACACACACACACACACACACACACACACACACACACACACACACACAAACACACTCTGCCCTCCTTTAGACTCACCAGTATCACACCAGCTTTGGCCGTGGCGAACTGAAACAGGATCCATTCATAAGTGTTGGGTCCCCACACGCCGAGCCGGTCTCCTTTCTGCAGTCCAAGAGCCAGCAGGCCGGCTGCAGCTCGATCCACCTGCAGACATCAGACCACACACATATTCATCAGAGCAGCAGCTTCACCTCCAGCATCATCCCCTTCACTTCTACGGGACTCTTTCTTCCTCACTGAGTTCACTACTCTTCACCATTTTGAACAGCAGTGAGGAATTTAAACTGAATTCACCTTTTTAGACCCAAATTTGATCCAGAACACTGGAGTTCACTGAGAATCCAGAATAACAAACAACCACTAAAACACATTTTTCTGTTCAGGAATGACGGGAAATAACTGGATTTAATTTATCTCAGTCATTAAACAATAATAACATGCTTTGATATTTTTTCTGCTTAACAATACATTTGAAAATTCCTGGACAATAACAATAATTATATTTTAGCATTAAAAATGTCATTTTGATTAAAGATCAATCAAAAATAATGCTTTGATATTTTTATCTGCTCTTTATGTGTGGTTGTTCTTTTTTTCTGCCTTTAAATTGTCTTATTTACCTTTTTAGTTGCTTTTTATCTATTTTTTTTAATCCATAATACACTTTGATTTATTGCTCGGCATTCATTGTGGACAAAGGAAGTTTCCTTGTTTCCTGACTGTTCACATGACAATTAACACTTTGAATCTTAAAACGGTAAATTCCCATATAACAACAACAATTATATTTTCTCATTAAACATATAAAGTGTTTTGGTCATTAGTAATACTGTTAATTTACGGACGTGGAGGTAAACACCTGACGCTGGGGGTGGAATGATAAAGTTGTTTAGCTCTGTATAATTAGCTGGCTACTGGTGTTTTCCTTGTTTATCGTTGTTGCCTAAAGCTGTTAGCTGTAGTTTCCCTCACTGAGGGGTTAATTAAAGACTTCTTCTTCTTCAGAGCAAAGATCCATAAAGACTGAATTCAGACTGAAACTTTCGCACAGCAATGCTTTGTCTTTGGTTATGAGGAAAAAAACAGGTTATGTACTGATATCAACCACAGCAAACCACAAAGAGAGCAGAGCTCAATGAACCTTGTGATCGAGCTGTTTTACATGATGGCTGCTATCTTAGCCTTCTTTGTTTCTGACAGTTTAAGGACACCAATCTGTGATGTCACTCTGACACCGAAACAGGTCACTGGGTGAAAGTTTACACAGTGAAAAAGGACTGAGCATGAATGGGACTCTGACAGAAAGTCACTGCTGTTTAGTGAAAAAACATCAGTTTTCCTCTCAGCCTCCTGAAGAGGTGTAATCCAGCTCTTTTTAACTGTTTACTCTCTGTTTGTAGCCTCCACACACAGAGCATGGCGTTAGTAAAATGAGGTTTAAGGTTCAGTTACAGCTCCATTCAGATGACTGTCATATAAAACCACACATAGTAAAAAGCAGGTAGAAGCCCATAACTTCCTGTTCACTTTATATGGGTTGTAAAGCAATATGTTCTCATTTCCAAAACCAGGGTTTGGATTTTGATGCCAGTCTTATATAAAAGCACAAGAGGAGACATTTGAAGATCGAAACCAAAGCCAAACTTTTAGTTTGGTCAGCCTAGATCAGCCAGACCTTTGAGCAGCACATTACCAAATGTGCAGGGAGGAGGTTGGTGGGTCAAGCATGGGAAACAACAGTCAGCGTTACATAAGGTTGAGTCTTTGTCTCTCTTGAATGATGCTTTATTTTGGCACTCGTCACCAGAGGAAGACGTGTTGCTCATCCATTGCCGACAGCTTGATGATGCTCCTCATCCCCTTGGACACTTTCATACTATTCTATATGTATTAACTGTTGTTATATGTAGTGTTAATGTGTTTTTCATTGTTGTTATTCTGTATCTATTGCATGTCTGTTCATCCTGAAGAGGGATCCCTCCTCTGTCGCTCTTCCTGAGGTTTCTTCCGTTTCTTTTTCCCTGTTAAAAGGGTTTTTTTGGGGGTGTTTTTCCTTGTCGATGTGAGGGTCATTTGTAAAGGACAGAGAGAGTCATATCCTGTACAGACTGTAAAGCCCGCTGAGGCAAATTGGTAATTTGTGATATTGGGCTATACAAATAAAATTGACTTGACTTGACTCTGTTGTCAAGGTTCAGGAGCTTTGGTAAAATAACGGCTGATCGCTACTCAGTTAGCAAAAACAGCTAATGCAGGGCGCTACTTCCTGTGTTCACTTCGTCAGATGAATGAAGTGACTGTTCCTCTCAGAACTTGCACGCCAAATTTAAGGTTTTAGTCCAGTTTGAAAAACATTTTCTTGTCTGTAAAATTTGGTTGTGAGCTTCCAACATCCAGCCTCAACCACCCTTACCTTGCTGGACTGGCCTTCACCAGGACACATTGACTAGACACATATAGAGTATATTTTGAGGAAAAGACTCACATCCTGCTGCAGCTGTGCAAAGGTCTTGCGGACTCCACCTTCGAGAAAAGCCACAGCCTCTCGGTCAGGCCAGCGCTCTACAGTCTTCAGCAGGGACTCCCCGATTGTGCTGTGGAGCAAAGTCGCGCTAGAAGTGCCGTGGACGTAGCTGGTGGTGAGGGTTGGGATGATGGGCGGAGAGTCCACATGAATCCCACTGCAGTGAAACAAGAGATAGGAGGTGTTTTTAGACTTCAACAGCGGCCATAAGTGATATAAGCAGTACTGAAAATGTAAAAAATTGATAAAACTACAGTATAGCAGTGTGGAGCACCTCAAGGATCTATCCTGGGTCACCTTATGTTTTTTATAACCATGCAGAGGCCTTGATATGCTGACAACACTCAAGTTTATACATCTGAGGTGTCTTTAAAAGCAAGTTAACAGCAGGCTGAACACAGTGTTTCACTGAAGGGATAGTTTGGGTGTTTTATAGTGGGCTTGTATGAGGTCCATAGTCATTCAGGAGTCCTGACATACAAACAAAACACATTTCAGCAGTCTAAAAGAAAGGCTCACTTGAAGAAAAAAAAAATCAATATTGGTTTAATTAAGAATATTTTCTCTGATTTACTTTGCAGAATTAATTCTGGTAAAGGAGTTGAATTTGCTTTTCAGAGCATACCTAAAAGTTTGTTAGCTGTGTGATCTTTGTTTGCTCTGTCACTTACGTTAACTATTTAGCCAGCAGCCATAATTTACATAATAGCATGTGTTTGTTTTAATTATTAGGTTAGTCAACTTATTAAGTTAGGCAACCGAATAACTAAAACAAATAAACACACAGACAGACAGACAGACAGATAATGGAAAGAACAAATATGTAAACAATTAACATACAAATTATGGCAATGGAGCAAAGACTAGACTAGCGTTTTCTGAGGAGCCACAAACTGTTTAATAGTTTAATATCCAACAAGGTCCTCGTGTAAAATAACATCTTAATCTCTAAAGTAATTAGTAATTATATTTAGCAAATAGGTGGAGTAAAAGTTACACTGGTCCCCTCTGAAATGAGTTAAGTATGAAGTAAAGTACAAATGTTAAAACAATTTAGTGGCTATGCGGTTCTTCTAAAGTGCTTTCCACCACTGGTCACAAGTTTAAGTTATGAATAAGAGCCTGAATTAATAAAGAGCTGCTTATCTGAGACATTTCCTCTACTGTGTATATATATGCATATACATACTGCATATATATATAGGATTGCTATATTGATTGATTGATATATTTGGGATCCCAGATGCTTCTCTTGCATTAAATTCTAACCAAAAGGATATTTTAGCTTTCACATCCCAACTGGAAAGACGTTGCACTGCATCATTGCACTGGAAATCTGAGACTAAAGATTAAATATACTTTGAGAGGATGCACTGATGAGTTTTTCTAGAAATGACAACCATTTACTTCCAAGCTTGAAGCTTGAATATGTGCCTGTTTCTGTGTCTCATATAGGCAATATTGTGTTAGTCATATTATGCTGAGTGGAGGTGGGCTGGGTGGGTTCAGTGTTGTTCTTTTGCTGGGTTTGTTTGTTTTAATATGTATGTGTGTTTAAATGAATGTTTATTTCCGTGCATGTGTGTATACATTCATACATATTCATTCATATGTATTTGTCATTGCCGTTGTCTCATGGCATTCCTCAATAAAAAATATTTTGGGGAAAGAAAAGATAAGATATATCAGAATAAGAAGAGTTAAATATGAAATATTAAGTTACATTCATTGTTTGATGGATCACAATTATTAAAGATTGGACACAATAATCTGTATATTTGCAGATACTTGCATGCTACATTATATGCATTATTATATTATTAGCAGTAGTAGTAGTACTAGCAGTAGTGTTGGACTGAGGAAACCCCCCACCCATGTTGTTGTTGCGCAGGAGTTTTTAAACCCATATTTTCATAACTTATTTCCTTTGCAATAATCTTGACGCAAAGCAGTGATGATAACGGTGGATGAATATGAGATAATTCTGTCAATACATTAAAAAATACAGCAATGATGATCATATATCCGTGCGGTCACTTTGTTACGTAATCCAGCCCCACAGAGATGTTAAAAGAAGAGGAGTGACTGGACTTTATTCTCATTATTAAGAGTTTCTGGGTCTCACCGGCTGGCTGCAGGAAGTCCAGGATGAGTCCACAGTTTCTGCACAACTCTGAAGGATCTGCTCAGGCTGTTGTTCCGTAGAGATCCGGCGCTCAAGGCAAACTTGGGGATCATTGTTCCTCTGTTGTCCACCGCACCCCTGCACTGAGGTCCAGCCGCTTTCCACGCTCCGAGAGGCTGAGAGCTTCTGCAGGATGATCCGCAGGAGACAACCGCACCTGGTAACACACACAGGAGGTTTACCTGACTTTATGCGCCACAAAGCAGCCTGCGGCTGTTTACAGTCTGTACCTTGAACGCTAATCAAAGCGGCGAACAGAAAAAACCTGCAACACCAGCATTGACCTGCTAGGGGCGCCATGCAGGCACTAATTACATCCGCACAATTAATTTAACTAAATAAACTGCTTTAGGATAAACGAGTATTTAAAATGCATTTTACCTCTTCTCGTGTTGAGACATGCAGGATCTGTTAATGTACCAATATTCATAATAAAAATGCTGGACAGAAAAAACAAGGCCACTGTACTTTTTATGTCAAATTACACCTAGCTGTAGTTTCTCTTTTCACATATTATTTTATCCGTTAGAGCACTGCTGCTCTGCCAACACATTATATTAATAAAACACAAACAAAATGAAGTGCAAAAACATATTTTTATATACAAACAAAATTAAAAAAGTACAAAAATGAGTGCCGCTTCAGAGAGGGTCATGGACATTGATCATAAGGTAATAATACACAAATATAAACAATCTGAAGGCATAATCCAGGATAAAATCAACACAGTTTTTGTATTAGTTATTGTGTGTGAAATGTGTCATTAAAAAAGAGTCAATTTGAATAATTTAAATTTTAATTTGAATGACAAAAATCAAAATAATCTGAAAGAGTGTGATATTATGACATTGAATGCATCTCTTCCAATTTCACTTTGCCAAAACAGCTCAAAGAATAATGCGGTCATAGAAATCTGGTGTGCATACAGTTTGTACATTACTATCAACTTCAGTCCTCTGTTGCACGTCTGTCCGTCCTGGAAAAGGATCTTCTTTACATTTTTTGGGGGGCAAGTTTCCAGCCGAACTGTGAAAGAGTTAAAGTTTGTTGAAGACGTCTCACCTCTTATCATCCAAGAGGTTTCTTCAGTTCTTATTGACTGGTCGAGAGTCCAGATATTTATTATATTATCTGTATCTTCATCTCCTCTGAAACCAAAGTAACAAATGTGCACATTTTAACCCAAACTATTATATTTACTTCGTAAACATAATCTGAATCTAAGTTGCCTCCATGGTGGCAGCAGGTTAATGATAATGCGCTGTCACAAGGTCATGGTCTACTGGGGTTGACCTTCCTGGTTACATGTCAAAACAGGCTGAGAGAAGAGTTCCTCTTTCAAACGGTGGTAGCGTCCTCTCTTAGCCATCAGCTCCTGGTGCGTCCCCTCCTCCACCACTGCTCCGTTCTCCATGAAGATGATGTGATCCGCCTTCTCCACGGTCTTCAGCTGATGGGCCACCACCAGGACCGTTCGACCACAAGCCAGAACCTCCTGCAGCACCTGAAATATTCAATTTACAACAACATCAAACTGAGAATTTTATTTGAGACGCGGCAGCAGCACTTATTTGGCTTGAAAAATCACTTTAACGGCTGACATTTTTAACATTCTTCTGTTGATCGACACGATCAGTGCAGCTCTACCCTTCTCTATGTCTGTAGCTGCTTGAGGAGTTGATAACAGTTTAGTTTCTTAAGTATATATTTGTTTTAGAAGTGTCGAATAACTGTGCAGACTGCACTGGAATAAAAAAAATGGACCAACCCTTGGATTTACACCTTGTTTTCAAGGCCCTGAACAGATATATTTTCTCTCTGAGGTAATCAATTCCTGCACCCTTTTTTGGTTATTTCCTTTCTGATCTAAACTGAGAGGTACAAGTTTCAGTTTAGTTCCCTGTTGGAAAAAAATCCTATACAAATAAAACTGATATTGATATCTTTTTAGGAGACCTCATAGACTTCAAAACACCTGAACCTTTCATAGCTGGTGTAAGAGTCACTGTCTGATCAGGTCTGTTTGACTGCAACCTGCACATTCTGAAGGCAAAAAAAAAAAGTCTGAAGTTCCCAAAAGCAAGCCGAGCGAAAAGCTACAGCTCTTATCCAGTGAATCTCACAAGTTATATTTGAATGGATGACGCAGACACTGAGCAAGAGGAGGAAATGCTTTTGTTTGTTTATGTTGGGCGTTGTCTTATTAGATAACCCAACTTAAAGCGGCAGACTGTACAACAGTGTCAGTCAGACCATTGTTCTGAAACCTCCTCATGTCAGATATTATGATATGTCACAGGGCTATAATCAAACTAGTGGGGTGTAATCAGTGGTGAGGACGTATTTTTACTTACAGCATGCTGCACTTCAACATCCAGTTTGCTGGTAGCCTCATCCAGTATAATGACCTGCGGCTCTCGAACCAGAGCCCTGATGATAGCGATGCACTGCTTCTGTCCATCTGAAAGTGTGCCACCACATTCCCCTATATCTGTAAAAACAAAACATTATTCAGATTAATAATCTTTCTTGTTAATCACTGCTGAGATACATCCTTACACCTCTAAAAGCTATTAACAAAGACTTTCCTCACATTACGTGTGCCTGTTAACTTTTAACAGGCACACGTGACGTGAGTTTTTGTGTCTATGTTTGTTCAAGCATTTTTTTTTTTACAGACCTTATACATATATATACACACACACACACGCGCAAACGGACTAACAAAACAAGCTAACGTTCATACTAAAGCACCTTAATGACATTCAGTAAAACAATGAGATTAGATCAGACATACTGTTTTTGCATGCTATTAAATTTGCCATCACCTGTGTCATATTCCTTCTCCAGTTTAGAGATGAAGTTGTCTGCGTTGACCTTCTTTGCAGCTTCCTTCACCTTCTCCATGGTGCAGTCTTTCAGGCCGTACTCAATGTTGTATCTCAGTGAACCAGAAAACAGCACCGGATTCTGGGATACCAGGGCCATCTACATATATGAGGGTGAAACATGCTAGCATCAGTTGAAACACAAGCTAACAACACACATTAGCATCAGTTGAAACACAAGCTAACAACACACACTAGCATCAGTTGAAACACAAGCTAACAACACACACTAGCATCAGTTGAAACACAAGCTAACAACACACGCTAGCATCAGTTGAAACACAAGCTAACAACACACACTAGCATCAGTTGAAACACAAGCTAACAACACACACTAGCATCAGTTGAAACACATGCTAGCATCAGTTAAAACACGCTGGCATCAGTTGAAACACAAGCTAGTGTCAGTTGCTAGTAAGCACATGCTAGCATCAGTTGAAACACAAGCTAACAACACACACTAGCATCAGTTAAAACACGCTGGCATCAGTTGAAACACAAGCTAGTGTCAGTTGCTAGTAAGCACATGCTAGCATCAGCTGAAACACAAGCTAACAACACACACTAGCATCAGTTAAAACACGCTGGCATCAGTTGAAACCATATACAGTCTTTGGTTGAAACATGCTAGTATCAGCTGAATCACGCTAGTATGTGTTGCAACACGCTAGCATCAGTTTAAACCATATACAATCTATGGTTGAAACATGCTAGCATCAGTTGAAACACAAGCTAGTAAGTGTTGAAACATGCTAGCATCAGCTAAAACATGCTAGCATCAGTTGAAACACAAGCTAGTAAGTGTTGAAACATGCTAGCATCAGCTGAAACATGCTAGCATCAGTTGAAACACGCTAGCACCAGTTGAAACACGCTAGTGTGTGTTTCAGCTGACACATTTCAACACATACTAGCATGTGTTAAAACACGCTAGCATCAGTTGAAACATGCTAGTGTGTGTTTCAACTATATATTTTTATGTTTGTGATATTAAAAAGTGGAAAAACAATGTCCTTTAATCAGTGAGGTCCTGTTTGTGTCCCTTATTCTGTAACTTTCATTCTTCTTTGGGAAGAAATGTGTCACTAGAAACTTAATTTCAATAATTTTTCTTTTAATTGCTCAACTTGAATAACTGCATGAGGAATTTGAATCACATAATTTGAATGAACAACACTGCATGGGGAAAACTGGATGTGAATAGTGTAATAACTTGGAATTGTATTAGTTTGGAACAAATGTATCGTGAAGTATGATACAATTCAATTCTCCGAAACTGGGAAAAAAAAAAAAATTGTCCTCCACAAGCAAATTAAATTCAGCGTAACCCACAGTGGCCAGCAGCAACACTGCGTCTAAGCTGCATAAACAAAAAACACTTTTAGAGTTCGCTGTTTTGTGGATTAAATGGAGATTAATGATATTAGCAGAGAGAAAGAACAAAAAACAAACTTTGAGAGCCTGAAGACCAATCTTCTGTTTGTTGTTTGCTGATGCACTTAATACACAAATTAAAATGGGTTACACCCTGTTGACATTAGTTAGATACAGGTTACACCCAGGTTAACCATATAAGCAAACATACAGTTCATATATACAGTATTTACTATTCCACCTCCCAGTGTAAGGCGTTTACCACCACTCCTCCAAATTATCAGATTACCAAAATATTTAAATGTTTCTGTGATGGTTAATCCAGCAAGCTATGTAACCAAAATGATATCTTTGATGCTAAAATATAATTATTGCACAATGTTTTGTGAAAAACTCATCATCTTACAGTACAGAGTACTGTATTTAATACTGTGTGTTTACGTTATGTATTGTTTCACGTTTAATTGTGAAGCACCTGCCACAGAAAGGTGCTTTGTTTTCTGAATGAATTCATTATTGATTATTGATTTGAGCCTCCTTCCAGTGAGCTAACGCACCTTTTGATGGAGATATTTGTGTTGGTAGTGGTACAGCGGCTCCCCGTCCAGCAGGATGTGGCCCTCTTGGGGTTCGTACAGCCTCTTCAGGAGGCTGACACAGGAAGTCTTTCCACTGCCGGAGGGACCCACCAGGGCTGTCATCTTCCCTGGCTGAAGCTCCATAGAAACTGACTGAACAGATCACTTTAGTGATGATTTGAATTCCTACTGAATCTGCAGAACGACAGAAGAGCTTCAGACTTACCTTCAGAGCTGGTTTGTCCTCAGGAGCTGAGGGATACTTGAAGGTGACATCTTGGAAAATGATTCTTCCCTCCAGCTTCTCCGGCGCGAACTCTCCTTCCTTCTTACACTTCGGTGTTCTGTCCAGATAACTGAACACTTTGGAAATGACTCCAACTGTGGACATTGTCTCTCCGTAACAATACATAATCTCCTGTGACAGAGATGAGTAACGTTCATTAGCAGCAGGCAGACACACACAGAAGACAGCCTTCTTTGTGAAATATGCAACTCACCCTTAAATTGTTTGACATGGGCTTCTGGTACAAGAAGAAGGTCACAAGGCTGCCGATGCTGAGCTGACCTGACGAGATGAGGCCGTGGGCCAGAACCAGCATCAGGATCTTTATCCCCAGACTCACCAGCTGTATGGAGGACAACCAATCATGATGTAGATGAACTGCAAGTTTTCATATCAAGTACCATAAATCCAGAGAGTAACACTCATCCTGCATGACTGGCTGATCACTGTCATCTGTCATCACAACGCTAAATAAATGATACAGCAAAACCTTCACTGTTTATTCTATTGTCTGTGTGTTATATGTCTATTTTATAATTCATGATTTATAAGTCATGTTCATAGTTTACTGTATTTAATTTAATTTGCCATTAACTTTTTTAGTACATACAGTAAATATTTAGTATTATTATTACTGGCACTATTATCCCATTAGTTTTTTTTCCTTATTTACTGCTGTGAATTAACCCCAATGGGAGATCAATAAAAATATTCTATTTTATAAATCACCCTTTTTCCATAAACTCACGGGCCAAACTAAATGTTTTCAACGTAATTTGGGCAGCATATAGATGAAATACATATATAAAAATACTGACTTTTCCAGTCTGAATGATTTGATTGAAAGTCATTTACTATCTCATAATATCTGGACTTAATATCCTATCAAATAGCTTCAAACTACTATTATTTCTCGACTCATTATCTCATAACAGTATCTACTGACCATGCACATTTCTATTTCTATCATCCCTAACTTTACTTCTGTCATATATTCAGCCTTCAAACAATGAGTTTAAAGCTCAACTCGTGACCCTTGGATGTCGACCGCTGGCACCTTACCCTCCGTACTAAGAGGAAGACGGCGCTGTAGATTCCTGAGCGTCTCTTCACATCACACATTTGGTCCAGAGCCTTGTTGTACCTGCTCAGCTCGTCTTTCTCTGCCTTGAAACTCCGAACCGTGCGAATCCCCCTGAACGTCTGGAAAGCCAGGTCTTTGTTCTGAGCGTGGCAGTCCTGGATCTGATCCTTCAGCTCCTGTTTGACAGACTCCTGTTATGTCACATACTGCACACTACAGTCCAACAAATCCCATATTGCAGTACATTTGAAGTTAATACTTGTTTTAATATTTAACATATAAAAATATTCTGCCAATTTGAGTCAAACGGCCCTCTAGCATCAAACTGCACATGCACAAGTATCTATTCTAATCATTCACTCATGTCAGCCACTTTCTGCATTGGAGCTCCACTTACTGGTGACTGAAAGCATCACCTTCACTGTGATGAACAGCACTTCCTCGTTCAAGGCCGACTAAAAGACTGAAAGCAGCAGACTGACCCCGCTACTGAAGACAATTAGTATTTCAGTATGTAAAATAGTTGTGGGCCATACCTTGGCTAAGGTGCTGTATTTATTCTGCAGAACAGCTAAGAGCGGCATCTCTATGCAGGTGAGCACAGTGAGCTCCCAGGACAGGCCCAGCATCATCGTAAGCATCAGGCAGGTCTTAACTGTGCTGCGAACCGCTGCGTTGGCGTTCAGCGCCACTGTGCGGCCCATCCTGTCCACATCAGAGTGCAGGCGGGAGGAAAGACGACCTGAGCGGTAGAAAAAGTCAAGTTCAAGAGCGTCCTCTGCAGATGTTTCAGTGTATCTTACAGATTATGGAGGGAAAGTTTCCCTTTACTGTCCAACCGCTCCTCAAATGGACATAATGTGCGATAAGGAGCAGAGGGAGCGCTGCAACTCTCTCATACTGTGCAATATTTAAATAATGTGTAACTTCTCAGCATGTGCAATGCTGCTCTTCTCTTTATTCCATCTGTTGGTTCATTTAGGTCATATAGTTGCTGACTTAGTTTTCCATCTCGTCTGCTGCTTATTTACACCAAATAGATCAGAAAAAAAGAAAATAAATAGCTTGAGGTTAGTTGGAGACATGTCACCTCTCATCCGTACTGTATTTTTAATAAAATGCTATTGTTTACTTATTTAGAATAGAATAGAATGGAATACTTTTTTATTTATCCGCATTGGGGGAAATTCACTCACCACAGCAGCACAGGCAAATTCCAGTAATGGACAAAACAATATACAACAGCAAAAACAGAATAAGTAATAATATTAATAGAATATGACAAAATAAGTAATAATATTGACAGAATAAATATTTTCAATATGTATTAAATAACAAAGCAGGAAAACATGTATCTGTGATTGCAATGAAAATATTAAACACAATGTTTAGATGACTAAACATTTACCTTGTTACCGACTTATTTTGAGTCACTGCTTCTTATTTTTTTTTTATAGGCCCTCATTGTAATGTTGATTTATCCACTTTGCTGCTGCAACACTGGAAAGTGTCCTCAGTGCATGAAGGCTCAGGGTTCTCCCACTGTTTAAATATCAAGCTCACCAGGGTTGTTCTCCTCAAAGAAGTGCACTTCCTGCTGCAGGATGGTGTGAAACAGCAGATGCTTCAGTCTCTTGTTCAGTCTGGCCAGGGTGCACATAAATATGCCTCCTCTTAAGCCAGAGAACAGAGCGCTGTGAAGATGGACACATTGAAAATGACAGTTTAGGTTCTGTTATAGCTTCTATTCAGACAGGTTATTAGTAATGATGTTGTTGTTGTTGTTGTTATTAAAACACAAATTATTCCATTACCTCCCAAGAGAGACAAGTGCCAGCTGCCCCATTGCATAACAGAAGCTGGTTTGATGGACTTGACCTCCCAGCATATCAATGACCTTTCCTTGATACCATGGGATAAATGTATCACCTGTCAGCAAAGATAGATGACATTAAGTCAGGTTGGGAAGTAAATGAATTTTAAGAGCAAACGATACACACTTTTTACTTACTTTACCTCTTTGAGTGACACTGGCTAAAAATTCCAGTGTTCAGCTGTTTCAAGAAATTACTGAGTGTTTTTTAAAACTTTAATGTTACATTTATGACCCATTTGAAAAGATTTGCATAAGTAGGAACCAATGGGCTAATGCCTTTACTAGTATATGCTTGAATAGTTTAAGGCAAGTGCAGGTGTACCATATGAAATATAATGTGTTCTGTAGAATGCCATTATTTCACTTACAGATGACCCCTAAGATGAGGAAGCCGAAAGCTGCTATCAGGTAGAAGGTGTCTGGTTTGAAATATTTCAGCACCCTCACAAGCAGCTGCCCGGCGTCCGGTTTCGTGTCGTCCTTTCTCATCTTTGAACCACCACAGAGGCCCTTTTCCCAAACCACACAGGCCAGCGACGAGGACATGGTGCCCAGGAGCAGCATGCCCAGGTCAGGAGACGGTCCTGGGTAAGGCTCTGAGGGAGACGTCATGAGGATCCGTCCACTTTCAAACACGGGAGAAAGGAGGCAGAGGAGAGCTACCAGCCTGCGGAGCACAGCCTCTGGCTTTCCACCAGTCAGTGTGGAGGTGAAAACATGGAGAACGGCCCACTTCACTGCCCCAAAGGCCCACACACCTGCCAGCCCACCACAACTGGAGCACTTCAGCAGCAACAGCTCAGCCCACAGCGCCAAACACAGCACCAGGTCAAAGAGAAGAACCAATAATCCACACACTAACACGTCCCTCATTTTCCTCTGGTGGACGATGAGACTGTAAGAGCTTGAATCTGACAAAGAAACAAGAAATATTTCTGTTATTCAGTTTACCGATGGAGACATCAGCAATCAAAGAGGTTCAATCATCAAAGTTTTCATGTTTAATTGATAAAAAAGTAGCAATATCTTCATGAGAAGTCGCATTCATAAATATTTCAGTACTGCAGTGGTATTTTAGTGTCCTTAAAGTCGATGAGGACCATGCATTCCTGACACAATAAATAAATAAAACCAACAATAACTAACAATCTAATGGATATTAGGAGTAAAATATACCCAAGTATCAAAAGTAAATGGACTCTTTGTGATGATGATAATGGATTTTAAATTATGTATTAAACACTTTGAATTTATTGAATATATAACAATACACCATATTTCATAAACAGAATCTTTGTCAAACATTGATTTTTAAAGCTGTTTAATAAATGTAAAGGACTAAAAAAAAAACTATATTTCCTGCTGAAATACCATGAAACTCAGTTTTCTGTTTCTATGGTGGAGTAACTAAGTACACTTATATTTAGGACTGTACCTTAGTACTGTACTTAGGTACCAACTGAAAAACATTCATAAAATTACCAACCACTCCACAAACACGTTAATTCTCTCATCCTTCTGTTAGTAGACTGGCGTGTAAAAATACATATCATAATAACACATGAACAGCTCGTGGCTTTTTTAATTACTGCATTACTGGTGGTGGGAAACGCCAACAGCACAGTTGCTAACTAGCGTTAGCTAACTCAGTTAACTAAATTTAACGACACATTTTAGGATTGTTGTCCTTCTAGATGTCCTTACTGCTGTTCACCGTTTATCTAACTAACCTGTCACACATGGGTACATCCACACATTTGATGTTTGATGCCTAATTTATAAGACTTACCGTGCTGTCTCTCTGTCCACTGCTAGCTAACTGCTACAGTGGTTTACTTTCACTTTCTGTGTTCGCCCCGTATCGACTTCGTATTATGTCTGAAATAAGACACGACAGAGCAAACACTGTCATCATTTTGTTTTATTTTTATTTAGTTATTTCTAAACTTAACAGCTTTCAGACTTGACAATTCCTCTTTTACTCCCTTTAAACCTTTGTCCAGAAAGTTATCGGTTCTGATAACTTCCGCGGACATCCAATATGGCCTCTTACAGCGCCGCAGTGAGGTCAGAAGACCACGTGACTTCTTTTAGCTAATCACCAAGGATAGGCTACGTCACAGTTAGTGACGTCACTCCATCCATACAGTCTAGGACATAAAGTGAAGTACCATGCACAGTAGTTATTATAACTGCGGATGAATAAAAGAAAAAATGGATGAGTGAAAAGATTAGGTTGTAATATTGCACCTGCGTATTGAAAATAATAAAAAAATACATACTTGTAAAATTAGCTATACTACTGGGTAGAAATACTCTGTTACAAGTAAAAGTCCTACATTCAAACTCTAATTTAAGTAACGGTACAAAAGTATTAGCATTGAAATGTACTTCAAGTACGAAAAGTAAAAAATTCTTAGTTCAGAAAAATATGTTACAACATATGTTGCCACCTTATATTTCTGCTCAAAATAAAATCAGGAAAATATCAGTGATTAAAAAATACACTAAAACAGTTTTGATATTCAAACCTTTATTTCCTCCTAATCAAAATGTATAAATAAAGAATTTATAATAAAGGTATAATCTGGCCCAAAACAAGACAGCATTACTAATAAGTCCTCTCCCTGCAGACACTTTCATTTACTGCAGGTCATACCTGAATGTATATTTATGTTTTAGTCACATCTGACATAATATAGCCTCACTGTTCATTTATCAAAAGATAAATCTCTGAATGAGACTAATTTACAGTGAAATAATACTTCAAACCTGCTGACAAAATAAAAAAATGATTTTCATAATGTGGCTGTAAATGCACCGGCTCTATGAAAAGGCACTGTTCCATCAAGGAATGAAAAGTGTAAAACTAGAAAAAACATGATTGAGTCCTGCTAATACAGTGCATACATTCACTCCCTACATGACAAGCAGATACAGTGATTTAAAGTAAAACCATTGATTCACAACACAGCGAAAATAAATTTAAAGGTATTTAAGATGTCAAAACTCTTCTGTGTTCTGTATCCTGCTCTGATTGAATAACAACTCTGTCTTTTGCTAATGATAATGAAAAGATAAATCTGTTCTAGATTTTTCTTATTGGCCACAATAAAGACCAATAATGAACACATTGACTAACTACTAAGCTAATTAATCCACTGCAGGAAATAGTCCACACCTTGTTTGAGTGTTCAGGACATTACTGAGGTCACACTGTGGAAAACTAAATTATATATTTGTGACATTTATGTTCGTAAAAGCAGCTGCTTTGTCTGCAGTTTGGATTTGGAGACCTTTATGTTGTGTGCAACTAATAAATATCACCATGCTGATTACTGACATTAAGACAAATATTTTTTCTATTACCAGTTTTCAGAAAATGCTCTGTTTAAATACGCAAACGAGGCATTATCTAATTAAATATGTGCTAATTTTCATTCAGCAGAAGAGAATTTATATTCAAATATACACTTGTCTAACAGTAGGTTTTGGTGAATTTAGGAGAAATCAACAACTACAAATACACAACGTAGTAAAATAAACACCTGCATTTGTATTTTGGATGATTTCTTTAGTCTGAAGGAAGCAAAACAGCCCGAAAACTGCAGGACTGAAGCTTTGTCGACAGATAAAATATTGAAATATGACACCAAACTTATCTTTTGACTCCTGATAATTAAGGGGCGACTTCCTCCTCCACTGTGTTTATCGTTACTTTGATTTCACGGGTTTTAAATTCCTCACAAACACTGAATCACAGCGGCTAATCAGCTCTGATCAACAAAGGAGATCATGTATGTTTGTGGCGTGACGAAGTGAGATAACTCATGTGTGACGGACAGGTTGTGTCTGATGATCTACCATCAGCAGCATTTTGTAAGAAATAGTACAATCGTGTTGTTAAGTGCACGTCTGTTCATTTTGGTACGAGGTGTCTAGCTTTGGTCAAACAGTGAAAGTCATTCATGGTGACATAATGTGCAGAGTGTGATTACAGGCTGCTGATGTGCTCGGCGCCGTTGGACGACACCTTGTCTTTGTCCCCTTCTGTGGGGACGCTGCTGTACTGACAACGGCGAGACGAGTCACCCTCCGCCGCTTCGGGCGGCGTGGACGGCTGACCCTGCCCCGACAACTTCCTGTCCCTTTTACCCAGCCAGTAAAACGACACCATGAGGAACACAGCAGAGGAGGCAACGATGGCACTGCAGAGGAGGAAGACGTGGAAGTACTGGCCTGTTCTGTCGATCAGGACTCCTGCAACGAAAGTAAAGTAAAGGTCAGGCTTTAGCTTTTCTTAAGAACATTTCACCTCACATTCAGTGAGTTTAACAAATAATATCTGAGCATCAGAAAGCCTCCAGCATCATCTCATCCACTTTAAATTGACTCAGGAACGAATCCAGAATAACACCTTTTTAACATGTCAATCAATAAATAATCATAATGTGCTTTGATACTTTTTCTGCTTTCATTGTAAAACAGTAAATTTAAAAAAATCCTGGATAACAGCAATAATTCTATTTATTTATTTTATCATTAAAGATATCATTTTGATTAAAAAGCTTGTACATGCTGGTGGATTATTAATACAGAAACATTAAAAATAGTCTGATAATCAATAATACTGTTAATTTAAGACAGCGGTGGTAAAAACCTAAACACTGTGTGTTTATATCTTTATATAATTTCCAATAAAGAAAACATTTAAATATACATAAAGTTCCTGAATAGCCTATATAACGATTGATTTGGTACAATTCATATTACTTTAGAGTCTAGCTGTCAGCTATTAAATTAATTGATAACTATTATGATCAAAAAAAGTAAAAAAAAAGTTCTGATTCCTCCATCTTAAATATGAATATTTTATGATTTCTCTCCTCCTCTGTGAACTGAATATCTTTGAGACGTTTGAGGACATTGTCTTGTTTCACCATTTTCTTACATTTATTTAGTCCGATCAATTAATCAAAAAAAAATCGACAGATTAACTGACAATGAAAATAATCGTTAGTTGCAGTCTTAGATTAATTGACTCATTTAATAGGTGGACAAGTGGTTCCCAAGAGGTCAAATCTGAGACGATTAACAGGATAAAAAAAAGTACAAAAATGTTCCTGTTGCACCAGATTTCTTCAGACACAAAGACATTTAGTGTGCGTGAATTACAAGATAATCTGGTTTGTGAAAATGACTCAAATGAGGCAGGAGGTGAAGAAAAAAACGTGTCACAGCTGGTCGAGATATGCAAACCATTGTTTTAACGCATACGCCTCTGTTTCAGAAGCCTGGAGCCAAAACATTTGTTCGCTGGAGCTGAGCATGCAAAAGTGTCTGCAGGAAAATATGAAGTATTAAGGGATCGTTCTGCACAGGCTCCCCCATCTGAGAGGATTTCTGCTTTTTTTAATTCCATAAAGTTTCAAACCCATGACTAAAATAATAATGAGAGATATAAGATAGAACTTTAATAACACGGAGGGAAATTATTTTGCAAGATTACCCAAAAATTATGACAAATTATAATAAATAAACAGTAACACCAGAAACTAACAGGATGACAATAAAAATAAGTTTTAGAAAACTATATAAAAATATTTAAAAAAAATATTGTGCCTGATATTGAGAGAGTAATTACGTTGAAAAAAAACACTAAAAAGTGATGTTACACATGATATTCTCTCACTGTGTTACTTATAGTTGAATTACAGTGAAAATAAATGACTTCTCTTTTTGATGGGACCTCCTTAAGGTCCACAGACTGAAAACTTTGGCTCCAGGAAACTATAAGGACCCATAAATTAAAAGATAACTCTGTTTTCAGCTTTATAAGCGCAAACCCAGTCAGTTTGCTGCATGTTGGTGAGGTGATGCTGTAGAGACTTATTTTATCTGTGGCTACGTCACGGCCGGCTGTCCTCAGTCAGATAAACATGGAGATCATAGCTGTCATCTGAGACCAGGCAGCATCTGTCCTTTCCACTCAACTAAAAGTGCAAAACAACGAAGCGCCGCCTTGTTTCTGTGGTTCTCTTTGTGCTGCAGAGAGTCCTCACTGGAACAACAAACCACATGTGCACCAAAATGTGCAGTAACTATGCATCACATGTGTGCAATAACTGGAAACATCAATGTGCAATACTTCTCCCCTTATATGAAATGCATGCCTTACTATAAAAAATGTACATATTATTTCTATATTTCTACCCTACAGTCTTTAACAAACTACCTACTCTAATAATAATAATAATAATAATAATAATAATAATAATAAATATGCTTTGAGACTTTTTCTGCTTTTTTTGTATAAAAATCATTTATGATAACAATAAATATTTTTTTATCATTAAATATATCATTTTGATTAAAGAGCTTGCATACTGAAGGATTAACCATTATAGAAACATTAAAATATTGAAATAATCATTAATAATGATAATTAGGACAGTGGTGGTGAACACCTGACACTGAGTGGAGGCAAAACAGACTTTCTACTTTAGACTTTTGAAATTACTGTTATTTAAAGTTGTTTTGTTGACTGCACTGCACAATGACAATAAAGACTTTTTATTTGTTTTTAATTTTTGGACTCATGGTAAAACATTTAATGAGCTTAATTGTGTTTTTGTTTTGTTTGTGGTGTCAGGTTTGGTGGGGGTGGGGTCAGTTTACTTATAATTATAATAAGAATTATTATTACTTTCTCTTTCTGTTGTTGCTGTCATGTTTAAAAAATTGAAAGCCTAATAAACACAGTATGTTGCTCAAAGACAAAGGACTTGCACTTTCTGAAATGACCTGCAGATGGTGGTGAAACAGACTGATCTTTACCTGCATGTATTAAACTGATTTCTTGTGCACTAAGTGCAGTTGGCTTGCAGTAATGTGGGACACGGTGGTGTTTATCTACCTCCTCCACAGCAGCTCTCCCATGAGTCAAACTGTTTAATTTGTCAAACCAGCAGAGGTGCAGTACATCCCATCTGATTCTTCCTGTCCCACCTTCCTTCCATACCTCTCCAGCTCCTCCTTCCTGTGGACGTTACCTGCCAGCGGCGGCCCGACGAGCAGCGTGATGCTCTCCATGATGGCGAGCAGGCCCAGAGCGGAGGGGAAGCGCCTCATCTCCACGATGTCCATGAGGACGGTGAACATCAGGGAGCCCACCACGCTCATGGACAGCCCGTAGATCGCCACGTAGGTCAGCAGCACGGGGAAGCTGGGCGCGATGCAGCAGATGCTGTTGCTGAGCCCGTTGACCAGCAGCGCCGAGGCGAACACGTAAACGTGGCGCCCGTTGAACCAGGACAGGCTGAAGATGATGGCGAAGGGCGGCCGCACCACGATGTTCACCATGCCCAGGATGGAGAGCAGCAGCGCGGCGCGGCTGGGCTCCATGTTGTTGGCGGTGGCGTAGGGCACCAGGTACACCAGGGGCACCACGAAGCCGAGCATCATCCAGGTGATGCCGATGGCGTACACGCAGTAACGTGGGTTGTAGCAGAACTGATCGAAGGCCATGTGTTTGCTCAAGGAGGCCACCAGGGAGCTCAACATCTTCCTCACCCTCCCTCTCACCTGCCTGGCCTTCTCCTCCTCAGGCGGAGGCCCGTTGTTCATCAGGGGCGGTCCTCGGTGGCCTGCGGGCTGCAGGGGCCTCATCACCGCCCCGCACACGCAGCAGTTGAGCAGGACGGCGCCCAGGACGAGGAAGCTCCCCCTCCAGCCCAGCTCGGTGTGCAGGAAGTTACCCAGGAAGGGCAGCGTGCACAGTCCCAGCGCCGTGCCCGTGGACGACATGGCGTTGGCAAACGCACGGCGACGCACAAAGTAGTGTCCGAGGATCGTCACCGCCGGCTGGAAGCTGAAGCAGAAACCGAGACCTGAAATGACAGAAAGAGACGCTCAGTGACTCTGTGTTTATTCACCTAACAGAGAAAATGTACAGAACGTATATTTATTTATGACATATTTACTTATTTTAGGTGGAAATTCAAGTTTTTCAAGATGACAGTTTTCAGTGTTTTCAGTCCCTTCCTGTCTAATGAAACACACATTTCTCCAGGTGTGTTGAATGCTTGTTATATTACTACTACTAAAACTACTACCACTACTACTACTGCTACTGCTACTGCTACTAATGATGCAGTGTTTCTTAATGTGTTGAGAAACTTCTCCTTTTTCGGATAAATAAACTCCTTAAAAAGCTTCTTCCTCTCAAAAAAGCCTCGTCACAAAGCTGAAAATAGGAAGTTTAATATTTGAAATTGCTGGTATATCTTTACTTTAAGTGAAAGAGGATTTTCACAGTAATCCTTCCAGATATAATCTGAAGCGTTCTGACTTTATACATCAAATTTATCACAATTTAGGGTTTTATTTTCATACATTTTTTAATGTAAGATTCCTCTGAAATAGAGCTCCAATAATTAGTCGATTGACAGAAAATAATCATTATACTAATTTGATTTTCATATATAAAATGATGTATTAATTGATTTTTCTGACCACTCTGGGGCAGAAAAACAACTTAAACTGACTTTTTCTTTCTTAAGTTGACACTAAGTTAATGGATGTGTTGTCGTGTTTTTGTCCGGTGTCTCTGGTTTTGGTCTCCACCAGCTCAGAAGCCCCTCGGCTCTTTTTCACCAGCCGGTTGTGATAAATCAGCCAAGTGTTTGCTGACCTGTAATAACCCCGGCGGTGACGTACAGCTGAGTGATGGACTGGGTAAATGAACTGGCGGCCATGCCGAGCCCACTCAAGATGCCGCCAAACATGACGGTCGCCCGGCAACCGAATCTCTCCACCAGCACGCTACAGAAGGGCCCTGTGGATGAAAACATAATGCTCTTATTTTGATGCATACCAGAGCAGGAAGGGGAACAGGCTCAGGCAGCTGTAATCCGTACCACCAGAACCAAAGCACGACCGAGCGTACAGCAGATCTGCTTTCTGTCGGCACACATGACTGCGACTTTTGTGACGCCGGCGTGAAAAACCGCTGCACCACTTTACCCTGAAGAGGCAGTCCTACCTGGAGTCTTCCTGGAGCCTCTAGCCGACCTTTAACCAACAGTGTGTGTGCTGGTTAAAGGTCGCTGACTGGGTGGTAAATTCAACACAGGTCTTTGTTGTTAGGCAACAGGTCCTGATGGTTGTAAGACCTGGACGTTTAAAGACAAAGGGTTCCTGGAGGAGCTTCGTATAAAATATATAACCTGCTCTGGGACGACCTGGATGTCCACATGAGAAGTGCTGGACTGAGATGAAGGACAGTGACCCATAAATCAAATATTCAAGATGACTTAATGCTGCACTGTATCACCATGGTAACCTCTGTTTTTTGTTTTCACTAACAACATAAAAATAAAATGGAAAAAAAATGTATGAACGAGAGAGCTGGACAGAGAGTGGAGAGCATGTCTTTCAGTTAATGATCATTTCTAAACTGGAGGATTAATATTCACTGAACATGAATGCTGTTCTGTTTGGACGTCTTTCTTTTCCAGGACGCCTCTCTTAAGGGATTCATCTTTTACTGATATAGATTTGTTTTCAAAATGTAAAACAGATGAACAATAATGAAACTCAACCGATTCAGAATGCATTCTGTCTCTTCAAAGGACGGTTTAAATGATGATTAATGTTTTTAACTTCCAATGAGATACCAATACTGCCCGATACAGATATTGATCTGATATGATTTCAGCACAAATTGTACATACTTTTATTACTTATTTTGTAGTCTGGCATGTTAGAAAAGGCCTTTATCAATATTATGTTATTATATTATGGTACTCAAACAGTCAGCAACAGTAGGTCTGAGAAAAACTGACCTATTTATTATTAACCAATCAATTTTAACATTAAACAGAAGAATATTATACAATTGAATAAAATAAATAAAAATAAAATAAAAAAAATTACAATAATTTAGAAGACCATGAAAAATAACCTCAATAAATCCAAAAAAAAAACAAAAATCTATTTTTAAAGTGTAAAATAACCACTAGTTAAACTTAAACATAAGAATATTCTACAACTGAAGAGAATAAAATCTGGACTGATGGTATCAAAGTGCTAATATTCCGATGCAGGCATGCATATATTCCGGTACTCAATTTTTTTTTCTGATATCGGACCAATATCTGATATCAATATTGGATCGGGACATCCCATGAATGATGTCGTACTGTCTACTTTAACTTACACTGCTTTCATTCAGCTGCAGATCAGACGCTGACGTCCTGATCAAGTGATGCAGAGAAGACTTTTTTTTTTTTAGTTTGTTAGCGGTCTGCTGCTAACAGCTGACATTCTGTATACTTGTCATGATAAAAATATATTTATTTTAACCCAAAAATTGTTTTGCATGAATAAGCAACCCGTTATTCTGCATTTAATCACCGAACGCCATTTGTTTTAATTACAAAAACTGTTTTCTTAAATGAAATCATAAATTACTGTTATTATTATAATTATTAAAAACATTTATTAGCAAGAGATAGCCTAAGAAAACTGTATTGAGGGGAAAAAACAGCGATATATTCTTATATTTTCTGTAATGAGGAATTCAACAATAAAATACCAGAAAAGATTTTTTTCTTCTCTGCTGTTAAACATGGTGACCGGGTCATTTTTGACCTTAAGGCAACACAACAAGGGTTAAATGTTAATTTAGTGCACAGTATGCAGTGTGTGATATTGAACACAGCCTGTGTCTGCTGGTTTGTGTCAAAGCTTTGTTATGAATATGACACTGTATTTCCACCGGTAGATCCCATCCATCATGTTCCTTTCAAGTCGTGAGCGTACCTTACTTTTAGGTCAGCTAACCTGACAGCTTGGTGGATTCTTCAGTCCACAGGATTCACAGCGACTCAAACCTGAAAGTCGTGCCACATTTCTGTCAGCTCAGGAAAATGTCCAAGATTAAAGCATTCCTGTCTGCAGAAATCATGAGAACTGTGAGCTATTATCACACCCTCTGACCTCCTGAACTGCTTAGAAAACTAGAGTTACCACCTCATGTTACCTACCAATTATTTGCCTCTATCCTCCCACTCAGATTTCCACTAACATCTTAAAAAAACCTGTTTTTAATCCTTCTAACGAAGAGAAATGCCACTGAAAGGCCTGAATTCTCCTCCCCAAACCAAACTCCATTCTATTTTTCACTGTTTTTACAAGGAAATCTCTTACAGGCACAAAACCTGCACACAGAGGAGGAAATCAGGCAGAGAACAAGTGGCTCACAGGAAATGTTGCATCATGTCCGTCATGCTTTTCATTTTATCTCAGTGAAGTCAACCTCTCTGTTTACTGTCCGCTCTCCTGCAGCCATATTGAGTTACTGCTCATGCAAACCCAACATTTCCACTGTTTCTGTGACATTTTTATAGTTTATACGCACACCGTCTCCTTTGAAATTCAACTATCATCATTGTCATTATGAACACAAGCAGGCTGTACAGTATATACTGTCAAATAACCTCATATACCTAAAGCCTGTTGTTGTTGTGTTGTTGTTTTTACACCTATAGAAAGACACGCAAGGTGCAATATTTTAATCTATTAATGTGCAGGATCACTACTACTTCTCTTTGTCTTTATGACATTTATACATAGTTTTCTGATCTATATTGCTTATTGTTTACCTATTTTCCTATTTACTGTGACATTTTCCTGCTTATGCTTGTCTTACTCATGTCATTGCTTCTTATTTTTTCTAACAGGTCTTTCTTGTAATGTTGCTCTGTCCACTTTGCTGCTGTAACAATGCAAAATTCTCCGTCTGTGTACATAGTCGTCAGTGTAGGTGTTAGCGTCGCTCAGGTTCCTTGTGCTTGTGTTTAACTGTTAGTTCAGTAGAAGTACTTTCAGAGCAACCTGAAAGCCAATAAAGCTGATTCAGATTTATAGTCAATGAAACACGGGTGGGGCTTTTATTGTGAAGCAGTCACAGGAAATGCATGTATCTGTAACTGAGGCAAAAATGCTTTTTTAAGAGTTTTAAATATCGCAGGGACAAAAGAAATCTGTTGGATGACTGAAAAAAGAACGCTAAGTGACGTTTTTCTGTTTTATATTCAGTGCTAGTGATTAAAATATGACAAAAAAAGTTCCTAAAGGTCGTCTGAAAGCCCCAGAGAGTTAAATGTATATATATAATCATATAATTAAACCATAAGCTACCGCTGGTCACACCGCTGTGCTTCTTTGTAACCCTGAGGTCTTGATGTGCAGCCCACTAAGGTCCCTCTGAGCTGTGGGTAAGAAGGCAGCTGCACTTTCTCATGAAATAATCTCCTTTAAATCAACAGCGAAGCAGCACGACACATGAAAACACACACAGATTTCTGCCTCAGGTCTCACATTTCCCACCGAACAACAGCAGCAGGTGAGAACTGAAGATGCCGAGGCCGAGGGGGGTGATTCAGAGTGACACATCAGGAAACATGAAGTGTGCAGCGGCATTAAAGTGAAACATTAACTCAAAAGTTCCCCGTTGACCTGCTTTACCTCCTGCGTGGAGCACTGACGTCATGATGGAGGGCACCCACGAGGTCTCGCTGTTGGTGGCGTGGAACTCGTTCTGCAGGTCGGTGTAGAAGATCCCCACGCAGGACGGGAACGCCAGGGTCAAAGCCAGGACGATGATGGTGGCAGCCAGTACCACCCAGCCCCAGCCGCCATCTGGAGCCGTGACGGCGGCGGCGGCTCCCGGCTCGCCACCCTCCTCAGACTCACCGGCGTTGACTTCCTCCACTCCGTCGGCCTGCTCCACGTCCTCCATGACCTCTGGGTGGAGGTGGCGCTCGCTCGTCCCCCTGATGCCATTCCTCTGAGTCATTCTGTGCTCTGCCCTTCAGGACCGGCGCCTCTGTTAGCTCTGCAGGGTGTGCTAACACTGCTCTGGCTGCCCATGTCACTGTGACGGCCGGACCCCAGGGACACCTGGAGCAACAGGAAACAAGCCGTCAGGTAGAGCAGAGGATGCTTTTCATGGTCCCCAGAGGATGATCCCACTGACTCTAACATTCACAGCCTCCAACCCCCCAAATTGAACTGAATTAACATCACTGCACTGTCAATCATTCTCTTTCACTCTGTTTGCACTAATTACAAAAACGCCATCATTATTATTATTATTATATATATATACACGTTATATATTATATTATTCTGTATATACTGTAAATATTATGTATTATGTTATATATTATTTACTTCTGTATATACTGAAAATATTAAATATTATGTTATACATTAAATAATTCTGTATATACTGCAAATATTAAATCTTATGTTATATATTATATAATTCTGTATCTACTGCAAATATTATTATCATGTTATACGCTAAATATTATATATTATGTTATACCGTAGAAAAGAATGGAAATAAAAACTATTCTCTTCTATATATTATATACTTATGCATGTACTGAAAATACTATATATTATTCTTATATATTATTTACTTGTTTATATACTGTAAATGTGATATATTATTGTTAGAAGTATACTTCCAGATATACAAATATACATATAATTCTATAAACATATATATATATATATATATATATATATATATATATATATATATATATATATATCAGGATTTAAGTGAAGGTAACTGAAGAAGCAAAGCTAAACAAAAGCCTCTGAAAATGAGAAAAAAATGCCGACATTGATGACAGATGGAATCATGTGCAACAAGTTTATCAGCATTTTAAATCACACCCAGGAGTGAGAGATAACTGGGGGGAAACTGACTAAAACACAGCCTTATGAATGAACGGACCTCTGGAGAAAAGCTGCACAGAATGAACCCAAAACACTCGACATCATTTCCAGATGTGCCAGCGAGCGAGCAGAGCAGCATCTGCTCAGCTAGTGCTACAAATACTGTGTGACGCCTGAATACTGCAGTATTTCACTAATACTTTCACACAAACAATAGTGTTTCACATAGAGGCTCCATTAAGTCAACTGCCCAGGACACAAGAAGGCTCTCTTCCAAACAAACCCAGCCACACAAATGAAATCACACATTTCACCAACATCAGTGGTTTAAAAGACTAATCCTGGTCCGTCACGACCCACAGGTTCACTCCTCATGCACCATTAAAGGTCCCACACTGTCATGTACTTTATATCATAAATCAGGTAAAAAATACTGTAAAACGTTCAATCTGCAGAAAAACACACACACACAGCCTGCATTTAGAACCAAGCCACAAGGATTTCTGTCCATTTGTGACGTCATTAATCTGCAATATTTAGACGGTTTAACAGCAGCACAACTCCACTGCAATACAAGAGTTAATCCTCTGATGTCAGCCTCTTAAAAGTGAATATTTTCTCCTCCTCTATAACCGTAAACTGAATATCTCTGGGTTGACGACATTGTCTTTTCATCATTTTCTAAATTATTATAAACCAACTAATCAATTAATCGACATATTAATTAACAACAACAGCATGCATGCTTTAATTCTGAACATTAAAGCATGTAAACATGCTTGCAGAAACACAAATTACATGAGATATCTATTTTTTCCGCTCCTAACTATCCTTATTATATAAAATCCCACTTCAGATTGACCTTTAAAGAGTTTGTTTGAGTAACAGACAGGGTATTTTGGTCATGCAGATGGTTAGAGGAGTGTTTGAGGAGTGTGGAAACACACTCAGGACAGTGTTTCAGGCTCATAAACCATCCACCCATGTCCTCCCTGCGTCATGGATCAGTGAGCAACCTGATCCAGCACAGCCATGACATGCTGCCCTGTGGGTCATCATAAATCACCAGTGTCACTGTGCTGTCCTGTGCCTTTGATGAATGATTCACAGTGATGCTGAGCAGCGGGACAGACCCGTGAAGGGATGCGCAACAGTCGGCTGTTTTACATGTCAGATGAGAGGATTTGAGTACTCGTCTTCAGCAGCATGACATTTCCACTCACATGCAGGTTTTAACAGGTTTTAACCCGCATTAACACGCAGGGTTTCAGTCACAATCACACACGTGGCGACGCGTAAAGCTCAGTGTTGGTTTTTGGATGAAAACGCAGCGCAGACTCCATCACTGCCCTGTTTTATCCCTCATTAGTGTTTTCTGTGTCTTCATACATGCTGACTGGTGGAGCAGCTTTCTTCCACACAGACCTGCTTTTTTTTCCATCAGAAGGGTTTCACAAACAGTCTGGACATCCCTGGATCAGCACTTTCGGAGCAGAAGAGGAAGCCATTTAAACACCAACCTCTTCCGCGCATTTATGAATAAATACATAAATAAATATACTCACCTTTTTTAAAAAATAAATATGGATGGAGGTGGTCCAGCTGCCCGTCAGTCCTCCCAGGCTCCTCGGTGAATCCTCGGTGGTCCTCCGGCTCGGTCCTCGCTGACTGACCGGGGGTCTGCCGCCGCTCGGCTCGGAGCTCCAGGCCGCTCCCGGTGGGAGGAGATTGAAGAGGCCGACCTGGGGGGTGTCGGATGCGGGGAGGGAGGAGCTGTGCGGGCCCCGGTCCTGCTGCACCACACACCGGCCAGAGGGGAGGAGGACAGTCTGCATGCTTCATACTGTATGAAAGGACATGCACCTTTATGATAATCAATACTACTATTGATTATCTAACATCACAGCAGCAGCAGGTCCTACAGTACACACTTTACTCTCATTAATAATATAATATTAATACAATAAAATATAATTAATAGAAATAATAATACTAATAATGGTAATAATAATAATTATTATTATTATATTATATTATCACAGATGCATGTTCTAAATTACACACATTATTATAATTAATAACAATAATAATAAAAGTTATAAGACCCTCAGTTTTGGAACCATTGAACTACTGAAAAACCAGGGGAAAGTAACATAATATAGAATATAATGTGTACTATTACTTAGTAGTACTTTTTCTATAAGTATAGCACTCTCAGTATCATGCACTAAATTGTTTTATATTTAAGTTTACTTATTCTACTACATGTATCTGACTTTTACTGATGTTTCAATACACTCTGTCTTAATATGACCTCTTATACACAAAAAGCTTATAAACCAAAAGTAGTTTACCTCCTTTGTGTTGCACTGGATGCTGATTTCTCAAAAATGTCAGTGATATATGAACTGACCCTTGAAAAGAATAAAGAATTCATAAATGTTCTGTTTCCTAGGATGCATGTGACGTTAAACCTTAAAGCAGAATAATCCAGCAGCTTCAAATCTTTTTAAATCTGCAGAAAACAGGAAACAAACAGTCAGCGAGGCACGTTTTTTTTAAAACACAGGACACATTTTATGATTAAAAACCAGACTGGGTTTTGTTAAAATTCCTTACATGTAAAGAAACAACCGGTAGACAAAATTCAAAAAAATATAAAATAAATAAAAAGTGAAACGAACAAATCGGACGAGAAAAACAAAAATAAAAACAAAAGTTTTGTCAGCTTCCAAACATTTTTTTCTCCACAGTCTCTGTTGACAATATTCACATTTGACATCAATACTGTTGATAAATGAACACAAAGCAACGGTTAATAGGTGACATTTTTCAATACCTCTAAATGAGCGTACAGGTGTGCATGTCCACAGACGCATGCAGGTGTTCACAGGTTAACTGGCAACATGACCCATGGGTTAAAAAAAAAACTCTTTTTGTGTGTTGAGCTGTGGTTAAACGCTTTCAAAAGGTCAGAGGTCAGAAAAGGAGGGGGGGGGGTTATTCTACCGTTAAGAAACAACAGAGGATAATGTCATCATGTCGAGCTGTTCCACACCAGAAATCTACGCCTACAGACCACAGAGCCATGCCGCCCGTCGCTCCGCCGCCATGCATCACAACACAGAGGTCAGACACCATCAGTACACAGAACACATCTCAGAAATCTCTATGACAACGCATGCTCTCGTGTGTTTTCACGTGCCCAAACAACAGAGATATTCATATATATATATATTTTTATTTTTTTTGCAGATTTGTTAAAATTGCACATAATCTTGAGGACTAACGAGTGCGGCTCAGAGGAAAAAGGGAAGAAAAAAAACTGATGTTTGGCTCAAAATGTTCAGTTTAATAAAAGTTCAGCGCTTCCCAAACTTTAACAATCGTATTTGATTTGTGAATAGATTCAGTGAAACTATTTGCTGCTATGTTAGCACATTAGCATGCTAACATACTGTTAATTAGGATAAACCAAAAGTATTTTTAGAGACACACTAAAGTAAGAAAAGCTCATCCTCTGGGGAACAGGAACGTCTGCACAACATTGTACTTAACGGTTGCTGCTCAGATCTCTGCGATTAATCGATTGGCTGTCAACTACTACATGAATCAACTACTTTGATAATCCATTTATTGGTTTGAGCTGTTTTATAAGAAAAAAAATCTAATTGCAGCTTCTTAAATGTGAATATTTTCTTCTATAGTCTTATTTGAGGACGTCATCTTTAGACCAAACTAACCGATTAATCAAGAAAATAACAGTAACAGCTATATTTAGAGGAAAGACTGGCGGGAAAAAAGCATTTTGTTTTGCAACTTGCGACCTCTTTTGGGGCCCAGACCCTCAGTTTGGGAACCAGTGAGCTACTGAACAACCAGAGGAAGATCTAACGAAGGTGAGGGGAACATTAAGTGCTTAAAAAGGTTGATTATAGGATCATTGGAGGAAAAAATAAAAACAAAAGAAGGAGGCGAGTTTATAGTCGAATTGATTTAGTGGTCGAGGGTCACTGCTGGAGTTTTACTAAGATAAAAGCAGAGGAGGAGAAACTATCTGCTCCCTCCAGTTTTGGTAAAAACACAAACCAGCAGCAGGCTGCCCATCATTTCCACTGTGTTGGTGTCAGAAAATAAAACAAGCCGAAGAGCGAATCACACCTCGTGATAAGAGGGGAACAACTGTGCACAACACAGGTCAAAAGGCACGACACTGGACCGAGACGACGGGGAAACAACAAAAAAAAAAAAGAGCCGAGCTGCTTCAATAAAAGAGCCAGAGAAACGAGGAGGGAGGAAACAGAGAGCTACTGGACGAGGCGTTCAGGTCGCCACAGTAAAACGGGAAAAAAAAACAACAAAGAGGAAGAAGAAGAAGTCACATCAAAGTTTGATCCTGACTGAACACAGGTCCATTATTTCTTTTTTTTTGTTCATGCTTGATATAAACATAACTGCATCAAATATGTTCTCTACACAAAGAAAGGTTCCTTTTAAAAGCAGGGGGTTCAGTCTGCAACAGGGGCTTTAATCTGATATGTGCATGAAGGCTGGGCTGCTTTTACACCAGAAACAACATTATGATGTCGTCTAGCTGAGGGACAAACCGACAGAAAAACTGCTTTTATTTAAATGACAGAAAAACACCAGCTTCAGTTTCTCAAATGTGGAAAATGCTGTTTTTTCTGTTTTATATCATTTTAAGTTGACTTTTTTTTTTTTACCATGGACTCTTCTGCACTTTTCACTATTTCCTAACACTTCATAGACTAAAATATGAATTTTAAAAACAACACAGCTCCACAGTTTGGACAGTTATGGCTGCAACTAACGATTATAATAAATTATTAATAATTTAGTCTAAAAAGAAAAGAAAGAAAATAGTGGAAAATGGCCATGGAAGACATATTTCATTTAAAATGACATAAAACATTTTCTGATTTTCTGTCAGTCGGCTCATCAGTTAATTATCTTTAGCTCTCTTTAGTTTTAAACACACATTGGCCCATAAGTTAGAAATCATTTCATCACTTCAAAGCCTGACGCTCGTTCAGTTTCACTGTAAATCAGAGCTCTGTGCAGACAGTTTTTAAGGTCAGCTTAACGCCAAGCAGATTTCTGCAGAAATATACTTTTAGCCAGAAAAAAAAAATCACAGTCACACAACATCTGAAATACAATAAAGGCTTCACTCCGAAGCTCAGGAAACTGGTGGCAGGTTCGCTTACAGCCTGTAAATTTCTGCGTCGTCTTTAAGCGATTCAGCTCAATGCTACAAGAGAGTGGACATGAGGAGAGGGAGCTTCAGGGGGTTTGAGGCAGCGAACAAACGGGCCACGCCTGGACGAACGACAGCTTTCTTCTCCCTAATTACAATTTTAAGATATGCAAAGTAGGAGATTTAAGAGAAAACTTATTTTTTTTTGTTGAGGATCACTACAGAAAACGTGCAGCTGAAAAAACGTGATATTTCAGTGGTGGACAGAAAAGCAAAGAGGCACCGCTGCATCACACACATGTAACCAGGGAGGAGGAGTGATATCAGCCCCCGTCCTTTCAACAGACTATATGTAAATATATGACAACTATGATACAGAAATCAGTAATTACACCTTTTGCATTTCATATAATTTCATCATGTAGCCTATATAGAGTTATATAGATTCCTCACATGCCTTGACAAGTTGTACACAAGGTTTTTTTTTTCTTTTTCTTTTTGCGCAGAAAATATCCCAAATTTCCTCCCTGGGGAGGAGAGAGCACATCAGACAGGAAACAGGAAACAGGAGGATGTCTTCCAGCGGCGCCGACCCAAGACTGTACGAGTCTGCACCATCGTGTTTCTGAGGAAAACCAGAGCGACCGGGACTCGAACCGCCGTCCTGCTGGCTCGGCTTCTCAGACATCAGGTCGCCATCGACAGGCTCAGTCTGTGTCGTTCCTTTATGTCCTGAGGAGATTTCTGCTGCGTCGACGGCGCCGAATGTTCAAGTGATGATGATGAAGGTGATGATTCATCCGCTGACGGTGACGAGCTGCCGACATCAGCAGATCAGCGACACTGACCATCAAAAACAGCTGCTAGGAGGGAAAACCACTCACTTGTATCCCTTTTAAGCTCCTCCTGAAGAAGTGTTTCACAGCCGGTGACGGAGGAGGAGGAGAAGGAGGTGTCAGGTAGCCCACCCGCTGAGGAGGAGGAGGGACGATGGAGACGATGCAGAGGTACGGGGATAAACTCATGATGAAAACTGGAGAAAATGTTTGTGTTTTCGTTGATAAAGTGTTTTTCAGCTCAGCGTCTGGGCCTCTACATCCTCGAGCCTCGCTCCTGAAGGATCTGTGGGGAGGAAGAGGAAGAATACGGCAAATAAATACCTAAAAATCTGTTAATTCAAGGCAACTAAAGCTGGGGTAAACAAATAATCTCTACAGGAAGAAAACCTCTGAAATGTGTATATTTACCAGGGCTGTCACATGATTAAATTTTGATTAATTGCTCATAATTATCATTGATTTTTAATCTATGTTAACTGTGTCTCATTTTGAATGAGCAAACAGGGAATATCTCTGCACTGAACGTGTTTATTAAACACCTCGAACAGCCACTGCTGCTCCTCTAGCAAACACACATTTATTTATTCTGTACATAGTCTGTATTTCCTGTTTACATTTTCAGTATTTTATCCTTGTTCTAAATACACATTCATATTTGTATATAATGCAATTATTCTGTATTTACATTCTTGTACACTGAAAAGGAGAAAGCCTTACAATTTCTTTGTTCAATGATGTAATGACAATTATATTATACCATTATATTATGACAATTCTATTCTTCTAGTTTAAAATGGTAGACTCAGTAAAACAGCTGGACGCTGTAATTTTTTTTAAATTAGGTTTTGTTTTTCAAACAGGAGGAAAAACATGCTATTTTCAGCAGTGGATTAATCACTTCTCATACTGTTGGAGTAAAGTATTTTAAAGGCCTGAAGAGGTGAAACTAGCTGCTCCTCAAAAAGAAGACGACAGACGGGACTTTCTAAAGGCTGTCAAATGAAAAACAAAGACCATCCTCACCTTGGCCTTCTCGGTGGGCTCGATGACGATGCCGTTGGTGGAGTTGTTGAGTTCTCGGGAAACGACACATAGAAACTCGGCCTGGTCCTCGTTGCCGTAGTTATAAGACGAGCCGATGCTAATGAGCTGAAGACAGATATATATTTAGGTGTTTTTTTTTTTTTTTTGAAGGCAGCTCTGAAGCTCTGAAGCTGAACTCAAACACAACAAGAGGAGGAAAAAAGAAAAGCAGTATTTTCTGCACCTGCTCAAACTTCCAACCGTCTGACATGGTTGAGACCATCTGAGTGAGCTCCTCCTCTTGGCACTGCAGTACTCGATAGACATGCTTCACCGGACCCTGAGGAAACACAGGGAAACATCAGTGATGTGCACACAAACACAAACCAAGCCTGGAGGACAGAATCATCCTGTTTTCTGAACCTGAGACGTTCGGTTCTCGTTGTCCCGTATCCTCTCTTTCACCAGACGCACCAGAGACGCGATGTTGTAGAACTCGGCTTCCTCGAGAACACCTGACATGAAATAACGAGTCACTGTTTGGTTTCCATACACTGTGAATTAATGCTCATTTATAGATAACGACTCTTTCACCTTCCTCAGCCAGGTTTTTATCCATGATCAGCTTCCCGTGCCGAAGGTAGTTCAGGATGGGGCCGAAGTACGTGGGGTCCCTGTCGATCAGGTAAGCTCCGGTCTCGTCCTGCAGGAACAAATAAAAAGGATGAAAAGTGAAAAGAAAATGTAAATATGTTGAGCCAGGGGACGTCCAGACAAAGAACTGACACAGATATTTATCTGTAGTGGTGGCAGAGGTTTGTGCTTCCAGGTGCTGTAAGACGCTGCAGGAAACCAAAGCTAAAGTAAAATTAGGATAAAGTGAAACTTCACCGCCAACTTCTATTAGATACTCGATTGATCGGTCACTTTTCAAATAGAAATGCTTAATATTTGCTTCTCTGATGCGAGAATTTGCTGCGTTTCTTTGACACTTAAAATCAAAGCGACACGGCAGGAAATGGACCTCCAGCTCCAACTGAATATCTTTTTGATTTTAGGCTCTTGGTCCCAATAAAACAATAATTTGAAGACTAAACTTCAGGAAATTTCTCCTGATAATATAAATTATTGTCAGCAGATCAGCTGATCAAATGGACAAATGTCATGAAGGAAAGATTTAAGCTCATTTTTAAGATTCAAATGGAGATTTTGCTTCATTTTTACTGTTTTTATAACAATAAAACTACATAAGCAGGTAACTAAAAGGAGTGTAATAAACATAAACAACTGTCATCCTTCATCTTCTTCTATGGAGGGATGTGTATGTACTGTATGTATAAAATGTATGTCACAATCTGCACTGACTGACCTCAGATATTACTAATTACACAATAATTAGTAATACTATGTATTAGTAATACATTAATAATGTAGTGAATGTTAACAATCACTGCATATTATACTCTTTAATATATTAATATATAAAAAAATAATAAATAACAATAACAACATAACAGAGGTCAAGAAGAGACACTTATCTTTAGGTAATTATGTCACATTTTTGTTTGTTATTTATCAGTTATTATTTTCATATTTAAACATTGTTATTTCCCATTGTGTTTTAATGTTATATTACAGTATGACAGAGAAAGATAGATAGCTAAATACTTTATTAATGAATCATTATTATTAATAATTTATTAATGATAATGAGAAAAATCTAGACATGATTATTTAAAAATATATATTTGCATCCTGTGACTAAAACTCTAGATGCTGAGATATATACTAAAACAGAGTAGATAGTGTTCAAGTCTGCAGAGGTGTCTGCACATATGAGTGCCTGTATGACTATGACATCACTATAAGACAACAAATCCGGTGAAATGAACCATAAGAAGCCCTTCACTGACACTCTGTGCTCACCTTGTCGGAGTCCAGGTCCGGGTCTTCTTGGCACAGTCGGAACAGGAAGGATTTGGGGTCTCTACACAGGGTCTGTTTGGTCGTGATGAAGTAGGTCCCGCCGACGTTTAGCCGGACCCACCGTGATCCCGGCTTGTCTGCTGGTTCGGACGGGGAGCTCGGGTTGCTCTTCACCGGGAACCCGAACACGGAGCGCCCGCCGCTGCCGCTCGACACCCCGCCGGGGCTGAGCTGGCTGCTCCGCGGCGGCACCAGGAGAGTGGGCGACGCCAGTCGCACCGAGCCCCGGACGTCAGGCTGCTCTATGGTGCCAGTGACACTCGGTTCCACGACATGCAGTTCAGCCATGTTTTTTTCTTTTCTCTCTCTTCGTATGAAAAACACACACAGCCACACGATTAGCTAACGACACACTGCAGGGAAGCAATTTTCTCGCAACCGATTTGTAAACAGAGTGAGGATATTTTTCTCCGTCGGGGTGGCTGGCATCAGGGCGTTGCTGCTCGCACTCGACCGCCTCGAACGGCTCCAGCCGCCGCAGATTAAGACACGAATATGACTCCTAAAGGCTGCACGACGCTAGCAGCATCGCGTTTAAGCGTTTCTTCACAAGATAAATGGCTCATTCTTGTCTATTCAAACGTTAATCGGAGAAAGGCAACACTTCCGGGTTGTAACGTGATTACTGTTTACTTCCGCTGTGTCGCGTTTTTCAAAATAAAAGCAAGTACAGTCACGTCTGGTTGGTGGTATTTTATCTTTTGAAGGATGTGTGGATTTTTTTTTATCTGCAACATTTTGAGGAGCAAATCAACGTAAATATGATTAAAGTTACAAACCTTAAGATTTCAGATGGAATGGTGCTCAGAGAGATCAGCAGCCTGGAGCTTAGAGAATAGAGAATAAAATAGTATTTCTGTGAACACGGTGAATATGATTATTACCAATAAATAAAAACACCTGAAACAACAAAACAAGGAAAATATAAAACAGGTATGTATAAAATAATTCAATTAATTAAAAACAAGCTATTCAAGAAGAAGAAGAAGAGGAAGAAGAAGAAGATGAAGAAGATGATGATTTAGCCTACAGGAGGCAGTGTGGCTCCTCCACTGCTAGTATTATAGCAAGAAGAAGGATTTGACGGAGTTGGGCGCCTTTGGTTCATTCTATGTGCTCTGTGTTAGCTGTTATTGATCCAGACTCGACTGACAGGTACATTTGCTGATAGAGACGCCGTCCACACCTGTAATAAGCTGCATGATTATTTAGTTACGTTGTTATAACGTTACGTGTTTCATTCGGGATAAGCTAGCAACGCGATTAGCATCCTCATAGTTCAGTTTACCCTGTTTAGCCAGCTAGCATCATATAACTGTTAGCAAGCTGACATCAGATAACTGTTAACAAGTTAGCATCAAATAACTGTTAACAAGCTAACATGAAATAATTGTTAACAAGTTAGCATCAAATAACTGTTAACAAGCTAACATGAAATAACTGTAAACAAACTGGCATCAAATAACTGTTAACAGGCTAGCATTAAGTAACTATTAGTATGCTAGCATCAAATAATTGTTAACAAGCTAGCATTAAATCACTTTACCAAGCTGGCATCAATTAGATGTTAACAAGCTGACATCAAATCACTGTTAGCAGATAGCGTCAAATAACTGTTAATAAGCTAGCAAGAAATAACTGTTAGCAGCTAGCATCAAACAACAGTTAGTAAGCTAGCATCAAATAATTGTTAAAAAAAAAAAAAAGCATAACTTTAATAGAAAATGGTACATGCATGCGACCTTTAAAGTAGCTGGTTGGGGCAAAATGTGGTTATGTGTTAAAGTACAAGGAATTTGACTGTCTTAGTACAAGATGAACTACTAAAGGAACAGACAGCAGGACACAAGGTAAGGAAATAAAGTAAGAGATGAATAAACGAACAGCAGCTCAGCTTAACGTAGACTGTGTGTACATTATAGAGTGTAATGAGTGCAAATGATGCATGAGGTAAATTAGTCATTACACAGATATCTTATTCCTTGTTTAGGTAATTTAGGAAATATTCTCCCTGTGTGTTGTTATTTCAGCTGCCTGAGCCATGAGTGAGTTCAGGATCCACCATGATGTGAACGAGCTGCTCAGCCTGCTTCATGTCCGGGGAGGTGATGGAGCTGAGGGCTACATAGACCTGCTGCAGAAACACAGGACTCCCTATGTCACCACTACAGTTTCGGCTCACAGTGCCAAGGTGGGTGTCACACAGGATGTTTTAACGCAACTATAAAGGCATGGAGGAGTCCAGGAATATGAGGAGTCCAGACGTTCCTGCAACAACTGGCAGGGGAAATTTGAGCTTTGTTCAAACTTGAGTTAAAGTGGAAATTTGTGATTTTTTTTTTTTTCACACTAGAGTGTATGCAATGGTAAATTAACCGGTATGTGGTCTTCAGATTAGTATTTTGGATGAATGTCACATCTCAGAAATTTACAGTGGCACAACTGTGTTAATTAAATACTAACTGAAAATTATTAGTCACATCCCTTGTGGAAATTGCTGATTGTGTATTTTCTTAATTATTCCCAGGTCAAAATAGCTGAGTTCTCTAAAACCCCCGAGGACTTCTTGAGGAAGTACGAGGAGCTCAAGTCCAAAAATGTTCGGAACCTTGACCCTCTTGTTTACCTGCTCTCCAAACTCTCTGAGGATAAAGAGGTAATGCATCGTTCACAGGCAGTGAATTATATGGTTTTGTATTATTTATATTAATTATTTCGCACCACTCTGTGTGATTCGTTCTTGCAGACACTTCAGTTTCTGCAACAGAATGCCAAAGAGCGCTCAGAGACGTCGGTGAATACGACGTCAACCACAACCAGCAGCTTCACTCTGCCTCAGACCAGCACCAAGATGTCCATGCAGGAACTGGACGAGCTGCGAAAGAAGCTGGGCAATGTGACGGCCAGCTCCAACGCTCCCCTGGTGAGCCTCTCTCACTGAGATGCAGCAGATCTACAGAGAACTGGTCATTATATAAAACATGAAGGAAACTGATACACAGAGGTGACAGACATAAAAAGGCTCTTAAGCTGAGGGGAACTGCAGAGGTGGTGATAAGCCTCTGTAGGTTTCTCAGACCACTTTCACATCACAAGTCAATTAGAGGAGCTAATAGTAATTAGATAAGCTTGCTGGTGACAGATGGGTAGATGAATAGAGAGTTTTCTGTATCTGAAGTTGCTTGTAATTCACCTGCCGCTCTCTGTGATTTTTGTCTGCAGCCTGCTGAAGTCACACGGAAGATGCTGAGAGACAAACACAACAAGAAGAACCCCACCCAGCCCATCCCAGTGTTTCCTGGCTGGATGTACGACCGTCCTGCTCTCCTTGGAGACTTCATCACCAGCCCCACCCCTCCAGGAGATCCAGCCGTCACCATTGGTGAGACACTTTGAAATCCATTTCTAGCTCAGTGGAAGGAAAGTCTGTTGTTTACTGAGTGTTCGGTGTCCAGGCACGATGCCCCTTGCTGCTCAGGAACAAGCTCTGGTGGAGGACCTGCTCTTCGTCCTGGTTGGAGTCGATGGGAGAGACATCACAGCTCAGCCAGTTCTGGGGAGGCAGAACCGCTCGTTCATCGTCGATTCAACGCTGGACATGTCCATCAAAGAGCTGGTGAACAGAATATTACCTGTAGCGTCGTATTACTCCACTATAACACGGTGAGCGTGTAAATATTAAATTTGCTCCCATAGATTTGAGGACTGAGGACGAATCATGAGATGTTTCGTGTTTGTCTTGCAGCTTCATTGAGGAGAAGTCGTCCTTTGAGTACGGACAGGTGAACCACGCGCTGACGGCCGCAATGAGGACCCTGATGAAGGAATATCTGATCCTGGTCACTCAGCTGGAGCACCTGCAGCGACAGGGCCTGCTGTCCCTGCAGAAGCTCTGGTTCTACATCCAGCCCACCATGAGGACCATGGAGATCTTGGCCTCCATCGGTAAGAAAAACAGAAACATACTGTAACATAAACTCAAATGACATTTCATAAAAACTAATACAAACAAACATAATATCATTGTCATTTATTTTTTTTAGCTACAGCATGAATTTCCAACAATTTGTGGGATGTAGAACCACAGAAACTGAGCAGAGCTCAGACGCTAAAGTAGTGCAAAAATTAAACATTATGGCCGTACCTGCACAGGTGTTCAACCTTGTATTTTGCAGCTGCGTACTTACACCTGGCCTAACAAATCACACTAGAATTGTATTGAATATATAAAAATGTTTCTTAAGAAATAAAACTAGCAAACACAAACTAACTACAGTATAATCACAGATGGAAAAAAGATCATTTGAATAATAAACTATTATAACCTTGGTGTTGTGTTTTGTGTTTTTTTGGTGTTTTGTGTTTGGTTCAGAGGGGCTCATACAGTATTTAGGTCATTTGTGCAGCTTCAGTTGAACACAAGCTGCTCATTTTAACCACTTGGGGGCGCTCTGAAGCAGGGAAGACTACAGCAGCTGATCTGGCACAGATGTTGGATTTCATCATTAAACCTCTTTCATCGTTAAATACAACTAATACAAACTGTTGTAGCGTGTGGCGATCCTATTTTCTGCACTAATCAAACGTTTTGATCATTTCAGAGAGCTAGTACTTTTTAAAACTAAAATAATGTTCTTGGACTAATTTCACAGCGTCCTCAGTGGACAAAGGAGAGTGTATGGGAGGGTCAACGCTGAGTCTTCTTCACGATCGAACCTTCAACTACACTGGCGACAGCCAGGCTCAGGAGCTGTGCCTCTACCTCACCAAGGCAGCCAGCGTGCCGTACTTTGAAATACTGGAGAAGTGGATCTACCGGGGCATCATCAAGGATCCATACAGGTGCACATTAAAGAGACGCTCAAAATAATAAAACACACCTCTGAGTCCGCTCTGTGTTTACATGTGATTGTGTCCTCGCAGCGAGTTCATGGTGGAGGAGCACGAGCTGCAGAAAGAGAAGATCCAGGAGGACTACAACGATAAGTACTGGGATCAGAGATACACCATCGTACAGCATCGGATTCCCTCCTTCCTGCAGAAGATGGCAGACAAAATATTAAGCACAGGTAAAAACAAAGATCCAACATTAAGAGTCATTTTCAGGCTGGACTATTTTATTTCCTTCTTTGTCTCTGTGCAGGGAAATACCTGAACGTGGTGCGGGAGTGTGGCCGCGACGTGACGTGTCCTGATGCTAAGGAGGTCCTGTACACGCTGAAGGAGAGGGCGTACGTGGAGCAGATAGAGAAAGCTTACAACTACGCCAGCAAGGTCCTGCTGGCCTTCCTCATGGAGGAGAAGGAGCTGGTTTCACGCCTGAGGTAGGTGATCACTGGTTTTATACAATCATTTGTAATAATAGAGTGACAGAGAGAAAAAACATTCAAGGTCCTGTACAGAAGAATTAGAGCTGCACTGATTAGTCGACTAAAGAAATAGTTTAAAAAATAATTGATTAATCAGGGAAGTAGTTTTTCATGCAAAAAAAAAAAAAAAAATGTTGTTCTCAACCTCTGAAATATGCAGATTATCTGTTTTCTCTGTTTTGTATAACTAAAGTGAATCTTTTGGGTTTTCGAAAAAACATCTCCATGTAAACCAGGAAGGACATTTGCATGATTAATTAGATTCATCAACAAGGAGTACAATAATTTTCTCATTTTAAACTCCAGGATTTACGTACTATAAAGATAAAAAAGCTGGTTAAAAGGTTGAGTCTTAGATCTAGAATGAGGCCCTTTGACTTTTTTGAATATGAATATCCATTATATTTATATTCAAGCTCTTTTTAAACAGCCCTGTGTTGTGTTCATCAGATCCATCAAGCATTACTTCTTGATGGACAAAGGGGATTTCTTTGTGCACTTCATGGACCTGACGGAGGAGGAGCTGAAGAAGCCGGTGGATGACATCGTTCCTCCTCGACTGGAGGCCCTGCTGGAACTGGCTCTGAGGATGAGCACCGCCAACACCGACCCCTTCAAAGACGACCTCAAGGTGGGTGGAAAGAAGCAGACGGATCCGTGCATGGATAGGAATCTGTGCTGTGTTTTTTGGGGACAAGTGATAAAATGACTGCTTCTCTGTGGAAGTGGTCGCTCGTAGTCTTCCAGCCTGTTTCAGACTCCGTGACGTTTAAACTTCCTCTCGTCTGTCTGCAGATCGACTTGATGCCTCATGACGTCATCACTCAGCTGCTGAGGGTTCTGGCCATCGAGACGAAGCAGGAAAAAGCCATCATCAATGCCGACCCGACAGACGTGGCCCTCAGCGGCCTGGAGGCCTTCTCCTTCGACTACATCGTCAAGTGGCCGCTGTCGCTCATCATCAACAGGTTCTGCTGCTGGTTTCACCTTTTTTGGTTTTCTTAACTTTCGAGGTACTTCAGCATCGACGGTGACACTGCAATCAACAAGCTATCCAGAAAGTGCAGCTCTAATTATATAAAGTCACTCATTTTATTAGTGTTTGGAGCCACACATATAACTCCTAATTCAATAAAAATAGTACACAGTTCTCACACAGCTCTTTGTAACTTTTCCAAAGTAGTCCCTAAATCCATTTATTTCTATTCAATATCCAGGAAAGCCCTGACGAGGTACCAGATGTTGTTCAGACACATGTTTTACTGCAAACACGTGGAGAGGCTGCTGTGCAACGTGTGGATCAGCAACAAAGATTTCAAACTCTACTCTTTGCACTGCGCCAAATGGTGAGTAGATGTAGAATTTTAGGTGGATTTACTGGCGTCTTTCTCAACGCTCACCTTGTTCTGAACGCAGGTTTGCTGCAGCGTTCGCCCTGCGACAGCGCATGCTGAACTTTGTGCAGAACATTCAGTACTACATGATGTTCGAGGTGATGGAGCCCACCTGGCACGTCATGGAAAACAACCTGAAGACGGTGAGTGGACGAGCTCTGCTGTCTGATGAAAGCAGCTGACTGTTGTTTCCTGTGTTGACGTCTGTCTCGTCCTCCAGGCGTCAAATATTGATGACGTGCTCTGCCATCACACCAGCTTCCTGGACAACTGCCTGAAAGACTGCATGCTCACCAACCCTGAGCTCCTCAGGATCTTCTCCAAACTCATGTCCGTCTGCGTCATGTTCACAAACTGCATGCAGGTTTGAGGAAATGCTTCCTGTCAAAAGTGTTCACCTTAAAACCTGAAAATGAAACGAGTGCTAAGACGTGTTTCTTGTCGCAGCGGTTCACTCAGAGCATGAGGTTAGAGCGCCTCTTTCTGGAGCAAGGGACGACGGACGGGTCTTCCTCTCAGAGCGAACCAGCCGTGGAGGCAGAAAAGAAGAGGATGACCACAAAGGTATTTCCAAAACGCTCACAGCCTGCCTTCCCCCGCCACAGCTCATCACATCCATACTTGAATGTTACAACAGCATCTTTTATGGTTCAGTTCAAAACTCCTCAATAGTCTCCAGTTCATCCAAAGCATCCTCCTACCTCACAGACCTGCTCCCTCTGATCCTCCAACACCCACCTCCTCACCCCTACACCCTGAACCAAGCACCGGACCTGTGGAGCCTTCTCTGTCGCTGCCCCCTCCCTCTGGAGCTCTCTGCCCAGAAACATTCAGATCTGCAAAACACTCAGAAGACCAGAAGATTTTCTCCAACTGGGGGAAATTCTCTTATTATAGCAGCATAACAAGTTATCATAATAAAAAACAATAAAATACTAGAATAACTAATAATAATACACATGTACTAAAAAAGAAATGTATTTTAATAGTGCAAATTAGTATAAAACAGCTTTTATACTTGATAGCTGTTATGTTTTTCTAGCTGTTGGTTTAAATATGTTTTCCTGGGGGGGAATGTTCTGCAAAAGGTCACCAAAACCAGAAAATATTCCCACTATTTAACAGCTTCATAAGCTTTTGGATTTAATGCCTCAGATGATCTGCGTTGTGTTCTTTCACGGCTGCAGTTATTGGCGGAGCACGTGGACAGCCTCCAGTCAGACGCAGGCTTCGAAGCCACCATCAGCAAGTTTGACAGTAACTTCAGCACGTTGCTGCTGGACCTGCTGGACAAGCTGAGCATCTACAGCACCAACGACTGCGAGCACAGCATGATCAGCATCATCTACAGGTAACGAGGCTCAGTGAGAACATCAGGCAGGGAGGACCGTCGATGATTAACTCGGCTCTCTTGTGATTCAACAGGCTGGATTTCAATGGATTCTACACCGAGCGTCTAGAGAGGATGGCCATCGAGCGCAGCCAGAAGGCATCAGCGTAGCATGTCGTCTTTGTCGCCCAGCAATAAAAAAGTCTGTATATAATACATGACGTGCTGTACGAGATGTAGAGTTACAGTCTGTTTGTGGTGTCATTTCAATGCATCAAATTGTAAATTATAGGAACACCTAATATGTTTGCTCTAAAAATGAAAGTCATGGCACTCTTTATGGGTAATTTATCGTACCTGGACGATGAAAATGTATGTTTGTCTTCATTAAAACAAGACTTTACTGAATTATTTTTACTCTCGACCACTGTTTATCCCAGGTAATATTCCAGTTTGTTTTCTGCAGCCTTTAAAGCGTGATGTGATTAGTTAAAGTTAAAGAAATATAGAGTTTGTCTTTCAATAATTTCCAGGAAGAAAAAAAATAAAATTGTTAGTTTTAAAGTTTGAGTTATTTAAGTCAAAAAGAGGCTTATTGAGTATGTATGATTACTATAAATTATAGAAAATACAGAGAATTATATTTAAAGTTACAAAAAATAACTTCTCATCTGATGCAATATTCACAGAATAATAATCTGCTAATTTTGCCCAAATTTCCTGAATTATATTCACTATCTGGGTTAATCCAACAGTTTATCTATGAACATTATACATATAGTACGAAATGTAAGTTAATTTAAGGGAAAAGGTTGTGAATCAGTGTTTTAGAGGATGTTCTAGAAACATTTCCAGTGTATTTAATATTTTAAAGACACATTTTTACTAATTCAGTTCATCACCATTCATTTTAGTATGCAGTGATATTTAATACTTCAGCAGTACTCTAGAGGAGGTGATAAGGCCATAATGGGCACCACTGTTGATTTGTAATTAAAATATTTATCATTATATAAACTAAAAAACGGTTATTTATGAACAGTTAATTGCGTTGTGACGCAGCGTCAAGCCTGTCAATGGTTCCGCACTGCTTCCGGTCCGCAGAGCACCAGTCGATTAAATCAATTAATATAAAAGTATTTAAATTTCCTACTCCCATTGTAGATTTTCCTCTCATTCTTGTCAGTATCAGCTTTAAGTTTATGTTTGGTTTAAGTTCCACCCTTAAAAAACGCGTGTTGTTGTCGTTTAGCGGTGCTAGCTAGCATTTCGAAGCTAAGCTACATCAACTTTTGGTGGTTTTATTTTGACATGGATTTTACGTCACCGGAAGTGTAATGTGGGTGTTTCTTATGATGGCGGATAGCTTGACCGGTTTATTCCGGTAAACATGCGTGGCTACGATAAGAACGACCTGGAGGCGGAGCTCCACCGGAGGAGCTGGTACCGATGATTCACGGTGGGGCTGAACGGTGAGACGAGCCCCGGTGGCCGAGCGGAGCGCAGTGTCATGGGGACGAACACGGGAACATCTCTGTGGCTGACATGGGGTAGGTTACCTTTCAAATTAAAACACTTTCATCAAGGCAAAGTGAGTTTTTCAGAAGAAAAGTTGAAGTCTGTTTGACAGGAAATGTTAGAGGGGAAGCTCTTCATGTGCTGCCTGCTTATTATAAAGGCATTCATTATATAATAAATATAAACTGCATTAAAAGCATTTTTTATTGTTATATTCATGTTTTTGGGTCATTAACAACAACGGAATCCAACAAGTGGACAAATTACTGGGAGTGACAGTCTGCAGAGACACAGATACTTTTTTATTTATACATAGGTAGGTGCTTTTTTATGCATCCAGAATTATTAATTAATAGTTAATACGTAGTTTAAAATGACCTCTTTCACTCAGCTAACTTTTTTTAACTCCCCTCCTCCTCACAAAAGACAGTCTGTGGTGTTCTTAATGTGTTTGCATTTTACCCATATTATGCTTTCACCATTATTTCATTTGTTTAATGTATTAGGTGCTCTGTGAATGAGTGGCTTTAATATGTTTTTAATATTATATTAAATATTTTAATATATAAATTCCAAACATGTTGAAACGGTCATGTAAAGTTAGTAAAATAACAACACAGGTAGGCCTACCACTCTACAAAACAAATACTAAAAGTAAAAGTTCTGCATTCAAAGTTAAGTAAAAATGTTGTACAAATAACAAAATACTCATGCAACTGTTGAATTATGACACCCCAAAGACCTGAAATGATGAAAGTTATCTAATGCACACAATAATCCAGTGCAAGAAGATAATAAAAGTATTATTTCAGGACTTCTGGGTCAATTTACAATATAAAATCTAAGTGACCATAACAGTTGAATGAGTGCAGTAAAGTAAAAAGTGCAGTATTTGTCTCTGAGGTGTAGCAGAGCAGAAGTATAAAGTAGTATAAAATACATCGAGATAGTGCGTAAGTACTACTGGTACACCACTGGAAAGAGGAAGTGTAACCAGGGAGAGATTAGAAAGCAGATAGTTGGTGTGAATGTGAGTAACGGTGCTGTTTGTTGTGTTGTAGTTTGTCTGGCGCAGACTTCTGGGATGTTGTCTCATGTGGAGAAATATGAGGTGGTCCAACCTCTGAGACTTCAGGGGAGACAGAGGAGGAGCCTGCAGGACAACCAGGTGATCACAGCTGAACATGTATCATGATCAGCAGCGTAAAAAGTACCTGTTAACAGCAAAATGTCCTTAAAATAATAAATCATTACTGATTAAATACTGTGCATGCAGGACTTTACAGCTCTAGATAGAAGTGGTGGGAAGTTATTTTTACTATGGATCTATAACAGTGTTATATTTTATTATCTGGTCATATATTTTGCCCGTTAAAAAAAAAACTTATATTCCAAGTTGTTGAATGAATGTTGTGCAGTAAAAAGCACAGTATTTTCCTGTGAAATGTATTAGTGTGTAAAATAGTATAAAAGTACACAGGAAATGTTGGTTACTTCCTACCACTGTGTTATCGATCAAACCACTCAACAGTACATAAAGCAGCTAAAATTAGGCCCACGATATCACATTAAAATGTTAATTTCACTAACAATAATTCAACGACAACATTCTGCACAAGAACCCAATTTTCTTATGATGCTTTAATTTTGTTGTACTTTTACTGAAACTGTAGGACTTTTACTTGTAGCCTAGTATTTTTATTGCTGTAGAATTGCTACGTTTACCCGAGTAAAAGATGTGTGCAAACTGGTCTAATTTGTCATGATAAATATTTGTTGTGTGACTGACAAACAGTTTTTCCACAGATTTATCCTGATGTGGTTCAGTACCAGTTGGTCATTGAAGGGACCAATCACACAATTCATCTGGAAAAAAACAGGTAAATATATATATATATTTCAACAGAAAAAATATATATTTTTTATCCAATTAGAATTTACATTTAAATATATGAAACCTTTTCGTCATGTACTTAACAGGAATCTCATTGGGAGAGGCTACACTGAAACACATTATTCACAGGATGGAGAACGGGTAACGGCTTCACCACGAGAGGTGAGATTTCACTTTTAATTAAGACAAATTATTATGGAGAAAGATTAATAACACCATCAACTGAGTAGATGAACGTGACGGTTTGTTTCCCTCTATTTTCTCATAATTCATATGTAAAATATGTTGATTCTTTCGAAAAATAAACAAGATTAAAGGTGTAACATGTAAGATCTGCAACATACCATGTTAACACAGATTTTTTATTTCAATGTGCGAAAGTCGTTCTGGATTTATGATTGGCCAATATTACTCTTTTTTGGGGAAAAAAAAATCAATATTAAGAAATTACAAACTGTACACTCACATCCATAATCCAGTTGGTTCTTCATCATTATTATTATTATTGTTCCCTGTTTAAACCAATGATCAGGGTAACTACTGTAGTTTTTTTACACATCTTTGTTGAGTTAAAGTTCTGCAGTAAGCTGTGTAATGAGCAGGATAATGACGGTGAAATAAACCCCTTCATTGCTCTGTCATGGTTTATTTTCTAACAATGACCGCCTCGCTGCTCGTTATCCAGCAGAAACTGTGAGCAGCAGAGATGCCCTCAGGGCGACAGACACAAGAAACAGAAAAATAAAGGCAACCTTGTGTAATGTGACAGCTCTCCTCTCACCTGACCAGTACAGAGTTTAAGTGAACGTGATAAAGATCGCATATTCCTGACCTGTGATTCATAATTTCATGGACAAACACAGCCTGATGAGTGACTTTTCCCCCAGGATCACTGCTTCTATCACGGCCACGTCGACGGACTCAAAGACTCTTCAGTGAGTGTCGGCATTTGTTCAGGCATTAGGTAAGATCACCTGGACGTTTCTACAGCTTCATACTTCCTGTTTGTGACATTAACTCCAGTTTAAGTCTCTCAGATACTTGTGAAATGTAGTGATATTTAGTAATCGGGTGTTTGAACTGGGGTCTTATTATCCTGTTACTATTGTATTTCCTGGTCCTTTTTTTCCATTCTACATCCTTTTTACTGAAGGGTTGAAACGTTCAAATAAAGTTACCTTGTCGAAAGTTTTTTAGATTTTCACAGATCAGATCGTTCACAGATGCTGTTTTTCTTCAGAGCGTCTACAGATTTTGTCTTTTCGCTGTTTGCAGCGGCTTTGTGAGAACCCGGCGGCAGGTCTACCTCATAGAGCCTCTGGGACTTTCTGAGGACGGCGACCACGCCGTTTACAGATATGAGCACCTGAAGAAGATCAGCGCCGGCTGTGGCTCCTCTTCCAACACCACCGACCAGAACCAGGACCAGGATCAGGACCAGGGCCCTCGGCTCTTTGGCCTCTTCAGGTCCAGATCATGGGTATGGTTTTATGGTAGACCAAAAAAAAAAAGTGTATTTTTTTCTATTTAAATAAGAATATATGAAGGTTTCCTTTTTTTCCATCAGAAAACCAAACCCATCGCAGGGGAAGAGAAGTTTGTGGAGCTGTTTGTGGTCGTGGACAACACCGAGGTAAACAACACAATAACTATAGCTTCCATCACTAAATGGATCCAGTTCAGTGTTTGAGATGTTTGAGGAGCTCAGAAATCCAGCTGAGGTGGTTCTAAGGAGGATCCAGATCAGATGCTGAACCACATCAGCTGGAGCAGCTGATCTGGATCCTTCCTGGGAGTTTTTCCTGGTAAAAGACTCTGGGGTAGACCTGGACCATTATAACTAATAAACTAATGAATCCAGTCAGGGTCTGAGGCGTGCTGGACTTCCTGGTATCACAGACTGCTTCTAGGGATGTTGAATGCCACTACTTTGGCAGGAAAGAGCTGGAGCTGGTGTGGGACATGCAGCACTACCAACTCAGTATAGTTGGGCCAACTGGCACTGGGTCTGGAACCAAAATCCTGCAGAAGAGCCGGACTCTTTCCTTTTTCTGGTGTTGTGCAGTTTAAGTTGCTCATGGCGGGGTGTTTCCTCAGAGAGCGAGAGGGTCACATTTACGAAGACAAGTTGATGTTTGTTGTTGTCGAATAGCGTCCGTCCTTCTTTGTGTCTCTCTGTTGAGGTGGTTCTGGGATCTGATCAAGACGCCTTCTGGGTGTCTCCCTTTGGAGGTTTAGGAGACGCAGATTCTAGATTTCGTCTGGTTTGGGATCTCCTGAGGATCCACCAGGAGGAGCTGAAAAGTTCCCTGAATCACCAAGAACGAATGAGTCTGATCATGTTTGTCTCTTCTCCAGTATAATCGATATGGAGGCGACACTAAACCCCGTGTCCTCGGAGCTATAAACCACGTTGACAAGGTGAGTTTGGTTTTGGAGGGTGCTCACCTGCAGGCATCAGACTCCTCCTAACGCCTCCTCCTCCACCTGCAGCTGTACCGACCTCTGAACATCCGCGTCATGCTGGTGGGTTTGGAGATTTGGACGTACAAAGACCACATTGACGTGGACTTAAACTCAGAGACAACCCTGGACAATTTCCTCCTGTGGCGGCACGCTGAGCTTCTGCCGAGGACGAAGCACGACAACGCCCAGTTTGTGACGTGAGGACCAGTTGTAAACCATGTTGAACGCTAGCGCTACGCTGCCAGTTTGACCTGATATTAGCCTCTTTCCGTCCACAGCGGCAAAGACTTTGACGGAGACACGGTCGGACTGGCGAACAAGTTTGCCATGTGCACAGAAAACTCAGGTGGAGTCAATCAGGTATGATTTCTGGCTCACATGAGGACATGAAGGTATTTTATGACACATCCTACTGAGTTTAAAGCTTTGTCTTCTAGGATCACCATGACAACCCAGTAGGCCTGGCCTCCACCATCGCCCACGAGATGGGACATAACTTCGGCTTGTCCCATGATGCCGCTGGTTGTATGTGCGGCCCGTCTTACAGCAGCGAGAACTGTGTGATGGCAGAAAAGCTTCGGTAAGGACGTGACTGCAAAGTGGACTTTTGGTTTTATATGTAAGAATGGTATTTCACAGCTTAGTCTCTGGTTTGGACTCCAGTTGAAAGAAATCTTAGAGTCACAACAGGAACAAGAGGCAGCTTCCAGCTGCTGTTTGGAAACATGACGACGTCCTTGTGCAAACACCAGCTTTCCCAGTTTTGTGTAGAAGAACTTAACTTCTGCAGAGTTCTGACCTCAAACTTGTCCAGCACCTTTGGGAGGAAGCGATGGTTCCACCAACATCAGTGTTAAACTTCACTGATGCTCTTTAGTCTAAATGGGTTTCAACCAGAAGAGTGGAGTCAGCAGATAAACGTAATAATACATCAAAGGTTTTGTTTGGCAGCAGGCACAAGAGGGCGCTCACACTTAGTCTGTGAGTAATGCTGGGGCTTCTGGGAGATGTAGTCAGAGCATAAAGAGACGGTATACACCACAGAGATCAAAACAGGAAGTGGAGACGATCGAGATTAGAGAGCAAAACAAACAGAATCTGGACAAAAAGTGTTGATTTTGGTGAAAGTGTCCTCTACTCTACCTCTGATAAAACAAGAATGGAACAAGGTAAAAACAAACATTTTTTTCATGATGAAATAGAGAGTCTCTTCTTTCATTTGAGCTATTCACTGTTTTCAGAGACATAGTACAAAATATTCTGTGGGTCTAGAAATATGACTCAAAATGGACAAAAACACTGGAACAAGACACTTTCTGTTTTAAAAAAGGGCTGGCACTCAATGAGTTAATTGTTCAGGCTTCCACATACAGTATGTTTCAGTTTAAATACCATCTTAGATCTTAAATTAGACACATGTTCACTGGATCTTTTGCAAATCTCAAACCCCCTCTATCTTCTTCAGGACAGGAAATCAAGCGTTCCCAGAGTTCTTCAGCGGCTGCAGCATGGACCAGCTCTCTGAGTTCATGGATCGAGCTCAGCCCAGCTGCTTGTCCAAACCCGGCTCCATCAGGACCGTGGCTGCAGGGCCGAGCTGTGGAAACGCCCTGCTGGACCCCGGAGAGGAGTGCGACTGCGGCACCGTGGAGGTACAACGTTCACCACCATGAGGAGTTTAAATCTGTTTTCTGTTGTTGCTGACTGGTGTGGCTCCCTGTGGTTTCCTGTGTGCAGGCTAATAAAAGGGAAGGCCAGTGGTGATTCAAGCTCTAATCTGGCCTCAGAAATGTAAATAGTTTTGCTGTGTGCTCACTTCCCATCAGAGACTACATTCCTGGCAGATTTAAATCTGATCTGTGCTTCATCACTGCAGCGTCACTGGAACTGGACACTCAAACATGACCGAACTGATCAAGATGTTTTTTCTCCAGGAATGTAAAAACCGCTGTTGTGATGCGTCAACATGTCGTCTGACTGAAGGATCCCAGTGTGCTCATGGACTCTGCTGTGAAGACTGCCAGGTACTGGAGCTGCTGCTAATGTACATTTAAAAGTGGCAACAAAGCTGTGCGAGCGTAGTCTGGCCAAGCTGCCTTGTAAACGGAGTTCTCAGAGGGCGGGCTTAACCTTTATCAAATGCTTCTTTGTGCTATTGGACGAAGCTTCAACCAATCAGACTCTGAAATAGAGAGTCTCTTCTTTCATTTGAGCTGTTCACTGTTTTCAGAGTCATAGTAGAAAATATTCTGTGGGTCTAGAAATATGACTCAAAATGGGAAAAAAATGCTGGAACAAGACACTTTCTGTTTATAAAATGGCTGGCACTCAATGAGTTAATGGTGAGGAAAAGTCATGAGGAGTCATCCTCTGGGAGCCAGGAGTGTTCAATCCTTCCAGTAGATGTTAGTAGGATTCAACCTCTGGGACCATGAAGGTCTTCTGCACAGCATAAACGCCTCCAGACTGGACTCTGATCAGAACCACAGATCTGATGCTGTAGATCTATAATAAGAGGAAACAAGCTGCTGCTGCTTCTTCCCCTCACCACATTCTTCCTCGAATGATAGTTTCAAAAGTCGACATAAATACACGTCATTATTCACACTGTTTGACACTGTTTGAACTTGACCTTCACCCTCAGTTCAAAGCTGCTGGAAGCGTTTGCAGGAAGTCGGCTGGTGACTGCGACCTGCCTGAGTACTGTAGCGGAGCGTCGCAGGAATGCCCTGAAGACAGCTTCCAGATGAACGGCAAAGCGTGCTACGACCAGGGACGAGGCTACTGCTACGACGGACAATGTCCCACACATCAGCAGCACTGCTGGAGGCTGTTTGGACAAGGTAAGCAGCAGAAAAAACAAGCTGTTCACTGTTCCTCATCTGAATGGACAAGCTGAGCCTGGAGGAGGTTTGGTGATCAGTTTAGTGAGAAATTACACCGTCACATGGTGGATATGTCTCTGTTCTAAGAAGTATTCCTTTATTAGTGTGAGAAAGATGCCTTTGATGTGTGTGCATTTTTACATTAAGGACTACAGAGAGCTCCTTTTAAACAGCGTCATGAAACACAACATCTGTTGTTCCTGACCTTATTCTCACTGCCTGACAGCGTCATATGTAGAGATGATATATAATACATACAGACAGATATTAAGGCTGTCCAAATTAGTGTGTTAATGTGATCAATCGGCGTTAATTTGTTCCATGGTAACACTCTAAAATCTGTTGCCAGAAACGTGCTGGCAGGTCATCAAGCAGAACTCCATTCAAAAAAACAAGGAAACTAACAACACAGTCATAACTAACGATCAAACATGCTGATAAAATTAGATTAACCATCTTTTCTGAATCTGTCCAAGCTTCTCCTGGAATTCAGCAAACAAATAATCCATCAAAGAGCATCATTCTTCTCATAAATGCAGTTTGTTTTGGCTGCATCACTCAACAAACTTCATGCTCTCCACTAGAATTTAAATCATAATATGAAAACATTTAAATACACATACTGATTTCAAAATTCCCCAAATGATGACTTTGTCATGAGTTTGTGAGTCAGAAAGTCAATATTCACTCAGCGTCTTTCTCTTCCTGTCACAAATGTGCAGCTAAAAATACATCTCCATTTCTATGATAATTCATTTAACCCTCAGGCATTTCATTTACTACCATCTTGTTCCCTTCAGAACAAAAATGTCCACTTCCAAAAACGGATTAATATTTTTTTTCAGATTTTTTTTTCTTCGTCTTTATGCTCAAAATTACCAAACATTCAATTATTTTGAGGATTTTATCCCTTTAACATCAGTCTTGGGTATATCAGAGATTTTCCAAAATATTGACTTTGATGTATTATTAGTTTAGTAAAATTTGTCGAGAGATGCCATATGGACATACCAGCCAAAATGATGGAAACATTTGCTCAAAAGGGTTAAGATGTAAAGAGTTCGTACTTCTGACTCATCATCTCTAACCTTTCATGTTTTTATTTTCTTCTGCTGGCATACATTAATAAGAATAATTAACCTTGTGTCGTCAGGCGCCATAGTTGGATCAGATTTGTGTTTTAACCTGAACAAACGAGGCGACGATGGAGCCAACTGTGGGAGGACCAGACTGGGCTTCATTCCCTGCAGCGCAGAGTACGAATCACCTCCCTGAACGTCCACCTGTCATCTTTGACGCTCGTTTTGTTCTTGACCACTCTGCTCTTTTCCTCTGCAGGAATCTGAAGTGTGGATCTATGTTTTGCGGTGGAGGAGGCGAGTCCATCACAGGCAAACTGGCAGCGTACATGGTCCGTGGCATCGAATGCAAACACGCCGTGGACGACAAGACCAGAAACATGGACATGGTGCCCAGAGGAGCGGCATGTGGAGCGAATAAAGTGAGACTCGCTGCTGTTTACATGGAGCCCTGCTGCTTTTAAGGATGTTTGGCTCACAATTGAACGTTTGTGTGCAGGTTTGCCTCGACAACCGCTGCGTGGACGTGTCCGTTTACGGGAACGAGGAGGAATGTGCAAAGAAATGCAACAACAAGGGGGTGAGCCGCTTATTCCAGGGTGTGAAATCACTGGCAGATGCTTTTAAACGGGACTCCTCAGGTGTTTAAATGAATGCTCTTGGCGTTTTATCGTCCAGGTGTGTAACCATAAGAAGGAGTGTCACTGTGACCCCGGCTGGGCTCCTCCTCACTGTGACGTCCAGTACGCTGATCTACCTCCAGGTAACGAACTCAGCAGCAGCTCACACCTCAGTGAATCATCGTTCCTGTGAGAACCATGAATCATTCAGGATGACGGAGCTCCTTCCAGCACCTGATATCTGTGACTGAGCTCAGCGAACGCATCACAGAGTGGTATTATTTATGCTTTTGATCGAACCTGACCGCCTCAGTCCCAGTCCTCTAGAACAGTTTTCCTGCTTCTAACATCAGATAATAGTAGATAAATAATCCATCATCATTCATTTTTCAAAACAAAACTGAAACCAAAAACTAAATAATGACTTGTTTTCCAAAACCCAAATGAAAAAACAGATAACGACTGTTTTTTCTGATGCACAAACTGCCGTAAGTCGAGTACCAGCCGGCTTCCTGTCACAAATTCCACAAGACTTTGAGAATTATTACTCAAAAAGTACACAGTAAAAGTACTTCATAGTATTTTGGTAATACTCTAACATGTACTAAGTTCAACAATAACAGTTTCATACAGAACTGATCTTCAAAGATAGCACAAGAGGCTTTGTTATAGATCCATGAATTTATGAATATTGTCACTCATATTTACAGGAGAATACAGATAAAATGTCAGGGACATTTACTTTATCCAACAAATTTAATAAATGATGTTCTTCAGTAAAGTTTTGTGGAAACAAATATTGAGAAAACAAGTCATTATTATGTTTTTTTTTTTAGGTTTTGTTTTGAAAAACGAATGATTCGTGGATTATGATGTCACACCTGATCGGTGCCTTTCATCACACGTTTTATGTTTGTGCAGCTCTACAGTAAAAACAGAAATAAAGGAGGAAGAGGAGAAGCTCTGCTGGGTCACGTTGTGAAATATTTTGGCAGGACGTTCAGCTCTTTCCTCACAGAACGAACCTGAATTTTCACTTCAAGGTTCCCCAAATTAACAACAACAGCGAAGGTGGACTTCCTGTTTTTGTGCAGATGTTTGCTGAGTCACTGCAGCGTTTTAACTTACTCAAAAATATACATATATATATTTAACAATCATTTTTAACATGCTCTCACAGTAATTCCAGTGTTAAATTCCTCACCTCCTGTTCAGTGAGGAGGAAAGAGTCCAGTTAAAGTGGAGGAGGTGATGCTGGAGGCTCTGAGCTTCACAGACGTCTGCCTGGTGTCTGCAGGTCAGAGCGGGATCATCGCTGGTGTTTGTGCAGCTCTGTCCATCCTGCTGCTCATCACTGCTCTGACTGTTGGACTCATGTGCTGCAAGAAGGACAACAGGGAGAACTACACGTCCAGGAGGTCCGTCTCCAGCAGCTCTCAGGATCGTCTCGTCTCCTTCTTCCCTCCTCTGACCTCTCTGAGTGCTCTGCTGTGTTGACAGGAAGGTGCACTCAGCTCCAGACCAGCTGAACCCCATGTTTCAGGAGATGAGCGCTAAAGACAGACCTCAGATCAGCGCTCCCACCTTCATGGAGACAACAGCAGCACAGGCCTGCGCTCCTCTGGTCGTCACCATGGTGAGGACTCCAGATCACACAGGTTTACTAGCTGCTATTAACTCTTATTAACTGATTTTTTTTTTTCCTTCCAGCCACCAAACAAAATGTCTTCAGAGTCGCCGACCTCACAAACTGAGCTGGTGAGCGTCAAAATAAACAGCCTGGAATGTGATCGAATGCAAACAGAGGATCACATTCAGGTCTGGCTGCTAAAGTTTAAACAGATTAATAAAACGTCTCTCTGGTTCCTACTGAATATTTAAAAGATGATATATATATATATATATTTACATTTTACAACAGTGTCTAGTTTGTACTAAAGTCTCAGTTCAGGAGGAAATGATGAATATTTTGGGGACTATTTTCAGCGGCGGATTAATCCACAAGTACGTTCAGACATGAAAGCATCGACCAATCAGGTTGTGCCGAAGGAGTCGCTTCTGCATTTTATTTTGAAGAACATGAAGGCGTCACAGTGACCTTTTTTTCCTCTTCTTTACAGATGAAACCTTTACCTCCATCTAAACCTTTACCTCCTGTCAGTAAAGCACAGGTGAGTCTCACCTTCAGCTCATTAGTCCACTTCATTTACTCCATTTCCTGTCTCTCTCTTCTTTTTATTCTGTTTCCTGTCTCTCTTTTTATTCTGTTTCCTGTCTCTCTCTTTTTATTCTGTTTCCTGTCTCTCTTTTTATTCTGTTTCCTGTCTCTCTCTTTTTATTCTGTTTCCTGTCTCTCTTTTTATTGTTTCCTGTCTCTCTCTTCTTTTTATTCTGTTTCCTGTCTCTCTTTTTATTCTGTTTCCTGTCTCTCTTTTTATTCTGTTTCCTCTCTCTTTTTATTCTGTTTCCTGTCTCTCTCTTTATTCTGTTTCCTCTCTCTTTTTATTCTGTTTCCTGTCTCTCTCTTTATTCTGTTTCCTCTCTCTTTTTATTCTGTTTCCTGTCTCTCTTTTTATTCTGTTTCCTGTCTCTCTCTTTATTCTGTTTCCTGTCTCTCTCTTTATTCTGTTTCCTGTCTCTCTTTTTATTCTGTTTCCTGTCTCTCTTTTTATTCTGTTTCCTGTCTCTCTTTTTATTCTGTTTCCTCTCTCTTTTTATTCTGTTTCCTGTCTCTCTCTTTATTCTGTTTCCTGTCTCTCTCTTTATTCTGTTTCCTGTCTCTCTTTTTATTCTGTTTCCTGTCTCTCTTTTTATTCTGTTTCCTGTCTCTCTTTTTATTCTGTTTCCTGTCTCTCTCTTTATTCTGTTTCCTCTCTCTTTTTATTCTGTTTCCTGTCTCTCTCTTTTTATTCTGTTTCCTGTCTCTCTCTTTATTCTGTTTCCTGTCTCTTTTTATTCTGTTTCCTGTCTCTCTCTTTATTCTGTTTCCTCTCTCTTTTTATTCTGTTTCCTGTCTCTCTTTTTATTCTGTTTCCTGTCTCTCTCTTTTTATTCTGTTTCCTGTCTCTCTCTTTATTCTGTTTCCTGTCTCTTTTTATTCTGTTTCCTGTCTCTCTCTTTATTCTGTTTCCTGTCTCTCTTTTTATTCTGTTTCCTGTCTCTCTTTTTATTCTGTTTCCTGTCTCTCTCTTTATTCTGTTTCCTGTCTCTTTTTATTCTGTTTCCTGTCTCTCTCTTTATTCTGTTTCCTGTCTCTTTTTATTCTGTTTCCTGTCTCTCTTTTTATTCTGTTTCCTGTCTCTCTTTTTATTCTGTTTCCTGTCTCTCTCTTTATTCTGTTTCCTCTCTCTTTTTATTCTGTTTCCTGTCTCTCTCTTTTTATTCTGTTTCCTGTCTCTCTCTTTATTCTGTTTCCTGTCTCTTTTTATTCTGTTTCCTGTCTCTCTCTTTATTCTGTTTCCTCTCTCTTTTTATTCTGTTTCCTGTCTCTCTTTTTATTCTGTTTCCTGTCTCTCTCTTTTTATTCTGTTTCCTGTCTCTCTCTTTATTCTGTTTCCTGTCTCTTTTTATTCTGTTTCCTGTCTCTCTCTTTATTCTGTTTCCTGTCTCTCTTTTTATTCTGTTTCCTGTCTCTCTTTTTATTCTGTTTCCTGTCTCTCTCTTTATTCTGTTTCCTGTCTCTTTTTATTCTGTTTCCTGTCTCTCTCTTTATTCTGTTTCCTGTCTCTTTTTATTCTGTTTCCTGTCTCTCTCTTTTTATTCTGTTTCCTGTCTCTTTTTATTCTGTTTCCTGTCTCTCTCTTTTTATTCTGTTTCCTGTCTCTTTTTATTCTGTTTCCTGTCTCTCTCTTTATTCTGTTTCCTGTCTCTCTCTTTATTCTGTTTCCTGTCTCTTTTTATTCTGTTTCCTGTCTCTCTTTTTATTCTGTTTCCTGTCTCTCTCTTTTTATTCTGTTTCCTGTCTCTCTTCTTTTTATTCTGTTTCCTGTCTCTTTTTATTCTCTTGCTGTTCTAACTTTCTACCCTGGGAATCATTAAAGTCTTAAAGTTGCTTCCTGTTTATCTTCGTGTTCTCTAAAGTTATTATCAAAGCGTTTCTAAAATTCATCTCTTCTTCCTCAGAGTAAGGCAGCTACACCCAGTCCTCCTCTCAAACCCAGTCCTCCTCGCGGACCTCCTCCCAGACCTCCGGTCAAACCCAGTCCTCCTCCTCCTCCTCCTCCAGCGAAGCCACAACTTCACAGAATCACATGAAACGCTCATTAAAACTCTCATTAAGCAGGACGCTCAGCGTGTCGTCCTACGATCCTTTCTGGGTTCACACGAGGAAGAAGTGAACTTTTTGTTGTAAAGACAATCACATGAAAATGTGCTTTTTAAATAGGTGTTTAATGTCGGCACAAGAGACCGTATGAAAGTTATTGGAGGGTCAAAAGGAGAGAGAGCTGAATATTTTCCTTTTAGCTGAAGGATGGTAGGGTGACGCTTTCTAGAAGAGCAGAGAAGGTGGTTTCATGTTTCTCTAATCTCTGTTTTTTTAATATTCTGTTGGATTTGTTGTGTAGCTCAGTGAGCGCAAAACAAACTGTTCATGTTTTCCTCAAAGCCACCAAAAAAAAAATAATAAAAACTGTCTTTTTGGTTTATCCACTGTTCCAACAATCAGCAGCTCTGATCTGACAGTTTGAGAGGGACTAAAAATACAAATATAAACCTAAATAATACAAATTAAGAAGTAGGAAATGTCGTAACACAGAAGACGTGGAAGCATAAAGAAAGGGCTGTGTTGGTGTGGAGGGTTCAGCAGGATTTATGCTCCGTTGAGAAGTTCAATAAAGCTGATCTTCATCATCATCATCATCCCTCCTCTAATAACTGCCATGCGGTCCCTGATCCGGTCCAGAGCCAGTCTGCCTTCGACGAGGTTCCTTCTGAACCAGTTTGCACTGAGAACCTTCCTGTGGTTCAGCTGGAAACATTTTCAGGCTCCTTTGTTCCTTTCCTGTCCGGAGGGGAAGATGTGTGACGGAGCCTCCAGGAACCGGCCTTCTTTTTTTTTTTTTTAACCGCACTTTTATGTTTCCACGGCAACAGTCACAAGGGTTTTACACGCCGTTGGTTAAATTATCAGGGATTGTTTTTAAAACCCAAAGTGTGAGGTGACTTGATCTCAGTGGAGCTTTTTTAAACTCATGTTTGATCGAATGTGGAAACGAATGAATCCTCATGTTTGTTCTGTTTGAACCGAACGATGATTAAAAGTCTGGAATATTTTCTTCTATTGTTCTTCTCAGTCATCCATTCTCATTATTATCATTATTCTCATTATTATTATTGTTGGTCTCTGGCGACGCACCAGTGAGTCCCATCATGTGGTTTCCTGCCGGTGGGAACCGAACCAGGAACTTAAGTCAGACATCAGTTTTCCCCTCAGGACGAACTGCAATAATCCTCTGACCTCTCCTCTAGCGCCACCATCAGCTCAACGTTTTAATAAACTAGTGATATCAGCCTCCGCTGCTGCTTCTGTCCTCGACAAAGAAACTCAGTCCACTAATCAACGAGTGGATTTAATCAACAGGAAAACAGTCGATTCAGACCTAAATCAGTCTGAATCGACTGTTTTGGTCTGAATGGACAGTTTTGGTCTGAATGGACTGTTTTGGTCCAAATCAAGTGTTTTGGCCTGGCTCAACATTTTTGGTCTGAATTGAATGTTTTGGCCTGACTCGACAGTTTTGGTCTAAATGGACTGTTTTGGCCTGACTCGACAGTTATCGTCTGAATCGACTGTTTTGGTCTGAAGCCACAGTTTTGGTCTAAATGGACTGTTTTGGCCTGACTCGACGGTTATCGTCTGAATCGACTGTTTTGGTCTGAAGCCACAGTTTTGGTCTAAATGGACTGTTTTGGCCTGACTCGACGGTTATCGTCTGAATCGACTGTTTTGGTCTGACTCGACGGTTATCGTCTGAATCGACTGTTTTGGTCTGACTCGACAGTTTTGGTCTAAATGAACTGTTTTGGCCTGACTCGACTGTTTTGGTCTAAATGGACTGTTTTGGCCTGACTCGACGGTTATCGTCTGAATCGACTGTTTTGGTCTGACTCGACAGTTTTGGTCTAAATGAACTGTTTTGGCCTGACTCGACAGTTTTGGTCTAAATGAACTGTTTTGGCCTGACTCGACAGTTTTGGTCCGAATCGACTGTTTTGGCCTGACTCGACTGTTTTGGTCTAAATGGACTGTTTTGGTCTAGTTGACTAACCAACAAAAGAAATCTTAATTAACTGGACTAAAAAAGTTGATTCACACTAAACAGTCGATGCAGACCAAAGCGACCGACCAACTAACCAACTAAAGAAATCTTAGTTGACCAGAACAACCGAACTCTGTAAAACTGTTGATATCTTGGTCTGTCAGATTTTCAGTTTTCACACCTTTCAGCTCACTGTTTGATTCACTCTATAGGCTCTCATCTACTTCTAAATTGGAGAAAAAAAACACTATCTGCTGACGGATCTAGACCAGCTCTACCAGACTGAAGTGACTCAGCTGATGATTAATGACTAATCTGATATCCAGCAGCAGATGTTTGAGGCGGGAAGCCGAGGAACGGAAACCTTTTATTCTTTTATTATTATTACTTTATTACTCACTGATGACCAACATCCATCTGAGTCTTTATAGATTTAGACCAGAACAAACCACAAGAAAACCTTCAACTGACCCAGCAGACATATCTTAAGTATTAATTACATTATTTACCATATCTATCATTCATCACCACTGTTTATGCACTTTTGTGTGGGTAACGATCATTTTCATCGGTTATTTTCTCGAGAAATAATCAATTCCTTGTTGAAAAATGTTGATCAGTGTTTGAAATTTTAATTTTTAGTTTATGGTCATAGAAGAGGAAAGAAACCAAGAGTGATTAATCTACAGTAAACCTATAGATCTTTTAATATTTTACTGATAAATGTGAATATTTGTGCTGCAGGCTCGTCGACGTTCCGGCCTTAAATAAAGCTTATCACAGAGTGACTCAGGCGTGTAAAGCTGCTCGTTAATCATTTCCACATGTTGTAAACATGAAGGAATAATCAGATGAAGCCGGAAAAAAAAAAAAAAAACCAACTCTGTGAGTCACAGTTTGAAGGCTGAGAAACTTCAGACGATCAAACAGTGTCACCTCAAATATTTCAGGACCAACTGGAACTAAAACTGAGTCACAGTTTGAGGGGAAATGACACAAAGAAAACACCTTAATATTTAGACTTAACAGTGCCGCTGAGGGGAAAATTAAGGGAGTTGCTCAGAGAATAAAGTGTGAAGGTAAAACAGCAGTTATTTTATTTTATTACCAGGCAAACATTTGATCCTTATATGTGAAAATTAAACTGAAACAAATATCTAAACAGACTTAAATACAAAAAAAATAACATCTTTTATCATTGCACTTCATCTATTCATAAATACTACTGAGGGTTAAAGTTCAGACTGCAGAACTTTCTGGATCTGTTTCCAGTGGATCACACTGATCTCAGTGGATCAATGGAGGGCTTCAGGATGGAGGAAACGATCAGATATTAATCGATTATTGTTTCAATGATCACGTTTCTTCACATCTTTCGTTCTCTGAATATGTGGCAGCTTTTTCTGACATTTTAAAAATACAATAATTAACCAAATAATCCAATAAAATCACTCAAGACTCAAATCTATTATTGATTAATCTGCTGATTTATTCTTCCTTGTTGGTCAGAAAACAGTGAATTTCTCAGCACTTCCATTCAAGAGTTTAACTTCTAATCACTGTACGACAGCTGTTTATTTAATGAGGAGTCTGACCTCCATCAGGTGAATTCATGTGATGATTTGATGAAACTTAATTAAATATTAGATATATTTTAGCAGGGTGAACTGTGACTTCTTCTCATTGTTTTCAAGTATTTATGATGAAAATAACTTTACTATCTTTCTATCGTACATGAAGGCTCAAACATCAGACCTGTGACACAAATTATATCACCTGCAGAAGAGCTCTGGCTCAGTTTATCAGTCTATATTTATTAGTTTTAGTATTTTGACTTCCTCCAGCTGACATGAACGCAGCTCCACCCATCCAGTGAAATCATGTGACACAAACTAAACCCTTTTTTTTCTGGCAGAACATTAAAAACAGACGAACAGTATCGACACTGTATGAACAAAACGTCCCGCCTCGTCCGTCACACCAAAGATGAATAAAAACATAACACTTTATTCTGAAAGTCTTTTCCATGTGATCAGACGGCCTGGACTGGATCCAGCCTGGAGGCGTCTCCTCTCCAGGGACAATCAAAGTGCTGCTTGCTTCACTGTCACTTCCTCCTCGCCCCGACCACTTCCTGTTTCCCGTTCGCCACGTTTGAAGTCGCTCCCACCTTCCTGGTGCTACAGTTTGCTCCATTTTTGCCATGAGAGTAAAAATGAGTATCATCGGTTTTCATGGATTATGATGAGTGTTGTGCAGCAAAAAGGAAATAAAGTTGAGTGACGAAGCTTCGTTGTTTTCTCATAAATAAAGAGAAAAAAAAACTTTCCAACATGTGAGACGACGGGAACGAGAACATCTGAGTCCACGCAGAGGATGTTTCTGTGGCGTGAGCGCCGCTCAGTCTGTAGTGTTACCTGGAGGCAGGCGGCCAAAACGCTTTACGCATTCCTCTTTTTTAATTTTGACGTTAAAGTCTCATATTTGGTCCAGCTCCAGTCCTGGTCCTTGAAGGAGGAAAACCACCAGGAGTTAGAAAATAAAAATAAAAGCAATAAAGCGCAACAGCATCTGTGGAAACAGGACTTTCTATTCCTGAAGAAATGATGATTTTCATGCAGAAGCTGCAGATGATGATGTCATTTAAGAGGAGAAGGAGCTCTGAGCATCAGTATGGAGCAGAAATAAATGAACGTCATAAGTGAGTTCAGTGGACAGTAAAGTGTTTGTCTCTCTCCTCTGTCCAATGCACAACACAGATGACAATGATAGTTTTTTTTTAAAGTGTGTGATGAATGAAATGAGACACTCATGTTTCATGTCACGTGATGATCTGTAGTCACTGTAACATTTAGGGGCAAAAAATGTCACATCAGTGTGAACAAATCAAACTCCTAGCTGAGCTCATTTCAGTTATGGAACAAGGTGCAAAAATACTCTTTGATAATAAAAACCTGATTTGAGTCTAATATCGGCAGTGATGTATTGATCTGACATCAGACATGTTAAAAGAGCAGCTGGTATCTTGAGCTTCCTTCATAATGAATAAACTATGCTGTCCATCCAGCCTTTATGTACGATAGAAGTGACATTTAGTGTCATTGTCTTTAAACAGTAGAAGGACGAAAGAAGAATCAGATGGACGGATGTGTACACACACTGTAGACGGTGATGACCTTCACAGCGTGAAGATGGATAATGATAGTTTTGTGAGTGCTGCAGTTCACCTTTCAAAGAGTCAATCATTGCTTTTTAAAGTAAACAATAATTGAACATATTTGATGACAGATAGATCTCAGAAGAGGCTGAACTGGAGCTCTTCATGTGTCATTCTGTGGTGTTTTGTCTCTTTAGTAAAGTGAATTGTTTATTATTTAGACAGGACTTTTTTTTAGACTGGTTTTAGACAGGTTTTGGTGCCTTAAAGGTAAGGGTTTGTGCAGTAAGAGCTGAGTATTCCCACAGTGAGAAGGTGAAGTGAACTCACCACGATGCTTTTGGCCTGTTCGTCTGCAGCCTCCTGCATCAAGCTGGTCAGCTGACTGAGGTACTTCTGGTTCTCCTGCAGCAGACGAGGTGCGGCGTCGCTGCGACCAAACCACACACAGAGACGCCTGTTAGCTGTGATGTCATCACATGATGTCATCACATGACATGTTCAGGATGTTGGGGAGAAACACTGGGACCTATCAGACCCTGAGCAGCAGCTCTCATGACTGTAGCATGAACGACAACAAGAAGCTGCTCACAAAGAAACGTTCTGTTCATTCACTCATTTATTCACTCACTCATTCAGCCCCGGGACTGTTTACATCAACAACAACACAAAACAGATGCTGAATGGACGTGAAGGGGACAGAATATGATGACGCTCTGCTCTGACATCAGCATCACTGGCTCAACTTCTAGTGTCATCACAGCACAACAACTAATTCACATTATTTTATCCGTTATAATGGTCTACTCTAAATGTTATATTTCATTAAAAAAACTATTCATTTTTTAGTAAATACTGTACAAAATTATTATTCATTATCAACAAAAACATTCTATGTTGATTTATTCTGTACATCAAGCTTCAGTCAGAGTTTAAAATTTAGAAACAGCTTCAGTCGACCAACGTTCTGTACAGTTATTAGATATAATCAGAAATCCCTGAGTTCATCAGATCAACAATCATGTGCACATAAAATGAGTAAAATATAAACTACTAACAGTATAACATGTTAAAAGATATTTCTGTGCAATAACAGGTGACAACTTAACTCCTGTAAATGTGCAATAACAACTCTATGAAATAAAGGTAGGCAGGTAGGGGTGGAGCTACCTGTCATTGGGCCCAGGTAAGGAGGTCAGGGGATGAGGGGAGCTGATTGGCTGGGCTGACTGGGACCACTGGGACACCTGCAGCAGGTGAGACGACTCTGGACTCGCTGCCATCGAGTTTCGAGTTGAGTTTTGAGCCTGAAGGAGACAAAAGAGATAAAGAGAGCGAGGTCACAGTGCTGAATGAAGCCATAATAAACATGCCGTCTTCATCCTTTACGCAGGCAGATATTCAGCGAGAACAGGAAGTACCAGGACTGACTGTCACAATAAGAGCGATAAGAGAATCAGCTGAACTGAGGATTTAATTCACTTAAAGCTCCTCCATGGTGCACAGTTACTGTTTTAAATTTGTCTCATCATGTGACACTGAACTGAATGTTTTTGGGTCAAACTAAACAAACCAGGTGAAGGACGAACATTTTTATTTACATCTGATGATATTCTGTGGAAACGAAGATAAATCAGTCCATCGAGACAAAACCATCACTGTGGGCTTGATTTATTATTTTAAGGTATTTTGTGGAACCAAAGATGAATCAGTTGATGGAGAGAATGATAATAAAAGTCATCTTGATGTGTAATTTGATGTGGTGTAATTCAATTAGAGCAGATTAGAGTGAATGTGAGAAGCCTCAGTACTCCAGCTCTCTACAGATATGCTGAATTATCGTCACCATGTTTACTAATTTGCTGCACATCACTTATCCTGATTTTAGTGCTACATAAACATGCTATTATTCTGAAAAATGCTGTTTAGAGGCAAAGGGACATTTTTAAATTTTAAAGTTTTAAATAACTCTTTGAACTCTGTGAGATTTTAATCAACTTTCCCAGGTCAACAACATATTCTAATAAAGTGCATTAGAAAACGCTGGTAAAATAAGGAACGTGTCACTTACGCAGGCAATCTTCAGTAAATGCCAGAACTCTCGTTGTCTCTTGATCTGCATCTGCATCACTGTGTTGTCAGCATCCTTGATGCTCTCCAGGGTTTTCTCGATTCGTGGAAACAAGTCAATGATCTTCTGTTTGCTGATCAGGATCTTACTGTTGGTGGAGATCAGACCTTTACATTCAGTCTGAGTGCTGTGGTGTTTTCACATTAGCAACAAAAACATTTAAGTAAAACAGTGAAGGTGTTTGAGGGGTGCTGGACTCGTACCTGAGGTGGGTGTACAGGTCTTTGAGGACCTTGTCTTGGTTCTGGACGGTCTGAATGATGGCCTTCACCATCTCAGAGCTGTCACTGCTCACATCTGGTTCAGGTACTGAGACACAAGCGTCACATAAACCAATGAACAGTGTTATTACTGTCCTGCTGCTGCAGGTAAATGAAGCAGTTAAACTGAGAGGAGGTTCTTACTTTTGCATTTCATCTTCAGTTGCTTGTAGAGCTCAATCGCCTTTTCTTCTCTGCAATAAATACAAATAACTCGTCACATTTAAACATGGATAACTATAAAACTTGAGTTGATAACTTTTAGAGGACATATCGCAGCGTGGCGTCTCCTCAGGGCAGACCATAATAACACTCACAGCTGCTCCATCTTGTCTCCTTGGCGACGAGCATACGGACTCCTCTGAAGCTCCACGATCTCTGAGTGCAGAGCCATGATCTCGTCATCCAGGTGGCTCACCTCTGCCACCTGCAGGACAAAAAAAAAAAAAAAAAAGCGTCAGACCTCCACTAAAGGACTGAAACATTTTATATTTAATTAAAACAATGCTTAAGAGACATTATGAGACCAGCAGAGAGCCTCCAGCATCATTTCAGAGCTTTAACTGGGACTAAACACCTGACACTAGGAATAATAAATCTGTACATATTAATGCGTTACCTGAGCAAAGGCAGCAGCTCGCTCCTCGTTCTCCTGCCAGGCTTTCAGCATCTTTTCAGAGGCTTTAAACAAACACAAGCAGCTCGTCAGAACAAACAAACATCCTCTTCAGTATCATTAAGTCCAGTGTGGATGTGAACACTCACAGATGCCGTAGTGCATCTGGTCGCTGTACTTCTCCAGGTCGTACTGGATGCTGCTCTTGAAGAAGTCCAGCTTGGCCTTGAGCTGCTGAGAGAAGCCGAACATGCTGTTCTTACAGCGGGTCAGGTTGGTGTTGTAGCGCAGCAGACTGAGCCTGGAAGAAGGAGAAGCAGCGTCAGAGAAAAGACTTCAGAGCTGGTTCGTCTCATTTGTTTCATCAAGACTATGACTTTAGAGCTCGAGACGTTAAGACGTCTTTAGAGGCTGGAAATACGAACATTACTGAGGATTTGTCATCAGTAACGTCACAGCCAAGTGGAGCGGCTGCTGAGTCAAGAGCAACATCTAGTGGTAAAATCCAGTATAACAGCTGTTTGGCATCACATCGAACTGATTAGAGCATTCATACAGCAGCCAAACTGTTATGGCTGGTTGCCCCATGGAGCAGATGCATGTTGGGAAGCAGCTTCACAGAGGATAACAGCAGGAGGAGGCAGTGTGGAGGGAAACGACCATTTAAAAGAGCACTGTGTAAAATAGAACAACTCCGTGATTAATATAAATATAAAATAGATTAAAGCAACTAAATACATTAACAGCTTTAAAACTGTTTTGTGCTGATTTGATAATTTCGTAGACTGAATATCTGCTCTGTTTTCGTGGTGAAAGAGGACACTCACATCGCTGCTCTCTGACCCTGGAAGAGGCGGCTGTAGTCGTCCTTCAGCCCACAGATGTAGCTCACTGCTTCACCCCAGACCTTCTTCAGCACCACCAGGGGGAGCTGCGTCTTGGCTTCTTGGACTGCAGAGATAAAAAGAACGCTTGAGCTCCGTGGTCTTCAAACAGGTTTAGAGAGGAGGGTCCATACCTGACACAGGTATTTAAATTGGTGCATCAAGGTGCGTTTGATGGACTCACCTATAGTGTTGACCTTATCAGGCAGCTGTCTGGCACTGAGCGGACCAGAGTACTTGGTGATGCTCTTGTCAAACAGGTAGACGATGTAGCTGTCCCAGCCTCTCTGCACAGGAGGCAGGAAACAACACATTAATGAAGAAGCAGCCCTTTAGTTTCTTTTACACCAATAATTTCTGTCTCAGTTAAAGCATCCACTGGGAGAAACTGCTGCTTTATTAGCGATGATGGTTTAATATCACTGTTTTTAATGCACATAATCTACAGTTGAACATTTGACTTATTCAGCGTAAAACAAGAGCTTACATATATATATATATACAGTCATGGAAAAAATTATTAGACCACCCTTGTTTTCTTCAATTTCTTGTTCATTCTAATATCTGGTACCACTAAACGTATAATACAATGAACACAACAAAAAATGCAGCTGGTCACATAATACTTTATGTCCTATTTGACATTCTTAAGCTTAATTGATTCCCAGGGTATATAAGAGGCCATTTCATGTCACAAGCAGCACTGCACATGCAAAGGCCTAGAGTGGTTTCCTGCTTACATTCAAGCCGTAGCACAACTCAGAAGTTGTCAGCTCTCACATAATGCCTAAAACAAAAGAATTATGTGAAGCAACAAAGGCAGCCATCTTGGCACTGCTGGAAATTGGCATGAGTGAGAGACAGGTAGCGAAAAACTGAAGATCTCCCAAGACAGCCGTTCATTCCAAAAAAAAAAACAAGCTGAACATGGCACTACCAAACTGCTACCTGGCCGTGGCAGGAAACGTCTTTCTACCCCACGAGATGACCGTGCACTCATCCGTTCCTGTGTCAGGAATCGTCGTCAGACCTCCAGGGACCTTAAAAATGAGTGGGCACTGTCGAGAAATGTGACTTGCTCGGCAAGGACAGTTCAAACCGACTTGTTGAAGCTGGTTTGAAGTCACACAGAGCACTAAGAAGCCCTTCATCAATGAAAGGCAGAGGAAGGCCCGGTTACTCTTTGCTGGAGACCACAAGGATTGGACTGTTGATGATTGGGCTAAGGTTCTCTTCAGTGATGAATCCAATTTTGAATTGATGCCAACTCCAGCCAACTTACTGGTTAGGAGGAAGCCTGGAGAAGCTTTCAACCCAGACTGTCTTGCCCCTACAGTAAAACATGGGGGTGGATTAGTCATGATCTGGGGTTGTTTCAGTCTGAGTGGAACAGGGCAAATGCAATTGTGTGAAAGCCCGAATGAACCAGGTCAAGTACAGGACTACCCTTGAAAACAGTCTTCTTCCATCAGCTGGAAAACTCTTTCCTGCCTCGAATGACTGGATTTTCCAACAAGACAATGCCCCTTGCCACACGGCAAGGTCAGTTAAAGCCTGGATGGAGAACCACAACATTCAAGCACCATGCCTTGGCCTGCTCAATCACCAGATCTTAATCCAATTGAAAACCTGTGGAAAATCATCAAACTCAAAATGGAGAACCACAAGCCCAAAAACAAAGAAAATTTGTTTGAATTTGTCCAACAGGAATGGGCTGCTGTGACAGCAGAACAATGTCAGAAGCTGGTGGAGAGCATGCCAAGACGCATGGCTGCAGTCATCAAAAACAATGGTTATGCAATCAAGTATTAACTCTTGTGTGTATCATGTGTTTAAAGCGAACAGAAAAGAAAACATGGAATGCTTAAAAGTAGTGTTTTTGGCGGTACAATGCCATAGCTATTGATGTAAGAATTTAAGTAATTTTGGTTATTATCAAGAAAACCATGGAAAATGAATAATCCTTAGTTCTTAAATTAAACTCTCATGAGCTATTTTTGTTGTTATCATTATAATTGTCCAAACAAATGTACCTTTAGTTGAGCCAGGCATTAAAATTAACAAGAAATTGAAGAAAACAAGGGTGGTCTAATAATTTTTTCCATGACTGTATATATACACCGATGACTAGTCTGAAAGATGTCTTATTTTGAAAAATGTCTGGATTTCTCCCAGTCACATCTGACACAGGGCTCCTACTAAGTAGGCGTACTGGTGGGTTAGTTTTATGCCGGTTTATGCTGGTTGCATCACTCCTCCTCTGGTTCAGAAGGAAAAATAGCGGCAGGTTGCGCTGGACCTACCACTCCATCCAGGACGCACTGAGCGGCCGGCTTCCTGGGGTCCAGGGACACTCCTGTCTCCTGCAGCAGCTCCTGGTTCACCACCTCGATCTTGGTCTCGGCCTCGATTCGCTTCTGCAGACTGTGGAGGTTTTCCTCCGGGGTCAGCTGGAAGGAGTGGACCTGAGCGGTGGTCATGTTCAGGATGTGGACCACCTGGAGACCAACAGGACAGAAAACTGCATCAGGATTTACTTCCACTCACGATGGTACCAACCCATAACGTGTCGTCTCTCAATCACAGCAATAACAAAAATACAGAGGTGGTGATGTTGTGAAGCAGCGTGGGATCATGGGAGTTGTAGTCTCCTGGTTAAGACTCCTTCATCAATCAGGAGGTTTTTACCACAGAGGATTCCTCCAAATCAAAAAATAGCTGCTGCTACAGGACACCAAATGAAACATCATTACCAATAAAACAGAGGATTTCTCTGGTTTTAACATTTTCAGAAACATCTGGAATAATTTGATATCTTTCTGTACTCAACACATTCCTCTTTTGAAACTCTAATAAAGCAGAAAATATGAAAAAACAAGCTGTAAATACTGAAGGGTGGCATGAAAAGTTCAAAATGTTCTTGATCAGATGAAGAGTTTATTAACGAGTCAGTTCTGCACTATTTTATTTAAGTTCTTGTATGGATGTTTGTGTTTAGAGAACATCTGAGAACACCAAACATTAATATTATATATCGGAAACTCAAGTATCGCACCATCAGTGGAGTAAACAAGCAAAACCTACAAAGCATAATCATCATTTTTACAAATGAATGCCACCCGTTACAAGAGAAATATGGAAATGCTGGCTGACCCAGATATGACGAAGCGCAGATGAAAAGCAGAACGTGGAGCTCAAACTCACCTTCATGCTCAGGATCTGCTCCAGCACCTCAAAGCACACTGGTTTCTTGGTGTCTGTGTGGACTTTCCCTCCTCTCTGGACTGGATCCCACTTTAACATCAGCTGCAGCAGAGTCTCCATCGGCTCCAGCAGCGTCCTGAACGGCACCAGTTAAAACATGTTCAAGGAGATACTAGGAACACAACGTCTGCAGCTCCGCTCTATCTCCACTTTTATATGACCTATTTCAGAGCTCACAGGGTCCTGACCTGCTCAGGTTGTTGGGGTAGGGGAGGTGGGTGGAGAAGCGAACTTCTCCGTTCTGCTCCTCTACAGCCATGATGTCTTTTGGACCTTTGTTCCTCACTTTGCTGGCCCTGCGGAGGAGAGGCAACCAGAAAATATTTTCAGCTATTCACAGAACCTGAACATCCTGTTGTTGAGCTGCTTTACAAATAATCAACTTCCTTCAACAAGTTTGACATTTTTCAACAGAACACAATGCTGCAAATCCTGCTTTATAGACAGACAGACAAAATTCAAAAATAAGAGCAGCTTAACTAAACTTTATGGAAAAGAAAATCCCAAATATAATCTTATTGCTTCTCCCTGCTGTAAAATGGATCGACCTGTCATAAGTGAAACATGAAAAAGACTGAACAGAGACGACCACAAACTGATGAAAGATTATATTTATATTTGGGGGGGTTATCTCATCATGCATTAAGTTGCCATAGAGCCAGTTAAACTAGTTAGCAGGGCTACAACCTTGTTTTTTTTAAACCTGTAACTGTCAAAGTTCTGGTAATTTCACACCATTAAAAGTATGCTGAAACAGCTACTGGCACTTCCTGTTTGCAGTCCAGCCCTAAATATACTGACAACCATCACCAGATCACTTTAAAAAACATTTAAAAAAAAGTGATGACTGTCAGGCTGATTCAGGGTGGATTATATTCCTTGGATAGATTGAATCACAGTGAACACAGAGACAGTGGTAGTTTAATTTTGACACACACTTTGCTGCTGCAGCCAAATAAACAACAATAACAACAACAACAACAACAACAACAACAACAAGTGTCCTGTTGTTTTCCCCAGCATGCACCTGTCTGTCACTCTGCCTCAGGCCTTCCCCTTCTGACTGACGAGGACAATCAAGGTAACTTTTCTTTTCTTCACGAGACAAAAAAAAAAAAAAAAAAAAAAAATTCACTCCAGCACAAACTGTCGTGTCGTTTTTGTTTGGCAGCTCGACTCACCACTGCACAGGTTGAAGGTTGTGCAGGAACGGACGGAAACCACAGCTACATTCGAACACCATGGTGCCAAAGCTCCAGTAGTCCACGGTGACAGTGTACGGCTTATTCTCAAACAGTTCAGGCGCCTGCAGGGAGGAAAGGAACCAATTCAACACCAAATCTACGCTGTGTAGAGTTTGTGAAGGCAGGAACAATAAAGCCAGCCGCCTCCCAGGATAAAGAAAGATCTTCTGGTTTGCTTACCAGGTACTGAAGCGTGCCAACGAAGGAGGTGCACAGACTGCCCTGGTCCAGGTCTTTAGCGTAGCCCAGGTCAATGATTTTGTGAACCAGCTGCAGTGGAAGGTGTTACATGATTTTCATTATCGATTAATCTGATTATTATTTACTAAATTTATCAATTGGTTGTTTGGTTTATAAAATTGTCCAGAACTCTAGGATGTTTACTTTAATTTGCTATAAAACAGAAAGAAGTAGGAAATCTCCATATTTGAGAAGTTGAAAATGGCATTTTCTGACATTTTTGTATGAAACAATCCAGTATCAAAATAACCGATCGATCGATAATCGACCAATCGATTACTGGTGCTCTAATGTCAAAGTCAAACAGAAGAAAAGCACTAAGTGTCAGTTTACCTTCCCGTTGATGTCCTGCAGCACTATGTTTTCCGGTTTAAGGTCTCTGTGTATGATCTTGTTTTCGTGCAGATACTGGATACCAGATCCTGGAGCAGGAAACAAGGCTGAACTGACACAGCGTTCTTGCACCATTTTAAAAGTCAAATTTAATACTTCTTAAGACCTCAACAAATATAATTTAAGAGCCAAAAATGTCATAACAATTTCTGCGGTAAAAAATAATTAATTTATTGTAGGGCCCGACCAATATGGAGTTTTTGAAGCTGATGCCGATATCGATATTTAGCAGAAAAAAGAATGTGATAACTGATTAATCTCCAATAATAATTTTTTATAATTTTTTTCAGCCCTTTAACACTTGAAACAAGAATATAAACTGAAGGCATAACACTTAACTTTTTTCTACAACTTTCAAGAACAAAGAAGTGAACTTTATGACCAAAATAAAGTAGAAAAATTGCAGTAAATCTCTGAATGCTGTGTCTTCCTATTGGCTTTAAACGCACCATCTGAAAATTTAATACCTACAGCAAATTTACAGCAAATTTGAGGCAAATTAAGACCTTAATTACCCAGATTTTACCTTATGACATTTTTAAGACTTTTTAAGGAACCATGAGAACCCTGTGACAGATGAGGCTCTAAAAACAGAAACCCTCCTGAACACACAGACAAACACTGGACATACCAACATCATTGAGCAGAGAAAGAACTTCACTCTCTTTCAGTCCGCAGCAGTTTTCAGGTTTGCTCAGCATCTGTAACCAATACAAAGGAAAGGAAAGTCTGTCTGGATGCAGCTTTAACTTTTGCACATCTGCACTGTGATGAATGTTCAACACAAAGACAACATCAAACTAATATCTGGACCAGACGCTGGTAAGTCCTCCTCTACTGACTCTGACAGGAGAGACGCTCTGTGAGTTTATAACCAAACTATGACCAGGATGCTCCATTGTCACTGCCTCTATATGGAAATCAGATATTTTAGCATCAAATATCGTATTTATATTTGTGGAAGATGTGTGGTTGACACCTCTAACAAGGTGTGACGTCTAGTGGCTAAATAGCTCCTTTAAAACGAACAGAAAGAACGGAAAGCCAAAAAACAGGGGAAATGATCTTTTTGTAGCCGTCCCTCACCTTTCTCAGGTCTCCCCTGGAGCAGTACTCCATGGCCAACAGTGGAAGATCATTTAAGGCTATGTGCCTCATTTCCTCCGGGACATCTCGGGCCGTCACAACGTTGATGTGATTCAATCTGAGCGAGAGAGAAAGCAGAGTTAACCTGACATTATGATTTAATGAAGCCCATACAGACTGCCAACACTGAGCCACTGAATGTCTGCAGGTATCTTTTAGATAATCATAATAATCATCATCATCATGATTACAGGACACACAAAAGTACATAAAAATAAGCCACACTTTTTCATGATCTGGATCTCTCTGCTCCATCTGTCCTTATTCCTTGGTGTGAGCTCCAGACGGCACATTTTCACAGCTAGTTTTTCATTTGTTTCCTACAAAAAAAAAACACCATTATTATATCGGTGCATTAAAAGAACCAAAATTAGCTTCTAGCTGTTCTCCACATGTCTTCATAAAGACGTCACAACAAGTAGAGTAATCCCAATAAGAAGCAGGTAGGTGTTATGGTTCAGGTTGTTCTGCTCAGGCTCACATCTGCAGGGTCAGGTGTATGAACTCACATGATGCTGGTACAGGTAAACATGGGCAAACCCGCCCATCCCCAGCCTCTCTTTCAGCTCCCAGTCCCCGCAGTTCTGGTTCTGTCTGAAGGGGGGCTTCTCCATTGTTGTCACGCAAGCTGAACCAAAGTAAACACAAATAAACAATAGCTTTTACATGACAGCGTTACCCTATATCACGTAGTGTTTGTTCTGACGGCGTTTGTGGACCCAAACTGATTGCGACGTTTTCTTTCCTAGCTAGCTGAGCAGCTTCACATAACTCAGGGCTGTGGCTACACCCTGGAACACCTGCCAAGCCAGTGCAATGACATTAACGTTTTGCTGGCTTGAATTCAAGCAGCAAGTATGAGATGCGCACCTTCTAACAAAGCCATTTAATTCTGTTAGCTACAGTGGCTAACTAGCATTTAGCTAACGGCAATACCAACATATTAGCCAATCAACGGCAGCCGCCATTCAATCCAGGAAGTAGACGGCGCCAGCTCGCTGGTGTTAGGAAACAAAGACTTCGACGTCCGTTAAGTGACGTTTAAATTAACGTCCCGTCGCTAAAACTGGTTTTAAGACTTACTTCGTGTTTCTACGGACGTGTCATGAGCCGTTTTTTTCGGGTGTAACTGAGCGATGTCCGGCTGTTTTTTTAGGGTCACTCACTGCAGCAGAGGTGTACTTTCTCTACGTGCGTGACGTCACCAGAGTACCCGGATGGCGTTGCTTGGAAATGAAGCGGTGGTACGTTCATGAACACCGACATCTGCTGCGTTCAGGTACACAACACCGTTTACAGTTGAAAAAACATTGAAAATATGTTTAAATTATAACATTATGCTATTATGTATTATAATATATTATACGTCATTTATTATATTCTATAATATATACCCCTGTATATACTATAAATACTTACATGTCATTTCATAACCTGTACAGCGTACCCGTGGAGTTGCTTTAATAAATAACATAAAAATAAAACGGTGGTACGTTCAAGGACACAAACACTGCTTACAGTAACAATACCACAAAAAGAAAAACATAATCATAAAAATTATAATGATTTAATTTGATTGTGAGAAATAATAGTAATTATGAAATATGTATTTCATATGTATCATCATCTGTGTACAAGGATACAAACACTGTTAACAGCAATCACACAAAATTAAAAAATACTTTTGAACAGACATTTGAATGCCATCACAAACGTTATTGTATCATATGTTATTATTATAATTCATCGTTATCTGTGTGTTATGGAAGGCAGGGAGTTGAAAACATTGAGAATGAAAAACTTCCTGATTCCAGCACACAACCTTGTTTTTCTTCCTCCAAGGTCGTGTGATTATGTGATTCTGCATTATGTGGGACGTTCTGCACAAGGCTGGGTGAATCTATATGTTAAGTTTTTGCGCTTGCCGTGTGAGCATCTTCACTGATATCATTTTTGTGTTTTATTAATCTTATTTATTCAGTGATTGACCTGATGTTTCCGTCCAACTGACCAGTTAAAACCCACTGCTTCACTGCGTGTCACTTGGCTTTGGATCAATCAATAAATCAGAAGTTTAGCGGGGTAACAGTGCCACTAAAGTACAAATCAATACATGTACATCTGCATTCAGGAGCTAATTTAAGCACCTTTATTCTGCTATTTTTGTGGATACATTTAATTTAGATTGAGTCTGGAAAAAACAATATATCAATTTAAAATATTGTTTGAGGATTTTAGGGGCTGGGTAGGAAAAATAGCAACAGCAATTAAAATATTTTTATAACAGATTACAATTTTAAGTTAATGTCACAGTTGAAATCATCAATATGTACTTTAAATTAGTAAAAATACAATGAACAAAGAATCCAATTATGAATAAACATCTCATGTAGCAGGACAGCCTGTCAGTGATGAACTGCTTTATATTTATCAGTAGATCATTATTACTGATAAATTAAGATGTAAACACCATTTTTAGGTTTTAACCGGTTGTGATGGAGCCAAATTTAAAAGGATTTTATGAATAAATATACTGTATTAGTCTCAGAAATATAGTCAAGTACAGTAAATGAGTAAATGTAGTTTGTCACATTCCACACAATGATGTTCGGACACGTTCAACCTTTCAAAACACTTTTATTTTCACCTTCTATGCCTCCCAAAATGAGAAGCACACACACAATATTTCCTTGGTGGGTTTAAACGAGGCAGTGACATGAGTAGCTCACTGTATGTGCAGCGTTAAATGAACATCGCCTCACCTGCACCGCTCTAAAAAACACTGAGATGGATCAGATCAGACCTCCACATGTAAAAAGGTTTGGTCTGTAAAACACAACAGCATACGACAGCGTTAAATATAGCCTTCATTCACATTGAGAGAAATAATAAAAAAAAGACCATGAGCTCAAGGACAGAAAAAAAGAGTTGATCTACCTTTAATATTAACCCTTCATTTAATACTCTAACCATAAGATAGATGAAAACAGGCCATAATATCTCATGCTTTATTTACATTCAGAAATGAGGCGTTCATGGGCAGCAGAAATGTGTAGTTTTTGTTTTTAAAGGTGTGCAGGCTGCTGCTTTAACAGAGGTGACCCACCACGGTGACTTTCACATGAGCATCACACGGCCGTCGCCAAGGGAACCAGCATTTCCATGCTAACCAGAGACATGGAGATGCTGCAGCTGCTCTTTGATGTGAGCGAGTGGTGACAACACATGGAGGAGGAGGAGGAGGAGGAGGAGGAGGAGGACATGGTAGAGTTAGTCAAGGTGGAGGCTCTGAAATCACTGCCATCCTTTCATACCACAGACTGGACAATAAACAGCCTCCGACGCTCACATTTTCATTTAATTATACGACAAAACGGCGTCAAATAACATCAAAGGTCCCATAATGTCTCATTTCAGGGTCGTACTTGTATTTAGTGTTTCTACTAGAACATGTTTACGAGCTGTGCTGCTGAAAAAAAAACCCTGTCTGACACTGAGCATTTCAATGGGACTGCGTTGCTTGGCAACAGCTTTGGGTCCATGTTTACTTCCTGTCAGCTGATTGTCATTCACATAAACTGCAACCAGGAAGTAAACTGGGACACATTTAGAGCGTTTCAAACTGTGAAAGGGTCGAAATATTATAGATTAGTGACGTCACAATCCTGGTTTCAGTTTCTGTGGATTTAGTGTTCTGATACTTTCACAATATTTATACACATTTTACACCTGCTTTGTAATAAAAAAAATTAAAATCTACAATATGGGACCTTTCACCTTTTCCCTTTATTGTAATAGCGTTTTTATTATAACCTACATGTATTACAGGCTCCAGACTATTATTGGGTAAAAATAATAGGTTTTATCACCAATGTGATTATTTTAATTATTAATTAATCTGCTGATTAACGTGAGCGTCTGAAAAAAAATAGATTTCAGACATCATTTGTCTAAAAATCCAAACAGATCAACAGAAAAATCTTCACGTTTGAGAAACTGGAAGCAGAAAATATTTTGAGAAATCAAGATTAATCAATTTTTAAAACAGCTGCAGACTGATTTCCATTTTTTCACCTCCTGAGTGCACGTTTGACATTAAAAGTTCATTCTTGACCTCAAAGTTCAGGACAATAATAAAAGGGAAATGTTCATGGGTTTTCATAATAAACTGATGATAAACTGGAATGATCAAAAGCTTGTGCTAAATGATGTGCTGCTTAGAAAATGTAATTATTATGGCGTACACAAAAAAGATATTTCAGTCAGAAATAAATGTCGATGACAGATGCTGAAGTGTGGAATAAAAATAAATGTAAGAGTCCAGAATAAAACGTGTTGAAATGTATAAATGTTTTTTTTTTGTCTGATAAGTGACTGATTAAAATGTTACATCACCATGAATCAGACACTCCATGAGTCTGGCTGCTCTTGGACAGTTTGGTCAAACACTATTAATAAATACAGAGCTGTAATTAAGTTACATAACTGGTGAAAGGTACAGGACGTCAGCGAGAACAATATCCACAGCCACCTTTTAAAAAAAACACCCGAATGAAAACTGATGACTGAGGTGAAGGAAAGACGAGAAAAGCTCAGGAGGAAATGAAAATAAAATATTAGAACGATTATTATCACTGTTGATTAATCTGAGGAGTATTTTCTTCATCGATTGATTAGTTTTTTCTTTTTTGATTAGTGTCTAAAAGATGTTCGGTTTACTGTCAGAGAGGAGCAAGGAAACCAGGATATTTAAGAAGCTGCAAACAAAGAAATTAGATTTTTTTTTCTTGAAAAACAACTCAGACTGATTGATCAATTATCAGAATACATGGCGATTAATTTAATAAATACTTGTTGCAGCTTTAGTCAGTTTTACTGTGACATAAGATGAAGAAAAGGAGGAAATAATAATAATTTAAAAAAAAAAATAAAAAGTAAATAAAAATTTACTTTTTTTCTCCAAAAAAGAAATACTCTGATTTATCGATTATTAAAATAGTTGGTGATCAATCGAATAACTTACAAAGAAGGAGGAAACACTCCTGTATAATACAACAACAACAATTAATTAAGAATCTGAAACTTTAAAATGTTCGATTGAAAAACTTTCTGTCGACTAATCGATTAATCACCTCGGCTCTGTGTTTGAAAACAAAACTGATTTAAAGTTAACAACATGGGAGCTGATGCCGGATGGAGGAGTCGTCATGACGACGTGGCAACACACACACACACACACACACACACACACACACACACATAGGCGAACACATCCACAGTACAAACAGGTGTTGTGTCATTTAGCCCTGCGACACCCCCCCACCTGTCAGGTGAGCAGGTGACGTCATGCATATTCACTACAGGTGAGTTTATGACCGAGCACGTGGCGGCTCCCCCTGCTGGTCGCACGCCGGCGCTGCAGCTGCTCATTTTTAAAGCCTGAGTAGAAAATGGCTGTAATGTTGAGGCGTTCAAGGTCGCCTACCCCCTCCCAAAAGAGGACTTCCTTCCTTTTTTTTTTTTAAATACATTCTCCACCTTTTTCATGCAGCTCCACCCTGATCCCTTTAAAGTCATGCTTTCAGCCAACCATGCGCCCTCTTTGGATTACTTCCCACAACAGTTATTTTCACCCACGAACGTCCTTTGATCACTAATCTTTGATAGGCGTCACTAAAATACTCATATTGTGCTGAATTGTTACCACCATGTAATAAAAAAACAACAACAACAACGTGATTATCGTGTAGCGCTTTTGGGACTGTTGCATCTTCACAATAGTGTGTTTGAATATATTGTAAATATACCGTCATATATCCTACAATATAAGCTGTTTTATATATATACACACAACACATCCTGGGTGTTTACAAAGAGTATGGGTAACATATTTTCCTTTTACTTTGTCAATATCATATACACGTGACGTACACAGGAGGTTTAACATCAACAAACGACTGTAAAATACTGTAAAAATATTGAAAAAACAACATTCTGGGTCTGCCTGGTGAGTGTGGAGATAGGGTTTCTAAAGGATAGGCTGTAGGTACAGACAGGTGGTGGGTATGGCACTGGCATGAGGGGAAAAAGGACTTATATGACCCCAGAGAACAACGTTTTGCTGCCCTTAGTTTTACCTTAAAGTAGTAAAAGGCCTAAAAGAAGCAGAGCTGGATGCAGGCATGCGGATCACTGGAGAAAACAACATTGGACCAAGAGATAGAAAGAGAACAGAAGCACACCACGGACAGAAGCCAAAGCAACTGGAAAAAGAGATCTCCTGTTCAAGTATAGTGAAAATGAGAAGTTCTGCAGCCCTCAACGCCTCATCACCACGCTCAACTCAGCGCCACCTTCAGTGGAACAGGAGGCAGAAGCTGTGATGTCCGACCCCCGCGTGGAATGTGAATGCACCGCGGCGATGTGGCAGAAAACAAGGAGCCGGAATGTAAATGGCTCCATAAGACGTGGCGACGGCGAATCAGCTCGACTGAGCCGTCTAAAAATTGTTTTTTTAAAATGTTTGGTCCCAAAAAACTGGAGCTCACAAACAAATCAAGAACGAAGGAAGGAGGAGGCGCCTTGAAGGAACAAAAAGGGAGGAAAAGATGGCGGATGTACATCCCTGTGTGGCGCCATGTTCCACCTGCACCCACTTCTCTTGGTCTCGCCAAAGACACCTGGATCTGCAGATCTGTTGACCTCCAGCCTCCTCGCACCAACGTCCTGCTGGCAGGATCTGCACCTCCTCTGTTCAACGAGGAGATTGGGGTGCCGGGTAGGGCGTCGTGGTTCTGGGGGAGGGCGTGGGGCCTGGACCCTCACTCCTGCTCCCCCTCTCAAGCAGAGCTCCAAACCCTCCTGGATCTCAAATAAAAGCCTAAGCAGGGAGGCGGTGCAACGCTGTGCCGCTCCCGGCGCCCCCGCCCCGGCTCACTTCTTGACGGCCTGCCGGTAGCTGTGTCTCTGGCCTTCCTGTCGAGGCTTGCTGCTGCCGCCGCTGGCTCTGCTGCTGTTGGCTCCGTCCCTGGTGCTGCTGGCCTGGCTGATCTGGCTGGCCTGGCTGCTGTCCTGCAGCGTCGGGCTGGAGTGCGCCCTCTGCAGCCCGTTGTCTTCCAGCAGCTGGGACTCGAACACCGACAGATCCTCCTCGCCACTCCGGATTTTAGCTCGCAGCAGCATGACGTAAGTCCCGTACCGAGTTTTCTATAAAGGAGTAGAGAGACAGAGCTGCAGTAAGGATTTACAGAGCTTCCTCTCCACTCAGTGTCAGGTGTTTTTACCACCTCTGCCCTAAACTAACAGCTGATGAATACCAAAATATTTTTAACTCTTTGAGTGCCTTTGACAGCTTTTCACTTGTTAACTTGAGTGCCATCGGCGTAATAAAATGTCAATTTTTTCAGCAGCGGGTCGCCGATCGCCCTCTCACAGATCGGCACTTCACAGGAAGTGGAGACGATCGAGATTAGAGAGCAAAACAAACAGAATCTGGACAAAAAGTGGTGATTTTGGTGAAAGTGTCCTCTACTCTACCTCTGATAAAACAAGAATTGAACAAGGTAAAAACAAACATTTTTTCATGATGAAATAGAGAGTCTCTTCTTTCATTTGAGCTGTTCAGTGTTAACTTGTTAAACTCTGTACTGCTTCACTGTATTTCCCATTTCTTCCTCGCTCTGAGTCCGGCTCACCTCGAACTCCAGATACTCGTCTCGCTGCCGGTACTCTTCCAGCTCGCGACCTTTGACTTTCCGGTCTGGAGGGTAGGAGCGCAGCTCGGCCAGCTCGGTGGACAGCGATCTGAATCGAGCTTCGTGGGATCTGATCTGCTCCTCCTGTAAGAGAACAATGCAGACGTGAGGAGGGAGGTGAGGGAAACTTTTTAACTTTTACGTTCCCTCAGGTCAGACCATGTGAACCTTTTGTTTTCTTGTCATTTAAAATCAGGTGCTCCTCACTCTTAAGGAGATACTTTTTAACACTTCTGCTGCTGATATGATGTGATTTTATTGCCTCCACTCTTGCACCTTTTCAGACTAGGTCTACTTTTCTTTCACCTTTCTTTCCTGAACATTTAATTACTTATCCATTTGTTTTCTTAACGACATGAGGAATGAAACGCCTGCGCTCATAATCTAGCAGAGTGTTTAGTCATGAAAATTTAATTGCAATTACTGCCGTTTGGTTATGAAAAATCACACGTCAGCTCCTTCTGAAAATGGCTGCACAGAAACGATCATTAGTATAATTTTCATTAATTCTGAAAGCTTTGTATCGGCTTTCTCTGATGGATTTCACAGGATCCTGGACTCAGACCAGGTCCAGGTCCACATTACGCAGTGTGTCCTCATACATGACAAGTTGTCCAGAAACGTGTCTTGGTTAGGTTTGGGCAACAATATTACTTAGTTAGGAAAAGATTAAAGAAAAGATTTTTTTTCTCTGTCTTAACAAAACATGAACAAAAATGTTATTAGTTTAGTTTGAGTGAGGTGTTTGAGGGTAGATACCTCCGGCAGCTTGGACATCGTCCCCGGCAACAGCGGCCGGCTGAACTTCTTCTGAGACCCAATGGCTGCTGGGAAAGGAGGAGCGGAAAACATGGCCGCCACCGTGTTTATCCGCGTGATCCAGGACTGCATCTGCTCAGCGTTACTGCGATGGGTCAGAAAAAGACAAAAAACAGAATTATTAACAATCTGAAGGTGAGAACAGATGATTATTAGAGAAATGATTATTAGAGAGACGATTATTAGAGAAATGATTATTAGAGAGACGATTATTAGAGAAATGATTATTAGAGAGATGATTATTAGAGAAATGATTATTAGAGAGATGATTATTAGAGAAATTATTATTAGAGAGATGATTATTAGAGAAATTATTATTAGAGAAAGGGGCGGCACGGTGGTGTAGTGGTTAGCTCTGTCACCTCACAGCAAGAAGGTACTGGGTTCGATTCCCGGCCCAGGGCCTTTCTGTGTGGAGTTTGCATGTTCTCCTCATGTCTGTGTGGGTTCTCTCTGGTACTCCGGCTTCCTCCCACCATCCAAAAACATGCATGGGGATTAGGTTAAGTGGTTAATTTAAATTGACCGTAGGTGTGAATGTGAGTGTGAGTGGTTGTCTGTCTCTATGTGTCCTGTGATGAACTGGACACTTGTCCAGGGTGTACCCTGTCTTTCACCCTAAGACAGCTGGGATAGACTCCAGCCCCCCTGACCCTATGAGAGGATAAGCGGTAGATAATGGATGGATGGATTATTAGAGAAAATATAATTAAGAAATGCTGTTGATAAATAAATTATTCTGAGAGAAAAAGGGCAGGTTTACACGAACAGAGCCATCAGGGATCAGATTGAATCAGAATGAATCCCCAAAGGAGAAGGAGGAGAGAGGAGGAAAGAGGAGACAATAGGTGAGAGGAAAGGTGGAGAGGGGGGAGAGAGAGAGAATAGGAGAGGAGGAGGAGAGAGGAGAGAATAGGAGAGAGGAGGAGGAGAGAGGAGAGAATAGGAGAGAGGAGGAGGAGAGAGGAGAGAATAGGAGAGAGGAGGAGAGAGAGGAGAGAATAGGAGAGAGGAGGAGGAGAGAATAGGAGAGAGGAGGAGGAGAGAGGAGAGAATAGGAGAGAGGAGGAGGAGAGAGGAGAGAATAGGAGAGAGGAGAGAATAGGAGAGAGGAGGAGGAGAGTATCTGGGACAAATGCAGGCTGCATCTGGAGCACAGCGTCGTCCTCCTGGGGGCTCGAACATGTGGCCACTCATGAGCCACTTCCTGGATCCTGCTCACACAGAACCACCTCCACCTTTCCTCCACCTTTCCTCCTGACATCCACACACACAGAAATACATATCTGATATCCCTCTGCTTCACCATTTAGAACAGGAGTGAGGAATTTAAACTGAATTCACCTTTTTAGACCCAAATTTGAGCCAGAACACTGGAATTCAGTAAATTTAAAAAATCCTGGATAACAATAATAATTCTATTTTATCATTAAATATATAATTTTGATTAAAGGTGTTGCACATACTGATGGATTAACCATTACAGACACACATATATATATATATATATATATATATATATATATATATATATTCTGGTAATCAGTAATACTGTTAATTTAGGGCAAACACACCAATGAGGTGGATAATAAATCTGTAAAGCTCTGTATATAAAGATATATACATGCACTATGTTCATGTGTTTCATGGATCCATGTGATCTGCACACCTTATTGCACATGTTTCACAGAGGCTGGACGTTCAGCTGTGATTAGCCGCTACGCTACACCGCTAAACGTATGTGAACTATATAATATTACACCCATATGTGAATGTTGTAACTATGAGTGTTTAATCTCCTGTTCATCCAAAAGCTGTTGGACGTTTTCAACAGTAAACCTGGAAAACATTACTGTCTAAATGTGTGTTGACTGACATGCACTAAGAGAACCAGGTTGCTCCTTGATTTATTAAACTACATGTCAACATGTAAATCTGGGTTAGAGAAATCTTCTTTATCCAGCTGTAGAACGCAGATTTCTGTGTGTATAAAAGGAAGTTACCCGTATTATATACTCACATCATTATTTAAACTCTAAAGAGTAAAACTGAACTAATGAAAAGTGAAAACGTAGTCCTGTTTATAATTATATCTCACATATTTACAATAACCTGGGTGGACTTAAAATTGACGAAGCCAATCAGAAAACAAACATCTTCTGTTTCATTCTTTGCTCGTCTTTCATGTCACTTGCTAATAAAAGATCCATTTCTTTTTTTTAGTCAAAACTATAAATATTTACTAGTATTATTACTTATTCTATCATCTCTTTAATGTTATTCTATTGTATTTCTTTCTGGTAAGTTGTTCATACTGCTGTAATAAGTGGATTTTCCCCAATATGGGATCAAATAAATATAAAGTAACAGATGCTAATGTGCTATGCTAACCTCTTTATTTTGTCTGTCTCTCTGTGCTGTTGCATCACACTTAAACCAAGTCAAAGTAGTGAAGAACGTGCTCAAATCTTATAAACCAAAAGGTGCAGAAACATGGATGAGGACGGGGTTAGCGTTAGGGTTAGCGTTAGCATCCATATACTTTTGACCACATGCTGCAGCCTGAAGCAGAAGCAGATGGGACACAAAGACAGGCGTCCATCTATGCAGGGTTTGTGGTTTGAATTTTCAGGTCGCCTGCAGATGCTGTGCAGCTGTCCGTGCACGACGGCGAACACCCCTGGGTGTGTTGTGACGGTGCAGAGTGCGATTATTCCCCACACACATTATTTCAGCTCAGTGAGGACAAATAAAGCAGGACTCACGGCGCCTGGAAGAGGTAGACCCTCCAGTCGGCGGTGCGCAAGTAGAAGACGTTGGGCCTCTTGCTGTAGTCGGACGCCTTCATGGCCAGAGAGTGGTGGATGGACACGGCGTTCTTCAGGTCCTCCTCAGACAGCTGCTTATCGGGTCGGTACTCCCCCTGAATAAGACATGAACGCTGTGATTAACACCGAGGGGCCTGGACACTTATTAAAGTTGGGGAGCTGACTAAGGAGATATTTTATTGGAGGAGCAGCGAGAGAGTAAAGGTCTGCATAAAAACATGAGCGTGCACTGAAAGCATCACCTCAGAAAAAAGCCTGCCAGCACTGCGGAGCAATGAGTTTCTGCACCAACACCAAAACAATACTTCCTGTGACTGACGTTTTCACACCACACTGACAAACAGGAACATGACAAAGGATGCATCCATGATAGAAATACGTACAGTTAAGATACTGCCTGCAAACTCTACAGATAATAATCTCAATAAAGAGTCTAATGAGGATTTCATTTAATTTAAAGTGAAATATAGTGGATATTGGTGAACAATTTCAGAAAACTACATATATCCTTTTTCAAATACTTGAAGGAATATTTTTTTCCATCAAAATCCTTTGATATTCAGTGAAATGATCTTTGCCTGGACATAACAGTATTGTGATTTAACTTAGATTTAAACTAATCCAAGATCAAGTAAACGAGACATGATATTTGACACAGTTTAACACTCAGTGTTTTTTAATGAATACCAAAAGCTGATGCCTTATCTTTCTCTCTGTTCAGGAGGAAGTTTCCTGTTGAGCTAGCAGAAGTTTCCCCACCAGGACATTATTTCACAGCACATTTAGAGTCTTTTGTAAACAGGAAACAGCTTCAGTGAAGTGACTCTCTCTGGTCAACATTTTGAGGATTAAATATTTAAGCAGGTGATAAAGATTCACTGTTTGTTACAGCAAAACAGAATGTTTATGGAGATTGAATCACTTCAAAGGTTGAATAATTAATATAAAGTGGGAGCTGTTGTTAAAAAAAATACCCTCACACATAAACACACACAAGGGCTGAAATAGTGATATGGTCCATTTACCATTTTTAATTAAAATATTGTAGGATTAAGCCTGAACTGATAAACACAGCCTGGATTTTTTTCAAAATTTGTCAAATAAATAATCTACATATTTTTTATTCTAAAAAAAGTCATTAAAAATAATATATACACACACACACACACACACACACACACACACACACACATTTGTATGTCTGAATTTTTATCTATATCCATGTTTAGTTTTTATTTGCTATGCAAAAGCATGCTATGCTGCAAAAGTCTAAAAAATATGTTTAATTTAAATCTAAATATAGTGGTGCTACAGAGACGGTCTGGTTATACAGATTATATTATATATTATATGTAGATTATATTATATAATTCAAGACAAAACATTTTCGGTGTTTGATACAGATCCCTTCAAACATCCCACCATCATCAATTGAATGAATCCATGAAAATGAGAATAATTATTTATAAATTAGCCAGCTGACCCTCCTCTTTGCTCTTTGACCACTAATCTAAACTGTCAGAATGTGAGAGACTTACTTTTTGCAGATAGAGAATTAGCCCTTTCAGGATGGCGTAGAAGGTCTTCCAGCCTCTCTTCCCTCTTGGTGCTGAGGAGGAGAAAGAAAAGTTAATATTACACCTATAATAATGATCACTAGACATTAATAATTAACATTGATAACAGAAGTAAATCCTGTTCAACAAACTGATAAAAACAACATAAAAGAGTAAATTAAACACCTATAAATTCTGACTATTTCTAGGCCACTTTGTGTGCAAAATTGTCTTAAAATTGACTAAATTTAATCCAATTTTATGTGAATTAAAAGTCCAGGAGTAAACCACAGAATGGGGATTTATTCAGATCTGGAAACTGGAGATGATGGAGACCAGTTCTGCCTTTTGTTGGTACATTTAACACCACAGAGCGATCGGCGTGGTTTTGGCAATACACAGGCGAGAAGACGTCCAACTGTCTTAATATTATAACTTTAATTTCAACTGCTTTTCTGTGACTGTTCCTACAAGATATCTGAACACAAACAGTTAAAGTCTTAAGGTGAACTGTCACTGCATGTAACATAATTAATATTATATATTTAACAGTATATAATCTGAACAGTGTTCAGTACAGCTCCACATTACTGGAGGAGAACATTTGAGGTAAAAGGAGGTGGATACTCAGCACATTTTTTCTGCTGATTCCTCCTTTTTTTCCTCCTCCTCATTATTATTTTCTTACCTAGTCCAAACATTAGCTGATAGTTTTCTCCTTATTAGGTTTTCAGTTTGGTTTGTTTGTCAGCAGGAAAAAAAATACTGGCCTGATTTTCCTGAAATGTGGGGAAGGATACACATTTTATTTTTCACTAATTAGAATCAGAAACAAGTTGAGTGAGGTACATAGATTGATACAGTATAAACATGAAGAAAAAAGATAATAAAAAGTATATCCCGTCTGCTTCAGGTTCAAAATAACAAAGAGTATGATTGTTTATTATACATTATTATATTATATTATATTATATATTTTATGAGGTGTATCTATTATATTATTTTATTTTTTGGATTATTTTTATTTTATCACATTATATAGTTTATTAGTATTATTTATTCTATTATTTTACTTCACTGTTTTTGCTATTTTTTACTTATTTTATTATATTTTATTTAAGAGTATATATTATTTTATTTTCAGATTTGTTATTTTTTGATATTATATAGTTTATGAGTATTGTCATATTTTATTGTATTACTTTACTTTTTTAAATTATTATTTTTATATTATTTTATTTTAATATATGATATGGTTTTATTATACAAAACTGCGCTCTGCTAGCTGTTTTATTGTTTCCATGTTTACCTTTTTTAAAGCAGAGAGAGGGAGGATAATGCTGATGATGCTCATGATCCTAAACAGCTCCTAGATGGACTAAAGTCACATTGTTTTGCTGCTTCAGAGGGACAGAGTGTGAATTTGTGTCTGAAACGTCGTACTTCTCTTGCCGTCTGAGTCGGCGTGGACTTTGCGGACCAAGAAGCCGTTCTTGTAGAGCAGCGATCCGGACGGCAGCGCCTCGTCAGTGGGGGCCTTCCCACCGCTGCCTTCCCCCTTCACCGATCTGGAAGCGGTGGACTCACACAGGCTGTCCCCGAGCTCCGAAAACGACTTCCGCAGCTCTTCCTCGTCGCTATGGAAACAGAAAATAAATAAAAAACAGATCACCCATGGCGATCAACACTTATGTGTCATGTCTCATTAGCAACGCGAATAAACACATCATCGTTCATTCTGTCCGTCCTCTCACTCTGCAGGACAAGAGGTCCAGATTCTCACTCACACTTAGTGGGGAAACTTGTCTTTTCATACAGAACACATGAGTAATAACCAACGTCCACTGCTGCCATCTTGGCTCAGCTTTCTGGTTGCAAGACATTTACAAAGCATCGTGTTCTGTATCTGGTGGAGGAACCTGAGCTGCCTTCAAAGCTTTAATTGTGAGTGTTTCCTGCTCTGGTTCTCCTGAGAAGCAGCTGATCAAAAAGTGACAGCACCTTTCTTCTCCCAGCTTTGAGGAGAAAAACAGGGGCATGTTTACCCAGAAGGCACTGCTTCACCGCCGCTCTTCCTCCTCCTGAAGCCTCACAGAGGTGAGGAGGAGTTTTCTGGCTCTGTAGACGTACAACTGTGGCTTATAGTGACACAAAACACAACATTACACTTAGTTTACAAAGCAAAAAAAAGAATATAAATGTGAACATCTACATTTCCAAATCAATCAGTGGAGTTTGTGTCAGAATAATATGAATATTAACTATATTTGTGATAGTAATTTATTTAATTTGTCCTTTTTCCCCTCATTTTTAATTTTGCTTCCAGGTCCAAACATTTGTCTTATGGTTTTTTTTTTTGTCATTTGAAACAAACTTTATTGTTTTCATTATGATTCAGAAACTTCATCATGATATTGTAAATATAGCTAGGACCATAATATTTAATTTTCCTATTATTAGGCTGAAATTTTATCTCATGTATTTTCTTTCTACTGTCATTTAGTTTTCTTTACTTTTAATATTATTTATACTGTTTATTATAATTATTTACTTAGGTACTCCTTTTAGTTTAATAACAACAGCATTTATTTTTATTACAATTTCTAAATGTTTTATCGTCCAGTTTTGTTCTTATATTAATGTATATTCTTCTCAATTGGCTTCTCTTTTTTTTAAAGCGTTTTATTATCTGTTTTTGTTTTATATTTCTGCATCTTCTTGTCTATTGGCCCCTTTTTCTTCTTCTTTAGTTACTAGTTTTATTACCATTTTTGTGCATTTCTTTTCACTTATTTGTGTAAATGTATCTCTGAACTTCTGTATTTTTCAGTATGAATAAAGATTTTAACATGCACTCATTGTATTTGAAGAAGAGACAATACTTTCTATAGCCATTACTGGAGCGGCTCTAATCCCATTCTACCTTCACAACAAGTCCCGCTGCGTTTTTAAAGGGATTTGTCACATTAGGAGATGATAGATGCTTTAGGCAACAACGCTGAGCATCTCTGCATCTGCCTGCAGAGGTAACACGGCGATTCCACTTGTTACCTCACCAGGCGGCACCCATGCAAAAGTTCAGCCCGAAAATAGAAAAATGGCTGGATGCCGAACCCCCCCGAGACCACGCTATGAGTAACCAACAGCACATAACAGCAGTTAACCCGGCGCAGCAGCTAGAGACAGAAAAGGGAGGCAGAGATGCAGCCAATGAGCATCCAGCCTGTTGCCTGGTAACTGCTGGCCTGCCTGCATCCCTTTCTACAGAGACAAAGTGGAGAGGAGATGGAGAGAGAAAGAAAGAGGGATGGAGGGGAGGATGGAGGAGAGAGCGACAAAGATGATCCGTCTCTGATGGCAGAACGTCATCCACAATAAAAAGAACGACATGAAGGGAAGAAAGGAAGTTAAAGAGGAGGTTAAGAAAAGAAAAGAAAGAAATGAGAGGAGGTTAAGAAGAGAAAAAATAGGGACTGAAAAGACAAGAGAAAGAGAAGAAAGAAAGGAAATGAAAGGGGAAGAAAGGAAAGCAAAAGAAACTAATGGAAAGGGAGGACGTGAAAAAAAGAAGAAAGAGAAGAAAGGAAAGAAAAAGGGAAACAAAAAAGTAAACAAAGGAAAGGGAGGACAAGAAAAGACAGAAGAAAGAAGAAGGCAAAGCAAAAAAGAAATGCAAAATGAAGGAAAGGGAGGATGGGAAAAGACAGAAAAAAGAAAAAAGGAAAGAAAAAATGGGAAATGAAAGAAGGAAGAACGAAAGGAAAAGGTTAAGAAGAAAATAATTAGGAAATTAAAAGACAGGAGAAAAATAAGAAAGGAAAGGAAAATGAGAGGGAAGAAAGACGGTAAAGAAAAAACGAAAGGAAAGGGAGGACATGAAAAGACAGAAGAAAGAAGAAAGGAAATAAAAAAGGAAATGAAAGAGGAAGAACGAAAGGAAACGAAACTAAAGGAAAGAAAGGGCTAGAAAATCTGGTAGAAATGAAAGAATATGAATGATATGAAAATGCAAATAAAAAATAAGGGATTGTGAAATACTGGAAAGAAAAAGAGAAGAAAATATTGAAAAAATACAGGCAGAAAAAAGAAATAAACCAATGAAAGTGAGAAAAGAAAGTGGAGAACAAGCAGAAGGACCATTAAAGAAAAGAGAGAATAGAAAATGAAAGGAAGGTGTGTTGATGCAACATGAAGAAATGACGGCTCGCTACTTTAACTTTATTTCAATCTTAATACTTTTCCTCATTTTAGCTTCACTCTTATCTTTCTACTCAAACATGTTTTCATGCTGTAATGTTCAAAAACACCCTTTATTTTCCTCAAAGTGTCTGTCCCCCTCCGTCTGAAACACATGGTTTTCGTGCGTTTCAATGGATTTGCGTTGCTAGGCAACAGCTTGGGTCATATTTACTTCCTGTCAGCTGATGTCATTCACATGGTCTAAATATTACAGATTTGTGATGTCGCAAATGGACAGGACTGTTTTCCTCTGTGCTGTTTCAGTACTTTCACAGTATTTATACACTTTAATTACAGTATATACTGTACACGTACTACTACTACTACTACTACTACTACTACTACTACTACCAACATCACCACCACTATATCCTCATCTACCTCTATCACCATCTCATCACCACCACTACCATTTTTACCACCATATCTTCACCACCACCACCACCGTCTCTCAACTACCATCACTGTTTCCATCACTGTCTCCACCACCACCATCTCCACTACCACCGTCTCTCCACCACCATCCCTGTCTCCACCACCATCTCCACAACCACTACCGTCTCTCTCCACCACCACCATCTCCACCACCACCGTCTCTCCACCACCATCCCTGTCTCCACCACCATCTCCACAACCACTACCGTCTCTCTCCACCACCACCATCTCCACCACCACCATCTCTCCACCACCATCCCTGTCTCCACCACCATCTCCACAACCACTACCGTCTCTCTCCACCACCACCATCTCCACCATCACCATCTCTCCACCACCATCCCTGTCTCCACCACCATCTCCACAACCACTACCGTCTCTCTCCACCACCACCATCTCCACCATCACCATCTCCACCACCACCATCCCTGTCTCCACCACCATCTCCACAACCACTACTGTCTCTCTCCACCACCACCGTCTCTCCACCACCATCTCCACAACCACTACCGTCTCTCTCCACCACCACCATCTCCACCACCACCATCTCTCCACCACCATCCCTGTCTCCAGCACCATCTCCACCACCACCACCATCTCTCCAGCACCATCTCCACCACCACATCTCCATTACTACCCCATCTCTCCACCACCATCACTGTCTCCAGCACCATCTCCACCACCACATCTCCATTACTGCCCCATCTCTCCACCACCATCACTGTCTCCACCACCACCGTCTTTGCACCACCACCACTGTCTCCACCACATCACTGTATCCAGCACCATCTCCACCACCACCATCACTGTCGCTACCACCATCATCTCCACCACCACCGTCTCTCCACCCCCCACCTCCACCTCTCCACCCCCGCCGCTGAATGAATGTGTGTTGTTCTACGTCTATGAGTGGAGAACATGTGGGTGCCTCCACCAGGCTGAGTCTTTTCTCTGTGTGGGTGTGAAATAACATCCATCGCTGTGTTTTGTGTTAAAATACTGCCTGCCCACTCACACAGTCACTCACACAAACACACACATAAACACACCTGTAATGAGATGCACATGGCAGATTTCACATGTACCATATGTGTTCATGTGATCGCAGCACATGGTTTGTTTTAGTCTGAAACTCACACCTCTACCACAGACTGTTTCTAAAGCCTCAATCTGGGAGTAAAATCGATGCTGAGCTCTATTTATAGATGGGAGAGTCCTTCTATTTGCACCATAATTTAGTTCATACAGTTTTCCTTTACATTTCTTCCTTTAGTGCTGCTGAATATATTTTGTGTGATTTTATTAGCTATTTTCACTGTTTGAATTCTATTCCAATTAAAATAGTTTAATATCTGTTCGTACATTTTCTTTGTGTAGCCAGGCTCTCTGTGAACTATGGACATGTTGCTACGGAGACTGTTGAACGCAGATCTCAGAGTCTTATGCAAGTAGCTGTGTAGTAAGTTTATGTATGCTATGCGACGTTGTGACAATGTTACGTTAAACTTCATTAAGGTACATTAAGGTGTGTTACATTAAGCTGTATTGTATTGAGCTGGGTTAAGGTATGTTACGTTAAGCTAGGTTACCTTAAAGTGCATTAAGTTAAAGTGTGATACGTTAAGGTGCGTTACGATATACTGTGTTACGGTACACTACCTTACAATACGCAATGTTACGATCTACTGTATTGCGATACAATGTGTTGCAATATGCTGTCTTAAGATACATTGCCCTACGATGCGTTATGATATGCCGTCTTACGATATGCCATCTTCCGACAGTCCGCCTTCTGATACGCTGCCTTAAAACAAACGCCCAAACTGACGGTAAACATCTCCTGGTGTTCGCAGCCTCTGAATCAAATTGTCCTCTGTGTGATGAAATATGCATCAACTAGAACGTGGTGGCAAAGTGTTCTGCTTCCAAACAGGGTTCTTCAAATGTGAGACAGAATTTATTCAATGATCTCTGCTGCCTTAAATAATAAAAAAACGGTTCTGCTGAAGCTGGAATAACCAGACTCCTGTGGGCTGAATCTCTTAATCTGTAATCTTTCCTGTTTGGAGGTGGATTCTCTCTTTGCTCATCGGTGTTTACGTGTCTAAAAATGACATCTCCTCAATCCCCGGCGCGGCCTCAATGCGGCGGCAGTGTTTAAATAGCCGTCTATATGTCAGCCGAGATGTTTGAACTGGATTGCCTGCCTCTCAGCGGATCTCCTCCTCGATTCGCTCCTCTGACCACTTTTACTCGGCTGCTTCGGGAGCTGCTGCTGCTATTTCTGGAGAGGTAGTGGGAGGCTGTGGTCACACCTTTGAACAGGATGCAGGTAAAGACACATTTCAATTGAATCTCTCTTTTAGCCTCCTTGTTGTTGTTTTTTTTACCGACATAAATATATTTCCCGTGTCAGTACAGTACATCCATCTGTTACTGTGTGTGTTTGCTGCCGGAGAGCACACAGGGAGGAAAGAGCAATGCGGTAGCTATGGAGTCGTATCCATGGTGCCGTAACTATGGCAACAAAGCTTGGAAAGCCAGTGACTTAATTGGCATCTCCGAGGCAGTTCTCTGGAACTGTGATCCAGAATAGCAACCCTTGACACACTAATGTTTCCCTCACATGCCAGACGACACTCGCGTCACTAATGAGGACGCTAACACGTTAATCAATATCCCTTATTGTTTCCTGTCCTTCAGGAGTCAATCGTTGGGCTAGGAGAAAGGACAGAGACGGAGTCACAGAGGAGGAGAAAGTGAAATAAATGCAGTTTAAGGTGATTTAAGTGACTTACAGCGTCCACTGCAGCTTCTGATTCTTGATTGAGTTGTAGAGCGCCTACAGAAGGGAAACAAGAAATAAAAATCACATAAAAATCAACAAATATGACGTTCAGCTGCTGGTGATTTGATCAGACATTAGGAGGTTTACTGAGAGCTGCACAGTAAGCAAACCGCCTTCATTTAATGAATTATCCTCAGACAAATGTCATCTCCTTTCACGCTGCTCAAACTGCCCTTTTGCCTGAACTTAACTCCTTTTTATTTTGCCAAACAATCCATCAATCATCCAATCAGTCAACCACCACAGCATCAGTTACAAAGCCGTTCAGCCTGTTGATGGATGGACGAGCAAATCAGCCCGATAAATAATTAAAATGCATCGACCGGCATGAAGCCAAATTGAGTTACAGCTCAGAAACATGAACACAATAAAACCTAAAAAAAGACAACGGCTAAGCTGGTTTCACACATTTGTCTAAAAAATCAATTAGTTGATTAACTGACTGGTCAAGAAGAATATCTTCATCAACATTGTTTTATATTATAGTGAATGACAAATAAATATGATTCTCTGGTTCACAACATTTTCAAATATTTAATTTTACAGACCAGATGATTAAATCAATTAGAAGACAGACTCATTAATAAAAACTCTAATTAGTTGCACCTAAATGAGCAGCAATATCACAGGTAAACTATATTCAAAATTAGACTAGCAGTAATAAGTGGTCGTATGAAATGGTAATCCTCAAATCTACACTTTCAATGACAGTTTTTGGCTCAATATTTCGCAGCATTAGTTGAATAAAACTATCACTGTACAGGGATTCCTCTGTGAAGAAGTTTCTGATTTCTACAGACTTTATTTGGGTTGATGTTTCTTTGCACCAGTTTTTTTTTTGGGTCATTGTTTCCAGTCTCTGGAGAAAAACACTCTTTTACTTTCATTATCATCATAGTCAACACAAAAAAGCAGCAAGGGAGAAGAAAAAGAGAGTTTAATGAGCGAGCTGGTCAGCACTTTGAAACTCTGCGGCACATTTTGACTTCATATAAGAATCTGTGCGACGGGACAGGAAGCAGCTGACAGACAGCAGAGGTGACGGAGAGGACACTAACAGCACTTGGTCATCTTTGGATTCCCGTCCTCTCCAACCATGACGATGGTTAGAAACCATCATTACCTTCCTGTGATTAAAGAGCTGCTGCTAATGGTCCTCACTTGGACTCTGCTGTTTTACACTTCCAACCTATTATGAGCGTGATTCTGTTGCATTGTGACATTCACTCAAATGAAATTTGATTTATTATGGGGGTTTGATTCAGCGCGCCTAATCAGGTTCATTCCCAGAGTTTCCTTTGAAACACTCAGAAATACCCCCATGAATATTAACGAGCATCCAGCCCAGACCTTTCGCAGATTTAGTTCTGCAAAACTCTCAGCGTTCAAACTAAACGTGCTCATACATTTTAATAATCACCGACAAGAAGTACAGCCGAGCCTCTCAGAGTCAAACCGCCTCTGCGGCACAAATCTGGTCGACATTAAATATTAATGGTGAATTTGTAAGCTGTGAAAAGTTTACCGACATGCCACAACAACAACATATAGTCTGTCAGGTTCAAAAACACTCTGGCAATAAAACCAAATTCACCCTGCAAGCAAACAATATTTATGTATGATTATATCAATTAACAGAGTTACAGAGTCATAGAGCTGTGGCTGGTTATTGATTCAACAGCACAATGTTTTCTGAGTCTCAGTAGAGACTAAAATGCTTAAAGGTGATGTTATAATTGTCTGAAGAAGCCCCAAACACAAAGTTTATTGTCACATACGTCCTTTAGCGCCTGCATGAGCGTCAGCCAATTTAAACCAATCCACGTCATAATGACGTGGTCAGAGCAGCTGATAGGAAGAGGAAGGAAGGAAGTCAAACAAACGAGACCTTCATCCACGTCAACGTTGACTTATCTTATCCTGTTTTTTACGTAACATCTAGACTGAAAAAGTGGGTTTATTTTTTATCATTATATCATTCTGTAGCTTCACAGTTCTGGGAGCATTTTACATTTTTTGGAAAATAGCACAAATGTTTTAGAGTTAAAATACTATTTTAACCTTCAAGCCATTCTTAGAAAATTTCTCTCATGACCTGTTGAAGGTTTCTGCATGATGCTGCTACATATATAAACATAATTTTTTATCTGTATGCTAGTGTGGATCACAATAACAATCTTGTTTTCCGGGGAGGTATAATTACTGTTTTCGTGGGTCTGGTGGGTGCACTTTAACCAACTACTGATTATTTTTTAGGTGGGGAACATCAGCTCTGATCGAATACTTTTGTTGTCTAAAAACAAGTAAATCTTCACCAGAAGTTTATTTTAAAAAGAGATATGACTGTATGCATGAAGCAAGCAGGAGTCGTGTGTTTCCTGTGAGGTTTATTTTGAAAAGACACCATGTATTGAACGCTCTTTCTTTCTGTCATTTGATTCAGTAATAAAAATAATAATACTATTCTTTCATGCAACTTTTTCCCCCTAATAATTAATGTCTAAGGATTCATTTATTTCTGTATTTTACCTGAGCAAACATGGACACGCCTGAAGGATAGTTTTCCTAAAAAAGGAAAGAGCATTTCCTGTAAATCCTAAGAGAGCACAGACCATCAACAGTGGACTAAAGAGGGAGGTAGGTAGTAAAAGAAAGGTGGAAGGATGTCATTCAGTCTGGGGGCTCATTGAGACAAGGATGGATGTTCGTCACCTTCACCTACTCGCTTCATCAACGTCACCAAGTGGCAGCAAATGAGAGCCATTAGCCCAGAGCGGTGGCTTCCCACAACATGCTGTACTGAGCTGGAAGCCGACCAATATCCGCTCTACATGCCATATGTGCATGTACACAAACCGCTCAGACGGCAAACCTGTAATAAATATGACGACGCAATACTAGGTTTTAGCGTCTGTGTTGTGAGGATTATAAGTTCCAATAACCAAAGGTGGAGACGAAGAACACTGTGAGCTGTAAACGATTTGACCATTTTTGCACAAAAACTGACAGATATTAAAATAGCCACGACTAATTTCCTGCCTGTCAATGAACTGACTTATTAATATAGATGAAAGTCAGATTGATGAATGCCCAGACCATAGTAATGATGTTTGGACTTTAGATTCAAATGTCAAAAAGATGTTTTGATGAGAAATCATCAAAGAACTAGTTACATTAATTAATTATCTGCACTGAAAACCCGAGCAGACCAGCTGCTATTGAACGTTACGTGGGGATCAGATACCAGATATGACACATATCATGAAATTAAGAGTTTTGGGGATTAGTTTTGAAGATAAGCAAGACTTTCACTTATTGTGTTTTCTTCATTATTTTTCATGAGCTTTGCACTAAAACTTCCTATGTACCTGAACTCACTTCTTGACTTTTTGAGTGTGTGAGTGACTCGTAAAAGTCAAAGCGGCAGGAAATAACCAGCATTTTTTTTCCCATACCTTCCTCCTCTTTCTGGCCTGGGGGTGGTTCTGTCCATCCTGAGCTTTCCCCAGCAGGTCCGGAAACACCAGAGGTTTGAGGGACCTTGAGCGTGGGGTTCTGGGATAGCGGAACGGGTCCATCACCCGGAAGTCCCTCCCGTAACGTACGGTGCAAAGAGAGCGTGAGCGAAGTCGCCCCGCCGAGTGCAGGCTGTTAACACCGATCATGCTCAGGGAAAAACGCTGGAGACCCAAAGTCTTTTAAGTCCTGCAGAGGAACGAGGCTGTCCAGAAAAATAAGCGAGCGACAGCTGGACGTGAATTCAGTGGAGCAAACACAACATCAGTCTGCTGTCAGCGGTGATCAGTGACCATCAAACCCCCGACAGTCTCGCTCCAGAGAGTCCTGATCAACACCCACCAGGCAACACCGGGGTGCCCACATGACACTGAATTATTGATAAGGCAGCCATGTATTATATATGTGCAGAGACAGAGACTTTCTTCTGCAGGTGGCAACGAATCCAACACTTTTCCTCCAGCCTGAAGCTGTCAAATCTGTCCAGGTGGAGGTGAAGTGAACACACAGCGGGTTAGTATAACAGCCTCAGCCAAAAGGTGACTGCTGTCCAGCTGCCGCCTTAAACCTGCACTCACAGGTACACACTCTTGTCACACACTGACACTCTCACAGATGGTATGAAACACTGGCAGAGGCGTGAACAGGCAGCCAGCATGAAACAGATGGGTGCAAAATGCAAAAAACAAGCTCTTCTGAAGGAAACACACAGGGGAGAGGGAGTGGAGGATGGCCGGACTTCTTCAGAGAAGGCAGCTTGATTTCGTCACAAAATAAATTAAAACACTACGATAGCAGTGAGCGTTCCTGTTGCTCCCACTGTAAAATGGACACCAGTCACAGCGCTGATTGTCAGATGACTTCTTCTTCCTCCTCTTCTTCCTTTGCTCTCTGTCCATGTGTGGAAGTCATGGTTTACCCCTCCTCAGTGATCCACCTCTTCCCTCAGTCAGTGAGGTGTGGGTGTTTGAGGGACGAGGAAGAAAAAACAGAAAACGCCGCTCTCCTGCCGCTGATGTCTTTCATGTGGATGCCTGCTTTTTCTATCTGTTGCGATCTTTTACGTCCAACCAGGCGCTCGTCTTGCTTCCCTTCTCCCAGCTGCTGCTTCTGCGGAGGAGGAGGAGGAGGAGGAGGAGGTGGAGAGGAAAGACAGCTGGCTGCCTGGATCGCAGAGCGAAAATGAAGCTGATGGGGACGGTGCTCTCCTCTCTGCCTTCGCCTCATCAATGCGTACCTCCCTCCTCCTCCTCTCAGTCATCGCCAGCAAATCACAGCCAGCCTCTCTCTCTCTCTCTCACATCTTTTTTTAAAAATATACTCGCGGTAGCAAATTAGTATTCAGAGGTGATGTTTGCTCAGAGACGAGTAAGGTGAGAGGGAGGGAGAAACATGCAATAAAAAAAATAATCAGCATGGAGGTCAGCGTGGAAAGGTGTGTGGATGATCAGGTGTGTGTGTTGAATTAAACTGTTAGCGTAGTTTAGCATAACAACTAGAAGCAGGGAGGGAAAATAGCTAGCCTAGTTCTGTCCAAAATTGTCAAAAATGTTTCTGTAAACCGCGGGTATATGTTAAATAAGGTGAGAAAAACGCAATATAGATATATAATATATAATATATAATATAATAGCTTCACGTAAAGTAGCTTAACATAACGTAGCTTAACGTAAAATAGCTTAACATCAAGTAGCTTAACATAACATAGCTTAAAGCTATTGTTGGAGAGCTAGCGAGAAAGCTAGCAAGATTTGAAAGCAGCACCTCCTCTAAGCTCCACCCACTCCTCCCCTTCCATTAAAGCCACGCCTCCTCTCCTGCTAACTATTTATTTATAGTAGTATTATATTAGTAGTATTTATAGTCATATTTTTTCATATGAGTGTACTGAAAATTTCCAGCAAAGGTGAAACTTCCTGCGAGGTGAAGGGGACTGTGAGCAGGACGAAACATGAAGGCATCTGATTGGTTCTTTCCACTGGGACAGAGTGTCAGTTGATTGGTCAGAGTTTTTACAGTCCTGCAGCTGCCACAGAGGTCTGATTCTTGTCCTTCTTTTTTCTGAACACATGATGTATTGTACCTCTTAGGAGAGATGTTACGAAAGAAAGAAGTGTAAAGTCAATGTTTACTTTTAGTTTCACATTGGCAGGAATTTATACTTCTTTTTATACCACGTCAGTTTCAACAAGCTGCTCAATATATAACATTTTATCGTCTGAATGACACGTTGACATTTAACGTATTCGTGGTGAATACAACTGGGATGTTAACGAGTTATTTGAGTTATTTCTTGACTAACAATAGTTGCAATGAGGTTACTAGCTATTAATGTTAATAGGTGTATTATAGATTTTCTGTCAATGCAAGTTTAATAATATCATTGCTTTTAGTTTTGTTTTGGTCTCCACCAACCCCTGATGAATATATCGCTCTCTTCATTTGCTAAATGCTCCACAACATTAGCTCGTTGTTTGTTGCTGGGCAGGAAGCGAAAAGAGGATTTATCAGAGCTTTTTCACTGAAAACAAAACACAGAGCTGAAAGATGCTAAAGAGCTATGGTTATGATGATATTAAACTACATACAGTACATGACCTATATATCAATTCTATTATTTATTTCTAGCACAATTACTTAAACATGTTCAAACCTTTCCTTTTCATGTGCTCAAAATCAACTAATAATTGACATTTTCCTCACAATGGCCCCTCAGACTATCAGCATCACTGAGGAAAAAAAAATACTGCAAACATTAAACCCAAAATACTGTCTGTATTCAGTGACACAAACTCAAAAATCATATTTAAAAAAGCAGCTTTTGCAGCAAACCTCAAAAATAACACTTCCACATTCTCAATAATTCCTAACGGCAGATTTAAAAGAGGCAGCAGGAGAGAAGAGGGAACAGAATTGAGCGTCTGACAGAAACCTTTGCTTACGAGACAAATGACCGACATGTTTCCCCTGAGAGAAGCAGGTCAAATGGAGTTATTGACTGGAGAGTGAGCAACAGGGACAGAGTGAGCTGCCGGAGTGTGACCGGAGATTTAATGACTGTGTCAATCACAGACCTGTGGGCATCGATCACAACGATTGATACCTCTATAATCAAAACAAACCGAAAGACTCAGAGCTCGGTTTCACAACGGTATCCTGAATGGTTTTAAAAAGTGAGATTATTTTAAGACATTGAGCTTCTTCATCGAGCGGCAACGGTAAAAACAACTTGGGTATTTTTCTGCCCTGCAAACCACAGAAACCAAAAAATAAATCAGGCTGCAAAGGGATGATCAATGAACAATAACAAAGGTGTTTTAAGACGGATGTCTTTCCTGATGTAATGTTTTGGTGGTGGGAGGAGAAAACCTGTCCTGACCGTTACTTAAACCCAAGACCTTCTGCTTGTGCTGCTGCTTCGACAGAAATGAGTAAGCAAGCAAACAAATAAACTACTTTCATTATAAACACAGTCTTCTGTCACAAAGTACACTCATAAAGAACTTATTTATGCCATTTTTAACTTCACTTGAATATTGCAGTATTAGGTTCTGTTATATTGATTTTTAGTGAATAGTTTACATGTAATTTTGTGACAGACAGCTCAGATTCCTCAAAAGTGTGATGATGTTAGCTGATAAATGCAAATGTTGATGCTCTGACTACATATAAAAATATATTCTTTACAATCAGCCTTTAAGAAACAGATTATTATATAATAGAGGTCAAAACCGTAATGATTCATTCAGTTAGTCATGTTATTAATTATGATGTCAAGAAAATGTTGGGGGTAGAAAAGGAAATACTTGAGGAGTCAGTAAACAGAAACAGGAAGCTGACAGAGTTGACCTCTGAGGGGAGGACAGCCAGAGATGCTAACGTAGCTCGTTAGCTAATTAGATGATTAGATGATTAGCTAACAGTGTTACACAACCCACTTTCATTAAAGCTCCTCAAATGAGGAGAGTCTGAAGACAGAGACAAGAGTCCATGGTAGAGATGTGTTTTTAAAGTAACATTACATCTGATGCAGCAGTACTGGTAGGAGTACTAGCAGTACTAGTAGTACTAAATGTTCCCTGTGATTATTTTCTGTTACACCTAATGTAATGGTACTAGTAGTACAGGAACAGTAGTAGTAAAAGTTCCTGTCATTAATTGTATAGAGAGATAGATAGATAGACACATAGATAGATATATAGATAGATAGACAGATAGATAGATACATAGAAAGATAGATAGATAGATAGACACATAGATAGATATATAGATAGATAGACAGATAGATAGATAGATACATAGAAAGATAGATAGACAGACACATAGATAGATAAATAGACACATAGATAGATAAATAGACACATAGATAGACACATAGATAGATAGATAGACAGATAGATAGATAGATACATAGAAAGATAGATAGATAGATAGACACATAGATAGATAGATAGATAGACATAGATAGATAGATAGACACATAGATAAACAGATAGATAGATAGATAGATACATAGATAGACACATAGATAAATAGATACATAGAAAGATAGATCGATAGACACACAGATAGATAGACACAGATAGATAGCTAGATAGATAGATAGATACATAGAAAGATAGATAGATAGACAGATAGATAGACACATAGATGATAGATAGATAGCAATAGTAGTATATCATTAACGCTCCTCTACTCTTTTCTATTCCTCTTTTTAAATTATTTTAAAAATAATGAACAGCACCTGTGTGTTTGTTTGAGTCAGGCTCTTCCCAGTCGTCCTGCTACTGTTCTGCCTTTCATGTCCTAAATTTAAAAAAGCACCATAATAAAAGTTTAATGGGCGCCGTGACTGAAGAAAACACTTCCTCCCTCATGACCCTCAGTCTGTCTTTAGGCATGAAACCGTCGGGGCGGACATGATGGAGAGCAGGGAAAAGAAAGGAGGGTCAGTGGAGTTAACCTTTGACTGTCAGCAGGAGCAGGAGAAAGCCTCACCGGCTCTATAATCCCTATTTGTACTGCAAAACAAGCAGAGTTAGTCAAAACTGAACCCTGAACTGTACAGCTCGGCTTTGTTTTCTCCTCCAAACCTCCTTCATCAGTTTACTACATATTATTATTGTTGTGTATAATGTTATTAGGAGATAAACCCCAGGCAGTAATAAACCAGCATTAATGTTGAGCTGAGTTATTGACTGACAGTCTGCAGGAGGAAATATCCTCCAGAGTACATTAAAATAGTTTATTGGCTCATTATGAATCGTGGAAGGAGAACACGCTGATTGAGACAAACAGGCTTCAGTACTCAAAGAGACGTGTACAAGTACAAGTACAAGTACACGGCGTTCTACCTCCATCCATCCTGATACTGCTGGGATGTGGAGACATCAGCCTTGTTTAATCGTGTTGTCATATTCAATTTATATTCATTAATCCCTGCTCTGTTTACGGCCTCGACACAGAGCGCATAAATAAAGATAAAAACATTATTGATGTATGAATAATTTGTACTCAACAGGCATTGTGCTAAATATCTCAGTTTATCTTAACAATGACATTAAAATGCACTGACATTAATCTACAAGATGTTTCTAAGACCAAATATGAGAAAAAAATCATAATGCAGTCTGAATAATCAATAACGTGCTCAAGATCTGCTGTCATGAAATCATTCATTTCAGATCTCTATGATAATATAAATTAAAACAAATAAAAAATAAATATGTTTTCTGATAAGTCATACATAAATAAATACAACTATGTCAGCTCAACTTTTTACAACTTTTTAGCCTCTTTCAGCTCAATTCTTTGTCTTTTTTCTCATTTACTGCAGCTGTTTTCAGCTAAAAAGAATCTCTTAAAAACTGTACACCACCTGTCCAAACCTAACCCTAACCCTAAAAAAGAACTTAAAGTAGGATAAATGACTCTGGGTATTACTTGGGAGAGCTGGAAAGACTATAAGAGACGAGTTTTGAAGCCGAAGCTTCAGACACTCAGTTCAGGAGCTTCTTTAGCTTCTCTACTGTGGTGTTAATGAGAAACATATCACAAGGTTTAATCAGGGGAGAAAGAGAGGGAATACTCAAGAGAGAGAGGAGAGGAGAAAACAGAGGAACTAATTGATGGTGAAAGACGGAGGGTGGTGGACCGGCGGGACGGCCGGTGTCATGGGGACGCAAAGCCTCTCTCGTTATTTTCCAGTCCAGCAGGCAGCAGATTTCTGTTTTGGCTTCAGGGCTCAGCAGCGTTTCCTCAGAGCGAAGCTTCGACAGCACACAGCACAGTTAAATAATCACATTGTGTCGCTTTATGACGGATGGAGTTAATGCAGAGCTTTGATTTTCCTCCAACTTGGAATAAAGACTAGAGTTTGTTTCCAAAATATACAGTAAACATGTCAAAAGTCAGTGTCTGTCTGCAGTTATTTCACAAAAACTCTTGAAAAGAGCTTGAAGAACACCACAAGTAGATCATTTGTATCGAGTGCAGAAACACAGGTTATATTAATCATTTTGCTTCGCGGGAAAATGTTCAGGCTCTGAGAGGAATCACATTATTTTGCAGGTTTTTAGTCATAAAGTATTGAAGAAAAGTTGGAGGATCATAGGGGTGGGAAAAAATATTGATATGGAAATATATTGCAATACTTTTTCTATGTATATATATACGTATGTATATATATACATACGTATATATATACATACATATATATGTACTGTGTGTACATACATTCATACATACAGTATATTTGTATACTGTATATACAACTTGTATTTTAAGTTATATTGTAAATTTCTCAGTGATCTATGTAGAATATCACAATATATTGCAATATTGCAATAATGTCTCATATCACGAGTCAACTATCGCGATAGGGATTGTATCGTGAAGTCCTTGCCAATATCCACCTCCACTACTGACACAACCGACGGGGAGTAAGGAGTTCAGCGAGCGTTGAGTCAAAACTGTGAGAAAATCCAGCGCTAAAGTGAAACAAAAACATCACAGCGACGACAACAAGGTGATTTCTTACAGAAAAACAATGCAAAACAATGCAAAAGAGACGTTAAACTGTCATTTAATGAGGCTGTAATCTGAAATAATCTGTTGGCCTGTTGTTTTTGGAGATGTCTGGGGTGTCAGGTAGAATGAAATACATGGAGAATAAATGAAAAAAATAACTTCTTCTGCTCTACTTGGATGATAATAAAGCTTTAAACTGCCACTGTGATGCTGTGGTAGGAGAGATGTACAGTACATGTGTTGTTGTTGTTGTTGTTGTTATTGTCAGAGGGATTCCTCAGGCTCACTCCTAACGTCTTTACAGCACAAACAAACACAGATAGCAGACATCAGAAAGAGGAAATGGGGAAGAACGAGTGGAGGAAATGAGTGATTCAAGGAGGAGGAATGGTAGTTATTTAGCAGAAGGAAATCATGGAGAGATAATAGAGAAAAAGGAAGGAGGAAAATAAACAAGAAAGGAACGGAAAGGGTGACAGGAGATTTACAAAATGAAGACAAGCTGTACTATAAAAATCATTCCTCCACAGCTGCTAAATAAAGCTGCTGTTAAATATTTACACCTGTGGTCCAAGACAAACTAGTCTATATGGCTTTAATTGATGCACAAAATATTCTGCTCTTATTCTGTTCCTACTAAGCCATTTACACGACTAATGAAAATTAATATTCCACTAATGCATTATCCATTAACTTCACTTTTGATGTGTTGCGTATATTTCTTTCATAAAATTAGTTGTGTTTCTCCTTCAGACCTATATCCATATATGTCCAAATAATACTCTGTCTTCTTCATCTGAAAATGCTCCATCCAGAGAAAGGCACTGCTTTATAGTAAAAACCACATGAAAACAAGATAAATGATAAATTCATGGTTAGCTGCAGAGCCGGCTGGTCCGGTCAGGTGAAAAGGGTGGCGGCCAGAAACAGTCTGGAGATGGAGATTAAACTGTACAGCAGCTTAGCGGAGCCCAGATAAGGACATTTAGAGACTCGGAGAACGAGGGAACACAGAGTGTAGCTGGAGGGCGAGAACGAGAATAAAAGAGCTGGCGGAAAGTGGAAGGCATGATTAAAAAGGCTGTTCCTGGATCTGCACGAGCATTAATAAAACAGCTAATGCACGTCTAAGGGAGCGTTTCTTTTCGCTCTGTGCCTCGCTTAGCTGGCGGTCACATGGCTGCAGCATGGATCCTATCTGCCCTCAGTAACGGCTTTTCATTTCAGCAGATGGACGCTGGCTCTCTCTCTCATGCATTATAAATACTCCATTACCACTTGTTGACTGGCACTCTGGGGCCCTGTGGCATGCTGACGGACCGCTCTGCAGACAAAACTAATCAGCGGCATCATCATTAGGACCAGTAACCTGCTCCCGTTGGGTTATTTTGCCACATCATGTGGCCCCGGGCCTCTGTCTGAACCCCATCACCACCTAACTCAACGAAGCTAATAGATTGAACCTAATGCCGCTGAAGTCGCGCTCACATGCTTCCCAGAGGGGCGGCTACGTCTCCGGGTCTCCAGATAACACAACACTTAGTCCTCCAGCAGGAGTGTACCAGGAAATGGCGGGCCGGGGCAGGCCTCTGATTGGAGGCCTCTGGAGACCAGATGAACGCCAGCTGGCAGCGAGCGGCGGCCAGACAGCCGGGCTCAGTCACACAGATCTGAGGGACAATACAGCGCTGGCAACGCCATCCCTTCAGATGTGAGTCTGTGCATGACAGCGTGTGTGTGTGTGTGTGTGTGTGTGTGTGCGTTATTTTAGACTTACTTTAAGCAGATCCTTGTGAAAGTCTTGGCCGTCGTTCAGTCCTTCCAGGTTGCCAATGAACTGCGTGCACGACATCCTCTTACCGATGTTCTGGTAAAAGACAAATATATTTTCTCCTGTTCCGTACTAATACTTCCACACAGTGGTGGAAGAAATATTCACATCATCCAGTCAAGACTGATGTCCAAAATATCCAGTTTAACATGATATTAAAGAGAGAAAAGTTAATTCAAAAACTCCATTAAATTATTAATCATGTTAAAACAGACCAATCATTACTGCTCTATATACTATAATATTCTTATTAACAGTGTGTGACACAAGTTAAGATATTTAAAAATGAGACCACAACACTGGGTCATTAAAAATAAAAAGTAAAAAATCTATTATATTTTTTATATATATTTGTATTTTTAGGCAACATATTTATACAGCAGTTTGTGTTTGCACAAGCATTAATATTTAAGAATTTATTTTTATTAAAATGTATATTTATATTTGTTAAATGAAAAAAAAATCTATCGACAAACTTGTGTTTTTCTAAATATTTGATCTGAAATTCAGGTGTCACATTGCTAGTATTGACATCCACAAGAATTTTGATAATTAAGTAATAATTTAAGACAACTGTAAAGAAATATATGTAATATTGGGCACGTCCAAGCTTCTTATTCTTTATTCGTTTTTACTTATTCTGACTAATGTTGTCTTATTTTATTCACTTATCTTGTATACATGATGCCTTAATTTCTTCCACTTGGGTTTTTTTTGTAATGTTGCTCCACTTTACTGCTGCAACGGTGCAAATTTCCCCGTTTTTGGGACGAATAAAGGATAATCTAATCATAAATGTGAGATTTTGCTGGATTTCCACTTATTTTATACGATTTTTATATAAAATTTCACACCATTGATCGGGTAAAACAAGTAATTTGAAGGCACCATACTGGGCTCAGGGATATCACGACCATTTTTTGTCATTTTTAGAGATTATTACAGGTTTTTAATTGAAGCACAATAAAGATCACAGCATATCTGCTGTGTTGAAACTAAAGGAGCAGCTCTCCTCTCCAGTCACCTCTACAGCCACTTTAATTAATCACTCATCCACAGAGCTGCACTATCACTGAGCACAGCGGCCCAGATCTGACTATAAAAGCAGCACATTAATGACGGAGAAAGAGGCTCAGCAGCAGCCCTGCAGATCAGCTGGTGATCAGGCTTACACTCGCAAAACTCCAGAGTTAATAAAAAGGGCATTCGAGGAGAATGCAGCTCTAAAAACCTGCCTGCAGCAACGATACCTGCACTCTGACTTTCTCTTTTTAGTAACACCAGATACTAGTATTACTAAGTACTCACCTGTCCATGTAGGTCGGTGTTCAGCAGCATGAGGGCACAGGTGAGAGTGTGAACTGCGTCTGCAGGATGAACACAGACAGTTATCTCTATATGAACACATATTTTGTCATCCTTCTTTCCTTTCAATTAAAGCAGCACAAACAAAGTAAACAGTGTAGCTGTCGGGCAGATTTTACTAGTTTAGTGCTGCTGTCACAGCACAAAACGGATTAAACAAAATGATTTAAATATGTCCGGTTTAAGCGCTGACCATGAAGTGAATTATGCTAATCAAACAGATGCTGTGAATACACTGTAGGCAGCGATTTAACAATCATAAAGTGGTAAACAGATGGACAAATATGAAGTCAAGGGCTTCTAAGACTCCACTGGGTATTAAAATGTATGTTTTTTTTAAGAAACTGAGATAAAATTTTAGAATTTTCAAAGACGGTTTCAGTCTTTCTTTATTGTTGTTAAACAGGTCAGGAGGGCAAAATAAGCCCTACACACTAGAAAATATATGAACAGATTAGAACAGAAAAAAACAACAATAATAAAGGCAATAAAGTAGAACTAAGTATGTTGAAGCATAGCACTGGAGGAAGACATAAAAGGGAAAATAACCAATTAACAGTATAAGATAGACAGTTACTTATGTATTTGTTTTATTGTTTATTTTGCAGGGACAGCACATAACATCTAGAGCTGCAACTAACGATTAATTCAACTGTTGACTAATCTGTTGATTATTTTCTCTATTAATCTATTAGTTTATTATTTTAAGTTGATAAAATGTCAGAAAATGGAAAAGCTGAAGAGGATGGCCTAAAATGTCTAAGAGATACTCAGCTTACTGTCATAAGGGGAAAACTGAAAATACTTTATTTTTTTCACTCAAACTGATTAATTAAGCATCAAAATAGTTTGAGATTAATTTAAAAGTTGACAACTAATTGATTAATTGATTGTTGCAGCTCCAGTGGGTTCATCAGGATTACGGAGATAACACGTAGTTGTTAGTTGTTCTATAAACTACAGATTTCTGGCTGGGTATATTACATATTCAGCAGCAGATCTATTTATTCTCTATTTTTTCTACTCACCCTCTGATGGGACGAACTTTGGGTTGCAGTCCAAGTATCTCTTAGAAAAGTGTGACAGCACTCTCTCCCTCTCCTGAGTCTCACCCATCAGAGCGAACTGCCTGAGGAACGTCCTGCCGACACAAGATCCTATTATCTGACATCATTTATCCATTTATTACATATTAAGAATGACCTGCAATAAGCACCAAAGTCCACTGGAAAAAAGCATGTCTACTGAAATGACCACAGTATTTGTATTTGATTTTAAACTAAATGCAGTAAATAATGTGAGTATATTTCCCCATTAATGACTAATTGTCTCTTTTATACAATCAATAGTAATAAATTGAGATGATGAAATTTTGAGGTACTCTCTTGAGTATTCTCTCTTCCGTGCTACTTATAACTCATTTCAGAGAGAAATATTGTAAGTATAAAATATGATGCATTCTTTCATAAATGACCTGACAGGATATAAAATAGTTATAGTACTTTTTTACTTGTGTTTTATAGTTTATTTTATGGTTATAGTGTATAGTGGTTGTCAGTACTTCTTTCTTTACTGACTGACTGCTTATCAGCATCTTCTGAGGTAGTAGAAAAAGTTATATCCCATTGAATGTGTTGAACTGTGTAAATGAAAAGTGAGTGTGAAGGATGCTCAAACTGACTCATATCTGAGTAAATTAAATAAAAGTGAAACAAAGGGAGTATGTACACTGAATACAGACACGAGTCAGCGTACAAACACTATAAATGCATCACCAATGCTGCCCTCTAGAGAGCAGTGTTAAACTGTGGAGAAAAAAAACATCAAAACACCTGCAGGGTTTCATCCGTTTGAGGACAAATCAAAGAAACGGTCCCACAAAATCATGAGAGGGTCAGATAACATGCATCTATTCTGTGTGATAAATGTACTGTAACATCTTGAATACGTATTTAAAATGGCTTTTTTGCACTGCATGTTCTCACCTCAACGCCTGGTCAAGAGAGAGGCCGGTGAAGTTGAAGAAACTCAGATACTCTTCTGCTACCAGACGGCTGAAGTCGTTACTGCAGACAGACAGGCAACATGTCAAAAACATGTCAGGAAGGAAAAACTGCAGCACAACATCATCAAACATTCAGACGTTTCACTCTTAGGCTGCCGTCAGTCAGTCGGCTGGAGATGCAGGAAATAAAACTAAAAAAGGAAGGAGGTTCCTGGGGTGCATGTGTCAGGAAGAGGAAACCCTTTAATCCCATTTTTAACAGCTGACGGGCTGATCAAGCAGCAGGAGATGCAGTAAAATACAAACTGAATGTAAAGAGGAATACAGCTGAGAAAACGTATGGAAAACTGAATGTGCACCAGATGAATAATATTAAATAAACATGAGCTGCAGTAGAAATTAGTTTTTCCTTATAGAATATTTGACATGTTGGTTGAGAAGAGTCTGTTCATAAGAGCAGCAGCGCTGTTTTTTCATTAGGGATGTAACAATACACTAAATGTATGAGTCAAAATATGACTTTTGACAAACTGACGATATTTACAGCAATTTATGGCTGAAAAAAGATTCCTCTGTCTCAGACAAAAATCTGAGAAACATATATTTCTGCTTATTTTTTCTTTATTGAATGAAAGAACAATTTTTTTTTGTTTTTTTATTTTCTTACCTATTTCATTTTTGGGAAAAACACAAATTACGAAGCTCTTGCAAGATGACAGTTAGGCACTGACCTTGAACAGTTAGGATTGTGAAAAGTGTCTCATTTTTTTGCAGATTTTTTGCAGTTTGGGGGCATTACTGTCTGGACATGACCTGACAGCTTCTGATGAAAATAACACAGGATGTCGAATAAGCAAAGACAAAAGCAGAGAATGACTTCTGCTGCAAAGAACAGCATTAAAATGTCACAAATTTACTGTTTTGTGAAGCGTCCTTACATTTTTGGGGATTTGTTGACCTATACAATTTTTGGAATCTGCAGACCTTGGTGAATCCAAAAACCAATGTTGCCACCTGCACAGACACTTGCATGGCAGCCATTTTGGAATTTCAAAATGGCCGCCATAAAATACAGAATTTCAGCTACCTTGCCCTCTAAACACCCTAAAAACTCAATTAAACATGACAATCCTATGTTTTCATGGTCAAGGAATTCAATGGTGTGCTCATAATCAAGCTGTGGTGCCCCCAAGAAGTGGAAAAGGAAAGTGTTATTCTAATTCCCATTACTGACCCCATGTCAGAAGTCCTGGTACAACATACTTAAGATTTCTGCATATAATTTTATTAACAGTGACAAAGGTAAATTAAAACTATAATCCGTACATAAATGTGATATACATTTATTACACCATAGGCTGGTATATGTTGATTCATCTGTCAGCCGTTCATCACCAGAAATTAATAGAGAAGCTGCAGAATAATAATAATCTATGTGGAATTATTATTATGTTTGCTTTGGCTCACTTCTTGCTGAGGTGGCGCGCCACATCGGACTTCCTGAAGCCGTCCAGGTTGAAGAGACGCTTGGCGAGTCGTCTGGCGGCGGCCAGGTCGGCATGATGGCTGCCGTTGGTGAGGGTGTCACTGCTGCCCAGACCCAGGCGATCACTAAGGTCCTGGTCCAGCTCCGAATCTGTAGCCAGACGGGCCTTGTCCCTGCTGAGAAGGTGAAGACAGAGCAGAAATAGTGATTATTAGACACAAATAGACGGACAGAAAAGGAAATGGAAAGGAAGGGAAATGAGGAACATTTTGTTCCAGGAGTGGAAAGTGGGACAAATGACATAGATTTGTAAATAATTGAAAAGGAACTAGAGAAAGGGATAAAAGGAGGAACAAAGAATGATGGTGACATAATAATAAAACTAATAACTTCCACATATTAATAATTTAATCGGCTACAGTATTACTAATATCAGATCTTGAATCAGCGTTTTTAACACACAAGGGGGAGAAAACGGTGAAGCTGATAAAGAGAAAGTAGCTTAAAAAAGATAAATATCTGTTAAATGACACAGAATTTAAAAAGCATGCACGATGGATGAGGAGGAAAACGTGTAATTTAAAGACAGATGGGTGGTTGAGAGAGAAGAATACATGCAGCAGCAAACAAAGCCCATATTTTCCATTAATTCAGCATGAACGTATGCAAATCATTTTATATTCAAACACAACACTCGGCATGATTAAACAAATCTCTTTCGCCAGCATCCTCGCTTTCTAGTTATCACTCCCTAATTAAGCCCTTTCAAAGCATTAACCAGTCCAGAAGTGAAAAACTTATTAGATCTGAATTACCCTGTGATAATAATTTCAGCATGTTATGTCACACTGAACTGCTTTTCAGGCTTCTGGATGACAGAAATGAGGTCTACGAGTTCAGTTACGTGATGCATGACCTTCACTGATGCTGCTGAGAGCGTGATGTGATAATTCTGGTCACGCCAGCCGGACCGAGAAACAACGACAGTTCAACAGCTGAGAGTCGATTTGCCAAAAAGAAAGAAACACTTCCTGAACAAGCAGCGCTCTCTTTTGGCTTTCTTTCTTTCTCAGCAGGAGGAGGAAGCCAAGAAAACCCACAGTATCAGGGCTCTGCTTCCCACACTGACACATCCTGCACTGTAAAATGAGTCAGGCAGAAATCACAGCAGAGCAAACAGGAATTAATAACACAAGGAAAGCCACGAGGGTTCAGTGGTCAACTTTGTTTTCACGAAGTACACAGAGGAACAGGAGGTAAGACTGCAGCCACTGTGAGGCTGAGCTTAATGCTAACAAGCTGATGTTCAGCAGGTAGAGTGTTCACCATCTTATTTAGCATGCTGCTAATTAGCACTAAACACAAAGTACACAGAGGAACAGGAAGTAAGACAGCACAGAAGAGCTTGAGGCTGAATGCTACAGATGTTCAGCAGGTATAGTGTTCACCATCTTAGTTAGCATGCTGCTAATTAGCACTAAACACAAAATTACAGAGAGGAACAGGAAGTAAGACAGCACAGAAGAGCTTGAGGCTGAATGCTACTGATGTTCAGCAGGTATAGTGTTCACCATCTTAGTTAGCATGCAGCTAATTAGCACTAAACACAAAGTACACAGAGGAACAGGAAGTAAGACAGCACAGAAGAGCTTGAGGCTGAATGCTACAGATGTTCAGCAGGTAGAGTGTTCACCATCTTAGTTAGCATGCAGCTAATTAGCACTAAACACAAAGTACACAGAGGAACAGGAAGTAAGACAGCACAGAAGAGCTTGAGGCTGAATGCTACTGATGTTCAGCAGGTATAGTGTTCACCATCTTAGTTAGCATGCAGCTAATTAGCACTAAACACAAAGTACACAGAGGAACAGGAAGTAAGACAGCACAGAAGAGCTTGAGGCTGAATGCTACTGATGTTCAGCAGGTATAGTGTTCACCATCTTATTTAGCATGCTGCTAATTAGCACTAAACACAAAGTACACAGAGGAACAGGAAGTAAGACAGCACAGAAGAGCTTGAGGCTGAATGCTACAGATGTTCAGCAGGTAGAGTGTTCACCATCTTAGTTAGCATGCAGCTAATTAGCACTAAACACAAAAGTACAGAGAGGAACAGGAAGTAAGACAGCACAGAAGAGCTTAAGGCTGAATGCTACAGATGTTCAGCAGGTATAGTGTTCACCATCTTAGTTAGCATGCAGCTAATTAGCACTAAACACAAAGTACACAGAGGAACAGGAAGTAAGACAGCACAGAAGAGCTTAAGGCTAAATGCTGCTGATGTTCAGCAGGTATAGTGTTCACCATCTTAGTTAGCATGCAGCTAATTAGCACTAAACACAAAGTACAGAGAGGAACAGGAAGTAAGACAGCACAGAAGAGCTTGGAGCTAAATGCTAACAAGCTGATGTTGAGCAGGTATAGTGTTCACCATCTTTGTTAGCATGCTGCTAATTAGCACTAAACACAAAATACAGTTGAGGTCTGCAGCTAAGTGTTTGACAGATTTTGACCTGGTGGTGGCGCTACATGAAAAGTCAGATGATCATCAGAGTTATTACATTTCATCCTGAGGGAGACATGAATGTGTACGCCAAATATCATGGCAATTTGTCCAGTAGTACTTGAGACAATTCATTCTAAATTCTTAAATGTGAACCAGCTGGTGGCGCTAGATGAAAAGTCCCTGGATAAATATACATTTTGAGGAACTAGAGGGAAGTCAGGAGGCACAAAACAGTAAATATAATAATCGTAAATAAATAAAATAATATTATTTATCTAATCTGATTCAGCACATCCTCATGTGTGCATTTTCCCACATGTCTTTTCAAAATAAACATTCACAGAAAACAACTTTGTTAGGTTTAGGAAAAGATTGTGCTTTGGTTTAAAATAACTCCAGAAATGGCCTAACTTAAGGACATAATATGTTTCATGACAAATAAATCAGCAGACTTCTGATTTGGGGCAAAAAAAGTAGAGATTTTTAACCCAGACTTCCTCCCAACCTCCTGTGTTTGTTGCTATTTATACCTGCAGTATATAAGATGTATATGGTTCATTGTTTCTTGTAGGTGTAGCAACAAACAGTCTGATTACTGCTTGTAGATCTATTTCTAGTTGTATAAATATTTGTTGAGATATTCCCACCCAAGATGGCAGCGCACACAGTCATGGCAGAGTTTTAGTTGCTTTTTATTTTATTTCAGGTGTGTTTCATGTTGCCAAATCAGAGAGCTGCTAAACTGCCTCTCATTGTTTACTCTGTTCTAATCTATAGCACATGAAAACACAAAATGAATGCAGTTATAATACAGAAGAGACCTTTGGGAGATGATCTGTCAGTGCTGTTTAAAAAAACAAATATACTCTGCACCTGAATGTTCAGATCAAACACAGGCAGACAGGTTTCAGGGTGGTGGACCTACCTGTGGTAAGACCGTCTGTTCGACAAATACCTCTCCTCTCTGACTGCTGAACTCTGACAGCAGAAGACAGACCTCGTCCTCATCGCCGTCCCTTGAACACCACCTCGCCTCAGACCGCTTGTCGCCGGTCTCCTGCTCTTCTTGTAACCTGAACGCATCACCGTCTGAGAGGATCACCTGTAGTCTCTGACATCCCTCGGCTCAGACTAGAGTCAAACCGAAACTTCATGGGTCCGGCTTTTCCGTCCTCCACTTTGCCCCTCTCCCTCTGTTTGCTGTCACTTGATCCTCACAGCAAGCTTCCTTCCCCCTCAAAAAAGTAAAACTGTGATGCCTCTTCAGTCTGTTTGCTGTTGTTCCCTCTTTTCACTCCTCCCTCCGTGCTCCACTGTGTAAACTCTTGCTGTCCACTGCTGACCTTGGATTCAATGCATGGCATGAAACTTGGCATGTTTCCCTGCATCTCCTATTACAAACACTGTGCATGTCCATCCTTTGGGTGTTGTACAAACTCTAGTCTACCTTGTACCTGGTGTGAGCTTTTAGCAAGCAGAGATGTGAGGTGTCAGGTTCAAACCTGCAGTGATATACCCACTGGGTTACACCATAACAGCCCAGGGGGTAGAATAGGCGGCCTTTTGTCAACGCCTGAGTCCATTGTGGAGTCTGTTTACAGCATACACTTCATCAGGGCCTGCAGGAGAGTTCACAATCACAATATTAAGCCTGGCGCTCCAGTTGAGGCTCTGCGGTCTGCTCGTAGTGTCTTGTCAGAGAAAATCCCAGCGTTGGCCTCTTGCTTTAACTGAACTCCCTCTCAGTCCCCTGTACAATGAGCCACTGTCCAACAGCACAGACCATCTGAAAAGGGTGATGTGAAGGGAAAAAAGGAGGAGGAGGAGGAGGAGTAAAATTCCAACTTTTATCAAAGTATGGACTTCAGAAATATTTGTCTCGCTCCTGGATTCCACAGGACCGGTTATGAAAGCCTGATAAGATCGGGCTGAGCAAACATTTACCTAAACCGGTCCGGGGCTCTCATATAAAGAGTTTTCCTCAGAAAGTACAGAGAGGAAAAACATGTAGGTTTATGTATAAAGACTAGCAAAGTATAACAAGAGAAGAGGGAGCCAAATTAACCTGTTCTAGCCTCTTTTAGACTTCAGACATACCTGTGATCCTGCCGCCCATACCTGCATTAGAGTCACCCTGACTGCTGTACACTCCTGCCATCTAGTGGCCAAAGCAACAAGGTGACCTCAGTGCAACCACTCTACCTCTGCAGTGCTGTCTCAGGAAGTTAGGGTGACTTTCAGTCACTGCCTCACCGTCACCGTGTAGCCTATCACAGACTGTCGCCCCAGATATCTTGTGGGAAAAAGAAGGATGTCAGAGGCAGTGAGAAAGCTACTGTTTGGCTGTGAAGGGATATTTTCGATGCAACATCTAGACAAAAGGTTGTGGGTATAAAACAAAGGCTCCTGGTTTCCAGGTTGGGAGACTGGAGGGTTAAAACGAAAGTGTTTGAGACTCTGACAGTCAAGGTGAGTCCCTTGTTGCTGCAGCAGCCATCTGCCTCTGTCACTCACACACACTCACACACACAAACACACACACATAAAGCATGCACTGCAGGTACGCAACTGCCCAAAACCACCTACAGATGCACATGCACACACACAAATATGCACAGATGGATTCACATATAACGCACACACTCACTGCCTGGCAGCCTTTCTATTGACCTTCACTCTCCAGAACAGCGCTGCAGCACTGCTCTGCACAACAACCACAGACACTCATTCATCCATTAACGACGTTATGATCTCAGATAAAAGGAGTCAAAACTACATTAATACTGAATTAATGTCAAAAACTCTGTGACAAACATTCTTTGCCTGAATGCAAAGAGATTTTGCCATCTACCTTTAAATAATGACACTTAAGAGACATATTTCAGCGCTGAGTGGAGATAAATAGACAACAGTGAAGTGATATGCAACAACAAACATGACCCAGATTCTCTCAGATTCTTGGTGAGTCGCTGAGGATCAGGTCATTTGCATTTCACTTGTCAGCACAGTCAGAGTGGTGCTACTAAACAGAACATGTTTGTTTTGAGGATTGGTAGATTATCATTAGAACACAATCAAGGACAAAATACAGGTAAATCTGGAAGCTATTGTCTAAGATGTGACGATAATTTGCAGCTTTAACATTAAGACATCCACTGATTAAAAAGCCACTTCATTTAAAGAATAATAATGAAAACTGTAAGCTATGAAACTGTTCTAAACGATATGGACTAAATGGAGCAGATGCTGTAATAATGTGAAACTTTATTAGCAGTTTTTGGGGGTATTTTTCTTAAATGTACAGACCAAACCAATTCTGCATTCACTGCATTATGAATTATTGATATCTTCCAGTTTCGCGGACGTCTGGGATTAAGTAATATGGGCCAAAACTCACAGAGTCTGAGCTTTTGCTAAAAAGCAAGACAGCTAAGGAACATCATACTGCTAAATTGATAATGTATGACAAGTGATGCTAAATTTGAAGTTCTTTAAATCAATATTTTGATATTAACAGTGAATCAAATGACTCTGTGTAAAGTGACAGAGTGTCGCTCTGCAGCTCCTCTAGATTTTTTGAGATTTTTTGTCTTTATTTTGTTTTTTTTTGGCTTTACTGTATTTATTTGCATTTAGCCTCTAATGAGACCGATATTTCCCTCGGGAGTTCCATAGAAACCAAAACCAAAGCTAAAAGAGAGAGAATCTGGATCTTACAGACAGGAGAACAAATGATAAGGTTGCTCTGCTGGATGTAAAAGCAACATTGATGACTGATAATATGTCAATGTTTACAGCCTGTTCCTGCCAAAAACAAATGATCACATGCAGTTTGGTCCCTCTATATCTTGTAATGTGTGAACAGTGACATTCACATGCTGCTAACTCACCTCGGTAACGAGAAAGACGGGTTGCTGTACCAGCTGCTGCCCAGCTGCGAACACCCTCGACCTCTGGGTGGCGTGTCGTCCGAACCGCTGCTCAGCCTCTCGCTGGACGGGGCTCGGGTGGCGTCCGAGTCTCCCGTCATGGTGAAGATTGAATCAGAGACACTGGGCCGTTCGTCATGTGCCAGCGGGGCAAAGCTGAGCTGGACGATCTGCCTGGCGCTCTGGCAGACCGGCCCGTGGATGGCGGGGGTCAATGTGGGCAGGTCGAAGGTCAGAACAGTCTGGGTGCTCGATGTAAGCAGCTCCTCACTGTCCAGGCTGTTGTATGACGTGCCTTTGGCTCTGTGAGACTCCATGATGCTCTCAAAGTGGCGGCTGAAGGTGTCCTCTGCAGCGCAGCGAGGACCGGACACCAGGATGGGAGACTTCAGCGCCGGGTGGTGGTTGTCAAAAAACGTTTCCATTGGTCTGGACGGAGAGGGAGGTTTTAGAAAACACTGCAACAACACAGCTGTGTTTATAAAGAAATGCTTAATTGTGCAAGGAAACATCTAGAAAAAGGCAGTCCGACTGTATTTTGATGGAGTCAGGGTGTAGCGGACTGAACTGTTGGAGTCTAATTCATGCACAAACACCATGAAACCTGTTTACAGTCTGCTTGAAAAATAGGTTGTGAGTGAGATCCAAATTCAGATGAAAATGTAGGTCAGGGGAAAATCCTGCTTCCCCAGAGTGCTTGTGAAAGTGTGTTTGCAGGTTTGTGTATCTGTTTCATGTTCACCTCTCCAGAAGGTGTCCGAACACCTCCGGCTCCTCCTGAGCTGCATACTGCTGCTTCCTGTTGTCACCTTGCATCCTCACACTGGCCCAGCTCACCATTTCTTCCTCTTCCTCCTCCTCATCTTCCTCCTCCTCCTCCGTGACCTCCATCCCATCTGTCCTCCCATGAGCTAGCCCCCCCAGCGGGCTACTTCCTGTCCCAGAGGTGCCCTGGACACTGCGGTTACTCCCAAACGCAGAGTCGGCGTCCTCTTGCTCAGCCAGCAGCACCTCGTCGATGTCCGTCTCCCTGTAGCAGCGCAGCGGGACGGCATCCAGGTCGGTTTCTGAGTACTTTAGCGTACGGCGAATAATGCCGGTTTTGGGTGAAGTCCCGATGACGGCCGGAGGAGGGGTCACCAGCTCGACCTCCACCTGCTGCACCTCGTGGTTGGCTGAGAGCAGAGGGAGGGAGGACGGGGGAGTCGGAGTGGGAGACTCACTGGAGTTTCCACTGGGAGGAGCTGTGGAGGTTTCCAGAGAGTCTGGACATGGAGAGAGTTAAACACCAGTTTTTACTTTGTACTTAATTTGTAACTGCACAGAAAATTTAGATCATTTGATCACCAACACCGGTGATCACTCCATGAACAATAAAGCAGGGAGAGTGCTGCACCTCTCTAATAATAATGCACATTATGTTTTTCACTTCTCAACATGTGCAATAATTCTCTTATCTCACTCCATCCGTTGGTCCATTTTGTTAATTTATGTTGTTTATCTGTTTATTTAGACATTTATTGTTGCATATTGCTGGTTTACCTTGTTACCTACTTATTTTTGACACATTTATTTTTTCTACTTCGTCAAATTGTTTACTTATGACATTGCTTTAATCTTAGATTAATCTTATCTTATCTTATCTTATCTTGCTCTAACTGGTCCAGAAGCATAACCTAAGCTTGAATATTAAACATCAATATTATCATGATACCGATCAAATTTTGCCTGCAAACTCAAGCATCAAAAAGTACTGAAAGATGGCCAATCACAAGTCTGATCAGATTTGTTTTTCTAAAGGTCAGAGCGGAAGAGGAGATGCACGTTTGAGGTTAAATAATGGATAAATTAATGTATTGATGTATAACAAATGCTTTTGTCATGCAAGTGTCATCTGTTCTCTTTATAAGACATATAACTTTAAAAATAGGTCACAAGTATGGACTCTCATAGTATGTGCAGTAGCAGTAGCTAGATGAAATTGAGAATGACATGTTCCTACTTTTCTCCCCCCTGCTGGCAGCCTCCTCAGCAGGCGTCCCGAATAAAAACTCCCACTTGGCCCGAGCGATCCTCTGACAATGAAGCGAGGGAACCGGTGCCGCGCAGCCGCTGTCCGTCTGAAAGACATATAGACAAGTGAGAGGCTCGATTCCACATTAACAGAGTAGTGCCACATTAAATTATTCACTTTAAAGCGCAGAGCGAGATGAGATGAAAACCACTCTCATGTCTGTGAATATGAAACCAGAGCCAGGAGGTGATTAGCTTAGCTTAGCCATAAAGCAGATAGCATAGCTCTCTATCAACAAGCTTGATAACACGTTATATTACCTTTGTTTAATGTCTACACAGATTATAAGAACCACAAATTGTGGTTTTAGGGCGAGTTATATACTTTAACACAAATTTTTGCTTAATGAAAAATATTTATCTATAGGCGTCAAAGCGACCTGTATTCCTGAGGTGGCGGCCCCAGTCTCGTTGCTCTGGTGGCTGGACTGACTGGACTCTGGGGACACACAGTCCCTGTCCCCAAAGCTGCCCGTCACCCCGCTGGAGCTCCTGGAGGATGACCCTCCCATCGCCCCGTTCGGAGGCTCTTCTGCCCTCTGCTGTTCCGCCTCGTATCCCTCCATGTCGTCACCCGGTCCCTTCTCATCACAACCCTCATCTTCCTCCGGAGAGTCCAGCACCACTGGACCCAGAAGCAGGATCTCCCTCCTCCTCTGCTCTGCTCGTTTTTGCTGGGCTGTGGGGCTGAGCTGCTGGCGGTGGTGACTGGATCTGCGATCTGGAGTTCGTTCATTGATAGACTCAAATCCAGCCTCGGGGCTCGGCCTCTGGCCCTTCTCTGCCTCACTCCCCCACTGCTGCCTGGACGTCCAGCTGACCGGCGCCTCCTCGACACCCTGGTTGATAAAGAGCCTGCGAGCGAGCTCAGTGCAGTCACCTCTCTCGACACAGCTCAGATCTGCTCTCTTGTCCAGGCTCGGGGACCAGGAGTCTCTGGAGTACTGTGGGAGTTGACGGCGGTGCAGGGTCGGGGTATCTGGCGCTCGGAGCTCGGCTTGGAATAACCTGGGGTCCCTCATGGGAGAGCTGAGCTCGGTGGGCGGGTGAGAAGGACGGAGAACACGTGAGGGAATGGCGGGGGAACTCTGAGCTGGTAAAATCGAGCTCTGGAGCTGGGACTTCTTGGTGCAGTCCTCCTGGTGTGTTTGATAATTAGTCTCGTGTGAGTTATCAGGCTGGTGAGAGTCTGTGTTTTCAGTTGCTGGTGTGTTTTGGTCGTTTAAAGGGATGTTCATCTTAAGCGTTTGCTTAGACTGTTGTGCGTTTGGAGGCTCTCCAGCGGGATCACCCAAAGCGTTGTGCAGTGAGGACCTTCTTTCCTCTGTGAAAATAGAAGATACTTTAGTTGCCTCCTCTGCTAGCCTGCGGGCGACTTCAGGGCTGTGAGTCGGCGAGGAGGATTTACTGTCACTTAACTGGTTCAAGCCCTCGACTACATTATTGCCAAGTTGGTGGATTGCTCCTTGTGGTGAAGTGCTCCTGATGGACCTGTGAATGTGTCTTTTAGTGGCTGGACTTCCTGTTTCAGCTCGGTCCTCTGATGACCAGTGAAGAGGGCTCTGGGACTCGGCCTGCCTGGACTGGGAGGACAGCTGGTCTGACGCCGGGCTCCGAGGCAGCCCACAAACAGCCTGGCTAAGTGTGAAGTGGTCCTTGAGGTTTACACTGATGTTCTGACGCTGAACAGGAGACCCGGCCCAGGATTGACAGCGTGGCTGTTGGTTGTAACGCCAGGATGAGGATTGCTCGAGTGCATGGGCGAGTTTAATCCTCAGTAGGGGGGAGCCAAACTCCTCCACAGCCCTCTGGGTAGCTGCCCTGCCGATGGGGTCCAAGGCTGGTTGGCGAAGGCCGGGAGAGAACGCCTGCTGGTGACTTCCTGGAGACTGGAAAGTCAGCTTGGGACTGGAGCTGCACGATGAATCGGGACTCCCAAACCAAACTGGGTCGCTGAGCCTTTTACGAAAGTGAGAGGAGGTGGATCTTTCCTCTTTGGTCCGTCTCTCGCGAGCAGAGTTGCGTGGACTTTCCACAGTCTTCACATTGGACTTCTCAATGTAACTGAAGGTGACCACAGACCGCGTGCCATCGCTGACCTCTCTGTCCCCCTTAAACCTCCGGCAGCTGGGAGGCGTGTGAGGGACTGTGACCTTCCCAGAAGAAGGCATTACAACTCCATCACATGGAGCGCTCCAGCGTTTGCTGACTGTCGGGGAGCTGCTGGTCTGCTGGAGCTGGAAGCTGCTTCTAGAAGGAGACTGGCTGTGTGTGCAGTCCTGAGCCAGGCGGTGAGCCGTGGAGGCCTTGGTGACGGTCGCCTGGCTCGCTAGCTGAGACAGGAGCTCCGCTGGACCGTCTTGAACCGAATGCCCCGGAGCAATCCCTTCCTTCACTCCGCTCTGATCTGGGGCAGACCTCACTTCCACATACAAATGAAGGACTTTTCCAGACTGGGACATGACCTCCTCTAATGAGGACACAGAAATGGAGCAGTGAGAGACAGAAATTCAGGGGGAAAGAGACAAAAACAAAAGGGAAGCTTGTCTTTGTCCTCGTCTTCTTTAATTTGTCGGTTTTGTTTTTCAGCTGGTGGTTTGTGTCAGTTTATTTTTAGGCGGTCTTTCTTCTCCCTCCCAGAGTTTCTGTGTGCAGAGCAGAGACACAGGCTGGACGGCCAGAGGACAAACATGCCCATGGGACCCCTCCGACAGCTCCCTAGTCTTCATACCTGCGAATTAAAAAAGAAAAACAAACAGGAGGTTCTGTTATATTTTGTGTTCTCAGGTGACACTAGACTCATACAGGATATTCCAGTATTTGTGATGCACGCATGAACTTGTTTGTGGTGCTGTCAGGTCATCTTAACACATTCATGTGCAAAAAATCAAACCATGCAAACATGAAAAGATAAGGCTAAGATCATCATATGTTTGTAGGGTCTCTGTGAGAACCATGAATCTATGAAGACTTTGTAACGATGTATTTGCCATAAAAAGTACCATATATTAGTACTGAAGCACAGCACTTCTTTTACTGCACAGTACAGTAATTGTGTGCTGTTTGAGGGACTAACTGGGGATTTGTTGACAGTAATAAATACAAACACGTCATCAGCCTTATCCATTTAAGTCTGGATCTCAGTGGAGAGAAATCAGTGCAGGTAATTTCTCTTTCTCCTGGCAGCTCCTTAATGTCCCATAAATGACATTAACACAAACTGAGGCTGTTTGACATGTTAATTGATTCATAGGACAGTAAATAATAGTCATTTAATCCTTTTGCCAAGCAGAGTAACAGCCCTCTCTCTGGCAAAACAAAAGAGGAGCAAAACGCTGCAGCTAAGGAGTGTAGAGGAGGGTGAATGCTCCAAAAATAACAAGGCACTTGAGATTTCAGATTATTGCAGCCGTTTCATTGATTTAATCAGGGTAAATAGGATGCATATAGGCTACTGTTTAGGGCTGGTTGATAGGCTTCTGCCTCATCATGGCAAATAGGTGCATTATACTGTACTTTGGCAGTGTACTCAACTCTTTTCACTCCTGAAAAGATTTCTAATTACAGACATACTGTACATACTGACATTTTCACTCCTTGTTCTGGGTCTATTATATTATAAAAGGTCATTCCTGCTCAGAAGTGGTGAGCTGGCTCTGAGCTAACTAACTAAGCCTTTCTGTTGCTTAAATATTAAGACTGACTCAAACGTTTACCCATTAATTATAGTCGGCTTTTAGATAACATTTCAACTGTTTATCGTTTATTTTTTGCTTACTATTTCAACGGTTAATCCATTATATTTCAACTGTTTATCCATTGTGTTTATCTAACATTTAGCCAAATAGTTCAACTGTTTATCCATTCATTTCAGCTAACAATAACTTTCAGCTAACATTCCAACCGTTTATCCATTATGTTTTGCTAACCTTTAGCTAAGTATTTCAAATGTTGATCCATTAATGTCAGTGAAAAATAACTTCTGGCTAACTACCTATTTACATATTACTTCTAGCTAATGTTAGCTAATATTTCAGTTTTATAGCCATTACTTTTATATCTGTCCATTACTTCTAGCTCACCTTTAGTAACTATTTCATCTGTTTATCCATTACTTCTAGCTAACCTTTAGCTAACTTCCATCTGTTTATCCACTACTGTCAGCTAACCTTTGGATAACTATTTCAACTGTTTACCCATTAATTCTAGCTAACGTTTAGCTATTTCAACTGTTTACCCATTAATTTTAGCTAACGTTTAGCTATTTCAACTGTTTACACATTAATTCTAGCTAACGTTTAGCTATTTCAACTGTTTACCCCATTAATTCTAGCTAACGTTTAGCTATTTCAACTGTTTACACATTAATTCTAGCTAACGTTTAGCTAACTATTTCAACTGTTTACCCATTAATTCTAACTAACGTTTAGCTAACTATTTCAACTGTTTACCCATTAATTCTAGCTAACGCTTAGCTAACTATTTCAACTGTTTACCCATTAATTCTAGCTAACGTTTAGCTATTTCAACTGTTTACCCATTAATTCTAGCTAACGTTTAGCTAACTATTTCAACTGTTTACCCATTAATTCTAGCTAACTTTAAGCTATTTCAACTGTTTACCCATTAATTCTAGCTAACGTTTAGCTATTTCAACTGTTTACCCATTAATTCTAGCTAACGTTTAGCTATTTCAACTGTTTACCCATTAATTCCAGCTAACGTTTAGCTATTTCAACTGTTTACCCCATTAATTCTAGCTAACGCTTAGCTAACTATTTCAACTGTTTACCCCATTAATTCTAGCTAACGCTTAGCTAACTATTTCAACTGTTTATGCATTACTGTCAGCTAACATTTAGATAACTATTTCAGCTGTTTATCCATTAATTCTAGCTAACATTTAGCTAACTATTTTAACTGTATTTCCATTACTTTTAGCTAATGTTAACTTTTGACTAACTACTAACTATTTTAACTGTTTCCCCAATTAATTCTAGCTAATATTTACCTATTTCAACTGTTTATCTATAACTTTAAGCTAACCTTTCGTTATTTCACCTGTTTATCCATGGCATTTAGCTATTTCATCTGTTTATCTACAAATTTAAGCTAACCTTTAGCTAACTATTTCACCTGTTTATCCATGGCATTTAGCTAACTATTTCATCTGTTTATCTACAAATTTAAGCTAACCTTTAGCTAACTATTTCACCTGTTTATTCATGGCATTTAGCTATTTCATCTGTTTATCTACAAATTTAAGCTAACCTTTAGCTAACTATTTCAACTGTTGATACATACCTTTTTGGCCACTAGTACCATATTCTCCTGAACATCTTTAACGGTTCTAATAAGTGTAATGGTTCTAATGACTTTTACCTTTTCTGTTTTTTTCCTCCCACACCTGCTGTCCTTTTTGCTCTGCTGCTGTGTCCGCCATGTTTTACCTGTAGTACATTGTGTGACAGGCTAAGACGGTGTCATTAGATAAGCTTAATGTCTATAGTAAAGTCTGACTTAAAGTTAGATTTAACATAAAGAGGTCTAATAATGGAACGAGCCGATTGACTGATAATATCTGCATGTCCACAGTTACAGTATTTGCTGGTCTGTATTGTTTGGATAAAACAGCCAAACCAGCGGGTTTAAAGAGTCATCTAAGAATGTAACTGGACATATAGGAGTTATTAAATATTTACACGTTGGCAGTTTTGATCATAAATCTTACGACATTCAGCAGCTTCAACAATTTGTGTAAAAAATAATCATTACTTAATAGGTTATAATGAGCTCCAGCCCAACCAGCAACACCAGTAAGATGTTATAGTAATATTAACTATTTTATAGTATTAACACTCTACTACTATGAATGAATGCAGAGCTTCCACAGTGTTGCGTTAGTACTTTTACTAAATTTGGTAAAGGACGATCACCAAACACCAAACTCCTTTCAGACATGTCCTTATTATTTCTTATTATTGTGTTTCCTCCTTGTTGAGCTAAATCTCTCGGCTCTCACTCGACTCATCTAAACTGACTTCTTTCCAACTGTTCTGTTTTGCAGGATGCCAATAAAACCTCAGACAACAGAGGAAGTGAGGAGGAGGATGGTGAACTGCAGGCGGCTGCCAGCAGCAACAGATTGGAGTTGCCGTATGGTGGAGAGTTGGAAACGACAGAACAAAGACAAGTTGTGAGATATTTTTGGCACGTTGAAGCGACTTTCCCTCCTCGACCCCGACCGAAGACACCGAACTCAATCCCAGCAATCTTTTCAGCCTCACTGCATCTTAATTAATAAAACTGTCCTCTCTGCATGCAACATTTGCTTCAACCGCCAACATGTGATGAACCATTTTTCTATCCATGTGCATCAGTAAAGTTAAAAAGAAAATGTCTAATTACTAATTTACACGATTTTTGCACAGCAAACTTTTATATTTTATACTTTATAATTTATCAGTCATATTCATAGTCTACATATTAGTAGTAGTATAAACTGTAAATATTTATTGGTATTATTGCTTATTCCATTGTTTCATTATTGTTTTTCCCCTTTATTTTGAATATCATAATTCATAATTATTCCAACTCTCATTTCTGATCTATTTTTATAATTTATTATATTATAGTTTTTTGCTATATTGTTCATCATACGTACATAAATATTAGCTTAGTTAGCGTAGCAGGTTAGCAACATTTCCATATTTATTAAGCCAAACCCTTGCTCAGTGTTTTTTTTTTTTTGCTTGAACATAACTGCAGCTGTTGACATATTTTTATTGTATAAAAATGACATGAAAAGATCAAAATGCATCTTCATAACGTGCAGGAAGTCCTGATAATGTGGTGCTATTTATTTGCCATTTTATTTATCATAATTATTTATCTGTATGTACAATTTTATACTTTTTTATATTGCTCTTCTTTCTTTAATACTTTTTTCTGTTTTTATTGGTTTTTTTCTGTTTTTCATATTGCTTTTTGCTGTTGTTGCAAAACAATTTCCCAGGTTGGGATCAATGAAGTAATTCTATTCTATTCTACTCTGTTCTATTCTATTCTATGCTGCTGTAACAACTGAATTTCTTCCAATGGGGGAATCAATAAAAATATTCTTTTCTATCCTCACAGCTCTTATCTTCCTTCGTTCACACCTCAGGACTACTGTTCCCACGGCGACAGGCCTTTGTCCAGTTGTTGTTGTCTCCACAGGAAGCTATTGTCTCTGAAGGTGTGAGGAAGACGACATGGCTGCATCACAAATCTGACGGAGACGGTGAGAAGATGAAGTCTGCCTGGTTAACAAGCTGCATCAGTAATTCCTCCTTCATTCGTTGTCTGATAATATTTCTGTATCTTGACAGGTGCTGGTTCCAGTGTTTCTGCTAAAAGAGGAAATTCAGCCAGTTTCCTGATGTTTTGGTTCTTGTGGACTGAAAATCAATAAGAAAATGGCCGAGTGTGGATGATGGTAAATGTTTGTTTTTTTTCAGCGCTCTTGGCTGAGTCATAAATGTGACTGATAGATCCACAGGGATTATTAGATATACTAGATATGATTAGTGATCGGTGTCGTCATCAAAGAGAGGAAGTCCAATATTGATTCTGGAAAAAAAGAGCTGGATGTAATTTGATCTGTTAATTCATCATCTGAGACAAGAGAGATAAAGAGTCTGCTGGTTTCTGACCAAAGTTTATTTTCTAGTGAGGATGGAAAAGCTTTCAAAGATGAAATTATTCCCGAGGATATGAAGGTTGTTGGCCTGCAGATTCTCTCAGGCTCATTTATTTATGATTAAAGTAAAATTAATTTAAGGACTAATTAAATCTACTGATGTATTTTTCTAATTATTTTTTGCTATATTGTTCATCGTAAGAAAATGAATATTAGCTTAATTAGTGTAGCAGGTTAGCAAGTGTTGATGTTATGCTATTTATTTACTATCCGACCAGATCAGATCGTAGTGTTTTTCCGTTGCATCGTCTTCTTCTGCAGCAGTTTAATGACGCAGAGGTGTGAAACTGAACTCCTGACGTTTGCATTAAAGTGGAAAGAAGCGTTCATTTGCTTTTAGAAATTCTCTGGATATCTGGTTAAAATTTTGGGTAAATTACAATGAAAACATTTCTAGTGATTTTTACTTTTCTTGCAAAATACATCATTTGTAAAAAATAAATATCGGCTTTGCTTAGTTGGCTCAGAATTTAACAAACGAACTGAAACTGAAGGTGTAAATCAATTAATGCAGATATCACAAATCTGCTGCATATATTACATATATGACATTTCTGCTGCAAATATTACATCTCCTCTGTGAGTATGGATGTTTTACATTTTATATCTTCATTTTTATTTCTTTATTTACGCTTGCCTTTAAGCCGATGACCCAACCAAATTTCGCATAATGACAATAGAGACTCTTGAATCTTGATTACGGCTCCTCCATCTTTGTTGGTCTCCTCGTCCATGAGCTCTCAAGTCAAAGTCAAGATGATTGTTGATAAAAAAGAGACGTCTGGTTTGTTTTTCTGTCCTCCTTCATCACTTCTTCCACTACTTCGCCTCCTGTTGTTGTCCTTCTGGGACGCCGTTGTGTCTTTTCATCTATGAGTCAAATGACTTCAATCACTGATTAAAGCAGCATGTGCAGCTCTAATATTAGCTCCCTGGGTACCACGGGCTGGTGGGAGCTATCGCTAATATTAGCTCGCAGCTTGCTAGTTGCTGCCGCTGCTGCTCTCCAGCAGCTATGATTTCAGCAACATGACAGCTTGTGCAGTTTCAGGTAGTAGAGATGCAGAGGGTTTGGATCAAGTTAACAGGCGACGAGGGACGCTCCTCATCGCCCACTATTGATTTCACTACCTACAATATCAGCTTACATCATACCGCATTTGGCTCGGCTGCCTACTCCTGCGAATTCCCCAGAAATGGCAGAGGGCTAAACTCAGTGAACTCCCCGAGCGGCAACTAAAGAGGATGAGCTGAAATTATGAGAGAGATGACTCTTATTTGCTTTCGAAGACTCGTCCAGACAAAAAGAGACGGTCCTCTGACTCATGCAGGAAGCTGCAGAGAGGCTCGTCGCCACGTTAGCCGTGACCTTGCTGCAGAAAACGACCCCTCTGCTCACTTTCTTAGATTTACAAGCAGGAAGCTGATGTAAAAATCGTTGTAAATTCTGCATAAACACACCTGGGGATGTAAAACATGCAGCCTCACTCTCTCTGCCGAGCGCCCTGTCACTTTTTTTTTCCACAGAGGCTATTTTTAGTCGGTCGTGGATTATTTAAAGTGAAGAAACGTGCCGTTTTATGTGAGTTGCTCTGCTGCTCTTCGTCTTTCTTGGTCACATTTTAAGACGGGACCCTTCAGCAAAATACTAAATAATCTTGGAAAATTTCCTCAGGTTGTGCTTCCCATCCTGCAGCGTCTTTAACATCCCAGAGAAACTGAGTCACGTTTCAAAGCAAATCCCAGCAGACGACCTGCTAAACAACAGGTCAATGTCCAGAGACACTGGTGAGGACAGAATAAAGCTTTTTGAGCCATCTGACGAGATTATTAAACACCTTTCCAGATTAAAAACAAAGCAAAACAACAAGATGACCCTCTTTTTGTCTTTGGGCTCAAGCAGACAATTAAACATCCTTTTTCTCTACGATGGATTTCATATTTTTCATCCACCCTGCCAGAAGTCTCAGAGGTGGTCTTCATGAGGCTTGACTATTTAATCAACATATATATGTATATACATGCATTTCCAAAGCCCAAAATAAAGTCAGTTAAATGTCACATGTGGGTGAAGCTGTGCAGACTGAGCTCAACATCTGTACCATCGATAATCAATCAAGACGCCCACGTCTGCTCAGATTTACCGTCCTGACATTACACAAACATAAATATAACAGTTTAATCATGTTTTATAAATGGTTTTCTATAGTTTGACTGTGACGACACGATAATCGCGAGTCATTTTGGGCACAATACGAACACCGTTCTTATTACGACATGTTGTCTGTGCTGTCTGCAGCGTGAACACATCTTAGTGTTTATGTTGTGTTTTCTGTAGTTAAATACTGCTTTTCCTAAACCTAACTAAGTGTTTCGGAGCCTGTACATAAGTGAGCTGTTTCTATAGTTTTCTTTTTTATGTACATCAGAATAATCACACTAAATCTACTTCTTTAGACAGTCCAAAAATGATGACAACATAAACACAACAATTTGGCACCATAGTCCAGTGTTTTAGTAAAATAAACCCCAAATAAAAAAACACTAATAAATAGCTCTTGTATCTGTAGTTTTCTTGAGTAAAAAGCACACAAAAAGGCTAAAATGTGGAAAGTCCTTCTAATGTTGAGCTATTTATACGTCTTCCAGTGAGATCAGGCTCTTTTTACGTTACCCAGCTCCTAAGGGTTAGGGTTAGTTCATGGAAATGTGCAAAATTTGTAAAACTTATCAATTATCAGTTGATTTCAGACTTTTCTTTTTTGCAAAATGACGCTGGTAGGGTGAAAGCCTAAATTAATGAAAGGTTCAGTGCACTGAATCATGTCCCACTGTTTCACCATGCAAACTCTTAAAACATTTAAAACTCCTGATGATAAATTGTGCTGCAGTTTGACCACAGATCATCTCTCTGTATGATGAGGAACTCAGCATGTTGCAGACGGCGCACCTCTAAAACACTGGCTTTATCTTTGCATGTGTCGACATGCTTTGTACTCTCACACAAACACACAGGTTTCCTCTGGTTCATCAGTGTCACATCATGACATGCACATCTGGATCATCTGGATCATCAGGGTGCAGAGACTCTCTGAATCTCACTCACCTCTTTTTCTGTCGCTGCTGCTTCATCTGTTCAGGATTTACACCTCCCACATGCTTCATCGTGCCTCATCCTCTCTGCTATTCCTGCTTCCTTGCTTCCTTCCTTGCTTCCCTGTCTCCAGCAGAGCAGATCTGTCTGAGCAGCACAGCGATGCTCACGTTCAGCCAGTTCTCAGCCTCACAGCAGCGATAGCCCAGCCCACTTCCCTTCCCTTCCCTCTCACATACATGCTGAGTCAGTGTGGAGTATCAGGATAGAAGGAGGTGCTGCAACGCTGGGGGTTGGTGCTGGTGGAGGGTGGGGGTGTTTACAGGGACAGGAAGTGGATGCATGTGGGAGCAGGTTCAAAATAAAAAGATGTGAGTGGATGATCTGATCTGCAGTGCTTAAAAATAAACTAATATACTATTAATACATATAAATAAACACCTCCTGCACTGTTCATCTACAGTACTTTATTACTTTTATATGTTACTGTATAGATATATAAAGTTATCCCTCCACCCAGTGTCAGGTGTTTACCACAGCTGCCCTAAATTACCAGTATTAATAATTACCAGAATATTTTTTAATGTTTCTGTGATGGTTAATGCACCAGTATGTGCAAGCTCTTTAATCAAAATAATATATTTAATACTAAAATACAATTATTGTTGTTATAAATTAATTTTATAATTTTACAGTTTTACAAAAAAAGCAGGATTTTTTTTATTGATTTAAAAAAGTTAGTTTTTGGAAAAACGTCATCAATGGACTTAAAATAAGTATGTAAATATTTAAATTTGTAAAATTTATTATATTTTAAATTTAAATTTTGTGTTGCACTCTTGTCTTTTTGTGGGACTAGTGCGACATGAAACAGCATTTACATTAATTCAGATAAAATAGATTTTTTTTCATATTTACACAAACAAATGCAAATTAAATTAAAGTCAGTGCATAATATGTGCTTTTATTTTGTCACTTCGATTCCCCCTTACTAGCTGCTTCCTGCTGCAGTCATGGAGAAGAATGGCAGCAACACACTTGTGAACGGTTTGGTAAAAAAACTACAGTAATCTTTGGTAAAAAAAAAAAAATACAGGTACTTTTGGTAAAAATCTATGAAATTTTTTTTATATTTATTTTTTAAGTCAGTACAGACTAACATTCAGATAAAATTGATTTTTTCATATATCCTGAAACTGTAAAACATTTTTTTCTATTTTCTCTAAAAACCTTTGTCTGCGTAACTAAATAATACTGAAATATAATGACTTTATGACTGCTTATAATCTTAGTTTTTTTCTGTACATTTACATTTATGTCTTTTAAACCTCATATTGTTTAGAGATGACACATTTAATGGTCTTTTACGGTGTTTATGTTGCTTTTAATGTGTTAAAAGTTCTCGATCCAACCTCAATGTGGACAAAAGTACCAGCAAAGTACTTTGTGTGCTTTTGTTCTGTGGCTGTTTTTCGTTGTCTGGCAACGTTCAGCTGTCCACAAACCTTTTTTACATTGTTATGCAACATCTATATTTGGTACATGCTGTGTTTTCTTGCATTATGTTATTTTGTGCCAGTTTTTAAATAATTCAACATACAAGCATCGTGTTGGTTCATCTTCATGCTGCAGCAGTAAATGTGTTCAAGGACTATATATCAGACATGCAGATGTTGTTTTAAAGAGACATAAAAGGTATAAATGAGAGACTAATGTGAGCTATGATTTATCAGAAACATCTTACAGGGTCTGAAACGAACACTGAAATATTAAAGAGATGCATGGAAGGAAAAAAAAACACTTTTCCGCTCTAATTTTCTCATATTGACTCGATATCTACACTATTTTTTATTTATGGTCAAATCCAAAGCAACATTTCAGTTAAAGCTGCACTATAGGTAGAAATACTCACAAAATGTGCAATAAAAACACATTTTGATCATTTCTTACCCGGTAAGTGAGACTGCAGACAGTAAAAAGCTAAATATTTTACTCTGACGTTGGCTGGAGGTATTTTTGTTGACGCCTCCACAACAAAAAACACATTAGTGTGTGAGAAGACATCATGTTCTCATCAAATCTGCCGAGTAAAGCCCATAATTTAATAATAATGATTTGTTTCGGTCACTTTGCATATTTGTGTAGCTTGGAAAAAAGATTGTGATGCCAAAAAAACTGTTTATATTTAATTTTTTTTCAGTCATTCATTTAATCATCACTTTTTTTATATGGCAATATTGCTATATGAAAAAAGAACCAAAAAAAAAGCAAATTAAATAATTCTTGTCTAATTTATGGTCTGATTACCAGAAAATTAATCAAATCTGGTGCCCAGATCAGGATTTTCCGAGCTAATAAATCTATCAGTGTCTTATCTGTCAACATCAAACGGACGAAGAATTCATGATTGAATGACAAAATATTCTTAAAATTATGCAGGTGGAGGTGAAATGACATTTGCACATCATAAAATAAGTATAGATAGATAGATAGATCAGGTGTCGAAGATGCCTTCCTGCAGTCTGCAGGCAGCACATCAACAAACAGCAGCATCAGCACTAATGATGTGACGAGGCTTTCAGCAGCTGAGAGACACAAACAACATCCTGACCGCCGCTCTATTTCAGACAAATAACGTTAAGGACAATCAAATTAAGAGATGATGCTGATCACTGCCGTCGGTCAGCGGTGGGTGAACTTGAGAGTCCTGCAGAGACAAACAATGGCGCTCATTGATCGATGGGTTTTTATAAATAACCTCCCTGGTGTGACGAGTGGAGGACAGATCTTTCCTCTCAGTGTGTCCTCACCACTCTTTCTTATGTCAGGTCAGGAATATACAGAAGGTTTGGATTAGCGGTAAAACGATTGTGTGACCCACCACCAAAAAAAGTCATTTATCAAGCAGATGCTTCTCTAATGTGATTTATGTTTTGGTAAATTCAATATCTTTGGCTTTCAGAGTGTTGTTCGGACAAAGAGATCTAGAAAGCTAAGGCTAGAAGCTAAACTGCTAACTTCCAGCAGATGTCCCTTGCTTTTCTTTTTAATATCTACTTAATATTGGATATCATCAGTGCCTGTTTTCCTAATTAGCGGTTTTGGAAAGGTTTCTCTACCATCTGAAGAGGCATACTGGCCATTTGAGAGCAAACAGTCACAAAATTCAGAGGTGCATCACAACTGTGATATCACCTGCTGCCGGACACTTAGCGGACATTATGGGCTGTCGAGCATCAGAAAAAAATCAATCGCTGGCACTGAAACGTCACCAAACAGCCAAGAGTGAAGCCTCGTATCGCACTGCTTTCTGGGAGGCCTCTCGGAGGTGGAAGCGCCTCTACAACAGATTTGCGTTTCATTAATCACACAAGATCCAGGCTACTGCAAAGCCCTCCATCTGCAGCCAACAGGCAGGAAAAGCCTCAGACTGCAGCAGCTGGTGGACGCACGGACGGACGGATGGACGCTCATTATCTGGACACGCGGCAGGACTGTGAAATGCTAATGCTCACCATCATCATAACACCGAAAAGGCCCTTTTCATCGTCACCTCCTGAATACTCCCACTACGACACGTCCATGTTGTCGGCGTTCAGCGCTGCATATTATGAGCAGAAAACAGCACACAGCTCCTCATTACAGCAGAGCGAGCTCTTTGAAACAAGAAGGCAAACTGTGAGCAAAAAGGCAGCAATGATGGGAGAGTAGGAAGAATCAAAACAGACGTGGGAAGGAGACAACAGACCAATCTGGTCACTTATGCTCTTTTCTCAGCAACATGAGCATAGAAGGTCCGACCTGCTGACAAATATTAGCAATGACCTCTATATTGTGGTCATCCTGCTTCTAATCATGAGTCTGCTGATGTTGTGTGTTTCTGATCCTGTATATCTTCTTCCTGTGAGCCGTAAAGCTGCACTGTCGTCCAAAAACTATTAAAAACACATTTAGCTGGTTGCAGACGTTGATATTCTGCTGATGGCTGTTATCTTCAGAAAGGATTTAAACTAAGTCACTGTCAGTTCTGCTTCAAAATTACAGCACAGTACAGTATATAATATGTGCTTTTATTTTGTCACCTCCACGCCCCATTACGAGCAGCTTCCTGCTTCCTGCGGCAGTCATGGAGAAGAATGACAGTGATACGCTTCTGAATGGTTTGGTAAAAAACTGCAAGTAGCCTTTGATAAAATAAAATACCCAACGTCTGGTAAAAACTACAGTAATGTTTGGTAAAAACTACAGTTACTTTTGGTAAAAAACTACAGTAATGTCTGGTAAAAACCACAGTAATGTTTGGTAAAAACTACAGTTACTTTTGGTGAAAAACTACAGTAATGTTTGGTAAAAACTACAGTAACGTCTGGTAAAAACTACAGTTACTTTTGGTAAAAAAAACTACAGTAACGTCTGGTAAAAACTACAGTAACGTCTGGTAAAAACTACAGTAATGTTTGGTAAAAACTACAGTAATGTTTGGTAAAAACTACAGTTACTTTTGGTAAAAAACTACAGTAATGTCTGGTAAAAACCACAGTAATGTTTGGTAAAAACTACAGTTACTTTTGGTGAAAAACTACAGTAATGTTTGGTAAAAACTACAGTAACGTCTGGTAAAAACTACAGTTACTTTTGGTAAAAAAAACTACAGTAACGTCTGGTAAAAACTACAGTAACGTCTGGTAAAAACTACAGTAATGTTTGGTAAAAACTACAGTTACTTTTGGTGAAAAACTACAGTAACGTCTGGTAAAAACTACAGTAACGTCTGGTAAAAAGTACAGTAAAATTTGGTAAAAAAATAAAACTACAGTAACTTTTGGTGAAAAACTACAGTAACGTCTGGTAAAAACTACAGTAACGTCTGGTAAAAACTACAGTAACGTCTGGTAAAAAGTACAGTAAAATTTGGTAAAAAAATAAAACTACAGTAACTTTTGGTAAACAACTATGGTAATATTTGGTAAAAAAAAAACTACGGAAACATTCAGTAAAAACTACAGTAATGTTTGGTAAAAACTACAGTAACGTTTGGTAAAAACTACAGTAATGTTTGGTAAAAACTACAGTAATGTTTGGTAAAAAAAAAAGTACAGATACTTTTGGTAAAAAAAAAACTACAGTTACTTTTGGTAAAAACTACAGTTATCTTTGATAAAAACTACAGTAACATTCAGTAAAAATACAGTAATATTTGGTAAAAAACTGCAGTTACTTTTGATAAAAAAAACTACAGTAACTTTTGGTTAAAAAAAAAAAACTACAGTAACTTTTGGTAAAAAAAAAAAAACTACAGTAACTTTTGGTAAAAAAAAAAAACCCTACAGTAACCTTTCGTAGCAACTGAATATTTTTGAGACGTTTTTTATAGATTTGCATCTTCAGTCAGCCCCAGGCAGGGAAAGAAACATTGTTTAGTTTGATTTTTTATTATAATAAACTGATGCTGAAATTCACCCTGATTGTCACGTCATAAAGTTTTTATATCTGCAGTGTGAACAAACAGCTGATGATGTGTGTTTTTCATCTCTGGGTGTTTCTCTTTTTCTCCAGGTAAAGGGTGAGAAGATGAATATAAAACAATATTTTCTTCTTCCTCCACTGAAGCATATATATATAAAGAAAATTAAAAAAAAATGCTTTTATCTCTGTGTGACATTATAATGTGAAGAAAAATGTTAATATCATATAAAAGATAATTTCAGTGTCAGATTTAAATTATGCAAAATCTAGAAAAGTCTCTGAATGGATGGCAAAGTTTGTTTGTGTTGGACTAAAATATATCATTTTCAATAAATAAAACAGCTGCAGTGAGGTGTCACTACTTCCTGCCTCCCTTCAGCACTAAATCTGATTATTTTAGGTGACTGTTTTTATTTCTGAGGCTCCCACACAGCAGGTCTGCATCACCTGTGTCTCAGGTGATGCAGACTAACTTATCTACAACCCTCTCACGTACACTCTCACCTCACAGATAAAACACTCCACTGCCAACTTTTCCTGCCAAGGGCGAAACTTGACCGCGGCTCCGCTGCGGATTTTACGCACGGACGCGTCACTGACGGCGGCTGTTTGACCTTTTTCCTCTGCGTCCTACAGGTCCTACAGGCTGGATGTGTCACTGATGCAGTGCCCGTCTCTCTGGCTCAACTTGTGCACTCATGTATTCCTGCAGCCTGCGTGAGAGGCTGGAAACAGCGAGCTCATCCCTTCAGTGAGGCGCTGCAGGAGAGGAAAACAAGCTGTCTACTCACCACAAGATGAGATGTTGTTCCTGCAGCAGCGGAGAGGAGGTGAGATGAGACACTGCGGTCCGCATTTATCCTCCAGACCACAGAGAGAGAGAGAGAGAGAGAGAGAGAGAGAGACGTGAGAATAAGGAGGAGGAGGAGGAGGAGGAGGACGGTCCTCTGGTCCTCTGGTCCTGGATCAGCTGGAAACAGACTCGATGCAGTGAAATGAACGGATCCTTCTCCTGGTCCGTGTATTTACGGTCCTCCTCAGCTCTCAGACATCTCAACTCCTTCACTCCCTCCCTCCCATCCTGCCTCCTCCCTCCTCCTCCTCCTCCTCACCATACTGGGCATGCCCACTTCCTCCTCCTCCTGTTTGTTGCTGATACAACTTCAGTGCCTCATCTATCTATCTATCTATCTATCTATCTATCTATCTATCCTCATTCTACATTTCTTGAACCATCCTTGACATTTACAAAACAGGAAGTGCATTTCAAAACGCTTCACCTGGATTACCTGCAGAAAGCAAAAAGTCTGTCTTAGTTCATCTCTCTAAAGGGAATGTGTGTGTGTGTGTGTGTGTGTGTGTGTGTGTGTGTGTGTGTGTATGTTAGTGATGTCAGAGTGACAGGTTCTTGTGTTCTTGTGTCTGGATAAGACAGTCAGATTTTTTAGTCATGTTCACTATTAGAGACTATTCACCAGAGACCATTGTAATACATTCTGATCAACAGATTTTTTTTAAAGTGAGTCAGTGATGAAGACAGCTGGTTTTGAGAATTTAATTTCTGATCTGAAAAAGTGACTGAGAAAAACTGAGGAAACGTTTGAATTCTGGACTCAAATAAAGAAAAAAAAAAACTTGTCAATTTTTTTTAGTTTTTACTTTTGCTCTATTTAGTCGACCGGATGTCTTCTCCTTGTTGAGTGATACTTTGCTTAGTGATACTGTTTTTTTCCACCTCAGCAATTTTTAAAATACATTTGTACTGTAGTTAATATTGTTCATGTTTATTAATCTGAAGCTGCTAACATTAAAACATATTCTACACTATAAGTTAGAAATAAACCAACAATAATAAACAGTAATACTGCTCCTGGTTGCCATGGCAGCTGGATAAGGATCACAGGCTGACAGTTGACTTCATGCTTCGTCCAGCAGATGGCTCTAAATGTTCAGTCTGTACAACTATAGTACAAGTACGATTTTGTGGTACTTGTACTTTACATGAGTATTTTTTTTATGTGTTTGTGTTTATTCATACTTTGACTCCACCACACTTCAGGTGTTGCTCTTTTTACTGACTTAAATTAAGACTTTACAAACAAAAGATATTATGCTTTTAAAATAATAATAATAATGAATATTACATATAATATTATTTAGAATAAGATAATCACCTTTATAAAAAATATAGCATGATCCATTATCACAGAAAAATCTGCTTCATTAAAAGCACCATTCACACATTTAATTAATCTCAAATGTCATGACAATGTCAAGTCAAATCAGTTTTACCTGTATTTCCCACTATCATTAGTTCCCACCATTACCAGTTCATCATAAATCTGATTTATGCTCTGATAGAATTAAAGTCTTAAATCTCGAGTCTGACACCTCGAGATCAGGTGATAAATCAGCACCTGTATGAAGGAGAATATTTAGTTTGAGTTAAAGGTTTCGTTCAAAGTTAATGCACTTAATGACGTTACACACATCGATATAAAGTGGTTTTACTATACTACTACCACTACTACTACTACTAATAATAATGCCAGTTTTAACTGATGATATAACACGTGGTATCAGTGGCACAACTCAGTGAACCTGCCTTGACTTGACTGGTCACCTTTGGCCTGCTGATAATCAATAGTTCTGCTCCGTCATAACAGTGAGCTGACAGATGTGTGCAGATGTGCAGTGTTATGTAACACCTGCAGTAACTGTCCACCTGTCACCTTTGGCACAGATAGATTTAAGGAGTTCATCACTGAGCAGTTACAGGTGTCATAAATACAATTGGCAGGTAAAGCGAAGGAGCCTTCACTGAGAGTTTAACAGAGTAATAACATATGCAGCCTTAAACTGAGGTTTAACTGCAACCGGTTCATATTTTTATGATAATTTAATCTGCAGAATAATCTCTCAGTTGACTGATTAATCCTTTGATGGACAAAATTATGAAATCTATGGTTCACAGTTTCCCAAAGTCCAAGGTGACGTCTCCAAATGTTGCGTTTTGTCTGACCAAAAGTCTAACATTCAAAGATATTTGGTTAATTATTACAAAACACTAAGAAAGACAGCAAATAGTCATACCTGCACCAGAACAAAAGCTGCAACAACAACAAAAATCAACAACTGAAGCATTAACTGATGATCAAAATAGTTTGTAATTTATTTAAGTGAATGTAGCATTACCACAGTGTAGAAATATTCTGTTACAAGTAAATGTCCTGCAAACTGTTATATAATATATATAAATAACATAATCAATACATATTTTATATTTTATTTTCAATACTTAGTCACATCCAATCTCGATTTATTGATTTATTGTTTCACCTGTAGAAACAAGCAGACAGTTAATTTTGAGGTTATTTTGTATTAAAACAACATGAAGAAAATGGAGAAAAAAAATCTAACATTACAGGCCTATTATAATATTATGTATAAATATTATATTATATATGATATATTTAAATAAAATAAACAAATATTTGAATTATTTACATCCATTTTATTCTAATATAAGTTTATTTAATGGATAAAACAATAATAAAAATGCATAAAACAAGACGTTTTGTGTTTGAATCTGAACTGGTGACCGAACTGGACTCACTGGTGATTCAACGTCACAGCTAAGCCCCGCCCTCCACGATCAGACACCAGGCTCGCGCGTCAAACAAGCAGCAGCGCGAGGATGTACACCTTCACAATAAGAGTTAGGACTAGGAGTGATTATCGTTTCCCTTAATTGACATTTTTTAGTTATTTTCCTTAACATTTAGTCAGTGAAATAAACCCCGAAATCATGTCTCAAATATGACAAAGTTGAATAAAGTGTTTTAGAAACTGTGTCAAGCTTTTATATTAGATAAATTACATCACATTAGTATTTATTATGTATCATTGCTTTTTGTTTCTACATACATATCTTTTCAATACAAACACCACATGATATTCTCTAAAATTATTTTTTTTTCCTGAATATGTATTTTAAATTATATAACCATGGATAACTGGGTGGGATATACACCAGGTTCAATGTTATTCTGTTGCTGATGTAAGATGAATGGCTTGACAGGGAGACTTAGCATTCTTTTGTGTTTAGATTTAGATTTTTTTTTTTTATATTTATCATATTTTGTGTGCAAGTCTGGGCTGAAAGGTTCAGTTCTTTTTAGTTCAAGATGGCATTGATACTTATTGACTTATTTAAAGGAGGTTCCCTCTGGTTTTAGCCTCTGCAGAATTATTTTTCACAGGTTTAAATGATAATATACAATGACATTCTAAACATTATTTCACAATAATTTAGAAATATTTCAGCCCATATGAATACCCCACAACGACAAAAAGAGCCTGATATATAGCATCAAAAACAATAATGCTCGTTTACTGCGTCATAGCTCGAGGGGCGTTTTATTTTGAAAGTCCAGACCGGAATAGCATTGTTCTATTTTAGCTAGCTTAACGGCCGAGAGGAAAGTGAGAGGCGGTGGGAAGTGCAGCTGCTGGCACCACATCCATCAGTTGCCCCGGACTGCAGCCGGCGATAACCCCGCCAACATCAGCCGGAGAAGAGAAAGGAGCATCAGTCGGGCTGTGTCCCTTCAGCAGGCCGGTTCGGTGCGGTCTCATTCACACAGAAACCTCCAGAAACTTCGGGTGTTTTCGCGGAAGAGAAAATGAACACTACGGAGCTCAACTCCTCGCCGGTGGAGTACGACTTTGAGCGGCGTTTCGACGAAAGAGAAGCCCTGGAATGGATGCAGGAAAACTGGTATGTGGACAGGAGGAAATGAGATGACAGGAATGGTGTTTTTCTTTCAATAAAAACGTGGACTTGGTCCTCCTCCTCCTGTCTTTTGGTGGGTGGTGGGCTGTGTCTGTACCTCATGTCCTGTCAGGGGGCTACTCTCCATGAAGACCCGGTCTCTTCACCGTTTTTACATCTCCCTGCTTTACTGCTGTTTTTATTTGGAGCACTCATGAGTTGCATCTTGTTGTAAAAAACTCCAGAATTAGCTCAAGTTAGCTCATGTTAGCTAATTTAACCATTTAGTTCAAACGCCCTTGAAAGGATGCAAGGCTCCATCCGTGCTCCCGCAGGTCAAACTCGGTCCTCATGAAAACTCATCTCATTACCATCTCTTTGTGTGTAATATATATTTTGAGTTATTAACAAAATGCAACACATAAAACAAAAGATATTGAATTACCTTCATTGTGTGCAGCATGTGTTGTGCAGAGGGAGTGATCCCTCACCCAGCAACAAGGAAACCTAGTAAGACCACATTTTTTAGCCTCTTCCGTTAGCCTGAAGCTAACTGCAGCTGTGTTTCTGTGACAGAGGCACGTGAAGCTGTCAAATGAAGCCTGGGGGAAACAAACATCCCAAAATCCATGCATCCTCGTGTCCTGGAGCTCCACACTGTGTGAACTCAGCATGGCAGCTTTTAAAGAGGGTATTAGTGAATAATAAGAGCAGCAGGGAGGCACCGTGAAGTGCTTGGACCAGTTTCAGCATTCCTCCTGCTGAGCCCTCATGTAAAGACTGTTATTATACTTCCAAACTCAATTAAAGCTCTACCTGTAACATTCAGTCTTAATAGAAACCATGCTGCTTCTCTCCAGTACAGGTGTCCTACTTTAAGTAACAAATACATTTAATGGTTGAGTAATTGTGAGGTCAGAGGTCAAAGAACCCCTTAATGCTTAATGATAGCATTATTTTCAGACTGAGCCACGCTTAAAGACAATAATGTTGACATGGTTGATTGATCAGGTTTTAAAACCATAATTACCAATTAAAATTTAGGGTAACTGAGCAGCATTGTTAATCCCGCTTCTAATTGACTCCTGAGGTTCTCTAGTTTCATATAATAACATTTTCTTCACTCTAGCTTTAAGACTGAACCTATTTAAGACAGAAGAGCGGTTAATTTCTGTAATAAAAGATCGGTAGTGCAACTATTATCTATGATCTATTATTGCCCCTTCCTCTGTTGTTTTATATTAGACATGAACTGACAGACAAACTGAAGAGCATAAAATTAGTTTTGAGACGGTGTTATGATAATAAAAACAGTAAGACACCCAGTGTCCGGTATGATGGCGTCCTTCTTTTGCATTCAACATGGACAGACTGGGAACGGCTGTCAGGAACCCCCACAGCATAAACTGGGTCATGCAGCATCTATTTGGCTTAATATGTGTTGTGTCAATCTGGATTAGAGTCTGGATTAAAAATAGATAAATCAGGTATGGCTGTTCGTTTTGCAGCAGGTGGACACATCATCTGTGTCTCCACTGTTTAGCTCAGACCTTTCTGCTCTGGCATCATTTTCTTCCGCCGACTGTTAATTGAAATAAATGAGTGGTTGGTGATAAACTGTAAGTAGTTAAACTTGCCTCATCGCTCAGAGCTGGTGGTCTAAATGGTCAGTGTGTCAATCCCTAATCTGTGTTAATCCTGTGCAGTGGTTATAAATGAGTGTAAGGCTGGAGGATGGGCTTATAAAAGTGACATTTTTAATTCACAATCCTACATCTCCTGTTTGCCTCCCTCACAGCCACATAGTGTCATGTTTGCTCTTAATTGCACTCGTCTGGTCCGTTCACCCTAATTGTGTAATGCTCTTATGTAACAGCACCACATCTGTACAATAATCCAGTGGTTCAGGGTCTGACTGAGGTGGTTCAGGGTTCAGCAGGGCTGAATGCCAGAGGAAGTCGTCTTCTTCCTCTTTTTGTCACCTGACAGAGGTCAAAGTACATTTAGGGGAAGTGGATTTGCATAATTCAGTTAAATACTTTTTATGCAAAACATTTGACTGGTTATGAAACAGGTGTTGAACTCCATCAATAAACGACACCATCAGGGAGACGGTTGGCTGTTTTCTATACATTTATTCCAAATGCTTTGTGGTGCCGCCGGGACCAGAGTCAGAGCTTCAAACCAACACCGGTCCAGGACGTATTACTGGACTCGGTTCAGGGAAGGGAAGAAAGGGAGAACCAGAACCAGGACTGACCAGGATTAGAGCTCTAGACCCTGCTGAAGTAAAATGACACATTTTCTAAAGGGAGTCTGGTGCTGGGAAACACTACCGCTCCTGTCTGTCCACTGGGCTGCCAAAATAAACACAAAAAGAAAGTTTCCTGCAGTATGTCTAAATAATATGGAAGAAATCTTTATCTTTTGTACTTTAAAAGTGGATTAAATCAAATTTATTATTGCTGATTACCAAAGTATTTTTAATCTTTCTGTAATGGCTAATCCACCTGTATGTGCTCTTTAATCAAAGTGATATCTTTAATGCTAAAATATAATATCGTCGTTTGACTGAGATGTTATATTTGTTATTCTGGATTCATATTCTGTTCTACTCACCAGTGCTCATCAGTGCTAACTGGCGTATCATTATTATTATTATTATTATTATTATTGTGGTGTGTTTTCTTGTCTGCAGGAGCAAGGCCTTCATGTTTTGTGGGCTCTACGCTGCACTCGTGTTTGGCGGTCAGCACTTCATGAGGGAACGACCGAAGATGAACCTGCGGCGGCCGTTAGTGCTGTGGTCGCTCAGCCTCGCCATCTTCAGGTGAGGCACCGTAACGACTGAAATCACTGGTTTTTGATTTAGTGGAGTCATTAATTAAGTGGATTAAGTCCCAGAGGTAGCCTCTCAGAAGTGAACATTTTCCTTTTTATATCAGTTGAATTGCTGCATTTGTCGTTAATCAAAGATTTTATAGACTTTGTTACGGAGGTGTAAAGGTCTAGTAATAGTAGAGTATTCATCAGTCTGAAGGTAACCGTCAGCCAGAATATCATGTTACTTCCCTTAAGATAACAGATAAGATTTATCTTAGCAGGGTAATTGCCATGCAGCGGTTGCATCACAAAGGAGGAAAGAGTGCAGATATATCATCTTTATTATATTCATTACTCGCTGAATAAATCTGTATTTTTCTCCCACAGCTCCATGGAGAATAAAAAAACTGAGATAAGTTGCCTTTAAAAACATCAAAACCTGTTTATCGAACTCTCCAGGCTCTAATCCAGTTTCCTCACACATACCGCACTAGTAAGAATACTTCCTCATGCTTCTTGTTTGTGCTTTAACGGTTTTAAATACTGAGTTTTAGTGAAGATGCTTTTGTTCCTCTGCTGGTAAAATGCTCACATGCTGAAGTTGTTACTGTCCTTGACAGAACAGGTTATTCCATGTGATGGACAGAGCCTTCTACAGTTTAAAATCTCAGTATAAATTTATGTTGTACGACTATGTTTTCCCCAGCTGATCGATGCTAACAGGGCTGCTCTCGCTCGCCGTCCCTCTGTCGGTCATTTCTGCCTCTGACTTATGGAGACTTGAGTAGTTAGAGTGTGAATATGGAGGCTTTTGGTGATAAACAGGATGGTGTTTTTACCTGCAGCAGTTCAGGGAATGTGTTTGTCTGAAAATGTAGAAACCAGTCTGACACATTCATCACAGCTTTAAAGCTGTGAGCTGAGAGGAAAACACTGAGCACTGAGCTGAGTTTACAGACAGTGAGCCCCTTTCAGTTACATGGCAGTGACATATTTACATGTCATGAGAAGAGGGTTTACAGTAATACCCTAATATTAATAATGCAGTAATACCCTGCACAGAGTTATATCATCTCTGTTTATCTGGAAATCCAATTACTGTCTGAAAACCTCTCTTTCATAATTAAAGCATCTGCTGCAGCTGGACAGACACCAGGACATTTCAAAGTAAAGCTCCTTATTGTAATAAAAGGAGGACAGACACCAGATAATTTTCAAAGTAAAGCTCCTTATTGTAATAAAAGGAGGACAGACACCAGGACATTTCAAAGTAAAGCTCCTTATTGTAATAAAAGGAGGATGGAGACCAGATAGTTTCATAGTAAAAGTCCTTATTGTAATAAAAGGAGGACAGACACCAGGACATTTCAAAGTAAAGCTCCTTATTGTAATAAAAGGAGGACAGACACCAGGACATTTCAAAGTAAAGCTCCTTATTGTAATAAAAGGAGGACAGACACCAGATAATTTTCAAAGTAAAGCTCCCTATTACAATAAAAGGAGGACAGACACCAGGACATTTCAAAGTAAAGCTCCTTATTGTAATAAAAGGAGGACAGACACCAGGGCATTTCAAAGTAAAGCTCCTTATTGTAATAAAAGGAGGACAGACACCAGGGCATTTCAAAGTAAAGCTCCTTATTGTAATAAAAGGAGGACAGACACCAGATAATTTTCAAAGTAAAGCTCCTTATTGTAATAAAAGGAGGACAGACACCAGATAATTTTCAAAGTAAAGCTCCCTATTACCATAAAAGGAGGATGGAGACCAGATAGTTTCATAGTAAAAGTCCTTATTGTAATAAAAGGAGGACAGACACCAGATAATTTTCAAAGTAAAGCTCCCTATTACAATAAAAGGAGGATGGAGACCAGATAGTTTCATAGTAAAAGTCCTTATTGTAATAAAAGGAGGACAGACACCAGGACATTTCAAAGTAAAGCTCCTTATTGTAATAAAAGGAGGACAGAGACCAGATAATTTTCAAAGTAAAGCTCCCTATTACAATAAAAGGAGGACAGACACCAGGACATTTCAAAGTAAAGCTCCTTATTGTAATAAAAGGAGGGCAGACACCAGGACATTTCAAAGTAAAGCTCCTTATTGTAATAAAAGGAGGGCAGACACCAGGACATTTCAAAGTAAAACTCCTTATTGTAATAAAAGAGGGACAGACAGCAGCTCTCTCTTTTCTGCTCTTTAACGTCAAAAAGCTGACAGGAAGTGAATAACCCTTCACAGTAAAAGTCTTCTCACTTCTTTACTGTGTCACGCTGGTTCCTTAGTTTGGAGCAACACATCAGTAATGTTCCATATTATATTATAATATTATGGTATTATTATTATTATTATTATTATATTTCCATCCTCTAAAATCATCTTAATGGGTCCTCCTCAAATGAGCTTTGGTTTATTCTGCATGAGCTGTGTGACAGTTTGTAAACATATTAGTTCTCTGTATTTTCGTTTAACTTTAACACTGGATTTTCTCATTCACGTCAAGTTTCACAACTTTGAGGGTCCGAAGTTTCATTTTATTTCATTTTCTCTGTCTGTAGCCACTGATCCATGACTGAGTCATTACAGCAGGAGGACTCCCAGTGATCAGGGATGAGTAACGTTCAGTCTTTATGGTTTTTATGATGAGTTGTAAAAGTGGTGCTTTCAAAGAGACGACTCATGTACGCATGTTCAAGGACACTGCTATGAAGATTGATCTCACAAGGGTCAATATTTTGGTCACTCAGCTGTGAAATCCAACAGTCAAACTGCTCTGCTTTCAGCTCAGGATGATCAAAGTGTTAAACTGCTGTGTTTCACTCTGCAGCATCATAGGAGCTCTGAGGACCGGCGTCTACATGCTGCACATCATCACCACCAGCGGCTTCAGGCAGTCAGTGTGTGACAACAGTTTCTACAGCGCCCCCGTCAGCAAATTCTGGGCCTACGCCTTCGTCCTCAGCAAAGCCCCCGAGCTGGGTAAGACCTCCTGAACGTCCACATGTCCTGCAACTGAAAGGTCACTGATCCAGGTTAAAACTGGGCTAAATTTGGCTGAAAGAAATCTGGTTTAACAGATTTTAAATGACTGTCACTGTCAAACAGCGTCTGATTCCATGTTGACATGGAGACGTTTAAATGTTTAACAGCAACAATATTTGAACAAATGACCATTAGACAAACGATTATTGGGACTTGCTTATTGAGAATTTTAATAGTTTGATAATTAATTAATGAATAACAGTTTTATTATCGTAATAAAAGGACGACAGACACCAGAGGGGATGTTTGATTTGTTTTTCTGTCCTCCCATTAACCAGATGACAACAAAAGTGACGTATATAAAAAAATAAGAAGCAGTGTCATCAGTAAACAGGTATAAGTAGAAAAACATGTCACAACAACTAGGTAACGAAGGAAAATAAGTCCTGTAATGCATTAATAGTAACTGTAACTACTTAAGCAGTTACTTAAGCTGAATCAGTCTTAAATAAATAGATATAAAATACTTTTGATAGCTGTTTTCCTCCAAGGACTCCGATCCTTCGTCCTCAGGCCAGAAGCTGAAAAATGATTTACCGACAAAAAGATGAAATTCTCTGACACAGAGGAAGCGTCAGGATATTTACATCAACTTTCACCTTCAGTGACCAAACGACCTTCCAGGAAATTCATCAGAAAAGAATTTCCTTAAGAGCTGCTTCTCTGGATGCCGGCACCCAGGAGCACTCTGGGAAATGGAGGCAGATCATTATTATTATTATTATTTCAGATCAATTGATATGACTGTTTAAAATTAAAAACACCCTTTATTTTATATATATATGTATATATACACACACACACACAATACAATACCTGAGTTTTAGTAGCTAAATAGCACTTTTGTTAGATTGTAAAATAGGTATTAAAATAAAAGATTAATAAATAAACCATCAAATGTTATTTGTTGTTTAAACACAAGCAGCCATAAAAATCAGTATAAGATCATGAGAAAGCAGCTTCAGCTCATGAGAGTTTAATAGTAAAGAATTATTACGTCTTAAATAAATCAGTGCGGCCTGGTGTTTCGCCGTGTGACCTGGTGATGACTTCCTGTCGCAGGTGACACGGTGTTCATCGTCCTGCGGAAGCAGCGCCTCATCTTCCTGCACTGGTACCACCACATCACCGTGCTGCTCTACTCCTGGTACTCCTACAAGGACCAGGTGGCAGGCGGCGGCTGGTTCATGACCATGAACTACGTGGTCCACTCGCTCATGTACACCTACTACGCAGCGAGGGCGGCTGGCCTACGGGTGCCCCGGCCCTGCGCCATGATCATCACGGCGACGCAGATCCTGCAGATGGTGATGGGCCTCACCGTCCTGGGCCTGGTGTACCGCTGGATGCACCAGGTGCGCTGTCCGTCCCACGTGGACAACGTGGCGTGGGGGTCCCTCATGTACCTGAGCTACCTGGTCCTCTTCGCCTCCTTCTTCTACAACTCCTACCTCAGAGGCTCCTCCAGCGACAAAGGGTCCAAGGCCGAGTAGCACGCTGCCGCCACCGCTGCCATACGTAAAAATGACCACGAATGACCGTGAACGCGTGAGTCACAGCCAGTCGCTCGGTCCGCCTCTTTTTACGACATTTTCACTTGACTTTTTCTAGCGTCTGTCGCTCAACGATTCGTCCACAGATGTAGAGAAAGAAACCAGTTCAGAGCCAGTATGGATTTAAGAAGGGAACGCAGGAATAACACTAACGTATAGTTCTCATTTATATTATCGCCTCTGTGACTTAAAAAAAAAAAAAACAGCCAAATGTCTGTCAGAGAGTTTAGAGAGTTTTTAGATTGTTAAAGGAAGAGTTCAACATGTTTGATTTTTTTTTTTTTCTTTGAGAGTGAGATGATAGATATCAGAGTAAAGTTAGCTTAACTTAGCTTAGCATAAAGACTGGAAACAAGGGAAGCAGTTTTAAAGTGTAAAAAACATACCCCCATACCTCTACAAGTTCTTCAATATTCTGCAAGAAAATACAAGAAATGTCGAAGGAATTATGTGCTGGAGCTCATCTGTCCACCTTATTATTAGAATTACTTCATCATAGTAATGTAATTTATGTCCTTCAAAGTTCATCAAGTTCATCAACACAGCACGAATTTAAATGAAGGAACAAAGCAGCAGAATGAACATTATAATCTATGGTAAAGCTTTTTTTTTTGTTAAATATGCATCTTGTCTTTTTAACATTCCTGTTTAGGAGAGCTGCTGGGTGTATTCCTGCTAAGCTAAGCTAACCACCTCCTGACTCCAGAGTCTGACGCTCGGAGAGAATAAGTGGAACTAATTGTCCAAAATGTTGAACTGTTCCTTTAAAATAGCATCAGTCGTAGCCCTAGTAGCACACATGTGACCTCCAGGATAGTTTAGCATTACCAAAAGGGAATGAAGCCTTCATGATGCACTGAATGAAAGGACAGTTAGCAGTTAGCTAAGGTATGCTAACACACCACACAGTCGCTCTGTAAAACGATGAGATCTGAACACATTCCTCCAGAGCTGAAGACTTCCAGGAAGAGGCTCCTTCAAAAGTTCAGGTGATGTTCAGGTGTCAGCGGCCAGGTGTGCAAAACCAAAACCAAAACCAGGACGACAAATTACATCATTGTTCTTATTATTTATTTTTCTGAGATACATTAAATTCCAGTTATTTCCTGTCCTTCCTGAACAGAAAAATGTGTTTTAGTGGTTTGTTTGTTTTTCCAGATTCATTTCTGGCTCAACTTTGGGTCTAAAAAGGTGATTTTAGTTTAAATTCCTCACTCCTGTTCAAAATGGTGAAGAGTAGTGAACTCAGTGAGGAAGAGTCCAGATGAAGTGAATGAAGTGCTGCTCTGATCATATCATATATTCATTTTTGTCAGCCTGAAGCAGCAGCAGCTGAACACGCTCCTGACTTCCACTCCCACACTGAGCCATGCAGAAATACTGACACACCCCAGATCACCTGTCAGTAGTAGTACTACTAGTACTATGTGTGTACTTGTGTTTACTTTGCGGTGGACTTTTGACCTGGTGGTGAAATGAAACGAGGTGGAGCTTCACTGACTGATGAAAGTCTGATTATCTTATCATCACTGTCCTGTATCTGTCACTAATTTCTGTTTATATCACGCTAAATTGCTCTTTAACTTAATGTGTTCTATTCTTTTTTAGCTTGGGTTTTTGTTTATTTTTTTTATCTTAAAGCCTGTTCAATTAAAGGAACACTTCACCCCTAATTTAACCTCTTCTATATCAGTTTTTCACCAACAACTTAAAACATATTAAAACATAAACAAACTATCCCAACTGGTGCAGAATAATAACCCAAGTCTCATTTTAAATAGTGAGGTTTTAGCAAAGACGCCTGTGTTTGGGAAGATAACGAGCTTTAGCCGTGAGAGGATGTTTGATAAAGTTCACTTTAATTTAATTTAAGACTTTCCTTTGTTTTTTGACTGTATGATCAAGGTAATCGATAAAGAAATGGTCACTATATGGGTGAAATATTCCTTTAATTGAACATTTAAGATGTTAAGGATGATATAAACGTTCTAAAAAGTATGCTTTTAATCTAAATAAGAATAGAAAACATAAAGTTAAAGATCATCTTAACCCAAATATTAGTTATGTAAAATAGTAATTCATTCTGGTCCCAGTCTAATTAAAAAAAATCCCCTACATGCCCCCAAATTAAAAGTCACTTTATCAGTGAAAGAATACAATATTTCATTGGGGAAAAAAAACCTAAAATTATAGAAATATTATATTTAATCCCTTCTAATCCTCTTCTAAACCCTCATGGATCTTAACACGTTAACAGTCTACGCTTCTTTTAAAATGAATATTCAGAAAATATTTTCGATGCACATCTGGCCGCTGCTGTCTTTTATTTTCTTGTCCTCGGTGTTCGTCCTGTTTCCCCTCCTGTGCTCTAATCTGATATTATTACAGATTATTTGAATCATCTGTTGATCCCCATGAGGTGCAGCCATAATTTGGCCATTACTGAACTATAAAGACATTAAAATTGTACTTTTAAATTAAAAATAACAATGTGATTATTTGTGCTGCTACCAGACGGTGTGTCCATCCGTTGTAAATAATAATAATCTATTTATTTTCTTAAAACACAAAATCTTAAATGTTGACAGAAGGATGATTACTGTTGTTAATTTAATTATTCTTACTGACTCCTCACTCTGTTAAGATGTAAAATCCATCATAAATGTACATGGAGGGGATTTAGACTGGAACACCTGAAGTTTGTTTGTTCTGCCGTCATGTTTAACCACTGGTACTGTTTGTTTATTTGTTTGTTTGTTTGTTCATGGAGGAGCTGACGTTGTGATTCGGTCCCAGACTTCAGTAGAAAAGTCCATATTTTATTTATCCATGGATCTTCAAAGGTATTTCCATCATTTCAGAGCTGCAACTAACTAAATCTTTTTTTTTCCTCAACTTATCAATTAATCAATCAGTTGTTTGGTGTAGAAAAATGGAGAAAATGTGGATCAAAGATATTCAGTTTACTGTCATAGAGGAAAATGTTCACATTCAGTAAACTTTAAGAAGCTGGAAACAAAATTTAGACTTTTTTTCCTAAAAAAAAACCCTCATGATTAACTAATTAACTGATCATAATAATAGTCATTAATCATTGCAGCTCTATGTAACTTCACAGAAAGTGGAACCTTTGATGATGCAGCTGGAAAATAATGAAGTTTGGTTGAAGGGAACACTAATACATGAAGCACTGCTGTGTTTTAGTAATACATGATAATACCTTACATTAGTAATACATACTACTGAAGCTGTACTTCTACTGTGAAACATCTGGTGTTTTTATAACCTCAGTCATGATTCCATGTAACACTTTTTAAAACTTGAACTTATTTTGGTAGATTTTGTGCCAAACGATGCTTCTGTCATTTCTGTCATGGATCAAAGTTAAAAAAAAAAAAACTGCAAACAAAGGGGAATAAAAACTGTTCAAGGGCTTTTGATGCTGATGTTCCAATAAATAAATGCCAGTAATGGTTTTAAATGGTCTCTGTTCTTTGTTTCAGAGGTTAAAAGAGTGAAATTATTTACATTTGTTTTGAAATAAACTATCTGCACCTCCCTTTCCTTCTTAATTCAACTGATTTACACTTAAACTTGTTTTAAAATGATGATTTAAGAGTAAAATGTTACTTTCTATTGATTTATATTAAATTAAAAACCTGAATAAATGATAAATCTTGTTTTTTTTTCTTTTATGAATTCATTAACTGAATATTGTTATTATATATTGATATTATTCGATGACAGACTTCCTGCTGTAGTTAGTTATTTTTTAATTAATGATACTATTTGCTATTTAATCAATACTTTTAGGAACTAATAATAATAATATACTTTTTTTTTTTTTTTTTTAAATGCCAGTTTACTCTTTTACTTTTATGCATACTTCTACCACTCCTGTCGACAAACGCAAAATGTGGAATTTACGGGGTGACCCTGAACCCACCATTAGAGCACCGTGTCTCGTTTCTCTGTTTCCACAGTGAAGCTCACGTGCGGGTTCCGGTCACGTGCAGGTGGACCGCCAGGTGTTTTCACTCAGAGCCTTCAGCGCCCTCACGTGGCAGAAAGGCCGTTGCCATGGTTTCCTCTTCCCGCAGCAGCTTCCAGTCTAGCAGGGGAGTCACTGAACGCAGCACAGGGAATCTCCTCCCTGACAAAGGGGCACCTGAAGGCATCACGTCGGTTTTCCCGGAAAACATTTTTCGGGAGAAAAAAAAAAACCCGAATAAGAGAAAATAAGAGAAGTTGAGAAACGTGTTTCCAGGAAATAGACGGAGAACAAAATGATCCAGAGCAGCAACATCTGGAGCATCTGGAGCAGAAAACAGACTTTGACATCAGCACACTCTGTTTTTATACAGGGAAAACAAAAGTATTAGCATAAACTATATAAATGAATAAACTCACTGTGTACTGAAAGTACTAAAAGTAAAAGTCAAACAAATACTCTTTTACAAGCTTTCAAAGTTTTACTATTAGACAGAGACGGTACACATTACGAGCATTTCTCCATAATATAAGTCATAAGTTTATTTCTTATAACTTGTTTTTGCTGCTGTAACAATACAATACAATACAAATATTCTATTCTGTTCTACAGCATAAATACTGCAATATTTATTTTTAGAAATACTTTTTAGAATATTTTTCCTCTGAAAACCTTAATCTTTAACAAGGAGTTGAGTTTAATAGAATCATATTGATTTTTTTAACTACAGATAAATGAGTGTTTATTATTATTATTATTATTATTATTATTGTTTGATAAAAGTGCTGTTGTATTTATTTTTGTGTGTGAATTTTTCTATAATTTTAGTTTTTTTAAAAAAAAAAAAACTTTTTAGAATATTTTTTCTCTTTGAGTGAAATCCTCTGGTTTAATCTTTAATAGAATCATATTGATTTTTTTAACTACAGATAAATGAGTGTTTATTATTATTATTATTATTATTATTGTTTGATAAAAGTGCTGTTGTATTTATTTTTGTGTGTGAATTTTTCTATAATTTTAGTTTTTTTTTAAAAAAAAAACAAAACTTTTTAGAATATTTTTTCTCTTTGAGTGAAATCCTCTGGTTTAATCTTTAATAGAATCATATTGATTTTTTTAACTACAGATAAATGAGTGTTTATTATTATTATTATTATTATTATTATTATTGTTTGATAAAAGTGCTGTTGTATTTATTTTTGTGTGTGAATTTTTCTATAATTTTAGTTTTTCTTTTTTTTTTTTTAAAACAAAAACTTTTTAGAATATTTTTTCTCTTTGAGTGAAATCCTCTGGTTTAATCTTTAATAGAATCATATTGATTTTTTTACTAACTGTAGATAAATGTTGTGGAGTTTAAAGTACAGTGTTTCCTCTGAATGAAGTAGAGACACTCATATAGTTAAGTAATAAATGTATATTTAGGTCATAATAAGTGGAAGTAGTGATGTGTGACTCTTATATATGTCTGTCTCTTTAAAGGCTGGGACATGTGAGGAAGGACTGGGAGGAGTTTCAAGTCATACTGGTCCCAGCTGCTCCTCCACACTGGATCACAACAACCAGGCTGCAGGCAGAGAAGAACGGAGCCACGCTCAGGTCCTGATCCTGATCTTGAGCCTGGTCCTGGTCCTGGTCCTGGTCCAGATGGATCTGCATCATGCCGTCTTGTTTGTGATGGTGATTCAGGGGATCTGAGAGACTGAAGCTGTTTGAACAGAGCAGAGGTGAGAACAAACTTTGATGGTGGAAAAATACTGAAGTACAAGAAAAACTTAAAATGAGCTGCAGAGTCAAAGCTTCCTGTCAGATATAGCACTAAAAGCAAAAGTAAAACTTTAAAAGCTGGATTTTTACTTGTAAATGAGTTTTTATGACAAACTGGTGTCTGATGGACTAACTGGGGTTTGATAGTCTAACTGGTGTCTGATGGACTAACTGGTGTCTGATGGTCTAACTGGGGTTTGATAGTCTAACTGGGGTTTGATGGTCTAACTGGTGTCTGATGGACTAACTGGGGTTCGATGGTCTTACTGGTGTCTGATGGTCTAACTGGGGTTTGATAGTCTAACTGGTGTCTGATGGTCTAACTGGTGTCTGATGGACTAACTGGGGTTTGATAGTCTAACTGGTGTCTGATGGTCTAACTGGTGTCTGATGGACTAACTGGTGTCTGATGGACTAACTGGGGTTTGATAGTCTAACTGGTGTCTGATGGACTAACTGGTGTCTGATGGTCTAACTGGTGTCTGATGGTCTAACTGGTGTCTGATGGTCCAACTGGTGTCTGATGGACTAACTGGGGTTCGATGGTCTTACTGGTGTTCTACTAGTGTCTCAAGGTGGTCTTACTGGTGTCTTACTGGTGTTTCCAGATGGTCTTACTGGTGTCCTACTAGTGTTTCCAGATGGTCTTACTGGTGTCTTACTGGTGTCTCCGGATGGTCTTACTGGTGTCCTACTGGTGTCTCCAGGTGGTCTTACTGGTGTCCTACTGGTGTCTCCAGGTGGTCTTACTGGTGTCCTACTGGTGTCTCCAGGTGGTCTTACTGGTGTCTTATTGGTGTCTCCAGGTGGTCTTACTGGTGTCCTACTGGTGTCTCCAGGTGGTCTTACTGGTGTCCTACTGGTGTCTCCAGATGGTCTTACTGGTGTCTTACTGGTGTTTCCAGATGGTCTTACTGGTGTCTTATTGGTGTCTCCGGATGGTCTTACTGGTGTCCTACTGGTGTCTCCAGGTGGTCTTACTGGTGTCCTACTGGTGTCTCCAGGTGGTCTTACTGGTGTCCTACTGGTGTCTCCAGGTGGTCTTACTGGTGTCTTATTGGTGTCTCCAGGTGGTCTTACTGGTGTCCTACTGGTGTCTCCAGGTGGTCTTACTGGTGTCCTACTGGTGTCTCCAGATGGTCTTACTGGTGTCCTACTGGTGTCTCCAGATGGTCTTACTGGTGTCTTATTGGTGTCTCCAGATGGTCTTACTGGTGTCCTACTGGTGTCTCCAGATGGTCTTACTGGTGTCTTATTGGTGTCTCCAGATGGTCTTACTGGTGTCCTACTGGTGTCTCCAGATGGTCTTACTGGTGTCCTACTGGTGTCTCCAGATGGTCTTACTGGTGTCTTATTGGTGTCTCCAGGTGGTCTTACTGGTGTCCTACTAGTGTCTCCAGCTGATCATCATGTCCCTGTGGATGGTCCTTCCTGTCAGCCTGCCGGTCTTCACCATAACTGGGATCTGGGTCGTGTGAGTACTTCACAGTAAATGAACTTCTTGTACTTCTTCTTCGCAGTACTTTATACTATATGTATCTCAGTTTGTGTTCAGACCAGAGGCGACCTGTTCTTCCCTCCACAACCTCGACTCACTACATCCACAAAAACAAATGAATATCAGTTTAAGTGTACGCCGCCAAACTCCACTGACAAAAACTGTGATTTTACCTCTCAGAACGCATTAGTTGCTGTTCCACGTCTGCCTTCATTGTTGGTTTGTTTGTGTTATTGTGCAACTTTGGTGAATCCCACCAAATCCTTGAAGACACTGAATTTGCTCAAAAACAAACACAAACTACCTGATGAAGGCAGAGGTAGACTAATCACTAATGTGTTCTGAGTGGCAAAATTACAGTTTTTGTCAATGGAGTCTGGTAGATATGAACAGAGCCTTAGTTCACATCAGAAAAAGCCATCAGACAGCGAAGTAAAGTGTTGAAAATAGAGAATAAATATAGTGCACAGTTAAACTGATGTTGATTTGTTTTGACCAAAGAAATTCTCAGTGGACTAACATTTAAAAAAATCATAACTGTAAATCTTGTGTTTAGCAGAGATGTGCTTAGAAATATGACTTTTCTCCCAAATTTATGGAGCTGCATTACTAGTTTTACTATTATTTTTTTAATAATTTTTAATAATAATAATAATAATAATTAGATGAAATACAGGCAGGTAAATGACTCTGTACATTAAAACCTTCCTGCTGCAGATTTCGGATGAGTGAGAAGTTTATTCTTTGTTTCTCTGTGTGTTTGTTCTTCTTCTTTTCCCTCCTCGGTGTGATTGGATTCATCACAGTCTCCTTTTGTTGGAAACCTTTCACACCTTCTCAAAGTGGCCCTGAGAAGTTTTTCACGCCGGGTCACTGAAGCTTTTCCCCTGTCGGCGTTGAGTCTTTAAAACCCTGTTTGCTTTGTCTTTCAGACGCGTCGACACCCGTCTGCCTCTGAGAAAGTAAAAATAGTTCTTCACATTTAAACCAAACAGAGGTGCACCACAGTCCAGCAGCAGATCAATGCTCCTGAGCTGATCAGACTTAAGTTTCTACAGTAACATTCGTAGCAGTTCTGAGTTCCAGTCATTCAATCCTTTTTATTTGGATATGTTTAAGCCTCAGATAACATCCTGTTGACTCGTGGCTGCACTTAAAAGACAAATCAAAGGCAACAATTTGCTCAAAACTGCGACTTTTTCCTCTGAATTTTTGCATTCACTTGTCAATCTGTCATTTTCACGTTGCTAATGTTCCCTACTTAGCACTAAAAGTGCAGCTGCAGCTGGCGGGAATGTCATGAAGCAAAATACTGGACAAACAGAAATGTTTGACCAGAACCAGAGGATCATGAATACCTGCACAGTCGTTGAGATATTTCAGTCCGACCTCTGAACTAAAATGTGTGTATTGATGCATCTAATTGGATTTTCTCAGGTTTGCAGGCAGACTGTGTGTTTGTGGAGGTGCTCGTTGTTTGGCGGAAACATTGAAATCATCTAAATGCGTCAGAGTTGAGGTTAAAATACAACCAGCAGCGTCTGCGAACATGAATGACGAACACGACCTCAGTCTGAAAGCAGCAGTTCAAGAGAGTTTGTTGAGTCTTAACCTGACGACATGTGACAGGCTGTAAAGTGTCATTTATTTTTCAGTTTGAGAGCAGAAGCTGTGGTATGAAAGATCAGATCACAGTCATTGATTTCATGTTTTCCTGTTCGCTTCTTTGATTCTCCTCTGTTTTATCTTACAGATATGCCATGTCCCTGTACAACCAGCATGTCTGCCCTGTGCACAACTGGTATAGCAACAACACACACTGTAACACACACTGTGACACACACTGTAACACACAGTAACACACACTGTAACACACACTGTAACACACTATAACACACACTGTGACACACACTGTGACACACAGTAACACACACTGTAACACACTATAACACACTATAACACACACTGTGACACACACTGTAACACACTGTAACACACACTGTAACACACTATAACACACAGTAACACACACTGTAACACACACTGTAACACACTATAACACACAGTAACACACACTGTAACACACTGTAACACACAGTAACACACACTGTAACACACTATAACACACAGTAACACACACTGTAACACACACTGTAACACACTATAACACACAGTAACACACACTGTAACACACTGTAACACAGACTGTAACACACAGTAACACACACTGTAACACACACAGTAACACACTGTAACACACTGTAACACACACTGTAACACACACTGTAACACAGACTGTAACACAGACTGTAACACACATAGTAACACACGGTAACACACTGTAACACAGACTGTAACACACAGTAACACACACTGTAACACACACAGTAACACACTGTAACACACTGTAACACACACTGTAACACAGACTGTAACACAGACTGTAACACACACAGTAACACACTGTAACACACACTGTAACACACAGTAACACACACTGTAACACAGACTGTAACACACTGTAACACACACTGTAATACACACTGTAACACACACTGTAACACACACCGTAACACACGCTGTAACACACTGTAACACACACTGTAATACACACTGTAACACACGCTGTAACACACTGTAACACACACTGTAACACACATAGTGACACACATAGTAACACACTGTAACACACACACTGTAACACACTGTGACACACAGTGACACACAGTAACACACGCTAACACACTGTAATACAGACTGTAACACACAGTAACACACTGTAACACACTGTAACACACACACACTAACACACTGTGACACACAGTGACACACAGTAACACACACAGTAACACACGGTAACACACTGTAACACACACACACTAACACACTGTGACACACAGTGACACACAGTAACACACACAGTAACACACGGTAACACACTGTAACACACACACACTAACACACTGTGACACACAGTGACACACAGTAACACACACAGTAACACATGGTAACACACTGTAACACACTGTAACACAGACTGTAACACACTGTAACACACACAGTAACACACACAGTAACACACTGTAACACACAGTAACACACAATAACACACAGTGACACACTGTAACACACAGCTTCATGATGTCACTGCTGTCGATGATGCTCTCACTATCAAAATCACCCCCCAAAAAATAAAATAAAAAGCCTTTATTGTCATTATATGACAGTGCATACAGTGAAATAAGGAGTGAAATTAGGAGTTAAGCTTAAAAAAATAAAATGGAAAAGACATAATTCAGACAATAATTCGCTGGTTTGATATAGCGCTTTTTCATGAAAACTCAAAGATGTTTTACAAGGAAAAACACATAAGACAGACAAAAAAGTTAAATGCTTAGAGAGATAAGTACTTTAAGTTTGGCTTTCACTTTAACAGTGTAGTAGGCCCCTACTGACCCATATTTATGGTGCTCATAGTAGTTAATGGCCTGATAACAGTCACTGGTGAGCACGCACCGATCAGATATCACAATATCACATCATTTATTTATTTATTGATCAGGCAGTGGTGAGGAGACCAAAAACAGAGCTAAAAATAGAGAGATGATTGAGTGAATAAAGTAAATAAAGATTTCATTAATATGGCTCCAACAAAACAACCGAATACATCTGGTCTTTCTTTTTTTTGGTCGTCAAACATCAAAACAGCTGATATATGGCTATATGGTGAAGACTGTTTCTGTTGTCAGATCAAACATAAAAATTTGATTTACGTCCTTGTTTTCCGAAAAAATCTAAACAGAAAGGCGACGTTTTATGTTCTGAAAGACACCAGCTCAGCATGGACAGAGGAACTGGACCAAAAGTACTTTCTGAAGTAGTAAAGGACGTATTTTCACTTCCTGTTAACGTCCCTCAGGTTGTTCATGCTGGGCAAACATCAACGTAATTTAGTGGTAATTTAAAGGCAGCGAGGTGTGAGGGGTGGAAAGAGAGAAGGAGAGAAGGAGGGAAGGAGGGAGGGTTCAGATGAAGTGAGCTTATCTTTTAAAAGTTCTTTCCCAGCTGGTACAGAAAACCCAGAAATACATTAATAACAGTCCCAGTCAAAACACGTCCAGATGTTTTCATTATTATTAAAAATACAGATTATTAAAAGATAAAAATGACAGCTGTGCTATGGCTCTCATGTTACGATGATAATTTGTTGATGGTATAAACATATTTGAGAGTATTTGGTTTTTAAAATAAAAGTTTACATATAGATTATAGAAAATAATCTTCTACTCCACCACATCTCACAGGGAAATACTTTGAACATAAAGTCATAAAAAGGAGCTCCACCTTGAGTGAAGACACGTTAATACGTCAATAATTTTTAAACCAGTAATATAAATATATCTTATTCTTAAATGACCCATTCTACAGAATTCTGTAATTTCCTTTAAGTTTATTTTGACGCTAATATTTTTGTACTTTTTGCATTCTTGATAATAATAATTTAAAATAAAGAAAATCTTGCCTTCAAACATGCTAAACACAGGCCTACAGTTAAATAGATAAGAGTTTATACTGTTATGCAAATGATTTTCACACATTAACTAAACCAAAAAAGTATTTCGAAGTGAAAGGTCCCTTAGATAAGACGTTTAAATGACCTTTCACTGAAATACTTTGGGTTAATTCTCGACAGTTTGCGTGGATCCTCAGACTCATTTAGCCCTGAATGTGGACGTCGATGCTCAAACATTAACAGAGTTTTAACTCGTTTGCTCACTTTAGATTCATTAATGCGTCACTGAGGCATTAAATCAAAACACTGAAAAAAGATTCGGTTTTCACCTTTGAACTCTGAGATGAGTTTCCATGATTTTCTTTTAAACGTCTCTGTGTGTTTTCAGGCTTTATAACGAGTCGTGTGACGAGCAGCTTCCTGTCCAGAGAGGTCCGGTTCTGTGCTGCACGCTGGACAACGTCCCGCTCATCAGGTCTGCTGCTCTTATTGTGAAAGTCCTCTTATGTAACCCTGCTTCCTGAACCAACCATGTTGAATCGTGTGGTTTCCAACAATAATAACAAAAACACTCTCAGTCTGGAATCTGCGGTTTCCACCAGTTTCTTTTTTTACACTCAATATTTATATATATATAAATATATATATATAAAAATCTACTCTGTTTTTTTTGTTTTAACTCTGAACCCAAATAGTCTGCTGCACTCTTTGTGCACAATAAACCCTGAGATTAATATATTGGATTAAGAGACCAGAGAAGATTTAAATACGCAGACAATCGTTTCACTCTGTTGTTCATATGAAAAGTGACAGAAAAAAACTTTAATAAAAGATCTGATCTGATCTGGTCTGATCTGATCTGATCTGATCTGATCTGGTCTGATCTGATCTGATCTGGTCTGATCTGATCTGGTCTGATCTGATCTGGTCTGATCTGGTCTGATCTGATCTGATCCGATCCGATCCGATCCGATCTGGTCTGATCTGATCTGGTCTGATCTGGTCTGATCTGATCCGATCCGATCCGATCTGATCCGATCTGGTCTGGTCTGATCTGGTCTGATCTGATCTGGTCTGATCTGGTCTGATCTGATCTGGTCTGATCTGGTCTCTGTTTATGTTGCAGTAAATGTGGAACTCTGCCTCCTGAAAGCTGCTTTTTCAGCCTGATCTGCAGCACCGGATCCTTCATGGGTGAGTGTGAACGCATCGGTTTGTCCCTTGAACGCAGCAGTTTGTGTCCCTTGAATGCAGCAGTTTTTGTCCCTTGAACGCAGCAGTTTTTGTCCCTTGAACGCAGCAGTTTGTCCCTTGAACGCAGCAGTTTTTGTCCCTTGAACGCAGCAGTTTGTGTCCCTTGAACGCAGCAGTTTTTGTCCCTTGAACATAGCAGTTTGTGGACCTTGAACGCAGCAGTTTGTGTCCCTTGAACGCAGCAGTTTTTGTCCCTTGAACATAGCAGTTTTTGTCCCTTGAACGCAGCAGTTTTTGTCCCTTGAACGCAGCAGTTTTTGTCCCTTGAACGCAGCAGTTTTTGTCCCTTGAACGCAGCAATTTTTGTCCCTTGAACATAGCAGTTTGTGGACCTTGAACGCAGCAGTTTGTGTCCCTTGAACGCAGCAGTTTTTGTCCCTTGAACATAGCAGTTTGTGGACCTTGAATGCAGCAGTTTGTGTCCCTTGAACGCAGCAGTTTGTGTCCCTTGAACGCAGTGGTTTTTGTCCCTTGAACGCAGCAGTTTGTGTCCCTTGAACATAGCAGTTTGTGGACCTTGAATGCAGCAGTTTGTGTCCCTTGAACGCAGCAGTTTTTGTCCCTTGAACATAGCAGTTTGTGGACCTTGAATGCAGCAGTTTGTGTCCCTTGAACGCAGCAGTTTTTGTCCCTTGAACATAGCAGTTTGTGGACCTTGAATGCAGCAGTTTGTGTCCCTTGAACGCAGCAGTTTATGTCCCTTGAACGCAGCGGTTTTTGTCCCTTGAACGCAGCAGTTTGTGTCCCTTGAACGCAGCAGTTTGTGTCCCTTGAACGCAGCAGTTTTTGTCCCTTGAACATAGCAGTTTTTGTCCCTTGAACGCAGCAGCTTGTGTCCCTTGAACGCAGCAGTTTTTGTCCTTTGAACGCAGCAGTTTTTGTCCCTTGAACGCAGCACTTTTTGTCCCTTGAACGCAGCAGTTTGTGTCCCTTGAACGTTTCCAGTTTTTTACCCAACATGCTCTTGGGACTTGAAGGGGTCTCTGTGCAGCTGTTTTCTCAGCTGTAAACTCTCTGCCCCACCATGAATGATGCGTTCATGTGACCCACGAGCGTTCATCCTCCAACCATGAGACCAAATACTCTATGAGCAGTGTTGGGGTAGTAGATTACACATTACTAGTTACTTTTTTACTTTTTTGATACATTATGATTTATAAGTCATCCATGGTCTAAATACTGCATTTAATTCAATTTGCCTTTAAAAAGTCTTTACATATAAAAATGGATAAGTAATAGTGTGATGTTGCGCGGTGACGTGGCGTTAGAATGGATATGTGCACACAGATTATTTACAGCTGTTTACATCTGGCTGCAAGGTGCAAATGTTGCTTGTTATTCTGCTTGCAGACACAGGAGCAGGAGTCCTGTCTTTACTGGCACCTTGATTCACTGTTAAAAAATGTCATTTGATTATTACATAACACTGTTATTGTGGTGTTTTTTTTTTTTTTTTATCACACTGGTGTGTTTGTTTGAACGGCGTTTGTTTCTCATGTCCTGTTTCAGAGGTTCTGGTGGACGATCACGTAGGCTTATCCCAGCCTCTGAACACAGTGTGATTAAAATACAATAAATGAGATAAAATCAAGACTTAAAGCTCAGTAGGAGCTGGACTTGTTGTCTCACGTCAGCTGTTCGACGTTAATGTTCAGTCCTCTTTGTGTCGTTTATCTCTGGATGAGGTCAGAGACGAGCGCGATGATCCACGTCAAACTCAAGTCCTGCATCTAATGTGGCAGTAAATGGTTAAACCTTGACGTCTTCAGTTACAAGCTTTGTTTTTTCTGAGGAACGCTGGAACGTAACGATGTTTAAAAACCTTGTTAGCTCACACCTCATCACTCGTTCAGTCTGTGACCGGCCAAAATATGCAGCGATCTGTCAAAACCTCGACACGTTTTAATGCCTTAAAGATTAAACAAGAGCCTGAGTGGTGTTATTACCCCACGAGGTCAAAGGTCAAAGGTCAGGTCACATTTGAGATGCAGCTAACACTTATGTCAATTGGAAAAGGGTTAAGGTTAGAACGTCAGGTAGATGTTGAATTAATCAGCAACTTGAAATTTGAGTGTTTTTTTAAAGAAAGATAAGTGTAAATTCTCTGATTGCAGAATATTTCATAACTGAATATTTCCTGGTTTCTTCCTTCTGTGACCGTAAACTGAACGTCTTTGAGACATCTGAAGACAACATGTTGGGCTTTTTAATAATTTTATGACATTCTACAAACGAATCAATTAACGAAGAAAATGATAATAATAAGGGTTGTTGATATGACGTCTTAAGTGAACAGAGATGTTAAAAGTTGTTTGTTTTTTTGCACCAGAGCAGAAAGAGGAAAACCTTTTTTTCCTGGAAGAAAGCATGTTGTGTCTGCCAAACTCTCTGATGAAATACCTCTTTTTATTTCCTCTCTCAGTGATGCTGATCGCTCTGCTGCGCTACGCTCACGTCATCGAGAAACACCAGAACTGCATCCTGAACACCGCCGGCCTCTCCACCGCCTGGATCTGCGCCGCCGGCCTCATCATGGTGGGCAACTTCCAGGTAATCCACAGTGAATAATAATAAGGTTTTATGAAATATCTAGTTTAAATAAAAAAACAGGCTCTATTAAATAAGGTGTGCCGCTTTATTCTCTGTGAAAGAACGTCTTTTCTTCTGTTATTATGGCCTCTCTGCTTAGATAAGACATCCCATGATTTGTAGGTCAGCGCCATGGCAACTGAAAGCAGGGGATCTCTAGGTGACATAAACAGTGTGGAGGTGACGCTCTCTTTTATGAACACACAGGTGGTTGAGGTCAGGTGGTCCCAAGGATCGTTGTGGGGGTTCTAGGAGTCCCTGACAGCATCCCAGGGGCCCTAGGGGTGGTTCCCAGAGTCACTGAGGGGTTTCAGGAGTATTTTAGGGATACATAGGGGTCTTTGAGGGGTTCCAGGGGTCCTTGAGAGGATTTTTAGGGGTTCCAAGGCTCCCTTAGTGTTTAGTGTTTCTGGTCCCTGATATTCAGGTCAGAGTGAGTCATCTTCATTGAGTGGACAGAAGCGTCTCTGAGCCTCAAACCAGTGATTTTCACATATTTCTTCACATGTTCTGCTGCTGCTTTTCAACACTTGCAGCCTCTCTGATGTCGTCTCTCTGTAGACCGTCCAAGCGAAGCTCGTTTGATGTCCTGCTGTTTGTTCTGCCTGGAAACCGTCCGCCGGGCCTCTCTGTGGTGGACGTGGTCTTAAAAACAAGCTGTGTGTCTGCGTTCCCGTGATAACGTCCAGTGTTTGTTTGGGAAGGACGGCCGCTCAGAGTGCCGGTCACCTTTTGTGCCGACCTGTAGCTGCAGGTTTCCAATGGCAGCTTTACAGTAGAGAAGCAGGCCGAGTTCCAACACGTATGAGACTGAAATAACAGGAAGGCCGTCGCCTCAGGGCCTCGGTGTGTCATCATGTGGGTTTCTTTTGGTCAGTTTAAACACTGGAGACTTTAGTGATTACAGCTCTGTAATTAATAGTTTTGTGCTTTTTATTCCACTGCTTTTCAGTCTGGAGGGACTTCATTCAGAGCAAACACACATCTATGACATGATCAAGTCAGAATAGTCAGTTAGTCTGGATTATGAGATATGATGTGACGTAGACTGGGTCCTAAATTGTACTAATTAATGACAGTAGAGATTATTTAAAGGTCCCATACTTTAAATGAGATTTTAACATCTTATATCATCAAGTAAGTTTATAAATGCTGTGAAATTATCAAAATTCTTCATCCAGATCCACAAACTGAAACAAGCTGTCCATCTGTGACGTCACTAATCTACAACATTTAGTTTTCAAACGGCCTAAATGTCCCAGTTTACTTCCTGTTGCAGTGTGACATCAACTGACAGGAAGTAAACATGGACCCACGCTGTTGCCTAGCAACGCAATTCTGTTGACACGCTCTAAAAGAGATGGTGACTTCAGATGTATTCATCTTTTTTTTAACATTAAAGCAGGTAAACATGTTCCTGTAATGTGATTGGCTGAGGAGTCGTTAGAGTGAACGCCTGTAGTCAGCTGATGGAGCTCAGTCACCTCTAATCAAAGGCTCCTTTAAGTTAAGCTGTGAATGCAGAGCTTGTTCTTTACTTAAAGGGCACATTTATGATGCTCTTTAGCACCTGGAACGCAGTGATGTCACGAAGTAACAGACTAGCCTGTTAGCCGCTAGCATCCGTCTGATTAGCTGCACTAGCATTAGCTTAGCATGTAGCTGGTATTTTCACTTTAATTTTACAAGTTTTTTTTATAAGTTTTTTTTTAATAAGTTGCAAATTATTGATGTCTCCATGGAGTTTTTCAAAATAAAACCAACCATCAGAAGCATGCATTTTGCAAATAAAAGCTTTATTTTAAACCTGCAGTAACTGAAACTTTTCGACAACACAAGAAGCAGCAGGATGCTTCATGTGTTTGAGTCCAGTTTATGCGTCCTGTAGCTGCTAAATGCTAACTGACAGCGAACCAGAACAGCTGGTTTGGTCCTGAGGTCTGAAGCAGGGAGCTGGATGTTTCCTCCTCCAGAGCAGAGATAAAGGAGGTGAGCGGCTCCAGATCCCTCCAGTTCTGTCTGCACAAGTCTGCGCCTTGAATTACATCAAACTCTGCACAGTTCATCCTCAGGGTCCGCAGTCCAGCTCAGTTCAGTCCTGGTTCAGGGTGGTCCTCCTCCTCCTCTCTGATTGGCTGCAGAGGTCCTCCTCCCTGCTCAGTCTTAGATGAACCTTCAGAGTAAACCTTGAAGTATAAATCTGCTGAGACGTAAACAGTGTTGCCATTGAATTCAGTAGAGCTGCAGAAAGGAGAAGCTGTTGTTACATATGAACTAAATAAGATTTATGGCCTCATTAAGCAGGAATTTCTGCACTTTTTACCCTCCTTTTCATTCTTTTAATGCTGTGGGACTGTCCTCTAACATCCCTGTAGGTGATGGGTATGTTTGTTGTCAATTTTAATGATTTTTGACAGAAAGTAGTGAAAAATTATCATCATAATTTCCAAGAATTCAGGCGTCAAATTGCTTTAAATGTTTAAAAACATTCACCGTAAAGTCAGCTGGAGTCAGTCCTCACAGCTGGAAACAGAAACGTTTTTTCCACAATAAATGATAAATTTCTGCTCAAGTTTGAACTAAGAGCCACGTTTTGCTTCCTGCTTTTATAGTTTCAGTTTGATTTACTCACTTAAATCTCAGTCCAACAGTCCAACTGTCAAAAGACAAAAAGAGGAGGAAAAAAACAATAAAACTTCTGATAGAAGATTAACCTGCAGCCTGAGAGAGAAACTGCAGGAAATATTCTGGAGATCTGCAGATTTTTAATTCATCTTTTAATTTTTGATCTCAATATCCACACTTATTTATTTTTTATTTTTTTCACACTGATTTTCACTAGTCTGTTATCATGGCTAAAATTATTCACAAATTAAATTAAATTAATTTTTTTTGGTAAATTAGTTGTATTAAAAACACATCGTAGGAATGTGAAGAGAGAGTCTGTCACTACAACTGTAAAAACTGTAAAATTATTTAAGAAGTGCTAAACGCAGTATTATTAACTTGATGTCTTGATGTTTTAGTTGTTGTCAGTAATTTTAATGACTTTTCTGAAGCAAATCCTTCAGATGAAAAACGTCACATTATGTCAACTTACATGATCCAGGTCATCATTTTAAGCAGAATATTTATTTCCACACCAGCAGCTGTTATTTCTCTTCTTTAACTTGAGCGTCATCATGAGCGTGTGCACACAGGAAGTGTTTCAAAGTTAGAAACGCAGTGAAGATGCTCTTCCTGACGTCTTCTTTCTTTTTTCCTCTGTCTGGTGCAGATCGTCCTGCCCTCCTTCTCTTTGGATAATCACTGTTAACAATATCAGCCTCAGAGCTGCTGTCAGGTCACCATGACCTGTGTGTGTGTGTGTGTGTGTGTGTGTGTGTGTGTGTGTGTCCTTTGTTTTTTTTTTTAATCTTTTATCAGTTTTGTTCCCAGAGAAAAACCACAAGACATGACGCTCCCAGGGTTAACTTTTCACATGTGTTGTTGTCAGTGAAGATGATTTTATTATTATTATTATTGTTATTGTTAAAGTTAGTGTTAGGATAGACTTTTTATCAGAAAAAATGAGGCAAACAAGAAATAAGTAAGAAAGTAAAACAGACAGGAAGTTGATGAGTAACAATAGTAAGGGACAGGAACCATAATTACTTGTTATATTATATTACATATTTATTTATTATGAATATTTAATTTTATTTTTGTCATTTTTAATTATTATTTATTATTATTCAATGGTCTCATTTTTATTTTTATATTTATTGACTTATTTTTATTTGTTATTTGATTATTTAGATTTTTTTCTTATTATTCATTGTAAAATTTATTGAAATTTATTTTACCATTTATTATTATAACTTACATATTCTAGTTTTTAAGTTATTCTATTAAGTTTTGTTCTTTGCATCCCTTATTTATTTAAAATGGGTTGTTGTAATGTTTCTTAAGGAAACAATAAAAAGCACAATAATTCAATAAAACAATCAGTTATGTACAGTGATGCCTATTAATGTTGTTATATTTCATATTAGTTTATGAAGTAATTATGATCTGCCTATATTCGTGATAATTTGCCTTAAATTACCACCACTACTGTTGTCTTCCTGAAGTTAGATGTGACTTTAAGTGTTTTTATTTCTCAGGTGGATTTTGCCAAAGTGCTCCACTACGTCGGTGCCGGCGTGGCGTTTCCCTCCAGCATGCTGTTCGTATGTCTCCAGGCGGCGCTGACCTACCGGCTAGCTAAAACCCAGGACGAGTACCGGATCGGCCACCTCCGGGTCGGCATGGCCCTGCTGGCGCTGATCGCCCTGGTGCTCAGTATCCTCACTATTTCATCAAGCGCTTAAATGTTCATGTTTCTTCTTAGTATTTCTTCAGAATATTCAGAGATACAGACAATTAGTTTTCTGGACATTTATGCCAACAGTGTGTTGTGGTTTTTGTTCACGATCTTGTCCTGTTCAGGGGTTTTGGGGTTAATTGAGTTACGTGGCCCCCTTTACATCCTGAATCCAGATTATATACATCATCAAACATCAAAAACGAGACAAAAGGTGTCTTCAGATACCACATGGAGACCATGAGATCGAGACACAGAGAGATTCACTTGGTCCTTAACCTTAAACTCACAGGTGGAGTTTTCTTCTGCCAGGAGAGCTTCGCCCTGCAGCACGCCTCCGCCATCTTTGAGTGGATCTACTGCATGCTCATCATGCTCTTCTACGGCACGTTTGCCTTTGAGTTCGGGGACATGTCAGGGGACACGCTGATGGTCCTGGCCAGAGGAGGAGGTGGGGGGGTGCAGAGCTTCTCCACCTCAGGACTCAAGCTGGACGCCTCCAGCCGTCACCAGGTGGAGAGCTTATCGATGCTGTGAGCAGAGCTGGAAACGAGCCTCCACAGCCTTCAAGCTACATCCTGCACATTCTCACACTCACTGTTGCCATGGATGCATTACTGGACGGGTCTACTGGGTACTGGACCAGGGGCCCAAAGGGTCAGGGGCCCCATGGGGCCTCAACTGAAGCATGAAAAAGAAACTCAAAGAGACTAATAAGAGACACAAAACAACTACGAAGAGACGCTGAACAAAGAGACATGATGATCTGTTGAGGGGTGAAACAAAACAATGAGACAATTATTCCAAAGATAAAAATGATACAACTAGTAAAGCAAACTGTTAAGACACAAAAGAGACTAAAGACACACAAAACGACTACAAAGAGACACAAAACTATCAGAAAAATACATAAAAGTATGAGAAAGACACACAAAATGAACAAAAGGCTTCACAGAGACAGGGGCGTGTCTAGGGGGTGGCCTGAAATCTGATTGGCTACTTCAGGTGCCACCCTGAATAATGAGCTATCTGACCGTCAGAAGTGACTTTGTTTATGAAACAAACTAAATGATTTATAAAGTCAACCTTTTTAAGTTTTTTATTTATGAATTTAGTTTGATTTTATATTTTTGCATTGTCTTTATTTTGGCACCTTTTATTAAAAAAAAAAAGAAGGCTTTATATTACACTTTTATTGTCCCATTCAGTTTTATTTGTATTTTAATTTATATTAACATTTAAAATTGTAATTTCGGTAGTCAAATAAATCATAAAAGACTGATCCTGCTGGCCACCCCTGTTTAAAAAGTCTGGACACGCCACTGCACAGAGACACAACATGACTGTGAAGAGACCAAAAAAATTATTAAAGACAGAAAAAAGAAATGAGGGGACCACAACACTATTACAAGGAGACACATAAAATGAACAAAGAGACCTAAAGAAACGACTATGAAGACACATAAATGACCAAAAACAGACACAAAACCAGAAAGAGATGTGTAATGCCATATGTTATAACAGCATGATAAGTGCCTTTCTGAACACTGAGACACAAACAGCATCCTCTGGTTGTTTTAATTTCTTTTATCAGACGTTCTTTCATTACTCAGGAAGTCTTGTTCTTCACCAGCAGACAAACTAAAGTCACTACAGGATCTGATCCAGCTGTTTTATGAACATCTGTCCTCATGTCCAGCAGGTTTCAGGCTCTGCTGTATATTTTTTTTATTGTATATCAACTCAACGACAGTCTGAATGGGACCAAACTGTTTGTATCGCTGTGCTGTATTTTCTCACATATAGAAATATTTTTACAAGAAAGCTCAATAATGTAAACTGAGACCAAGAGAATTAAAGATAATATAGGAAAAAACGATGATTTCTTTCTTGTCATTCATCAATCAAATGCCTTTTGATTTTTTTTATTCCTTGTTGCATATTTCCCAGGATTGATGACACAAGGTGTTTATTTCTGAGATTTATTATTTTTTTATATGAAATTTCCTCCTGAAACTCTAAAAACCAGTCTGACTCTCTCGATATAACGAAAAAAAGTCCACATGTACGACAATTTTGCCGTTCCCTGAATGTGTGGTTGCGAGAAGTTTGCCCCAATGACCCCTGAAGGCATCTGTTACCATGTGACCGTTTCCAACCAATCATAATTGGTGTTTGACCACAGAACAACGAGCCTGATTGGCTGTCTCTAAAACAGTAAACCTGCCGAGTCATTCCCTACCGGTAGGTGGCTTCACGGCCCCATGATCTGGTTTATTAAGTCTCACCTGTCATTTGTTTATGTCGGGCTATATTTGGCACAACAGCTTGTTATTTTGGTTATGAAAGGTGTACGATAATTGTCTTTTTCCTACATGGAAGCTAGCTTCCACGGAAGACCAACGGCTGGACATGATGCGGAAGGAGACAGGTAGGTTACCAGTGTAGCAGCCCCACACTATATCTATTCGGCTGACTTAAATTTATAGATATTCAACCATTCATCCATTGCAGTAATTTTAGCTAACAAATTCGCCTCATTGTGGTGCTAAGAAGGTGACGCACTGAAGCACTAGTTTACGTTACAGTCCGCGTAGTCAGCGCATTAATTTAAAACGGTGAGTTGGAACTATTTCCTGGGTGTCGATTAGCCAATCAGAAGCGAGTATTCGCTTTATACTCATTGTGTACTTCCGGGTTCAGTCAGATAAGCAGAGCGAATCATCAGGAGAGAATAATAATGTCCATTTTAATTTTTAGAGCCGTGTTTTTTTTTTTAAACACTGCCCAGAACAGTCAGCGGTTCATCTCAAATACATTCACAGACAGTATTGTGGAAGTTATCATCATGGTGGGGCAATAATATCTGCTTGTCTGTACAGTATATTACTGACCTACACTACAGGGTAATATGGTTACATTGTACCACAGGAAAGTATTTTTGCTATCATGTGGTGTAAATTCTGTATGATAAAAGCTATGATCAGAGGCTGTAGCCTGACAGTGTAAATCCTGCATACACTACCAGTGCTTCCAACTGCTTTTAAAAGTAATGTTAGCAAAAGTTTGCATAAAGTTAGCGTTCTACGGCATTTCAAGTCACATGAAAACCTCCTGATAAACAGTGAGAATACAATTAAACTTAATTTATATATGAGCAGCTGCATCAGGTAAGAAGCCACTGTTGTGTCTGCTCACCTGTCTGCCTGAAGCTGCAGTAGAGAGGGCAGAGCTCCATGTCCAGAGATGTGATCACTCTCTTGGGAACGAACGAGCTGAGAAGCTTAACCTGGAACTGATTGAGGAGGATCTGAAGGAGCATGAGAGTCACAGAGTGACATCAGTCAGGTGAGCTCAACAAACTAACAAAGTGTGTTGTTGCTTTTTGAGTTTTTGTCTGTTTGTGGCTGCGTCGGATGTCAAGTTTATACTGTATTTACATCTCTGTGTTATTGCCTTGCTGATGTTTTATTCCTTTGTTAAAGTGACACGTTATTTACTTAATGTGGCCGAATAATGCTTGTCACATCCTGCTTGTTTAGTTAATTTTATGTAGTTTTAATGTAATGTGTTTGCAGATGCTTTGAGGAAGGTGGCTGTATATTATTAATAGATAATCAATTGTTCAGACAGCCTGCAGCTGCAAATTAACAAATGACTCTTCAAATTGAGACAGCCTGAATGGCTGAACTCAGCTTAATAATAATAATAAACTGCCACAGACTGATGGAAACGTGGCAGCTAATCCATGCCTACGGCCTCTCCGACCACCACCAAAGCATTCATACGCCAGCGATGGCAAGGAGGGTGAAGTGTCTTGCCCAAGGTCACAACGATAGCTGGTCAGGGGGAGCGGGATTCGAACCGCCGATCCTCCGATCATTGGGTGACCTGCTCTTCCACCTGAGCCGCTGCTGCCCGTAATGTCCTGCTTTTATGGAACTTGTTTGCTGAAGTTCATTTAACTTTTTTTTTTTTTTAAGGATTCCTTTCTCCTCTTCCTCTTCTTTAACCCCTTCCATGTTGAAAGGTCCCACTTTTTTCAGAATGTAGACTCGTCTGATTGTCTTGAACTCTTCAGTGTATTTCCAGTTTGACTGTGAAGCTCATCCACGGATTCGTTCATACTTGCCCCTGAAGTCCCTGATGGGGCTGAGAACCACATGAAGCCATTACCTCAGAGATGAACTGATACAGGCTCACTGACTTTACCTCACTGTACTGTACTTAATAACAATTTGAGTTGAGACGTGACATAAGTGTTAACATAAGTATTAACCTTTCCTTCTACTTATAATCCACTATATTTTAGAAGCAAATGTTATATATTTTACTCCTTTACATTAATTTAACTCACAAACTTAAATGAGCATTAAAAATTGGGCTTTTTCATGTATTTTAAACAACAATATTAATAGCTTTACTCAAGTAAACATTCATCTTCTGATTTATTCTCAATTTCAGATTTTATAAAGGACGTCTTTGTTTTGTTTCTGATCCATAGTTACAGATTAAATTCACAAACCACACACCACAGAGTATTCAAAATGATTCTTTTAATATCTCCTCTTTATGTTTGCAGCTCATGAAGCTGATTTAAAATGATTTAAATCAAAGGACGAAATTCATTTGCTGTCAGGTTCCAGCTGTAATTTGCTGATGTGACCACTAGATGTCAGCCTGCTTTATTTTTGGACAGTTTTTAATCACGTGACCTTATTAACTGACGAACTCCAGAGGACATCTCTTTATCGTGTTTTATTATTTAATTGTTCGACCAGAATGGAGATAGTTTACTGTCCAGGAAGTGAGAGGTGAGTTATGAGACACAACAAAACCCCTCTTTCATTTAGTGAATAATTTAGTCACATTTCTACACAGAATAATGTAAATAGAGGAGGATAACGTTGGGTCTGACAGCATCCTCAGATTTTAATATGATCAGCTGTTCTTCGAGGAAGATTTACAGAAATATTCTGTCAGAATATTTCATATAATATCAATTATGAGGGAAGAATTTACATAATTACCAAGTTGCCACTTTGAAAATAATGTAAAATTGTATGACTATAAAGTAAAGAACCAATGAGCAGCAAACTAGAATATTTTTATGCTATTGGAAGACTGGAAATATTCACTTTTAAATAAAATGATAAAACAAATCAAACTGATTAATCTATTACCACAAGGAGATACTAACCAGGAACGTGTCAATTAATTGATTAATTGTTGCAGCTCTGAATAGAGTATGATAGAAATGGGACGACTTCATTGATCCCAACCTGGGAAATTATGTTGATTATGATCTACTCTTGCTCTGTTTAAACATAAATATATATATTTTTAAATATGCAACTGGGTTTGTTATTGGTGCTCTGATATTTTGAGGCGTTCTTACTTTTAAAAAGAAGATGCTTTCAGCCCTGCACTCCATCTGATGTAGTTTATCAGTCCACACTTTCACTTTCAGTCAGTGGTTTTGGTCTTAAAAATATCTAAAACACTTGTTTGTGGCTAAATATTTAAATAAATAAATACAACTCTCATTTCATCTTGAGGGACGGACTTGTGATGATGTTTAAAGAGAGAACCTGATGAATAAATGTGAGTTATTCAACAGTAATCCAGAGGAATTAATACAACCCCTCTGATTTATAGATACACACGTACACTATATATTTCAGATTATTTAATCCAGAGACGCCTGACCTCTTAACGGCATGTGAAGTGTTTTCTACCGTCAGCACTGATCTGAATCTGCTGTAACACTCAGCTCACAAATACTTCAGCCGCTGATTCTGGTTTTCACTCGTTGACCTGTATGGACTTTAAACAGGCAGCTCAAAAACACTTTAAACCACTGTACATAAATAATATATCTCTTCTACCCCTGACCATTGATGCTTATAGATGTTTAAATCCTTTGTTGTGTTGAGGAAGAAAAATCTGGTTTTATTCTCATTTAATTATTAACACGTCCATTATCAAATATTTATTATGGTAAACAGATTATACACCATCAGCAACTTAGATATAATGTGTTTAGTGAGCTTCAGATGTGCTTTCCCCCCTTTTCCAGTTTTTATGCTAAGCTAACTGGTAGCTAGTAGCTGTATCAAAAATATTTATTACTTTTGTTTATAAATGAGTTGTGTCACTCAAACTAGTTGAATAATGAACTGCAGATGTGCTTGTAGGCAGATTGTGCTATGTTTGGGCAAAGCCAGGCTAACGCTTTCTGTTTCCAGTCTTTATGCTAAGCTAAGCTAACTGGATAGCAGCTCTATCAAAAAAAATATATTCATATATTCATATGTCAGTCAGTAGGATCACTCAACTGGTTAAAGAGGTGCTGGTAGGCTTATTGTCCTTTTCTTTGCTCAAAGCCAACCTAGCGATTCCCCCTTGTTTCCAGTCTTTGTGCTAAGCTAACTAGCTGCTAGCTGTAGCTTCATATTCATAATATAGCCATGTGTGATATCGATCTTCTCGTCTGACTCTCAGCAAGAAAGTTAACAGGCTTATTTTCCCCAAGATGTCACAGTATTTCTTCAACATAAAAAACCTGGAAACACTGAAACGTCCTACAGTCAGTGAAGTGGTCCCTGCAGGTAACAGGCTGCTGAGGATTAAACGGGTGAGTTAAAGGAATATTTTCCCACAGTGAACTCCCACCAGGATAAATCCCATCATCCTCGGCTGGTGGCAGCTGTTGTTCTGGGCAGATTTCCAGAAAGAAAAAGAAAGAAGGAACAAAGAGTCTCGTCCTGCCATCACAGCTTCAGCATTCCCAAACATCTGACCGACACGCCGTTTTCGACTTGGTGTAAAAGTTGGCGTCCAGTTTGTTTGATGGCGAGAGGCCAGGAAGAGGAGGACAGTAGGCAGCAGTGTTCAGACCTCCAGACCTGGATCCTTCTGGAAGCACTGATCTGTTCCTGGAGCTGCTGATCAGCCCTGCATGTTTTTTTTAACACTTTTATCAACTTTTTATTAAGTTGTTTCCCCTTCAGATACTTTGAGGTTAACTGTTAATATTAATTAAAATCACCTTGGATGGATCTTTTTGGCATTTTATACAGTTTTTATATATATTACACAATTTACCACAAATTGAACCAGACATGTCTCCTGCCCTCCACCTCTCCTCCTCTAATCCTCCTCCACTCCTTCCTCTCCTCCCCTCTCCTCCTCCTCCTCTAATCCTCCTTCACTCCTTCCTCTCCTCCCCTCTCCTCCTCCTCCTCCTCCTCTAATCCTCCTTCACTCCTTCCTCTCCTCCTCCTCCTCCTCCTCCAGCTCCTCCTCAGCTCCCTCCTCCGTCCTGTCTCAGTACTGCAGGTCTGCTCCTCACTATCCAGATCCTGCTGCCTCCCTCCTCCCTTTCCTCTTCCTCTCCCCTCCTCCCCTCCTCCTCTCCTCCTCCCCTCCTCCTCTTCTCTTCTCCTACCGCCTTCTCTCCTCCTCCCCTCCTCCTCCAGCTCCTCCTCAGCTCCCTCCTCCGTCCTGTCTCAGTACTGCAGGTCTCCTCCTCAGTCTGATCGTCAGACCGCAGCTGAATCCAGATCCTGCTGCCTCCCTCCTCTTCCTCTCTCCTCTTCCTCTCTCTCTGCTCTCAGGTAAGAAACAAACCCCTGGTCCTCCTCTCTTCTTTAGACTCATCTAATGTCCTCCTTTCCTCTCCTTTCCTTTCCTCTCCTCCTCTCATCTCCTCACTCCATCGTGCGTCGTAATTCTCCATCGGCATCCGCCTGAATATGCAGCTCATGTTGCTGCCTGAGGTGGGAGAGGTTGGGCCTTTCTGCACAAATGTGCTCATCAGATAAACCATGTTATCCTCCTGCAGCGGCTTGTTGTGCGCGTTTCTCTCTTATTCCTCTGTTTAATTTAGTCTCCACCCGCGTGCATTAAACACAGAACCGTCCCTCCGCCTCAACTCACCGTGTTTTCCCTGCAAAACAAAAATGTCTCCATCCTCCAGAGCAGGTCCTCCTCTCGGCTCAGACGCGCTCAGATTGTCTTTGCGCGCCGTTAACAAGCCTAATCCTGCAGAATATCTCTAATCTCATTATTAACTGACCCCAGGAGGACAATAAAGCAGGGTTGTGTCTCTAACGTGTTGTCTTCTTCTGCAGCTTCGTGTCTTTGTGTCGTCTGCTCTCATTTTGTGGCTCTGTCTTTTTTGTCGCTCCCGTTATTCTGGATCTTTCTTTGGGCCTAAATGGTTTCTAGCGCTGCAAGACGCGCATTTCACTCCTTTTATTCCGCAGCCCTGCATCCAGAGCGATGCACGGACAGCACAGACCCCCCCCACACTACACCTGGTGTGTTGCATTTACACGCACTGTCATTGCTTCGTGCATAATTGAGGGAACAGATTCTGTTGGGAATCGGGAGCGATGCGGCGCTTCTGTGCGCAAATGCCAAGCCCATTTTTCATCCGATGTGGAGAGCGCGCTCCCGGCAGCCGTGAACCGGGCCGCTTATTTGACACATATGGGCTCCTCTGTAATCCGCCCGGGTCAACGGACAGGATGTGATGGCACAAGGAGGTGCATGGAAAGCCTTTTCACCACCACGGAGACAATAAGGCCCAGTGCGCAGGGATGGCACCTGGTGTGGACCGGAGTGCACACCTCTCTCCACCCTCATGGGAAGAGACAGTTTGTTGAATAGAGGTGGAGGACGCGGGCATGTTGTAGTCTGTAACCACAGCTGGAAGCCATTCCAGTCAACCATGATGATGATGAGGAGGAATGAAAGACACCTCAATTTCATTTTGCTCATGTTTGGATAGATAGGGAGCAGCTTTCTGCAAGTTTCTGCAGCTTTGGAATGAGTTGGTGATGTTTGACATGGAGCCTCCCTCTGAACAGCTGCACAGGGTGTAGTTTAGTACAGTTTACTTAATTTAAAACAGCTGTCACAATCAGAAACAAGTGAGTTTGCACATGATTTGTATGTTGGTGCATGATGTACAAACATATGAACACAGTACAGATATCAACAACAGAACAACATATAATGAAGTGACAGCTCAGAATAAATGCAGGGTACCTCTTCATCAATAACCAATAATGCAGCAACAGATGTGAGAGCTAATGTCATTATTTATTATTTATGTTACACGTTGCTTTTAACACACAGAATTTCCTATAAGCCCCTTAGATGCTTGTGGGCTAAATGTTAGTTCAGACCTGTATTAAATATATACATGTTTTAGGCAGCAGAGATTATTATTACAGATTAAATATGATAAAAAATAATCCCACAGAAGGGGAATTCACAGTGTGAGAGAAGCAAAGACAAAGAGGACAATATACAGAGTGAGGAGAAGAGCAGCAACAGGAAGAAAGCCAATTTAAAAAAAATACAAATTAAATAGTAAGAATATAAAATAAAAATACTAATAAAGTAATATAGAAAATACAAATAAATACCAATTAAGTAATAATCAATACACATTTGGATAAAATATAAAAACAGTGTGTCCTTTAATGCTCCTGTACATAGCACGGATCAAACTATACTGCTACATAAACTACATTGTTGATGAAAAATCAGTCTGTTGCAAAAACTTCCAGTTTTTTCCCTACCTTAAAGGGTGGGTCCATGATTTTTTCACAGGAAATAACAACATCAAACCTGACTGTGAAAAGAATCTGAGCTCTCTTCACAGCCACCAAACTCCATTGAAAAAATCTGTAATTTTACCTCTCAGAACACAGGTCTGGCTGCCCTACTGCTGCCTTGATATGTTAGCTTCTTTGTGTTATTGTGTGACCTCTGGTGCTTGAAAGGGTTAATCCAAATACACTAAAGTCACACAGTAACACAAACAAACTAACCGATTCACTAAGAGGTGGCCTAGCAACTCCTGCTAAAACTACATGTTTCGTCAATGGAGTTTGGTGGCTGTGAAGAGAGCGTAGATAATAGCTGTGCTTTGCGTCTAACCTTTTCTTTTCCAGTTTGGGAAAAACCTGGAAAAGAAGGCAGATGGAGTCGACCTTGAATACATTTTAGAGGCAAAGATGGGAGTGGAAACGTCTTTAATCGACGCAGGTTCTCAGTGGGTTTCCAGGCCTTCAGTTGAAACAATCACTCCTCAGAATTTCTGACGTCATCGAGTCCGTGGCGACGTGCGACGTGCCCTCGAGCGTCAGGCGTTATGAAACGAGTCGACACTGAAGCGATCCATTTATCAGCGACTGACAGGCCGCTGCCTGGTGTGGGCTCGGGTCCAGAGGTGACCTCATCCAGGCAGATTAGGCCGGCACCGCCACCAACATCACTGAAATTACTTCCCTACAGTCGAGCTTTTACACAAGTTATCCAGGCTCACATATCTGCTACAGAGATAAGGCCGCTAGTTCATCAGTTTGATGGACAGAAAATGAAGCAAAAAATGGCAAATATTCTTTTTCTAAGTGCAAACTAAATATATTAAGGTTCTGAGTAAAGAAAGCAAACAATTTGAAGATTTTGTTCCTCTTTTCTGACATTTTTATGCCAAAACGACTACTGATAATGAGATTAATCACTCGTATTTTGGACAATTAAACATAAACATCTTTATTATTCTTGTAATAAGATCCTCCTTTATTAAACTCTTAAGACAAATGGATTCCCAGGTGTACCTCCTAGTCCACTTCTTTTTGCATGTGTGCATTTTTTTTAGAAAAACCTGAGCAGATGAAGCAGACAGGGCAGTAAAAGAAGCTGCTCAGACGTCTTTCCGTTTGTCTCGTTAAAGAGAAAGAGGAGAAATGCCACAGAGGGCTTTAAACTGCATTCTTGTACACAGTTAATTGGCACCATGCTGACGCAGGATGGTTCATTTCACCCCGACATGGTGCTGAGTCCTGAGTACATATTGAAACATGCAGCAGCTGGAGATGACTCCACTCTGTCACTCTTTACTTGAATCTGCTCTGAAAGGCTTCGGTTATGAAACAGACGTCTTGTTTTCAGAGGCTGAGAGGAAGGTGTGAGTGGAAAGGTAGCAGGGTGTGGCTAACATGCTGGACGTATGGAAACAAAAGGTGGTGGATGTGAATGTGTGGCTGCTGCTCCGCTGGATGTGGACGGTGCAGAAAGGTGGAGCTGGAGGCTCAGAGAGGGGAAACAGAGGAAAGTAGGTCAGAGATGCAGGAGCAGCGAAGCATGAGAGCAGCATCCTCGCCTCTCAGCTGAGCGGCGCTGGACAAACATGGCGGCAGGAAGACGCCTTTGTTTCTATGTTTGATCCGTTTTAGTGCTGAATCAGTTTCATGACGAAGCTGTTGGCACGAAATACTGATTATTCTCTGCTCTGTTTTATCTCAGTGTTCACCGAACAGCATTTTAAGTCTATTTAATAGATTAAATCTCGTTAGTCCTGCAGCTAACCATTGTTTTCTTAATTAATTGATGACTAAAATGTCAGAAAATGTTGAAAATATGGATCAAAGCCTAAGATGTCTGAAATATGTTCACTTTATTGTCATAGAGGAGGAAAGAAACCAGGAAATATTCACATTTAAAGAAACCTTTATCATATTATTATTATTCTTTTATCATATATGTGTTTGCATGCCATGATTTTCTGCTCTGCATAAAATCTATTGATTATTCCCTTGATTATTCTTGATTAATTGATTAGTTCGTCTATAAAATGCCAGAAAATAGTTGGTGTTTAATAATACGATTGATTGATTAAACTGCTGATTAAATATTTTCAAGTCTAAACACACTACGATATTTAGTTTGTGATGGTATAAAACACACCAGTCCTCACTTTTTACAGGCTTTTTGCCTGTTTAAAGTTTTAAATCAGAATTGTTACTGATTAATTCGCTGTAGATTTACTAATCCATTAGTTGTGTAATCATTTCAGCTCTGGATTACGTTTTTAATGAAAAATCAAACAGTTTGATTATGTGTTAATAATTTAATTATTTTTTTAAAGCAAACTGCAAAAAGAAATGTGTTTTATAAGTTAATTTTTCACAGTTTTCTATAGACTAAAGCAGTATGAAGCCTTTAAAAAAAGCCTCTTATAACTGTTTTAAAGTGGGTCAGATTTAAAAAAAGGATTACTAAAATTGGCTGGATGTCTTGATTGATTATAAATCTTGGATATCTAGATATCTGTCAAACACCTTCAGTTCAGGTGTGTCGTTTTCCTCCCTGACTGTAAAAGCCAGTGGAGTTCCTTTTGTTATTTTTTACTGGTAAAAACACACTCAGACACAGTTTAAACCTCCATGACTCGCTGCTGCTGGCGTCGTGTCAACGTCCCTGGTGACTGAGCTCCTGGCAGAAACTTCGCTCAGTTCGACCGAGCCAACATCACATTTTCACACGACCCTGAGAGGAAGGAGCTGCTGCAGCAAACCTTTGAGGCCCTTCCCCTTCATGAAGCTGCGACAAAAAGACAAACACTGCTGTCACCTCTCTGCAGCGAGGTGAAGAGTGTGAGAAGTTCACTGCTTTATTAAAATACACATTTATTATCCTCCACCCAGTCTCAGGTGTTTACCATCTCTGCCATAAATCACCAGTTAATCCACCAGTATGTGCAATTTGTGAGTAATGCTGGGGCTTCTGGGAGATGTAGTCAGAGCATAAAGAGACGGTATACACCACAGAGATCAAAACAGGAAGTGGAGACGATCGAGATTAGAGAGCAAAACAAACAGAATGTGGAGAAAAAGTGGTGATTTTGGTGAAAGTGTCCTCTACTCTACCTCTGATAAAACAAGAATGGAACAAGGTAAAAACAAACATTTTTTTCATGATGAAATAGAGAGTCTCTTCTTTCATTTGATCTATTCACTGTTTTCAGAGACATAGTACAAAATATTCTGTGGGTCTAGAAATATGACTCAAAATGGACAAAAACACTGGAACAAGGTACTTTCTGATTTATAAAACGACTGGCACTCAATGAGTTAAAATGATATCTTATTATTTTTGTTATAACTTTTACAAAAAAAAAGAACAAAGCACGTTATTATTATTTTTTGATTGAGATGTTAGTTATTTCCTGTCATTCCCAGGTAAAGCTCTGAAATGATGCTCTGATATAGATAAAAATATTTTTCATTTATCCTGCCACAGCAGCATAGACAAATTACAGTAATAAAAACAACAGCAAAGACATAAAAAATAAGTAAGTATTTAATTGCAAATGAAATAAACACAATTATTAGATGAATAAAATGTATTTTTATTATATTTGACCTGTAGAAATAGTTAGAAAATAAAAAAACAGTGTTGATACATCTGTGTGTATGATATTATTTAAACTGTATTTCGCAGAAGTGTTTCCTGTTTCCTGTGTCCTGTCATATAACCTCTGCAGACTTATCAGCTTTATGACTCTTATCGTCCTCCACTTTGTTTGCTCTCTAACCGCCGGCGCTCCCGGATCCTCAGGGTGGATTGTGGGTTGGCGAGCGTTCAGCTCTGCTTGTTGTTTGGATTCTGTCATGCGTTACGCCACAATGGTGGTTTTGTCCCGGAGCACTGAGAGTCCAGTATGAGACGCCCCAACGTCTCTCTGCCGTTTATTATAACATAAAGCACAAGTCTGCCGTTAATCTCTTGTCCCATGAAAATACTAAACCTCAGTCTGGTTTCAGACGTTTCAGCCAATCAGGACTGACGATGGGGACGCTTTGTTCCTGCGCCGGAGCCAGAAAAGTTACCAAAGGCACGAAAACGGCAGCGAGCGAGGAAGAGATCCATAGCGATGCAGCAGTGCAGGTTGTGAGGGAGCGTGCAGAAATAATCACCGTTAACGGCTGCTAACAACCGCTGCTGCTGTGAAATAACAACAGGTTCAAACCCACAAATCTGAAGTTATGCAGCTCACAAATATGTATTTTAACGTTTTTAAAAGGGCTCAGTAATTTCCTCAAACAGCTGGTGACCGTCGTTTTTATTAAAGTACAGGAAATGGTGCTTTAGTTGGTAAGGATGGGCACCAGCCAGGACTTCACAATACGATACGTATCGCGATACTTGAGTCACGATACGATACATTATTGCAATATTGCGATATGTTGTGAAAAATACAAGTTGTATATACAATATCTGTATATACATTCTTTATATGTTTATATACTGTATGTATGTATATATATATATACATATATACATATATGTGTATATACACATATATGTATATATGTATATATATATATATATATATATGTGTATATACACATATATGTGTACACGTACACATATGTGTACACGTGTACACATATGTCTACACGTGTACACATATATGTATATACATATATATGTATGTGTGTATTAGGGCTGTCAAAGTTGCTGCGTTAATGTGGATTTTTTTTTAATTTTATTTTTTATTTGAATTTTTATTTCAACATGCGGAAGTTTCTCTGGATTTACAGTTGGCCCAAAACATTACCTTTTTTGTGGGAAAAAAAAATGATATTAAGAAATTAAAAATCCATATTATATCAGAAGAAAAATAGTGCAACATATTGTGATATCGATGTTTTTTCCCACCCCTATTAGTTGGGGACTATTTTCAGTGGCGTTAGTGGAAGGTGGTTATTAATGGGAGCTACGATTCAGAGGAAGATGATGATGCATTATGATGGTTTTGTGGTTTTGGGATTTGCTGACAACAGGAAAAATATCCCCAGACGAAGCCTTTTTTGTTCGCTAACAAACTGTTTTGTTGTAAAAAGGACGTTTTAAATATTTTTTTGTCGTCACTTTCTGAATGTTTGCCGTTGTTTTACCACCCAAGGTCAGCAGATATGAACGTACACAGATTAGAGGTCACACGGCCGAGTCTCGTGTGCCTTTCAGAGGAGCTTTTATTGGGTGGAGTTACCACGGCAACGGTTCAGGCATTGCTGGCTGTAAAGAGAGAGTTGCATCACTGTGTGTTGTCTTAAGAGCACCAGCAGAAAAGTACCACTTCAACAAAGTATAAATACTACGTGACGAGTAAAACTCCTGCTTTCTGAGAGGTTTAATCACAAAATGAATCAAAAGCTCTGCAGCGATTGGCCCCTGTGACTGATATATTATTATATACAACAACATTATCGTTAATACTAGAGCTGCAACTAACCGCTATTTTCACTAATTATTTTCTATATTCATCAGTTAGTTGTTTGGTTTATAAAATGTCAGAAAATTGTGAAAAATGTTGCAAAGACATTCAGTTTACTGTCATAAATATGTCCAAAAATGTAAAATATTCTCATTTAAGAAGGTGCAATCAGAAAATTTTGACTTTTTCTCTTAAAAAAATTGTCAAACTGATGAATTCAATATCACAGTAGTTTGATCCGGTGGATCCCAACCTGAGGGGTCACAAATCTGTACGTATTTTTTTGGGCTTTTCTTTCTTTATCTTGTTTTTTTGTTAGTTATTTAAATGAAACCAATGCAAGAAGATCAGAGAACAACTCATGAATGTCTGAAATGTGACAAGAAGCAAAGTGATTCTTCTCACCACCAAATTTAACCTTTAACCCTCATCCACACCATGACCTTTAAAGGGTTAAAGTCCTTATAATTATTCAATATTTGATAGTTTTGATCAGGACTGAACTTGATCCAAATACTTAACCCAAAAAATAAAAAAATATTAATCTGTGCTATTTTTATAGTAGTTATTGTGGACATTTTTGACTCAAGAGGGTAGTAAATAAAAAACTGACGCTGTTTTGTGTTTTATAAGCTTATCACATGTTCTTTAAAGTGAGTCCTAACTGTATCCATGAAATCAGTGTAATAGTGGAGTAAAAGTACAGTATTTCCCTCACAAGTATACAGTAAAACTGGATAGACACTAGTAAACGACAAGCACCTGAACACAAAGTACTACTTAGTTAATTTCCACCAGTGTCGCTCCATGATACAGCAATAATTATGTACTATATAAATGCAGTCTTTGGCTTTAAGCAGCACCTCTGAGAGATTAAACTGAGTCCTGTTTATTTGCCAAAGTGGATGAAGATGAAATGAGGGAAAGAGCAGTTTGTGTCGACGCCATCAGCTTTGTGAAAAATAATATGATCCAAACTGAAGACTGCTGATGCAGCCCGGCGGCTTGTGTTTAATCTGACATGTAATCCTCTTTTAGGAGATTTGACGTGATTCACATCTCGACGGTTGAAGGAGTCTGTTTACTTCCTGTTAGTAGTGTTAGTACTGTAAAACCTGAGGTACTTGTACTTTGACTCCACTGCGTCTTGTGTAGAACAGCTTTAGTTACTTTACAAACTGAGTATCTATTGTACCGTGAAGAGTTTTTAAAATATTTTTATTTTTTTTTATGGAAAAACATTTCATGGTTCCAGATTTACTGCTTTTCCTTTCAAAAATGTGTTAGTATTAATGTTAATATATTGGTAATAATATTAATTTATCAGTAATAATGTTGAGGTTTGGTCAAACTGGTACTTTGGCACATTTCTCATTATTTTTCACTATTTTTTTAAACCAATTTATCGATTAATGGAGTTAATAATAAGGAGATTGATCCATAAAATGCTGCTCTTACATGAATACACTATTATTAATAACATAATGGTAGAATTTCAGAGTCGTTTTAATACTCTAACTACATTTTCCTGGTTATACTTTCATTTTCACGGTGTGGTATGAGTGTTTTTACTGCAGTAAAGGACCTGAATGCTTCCTCCATCACTGAGGTTAAAAACGCTGAAACTCTCTTGTTCAGGAGCTGCAGCTCATGACAGCGAGGACGACCGAACGCACTATTTTTATCTGTCAGGCTGTAACTGGAAGCGCCGACCCCACGTCAGCATGTATAAATAACTGCTTTTCACAGACGCAGTGTCTGTTTACATCTGGTGGTGACGGACGGGGTTCTGCACGCCGGAAGACAAATTGTCCATGAGCGCCGTTCAAAGTAATCCTTAAAACCAGGTGCAGGTCCTGGTCGGCTGCTTCCTGAACTGAGTGACTTGTCATGTGTTGTGTGGCGCTCCTGATGTCCTGACTTCCTGTTTGTTGCTTCTCTGCAGCCTGACCTGCGACTGGCGATGGACTACGTGAACAACAGCTACAGCTCTGGAGACACCATGAGCTCCTCCTTAGCCAACATGACCATCAGCGAGCAGCACCACCAGGAGAACGGCGTCCTGATGAAAGGTCAGACACGAGTCAAGTCCACTTTTATTCCTGTAGTCTGATATCACGAGGAATCATGGCCACTGACGTCGACTCAGAGCAGGATAAACATTTTTAACTCCCTGAAGGAGGCCTCCTCAGATACGCTCCACATGATTGATGATGAAATATTATCCAGGAGGTCCAGTTTGAGTAACAGAATCAGGAGTCTGAAGGTTTAGAAAAAGTTTGATTGGCTGACGCTGCAGCTTGATGGATGACATCACACCTCCATTCAAAGGAACATTCATTTACTCACAGTGACGTCATCCACAGTGTGACATCATAAACATACTGAGTTAATTTCTCATTTATTCTATTTTATGAGCACAGTTTCCAAGGTGACAACAAAAGCACAAACTGACACCGACAAAACAAACAGAGCTGCAGCTTCACAAAGAAACAAAAGCTGCATTTATCACCCAAGATGAATAATACATTAATACAGACTGGAGAATGTTTTTAAATGAACAATGATGCAAGTTAATGTCAGTGATTTAAATTTCCAGGCAAGTTCTGACACATGAAAATAAAGAATAAGAATAAGAAATGTGCAGTAGATTACTGTTAGTCTGTAATTTATTTTATTACCAACAGAAACATACGTCAACAGATAATCATCACAATTTGGAAAATGTGTACAAAATTACATGTGACATAATCTGTATTACATTTCATTTCATATATGTGGAACAAAAAATCTTAAAAACATAAAATAGTATCCTAGCACCTGATTATGTTATAAATTTTAATTCAATAATACTTTATGCTTTATAATTTATGTTGTTATAAACAATAATACTTCATAGTTTTTAATTTATGTCATTATAAAAAAAACTTTATGTTTTTAAATTCATGTTATTATAAAAATAATGCTTTATGGTTTATAATTTATGTTATAGTATGTATAAGTCTATAATGCAGTTATAAGCAGATTATAAGGCCCTTTAACTGTTTAATGATGAAATTTATGTAATTATATAATTTACCAGTTTGATAATTACATACATTTTGTCAGAGGAAGTGCTGTACTTTTCTACAAATATTTTCACTACGAAGAAGTACATTATAGTCATTTATTACATGTTTTTATACTGAGTATAAATGCACTTGAAAACAAAGTGTTACCATTAAATTAAGTAAATAAAATAACAATAATGGTATTTTTTAATTCTAATCAGGTGCTGTTCTTTACCAAATATGTTGTTATTATTCAACATTTTATTTTGTAAAATTAACAATTTTAATAGTTTTACTTCACTTAAATGAATGTCTTTATTATGTTATGTATAATGTTACCAAAAACAAATGGTATTGATAATCTAATGATTGTTTAGTTGTGGTTCAAGTTTTGGGTTTAAATCAGCCACTTCCTGTTAGTGCTTCAACCCCAGAATGTTTTCTTAAATGATCTTCTTCACATTTAAACCTCAGTTTTGTAAAAGTCGCTGTATTCGGTGCAGATTTGTGTTCAGTTTGAGCTTCAGCTTTGTTTTAATCAGCTTTAATAATAATGGATAGAAGAACCCTCTGTAATCCAGACATCTGGGTCAGAACGAAGCGCTGTATTCAGTCCACAAACAGGCTGAAAAGACTCGTTTCATGACTGAAAGGCTGAATAAACGTCTTGTTTATCACAGCTAAAGAAATAACAACAGTACAGCTGATAATCAGCCTCAGTTTCTTCCTCCTCCTCCCTTCTTATCGTAGTGCGTAGCCTAGCGTTACCTAGCTTACAGCCCTCCCTAGTGCACTCGTTCTCCCCGTTTTCACTTCCCATCGCCTCACGTACGAACAGGAAGCAGCAGCACACGCCGCCAGGTGCGCCCATCAACGGCAAAACGCCGCGTGAGTATGTCATCGACCCGTTTGAGTAGAAGAGTCGTGTTTGTAGAGGAAATGTAGAGCAGTAAAGTGTTAATTATGGTTTAAAAAGGTTATTTCCTTGATGGTTTAATTAGTTTAAAGAGTTTATTTTCCCCAGAAACGCTTCAAATGGCTGTAATTTCTATTTCTAAAATATCAATATGACGACGTGGCTCGTCCTGGTTGACTCTCACGGCTCTCATAGCGTTAATTCTGTTATAAAATCTGTAAAATCGGGTGGACTCAGCTGGTGAAAATACAGGTTTTTCCATCAGAATGTGGTTGAGACCAAAATAAGAGCTAAAAGAAGAAGAAGAAGAAGAAGAAGAATTCCTTTATTAGTCCCTCAATGAGGGAAATTTCAATTACACTCTGTTAGTATTTTTTTTTAATTTTATTTAATTTTTTTATTTTTAAAAGAGAGGGAATACTGGTGGAACGTTCAGAAGGCTTCAAATGACAATATTGTGTCATCAGTATAAAAGATGAACACCTGCATTATATTATTTTTTTTTTTTTTTATAAAAAACGTTAAAAAACCTTCGTTACCATATTTGTTTTAGGCTCCAGTGTTACAAAAGGTGTTGAATAAGCAACAATCAACATGTTTTCAAACCATCCTGACATCAATGCAGCAAACAGAAGCTGATTTTAGCTCAACCGTCACTGATAATCTAAATGTTTCTGTTTTCACGACTTTTATTTTGCTGTCAGTGCGGTTTTTGTGTCTTTGATTTTCATATTTTTATGTGACTGTTCTGAGTGAACGATGATCCCCTTTCAAACGTTTATTCTCAGACTGTCTTGTTTGTATAAAAACAATGAATTTTTCACATCGTTTCAAAGGAAATCATTTGGTTTAAGCTGGTTTTGTGTTTGAATTTGAGACCTGTTCTTGTCTGACTCTGAAGCTAAAAAGTTTGAATTCTGTTCACAGCTCGAATGAACTTTAGTGGTTTTATAATTTTTACAGTAAATTCATGATAAACATCCAGCTTACCTTTAATTCACAGAGACTGAAGCAGCTGTGAGTGAAAACGGGGTGAAACCCGTCTCTGAACTCATCGACGACGGCGAGATTCAACCCGGTACGCTTGAAACCAAAGACCTAAAGACCTTTAACCCCATTTAGCTCGTTTCTGTTTGTGTTTCTCCTCGTTTACAATTAACTCCCCTTTTGTTTCACAGACATAACTGAAGAAACATTCATCTTAATTTGTTGATTTTTCTTCTCTCTGCTTTTATTATTTCCAGCATGTCTTGGTTTAAATTTGCTGCCCGTTTTCTAACATTTACTTTTTTTACTGATATTTTTAGGCACATCTGTGCTCTCACGCAGTACAACAACTGGCGATCATATTCAATGTTGATTAATTGTTTTCTCAGTTAATTGATTATTTTTTTGGGGGTTTATTTATCTGGCTTATATATTAAGTTTACTGCCATAAAGACCAGGAAATATTCACTTTTAAGGAGCTGCAATCAGAGAATTTAGACTTTATTGGTCTTGGGAAATGCCATTATAAATAGTGTCCCAGAAAAATAAAATAATAAATAAAAAAAATCATTGTTTATTATTATCATCATTCAAATAGTTTCAGATTGATTGATTAGTTGTCATTTAATGGATTAATTGATAGCCGTTGCAGCTCTAGAAGAACCTCTCCTTCATGTCTTCTTCCAGTCTGGGCTGGACTCTGATCATAAATACTGTAGTTAGAAGGAGGTCACCAGGTTGATCTGTGAACCAGCTGCCAATGTGAGAAATTCCTCAGGTCAGGAGGTCGTCCCTCAGGTTTACGCTGAGATTTAAGCTCAGACTCTTCCTGCTTTTCTGACTGACTGACGTCCGTCTGTCCTGCAGCAGCAGAGGCGTCTGCAGAGGAAGCCGCCGCTGCCGCCGTCGAGGCTGAAGCTGGTGATGAAGGGCAGCTCGGTACGCCGCCGTTCATTGAGCTCCTGCCTCTTTTCAGCTGCTTGTGCTTCCGGTTGTTTGATATTTTGTGGAAACATCAGATAAGGTCGATGCCGCTTTAGTGTCTGAGTGAATATGAAGCTACAGCCAGACGCTCGTTAGCGTAGCTTAGCCTAAAGACTGCTAGCCTGGAAACCAAATCTTCCTCCCAGCACTTCTAAAACTCACTGATTAAATGTGTTTAATTTGTTTGGTCTTTAAAACATCAGAAAAACCCCCCAAAAACACAATATTCAAGAGCACAAGGTGGCTTACTGCTCTAAAACCAAAGAATACTCAGTTAGATATCATATACCGAGGATATTATTATCAAATATTTGGTATTTTTGCTTGGAAAATGGCTTCAACAGATAATACATTGTCAAAATAATGCTGATAGATTTTCTTTAGTCCAACTAATTGATTAATTTAAGTAGTTAAGTGAGTACAATTGAATTGATTACATTTTTGTTTAATCTGGGCAAGTGTAAAAATGTGAATTTGTGATTTTATCAGGAGTTATTTAACCAACTAGTTCTTGACAATGAGCTGAATCATCCAACAACACTCCTCCTACTCCTGTGGTTTTTGTGCATAATAAACAAACAGGATATAAATAGATAGATGTTCTCTTAATCCTGAGGGAAATTCACATAACCAGCAGCAGATATTAAAAATACAGAAATAAGAGCAGCAGAGCTTCATTGGAGAGATTGTCCAAAAAAATCCAGATTTCTGTTAAAAGTTATAAAACTGAAATACTAAATCCTAAAATATATACTAAAATAAAATAAATGCAAATAGTGTGCGGAAGAAGCAGCGTTAGCCAGGCTAGCTGTTTAGCTTCCAGTCTTTGTGCTAAGCTAAGCTAGCAGGCTACAGACTGCAGCTTCATGTTAAAGACAGAAAGTGTTGAGCTGTTGAGCTTTTTCTTTTTCTTTCAGCGTCTTAATCGGACAGTTTTTTTTTTGGGCTGCTGCTTCTTTTCTTTTCTTCTTTGCTGACGTTGATAATTTGCTTCTTTTCAGAAATGATCATAAACAGACTTTAAAAACAATAAAACGATGGTTACATCCTGGCTATTTCAGAGCGGGGAGCGTTCCAAACCGCAGGCACATTTCAGACTTTGTGATGTGTTAAACAGATGCATGGCTCCCAGAATAATGGTCCAAACATCTGGAGCGCCTCCAGCTGTGCTGCTGACTCTTTGCACATTGATCTCCATGTTTCTGAGTGACTGTCGGCTTTCTGCTTAACGGCTGGACGTGGGCTCTCTATTGATTTCTTTGCAGTGAGCGAGTGTATTAATTATTGATGAATGACGAAGCTAATGTCTTTTTCCATTTGTCTCCTCATGTTCGAGCAGCAGGAGCAGCTTCAACAGGTAGGCTGTTGTGGGTTTATTGATCGCTGTGTTTATTTACTGCAGGAGATAGATCTGAATACAGTTGTGGGTCTGGATCTGGTTTTTTACTGAGGGATAGCTGGATAATTATAGACTTTTACACGGTTTAATCAGAAACAATTAATACAGTAACCATTTAAAAAATACAATACAATTAAATTTAAAATAAATCTATCTTTATATATTTTATCTTACTTTGAAAGCTGCAGTGTTTGATTTGTCTATTATTATTATTATTAGTTTATTATATTTTATTTAATAAAATATTGTTGATTGAAGCTTTGATCATTAAATTTATTCATATATTTTTTATTATTTATTTACTTTTAATGATCACACATCAACCAGAGCTCTGCAGGCTTATTTTAAAGGATTCAGATTTCCTCCATATTTAAGTAGAAAATCAATTATTTGAGAAGTAGAGTGACACACAAAAATGGATTATCAAATAACATCTTTAATGATTAAGAAACAATTCAGAATTTAACAGCAAAATGAGGAGGCATAATTATTAATTGGCAACTTTAATGATCTTTTATATATATATTTAAGTTTAGTTTATCAATTTATTGCTTATAATTAACATTATAATTCTGTAAAAGTCCATAGTTATTGTAGTGTCACCAAAAGTTTTTTTTTTTGGGCTGTGTTATTTTTTTTACTGGAGGGGTTCAGAGAGACTTATTTTCATATTTTCATCACTTCTTTATAATGAAAATGCAGATTTTGGTGGTCTGTTGTTCTCTGTGTTCACTGGAATGCCTCATCTGTCGTCTGTCACCCCGATGTGATGCGTTAACGTCCGTTTGCGTCTTATTTTATTTTCATGTGAACCGCCATTGATCACCTCTTGCATCTTCACCTTTTCATGGCATTTCTCAGTTTTTCTGTTTAATGAAATGTTGAAATAGTTATTTTCCTCATGGGGGACAAAACCAGTGCTCTGAATGTCATCATTAATCTGCTTTCCAAACAAATTAGCGCAGCCGTTTGCGTTCGCGGGCGACGCATCAGGTCCTGCCGTACACGGAGCTGCCAGGGATGGCGTTGACCTCATGGGAGCTTCCTGCCCCTTGGATCCAGGAAATGAGGCGATGGGGGAGTGTGGGAAGAGGATAAGCGAGTCCTTATGGGCCTCTGAAGATCTCTGCGGGTCCGAGAGTAGACGGGAGGACGGGGAGAGTCCAGACCGGACCGGAGTTGTGGATTCTCACAGGGCGAGCAGCCTCGACGCCGCCGAGTGCCTCGCTGAGATCAGAGACCTGTCCAGGACGTCTTTAGTTCGCAGCGAGGCTTTGGAAGACCTGACCTCCATCGGGGACAAGAACTCATGGGTCGGTCAAGGAGAGGATCTGGATCTGGATCTGGACCTGGACCTGGACCTGGACTCTGGACAGGACATCCCTCCAGAATCACAGCACACTGTGTCACTCTCTGACAGCTGCAGGAACATTTCTGAGGACATTTTCACCAAAACGCCGCCTGCTGAAAGCAGCAGCAGTGACTCATGGCTGCACAGAGCCGCCCATTCACAGCCTGACATTTGTGATGACTCAGACATGAGGTTGGCTCAGACCACCGGTACCGCCGAGTCACAGAAAACTCCCTCCCAAAGCTCTCCAGCCAGAAAGTCTTTGGTGCCGGTGGCTGTTCCCAAAGGTCTGTTTGTGTCACGTTCTCCAGTTCAGAGTCCTCCTCAGTTCACTCCTGTTTGCTGCACTCCCCCTGCTGGACGCTGACTTTTGACCCAGGAGGAGCTTGTTGTCCTCCCTCCTCCACGTTTCCTTTCATATCTCCATCTCCGCTCACTCTTTCTGCTCATGCACCCTCCCCCAGAAATAATCCACTTTTCTTTAAGTTTTCCACCATGCATGATGCATTTCACCAACACTTTGGTTTTGTTTTCTCACTGACCTGCGTTTGAAATGAAAAAGACATTAAACATAAAATCTGCTTTTCTCTTCTGTCTGCAGCTCAAGCAAAGATGGATAACGGCTCTGCAGAAAAGGTACGTGACCCAGAAACCTTCACGGTTTCCTCGGTGACAGAGATCATTCTGGTTTGTTAAAACCTGGAGCTTATTGTCTGGTTCCGCTTGTAAATTAAACTCTTATCGCTCGTGTTTTGACTTGTGAGAGCATCAGTTGTTTGTTAAAATAAAGTCATTTATATTTGATCAGTGTGTCACAAAGTCATTATTATCAGTGAATGGTTTTGATTGGTTTATTAATTTAATATTGAGGACCAGAGTGCAGCTTTTAGGTCTGAGATCTAATAGAATATAATATCAGTGACTGCGTCTAATCAGAAGAAACAGATGAAAGGTGGAAGGAGTTTGGCAGAATGGATAAAACACGATGCTGTTTTATTTCTTTACATTGTTTTTGAATATATTGTCATATTACACTCTTAAAGGAACGGTATGTAGTGAGAACAATAGTCATAACTGTGTTTTCTTTGGTGTGAAATCAGCTGAGGCACTGAAATAACAACAAGGATATATAAAATAAGACCCAGAATGAAAACTAAACCAGAATGATCCCTCAACATTTAAACATTTATTTTAAATTCACTCATTCGTTTCCATCATTTTTCATTGAATCTGTTTTGTTCGCTGTCATCAGACCTTTAGTTTGTTTGTTTGTTTGTTTGTTTGTTTATCATCCATTTCCTCCTCATGAAAAGACTCAGCCCTCCACCAAACCAGCCTCCTCACTTAAAACTCCCTCCAGACTCAGCAGGACCAGCAAAACCAGCTCCTGCTGCCCAAACGGGTCCAGCTCCATCCCCATTAAAACCAGCAGCCCAGGGCCCAGACAGCCTGGAGTAAGTAGACCTGAGTCCAGACCTGAGTCCAGCTCTGAGTCTAAATCTGAGTCCAGACCAGAGTCTAGACCTGAGTCCAGGCCTGAGTCCAGCTCTGAGTCCAGACCTGAGTCTAGACCTGAGTCCAGACCTGAGTCTAGACCTGAGTCCAGACCTGAGTCCAGCTCTGAGTCCAGGCCTGAGTCCAGCTCTGAGTCCAGACCTGAGTCTAGACCTGAGTCCAGACCTGAGTCTAGACCTGAGTCCAGACCTGAGTCCAGCTCTGAGTCCAGACCTGAGTCCAGCTCTGAGTCTAGACCTGAGTCTAGACCTGAGCAAGGTTCCTGCAGTTCCTAAAAATGTCTTAAAATTAAAATCCAGGTACTTAAGGTCTTAAAATATCTTAAAGTAGGTATTAAATTTTCATATGGTGCGTTTAATGCCAACAGGAAAACACAGGATTCAGAGATTTACTGCAGTTTTTCATGTTATTTTGTTCACAAAGTTCACTTCTTTGTTCTTGGAAGTGTGAAATTAAAATTGTCGAAAAATTTAAGTGTTATGCCTTAAATTTATATTGTTGTTTCAAGTGTTAAAGAGCTGAAAAAAATCATGAAGAAATTATTATTGGAGAGTAATTGGTTATCTGATTTTTTTTCTGCTAAATATCGTTATTGGCATCAGCCTCAAAAACTCCATATTGGTCGGGCCCTACAATAAATTTATTATTTTCTACCAAAGAAATTGTTCTGACATTTTTGGGTCTTAAATTATATTTGTTGAAGTCTTGAAAAAGTATTTAATATGACTTTTAAAATGGTGAAAGAACCCTGTTGAGTCCAGACCTGCAGACCTGGGTCCAGCTCTGAGTCCAGACCTGCAGACCTGGGTCCAGACCTGAGACTAGACCTGCAGACCAGCTCTGAGTCCAGACCTGAGACTAGACCTGCAGACCAGCTCTGAGTCCAGACCTGAGACTAGACCTGCAGACCAGCTCTGAGTCCAGACCTGGATGCTTTATTTCCTGGTCTGTTTGAGAAGTAAAGGATGTTTAAATTCACTTCTTTTACTATAAATTCATTTTATTATAAATTCATTTTTATTTTAAATTCACACCTCGTCTGTTCATCACAGTTTGACTTTCATTTCTTTCCTGTTATTTTTGTGATTATTGTTTACCTGCCCTTTAATAAAAAAAAATCTCTCTGTCTTTCGACTAAAAACTGAAAACCTAAATATGTGTTGTTTCTCCTCAGAGCGGCGCTAAGTCTCAAACCTCAGGAGTCAAAGCTTCTGCCAGAACTGCAGCAGGTACTTTTCATCACATTTACTTCCTTTAATTTCATTTAAATCCTTTACATTTGTTTTATTATTTATGGGATTTTATAAGGATCACTTATGATGTGTCATATTTTTTGTGATACAGCCAAGAAACCTCCCACTCCAAAAAATGACAAAGGTAAAAAAGATAAAATAAGGACATGTTGGAGATGGCAGTCAGCGTTGCATGGCACAGTGCCACAGTCTGATCCAGTCCTGGATCAAACTTGGTCAGCTTTTAGCCACCAAGCTCCTAGTTTCTTCAGATTTTCATATTTGTATATGTCTTATATCATCATGTTGCTCCTCTGGTTGCTCAGATGGGAGTGGGCAGAGCAGCCCCGGCACCAAATCCCCCTCCAGCCAGGCGCTTTCTGCCAAGGCGGCGGCCGAGGCCAACAGAGTGAAGAAGATCGCGGTGGTGCGCTCTTCGCCCAAATCCCCCGGCTCGCTGAAGAGCCGCCCACCGGCCCCGCTGGCGGCAGCGGCGCCCATGCCGGACCTGAAGAACGTCCGATCCAAGATCGGCTCCACAGACAACCTGAAGCACCAGCCTGGAGGCGGAAAGGTAACCTGGAGACTGAGTCCAGATCCTGGAGACTGAGTCCAGATCCTGATGCCTGCAGCCCAAAAACTCCTCTGTCAGAGCAGCTCTGGAGCAGAAACCATGTTATGGAGAGTTTAAGTGAAGATGAACCATCTGATTGGTCATGATGACAAAAAAAACCTGCTTTAAAAAAAAAAACCTTTAAAAAATATCTCCATCCTCTGAGGTTTGAATCACACAATCAAGATGTTTCTGCCTCCAGAGAGAAAATGTCCAAACTGCCTTTTGGTGTTTTCACTTCTGTCTGATCAATATGTGCTTTAGGTGAACTGTGTGTGTACTGTGTGTACTGTGTGTGTACTGTGTGTGTGTACTGTGTGTACTGTGTGTGTACTGTGTGTACTGTGTGTGTACTGTGTGTACTGTGTGTGTACTGTGTGTGTACTGTGTACTGTGTGTGTACTGTGTGTACTGTGTGTGTGTACTGTGTGTACTGTGTGTGTGTACTGTGTGTACTGTGTGTGTGCTGTGTGTGTACTGTGTGTGTTGTGTGTGTGTACTGTGTGTGTACTGTGTGTGCAGTGTGTGTGTACTGTGTGTTGTGTGTGTACTGTGTGTGTGCTGTGTGTACTGTGTGTGTACTGTGTGTGTACTGTGTGTTGTGTGTGTACTGTGTGTGCACTGTGTGTAGTGTGTGTGTACTGTGTACTGTGTGTGTACTGTGTGTGTAGTGTGTGTGTACTGTGTGTGTACTGTGTGTGTACTGTGTGTAGTGTGTGTGTACTGTGTACTGTGTGTGTACTGTGTGTAGTGTGTGTGTACTGTGTGTGTACTGTGTGTGTACTGTGTGTGTACTGTGTACTGTGTGTGTACTGTGTGTGTACTGTGTGTAGTGTGTGTGTACTGTGTACTGTGTGTGTACTGTGTGTGTACTGTGTGTGTACTGTGTGTGCACTGTGTGTAGTGTGTGTGTACTGTGTGTGTGTACTGTGTGTGTACTGTGTGGTTTGTGTGTGATGTGTGTGTGGTGTGTGTGTAATGTGTGTGTGTGTGTGTGTGTGTGTGTGTGTGTGTGTGTGTGTGTGTGTGTGTGTACTGTGTGTGTACTGTGTGTGCACTGTGTGTGTGTGTGTGTGTGTGTGTGTGTGTGTGTGTGTGTACTGTGTGTGTGTGTGTGTGTGTGTGTACTGTGTGTGTGTGTGTGTGTACTGTGTGTGTGTGTGTGTGTGTGTACTGTGTGTGTGTGTGTGTGTACTGTGTGTGTGTGTGTGTGTGTGTGTGTGTGTGTGTGTGTGTGTGTGTGTGTATTGTGTGTGCACTGTGTGTACTGTGTGTGTGTGTGTGTGTGCACTGTGTGTGTGTGTGTGTGTGTGTGTGTGTGCTGTGTGTGTACTGTGTGTGTACTGTGTGTGTGTGTGTGTGTGTGTGTGTGTACTGTGTGTGTGTGTGTGTGTACTGTGTGTGTGTGTGTGTGTGTACTGTGTGTGTACTGTGTGTGTGTGTGTGTGTGTGTGTACTGTGTGTATTGTGTGTACTGTGTGTGTGTGTGTGTGTGTGTGTGTGTGTGTGTGTGTGTGTGTGTGTGTGTGTGTGTGTGTGTACTGTGTGTGTACTGTGTGTGTAGTGTGTGTGTACTGTGTGTGTACTGTGTGTGTACTGTGTTCTGTGTGTGTAGTGTGTGTGTACTGTGTACTGTGTGTTTACTGTGTGTAGTGTGTGTGTACTGTGTGTGTGTGTGTGTGTGTGTGTGTACTGTGTGTTACTGTGTGTGTGTGTGTGTGTGTGTGTGTAGTGTGTGTGTACTGTATGTGTTGTGTGTGTGTACTGTGTGTGTACTGTGTGTGTACTGTGTGTGTACTGTGTAGTGTGTGTGTACTGTGTGTGTACTGTGTGTGTTGTGTGTGTGTACTGTGTGTGTACTGTGTGTGTATTGTGTGTGTACTGTGTAGTGTGTGTGTACTGTGTGTGCACTGTGTGTAGTGTGTGTGTAGTGTGTGTGTACTGTGTGTAGTGTGTGTGTACTGTGTGTGTACTGTGTGTGTGTGTGTGTAGTGTGTGTGTAGTGTGTGTGTACTGTGTGTGCACTGTGTGTAGTGTGTGTGTACTGTGTGTGTACTGTGTGTGTACTGTGTGTGTACTGTGTGTGCACTGTGTGTAGTGTGTGTGTACTGTGTGTGTACTGTGTGTGTACTGTGTGTGTACTGTGTGTGTACTGTGTGTGTACTGTGTAGTGTGTGTGTACTGTGTGTGTACTGTGTGTGTACTGTGTGTGTATTGTGTGTGTACTGTGTGTGTACTGTGTGTAGTGTGTGTGTAGTGTGTGTGTACTGTGGTGTATTACCTCTTTGTTCTGTGTGCAGACCAACACTCATTGATGTTTTACTGATGAAGTTCAGATGACCTTTGTGATATTTACGGTCTAAAAACACATGCTTGAACAGCCTTTATGACGTTCACATGTCTGATGGAATGATCCCAGGAAAGAGGAAGTGAAGCCAGTGTTAACATGACATATCACCACCTCCACCCTGCATGACACCCAACACCACTTTTAACAGCGGCGTCCATTCGTGTGTCGAACCCTGGTCTCCTCCCAAACATCTAAAAGCTGACGTTTTCACTCTTCCAGGTCCAAATCCTTGATCAGAAGGTGGACTATAGTAATGTCCAGTCAAAGTGTGGCTCCAAAGACAATGTGAAACATGTACCCGGTGGCGGCAATGTGAGTAACTGAGGGATGAACTCAACGCCAGACTCTTGAGTTTCTCTGCAGTTATGATCATCATGTGGTGGTGACTTTTACTGAAGAACACACACAGTTATGCAGGGCAGCTTTAATGAAATTAATAAATATTATGTCTTAAGGTCTTCACACACCACATATTTTAATTATGTACTTAAACAACAACATGAGGCTCCTTAGACTGAAGCGAGACGCCAGATTTTATCGCTCCTTTCAGCCTCGATAAAGGCTCCTCCCTGTCTTACCTTTCACTTTAAACAGGGTTCCCAAAGTCTTAAAATATCTTAAATTAAAATCCAGGTAATTAAGGTCTTAAATTATCTTAAATTTACCCTAAATTTGCTGTAGGTATTAAATGGAGCGTTTAATGCCAATAGGAAAACACAGCGTTTAGAGATTTATTGCAGTTTTGGGCGTTATTTTGTTCACAAATTTCACATCTTTGTTCTTGGAAGTTGTGAAATTAAAGTTGTAGAAATGAGTTAAGTGTTATTATATTGATTTATAACGATTATATCGTTGTTGTAAGTGTTAAAGGGCTGAAAAAATCATAAAGAAACATTATCAGAGATTAATCGGTTATCTGATTTTTTTTTTCCTGTAAAATATCGATATCAGCATCAGCCTCAAAAACTCCATATTGGCCAGGCCCTACGATAAACTGACTATTTTCTACCAAAGAAATTGTTTTGGCATTTTGGGTCTTGAATTATATTTGTTGAGGTCTTAAAGAAGGTCTTAAATTTGACTGTTAACATCCTCAGACATTTACTTCTCCCCTGGTGTGTAAAGGCCTTTACTCTTCACTCCTTGACCTCTTTCTCTTTTTGGTTTCATCCCTCATTCTGGTTTTCATTTTCTGAAGACTTTTATTCTTCTTCTCTCACTCCTTCAGGTTCAAATCCTCGATAAGAAGCTGGACCTGGCTAACGTTCAGTCCCGCTGTGGCTCTAAAGACAACCTGAAGCACACACCTGGAGGAGGAAAGGTGAGGAGGCTCCATCCGTCAAACCAAATATCAAACTACTGCCTTTATTTCTGTTTATTTTTCTGAGTCCTGAGGGGAGAATGAGGAAAAGAAAGGGGGCAGTTCTAGTGTATTTATGATTTTTTTTTTCAGGATATTTTTTATAAATTCCTTTTAAAAAAATAATCTATGAAACAAATGAAGGGGAAAGTTTTTTTTTTGTTTGTTTTAGTACTAAATTTGGCAGAATTTCACAAAAATATTCCTGTTTTCTGTCTGGTAATTTTTAATTTCTCCACTTAAAGTTATGTAACATAACTGTCATGTTTTTTTTTGGTTACAAATATATTTTAATCTGTTGTTTTGGGAAAACATGAGTATTTTAATCCTGTTTAGATTTAAGGGGCAGTGGAGCGCCTCTGCCTCTTGAGGTGAATTCATTCATTTTAAGGGTTTTTATGATGTTTAAAAGAGGATGAAATAATCAGATTATTTAATTCATAAATCATAGATTCTGTTCAGATTTATTTATTTATTAAACTCGCTGTGTCACCGTCTGTCCCACCGGTCCAGGTGAAAATCCTTCATGAGAAGGTGGATTTTAGTGACGTCCAGTCTCAGTGTGGCTTTAAATACAGAAACAAACGTTTAACTCAAAACCTGCTTCAGGGGTTTTTCGATTTCTCTTATTCTTATTCTTAGTCTTATTCATGTCAGAAAATATATATTAATAATGACTGTTTAGGGCAAAATCATCAAACTGTAGGTGAGCTGAAGTTCCCATACAGTAATTTGGGGGTTTTGGATGATATAATGTGAATTATTAGTATTACTTTTAGCAGCTCTTTCTTCATTCCTCCCTGTGAATGTTCACTTATTTTTATTCTGAAGAAAACCTCAAAATGTGAAGAATCTCAACAGTTATAAGCGTCTTTTTTTGTGGACTAATCATCGTTTAGCCACCAGAGTTAACAATATCCTCAGGAAAATCTACTCTGACTCTAAAAATATGTGTTTCATGTCTTTGTGTTGAAATTTCTGACACTAATCTGGTTTAAAGTTTGAAAACCTCTGAAAGGCTCGAACCCTGGTCTCCTCCCAAACATCTAAAAGCTGACGTTTTCACTCTTCCAGGTCCAAATCCTTGATCAGAAGGTGGACTATAGTAATGTCCAGTCAAAGTGTGGCTCCAAAGACAATGTGAAACATGTACCCGGTGGCGGCAATGTGAGTAACTGAGGGATGAACTCAACGCCAGACTCTTGAGTTTCTCTGCAGTTATGATCATCAAAACCAGCTTTTGGTAAAAAAAAAAAAAAAAAAAAGAAGAAGAAGATAAAGTGCTCTCTTGTTACTGTTATATTAAAATGCACAAGAAGAAGATGGACTTTATTATGTACAGAAAAAATGTAAAAATCTCAGGCAGGTTCTGCAGGAGCGTCTCTTTATTCTGGACTTTTAGCCGTCGTCTCATGGTTAGATCTCTCCTCCTCCCAGCTCTGGTCTTCCTGCTGCAGGATAACCGTCTTTCATATCGACTTTCCAGGTACAAATTGTTGAAAAGAAGCTGGACTTTAGCAATGTGCAGTCCCGGTGCGGCTCCAAAGATAATATAAAACATGTACCCGGCGGTGGCAACGTGAGTAGACGAGAGATTTGCCTCTCCTGAATGCTTCTTCACCAAGAAAAAGGATGCACGAAAAAATAAAAAAAAGCTCCCTGTGTTCAGGCCTGGACACTCCCAACACTGTTAACTCCTCCTATTAACAGATTTATCATTAATGCACCGGCATGAGCATTTCATAGATCTAAAGTGTAGCTTCACCCCAGGTCTGAGATGTTCAGGATTAAAGGGTTAATAGTCTGTATTTATAAGCTGTATCTCATTCATGGCCTAAAAGACTCAGTGCTGATTTTAAACACTTTCAGCCATTTTTCAATCTACGAAACACCCCAAAAAATCAATAATAATAAATAAACAAGCTCCAATAAATTTGGAAAGAAATGTCATCACTGATGTGTTTCTCAACAGCTTAAAAATATGTTTAAATTGATTAATCAAATTCAGAAAATTCCCCAAAAATAAAAAGGTTGCATGATGACTTTTCAAACTATTTTTTATTATTTTTACAAACTGTAAATTGATTAATACAGAAAATATTAATTAGATGAATGAAAATAATCATTAATTAATAGTTTAAAATTAGTTCCATGCTGCTTTTACATTAATGCAGATTAATAATAACATAAATATATAATATAATATAATATAATATAATAGTGAAATGGTATCAGGGGACACTTTTGTACTTAAAAATTTAACTATATTTTCCAGATGAAACCTGAAGCAGTTGTATTTCTAACAGAGTACTTTTACTGTCTGGTTTTAGTACTTTTACAGGAGAAAAGGAGCAGAATATTTATTTATCTGTACTGAACATTAGATTTGAATTAGTTGCTGTAAATATTAGGGATGGATGTCACCTCGCGCTACGATGCTATCATCAAAATATTTTACCCACGATAACGGTGATATCACGATATATCAATTCTGCTATAAATGATATAGTGCAAGAAATTTCCTTAAAAAGTCTTAAAATGTATTAAATTAAAATCAGGGTAATTAAGCTTAAATTGACTTAAATGTACCGTAAAGTTGCTGTAGGTTTTAAACATTTAGATGTGCGTTTAATGCCAATAGGAAAACACAGAATTCAGAGATTTACTGCAATTTTGCGCTTTATTTTGTTCACAAAGTTCACTTCTTTCTTCTTGAAAGTTGTGAAATGAAAGTTGTAGAAAAAAATTAAGTGTTGCAAGTGTTAAAGGACTGAAAAAAAATCATATTATCAGAGATTAATCGGTTATCTGATTTTTTTTTAAAATCGATATCAAGAAATTAAGAATCAGTATTATAACAGATGACAAAATATTGCGATATATTGCCATATTGATATTTTTTCCCACCCCTAGTAAACATAACTATTTATATATTATAATATAGTCATTATGTGATGGTATTATGGGATGCTCATGCTCAAACTGGCCCCTGAAACAAACCTGCATGAATCCTGTGTGGTTTTGTTTTACTCAAAATGAACCCAGCAGAAGAATCTGTGAAAGGATTAACTGTTAAATAACCAGTGAGGAGGTGACTGTAAAGAACACGAACAAAGCGTCTCTGTCGTCATGGTGACGATGACCTCAGCCTCAGACTGAGCTCTTTGTGTCACCAGACCACCACAGAAGAAACTGTGTGGAGCTTTTGATCAAAGAAGGCAGAATATGATCCGTTTAACTGAGCACTAAAGCAGAGCGCTTTCTGCATTTTTATGACAGTCACAGACTTTAATATCTAACCCAGTTTGTCTTCACATTAATTATGATTTAGTGTTTTATTGGGCTAACAGGCCACTGTGTAGCTCTAGCTGCATGTAAAACTTTAAAGAGAACTCTGTGTGTTTGTGCTCTGTGTTTTCACAGGTTCAGATTGTTCACAAAAAGCTTGATCTGACCAACGTTCAGTCAAAATGTGGATCGAAATCCAACATTCATCATAAGCCAGGTAATTTTCTGAGTATAATCTGTTTATCAACAATGACAATTTAATTAAACTGTTAAATATTGATTTCTAGCATGATTTGAACTTTATATGTAAAAATAAATACATGTGGGTTTTTTTTTAGTTTACCTGAATATTTAAATGTTATGCTACTTTATGATTTTACTCCACTGTATCCCAGAATATATAATTTTTTATAGAGAATGTTCATCAGTTCATAAGATACAACATATTAAAGATTAAACCAGCGGCTCTGAATCACTAGATTTACTTTATTTTTATTTTATTCTTACAAATTAAACATTCATAACAAAAGACAAGTTTATAGAATATGGTTTTATGGACTGAATTATCCAGCAGTTTATACCAGTAGAGGCGTGACAGAAAATTAAAACATTTAGTGGTTTCAGCTTCTCAAAAAGGAAGATTAGCTGCTTTTATTCGTCAGCTGTTCTTTTCCCCTTTAAACTTTGTTTTATTTTAATATCTGTCTGAGGCTCAAAGGGGCAAAATTATCAGATATTTCACAAAAAAAGAGTCCAACAAATGATCAAATATATTTCTTCCATCAGGACCCCTCAGATTTATCTGGTGACCCTTTAGAGGGGTTCGACCCTTATTTTGGAAACCAGTGGACTAAAGTCACCAGTAACAGTGATGCATCAGTATTGACTAATAAAATAATATATCATAATACATTTTACTTTTCATGCTTTAAGCACATTTTGTCTTTTACTTTAGATTTTTACTTTTTTTAACTTATTTTAAACTGTTCTGTCAGTACTGCTTTTTATGTTTTATTCATTTTACTTGAACAAATTGTGATTTTTTTTTTTCCTGTTTTCATCAGGCGGCGGAAATATCGAGATCAAAAATGAGAAGCTGGAGTTCAAAGTTCAGTCGAAGATCGGCTCTCTTGACAACATCGGCCACGTCCCCGGAGGTGGACAGAGAAAGGTAGAGACATCCCAACCAAACCCTGTGTGAAAAACAATAGATTAACTATTATTATTATTTTGAAGCATACCGTTGTTGCCCTTCTTCATGGTATCATGTTCTACCGGCTCTGCTTTTTATCTGTTTTCTTCACCCACAACCAGAGATTTATAAAATAATTTCAAAAAGATTATTATATTGATCATCATAATAAAAACTACAACAGAATGAAAGAATATCATGTTGGTATATATTTTACCGAGGAGCATTAATAATGCTGCAGTTTATTTTGCATTTTGGTGTAATAACGGTAACAATAAACATAATAAGAAAAAATAAAATGTACAAGTAAATGTAAATTTGCAATAACAAATTGGTAATATATGTCTGCTTAAAACACAGCGAGTGTGTAAAATATTAGTGCACAGTACATTCTCTAGATAGAAATGTAAAAATTAAACTTGTTAATTTCTTCATACACCTGACGTCCTGACGTGGAAGACTTTTACACTGGTATTTCAACAAATAAAAAGGAGAATCCTTCCCTCATCATTTCCTGCCCTGAGTTCGGTGCTTCTCTCTCTTTTATTTTCTCCATCCACCTGATTTGATCATGAATTATTGATTTGTTGTCCTTATCTTAAGTTTCTTCATCAGTCTTGTGTTTTGATTTTTGTCACATGTATTTTTGTTGCATGCCTGTCACTCCTGTGCTGGGGCTCCTCTCCAGAAGGAGAAGGGGAAGGAGGTGGAGGGGAGCTCCTCCTGCAGCCCTTCAGCCTCCTCCCCTGCTGTGACCCCCCCTCAGTCTCCTCAGACTGTCCCCTCAGCCTCCATCACTCCCATCCTGAGCAACCCCCTCATAACCATTGAGGACTCCTGTAAGTATTCATGAGCTGAGTGTTATAAAAAAGTCATACTATAGTATGTCGACAAAGTCAAAAAATGTCAAAAAAATGAAATGTCTAAAAGTCATAAAACTGCCTTATTATGGTATGTTGAATGAATTTATAGCATAATTTGTGATTAAATGTTTTTAAAAAAAGCCAAATTATAGTGTGTCAGAATAATATCTGCTTTAAAAAAGTCATACTATAGTATGTCGAAAAAGTCAAAAATGTAAAAAAATTAAAATGTCTAAAAAGTGATTAAAATGCCTTATTATGGTATGTTGAATGAATTTATAGCATAATTTGTGTTTAAATGTTGTAAAAAAGCCAAATTATAGTAAGTCAAAAAATATCTGCTTTAAAAAAAGTCATACTATAGTATGTCGAAAAAGTCAAAAAATGTCAAAAAATTAAAATGTCAAAAAACTGATAAAAATGCTTTATTATGGTATGTTGAATGAATTTATAGCATAATTTGTTTAAATGTTGTAAAAAATACAAATTATAGTATGTCAAAAAATATCCGCTTTAAAAAAAGTCATACTATAGTATGTCGAAAAAGTCAAAAAAGTCAAAAAAAGAAAATGTCTAAAAAGTGATAAAAATACCTTATTTTGGTATGTTGAATGTATTTATAGCATTATTTGTTGTTAAATGATGTAAAAATGCCAAATTATGGCATGTCAAAAAATATCTGCTTAAAAAAGTCATACTATAGTATGTCAAAAAATGTCAAAAAAAATTAAAATGTCTAAAAAGTGATAAATATGCCTTATTATGGTATGTTGAATGGATTTAGAGCATAATTTGTGTTTAAATGTTGTAAAAACACCAATTTATAGTATGTCAAAAAATATCTGATTTAAAAAAAAGTCATACTATAGTATGTCAAAAAAATCAAAAAATGTCAAAAAATTAAAATGTCTAAAAAGTGATCAAAATGCCTTATTATGGTATGTTGAGTGAATTTATAGCATAATTTGTTTAAATGTTGTAAAAAAGCCAAATTATAGAATGTCAAAAAATATCTGCTTTAAAAAAAAAAGTCATACTATAGTATGTCGAAAAAGTCCAAAAATGTCAAAAAAATTAAATTTCTAAAACTCATAAAACTGCCTTATTATGTTATGTTGAATGGATTTATAACATAATTTGTGTTTAAATGTAAAACAGCCAAATTATAGCATGTCAAAAAATATCTGCTTAAAAAAGTCATACAAGAGTATGTTGAAAAAGTCCAAAAATGTCAAAAAAATTAAATTTCTAAAACTCATAAAACTGCCTTATTATGGTATGTTGAATGGATTTAGAGCATAATTTGTGTTTAAATGTTGTAAAAAAGGCAAATTATAGTATGTCAAAAAATATCCGCTTTAAAAAAAAGTCATACTATAGTATGTCGAAAAAGTCAAAAAATGTCAAAAAATTAAAATGTCTAAAAAGTGATCAAAATGCCTTATTATGGTATGTTGAGTGAATTTATAGCATAATTTGTTTAAATGTTGTAAAAAAGTCAAATTATAGTGTGTCAAAAAATATCCAATTTTAAAAAAAAGTCATACTATAGTATGTCGAAAAAGTCCAAAAATGTCAAAAAAATTAAATGTCTAAAACTCATAAAACTGCCTTATTATGGTATGTTGAATGGATTTAGAGCATAATTTGTGTTTAAATGTTGTAAAAAAGGCAAATTATAGTATGTCAAAAAATATCCACTTTAAAAAAAGTCATACTATAGTATGTCGAAAAAGTCAAAAAATGTAAAAAAATGAAAATGTCTAAAAACTGGTAAAAATGCCTTATTTTGGTATGTTGAATGGATTTAGAGCATAATTTGTTTAAATGTTGTAAAAAAGCCAAATTATAGTGTGTCAAAAAATATCCGCTTTAAAAAAAAGTCATACTATAGTATGTTGAAAAAGTCAAAAAATGTCAAAAAATGAAAATGTCTAAAAAGTGATAAAAATGCCTTATTATGGTATGTTGAATGAATTTATAGCATAATTTCTGTTGAAATATTGTAAAAAAGCCAAATTATAGTAAGTCAAAAAATATTTGCTTTAAAAAAAGTCATACTATAGTATGTCAAAAAAGTCAAAAAATGTCAAAAAATTAAAATGTCTAAAAAGTGATAAAAATGCCTTATTATGGTATGTTGAATGGATTTATAGCTTAATTTGTGTTTAAATATTGTAAAACAGCCAAATTATAGTATGTCAAAAAATATCCGCTTTAAAAAAAAGTCATACTATAGTATGTTGAAAAAGTCAAAAAATGTCAAAGAATTAAAATGTCTGAAAACTGATAAAAATGCCTTTTTATGGTATGTTGAATGGATTTATAGCATAATTTCTGTTGAAATATTGTAAAACAGCCAAATTATAGTAAGTCAAAAAATATCCGCTAAAAAAAAAGTCATACTATAGTATGTCAAAAAAGTCAAAAAATGTAAAAAAATGAAAATGTCTAAAAACTGATAAAAATGCCTTATTTTGGTATGTTGAATGGATTTATAGCATAATTTGTCTTTAAATGTTGTAAAAAAGCCAAATTATAGAATGTCAAAAAACATCCGCTTTAAAAGAATGTCATACTATAGTATGGCAAAAAAATCAAAAAATGTCAAAAAATTAAAATATCTAAAAAGTGATAAAAATGCTTTATTATGGTATGTTGAATGGATTTATAGCATAATTTCTGTTGAAATATTGTAAAACAGCCAAATTATAGTAAGTCAAAAAATATCCGCTTTAAAAAAAAGTCATACTATAGTATGTCGAAAAAGTCAAAAAATGAAAATGTCTAAAAACTGATAAAAATGCCTTATTTTGGTATGTTGGATGGATTTATAGCATAATTTGTGTTTAAATGTTGTAAAACAGCCAAATTACAGTATGTCAAAAAATATCCGCTTTAAAAGAAAGTCATACTATAGTATGTCGAAAAAGTCAAAAAATGTAAAAAAATTAAAATGTCTAAAAAGTGATAAAAATGCCTTATTATGGTATGTTGAATGAATATATAGCATAATTTGTGTTTAAATGTTGTAAAAAAAGGCAAATTATAGTATGTCAAAAAATATCTGCTTTAAAAAAAAGTCATACTATAGTATGTCAAAAAAGTCAAAAAATGTCAAAAAATTAAAATGTCTAAAAAGTGATAAAAATGCCTTATTATGGTATGTTGAATGAATTTATAGCATAATTTGTTTAAATGTTGTAAAAAAAGCCAAATTATGGTATGTCAAAAAATATCCGATTTTAAAAAAAAGTCATACTATAGTATGTCGAAAAAGTCAAAAAATGAAAATGTCTAAAAACTGATAAAAATGCCTTATTATGGTATGTTGAATGAATTTATAGCATAATTTGTGATTAAATGTTTTTAAAAAAAGCCAAATTATAGTGTGTCAGAATAATATCTGCTTTAAAAAAAGTCATACTATAGTATGTCGAAAAAGTCAAAAATGTCAAAAAATGAAAATGTCTTAAAAGTGATAAAAATGCTTTATTATGGTATGTTGAATGAATTTATAGCATAATTTGTGTTTAAATGTTGTAAAAAAGCCAAATTATAGTATGTCAAAAAATATCCGTTTAAAAAAAAGTCATACTATAGTATGTCGAAAAAGTCAAAAAATGTCAAAAAATTAAAATGTCAAAAAACTGATAAAAATGCTTTATTATGGTATGTTGAATGAATTTATAGCATAATTTCTGTTGAAATATTGTAAAGCAGCCAAATTATAGTATGTCAAAAAATATCCGCTTTAAAAAAAGTCATACTATAGTATGTCGAAAAAGTAAAAAAATGTCAAAAAATGAAAATGTCTAAAAACTGATAAAAATGCCTTATTTTGGTATGTTGAATGGATTTATAGCATAATTTGTGTTTAAATGTTGTAAAAAAGCCAAATTATAGTATGTCAAAAAATATCTGCTTTAAAAAAAAGTCATACTATAGTATGTCGAAAAAGTCAAAAAAGTCAAAAAAAGAAAATGTCTAAAAAGTGATAAAAATACCTTATTTTGGTATGTTGAATGGATTTAGAGCATAATTTGTGTTTAAATGTTGTAAAAAAGCCAAATTATAGTAAGTCAAAAAATATCTGCTTTAAAAAAAGTCATACTATAGTATGTCGAAAAAGTAAAAAAATGTCAAAATATTAAAATGTCTAAAAACTGATAAAAATGCTTTATTATGGTATGTTGAATGGATTTATAGCATAATTTCTGTTGAAATATTGTAAAGCAGCCAAATTATAGTATGTCAAAAAATATCCGCTTTAAAAAAAAGTCATACTATAGTATGTCGAAAAAGTAAAAAAATGTCAAAAAATGAAAATGTCTAAAAACTGATAAAAATGCCTTATTTTGGTATGTTGAATGGATTTATAGCATAATTTGTGTTTAAATGTTGTAAAAAAGCCAAATTATAGTACGTCAAAAAATATCCAATTTTTAAAAAAAAAAGTCACACTATAGTATGTCGAAAAAGTAAAAAAAGTCAAAAAAAGAAAATGTCTAAAAAGTGATAAAAATGCCTTATTATGGTATGTTGAATGAATTTATAGCATAATTTCTGTTGAAATATTGTAAAAAAGCCAATTTATAGTAAATCAAAAAATATTTGCTTTAAAAAAAGTCATACTATAGTATGTCAAAAAAGTAAAAAAATGTCAAAAAATTAAAATGTCTAAAAAGTGATAAAAATGCCTTGTTATGGTATGTTGAATGGATTTATAGCATAATTTGTGTTTAAATATTGTAAAAAAGGCAAATTATAGTATGTCAAAAAATATCCGCTTTAAAAAAAAGTCATACTATAGTATGTCGAAAAAGTCAAAAAATGTCAAAGAATTAAAATGTCTGAAAACTGATAAAAATGCCTTTTTATGGTATGTTGAATGGATTTATAGCATAATTTCTGTTGAAATATTGTAAAACAGCCAAATTATAGTATGTCAAAAAATATCCGCTAAAAAAAAAGTCATACTATAGTATGTCGAAAAAGTCAAAAAATGTAAAAAAAATTAAAATGTCTAAAAAGTGATAAAAATGCCTTATTTTGGTATGTTGAATGGATTTATAGCATAATTTGTCTTTAAATGTTGTAAAAAAGCCAAATTATAGAATGTCAAAAAACATCCGCTTTAAAAGAATGTCATACTATAGTATGTCGAAAAAGTTAAAAAATGTCAAAAAATTAAAATATCTAAAAAGTGATAAAAATGCTTTATTATGGTATGTTGAATGGATTTATAGCATAATTTCTGTTGAAATATTGTAAAACAGCCAAATTATAGTAAGTCAAAAAATATCCGCTTTAAAAAAAAGTCATACTATAGTATGTCGAAAAAGTCAAAAAATGAAAATGTCTAAAAACTGATAAAAATGCCTTATTTTGGTATGTTGGATGGATTTATAGCATAATTTGTGTTTAAATGTTGTAAAACAGCCAAATTACAGTATGTCAAAAAATATCCGCTTTAAAAAAAAGTCATACTATAGTATGTCGAAAAAGTCAAAAAATGTCAAAAAATTAAAATGTCTAAAAAGTGATAAAAATGCCTTATTATGGTATGTTGAATGAATTTAGAGCATAATTTGTGTTTAAATGTTGTAAAAAAAGGCAAATTATAGTATGTCAAAAAATATCTGCTTTAAAAAAAAGTCATACTATAGTATGTCGAAAAAGTCAAAAAATGAAAAAAAATTAAAATGTCTAAAAAGTGATAAAAATGCTTTATTATGGTATGTTGAATGGATTTATAGCATAATTTGTGTTTAAATGTTGTAAAAAAGCCAAATTACAGTATATCAAAAAATATCTGATTTAAAAAAAAGTCATACTATAGTATGTCGAAAAAGTCAAAAAATGTCAAAAAATTAAAATGTCTAAAAAGTGATAAAAATGCCTTATTTTGGTATGTTGAATGAATTTAGAGCATAATTTGTGTTCAAATGTTGTAAAAAAAGGCAAATTATAGTATGTCAAAAAATATCTGCTTTAAAAAAAAGTCATACTATAGTATGTCGAAAAAGTCAAAAAATGAAAAAAAATGAAAATGTCTAAAAACTGATAAAAATGCCTTATTTTGGTATGTTGAATGGATTTATAGCATAATTTGTCTTTAAATGTTGTAAAAAAGCCGAATCATAGAATGTCAAAAAACATCCGCTTTAAAAAAATGTCATACTATAATATGTCGAAAAAGTCAAAAAATGTCAAAAAATGAAAATGTCTAAAAACTGATAAAAAGGCCTTATTTTGGTATGTTGAATGGATTTATAGCATAATTTGTGTTTAAATGTTGTAAAAAAGCCAAATTATAGTACGTCAAAAAATATCCAATTTTAAAAAAAAATGTCACACTATAGTATGTCGAAAAAGTAAAAAAATGTCAAAAAATTAAAATGTCTAAAAAGTGATAAAAATGCCTTATTATGGTATGTTGAATGAATTTATAGCATAATTTGTGTTTAAATGTTGTAAAAAAGCCAAATTATAGTATGTCAAAAAATATCCGCTAAAAAAAAAATTCATACTATAGTATGTCGAAAAAGTAAAAAAATGTCAAAAAAAATTAAATGTCTAAAACTCATAAAACTGCCTTATTATGGTATGTTGAATGGATTTAGAGCATAATTTGTTTAAATGTTGTAAAAAGCCAAATTATAGAATGTCAAAAAATATCCGCTAAAAAAAAAGTCATACTATAGTATGTCGAAAAAATCAAAAAATGTCAAAAAATTAAAATGTCTAAAAACTGATAAAAATTCCTTATTTTGGTATGTTGAATGGATTTATAACATAATTTGTGTTTAAATGTTGTAAAAAAGCCAAATTATAGTATGTCAAAAAATATCCGCTTTAAAAAAATGTCATACTATAATATGTCGAAAAAGTCAAAAAATGTCAAAAAATTAAAATGTCTAAAAACTGATAAAAATGCCTTATTATGGTATGTTGAATGGATTTATAGCATAATTTCTGTTGAAATATTGTAAAACAGCGAAATTATAGTATGTCAAAAAATATCCAATTTTAAAAAAAAGTCATACTATAGTATGTCGAAAAAGTCCAAAAATGTCAAAAAAATTAAATGTCTAAAACTCATAAAACTGCCTTATTATGGTATGTTGAATGGATTTAGAGCATAATTTGTGTTTAAATGTTGTAAAAAAGGCAAATTATAGTATGTCAAAAAATATCCGCTTTAAAAAAAGTCATACTATAGTATGTCGAAAAAGTCAAAAAATGTCAAAAAATTAAAATGTCTAAAAAGTGATCAAAATGCCTTATTATGGTATGTTGAATGGATTTATAGCATAATTTTTGTTTAAATGTTGTAAAAAAGCCAAATTATAGTATGTCAAAAAATATCCGCTTTAAAAAAAGTCATACTATAGTATGTCGAAAAAGTCAAAAAATGTCAAAAAATTAAAATGTCTAAAAAGTGATCAAAATGCCTTATTATGGTATGTTGAATGGATTTATAGCATAATTTGTGTTTAAATGTTGTAAAAAAGCCAAATTATAGTATGTCAAAAAATATCCGCTTAAAAAAAAAAGTCATACTATAGTATGTCAAAAAAGTTAAAAAATGTCAAAAAATTAAAATGTCTAAAAAGTGATAAAAATGCCTTATTTTGGTATGTTGAATGGATTTATAGCATAATTTGTGTTTAAATGTTGTAAAAAAGCCAAATTATAGAATGTCAAAAAATATCCGCTTAAAAAAAAAGTCATACTATAGTATGTCGAAAAAGTAAAAAAATGTCAAAAAAATTAAATGTCTAAAACTCATAAAACTGCCTTATTATGGTATGTTGAATGGATTTAGAGCATAATTTGTGTTTAAATGTTGTAAAAAAAGGCAAATTATAGAATGTCAAAAAATATCTGCTTTAAAAAAAAGTCATACTATAGTATGTCGAAAAAGTCAAAAAATGAAAAAAAATGAAAATGTCTAAAAACTGATAAAAATTCCTTATTTTGGTATGTTGAATGGATTTATAGCATAATTTGTGTTTAAATATTGTAAAAAAGCCAAATTATAGTAAGTCAAAAAATACCTGCTTTAAAAAAAAGTCATACTATAGTATGTCGAAAAAGTCAAAAAATGTCAAAAAATTAAAATGTCTGAAAAGTGATCAAAATGCCTTATTATGGTATGTTGAATGGATTTATAGCATAATTTGTGTTTAAATGTTGTAAAAAAGACAAATTATAGTTTGTCAAAAAATATCCAATTTTTTAAAAAAAAGTCATGCTATAGTATGTCAAAAAAGTCAAAAAATGTCAAAAAATTAAAATGTGTAAAAAGTGATAAAAATGCCTTATTATGGTATGTTGAATGAATTTATAGCATAATTTCTTTTGAAATATTGTAAAAAAGCCAAATTATAGTAAGTCAAAAAATATTTGCTTTAAAAAAAGTCATACTATAGTATGTCAAAAAAGTCAAAAAATGTCAAAAAATTAAAATGTCTAAAAAGTGATAAAAATGCCTTTTTATGGTATGTTGAATGGATTTATAGCATAATTTGTGTTTAAATATTGTAAAAAAGCCAAATTATAGTAAGTCAAAAAATATCTGCTTTAAAAAAAGTCATACTATAGTATGTCGAAAAAGTCAAAAAATGTCAAAAAATTAAAATGTCTAAAAACTGATAAAAATTCCTTATTTTGGTATGTTGAATGGATTTATAGCATAATTTGTGTTTAAATATTGTAAAAAAAGGCAAATTATAGTAAGTCAAAAAATATTTGATTTAAAAAAAGTCATACTATAGTATGTCAAAAAGTCAAAAATGTCAAAAATTAAAATGTCTAAAACTGATAAAAATGCCTTATTATGGTATGTTGAATGAATTTATAGCATAATTTGTGTTTAAATATTGTAAAAAAGCCAAATTATAGTAAGTCAAAAAATACCTGCTTTAAAAAAAAGTCATACTATAGTATGTCGAAAAAGTCAAAAAATGTCAAAAAATTAAAATGTCTAAAAACTGATAAAAATTCCTTATTTTGGTATGTTGAATGGATTTATAGCATAATTTGTGTTTAAATATTGTAAAAAAGCCAAATTATAGTAAGTCAAAAAATACCTGCTTTAAAAAAAAGTCATACTATAGTATGTCGAAAAAGTCAAAAAATGTCAAAAAATTAAAATGTCTAAAAAGTGATCAAAATGCCTTATTATGGTATGTTGAATGGATTTATAGCATAATTTGTTTAAATGTTGTAAAAAAGCCAAATTATGGTATGTCAAAAAATATCCAATTTTAAAAAAAAGTCATACTATAGTATGTCGAAAAAGTCCAAAAAATGTCAAAAAAATTAAATGTCTAAAACTCATAAAAATACCTTATTATGGTATGTTGAATGGATTTAGAGCATAATTTGTGTTTAAATGTTGTAAAAAAGGCAAATTATAGTATGTCAAAAAATATCCGCTTTAAAAAAAGTCATACTATAGTATGTCGAAAAAGTCAAAAAATGTCAAAAAATTAAAATGTCTAAAAAGTGATAAAAATGCCTTATTATGGTATGTTGAATGGATTTATATTCATAATTTTTGTTTAAATGTTGTAAAAAAGCCAAATTACAGTATATCAAAAAATATCTGATTTAAAAAAAGTCATACTACAATATGGCAAAAAAGTCAAAAAATGTCAAAAAATTAAATTGTCTAAAAAGTCATAAAAATACCTTATTATGGTATGTTGAGTGGATTTATAGCATAATTTCTGTTGAAATATTGTAAAAAGCCAAATTATAGTAAGTCAAAAAATATCTGCTTTAAAAAAAGTCATACTATAGTATGTCGAAAAAGTCAAGAAATGTCAAAAAATGAAAATGTCTAAAAACTGATAAAAATGCCTTATTTTGGTATGTTGAATGGATTTATAGCATAATTTGTCTTTAAATGTTGTAAAAAAGCCAAATTATAGAATGTCAAAAAACATCCGCTTTAAAAAAATGTCATACTATAATATGTCAAAAAAATCAAAAATGTCAAAAAATTAAAATGTCTAAAAAGTGATCAAAATGCCTTATTATGGTATGTTGAGTGAATTTATAGCATAATTTCTGTTGAAATATTGTAAAAAGCCAAATTATAGTAAGTCAAAAAATATCTGCTTTAAAAAAAGTCATACTATAGTATGTCGAAAAAGTCAAAAAATGTCAAAAAATTAAAATGTGTAAAAAGTGATAAAAATGCCTTATTATGGTATGTTGAATGAATTTATAGCATAATTTCTGTTGAAATATTGTAAAAAGCCAAATTATAGTAAGTCAAAAAATATCTGCTTTAAAAAAAGTCATACTATAGTATGTCGAAAAAGTCAAAAAATGTCAAAAAATTAAATTGTCTAAAAAGTCATAAAAATACCTTATTATGGTATGTTGAGTGGATTTATAGCATAATTTGTGTTGAAATATTGTAAAAAGCCAAATTATAGTAAGTCAAAAAATATCTGCTTTAAAAAAAGTCATACTATAGTATGTCAAAAAAGTCAAAAAATGTCAAAAAATTAAAATGTCTAAAAAGTGATAAAAATGCCTTATTATGGTATGTTGAATGGATTTATAGCATAATTTGTGTTTAAATGTTGTAAAAAAGCCAAATTATAGTATGTCAAAAAATATCCGCTTTAAAAAAAAGTCATACTATAGTATGTCGAAAAAGTCAAAAAATGTCAAAAAATTAAAATGTGTAAAAAGTGATAAAAATGCCTTATTATGGTATGTTGAATGAATTTATAGCATAATTTCTGTTGAAATATTGTAAAAAGCCAAATTATAGTAAGTCAAAAAATATCTGCTTTAAAAAAAGTCATACTATAGTATGTCGAAAAAGTCAAAAAATGTCAAAAAATTAAAATGTCTAAAAAGTGATAAAAATGCCTTATTTTGGTATGTTGAGTGGATTTATAGCATAATTTGTGTTTAAATGTTGTAAAAAAAAATAAAAAAAATCCAAATTCTAGTTTGTCACCCAAAAGCTGAAAAAAAGTCATACTTTGTCATAAAATGTCATAGAGTCAGCATGTCAAAATTTTCATTATGAATGACAGTTTAATATGTGGAGTTCATTTTCTTAACGTTTCCTAAATCCCAAAAAAGAGAAAAACAATCATAGAATAGTATGACATTATTAAAAACAGTAAAATCTGCCATAAAATAGCTTCATGTTAGTATTACACAAATTCATAAAACATCGTAGTATGTTGATTTTCTTTGAAGAAACTATTTTTTTGTTATGTCCAATAAACATAAAAGCAATGAATACAATATTGTGACATTATTAGAAACTGTACAGCACGTCATAAAAAAGTCATAAACCATAACAGTGGAATATGTGGAGTTTTGTTCTTGGAAATGTTGAGAAAAGACATAAACACAGTTCTGGAATAGTAACCTGTCATAAAATGTCATACTGTATAGTATGCTGACATTTATTTTCTTTATTTTATTTACAAAAAAACACATAAAATCAATTTTATTATGACCAAAACCAGTCATCGTATAGGATGTGATATGATTTTTTTTTCATCGTCCAGTTTGTTGAAAAGCGTCAGTATATAAAAAAAAAAAATCATTGATTGTCACAGACTTTAATCTCAGCTCCACCTCCTCCACCCTGCATGTCCTCCTCAGATTGAGAGCCACAAGCTGACCTTCCGTGAGGGCGCCAAGGCTCGCACCGACCACGGCGCCGAGATCGTCTCTCTGGAGGACTCCCCCCGCCAGCTCAGCACCGTGTCGTCCTCCGGCAGCCTCAACATGGCCGAACCCCCGCAGCTCTCCACGCTGGCCGACCAGGTGTCCGCCTCGCTGGCCAAGCAAGGCTTGTGAACGCCTCCGCCCGCGACCTCCACCTGCGACCGCCCGACCGCGGCGAGGAGCTGCGACGCCTCCCTCCTTATTTTCACAGGACTTTTCTAGCTGCCCATCACTGTTTATCCTTCACTAACCTTTGAAACTCTTCTAGAGGCGTTACTTGTAGAGAGGAAAAGAAAACAGGTTCACAAACAAGTCGGCCGACATGTATTTAATCTGTCTGTGGTCTCTTTATTTGCTCTTTCTACCTTTTCTAAGTCTCCCTTTAAGAGTCCCACAGCCCAGCAGAGCAAAGTTCTCCCTGTCAATCTGAGGATCTTCCTTCTCATCCTGGTCAATCTGACGTCATTAATCTCTTGGTTTCCTGTCACGCTGACCTTTAGAAGTCACTTCTTTAGTCCCGTTTGAAGCAGAAGGAAACAGGAAATGGTGAAAAAGTAGCAAATGATTTTCGTCAAAGGCAAGAAAAAGAAAAACGCTTTCAGACCTCAGTGCTGTCTTTGCTTCATGTAGTCCCGACACGACGGGCTGTAACCTGGATTAAGAAAAAAAAACGGCTAGAGTAGAAACTTTGGTTTGTGTTGGGCACAGTTTTCTAATCGTACTCTGTGGATATATGACATGTATTTGATATGAAGAAACATTTGTATTGTGCCTGCTACTGTCAGTGTTATTTTACTTTCTGTTACTGCTCTGTGGTGAACGCGCTGAAGCTTGAAGGAAAAATCAACATTTTAAATGAAAAACAGCCAAATTCTGAGGAGCAACAGGAGCAGGAAGCTCACTGGGATCATCACCAGTGAGCTTACAGTGAGCTTGGAAAACGTTAGCTACTGTTAGCTGCCGTTAGCTACTGCTAGCTGCCGTTAGCTACTGCTAGCTGCTGTTAGCCACTGCTAGCTGCCGTTAGTCACTGCTAGCTGCCGTTAGCTACTGTTAGCTGCCGTTAGCCACTGCTAGCAGCCGTTAGCTACTGCTAGCTGCCGTTAGCCACTGCTAGCTGCCGTTAGCTACTGTCAGCTGCCGTTAGCCACTGCTAGCAGCCGTTAGCTACTGCTAGCTGCCGTTAGCCACTGCTAGCTGTCGTTAGCAACTGTTAGCTGCCGTTAGTCACTGCTAGCTGCTGTTAGTCACTGCTAGCTGCCGTTAGCCACCGTTAGCTGCTGTTAGCCACCATAGCTGCCGACTACATGAGTAAATGAGCCTCGTCTAACTTCAGCTTTTCTTTTCTTTCCCCTCAGTTTTATTAGTCTCACCTTAAAAGGTTGAAAGAAAAAGTATTTTAAAATGTTCTCACCGAGAATGAACGTTACAAAGCAGATGGATGGATGATTGATGGATGATGGATTGATGACAGGTTGACCGGGTCAGTCTGAAAAAACTGAACATCAACGCGTTAATTGATTTATTTTTCTTGTTTTTTTCTCGTCATCATGACTCTCAGCTGCTTTTATCTTTAGTTTCACTTGGTGGCCAAAAGTCTGTGGACAGGCTTCTACTAGTGGGACAGGAAGTAAAATAATAATCCGAATCATAACAATATCAACTCAATCATTCAGATCAGAGTAGAAGTGCAAAAATAAACATCCGGTCATAAACCGTCTCTGTCCGCAGACTTTTGTCAAAAACACTGTTTGTTGAGCCACGTGAACGCAGCCAGCTGTAACCATGACAACGCTCCCTTAAAGCTACACGTGCTGAAAATATTGCCAGTGACTCTTTATGGATATTTGCAGTGAAACGACCTCCAGCATGCTCCTCATGTCCAGAGAGTCTCTGCTCTTCACAAAGTGTTTCCTGCTTTTTTCTTTCTGGAAAACTGATCGAGGACTAAAAGATAAAAAAAAAAAATATATATATATATATCTGTATATGTGGTTATAAAAGAGTCACTTCTGCTCCCAGATGTGTGTTTAATGTTGCCATCATAGATATAAAATAGTGTTTTATCTCTATGAGCACAAAGATGCTACTTTCAGTTAGCGGCTTGCAACATGACCTGCATGATCAACTACCGGTTACTTTTCAACAAACAGATCAGTCTGCAGGATGAGCGAGCTGCTGTGAGACTTAAGAAAGTCTTAAATGAGATTAAAAGTTCCTCGAGTCTTTGAGAAGTTTTCCTGCAGTAACAAAACTCATCACCTTTTCTTTTTATTTCTTTGGGGGTTTTTACTTCTGACGCTGTACAGGTTGTGGAAATGTGGTTGTTCTCGTTACCGTGCATCTGATCAATAACTGGTTTATCATGATTCTTGTTGCTGTATATGTGTATTTGAAAATAAATGCTATGAAGTCACTGTTGTCGTGAAAGGATCACAAACACAAACAAGAGCGGTGTGAAATCACTTCCTGTTTACCTCATTTTGAGTGTTTGAGTCTCTAAAATAAGTCAGATTATATCCTAAAATCTGCTTCTCCAGCTCACTTTAAAAACAATTATGCAGACGGATCATTTTCACAAAACAAATCTAAAGTCTAAAAAGTGATTTCAGACCGTCTCCACACTGAATGACTGGAGGCCAGAAGCACAACGCCAAGTTAAACATAAATGTTTTAATGGTACTATTTACAAAAAAGAAAACAATTCTGCTTTTTGATTAGGTTAACTGCTGCAACAATCGAACAGGTACATGGACATCTTGCTTAAACTACAAAAGAAAAAAAAAAAAACAGTGATTGAATGGCTGTGGCCTAAAGAGGATGAGGGAAATGAAAACAACCATTGTTTTTTTTGCATAGCAATTAGTTACTTTAAGGGAGGGAAAGGTGGAGGAGAAGAGTGCAGTTATGACACAAAACTAAATCCATCTTGCACCAGAGTCTAGATGTGATCAGAGTGAAAGCATGACACAGCAGAAATCTTCCCTTGGATTGAAGGACCTGAGCTCAGGGTGGCTTCTAGCTGAGAGCGGCTACATCAGAAATGTGAAGAGAACCAGAGCGAAGAGGGCAAATCCACTTTATTTGACCACAATTTAACTTCTGAATACAGCAAACTGAGCGCAGAGTGAAACCAGCAGACGGCTCCATCGTCCCCTGCTGTGGTTTTCTTTTTATAAAGTGGGAAAGGTTACCGTGTGCCGTCGTGATAAGATTAACTTTAGCATGTTGTGTCGGCATGCAGCAGCGCTTTTTACTGCAGGACAAGTGCTCAATAGACCGCCGGTCCTCTCTGCGCCGCCACCCTCCAAAAGAGCTGACCCAAGACGGCGGAGGTGGGACGGGAACCGGACACTCTCCAGAAATAAAGGAAAAAAAAAATAGAGACTGTAAAGGAATGATTTACTATTCAGAAACACAGATAAAGTGTTAACAGGAACAGACAGAAAAAAAACACCAGGAATGAAAAAAACAAAAACAAAGCAAAACCAACAAAAGTGGACTTGGCAGTTGGAGAAGTGCTCTGGTGATTTCAGGCGACCTCTAGAGGAAGGAGAAGGAACCACATCTCAAATGTACCTGTTTATTTGGAAGGGGGTTTCTGTTTTTGTAATTTGTCACTCCACTAAAAATGTACATGGGAATTACAAGCAAACTAGTCAATAGAAAACACCCTTTGGCCATATTTTGAGGAGTCCGCTACATAGTGCGCTACGAGTGTACACGCCACGTATGAAACACCACTAAGCCCCCATGTACATTGTTTAGCCTACTACAGAAAACATTTTTGTAACGTGTTGTTTTATACTTTTTTTTTTAAATGTTTTTTACATTTATCCTTTTTTTCCTGTGACAAAAACAAGTGTAGGGAAAGGCTTCTATCTCCATAATGTTCACTAAAAACTGTGAAAGTATTAGACTGATGTTTGAATATCAAACAACAGGAACCCATTTAATATCTTCTTCTGCTGAGGTTCTGCTTGTTAATGCCAGAGGAGCTGGGGGGGTCAGGGGTCAGGAGCTGCTCAGTCATTCATCGGTGGGCGGAGGCCGCCTTGTGTTTGGGGCCGCCGTCGTCGTCGCACGGTAGCTCCATGTCGTCTGAATCCAGCCGGCTGTACGCCGCCGCTCGACCCCCAGAGATGCTGCGCATCCTGGGCCTGACGGGGTCGCTCTCTGGCTCCGGCTCCGGGTCCTCTGGCAGGGGGAAGGCTCGGCGCTCCCACGGTGCCACAGTCTGCAAACACCCAGAAAACTGGTCTGAGATCTGCAGCATCTCTATACAAAGACTAGTGACGTAGGACAGGACGGCTGCCTAATGGAGAAGCTGAAATAATTATTACTATTATTATTATTGAGTTAAAAAGGACCAAGAGCAGTTTGGTTTAGAGACCTGAGCTGTAATAATGAGCTAAATTAGCTAACACAATGACGAACAGCTGGAACAGACTGTTGCCATAGCAACAGACCCCTTAAAAGACATCTTAATATTTACACAACAGAGAGGCTGAACTGGACCAGACGACCTGAGGACCTCGAATCAGTTCAAGTCTTGAACTGAGTTTAAGTGTAACTGAACCTGAGTCAGGACCCTCAGGACCTTCAGGGTCTACGTACCCTCTCCTCGAAGGTGAAGTCCGGCGTGGAGCAGCGGGTGTCCTCGCTGCTCAGCAGCCGGTGGGAGTCTCTGGAGCAGGGGGTGTGGGGGTTGGAGGTGGTGTCGGGGCTGGCGGGGCTCATGGGCGACGGTACGTGGCTGTAGTCGTGGAGGGTGGGGCAGTGACCGGGGTCCGGGGACGCCGGCTGGGGGGTGGGGGGGTTGGTCCCGCACAGCAGCGGCGTGGTGCGTCCGTCCACAGATTTATAGGACCTGCGGGACGAGCGGAGAGACAGGTTAGAGCTCAGCCTGCTGCCAGAAGAACAGAGAGAAGAGGAGGAGTGAACCCACCTGCTGCCCCTCCTCTTAGCAGGAGCCAGAGCCATCCAGGTCCAGCGGGACCTCTCCTGGTCCTCATGAGGCTGGTGGAGCTGAGTGAAGGCAGCATCCGACAGGTCCTCCACCTGTGGACGCCAACAGGAAGTGAGCTCACTTCAAACACTTCAAAAGACAGCACGTTCATCGTTCAAAGTGAAAACTACCAATATTCTCTGGTTCAGTTTAAAAAGATACGACATAAAACACAAAAATCATTAAATTCTATTTCACAGAGCAACGAATCAAAGATGGCAGTGAAACCAGCGAATCAATGAATTTCATCTTATTGTTTGAGGTTTGGTTTCTCCCAAATAAATAAAGTGTAAAACCATCAGATTTAACCCTTTAAAAAGAACTTTTCTTTGTAGTTATAAATAAAAAATAATCAGTCTGCTTTAACCAGCAGGTGTCGCTCTTCTCTTCCTTCACTCCATGTTCCAGTTCAAACTGTCTTTGGTTTTTTTAATAAAAAGCGTATTAAATGGTGAGGGAGCAGACCAAATATAAAAATCAGCGCTCACCTCCCGCTCGTCTTCCTCCTCAGTGATTGGCTGAGAGAAAACATCCACAGATCGCCACCTAAACAAACAAACAGAAACATGAAGACAGGAAGCGTTCTCTTCTTCATGAGCCAGCAGCCCACACATGACGCAGGTGTTCTCACCTGGGCGTCAGGATCTCTTTGTACTGCAGCTTCTCCACTCGGGTGGTGGCCGCCACCGACATGGGGATCACGATGTTGTTGATGTCGAACGAGCTCTCGCCTCGTCGCCTCTTGATGGGCTGCTGCTGGATCAGATATGACATCATTATGACATCTTCATCACTGATGATTAATAAATTAACCCGTCACTGGAGGAAGTGAAAGGTGTCTTACAGGTGTGCTCTGGATGCTCTGGCCAAGCGGCGTGGAGTTCTCTGAGGACGTGGACAGCTGGCGGGTGAGGGGGCTGTGGAGGGACGAGTGCATGTTGGCCAGAGATGGACAGGGGCTGCTGGAGTCCAGGAAGAGCTTCGGAGAGGCTGGAGGACAGAGTAGGACAAGGTTTTAGTGTGTGAGCCTCCACAGACCTGAACGATCCTGGTTCTCATCACAGACTCACTGTCGGTCCTCTCCAGTGACTGCTCTCGGAGTCTCTTGCGGCTGTAGCTCTTGTCGTAGGGCCCCAGCAGGGGGGTGGAGAGGCCATGCAGACGCTCCGTCTTGCACACCTGGCCCTCCAGTCGGGCTGCGTTCAGAACAGCACTGCTGCTGCTGCTTCCCACGCTGCCGTCCACCGTCCTGAGCTTCTCAGCACGGCTCTTATAGTGACCCAGTCCTGCAGCGGCAGGAGCCGAACACACAGCAGCATTAGAGCTAACAGTTCACAGCTAACCATGGGAGCTAAACGTGCTAACACAGGACTAACAGCAGGTCCACAAGCCTCCACGTTCACGACACACTGCTAGAAATAAACCTGTCACAATGCTGCAAAGTTATGTAGAAAAATATAGAAACTAAAACTCAAGAGCAGAAAAATGTTACTAACGGCAAAATAAAAACAGCTGGAAGGAAATAAAAACAAACTACAATAAAGAGAGCAGCAGGATTAAATAGTTTGAGCAGAGTTTTGAGAATTTATTGGCTTATTTTCCTCCACAGTGATTATTAACTGGTTTCATTATCAGACTTCTATCCAGCTGATATTAAAGGACTTCTTCTGAATCACTGATTGGGGTTTTGTCATTTTTCAGGACATTTCAGTGATTCCTGCTTCTTAAATGTGAGTATTTTGGTTTCTTTCCTCTGTGACAGTAAAGTGAATGTATCTGAGACATTCCAGGATGATAAATCAAGGGAATTTACAAATTAATATTCCAGTTTGCATTCAGCCGTACATACTCAGATTAACGTTAAAACTCCCCGTGACTTTTAAGAGCTTAAATTTTCCTGTTCCAGCTGCAGGCACTTGATGTTGTCAAAGCACTGTGAGTTTTGCAAACCACAATAATCAGGTTTTTCTATTTCTGGTGAAGCAGCAGAGTAAAAAGCTGAACAACATGAGCAGCTCCTCCAGGTCTGTACTTACTGACTGCCATGAGTGAGTTGGTGAACTTGTGCTTCTCTTTGGACGAGGACAGCTTGTGTTTGAGGGAGAGTTTCTTCAGCGGTTTGCTCCTGTCCAGAGACTTGGTCTGCCACTGGCTCTTCATCACCTGCTGCAGACGAAGGCCTATACAAACGTCTGAGGACGCAGTAAACACAGGGAGGACACTTCAGCTCATTTTAACCTGCAACTCTGCCGCTTATAAGGTTTCATTCTGCACTGAACGTCCTTTTCTCAATCTGTCCACATTTCCTACTGTGTAGAGCGACTGAATTTCTTGTCTCATCTTATCTTATTAGCCATCTGTATTAGCCATTCACAGAGGCATGCAAAATGAAGATCTAGCCAAAGGCGATGTACAACAGGACTGGATGCCAAACCCACTGTGGTGTTGTCGTTAATAAAGAGTAGAAAGGGGGCCTGGTTTGTGTGAATCCAGTACATTATGTAGAAGAACAGTAGTTATTCATTTTCAGCACATTTACACAATCTTTTCAAAGAACTTCCTGTCCTTTCTCCAGCCGCTCCCTGTTTGTCTTCCCCTCTGGATGTAAAACAGGAAGTGACGGCGTAAACTCACCGTCAGGGAAGGAGAGGATGGGGTGGACGCCAAGATCCAGCCTTGACAGGCGCTCCATGGTGGGCTGCTCGAACTGAGGCTCCTCTCTGGGGGTGGGCCAGCCACCACACATCACACAGCTGGGGTTGACCCGGCAGTTACACTGGAGGCAGCTGCTCCTCTGGGCCTGGACAGGAAATGAAGAGAGAATATTCAGAATCTGAATATTAGTTCTCCCTGACCTCAGACTGTAAACCGAGAGGAAGCACCAACAACCAGCCCATGTGTCTTTTTTTCCACAACTTCAACTTGTGAGTCGTCACAAGGGTTGTTCCCCTCCTTTGTTGTTTGTTCTCCTTTTCCATAAATAAATCTGCTGCTTACTGTTTATTTCAGCGTCTTCACACAGATCTCACTTTCAGACCCATTAACAGGAACACGTCCTCTCACTTCCTCTGAAGGTAAAAGCAGATGTCGCCGTGGTGACGCTCACCTTGCCGTTGAGGTTGGGCACAGTGTTGGGTTGAATGAGTCGCCGTCGCCGGCAGCTGACGAGCGGTCGTGTACGTGCCGCCACACATGTGCTGTCATGAGCCGACGGCTGCTGGTGCTTTGAGTCCACACACTCCGACATCCTGCCGTTAAAACGAGAGGAAAAAGAGCTCAGGGTCGTCTAGTAAAGATGACATTTATTATTAAATTTATGATTACTATTATCTATTTATTTTTGAATTTATGAACTTAATATCCAGATAATGACAAAAAAACAAGCAATGTGACAGGAGAGAATAAGAAGCCACAGCTTTACGCAATAAACCTCCCCTCAACATGACAGGAATGAAATAAATAAATCACAAAAATAAGCTAACGTGTTTTCTTTCAGTGAGTGAGCATCAAGAAGCGAATTAATATTCAGATCTTTAGCGGTTAAAATCCTCATAATTTAATCTCTGCAGCAACACTGACGTTCAGCCTGCAAATAATTATTTTCATGGATGAGTCTGCCAGTCATTTTTTTTAAAGTAAATTATCAGGTGTTTTAATGTCCAACGGCTTTGTTGGATTGCTTGTTTTATTCATCCACCAGGCAGAGATGTGCAGTTCACCATCATATATGATAAAAAACAGTCTGCAGAATGAGCAAAGATGTAGTATTTGACTTAGAAAAATTACAGAAATTATTTCATTGACGACCAAACTTGTTGCTGCATCAGCGATAATTCTTAGAGAGCAGCTTCCCCTCTAGGACCCTGAAGGGTTGTTATTATTGTTATTGTTGCTGTTGTGGGCTGTACCTGCTGAGGACGCCGTTGACCGGCTGTGTGTTTTGACCTTTCCACGAGCCGGACTCTGTGGCGGCGATGTGGGCGGGGCCGGTGTGCTCCAGCCGCTCTGAACCAACATCCTGTGTGGACAGATAAGACAAAGGCAGTGAGACTCCAGCAGCGCTCAGGACATTTCAAGGAAAAAAGACAAACCAGCACTGCTGGGTGAATGATTCAGTCTGGATGTGTTAATAAAAAAGGGAAAAAAAAAAAAGAAAAAAAAAGACTTGGCTCTCCCAAAACTTAAAACCCTATTCTGCCCTGTCATCATGAGGAGAAACCTTCTTCACAGCTCAGCTGAGGCTGATTATTTGTGTTTGAAATCATTGATATGCCCCAGCACAGACACTAAAGTCAGGTTAACATGACTAATCAAAAGTTAGAGGCACTCCTGTGCTCACACTAGTTTAACAAACATGAGCACAAACAGCTCAAACCCATCCAGAGAAACAGGCTCGTCCTGTAACAGATCATTGGGACGTGAATGTTGTCGTCAAGGGAGTCTAATAAACAAAAAGCTCTTTGGTCTGAGACCTGAGGGACAGATTAAAAGGAACAATTTCCTGTGAACATTTCACGTTTCATTTTCACCAGATGCTTTGATTGACAACTGTTTCACTAATTCTATCATCTATGAATAAACCTGAAAGAGCACAACAACAACAACCAACTGCCCAGATTTACTAATAACACCTTAAAACTGAATGAACAATTATTTTTAATGCTATTCACACAGCATTTGGTGGTTTTATGAGAAAGTTTGAAGCTTAAAAATGTTTTTGTAATAATTTATTACCCGTGCAATCTTTAAATCATTTGATCAAAAAAACAAAAACAAGCAAATTCAGTCATTTTGCCTAAATAATCCCAAAAATCTCCACCAGATTCCTGGTGAGACCTGCTAAGATGTAGCACCTCATGCTGAATGCTCGGTAACTTGAGTAAATAATAACGTGAATGTGTCTGAATGATCAAATGTGATCCAAGCCTCTGTAAACTCCTACCTGAGTATTTCCAGCCTCTGTCTTCACTTCTGTCCCTCCTGCAGCCACTCCTCCCAGCTCCACTGAGCCCTGGAAAGCAGCAGCTGAGTGTTAAACTTGTGGGCACATCATAGCTGAACCACACCCCAGTGTTTAGCACAAACAGACAGGTCTGAAAAGAGAAAGCTGACCTTGCTGGCACGGATCTGTCTGTAGATGTCGGTCTGCTGTCGGATGCGGTACTCCAGGTCGGAGATGTGGGCCTGCAGCCAGTTCCAGTGGCTGATGATGGCCGCTCGCTCCACCGTGTAGCGGCTCTCAGCCCGTTTCCATCTGGGAAAAACAAAAGGTGAAGACATGAGATTCTGGAGCAAAAAGCCAAACCACCACAAAAAAACCCATAATGATTTAAATATTTTAAATGCTCATTGTCTGTCTCTGTTTGACGTGATTATAAACTGAATATCGTTGGGTTTGGACTGTTGGTCCTAGAGCTGTGCGAGAGCACAAAAATTCTACTTCTCGATATAGGCAATTTTATATATCCCGATAACGATATATACAGTATTTTTTTTTCCTGATGTGTTTTCGCTTTCCATTGGGCTCTCCTCTGTGGCATAATCAGTGTTATATCCTCAACATGCTTTTATTCTGAAGGCTTGCTGGTAACAAAGATGTTTTAAGTGCTAAGAAAGAAAAAAAAAAAAAAAATCACACACAACATTCTCCATGCTGCTTTACCTCTGTTTACTCCTGAGCTACAACTGCTGCAAACCTGTCCTGCTGGTGACGTAAACATGCTACCACAAAGCAGTAGTGCTGCTGCAGTTACACTAGCCTCCATACTATTATGACTACGCTTCATACAATGAACGTGTTTTGAACTCACATGATACATTTGGATTATCCAGTGGTCATAATGCTTAATACAAAGCATCTAAATCACAACTGGAGTAACGTTAAGGTTAGCGTAGCAATAGCGCTAACTAAGTAGCTAGATGTTAAAATTACAATATAAACAACAGAAGCTTTTATCATACGGTAGACATTTTTATACCGCACTACAATATATATCGTAATATCGCACAGCTCTAATTGGTCAGATAAAAAGAAGGCATCAGACTTGATTTGAAAGGCACACTTTTCCCAATCACATCCACTATTAATTGATAATGAAAATAAACAGTGCATCCACATATTTAGTCAGTTAAAGTTGATTCATGTCCACTAAAAGAATTATTATTCAGTCACGGCTCATCATATCAAATATAATACACTGAAATGTTGAGGAAACAGTGAAAATGATCATTTTTAGAGCACATCATCTGTCGAGCCTCGCAGCATTTCCCCTGTCAGACTGCAGAGGTCAGTGAATCAGCGTTACATGAAGCTCCCAGCAGACGATGGCAGCCACCCTGGAAAATCCTTCTAATCAGGAGACAATGACGACGGGGGATTGCATCACAAGTGAGGGAGAAACAGAAAAAAAACATGGATTTCCACTGAACTGATTTGCTTCTTGGCAAACGGTGAGTGCCAGCTGAGAGCAGAGCACTCCATTTTACCAGTACCACACACAGAATGGGCATTTCAAAGGCAGACATGAGAGGAAAATGTCTGCTCTCGCACCGAGCGGTGCCCACCACAGAGGGCGCCATTTCATCAAAATACTAGCTGCAGCAACCATGAACAATGAGATGGAAAAAAATATAATGACTCAGATGGCAGACAAAGATAGACCTTGCACTCCTCTGTGCTTTCTCCTCCCCCCACCCCGTCTCTGTTTTCAATTTTCAGAGCTCCGTCAGGATGGAGGAAGTGGAGAAAACGCCGCTGCCGAGGGAGCACTGGGAAAACTCTGAGGAGGAACAGACGGGCTTTAAAAGCAATCTCCAGGCCACAGGGTGCTGGAGGGGGTGGGGCTGGGTCAGGGAACAGTGCGGCAGACACTGGGATAACCAATAATCCATCCAGGCATCCTGTCTTATTGTGGAGCCGAGCGGAAGCATAGCTATTGTGGCTTTGACGCAGACATCAGCCACCAAACACAGCAATGAAGGACGCCTCGATTCCTGCCTCTACGCAAGGCGCTGCTCACTGAAACACGCCACCAGCTGTACCTGCTAATCACATTTCCTACTCCACAGATGAACAAACATCTGGGTGGTGGTGAGCATGCATTGCAACGTTCCCCAACACACTCACAGCTGGTGCATCAGATCAATGCACTGGTATTCATTTGCATCCTCGAGTCCCTCGAGGAGGCTCGCCTCAAAACAACACTGGAAACGCTAAGTGTGTCGCACAATCCACTGCTGCAAACATTTCAAGTGTTTGAGCCTGTGTGGTGTGATTCACCGGGCGGTGGGAGGTCAGCTGATCTACTGACAAAGAAAAGGAGGACAGGTTAGGTGTGACGGCCCTCAGGGTGAACAAGGAGATTCACGGTGTCTATGAAAGAGAAGACGTCCCTGCATGCATCAGACTGCTTCAAGAGGAGAGAAGACGTCGACAAAAGTCACAGAAAAGAGACGTGAAGACCCAGAGTTTAAGATAAGTATTAAATTTATTCTAGTACAATTTAGATATGGATTCCATTTTCAATTTACACTTCTACCCATCTACAGTTCAGAGGCAAATTGTTGTATTTTTTGAATCACTACATTAATTTGTTATCTAAAGTCATAAATTAATCATGAGTAGTCAGATCAATAATATAAAACACATTCAGCAAAGACCAACAGGCTACCTAGGCTGGCAATGGGCTATATAGTTGTGTATACAATATATATATATATATATATATATATATATATACATACATATATACACACACACACACACACACACTTGTATGTATAATATATAATGTTTAAAAAAAAAATATTATCCTAAAAAACATATTATTCAGAAATGGGCTATAAGAGTGAGTACTTTTAGTTTTGTGACTTACTGTAGGAATATTTTCATGCCAGTATTTTTACTTTAAAGGCAAAATGGTTTGTAAATTGAAGTTGAAGCTCAACAAAGGTTATGGTTCTCACCAATGAGGCCATTTCTTCTCGCTATATTCAAGTACTTTTTCAGTGCAGTGTCCACCATTAGCTTCCTCTTAAGACTGGTAACAATATGTCCTCCTTATAGAGGTTGACGCCCAGAAACAGAATAAAGAAAAGAGAAAATAAAGGCAAAGGCCTGCAGGGTGTCTGCAGATACAAAAACCAACACTCAGGGATCTTTTTGTTTGAGTGTAAACATTTTTTTTTATTTAGGAAAAACCTACTCATTGTGCCTTTAAGTAACAGCAAAAGTGTAGCAATCCAGTGAAAGCATACACTGAAATAGTACTTAAGTAAAGGATCTCAGCACTTCTTCCACTAGAAAGATCTGAAGGAAAGGGGAACTTGAAACCAAAGACTGCAGATCCCCCCTAGCAGGTATTCATCTATATGATAAGGACTGGACATGCCAGGTGAATTAAAATAAACAGCTCCAGTTCTCAGGGTCTAATGGACACGAGCCACTGGTGCAGACTAGAGAGAAGAGGAAGCAGGAAAAAGCTACAGCTGTAGTTTAGTCAAACATAAACACACACAGGCCATTACAAGTGCAATGACCTTAATCGTCAGCATGACGAAGGAGGACGATGAGGAGGAGGTCAGTTAGCAGCATTGAGAAAAACCTCCTCCCTCACGAGGAGCTCCATCCCCACCTCCCGTCTAACCAGGACATATTTCCCTCCCCCCTCCCACACACACACACACACACACACACACACACACACGGCCATCACTACAGCCGCCGTTTCCTGGCCGTCAGCACATTCTCCTCTGTGGAGCCTCTCTGGATGCAGCACATATGTTGTATGGTACGGTGCACGCCTGGACCATAGCATCCCTGTTAAAACCAACAAGACCCCTGAACATGTGGCCCGGCTTGCCACGTAAAAAAAAAACCCAACAGGCATCTGGGCTGCTCGCTGAGCCAGACGACCCATCTACCTTTCCACTGGAAATTTACAATAAAACGCAGACGAGACGTTCCTTCAGCTTTAAGGGCTGTTCAGTCACAGCTTGTTTTATAATTGTGCTACAAGTGTGAGAAGGATTTGTTTACCATGTGCCAAAGTCATGTGCTTTCTGTCATCTTCCTGCCTTTTACTTCATTCTGTGCTTTTGTTAATACTGGAAGACACTGGCGTATGGCGCTCCAAAGTGACTACAAGTACAGCAGAGTAACATTATATCATGTATTTTCTCCTTATAACTAGAGGAGATTAACATCTGGTTAGTTGGTTAATGCTTGCATTATGATGTACACTTCATATGTAATTCTCAATGCATTACTGTCTGCTCAGCCACTTTCTGCTCATGTTCATTCGAGTGTATACATGAAAGAGGAATAAGTACTCAGTTTTATCAGAATATACTACTTCCTCCAACAGGAAGCCTCAAAAGGCATGCAACATTAATAAAAATCTCTCAAAATATCAACCATAATGGTTTTCTGACATTAATATTACACACACTGCATCTGTAAAACCTTTGCACAACTCCACAAGGAAATTTTGTGCAAATAAACCTGGTAAATATCAACGGACATGTGAGGCAGTGAATTAAACACAAAATAAGCAGCCATCTAACGTCCATCCCACGCTTGCTGCTTGTCTCTGGACCTGAGCTCCGCCGTCTCCTCTGACACTTTCATACACAAAAACACAGTTTAGAATCACACAGAACCTTGCTGAAATGTGGAAAGTGGGCCAAATGCGAGCTGTACTTCCAGCTGGAGCTGGAATCAGCTGAAGTGCTGATTTTAATTAAAAACAGGATTTGAAAGTCCGCATTTTGCTCGGGCTAGTGATAACGAGAGGGTAAGGGTCTCTCCAAAAATCATCCTGCCACCATAGTTCAACTTTTCACAAACCTACAACATTTTCTGTGCAGACCTGACAAAAAAAGGATTACATCAGGCCATTAAAGAAAAACTGTAATATATATATTCTAAATGCAGTTATCAGGCTACCAAACATACCTAAGCTAAGCTGGCATTTTAATTTTGTAGCACTGTATAGCTACAAAGATGAAGGAGCTTTTATATTACAATTAACGACACCTGATCAGGACAAACTGAACTCATGTATGACATAAGACATTTATCTTGTATTTGCATTATTTGTCAATTAATAAATAATCCTTATCACATCTGTGTTCACATTTTGAGAAAAACCACCAGATGAGCGCAGTCAGGTAGAAAAGTAAAGAACATTTGGAAAAGCAAAAACATTTTTGCTTTTCCACATCCAACCCAAAACCACTTTGCATGTATGCTTCACAACCATTCAGCCACCACTCGTGATGCGTGACAAGAACAAGGGAAATCAAAGTGGCAGTTGTCATTTTAATATTTCTGCTCTCTAGAGTCAACAATTTTCCAAAGTATTAAAAAGAGCTGAAAATCATCCAGCGACTGGAGTATCTGCTGAAAACGCCAGGTTAATTCTGGCTGGAGTGTCACAGGACAGCTGGTCAAACTCATCCCGAACAGGAAGAAAGCGTCAGGAGCCGGATCGTGAGTGAGGCGGGCCGACAGGGTGTGGGGCAGGAAAAACTAGAGAGGGCATATTGAGCTAGAGAGCTGCAGCAGTCATTACATAAAAGAGGAGGGTTATGTAACGCCTGTGGGTTCGTGTTGGGGAACTTGGGCCGAGCTAAACACATCCAGATGTGTCAAACAGGACGGAAACCTATACCGGCACTCATATATAGGTAAACACAGACACATAGAGGAATGAAAAACACAGCAAAGAGACTCAGACTGCAGAGTAATGCTGAGCCATAAGCATGAAAGGCACGCTGTCATCTCAGCCAGTTACTCTCATTCACCAGCAGCAGGCTTTTTCTTTTTTTCCTGTCATACAAACAACGTGGACTCTGGATCATCCAGTCATAATTTACCCATCTGAGGAGTACTAACTCTGGTGCATTTCAGGGCTGGTCAGATAAAATTCCCAAACATTTTCACGGTTCTGTCTATTGAGCCATTATGTAAGCTCTGAGATTTCCTGATGAGCATTATTGTTGCCTCAGAAACAAGGAACTGTGCCCACTCATTTCTTAACACAGAACAACCCGTGCTTCATGTCTAAATAAACACACTGTCCATGAATAAGTAGCTAATGCATTAACGACTCTCTTGTCCTTTTGTAGCAGCTTTAAAAGCTTGTTTGTGAAGCGATCCCACACCCTGCTAGCAGCCCTTGTGGACGTCACAGTCACACACCAAAGCAGAAAGGCCCTGCAGCATAAGTACGACGACAGATGTTGGCCGGCCCCCAACCCTCTGAGATACGGGAAACCACGTCTACAGTATAGACAGGGATGACAGGATTAGCTGTAAGCATCCAAACAAGCAGCCCAAATAGATTATTTTCCACACGGTTGCCAACTCAGCTGACATTGAATAATTGAGGTGCTGCTGCCTGAAGAAGACATCACATTGTCTGCAGTGTTGACTGGTATAGTGCTGTAAGCCATTAATTGGTACCTGGAGACAAAATGTCAGTTGTGAAAATATGGCATCATGGCTATATCGACAGACACACACCCTACTTCCTGGATCGTGTTCACAATGAGGAAAGGTTTCTCCTCGTCTGGGCTGGGAGCTGAGAACCTGTTTTTTACTTGCTATGTGATGGAAGATTATACCATCAGCATCAGACGACTGCTCATAAAAGGCACTTTCAGATGAATATTTGTAGGCAGCTGTACAGGCAATTATTAGGTTTTAAAGGTGAAATAAACAGAAGATCCAATCCGAGGTACAATCTTATTGTGATTTTTAAAAACACGCTGCGAGGAGTACTGTTATATATTGTGATTTCTTACCTTTCTTTAACTGCAAATCATGCAGTTTGTCAACGTGTGTTTTATCTAATAAAACACAGTTTTTATTCAAATATCCTGAGGTCGAATCCCTTGGAAACTGCCAGTGTTTCCTCATCAATATTCAGTGTTATGCAGCATTATTCCTGAAGCTAATGTGTTGTGGTGCCAATTACCAATTAGGTTTTCTAGTTTCTTAAAACATCTTGAATCAAGCCGTAAGACTGAGCTACAAACTCTGAAAAACAGAATAGCGGCTGGATTGTTAAGAGTACCATTTATACGACAGAGTGGTATCTATACAATATCTGTACAATAGTGCCACGCAAAATAAAACCACACTACGCCAAATCAATTCACACCACCCTCATTAGGTTTAATGTGTCACCACTTGGTAAGCATTTGTTCGCAGTGATGGGTGCTTCAGTGACAACAACACAAAACCCCTCAAATGTGGTTTACACAAGAACATCTGAGCCAATTAGCGTAGCTCTCTCAGCCTGGTTTATTATGCTGAAAATTGCACAATTTTGCCGTATTGTGTGGCAGGTAATACAGTCCATAAAAGAAAAGCTCTGGTGTCCTTATAAAACATGACTGAACCAGTTGTCAAGTGCGCTCAAGTCTGGGTTATTTTCATGAGCGAAAGACGTCTCAGTGTTTGCTTCAGCAGGCTGATATGTGAGTCAGCATCGAAAGATTATAGTTACTGATCAATTAATGAGTCAACTAGATTAACGATCAAATGGATTCAAAGCTTACTAGCACTTGTGTCTTCATCACGTGGTGGTGTCATGTACTACAGGTAACAGTCGATCATTTAAAGGTTCATTTAAATCTGTATTTGATGAAACTGTCACTGTATCCTGACACAAGTACAGGAGACAGATAATCTGAAATCTGCCTGTTTAGTGCTCCCATGGCATTTCCAAGAGCCGAAGAGTCTGTCAATCACTGCTCAGAAACATATTTTAGTCAGCTGTTTAGAAATGAGATCATCATCTAAAAGTAGGTTTATGAGAACATCTGAGGTGAGACAAAGACTGGTTGTTTTCCTTCAAACAAGGTGAGAGCTTAAGCATGCCATTAGGTGGAGACACATCATCTGTCTCATTCACTACTGCCAGGATACAGTGACGCTTTCAGCAAACATAACAGTTATCTACTGAACCTTTAACCACACAAGCCAAAACACTGCAGTACACCTGGTATGTACTTTCATCAGATATGGAAAGAAACAAATAGTTAAAATGGAGATTATAATGTATATACGGGACTAGGAGCTTTTCTAGTGCCTCTCAATGGCTCTCAACATGGCGACTGAGAGCCAGGTGTTAACAGTGCAAATAAAAGGGATGACTAAACAGGATCATGCTGACTCGTCCATGTTAATCATTTAGTTGTTTTGTGGTGGGTGTTAGCTTTTCACTTCTGCTAATTGCAGTCACACTTTAAACAAAATTAACAAAAAAAAAAAAAAACAGACAGTTTTTTGTTGGGGGCGATGCTAACTTCATGTTGTCCTACAAAAAAAAAATCACTAGTCTATCAATGCTCTGAATATCAAATAGACTTTAAAATATTATTGCATTACTGTACAAAATTTACAATATGCCTCGTGTGTTTGAGGTTTCATTTGCTCAAACTGTAGTAAAAACCCACCCTGTAATATATAATAATAAAAAATTAATTTGTAGAGAGCAGTTTTCATACATGAGGACTCAGCATTTGTTAGTAATGGTGACTAATGATGTAAGAACCTGTACCTTCTTCACAATAAAGCTCTTACAACAGTTGACTTTTCATGGTAAAGCAGGAACAAGATGTGTCATGTTTGTGAGAGAAGATAAACTGCAGCAGCTACCATTTTTCCTGGTTATTTAACAACATTAGAGGGAGCTTGGTCAAGATCAGAGAGGAACACAGTGATGGCTGTAATGAGTTAAGAGTCCTATTACCACTGTATCCAGGGATCTGCCTTATTCTGGTAGATCAGAATAATACCTCAGCATCCATCAGAAGCTTCATTTCTCTTGTATAGAACATGTTGATAGCACTAAATGGGCTGTTTGAAGACTACAACAAATAGGATTCATGCTTGAGCTCAGCAAACAACCAGAGCCGCTGGCTTTTCATCAGAGCATGAATATAATGAGAGAATGGAAACAAGCACTTTGTAAAGAGATGTTCACGACGGCTTGATAATGTAGGTTAAACTACTACTTTCAACTATAAATTGATGATTCATGAACACCTTGGTGGCCTATAATTAATGCATGCTTTAAGCTCAGTTTCTTAAGTATAATATTCATATTTATGAGGTTTAATTATCTAAATACTCTCGGTCCTAGATCAAGATTCGTATCATCTAAACAATGTATTACTAATTTAATGACAGATATTTTAATTTCATGTTTCAATTGTTCTGATCCAAATGTGGCTCACAAATCTAACTCACTACTGAATACAAATATGTCTAATTCTATGTATTTGTTTATTAAACAAATAAGATTTACTTATTGTGAAAAGCACCTTCAAGTCTCACGGGTCTACATTTAAATAGAAAAAAAAAACTGTACATCTTTTATTTTCAATGCAAAAATATCTAAATATTATCAATTATTATTGAAACTTATGGGACTATAAATTACATAACATGGTCAAAACAGGCAAGTAGTCTAATAACTTTATTGTGAATAATGTTTTGCTCTTTTAAGATTAACATGGACATGAATGATTAACTGCCTTCATAGGGCTTTTATTTTAATACAGTCATGCAATTGTTGTCAGATTATATTATTTTATTGCCTCAATGTGTACATTTTATGACTAAGGAACAACATCTGTATGAATAAAGCTAGTGTTGCATAAGTACTAAGCACTTACTTAAGTCATGATACAGTATGCTGCCCAGCTGTCAGGCCAACATATCTTTTACATAATGAGACACCCTCTGTGGGTCAACAAACTTCCTAATTGCAATATTTCCCATCTACACCATCTATACCCTATCATTTACATTACTGCATTATTATATTAATAGCTTTGACCATGATGGGATTTGTTAAAGCTGGAGAAGTAGTTTTTAGGATTTATTCTCATAAACTATCATATTAATAATGACTTCCACTCCTCCCGCAGTCACTGGCCATATAAATCACCCTGAAAAAATGACGTGCTATGAGTTTACACATAACACCTCCTTTGACCTAAAATAAGGACAAAGACACAGAATACATTACCAGCTATTTTTCTACTTTCAGATCATACACGCCACACACACACTTTCAAGCTTCCTGTTGGGTTATGAAGATATTTAGGTCAAAGGTCTAAAGTCAACACAGGAAAGGATAATAAAAATCTGTGTTCTCAGCTACGTTGTTAATAATCTACCCAATCCTACACAGGTCAGTAAGTCCATTAACGCTGCTGACCCACCTGCTGTATTTTCCCTCCCCGTCTTCCAAACCCGAATGACACAGAAATGGGAACTCTTATGTGAACTTCCCATGGAATACATTTGCAAGCTCCTGCTGAGGCGAACCTGACAACACAACAGGCAGCCAGCGAAAACATAAAAACCACACCTTCTGCAAAAACCACCACAACACCCCCTCAACTGTGTTTCCTCCTTGGTTTCGGTTTAAATCAAAACATTCATCGGCTCTGTGGGCACTCGCTCGTTCGCGCTGCAGATAAACAGAACATTCAGTTTCAGCCTCGGCCTCACTCAGGAGGAAGCGCTGTGTGTGACGCAAGAGCTTTTATACTCCGAGTCCAAACCAGCCTGGGCGTTCGCCACAGGACGATACCACCAACACAAAAACACTCTCTGGACCAGTGGTATCGCTACCCGTCCCTGGAATTTGACCAAAACACTACAGAGGCATTTAAATTGTCATTAGCACCCGCTAGGCCTGAGTAGCACGTTGCAGGGCCTCGAAATGAAAAGGGACTTTTCTCAAGACAAGCACCTCTTTCTAGCATCAAGCTAACTAGTATTGGTCATGTATAACATAGTTGACCGGGTGGTTCCACACAAAATCAAATAATACTATGACAAACTTTGGCTTGCAAAATTTTGTTTTGAATTGACAAATGTGTGACTAATGGCACAAAATAGGATTAAAAATTGTCTTTCTCCATGCACCACAGTATGTATATTTCCTCAAAATAAAGTCCCATTGTGTGCCCTGGAAGGGGAGGGACACTCTAGTGCTAAATAAATGTTACTGTGACTATTGTTCTATGAAAACATTTTTCACATAAGCACTGCCTTAAACATCCAACTGAAGCCTGAGCAGTGAATTCTCCAGACCTGCAGAATCACTTATGTACAGCTCTCAATAACCCTGATGTCTCAGTGGGTGAGGACACTTTTACTTACATTTTGACATGTCGCTGCTCAATGTCCACCCTTGTCAGCTCCTCCTCCTCCAGGTCAGAGTCCCCTCCAGAGCTGCTTTCTGTTACGTCGGAGTCAAAGGCGCTTTCTGCAGAATGAAGGTTGGCTGATCCACTCAGATACAGCCTCTCCAGCTCCAACGGCATGGAGCCACTTTTCAGGAAGCGACTGAGGCCGTCTCTGCTGTTTGAGGAAGCGTGGCGACCAGTCCTCCACGTAGCCGTAGGGGTCGCTGTCTCTGATTTGCGGTTACTGGCCAAAAGCCGGCTGAGAGCCGAGTCCAAGAAGCCACCCAGCTGCTGCTGAAGGTGCCGCTCCACCTGCTTGGCCTGGACGACCTGGAGGCGTTTCCGCAAACGCCGCAGCCGACTTTCAATCTCAGATTGGCGGTGGCTGTTGAGAAGGGTGCGTTCCTTAACATGAGCATCAAGGCTGTCCGAGGAGGAAGTACAGGGTAGAGTAGGCTGTGGTACAGGTGTGCAAGACCTGGAGCCCTGCTGGCTGCTACCTGGTCTCTCCCTATCAGAACCCTGTGGCTGACCGGTAGGCGTGTGTGAATCAGCCTCCTCCAAATTCACCTGTTCAGTGGGGTTGGGGTTGTCGTGGGTAAAGGGGGAAAGCGCATTAGACTGGTGCACTGGTGGTTCAAGGATTTTTCCATCTTTATTTTGAGAAACCCCAGAGGAATGCTTCTGCTTAAGGGTTCCTTTCACCGGGATATGCCCTGATAAGGTAGCTGTCAAGGTCTCTGAGTCCAAGTGCAGGGCCTGGGACTGAGAGTCTGTGGTGGCAGACGGCTTGTCGCCATTCACCGCCACCACACAGCCAGGGCCGGACATAGTGGCCAGTTTTTTAGCCAGGCCGTTGACCGGCGCTATGGGCTGGCCTCCTCCGTTGGTACTGCCGCTCATGAGGCTTTTGAGCTGGCCGCCCGAGAGTTCGATCGCCTGCTTCTTCCTCAACAGGAAGTCTCCGCCACCGTTGAGCAGGGAGCTGGGCAGTATTCTGTGGCTTTTCAACACAGACTGTTTGATGAGGACTCCTTGCAGCTTGATTGACTCCTTAGTTGAAGGGACAGGTGTCACATCAGAGCATAGGTATGAAGCCACCAGTGGCTGGAGCTTTCCCAGGGCCGAGGCCTGAGACACGGAGTCTGCTTGGGGCTGCTGCTGCTGCTGTTGTTCCTGATCTCCACCACAAAAGTCAAGAGGGCAATCTTCGGACGCGGCCTTGCACTTGGCGGGGCCGCTGCTGTGGATGAGGATGTTGCTGGCGTTACCGTTGTTCTCTGCACTGGCCGGTGAGAGACTTGAGGATGGGGCAGCCAGTTTGAAGCGGATGTGGTGAGCTTCGGCTGGGGCGTCGGTGAGAGCGGGCGCCATCGCAGCCATGCAGTGCAGAGGGACGGGCACCGCGGCCTGCTCCACACCACCCGCTTACTGCCCCACCTGAGGACAGCCTGAGTGGAAAATAAAGAGGGAAAGAGAGGAGAGACAAAACAAAGTTAAACAAAGTAATACCATGAACTCAAGCGTACATAAACAAATCACGACAAATTCTGGTTGTAGGTGGTGCGGGAGGATGTTGGGTGGAGATATTGTCTATCATTAATTCCCAGGTAACATTCACAGCCTTGTACAGTGATGGGCCCATAAGCACACAGTGTAAACAAACGCACACAGACACCACCTAAACCATATTTAAATATTAATACTGAAACCAGTGGCTCTACTCAAGTTTAAATTTGTATCAGTGCACTCAGAATCATTCAAAAGGCAATCTATGACAGTTAACTTGGTATCCTAAACATGTGAGGAAAAGCTGCAGTTCAGTCTTAAAAAAAAAAAAACAACCCACTTGCTCTGGCATCTGTTAACACAAATGTATTTACATACTTCTCCATATGAGATATTTGTTATGTGAGAAGCACCACAAAGGCAAGTTGAACATATACACAATTGCATAAAATACTTGAACTACAGGTTCTGTAAGCCTTTTAGAAAGAGTGGAAAATTACCAACTACCATGCAAAAAAAAAGTAGCATTTCTAAAATATTTTGGCACCAGATATAATAAATAAAAATGCACAAAATACTACAAGTACTCTGACTCAAAAACAAACAGGTACTGATTGGATGAGCAGGTGACTCAGTGACATTTTGTTGACCTACTGGTTGGAAGCAATGCTGACAATGAATCCTACAAAAGGGGACTGAGAAAAAAAAAACTTCAGATGACGAAGAGGAACATACGACTTTCATCTTTTTGGTGGTTCATTTGCTCTCAAAATATTCCAGAAAATACCCATTGTACTCACAATAATACATTCATCGACAGAGCCCCCTCTTCAAAGATTGAAATATCAAATAAAACAAAGACATGCACTGACCTTGGTGAGTGGGATGCTAACAATATAGATGGAATAACCGCAGAAATCTGAGCTACTTCCCAGTAAGACAGTAAATAATTCCCACTACAGCCATGCTTGTGTGAACAAGCCTGCATTGTCATTTACTTACAAGGCTCTTCTTTTAAAGAATAAGCTTTGAGTGGGGGGAGACAGGAAAAAGCTGATGCAAATTGTGCAAACCCCACTGCCCTACATGTGCCCTGCTATGGTAAGACAGTGTGCGGCAGGAGGAGTCCACACAGGCGGTGTAAGTAGGTGGATTTAGGCCCCAGCATTAGTCCAAAGCACATGATGTCATCCTGACTTGGTTCCTGTGTCAATTTAAGCTTCACAATTCCCCCCCAAAAATGATCGGCAGCAGCATTATTCTGTAATTAAACATGTAAATAGAGCGCCAATAGCATGGTGTAGGTGCAGTGCTGATTCAGTGCTGCCATTCCCACGGACTGCCTGTTTATCCATCAAACTTTAAAGGATAAAAAGCCTCCCTTCAGATAACAGAGGAGATAAAAGAGGGCTGCATCTCCGCGTATCGTCTGCAGGCTCAGATGAATGGGGGCTCAGTATTTCACCGCAGTTTCTAGTCAGCGCGCACTACGCCATGTTGGTATTTCCGAAGCAGATTATGCAATGCGATTCATCCACATAAAAACCGCCCATTCCGCTCCAAACACACCGACCTCCTTCATGCTACAAAGAAGGAAATTAAAAGGGCTAATGTCAAAGGCATCGCTTTAAAATCAACATGCGGTATATCTCCAGTTATAACTGTCCGGATAAAGAGACACAGAGAGAGATGCGACAAAAATGTCCACATCAAACGTCAGTCGAGCATAACGCACCAATCACCAAAATGTCCTCCTCGTGTTTACAAAAAAAACACACATTTGTACAAATAAAATCTGTTTCTAGATGTGTGCCGTTTCGTAATCTTGACTTCCCAGCGGCTTCCGCCGAAATCAGTCGGTGTGTTTGTATCATCGTGACGGTAAAATACGGAATACGGGATAAAAAAAAAAACCGAGCTACACAAACTGCCCAAGAAGCGAAAGATCAATATCGGTAAACCGTGTCACTTTATACACTGCGTGCAAATGAATGCGCCTCGCTGGTGGCTAACGTTAGCTCGGCAAAGCTGCTGATGCAAGAAACACAACCTGCTCTCAAAGCTAGCGTGTGGGTCCTCTTTAAGCCAACTGCAGTGAAACGCTATCACATTATAGGTCATTTTTTAATGTGTGGGAGCTTGTGTTACAGTAGCACGGCTTATTATTTTTGGGGTGAGCTCACACGGCAAGGTAAACATTTTCAGTCACTGGCTACGTAACATATGATCGCCTCAGTTGGTGGTTTTAAGCCCAAATAAATAAATATACATTTAAAGAACCTCACGGTGACACATGCATTAACATCAGGTGTAAATGTAGCCATAATAACCAGCACAGGCGTTTACAGATCACAACTTGCAGAGTGGAGACACAGTGAGCATTTGCAATTAGACCGAGGGAATAAACACAGACAGGCCTGTTGCTGTACATTGATAATGGCCGTGCCTTCTGATACACTATCTGGTAATCAAATAGTACCTAATGCACATGTCAGGAGCTGTGAAGTTGGGAGTAGACCCTGCCAGTCTAGCTAGCTCGCTAACAAAGAAAAAGGAGGAACCTACCACGTGACGAGGTTGCACTATCCGAGGGAATTTCGGCAACAATCCCCTGCAGTTTTAGTGGAAAAAAACCAAGGGTGCTACCACACAAAAACGCGACTTCAATCGATCACTCTGCCATTAAATAAGCCAACCAACAAGCGACCACAAACATAAAAATAAGGCCCAGTTCACGGGAGCCGCTCTGGTCTCGTTCCGGATTGAGGCGAACGGACGAATCAACGGTCTACACCTTGCTCGAGCAGCTAGCTCTCCGCTCTGCTCGCCGCTAACGAGCAGCGAAGAGATAGAGAGAGAGAGAGATATATATATATATATATATATAAAAGACCAGGCCGTGAAACACTCCTTTATAGTGAGATTTAATTCAAACGTAGCCGATTTCGCGGCAATCCTTTACCAAAAAACCCGGTTCTTAGTGCGCGAAAGGTAATCCAGATGGCAGTTTTGACGCGAGCCTTTTTCTCTCGTTTTAGGGAGAGACGCTTAGAAAATGGCGGCTAGCTCCTCTCCCTCGGATTTGAGTCTGACAAACACAGGAGGGCTGTGCGCGTGCATGTGGGCGTGTGAGCGTGCGTTGCTGGTAGGCGGGAGACAGTTCTCATACTCACCACTGGAGTAAAGGGCAGATAAGAAACGACATAAAAGCTCCACAGAAGATGCCACAGCAGGGCATTGTCTTCCTCTAACACAGGCTGCCCTCTCCACTACACTAAACATGTCACCATGCTTCCACTTTAACCACCTGTTTCTATTTATATATGTGTACACAGCCTGCCACTTACTCTTGCCAAAATAGTTTTAATGTTTCTGTAATGGTTAATCCACCACTATGTGCAAGCTCTTTCATCAACGTTGTATTTTTAAATATAACTATTTAGTTATAAATATTTTTTTCAATTTATTGTTTCACAAAAAAGCTGAAAAAATAGCAAAGTGAATTATTATTTTTTGATTAAATTCCAGTTATTTCCTGTCATCCCTGAGCAGAAAAAAATGTGTTTTAGTGGCTGTTTGTTATTCTGGATTTCTGACTCAAAATTTGGTCTGATAAGGTAAATTCAGTTTAAAGCTCTGAAATGATGCTGAAGGCTCTTTGAAACAGGTCAGTTGGGTTAATACATTTGTTAAATACTGTATATACACAGTCAGCCCTTTGCTCTGCTAATTAACAAATAATAATAGCTCCCTATTTTGCCAACAGGAACTAGATCGCCCACAACACTGTACAGCAAACATCTGTGTACATATATCCAATGGCCACTTGAAGGAGCTCTTCTGCACATGGCTGTTAAATGCAGTATATTAGTATGCAGTATATATACGTATATATATATACGTGTATATATATATATACGTATATGTATACGTATATATATATATATACCCGTATATATATACACGGGTATATATACGTATATATGTAAATATATATATATATAAAAACACCACCATGTGGTGTGAAAGAGGGGGAAGCACCCTGCCACACCTACACTGATCACTGGCCACAGCAGTTGGGTGGATATAACAGCAGCAAAACATACAACTATAATGCTATTTCACTTTCTGTGGTGTATTCACTTTTTATTCTACTGTATATAATCTATAGTGTGTTCACACCATATTTCCATGTGTAGAGCGCACTTTATATTTTCTCAGCTGCATGTTTTAAAGTTAATTCTGTATATGTCTTACTATATTCACATTTACCTCTTACTGTTTATCCTACATATTAACCACTGTACATACAAATATTACTGCACTTCTACTTTGACACTAAACTGCATGTTTTTCTCGTAATGAAAATAAAGATAAAACGAATGTTTAGACTCCAAATAATTTTTAATTTAAAAAGTTGGCCTAAACATTGTTTAGTCTATATATCGGCACTATTTTTTCCTACTGCAACTCCTGCATGTTTACTGCTAGTTCTGTGTGGGTAATTGATTATTGTTGTTTGTAGTAGACTAAAATGACAATATAATAATTTATAGTGCGGTGCCAGAAACTGCAGCCTCAGATTTCTGACACAATCTCAACTAAAGTGTGCATACAAGCATTGAATAGGCCTGTTATTTTATTAATTATTTTTAATCTGACAAACTATATTTATGCTAAATTTTGTATGAACCTAAGACGCCTTACAATAATTTTGCATTAAAGGACTGAGATTTAAATTGGGAACTACCTTTTTTTTTGCTTTCAATTCCCAGCCCCAGCTTTAAAAACATAATATTTGGTTCAGGGGTGCTGTACACATTGTAGAGTTATTGCTTTGTGTCTGTCCATTGCCTGACAACTAGAAATCACTAACTGATTATCTTCTACAACTTGTTAAAGAATCCTCTGTTTATCCCTTCCTGTGCGCTAGAAGATAGCCTTACTGCTGTTTGTTTGATGTTTACAGCGTTGAGTCTTTGCTTGTAACTGATAATTGAATGCAAATGAATGCAACCCACTTACTTCCTACTCTGACTACCAGTGTAGACATGACTAATAAATAAGTAATTATCAATGTGTGTGAATGAGAGAGAGAAACTATCTACATCTGCATAAAAAGCCTCAGGACGTCAGGATGAAAGAGGTGATGTAGTTGATGGTTATCCAATTTGTAATCCCACCGGTGATTGATCAAAAGAGCGACCCATCTTCTTTTCATCCTGTTTCAGGTCACAATAACAGGCTTTGTAAAGTTTCCTTCACTTCCACGTCCTCTAGCTCCTCCAGGAGGATTCAAGAGGCGTTCCCACATTTAGCTGGGATATGTGATCCATCCATCCATCCCACATTCTGGTGCTCCTCCCAGGCGGACATGTTTTAAAAATACCTCCACAGGGATGCGTGTGTATCCAGATAAGATGCACTTCATGTGGCTCCTTCTCAGGCTAAAGTCCAGTCAGAAAACCCGAAAAACGACACTCATTTCGGTCCTCTAGCATCCGCGAACTCAGCCACTCAAACCCCGTGTCCACAGGTGGGAACCGGTCGAGGGAAACACACCACAACCACAGCCCGAGATAAAATAATAACTACTACTCATAAATACCTTTCTCTCCATTGTTGAGATGCTCCATTCAATAATCCAAGGGGCCATAATTCCTGTTATCGCGTGTACAAATGCCATGACACCTAAAAACAAAGAGAACAAACAAACAAACATTAGTTTTATCCCATTTAAAAGCTTCGGGGCAGAGACACACTCGGTAAATAAAGTTGTTAACTGACGCTCAGTGTTTTCTTTAGCGTCCAGCTGGCAAGCTAGCGCTAGCTGGGCTAACGTTAACCTGCGCGAGCGTTATCATTGCAAATTTACAATGAAAAAGTTTTACGTGTTGAATAATGTGAACTCTGAGCTCGGGAATTCAAAAGTAAGACATGAAGAGTGGTTATTTATTGACTGGTCGTGTCAAAGAATGCGCTGCCAGTGATTTTTGTGGCACAATTAACAGTACTTTCTCTCAACGCTAGACGCGGAGCTAATGCTAGCGATGCTAATGTTTGACGTAGTGAGCTAACGGCCAATAGCATCCAACTTAGCTAGCAGACCGAGCTAACGCTAGCTAGCTTGTTTGCTTCCCGATCCCACACTGACTTCTCAATGACTGCCGTTTTTTGGTTGCACGTTTGGCATAAAAGTGCGTTGAAAAAAATCCAGCCTGCACACGTCGAACAACCGGCAGTTTAACTGAATGCGTGTTTTTCCTCACGGGCGGAGCGTCCGTTAATTTTGAGAAAAATTACAAGACAAAATCTTACTTACCTGCTCGTCCTGTTACTAACCGTTCACGACTTGATAACAACCCGCCCTCCTGCGCTCCTATTGGTCGACGCGTCCAGTTGAGGGTTCCCATTGGCTCCCCGCTGCCGTCAATCTCGGCAAATGCCCGTACAGCGGAAATGTGGGACGAAAGTTCATAGCACGAAACTTCATTATCCAAATATATTGTTTTTCATCTAGAAAATGTCTCCACAGCTTTCACACCAGTCACAAACAGATGCTCTGCCTGCATCCATGTTTACACCGCACCACATGCTAGCTGCCCACAGTCCTGCATGGTGTGTTTTCATCAGCAATATCTATTATTTCTACTGCTTTGTCTTTGGGACTTTACCGAGAAATGCACCGCAGTATTTCATAGCACATGCAGATAAGGCCCATGGCTGCAGCTGAGTTTGCTCAACGTGTTTAATTTGCTCTTAATTCGTGTTTTTAGATGCTAAACAGACTGTGGTGAAACGGGGTTTGAGTGGTCTGAGTCTCTCAGTGTTTGACCCCAGAGTAGGACAGCAGACATGTAAGAGAAGACATTTCATCTACAAGACAAGAGGAGACACAAGGATTAATAGAAATATAGATTAGTGAAGCAGTGTTTGGCTGCTGGTTACACAGTATCTTGTATTTGCTGCAAAGTAATGAAGCACATTTAATCCAGTACTGTATCTAAGTGCAGTTGTGAGGTACTAGCACTTTACTTGAGTATATCTAGTTACTTTATACTTCTACCCCACTCTGTACCCTGTACTCTTTACTCTACTACATGCATTTAACTGCTGCTTTGATTTTGCACAGTCCATGTTTTTTATTGTATATGTTGTATTTTTCCACATTGCTTTCTTTATTTGCTTTTTAAGCTGCCTTTATTTATTATTTTTGATCTTTTTGTCTATTTTACACTTTGATTTATTGCTTGGCGTTCATTATGGATTGCAAAGGAAGTATTTCATTGTACAGGGAAAACAGGTTTCCTTACTGTTCACATGATAATAAATACTTTGAATCTTGAATCTCTACACACAAAACATGTCAAATATGAGGCATTATACAGATTAAAGGTGTTTAAGCAGTTAATGCTGCTGAATAGATTTGTTCCTGAAATAATGTAATATTATTGTCATGTTGTAGAGAATACAAATCATCCCTTACTGCGTAAGATAAAATAACATATAATTATAATCCTTCAGGGCCTCCATAAACACTCCTTTTGCATAATGAGTACTTTTACTTTTGATGCTCTAAGTAGAGTTTACTGCTAATACATGTGATGATGTGTACTTGTGATATCAATGAAGGTAATGCAACTTTTATATCACTAAAGGATCACAGTCCATCTGGTTTTGCAGTGTCCATCATTGTAGCTTACTGTGGAGTAAAATGTGAAATTTTGCATATAATGCAAAATTATAATATTGCATATAACATACATTAACATGTTGTCACGAACAACATGTTAAAATGTTTGATTTTAAGTGACAAGTCTTGGTTTGTCATAAGATTTCCAACAATGTGACTGTAAAATGTGGAAAACAGAAACATGCAAGAAAAGAAATGAGAATCCAGTAAGGGAAAAAGTACAGGAGTTAAAATAAAGGCATGAAATAAAATGAAGTAAATTAAATAAAATGAAATACTGTGGTAGAGCTGAGTGCAGCGTGGGCAGGTGATCAGGTAGTAGTGTCTTTAGTTTCAGGAGGTCCCCAGTAAAAAGAGGAATCATTTATTTTGACTATAATTCATCTATAAGAAACAAAACGACAGAAGATCATAAATTAAATCACTTTTTAATATGTGTTTAGTATAATTTCAGTATTAATATAATGCACATTAACACCTTTCTAATTTGGTTTACTTATTTTGCTAAATGAATCTCACTCATATTGTGATTCTATGATGCTCTGGTGTGAATATTACTTCTTATACACTTTATATTTATTACTCTTTTGTTTTTTTATATCTTGTGTGAATGTCAAAGTATTTTCTGAGTGATCTCTGGAGAAATTATTTCATTCTAACTTCTATTTTTTTCTCTTTTATGACTATTTCAGTCACGACTTTCATATAAATATTCTGTAATTAATCACCTAAAAAGCACAAATCCAGAATATTCTGCACAGAGGAAACATGTAGTTGTAGTAAAGCAGCAGTAGATGGCGCTCAGACACCACAGTCACATTACATTTATTTAAAGCACAAATTATGTATTAAGAAAGGAGAATAAGAGATGAGCTGCTTTACCAGCTGCACTTTAAAGTTACGAACAAATTATGATCCAATAATAAATTATTTTTCATTCCGCACTAATTTTACTTCAGGTTCATTATGATATTAATATATTTGTCCTTTCACTTTTATTATTATCTTCTTTTACTTTTTTCTGAACTGTGACTGTAAACATGCAGTAAGGGAAGAAGTACTCATCAGTCCTCTACTGAAGTAAAAGTACCCAGTGATTCCACAAAGGCATAAATAGCCAGAACATAAAGTAAAGACCTTTGTTAAGCAAATTATTTTCATTGTTAATTAATCTGTTGATTATCTTCTTGATTGATCACTCAGATGTTTGGTCTAGAAATACATGGTTTTGTTGCCTAAACCTAAACTGTTTCCATGGTGACAGTTTAACACCATCAGAGAATGCGTCCACTGCAGGGACATGATGCTATTTTTAAACCCAACTATGACATTTCATTTCCTAAACGTAGCTAAATGGTTTTTTTTGCACAAACCTAAAAAATCCTCTGGTTTGACTCCACGGCGTCCTCACGAAACCTCGTTAAGTGACGAGTCGTGACGTCACGTTTCTTTGGTTTTTCTTCTGGTTCTGGAGGGAAAATGTTCAGCAGGATCTTATTTAAGAGCCGAAGCTCCTCTGAGACGCCGAGGAGCTCAAAAGCATCTCATGACGGATCTCCAGATGTGTTTCTCGTCTCTGCTTTGGTCTCAGGGGAGCGTGGAGACAAGCGTGACGCATCCCATAATAACCCATATACACAGTACATGACATGTGTGCATTAATAAACTCCACACTGTTTTCCATTCAGTCACACAGTTTATTTTCTCTCCACATCATTTTTCCAAGTATGAAAACAACAATATTGAAAATAAATAACAATAAATAATAACAACAACAACAACAATAAGAAGAATGACACTGTGATTTTGTTTGGACCACATCACTGTGAGGAAGAAGAAGAAGAAGAAAAAGAATCCTCTGACGATGATTATTATTATTATTATTTTTTTTTTTAAAAAACATCTTTTCTTTTTGGGTGACAAACACAGCTCCGTCTGTGATCTGATGCCAGATGTTACTAATAGATGATATTTAGTTCAGAGGATCAGAAGAAAAGCAGAAAAATACTGAATCTGAACAGTTTCTTCTTCCTGTTTCAGTGTCAGAGGTCCCAAAGTGGAATAACAGGAGGATATTCTGCTTATCAGCTGGGTATATAATCCCAGTTTAAACCTCTTAATCTGACCACTGAGTGAACATTTAGATCAGTTATGGTTCGATAGTGATCCAGACAGGACAAACCACTGCAGTATTCTCTCTGTTACTAGACATTAATCTCTGTTAAAATGCAGATTATTGAAGGAAAGAAGAGAAAAATCACTCCAACAGCTGATTACAAACTTCTGAACGGTAATCTTGGAGCCAAAATCAGAGCTGACCGTCGATTATTTAAAGCATTCAGTCACATTTTACTCACTGTGTTCAGAAACTGGAGCAGTTTTACGTCTTTGAGAAAAACTGTGTTTCTAAATGGTGTTATAAATTATTAAACATCTTTCTAACTTTCTCACATCAATTTAAAGTGCAGTAACATTAGATTATTAATGTGACGCTGCAGACCTACAGGCTACAGAGTTATAGAGATATTTCAAAATAATAGTAATAAAATATTAGAAAAAAATAGATAGTTATTCTTCTTCCCTCGTTTGGGCCGGCTCTGCATCAGAATAAAACACGAAATCCTCTTATCTTAAAATCATTTTGACTTTTTATCACAATCATATGAACATATGAAGATGTGTTAGGGTCATTTTAGGCAAAAAAAAAAATAAAGTAAAATGAAATACGGAGCTCAGGAAGGGGAACATCCAGAGTAGAAACTCTGAATTTCCAAAAATAAAGCTGTACATTTATGAGAAAAATGACATGAATATTCTCTGTGATTATACAGTTAGAATATCGCTGATATTGAATTAAAATATAAACTTCTTAGACAGTTTTTTCCTCAAATTTGTGACAATAATCTCTTAAAATATTCCAGTTTTTTTCTTGTAAATTTGTGACAATAATCTCTTAAAATATTCCAGTTTTTTTCTTGTAAATTTGTGACGATAATCTCTTAAAATATTCCAGGTTTATTTCTTGTAAATTTGTGATGATAATCTCTTAAAATGTTCTGTTTGTAATAATAATGTATTGTATGTATTATTGAATATAACGTGTGACTATAATCTGAGAAAGCACTGTAGCTTTTTTTCATCCTAATCTTTAAATTTGTTCTCATATGTTTGTGACAAGATTGTCAGAAAATATTTCATTCTTTTGTCATAAAAGTGTGACTATAATCACAGAAAATAAGACTGTATATTCTCAGAGAATATTTAATTTTTTTTATCGTACATTTACTTAAATCCCAGAGAAAATCGGAGTGAAAATCTCAGAAGTTCTGGTTTTGTTTCTGAATATTACCCTCCACACAGCCTGTATTTATTTTATTTTTATTTGACTTCATCACTTGAAGGAGAAATAAAACGAGACGACGTTCATTAACAGTGAGACATAAACAGCAGGTAGAAATGCTCAGGTGAGAGGCAAACTGGTATCGTAGGAATGTGGACTGTGATGCTGATCACATGGATTAATGCGACTCACAGTGTGTGGTTTGTGTTTTTGGTTTATATTTGTGACTTTAACCCTTCCCCCTGTTTATAATATTTATATATTTACAATAAATCGGTAAACAGAGTCGCTGCGCAGGTCGCTAACGTGACATTTTTTTCAAACCGACACCACAGAAAGTCGCTTTATGAGATTCAAGGAGGAACTCTTTCCTGGTTTGATGAGCGTCTCTTTATTAAGCCGAAGAGTTTTGTTCCAAAAAACATCCAATAGTAAATAAATGACCATGAGGTTTCCACACATGTGAAAGTGATGGAGGAAGTATTCAGGCCCTTTCCTTCAGTAAAAGTACTAAAACAACACTGTAAAAAATACAGTCCTGCACTGAAAATGTTCCTTCACTAAAAGTACAGAAGTGTATATAGCAGTTAAAAGTATTACATGAAGAGCAGTGTTATGCTATTATATATCTTATCATTAGGTTATTATTAGAAATGCATTAATATAAAAGCACTAAAGCAGTTTAACGAACTCATTTTCTGTTGATAGATTAATCGATTCAGCTGTACTCTCATAAACTGTTGGGTTTAACTTTAATTCTTAACAAATCTGTGTATGTATAAATATGAATATGTGAATGTAAGGGGCAGAAGTATACAGTAGCAGGAAAAGAATTAAACTAAAACTACTTGTGTTACATTCCACCGCTGATGTTTGGGGGCATGCTAACTTTCCCCTCTGCGTCCAGTGTTTATGCTAAGCTAAGCTAATGGCTCCAGGCTCTGGATTGATTCTGAACTTTACCTTCACTTCTGACCCACTCATGGGCTCCAATTTGGCATTTTATCGCCGGTATTGGTGTTTTATTTTGGAACAAAACTCTTCAGGAGGAAAGTGATGGAATGTGTTTAAAACTTCCTGGAAAGTTGCTGAGAGAAGTTTGGACTGTAGGAAGAAGCACGACAGCGAATGAACGGACATCATATCCAGACATCTGAAAATAAAACTGTCCAGTTCAGTGAGTCTGAGTCCACTGGGGTGGAATCCAGTTCAGTGCAGTCCAGCGACACGAGCTCCTCGCTGATGGAAGATGACAAAAAACAAAAACAAGAACAAACAAACAAACATGGAGGAGTGCTGTACGTTCACAGCCAGTCTCGTCCGTCCCTCCATCACTAACCTCAGTGTCCTTTACCTCTGTTTTCGACTCTGCGTTATCGTCTCTCCTGAGGCTTGAGGATGGCAGGTGGTAACCATGGCGACGGCGGCCTCGTCTCTCATAGCGACGTGGACTGCTTGATGCTGTGGAAGCTGACCCGTGACGGGGAGGTGGGGATGGACATGGCCTGGGTCATCCGGGCCCGGATGGAGTGCTGCTCCTGCCAGCGGTGGAAACGCTTCCTCACGGCCGACCGCACCTGTCAGCCCAGGACCAATCACAAACAGCCAAACGGTCAGCTGACTGATGGCCGTGTTACCCTGGCAATGCCACTGTTTACTGACATCATCTCCTAATGTGACTTCAATCTCAGAATTTCTGAGTATTTTCTCACAAATCTGTGGCTTAATAATCTTTTTCTTGTAAATTTAAATGGTGAACAGCTCTGCTGTCGACATCAGCTCCTATCGTGACTGTAAGTTTTACTCTCAAATTAATAATATTTTATTAAACATTTTATTGTATCTTCCTCATAACTTTGGGACTACAATCTCAGAATTTTTTTTTCTTGTAAATATTCTTTTTTTTTTAAGATAATATTCTAGGTTTTTGTCATAATCTTGTCACTATAATCTAAGAAAATATTAATTTTATTTTCTCATAAATTTGTGACAATAATCTCAGAAAGTATTATATTTTTTTTGTAATTTTGTCAGAAAATTTTTATGTTAAAGTTGTGACTTTAGTCTCAGAAGGCATAGTCCTTTTTCTTATAATTTTGCCACTATAATGTTAGAAAATTCTAATGTTTTTTATGTATTTTTTAAAAATATTATATTATTTTCCTGTAATTTTGTCACTATAATCTCAGAAAAAAAACTCTTTCTAAGCTTTTTCTTGGAAATCGACAGACGGCACAGCTCACTGCGACCTTCCAACTTAAAATACCTGATCTTTTCAGCAGTCATCATCTTTTTATTTCCCATCACTCCCTGAACTTTTCTTTTGTTTCTCTTTGTTTAAATATAATTTGGCTTCTGACTTATAAACCCAGATTTAAACCAGTGAATGTGTTTCGCAAACAGAGGCTACAGTAACACCGTGCTGTAAATCCTTTTAATGGTGATTAAAAAGCCTTCCTCCTCCTCCTGATCCAGAATCAATCGTCCCATGTGTTCCTCCTCTCCGTCCCAACAGAGGAGCTTTAACCCAAAAAGCTGATCTGCACAAAACACCAAACAATCTCCTAAACACAGTGTAATACTGGACAGCGTCCTCTTTAATCCTCCTCACACATGTTTCAGCACTAAATGTTTTCCTCTCCTCTCCATTGTGACCACTTCTATCCTTTGCTCATCTGTCTCATTTCTTTTCTGAAAGGAAACACTAAATCAATATCCTCAGTAAGCCACACATGCTGCTTAAGCCCCTTGTTGGTCCATGATGAGACATTCACTCATTCATCATCCAGGCCGCTGAACGCAGCGTGGGACGGCCGCCAGCTGATATTACATCCATACACCAGTCGAGGAATCGCTTGTAAAGTTGTGATTATTCTACGATAAGATGGAGGCGAGTGTCCTGGCTCAAACAGCAGATTATGATTCAGCTGAAGGAACTCCATTAAACCTCTGATCTGATGCTAGAACCATCTTTGAGCTGCCACCTTCTTCACAGCAGGACATGATGTGGGACTTTATTTACATCAAATCTGCTGCTTGAACGAGAATACTTTGGTTATTTTTTATTTTGTCTCAAGGGTTCGAAGTGAGCAGACCTCTTTTGGAAAAAGGTCAAATTTATATTTATAAATCAGTTATATTTCCTGTAATTTTGTCACTATGATCTCAGAAAATATTATACAATTTTCCTGTAATTTTATCATTATAATCTTAGAAAATATACTATTTTTTCTTGTAATTTTGTCACTATAGTCCTAGAAAATATCATATAATTTTCCTGTAATTTTGTCATTATAATCTTAGAAAATATACTATTTTTCCTGTAATTTTGTCACTGTAGTGTCAGAAAATATTACATAATTTTCTTGTAATTTTGTCACTATGATCTCAGAAAATATTATATAATTTTCCTGTAATTTTGTCACTATAATCTCAGAAAATACTATATTATTTTCTTGTAATTTTGTCACTGTAATCGCAGAAAATTTACAAACAACAAATTAGAAATGTGCCAACAGCTGCTTCTCTGTCACCGTTACTGCCTATTATAAGAAATAAAATTAATTTCCAAAATATCTTCTGAATATTTTGGTAAGAGTTTGAAAGTTCTTATTTTATTCTGCAGCGTCTTCAGTGTTTGTTTTTAGCCACTTTAACAGCAAAGTTTGTTCCACTGAAATATATCGACAACTATTGATTTATTATTCAGGATGAATAATAAAAAATAAAAATGAACTTGAACTTTTTGTCAGGACCTAAATATCTTTGTACACTTATGATGTTTATTTGCTGACTCCTTCTCCTTTTTCACCTGGTTTGTTGTCTATTTAGACGTTTATTCAATGTTTACTGATGTTCTTGTTTTCTATCGGCCCTCAATCATATCTTATCTTATCTTGCAAAGAAAAAAAATGCACTGCTTTTTATTTTATTCTATAGATCACATCCACATAACAAATACTAAAAACACATTTTATTCATCTTATAATTGTGTTAAATTGACAGTTCATTTGCAATTAAAAATAGATTTTTCGTCCTTTTTATTTAGTACAGATTGTTAATATTTATTCTATTAGTATTACTTATTTTGTCATTGCTGTTGTCTATTGTTTCTTAATTGCTGTAAATTGTCTATTCTGCTGTGGCAGGTGATAAATAAAAAAATATTCTATTCTATTCTATTATCTTATCTTATCTTAAATGAGGTAGATGATGACAAAGGAATATTAGTCTTTTTATTTCATGTTTTCTAGCTAACTTCATGTTTTAATCCCTCCAAACAGAAACCTCACAGAATACACATTAATATTACTGGAAACGACTGTACTATTAATAACACTAGCATCACACATTAAAGGTTGCATTTCTGCATGCGTGCATTTTCACATTTCTGCGCTATTTTGAGAGGATTTCACCCCAGATTTCTCCAGGAGACCAGATTGAGGCTGACGCTGTCATGAGGAGGAGGAAGTGATGTCACTTTTCCATGACAAGTCTTAATTGGGCCTTTAATGTGAAAGCTGCAGGCTCAGTCGCTCCCCACTAATAAAGCACAGGGAAGACGGTGATGTAAATAAGTGAGGGAAGCGGGGGGGAATGTTTGATCAATAGCAGGATTGAAAAGTGCTTACCTCACTGTTCAGGAAGCAGTAAAAGACAGACACAAAGAATCCCTGTGAGGAGATAAAGAGGAATAAAAAACATCAACGCCTTGATCCGCTTTTAATCACATCCAAGCAGCTTATCAAACATTCATCCAATCATCTCCCAGAGAGCCGCGATTCAGCCGTCCACTCAGCACAATCACCGTCTCTGTTTACCAAACCTACACGCCCCCACAAGGATGATATTAGATTATTCTCCGTTTGTGAGGGAAATTTATGACTCTGAAGTTCATGAGAAAATGTTCAGAAAACATTCCAGTTCTTTCCTCCTAAAATTGTGACTATAATCTCAGATTTTTTTTTCTCATAACTTTGTGGTTTGTTACGTCAGAAAATATTCTTGATTTTTCTCATAATTTTTTATTAATCCCTCAGGATTTATGAAGTATCTATCCATAATCTCAGAAGAATCTTTTTTCTCAAGAATTTATTACAATAATCTAAAAAATTACCATAATTTCTCATAATTTTGTCATCATACTGAATTTCCCTCAGCATTTACAAAGTACTTATCCATTTATAATAGATTTTCTCAAGAATTTATTAGGATTTTCCTTGTAAATATGTCACTATAACCTCAGCAAATGTCAACATTTTGTAAATTTCATATTCATCATCCTAGTAATTTTATGACTATCATCTCAAACATATTCTCTTTCTCATAATTTTGTCACTATATTCTCAGAAGATATTCTAGTTTTGTTTTTTATGAATCTGTGACAATAATCTCAAAAATATTAAAAAAAAAATCTTTTAATTTTGTCACTATAATCTCAGCAAATATTCTAGGTTTTTCTCATAATTTTTTCACTATACAAAATTTCCCTTGGATTTATCAATATTTATTCATTTATAATCTCAGAAGAAATTCTATTTTATTTCTCAAGAATTCATGACAATAATCTCAAAAATATTCTACAATTTTCCTCATAATTATGTCACTATAATCTCAGCATATATATATTTATAGTAAATTTGCGACTATAATTTCACACAATATTCTCGTTTTTCACTTAAATTTATGACTGTGATCTCAAAAATATTCTCATAATTTTGTCATTTTAACCTCAGAAAATATTCGAGTAATTTTTCTCATAATACTTAATCTTGCTGTTTCTGGCATTTTTCTTGAAAATCAACGACTTTATCATCTTTTTTTAATAATCAGTACTATTTACTTTGAATTAAAATCTGAGCTAATCTCATGATTTTCTCAGGATTTAATGAAGATTTTTATTTCTGTCATTCCATTAACTTCTCATCTGTTCCTTTCCTTTACCTGCGGGATGAATCGTACCTGGAAGGACTCCAGAAAAGAGTTGAAATATATGAAGACGATCTGAGAGATCTCGTCCTCCCCAGGGTTGACGAAGAAGAGCATGTAGGTGATGCCCAGCAGAGGAAGCAGCACCAGAGTGGCCTTCACGGCTTTCCTGCACGAGCAAACGGTCAAAGTATTTCCAAAGTACTTCCTGCATTTAAGGAAGTAATTAAGGGAATTAAAGGAAACGCTGTAGATCTACCTGTACTGGATGGTCTCTGATGTGGTGGAGGCTCTCAGTTTGGTCATCAGGATTCTCACGATGTTGAAGAGGAAAATAAAATTTATCTGTTGGGAAAAATCAGACCGAGTGATGAAGGCCAGACTCTTTATTAAGTTATTAAAAGTCATAATGATGCATGCAAAGCAGTTTAAAAACTGCAATTAAGAGTAGAAATAAGAAGAAATACTCATCATAGTTTACATTTATGAAAGAAAAGGCAGCGACTAAATGGTAAATAGACTTTTATATGATGCCTTTTCAACACTAACAAACTGAAAATCTATTGTTCAACGCTCTCATGTCTGTTAGCTTAGCTTAGCACAAAGACTGGAAACAGAGGGAAACAGCTAGCCTGGCTCTGCCGACCAACACCTGACAAATATTTAGTTCATTAGCTTTACATTGCTGAACCGTTTCTATGCCAGGAAACAGTTCGGCACAAAAAAACCTGTAAAATGTCAATTTGTATTTTTTAAGAAAATATATTGTCAAATATATATATATATATATATATATATATATATATATATATATATATATAACTTTACATATGCTGCCATTTTTAAGGGGATATACTGAGTATTTTTTATAATTAAAGTAAATTTTGCTATTTCTGTTGTTTTTTTAGCCAAAGTAAAATTTCGAAGGCTAACTTTATGTGATATTAACATAATATTTTTTTTACATTGTGATTTTATTTTTACTCACAAGTACAGGATGTTATTATTTCTGTTTATGCTCAAAATAAACCAAAGTGTGTTTGAAACATGTTCATGATAGTTTTGGAGCTCCAGATAATAATATTTTTAGGGTCGGATAGGGTCTGCTTTTGTTAACAATAATAGAAAATAATGTCCTTTGAAAATGCTAAAACCTGTTTATGTCTTACCGTAAATGTTCTTTGGGATTATTTATCCGTCACAAAGTGATGAAAGTCAGGATCAATATGTTTGTGCAGCAGGTGTGAATGATATAAGAGCAGAGCAGGAATAGCAGCAGGAATACTTTCCAGGACCCGCTGACCCGACCTTGGCCTGAACAGATGCATGGCGATATGTCAAGAACTGTCCATAGCGTTAGCGCTTAGCATGTTTAAAATCATCCTGCATTCAAGCTTTTATCGGTTCACCACCACAAATATCCTGGTGACCCGACGGCGATCCTGCAGAGAGATATTAAAGGAGGCAGATGTGAGCTTGAGGGGGAACGAGCCTCCAGACAGACGACGGTTTCAACTGAAGAGAGAAAAAAAAAAAAAAAAAACCAAGAAACCAGCCTATTCTGACGACGACGGGAAGGTCAGGAGACCAGAGGAGGGCCAGCAGGCAGGAAACGACTGAGACGAATGAGAAGACGACGAGAGGGAGCATACCAGTACAACTGAGTAGAAATACTCTCTGTTTAGTAAAAGAAGCAGTACAACTGAGTAGAAATACTCTGTGTTTAGTAAAAGAAGCAGTACAACTGAGTAGAAATACTCTGTGTTTAGTAAAAGAAGCAGTACAACTGAGTAGAAATACTCTGTGTTTAATAAAAGAAGCAGTACAACTGAGTAGAAATACTCTGTGTTTAGTAAAAGAAGCAGTACAACTGAGTAGAAATACTCTGTGTTTAGTAAAAGAAGCAGTACCGCTGAGTAGAAATACTCTGTGTTTAGTAAAAGAAGCAGTACAACTGAGTAGAAATACTCTGTGTTTAGTAAAAGAAGCAGTACCGCTGAGTAGAAATACTCTGTGTTTAGTAAAAGAAGCAGTACCACTGAGTAGAAATACTCTGTGTTTAGTAAAAGAAGCAGTACAACTGAGTAGAAATACTCTGTGTTTAGTAAAAGAAGCAGTACAACTGAGTAGAAATACTCTGTGTTTAGTAAAAGAAGCAGTACAACTGAGTAGAAATACTCTGTGTTTAGTAAAAGAAGCAGTACAACTGAGTAGAAATACTCTGTGTTTAGTAAAAGAAGCAGTACAACTGAGTAGAAATACTCTGTTTAGTAAAAGAAGCAGTACAACTGAGTAGAAATACTCTGTGTTTAGTAAAAGAAGCAGTACAACTGAGTAGAAATACTCTGTGTTTAGTAAAAGAAGCAGTACAACTGAGTAGAAATACTCTGTGTTTAGTAAAAGAAGCAGTACAACTGAGTAGAAATACTCTGTGTTTAGTAAAAGAAGCAGTACAACTGAGTAGAAATACTCTGTGTTTAGTAAAAGAAGCAGTACAACTGAGTAGAAATACTCTGTTTAGTAAAAGAAGCAGTACAACTGAGTAGAAATACTCTGTGTTTAGTAAAAGAAGCAGTACAACTGAGTAGAAATACTCTGTGTTTAGTAAAAGAAGCAGTACAACTGAGTAGGAATACTCTGTGTTTAGTAAAAGAAGCAGTACAACTGAGTAGAAATACTCTGTGTTTAGTAAAAGAAGCAGTACAACTGAGTAGAAATACTCTGTGTTTAGTAAAAGAAGCAGTACCGCTGAGTAGAAATACTCTGTGTTTAGTAAAAGAAGCAGTACCGCTGAGTAGAAATACTCTGTGTTTAGTAAAAGAAGCAGTACAACTGAGTAGAAATACTCTGTGTTTAGTAAAAGAAGCAGTACCACTGAGTAGAAATACTCTGTGTTTAGTAAAAGAAGCAGTACAACTGAGTAGAAATACTCTGTGTTTAGTAAAAGAAGCAGTACCACTGAGTAGGAATACTCTGTGTTTAGTAAAAGATGCAGTACCGCTGAGTAGAAATACTCTGTGTTTAGTAAAAGAAGCAGTACAACTGAGTAGGAATACTCTGTGTTTAGTAAAAGAAGCAGTACCGCTGAGTAGAAATACTCTGTGTTTAGTAAAAGAATCAGTACAACTGAGTAGAAATACTCTGTGTTTAGTAAAAGAATCAGTACCGCTGAGTAGAAATACTCTGTGTTTAGTAAAAGAATCAGTACCGCTGAGTAGAAATACTCTGTGTTTAGTAAAAGAATCAGTACCGCTGAGTAGAAATACTCTGTGTTTAGTAAAAGAAGCAGTACCGCTGAGTAGAAATACTCTGTGTTTAGTAAAAGAATCAGTACCACTGAGTAGAAATACTCTGTGTTTAGTAAAAGAAGCAGTACCACTGAGTAGAAATACTCTGTGTTTAGTAAAAGAAGCAGTACAACTGAGTAGAAATACTCTGTGTTTAGTAAAAGAAGCAGTACCGCTGAGTAGAAATACTCTGTGTTTAGTAAAAGAAGCAGTACCGCTGAGTAGAAATACTCTGTGTTTAGTAAAAGAAGCAGTACAACTGAGTAGAAATACTCTGTGTTTAGTAAAAGAAGCAGTACAACTGAGTAGAAATACTCTGTGTTTAGTAAAAGAAGCAGTACAACTGAGTAGAAATACTCTGTGTTTAGTAAAAGAAGCAGTACCGCTGAGTAGAAATACTCTGTGTTTAGTAAAAGAAGCAGTACCGCTGAGTAGAAATACTCTGTGTTTAGTAAAAGAAGCAGTACCGCTGAGTAGAAATACTCTGTGTTTAGTAAAAGAAGCAGTACCGCTGAGTAGAAATACTCTGTGTTTAGTAAAAGAAGCAGTACAACTGAGTAGAAATACTCTGTGTTTAGTAAAAGAAGCAGTACAACTGAGTAGAAATACTCTGTGTTTAGTAAAAGAAGCAGTACAACTGAGTAGAAATACTCTGTGTTTAGTAAAAGAAGCAGTACAACTGAGTAGAAATACTCTGTGTTTAGTAAAAGAAGCAGTACCGCTGAGTAGAAATACTCTGTGTTTAGTAAAAGAAGCAGTACAACTGAGTAGAAATACTCTGTGTTTAGTAAAAGAAGCAGTACCGCTGAGTAGAAATAGTCTGTGTTTAGTAAAAGAAGCAGTACAACTGAGTAGAAATACTCTGTGTTTAGTAAAAGAATCAGTACCACTGAGTAGAAATACTCTGTGTTTAGTAAAAGAAGCAGTACAACTGAGTAGAAATACTCTGTGTTTAGTAAAAGAAGCAGTACAACTGAGTAGAAATACTCTGTGTTTAGTAAAAGAAGCAGTACAACTGAGTAGAAATACTCTGTGTTTAGTAAAAGAAGCAGTACAACTGAGTAGAAATACTCTGTGTTTAGTAAAAGAAGCAGTACAACTGAGTAGAAATACTCTGTGTTTAGTAAAAGAATCAGTACCACTGAGTAGAAATACTCTGTGTTTAGTAAAAGAATCAGTACAACTGAGTAGAAATACTCTGTGTTTAGTAAAAGAATCAGTACAACTGAGTAGAAATACTCTGTGTTTAGTAAAAGAAGCAGTACAACTGAGTAGAAATACTCTGTGTTTAGTAAAAGAAGCAGTACAACTGAGTAGAAATAATCTACAAAATAATAGCAGTAAAAAAAAGTAAAAATGACTCCTCAAAGTACCACAAACTGCACTGTAGTACAGAGGGGAGTATCCAGATTACCCAGCTGGAGGACCCAGAGTCCAGCTGGAGGACCCAGAGTCCAGCTGGAGGACCCAGAGTCTCTTTCATGGTTCAGCTGGTGGACCACTCCTCTGTGCTGATGCATGTGACATTTTGGCTAGGGTATCTTTTTGACAAGTTTTGGGAATTGAACCTTTGGCTACAGACCCTTCAGGACAAAAATGTCCCCAATGAAAACCACAATTCTTCATCTCAGGGCTGTTAAATGACTCATTCTGTTCTATCAGACTCCACATCTACAGAAAAAAAAACCTTTTCGGCAACAACCTTAATTAAGTTCTGGGACAAACTCTGGTCTTCGTGTTTCCTTCATGAACAAAGAAGTAACCTGGTTTTTGTCATATTTTTTAAAACAGACAGACTTCAGACAGAACTGAGGTTGGTAAAAAGATTAAAAAAGAAATAATAATATAATGAAGATCTAATTTTATGTGTATCCTCTCAGGACATCAGATCAGATATTTTAAAAGGTTTAAATGTTTGATTTTTAAAACCTTATATCACTGTAACTGTAAAGTTTAGCGAATGAATGAAGAGTCACAACAGTTAATGTGATGAAATAAAAACATGGAAGCGTCCCTTCAGGCTCTTTAAATAAGTCAACATTACAGATGATTCCCAACGGGACTGAACACATTCTCAGATTTTTCTCCTGTTTTCCAGAAGGGTTCCTGAACGCTGCACAGATTTCAACGTTACGCTCACAGGTAAAGCTTCAGAAATTCACACTCATCATGTCTAACATGAGCGATGTGTCCCGGGTTCCAACATTTCACGCCTGGAAGGCATTTTTCCTGACGCAATAAAGACTAACTGTATTTCTGTAAAAAGAAATAAAAGAGTCTCACCACTAAGACAAGAATCATGGGACCCTGGTAGATGTAGTCCGTGTAAACGCCGGCTCGCTTCCCAAACCAGCACCTGAAATAAGAACAGGAAGTATTTAGTTTATTCATCATCCTTGTTCAGCATATGCTAGAATTACATCGTTAAATATAAATTAAAAAGGTTTATTTTGAAAATTAAACCTAAAAATTTTATTTCCTTTAAAGAAATTGGAACATCTATCAGTGTTGTGAGACTTTTACAGAAATATTAATAATAAGAAGATAGGAAAAGGACATTTAATGTGAAAAACAAAATAACACAGCCCCTGAAATGTCCTACCGTGGTGGAAATTTATTCATGTGGGGATAAATAAGAGGATAAGGCTCATGTTGTAACGGATTTTTCATATTTTCCAACAAATTCCATCAAAAGACCAAAAGCCGTCTCACAACACTTCCTGTCGTTCCTGCTCGGTGCGTCACACTCATCCCTCAGCACATAAATCTTTAAAAATAGGTCACAAATATATGGTTTCATTTAAAAAAAAGGCTCAGTGAAGTCCTAAAACAGCTGCTCACGGCTTTGTTGAGTAAATAGTGCATTTGTTGGGGACTATTTGCAGCGGCGGATTAATCCACATTAGATTCACTGTTCTCTTGAAAGCCACCAGACTCCATTGACAAAACAGTAAATTTCATCACAGGACTCTGGTGTTACTGATCTCCCACTGCTTTGAAAGGTTAGTTCGTTTTTTGTTATTGTGTGACTTTGGTGAATCTGAATTAACCCTCTAAAACACCAGAGTCACTCAATATCACAAATAAACAAACTAACTAAGATCAGCAAGTCTTGTGCGGTGCAAGTATAATTGCACTTTTTTTCACTGGAGTCTGGTGGACAACTTCAGCTCACTGTCTGACAGCGAGGCAAAGCTTCAAACACCCAAATTAACCCGTTGAATGAGCTGTTTTTCGGTGCACACTCATCAAACGCTGAATCCATTTTCACCTGTGTGCACAAAGAGACCACTTCATATCCATCAAGCACAGAGCACTCGCTATCAAAGAGAAAATGTCCACAGGGGCAACGTGTAATTAAGAAAATTGTCCAATGCAAATGTGATTACAGCAGGTTATTAATAGACATTCATCTCCATAATGCAATGCTGCCCTTGCTTGTCCTTTTTGTTGGCAGGTTCAGTTTCTCTGAATATCCAAAACGCTTACTTCTCATTGTCGTAGTACAGCTTCCCGATCGCCCATGCCACAATTATAGGGAACGGTATACCTGTGAGGCAAAAAGAGAGACAAATGACAGCTTCTTCTTTCATCTTTCCCTGCTATTCAGATCACAAAATATCCCTCCAGGGATTTCACGCTGCAATGTGAAATCCTAGTCTTTTTTTATTTTTCACCAGCGCCTGCCAAGCTCTGTCAAAACCTATTGTTGCTTGTGTGCCGTGATGCACCGACTCAAGCCGAGACATGTCACCACACGGACGGGTCTTTGTATGAATGAAAAGCTGGACTCGGCCTGACGATAATGCATAGTGATCGTCTGGTTTACTGACTTATAGGAGTATAATACAGCAGACATCACTTGACCATGGAGACCTCGCCAGCTGCCACGGAAAGTTTCCACTTCATTAGCAAACGTACTGTTGTCGGTGTCGTGTTAAACCTGAGGAGGATCTACTGTACCTTCTCCAGTCCCAGATTACTTATAAACAGTAAATTGTCTTGTTGTTCTCGTCTCTTGTCCATACACCTCTTCTGATTTAATAACACGTCTGCTCCTGAAGCCTGAGTTAAAGTGAAGCGAAGCAAATAAAATTTGATCTTATTTATGTCTTCACGGCCTTCCAGAAATGTGCTGCCGTCTCCCCCTTCACACGGCGGCTTCACGCTGCCCCGGGTTAAATGTAATCCAGACGGCACAATGCACCTAATCTCAGCAGCACATAGTTTAGTTTGACAGTGTGAAACAGGGTGTCAGTGAACGCCACGCCAATACGTTTCCCAGCTGCCACACCAAATCCTGCCGTCTCCATCAAGTCCACTGCTCCCATCGTCGACTAGGAAATACAATACTTGGAGTTTCTCATGTTGCACTTAGCTTAGCTTAGCATAAAGACCAGGAGCAGAGGGAAACAGCTAGCCTCGCGCCTAACTTCCCCCATAAAACAATGTTTTGTGTATTATGATAACTACTGAGGTTTCGAGGTTTTATGAACATTTTTGATCTTTGGCTAGCTGTTTCCCCCTGCTCCTAGTCTTCATGCTAAGCTAAGCTAAGCTAACTGCCTCCTAGCTCTGACTTCACGCTCACAAATGTGTGTTAAATGCTCCAACTGCCAGTTAAATTTGCATCAGAACTTTATTTGATTCTATTGAGGCACGGTTGTTTTTTGTTGCTGAATTTAAATCAAATTTATCCAAACTGACAAGCCGGGTGGCCATTTCCACAACACCAAAAAGGAGGACACAGTTCTGCAGCGGCAATGTCGCTTCAAGAAAAGAACAACCGGAGGGGAGGAGGTCTGTTGCTTTTAAGTTTCTCCGTGCTAGCATGTCTTTCAGGGGCCGTCTTTCGTTGTGCGCTAACATGCACACCACAGCGACAAAGTGTGCAATACGCATGCAAACCGTAAAAAAAAGTGTGCTTTTTTGACCATTCGGCATAGAATGAGGTCCGTCTTTTCCGCATGTTAACTTTCTGTTAACAAGATGAGACCGACACACCTAGCACATGGGAAAAGGGCGCGGCTTGTTTATATTTTTAACCAACGAGAAATCAGAGAAATTAGTGACACAGGTTTTAACCAATCATTTTTATAACCAGGTGTACACCATCTGACCATATGCAGCGTTGTGTTCAAGTGCAACTCCAAAAAGGAGGACAAATAAGCGTCCGACTTGAGGCTGCGCAGGACGCTGGATGAGGCATTTAAATTCCTGTCCGGCCTAAATCCGGACGTATGGCCACTCTACTGACAAGAGTTAAGTTTGTTGAAAAAACTGGTACCTCTCCCATGTCTGTATGTTACAGACTGAGCTAGAGCCAGGAGGCAGTTAGCTTAGTTTAGCATGAAGACTAGAAGCAAAGGGAAACAGCTAGCCTGGCACCTAACCTCCCCCATAAAAACATAATTTTGTTTCTAATATTTCTCTATTTTTGTGTGGTGTGTCAATTACTGATCTTTAGAGGTGTTAATAAATGTATATTTGATCTTTGTACAGAGCCAGGCTAGCTGTTTACCCCCGCTTCTGCTGTTTTTGCTAAGCTAAGTTAGCCACAGTCCGGCTTCACCCTCATAAACCTCAAAGTGGTCAGGTCAATGAATGAAATGTGAGCTAAACTGAGCACAAGCAAATTCCTTGTGCTTCAGGAGGTGGTTAGCTTAGCTTAGCATAAAACCTGGAAACAGGGAGGAAACTTTCTATCCATTTTACATTTTGGTTTGTATACAGATTAAATGAAGACATGAATTAATTTGAGTTTAGTAGGTGTAGTGTTGAACTCTGGAGACAGTAGACTTGATGCATCCAGTCACTATGCTAAGCTAAGCTAACTGCATCCTGGCTCTCACCCATACTTAACACACATGAAACATGACAGTGGTATTAACTGTCTTATTTAACTCTTAAAGTACATGAAGTTGTGTTAAAGTAAGTGCAAATCCTTCACTTGTGTGACCTCTTGTTGAATTTCTATACAAACTGTCTGAATAATAACTGAAAAAACAATTAACAGACGTTTAAAAAAAGCAGTAAGCGTACGTACACCAGCCGATGCAGATGAACATCCACTTGCGCAGCTTGTCGGTGGAGTAGGTGAGGACGATGGCGGTGTGGAGGTAGCAGCCCTCGCCAAACATCCAAAAGAAGTTGGTGGAGTGGAAATAGTTGAAGGAGGCGGTGACGAGACGGCACCAAATCTACAAAATAAATTCTTCTGTTAGACACTTTCACAAAAATCCTGTTTTATCTCACTGACAAACACATTATAAAACAAAAACTATATGCTCATGACGTTATATTATCATCATTTGACTTCCCAGAAACACATGGAGGATAACTTAAAGGAAGTGGATCCGTCCTACAGACTTGCAGCGTTTAAACATAAACATGACCACACTTCTGCTTTTGCGTTAATTTGACGGCTCATTAAGTGGATCTCATGAGTGCAGCGGCTTCATCTCGAGGCTCGAGTGCTGCGTCGTCCTTGAAGACACCAAACACAGAACATTTTGTGCAAAGAGGAAGAGTTCTTTCATTAAAGGATGATCACTGTTAACCACAAACCCAGAGGTACATATCTGCAGGATGTCACAAACTATTTAAATAATGAGGCTGGTGATATTCCAGATTTTTCTTATTGCCAGTAAATGTCATAACAAGAGTAAAATGAACAATGAAACGGCTGAGAGTTGCAGGCCATACAACCTTCCTCATCAGTTATCCAACATGTTATGGTGGAATATAATATCTGTTCAATGCCAAACTAGCCAAAGACGTTCAAAGTCATTCAGCGAACGCTCCTCTGATCATTAACAGTGAACCATGGTAGCCTCTCCTCTTCACTGCCTCCTCTTAGACAGTTTGTTACCTGAAATAACAGAACAATTGACTTGTTTAATGCTAATGCCAAGGACAGACCGTAACCTGGTGACGACCAACTGCTTCGTAAAAAGACACTAAATCAGAGCGTCTGAGGAGGGAGAGCTTGTTCTGAATGCACGGCCTGGTCTGTATTTTATGACGAGGACAGTAATGATCATCTTAATTGACTATATAATCTATAAACTCATCAGGTTATATTCTGGTGTACCCAGAGGACATCTGGCCAAGATGCGATTAACATCGCAAGACTCAGGGCTGGAGTCCGATTTGAAAGACAAACTCTGCGTCCTGGACTGATTCACATCCTAATTTTAAACCAATAAAAAGCTAAATGGCATCAAAGTTTAGCCATATTCAGCCTCTTTCGATCGGTAAATGGACCGTTATTGTCATTTCTAGATACAAGGTGTAAATTGTTCTTCTCGCAGACCAAGATGCTAAAACACTGCACAAATCACAAACAAAACAAAACTCTACTGACTCCATTAAGTACCTATTATTTCCTGTGTTTTGACGTCACTTCCTGTTTTATTTTGTCAGAAACTTTTCCCTCTCATATCGGACACCTTTACTTCCTGCTCTTGATAAATCCAGCCTTGTGAATCCTGAGAGTTTCTCAGTTTCTGAATGACTTTATGAATCCTCTCCTAGTCGTTTGGTTATATGGGTGGAGTTTTGCAGACACTGTCTTGTGATTTCCTGTTTGTACTTTGCTTTTTCTTAACTTTTCCTGTGTGTAAAAGTTAAGAAATCTGACAGCCAGGGGAAAAACTGGTGCAGTTGGTCCTGAGGCAAAATCTCATCGTGATTCCAGATTCTACATGTGAATGCAGAATAAGTGTACAGGTATTCAGCTGAATGTCTGCGTTGTCACGATCATCCCAAAAACTAAAAGGATAAAGAGTGCGGTTAAGAGGCTGTGAGGCAGAGGATGATGGTAGACGGCAACATAAAGGCCTTCAAGCCAATAAGTGGCTTGGGCTCTGTCGGCTCTTTAGCTTTTAGTTCTGATGAGGCTCATCTCTTCTTCGCCTGATTTGAGACTGATACCAATGACATCCCAGCAAAGCATGAGTCAGCACATTCCAGTCTCCTTGAGGGGGTCAGTCCCCACTATAACCATTACAGCTGATGAGGTCTGCACTCAGCTAAGAAGGCTTAATGTAAATAAAGCACCTGGAGTCCTTAAGGGGATCTTAAAGTGTGTGCAGAGCAGCTTCTTCACCATATATTCCCTTTGTCTCTGCCCAGGATTACAGCTGCAGCATGAGGCCAGAAAACCAAAGGACACTAAAGCACTGGTGTGTTAGTCTAGTGGACTGTTTTCAGCGGTGGATGAATCCATATGTGGCAGCAAGACGGTGGATGAGTCAGAATAAATTGCAGTGTTCATGGTGATGAAGGAACATGTGGTTTTAATTGTTTTTGGACAAAATCCAAGCTCTAAAACGGAGGCAGGAGATGCAACTCATGGGATTTGTTGACAAAAGCAAACGTAGAATATCACCAGACTGGATCCTACAAACAGAAGTCCAACGATGAAGCGTCAGCGTACCACGTTGCTTTCGTGCACCTCTGGACTCATGGTCATTTGGACGATAAACCAGGTGGCGTTCCTCAGGATGAAGGCGGCGATGAGGTTCCAGTGGATGATGTTCCTCAGGCAGCGGATGCTCCTGTGACACAAAACACAGCAAAACGTTCATGGATGCTAATGCTTCAAAACATGCAGGCGTCCTCATAAAGCCGACAATTAATTTAAAATTCATACCCATCGTCAAAGTAACCGTTTTAATTAAATGTTTAAAGCGCACAAACTCATCTGGACCTACTTCCACCTCACGCTGTTAGCCTGATGCTGCTAATTATAGCCTCACCTCTTCATACATGTATGTACATTTCTATTTTTTTTTTACTTAATTTCCATCAAGATTAATTAAGAATATATCTATCTATCATCCATCAAGAAGTCAGCTAGAGGAAATTAGCTTAGCTTAGCATAAAGACTGGAAGTGGGGGCGAAACAGCTAGCCTAGCAACATAAAAACACTGATTACTATATGTACAGATTTATCTATCTATCTATCTATCTATCTCAAGAATCCAGCTAGAAGCAATTAGCTTAGCTTAGCATGAAGCATAAAGACTGGAAGTGGGGGCGAAACAGCTAGCCTAGCAACATAAAAACACTGATTACTATATGTACAGATTTATCTATCTATCTATCTATCTATCTATCTCAAGAATCCAGCTAGAAGCAATTAGCTTAGCTTAGCATGAAGCATGAAGACTGGAAGTGGGGGGAAACAGCTAGCCTAGCAACATAAAAACACTGATTACTATATGTACAGATTTATCTATCTATCTATCTATCTATCTATCTATCTACCTCAAGATTCCAGCTAGAAGCAATTAGCTTAGCTTAGCATGAAGCATGAAGACTAGAAGCAGGGGGAAACAGCTAGCCTAGCACATAACAACACATTTTACATTTCAGTTTATGTACAAACAATACATGATATGTTAACAGATGAGCTTAAGAGATGTTCATAGGTGAGTTAGTGAACTTTTGATGGAGTATTATGCTAAGCTATGCTAACCGCCTCCTGGCTCTGAAGAACACATGTGAATTAAACATGTGAGTTTGAGTCTATTTATTTAGACTAGAGTATTTAGCTGTTCCTCCATGATGAAACAAGCCTTAAAGTGATCTCTAAAAGATGATGAATATGAATAATGAAGAGATGTAGCCTCAAAGTACCATCTCCCATCACTCCCCAGTGCCCCTCACTCCTGATATAACGTGAAGTAACATCTCATTCCCACTGTTTGCACTCCTGTTTGTGTCGTTGCCCCGAACGCCTGACGATTCTTTAATGCAGCAAATAAAATCAACCTCAGGATACAATTAAAAAAATCTGCCTCAGAGCGAGCGGTCGAAAATAGCAGCACAGACCGGCCTCGGTCGCCGTAGCGACAGCCTCATTCGCTGTCAACAGCTGATGGCATCGTCGAGTCCCATGATTCATTTAGTTTGTCAGCAGGCAGGTGTCACTGGAGCTGCTTTGTGCTGACTGAGCGGGCAACATTATTATCATTATGTGCCTGCCGTCGAGCAAGGCTGGCGAAGCCAGCCTTGCGAGCACGGCGGCACATATTACTATTCCTTTTGGGGGGGTTCCCCAAGTGTCTTAGCATTCATGGCAGGCGAAGCCTGCCATGAATGCTTGTAGTGGGTCCAAAACACACATATATGATGTAAAATGATAAAATAACCCAAAAAATCCCAAAAAAATCCATCCCAAAATCATAAAAACACTGTGTTTTAGCCAGCAACGCGCTTATTAGTATTCAGGACGAGGGTTTATTTTTTTTATTATTTTTATTATTATAGACAAACTTTGACACTTAATGCGGGTCGTACCGTAAGGTGCACCCAGGCATGACATATATCAAAACGTGCGTCTCGGTCGTGGGAGGGGTGCTATTACTTTTCTCCGTCAAAGCCGTTACCGTGGCGACGCTAGACCCCAAAAACCGCCGAAAAAAGTCCCATAGGAATGAATGGGGAAAGGGTCGGATTTCAAATTTTTTTCTTCAGCAAACAAACAGTCACAGCTCCCTCATACTTTCACCTAGAAACTCCATTCAACTTTCAAAACGCAGCAAATTTTCCTGGCAACATATTCATAATTCATCTTCAATTAAAAAAATGTATAGTTTCTTCAGCATTTCAACTTTTTCCAGACCATGAAATCTTCAAAAATCAGCCTTTAACATGGGTGTCTATTGCGTGCACTAGAGTGGGAGAACTACACACCTAGAGTGGAGAGCAGTTTCAGAATCGTCTGAAAAAAATATTTTTAAATCGCGATTGTGAGGGCTACATTCACTCCACTGACATAATTTTTACAGCAAAACGTTGGAAATTTCGTCCCGGTCGTAGCAATGTGTCTCTTATGTCTCTGAGATTTATGGTTTTGGCTCCAGACCCTTAATTAGGGCAGCACCTCCAAAAATCTCTCCATTGGGCCCAATGTTAATTTTCAGAGGAAAAGGCGTGAGAAAGCAGGAAAACCTCTTGTGTTTAACCTGCCGCTGACGGGCTTCTGAGTGGGCTAGAGACATAAAATTTACACCGCTGCGATCCTCGCGAGCTCCTGTCGCCTCTCGTCTAAACCACAAAGCTGTACGCCTTACAGTTGGGGAGTTATTCAGAGGAGTTTAACAGGGTCTGACTCAGCTTGAAATCAATGGCAGTCAGTGGGAGCCAGTGTGGGAGACAGACCAGGGGCGCGCCTAGACTTTTCCATAGGGGTGCCCCATGGGGTGTTGAAGCCATGCAGGGGTGGCCAGCAGAATTAGGTGATATGAATGAACCTCCATTACCATAGCATCATTCACATGCAAAAATCTAAGCTCTACTGCTTATAGTTTTTTTTATACGAGAGGTGATTGGACAGGTCAGCTCATAATCAGTGGCATAGCTGTGTGTGTGTGTCAGGTGGGGGATCCACATAGACACGCATATAGAGATTAGATGGTGATATGATACAGGCTTCTGATTGCCCATTACCACAGATACAGAGAGTGGATGACATCATTGATCACACACACAGACAGGAAGCTCAGGCTGTTTCTTTCAAAATAAAAGTTTGTTTTTTCAAAATAAAAGCCCTGAACTCTGATTTGCTCTTCACAGGAAACAAGGTGTGTTTGTTTTCAACACGAACCTGGGACAGGCACGCACGAAGTGCGTGCTTCGGTGCAGGAGAGGGTCAGCATGCATCAGGCTGGGCCTACATGGCCCGGCGTCGCGTGGGTCCGGCGTCATGTGTGCAGGCACATATTAAAATTTCTTCAGGAATTTTTAGTCTAGTTATTATTATTATTATTACAGTGCCTTTGCATTGTTGTACTTTTATGCCTAATTAAGACATCAGCATGCACAGAAACGCTGCTGCAGTTTTGAATAATTACAAATATTACGACACTGGAGTAAAAGAAAAACAGCCTTCAGGGCTCACAAACACATAAAGTTATGTATTATAAAAGCTTGTTATGTGTTACTGCTGTTACAGGCAGCCAGCAGCGCCTTCTTTGTTTTTTTCTAAACAGTCGTATTAATTATGCCGTGTGACCTCACTTCCTCTGGCGTCCCGCCAACAGGGTCAGCTCGGCCTGATGGGTATTAATTAAGAGGAAACGTGTCTTTGACAAAGACAAGAAGAGGAGCATTTATTCTGATGGGTCTCTGCTTTAATTTTTCTGCTGCATTCTGGTTTGCATATGTATTATATCACTATGGCACTATATAATAACACTACACATATTTTTAATGTATTATTATGTCTTTATAATAAGATAAGAAAGATAGGAGACTTTTTGATCCTAAAGTAGAAACTCCACAAGGTAAGAAAGCAGAAAAATATTTATTAGATTTGTTGTTTTTTTTTTTTTAATAGGCTATATACTGACATAATTTCACTCCTGTTTATCCTTTATTATTCAGTGTTTGAAAAAGTACATACTATATATTCAATAAGTATATCACATAATATTTTACTACATTACATATATATATATATATATACAGGAGGAATAATTCATCTACAGTGTATTGTGTTGTAATTGTAGTATAATTTCTTCTTTTTATAGTTTTTTGCTCTAATGTGTGAATGTGAATTTCCCTTCAGGGGTCAATAAAGTTTTATATAGAAAGTATTTTTTTTCTCTCCCTGGAAACGTTGTGATGCCTCCATACTGTATGAATACATTTATATAATAAATCATTACAGATACATGCAGTGCTGTGTCAGGTCAGAGGCATTAATTTATTAATGTCTTCCTCTTCCTGTGATGGAGGTGAAGGTGAACTTGCCCTCATGATGGCCTGAATAAAAATCCCCAAACAATCAATTTCCTGCAGACAGAGCGGCAAAGAAACATCACAGTAAAAGTCAGACTGACTTCCTGTGTCGGCTGGATGGATGGAAACTGAACAAGGAAACACGATTTTAGCCGCTGACGGTGTCGTTTGGCTTGTTTTCCTGAAAGTGAGCGATCACATCATCAGCAGTAACCTCCGTTCACGAGGTTTCTAACAGCAGCTCGTGTTCAGAAAGTTGGACGGACGAAGTGGAGGACAGCCGGCGAGACGTTCGTCATCTTAAACGTCTCTGAATTTGTGTCGAGAGAGAAGGACGAATGTTTTGGCAAAAGAGATGAGAATCATAATGATTGATGTCGGACGTTTTGAAGACGCTCTGCTGAAATTTAGGCTGATTATCATCATGGTGTCTTTCTGAGAGATGAATCACTTTTATATATCTTTTTTTTAAAAATCATAAGCACATAAACCTACTTTATCATAAAAAACAACCTTTAAATCATCCACTATCATATATAAAAACATGATGCAGTGTAATCATGGCGTCTTTCTGAGGGATGAATATTACTTTTTATTTTTATTTTCACTACCTTCACAGTTTTTATGCAGCATTTAAACCCACTTTATAATAAAAACGACGTGATTAATCTCATTTTCCACAACACGACACCTTCACATTATCCACATTAATCTTTTATTTAAGACGTCATGAACAGAAAAAAAATTCTCGTGTTTTTTTTTAATCCAAGGAAAGCAGATAATCATGTTATCTTTCTGAGAAATTAATTAGTCTTGTTTGTTTTTTAATACCTTTTCCGGGACTTTCACAGTATTTACGCAGCACTAAAACCTGCTTTATGATATAAAAGACATGATTAGTCTCATTTTTCAACATGAAACCTTTAAATTATCCACTATAATCTTGCGTTTCAGACCGTGACGTCGGGGCTCACAGTGTGATTTCTGCTCTGTTCCAGTAGCTGAAAAGATGTCGTTGTGTTTTTTTTTTTAGCCTCTCGTCGGCTGTAATCCCTCCTAAATTCTCTTTCCAGTTCCACAACAGTGAAGCCGAGCGTCGGCCTTCCTCCCATCACACTGGCAGCTCCAGCCTTCCCTTAAATGCTTCTCAGTGTCATTAAAAAGTGACGGATAAAGGCCAAACTCCTCCACTGAACCCTGATGGCGTCCCTGTCCGGGCCTCGCAGACATGACTTGTGCATAAACGTCGTCCTGTTCGGCTCCTTTTTATTCCATCTCGGTGGCCTTTCGTGCTTTTCTCACCCCACCAGCGTCTCGGGGATCGATAACAATCCCGGCTGTTGAGGGTGCTAAGACCTTTCTGTCGTTAACGCTCGGTTTACCTCGGCTTGTCAGGAAGCCATCCCACCTCCACCGCTCGTCCCAGCAGGCCTCAGCCGGGCTGTTTCCTCTCCAGCATGGGTCTATTATTCCCATTTGAGGGGAAATGTGCCCTAGTTTTGTTGGGCGTCTAAACCCCTTTACATCTGCCGGATTGAGATATGGAAGGTTTCATCCCATGACCAAACGGTTTTTGAATAACAGGCGCTTTGAAAAAAGAAAAAAAAAAAGAGGGGGGTGTTGAGGCGTCTCCGTCACATGGAGGATCGTCTGGTCCATCAGCACTCACCTCAAACACAAGAAGAGGAAGAAGGCGACCAGCAGAGCCACCATGGAGATGCAGTGGCCCAGGAAGTTGATGATCACAGCTATTTGGTAGTGCATCTTGCCTTTTTTCTGCAGGGACAGACAGAAACAGAGTGAATATTTTAGATTTTTACACAATTATTCTTGGAGCAGACGCCTGCAAAAAAAAAAAAAATATATATAAATATATATATATATATATGTATGTATAATTAGCATTACATAGTTAACACCACACTGTTTATTCAGTTTGATAAATTATATAAATGACAAACATGTTTTTGAACATGAATTCAAAATCAGATTTGGTCGTTCAATTCGACTCTTCGTTCCTTTTTTTTCCCCCGTATCGACTCTCAGTGATGACCTTCATCTGATCGACAGCGACCTTCACCTCTGACCTTGGTCATTCGTCGTTGAAACATTTCGTCACTTTATCTTCATTCAACGATCAATAACTTGATGTGATTAAATTGTTGAATAACACAACGATCTTCATCGTTTTAGCCTAAAAATAAACATGATGGAATTTCAACTCGTCCGAAAGGTCATTCATTTATCGATTTTCTGCACTTTCCATCATCATTTTATATCTCTTTATAGTTGTTTTGTTTCTATCTGTGGTCATTTTTTGCTTATTTTTTTATCTCTTCATGGTCATTTTCCTGAATTGTTGTCTATTTGTTGTCTCTTTGCATCTTTTTGTTGTTGTTTGTTTTGTCTTTGTCTCAAATTTTGTTTGTTTTTGTCTATTTTTTGTCTCTTCGTAGTCATTTTTAATCTTTTTTGTTGTGGTTTTCATTGTCTTTGTCTCATATTTTGTCTTTTTGTCTATTTTTCTGGTTCCGGTCCTGGTCCCGGTCCTGGTCCAGGTCCAGTAATCCCTCCATGGAGCTGATAAACCACCTACTAGCACCTCTCATCCACCTATCACTGGTTTAGAAACATAGTGGGATGCTGCTGAACGTGCACACTCTCACATGCACGCTCTCATGTGCACGCTCTCACGTGCACACTAGGATTTACATAAAAGTCAGCCTCATCTTCCTCTGAACCCTCAGTCTGTGACTCACATATCCATTGTGATCGCTTCCCCCCCACACTGCCGACAGTAATCTGGGCTCTAAGTGGATTCCTGTAACCTGCTGGTGTCTACGCTCAGATTAAATGTGGACACGTTTAATCCCCGCCTCTCCTCCCAAAAACATTCACTTAATTCTGCTGCATCCTTCCTCATGATGTTTTAACACAGACAGGAAACAGGAAGTACTCCTGTTACTGCCCTATACTGTAAATATGATATAATATATATATAATAGGTGATATTTATAGTAAAGTTATTGTCCTCTTTGATTCTTTAAGATTTAAATGAAGGTTTAATGAAGAAAGGGATACGATGCCACTGACACAGCCACAGATTCCTCTGGTTTGAAAATCTAAAATGACGTTTTAATGCAGAAACGTCCCAAATTAAACCTCTGACTAAAGGAGCTGGATGTTATATACTGCTTATTTTCTTTTGTTTTCCTGTCTGGTTAATGTGATGCATGGGAAACGGTGCGACGAAATGCAATTTCCTCAGAAACCCGACAAGAGGAATCAAATCAGAGCAAACAAAGTGGTTTGTTTAAAGCTTAGCGTCCACATTTACAAAGCTAATGTGAAGCCATGTGTGTGTTTCCGTCCTGCGAGTTAAGTAGAAAAAAAGAAATAAAACTAGCAGGACATCTCCCTCTGCTGCACTATAATGCATTTTTTCACCATGAAAAACATGGAAAGTGGATTTCCTCCACCTCTTTAAAAAGGATCAGTGTGACGGAAGAGATGATCACTGTGATCAGTGACGACACAACGAGCAGATCTTATCTCATATCTAATATCTTTCAATATTCAGGAGAGACGAGAAACAGTCCTTTAAGAGGCAGGAGGAGCAGAAAAAGCAGGAGGCAAATGAGGGTTTTAAGATGGAGAGAAGGGAGGAGGAGAAGAGAGGAGGAAAAGAAAGGAGGAGAAGAGAGGAGGAGAAGAGCATGATGGAGAAGAGCCTCTGGTTTCTGAGAGGAGAGGAGAATCCATCCATCTACCTATCTATCTATCTATCTATCTATCCATCTATCTATCTATATATGTATCCATCTATCCATCATCTATCTATCTATGTATCTATGTATCTATCTATCATCTATCCATCCATCTATCTATCTATATATGTATCCATCTATCCATCCATCCATCTGTCTATCTATCTATCTATCCATCTATCAATCTATCTATGTATCTATCTGTCCATCCATCTATCTATCTATCCATCTATCCATCCATCCATCTGTCTATCTATCCATCCATCCATCCATCTATCTATCCATCCATCCATCTATCTATCCATCCATCCATCCATCCATCTATCTATACATCTATCTATCTATCTATCTATCTATCTATCCATCCATCCATCTGTCTGTCTATCTATCCATCCATCCATCCATCTATCTATCCATCCATCCTGTCAATAACTCCCTGCTTATTTATTTTACAAAAAGAAAAGAATACAGAGAAAAAAGGTCAAAGGCACATTTTAAAAGGTCAGTCAGTATCTGTCTGGTGCAGATCCATCGACTGGAGTGAAAGAGAGTGAGCGGCCACTTTATTAGGCACACCTGCTTCTAATCAGCCAATCACATGGCAGCAACTCAACACATTTAGGCTTATAGAGAGAATAATAATCATAAGTAAAATATGAAATGATCTTTGAATGTGGGTCAGAAGAGATGTTATGGACGCTGCTGATGGAAACTCACCTGTTTAGTATTCAGTTTTAGTTTCTATGTCACATAAAATCCTCCATCTACCTGTCACAGAGCTTCACAATGAGCGCTCATCACCGTCACAATGCGTCCAGGTGGAGGCTGAGAGCATGCAAACAAACAAACAACAACAAAAAGTGGAGCACAGCAGGGCTTTAACGGCTCTTTTCTTACTCTGATGGCTGCAGGAAAACGATGAATCACTGCTGCTTCTTTTGAGGAAATCACAAACTCTTTTTTTTTGGCATTCAAAAGAGAGAACAGCTGCAGGTTGACGGGCAGATTATCCCGCCTACATACGAAACATGACATTAAAAAAGCAGCAGAAAAACACTCTTTGTGCTCTTCAAGCCTTCCAGTGACGCTCACACATACTTGGTAGTATGTTTTTCATGCGTCGCCTCGAGGCTGCAGAGCGAGCGAACCCTCGGTCCATGTTTACCGTGAATAAAACCTGCCGCGCTCGTCTTCCACCGCTAACCTCGCCTTTTGTTGTTGCTTCTGTTTCACGGCTGAAAAGCCTCGTTAATGAGGATCCATGCTCACCTCCTCGTGAAGTATGGCCTTACACATGGAGTAGTTCCCCTTCAGCGCCCACGTCCCGTTAGCGAGGCACTTCCTGTAAACGTTATCTGCACAGAGAAGGAAAAAAAACAGAATTTAATACATTTAAGTGAATAATTCCTGCTTTCTTTGCATCCCTGGAAAAGACCAAGAATTAAAGGTCAATGCATGGCGGCGTCGTGACCGTGACCTTTTTTTTCCTGCTTTTTGAGACTAATAGGGAGAGATATCATTAGAGGAAGTCATACAAGCTGTGAGTTTTCACAGGTCTGCTGTCAGGACAGTCTACCACCCTCCACCTGACCATCGCCATCCTTTCTTTACCTCCAAACCCACTGGTTTTTTCACCGCTGACCGGCGTTCAACCTGAGGTTTCTGACATTTTAAACGTTCGTCATCGTGGCACGGCGTCCACAGAAGGGTCAGAGGTGTTCTGTAAACGTCATTAGCACCTTTCTGCAGCTTTTATAAACAAGAGAAGCCCTCTAAAGAGTCTTTCCCTGTGCCAGTTCACCATCTGTTTTCTTTCTGGTGCTTTTCTGGAAAACACAGTAAGAAAACAGTGGAAATGTCCCTTTTTAATATCTGTTAGTTATTAATGATGTGCCAGTTACTGAAAAATAGTAACTACAGTTACTAGTTACTTCATTCAAAAAGTAACTCAATTACTCTGTTAATTACTTAAATCAAAAAGTAACTTTTTAGTTCCTCTTTAGGACCCTGGGGAGTGAGAGTTTGCCTTATGGTGTGTTCACTGGAAGTCAGAACTTGGAGCTCTGATCATCTTAACCTCAAAGTTTGGTGCTTCCAGCTCTTCCAGCCTTACAGACGAACAACAAAACATGGAGCTAGTGTTTACGTCAGCAGCAGAGAGCATAAAATGTCAGGTTGGTGAGATTCACGGGGGGTTCTGATTAAATTCTGACTTGAAGCTTAGAAATTCCGACATTTGTGTACAACTTGAACGCACCATGAGTCTAAACACACAACCGTCAGGCTCCCAGTGCTGCTGCAGTGACATTAACGTTCTGTTTTAGTGACAGCGCTAAAAACTGGACTTTAATTTTGTTGAGTTTGAATGAAGTGTTTCAATGGTGAGTCTGAAGAGTGAATATTAAAGTTCTTTTTGCACATTTAACTCCACACCAGACCAGCAGTGAAAAGTTTTATTTTCTTTCTGTTGGTGGCTTTAAGGAGAGCATGTAAATTGTAGGTTTTCTACTTAATTATAATAACTGTCCAAATCCCTGTTGATTTTATTTATTATATATTCACCAGAAGAGAGCGGGTGGCGTTATGTTTCCAGATGTTAGCGTGAACGTATTCTAGTTACTTTCAAAAGTATAAATAACTAATCAGCAACAGATGATTTGATAATTGGCTGGATGTAGTAAATGTCCTCACAGTTTAATTTAATATCATTTATCAGATCAAACTGCAGGCTGCAGAGGCGTCAACACCGTCACATGACCATCAGCCGTCTCACTTAATTTTAAAGTAGTCACGAGGAACCCTGAGGGGAGTAACTGGTGAAAATGTCACTTTCTTTTTATTTCTGTGCAGTTTTTTTTTTTTTTATTGAAGTGTGTTTCCATGAGCAGCGAGTTAAAATGACTGTTTTCTGACTTAAAATAAAAGTTTAGGTTTTATGTGACTGTCGTGAATTAACAGTATTACTGATTACCAAAATATTTTTAATGTTTCTGAAATGGTTAATCCACCTGTATGTGCAAGCTCTTTAATCAAAATGATATATTTAAAATGATTTAAAATATAATTATTGTTGTTATCTAGGAATTTACTGTTTTAAAAAAATATATTGTCATTGATTCATTTCAGTTATTTCCAGTCATTCCAGCACAGAAAAATGTGTTTTCATGGTTGTTTGTTATTCTGGATTAATTTCTCACTTATTAAAAAATAATAATAAAATAGCAAAGATTATTATTTGTTATAAAGTAGAAAAGGTAAAGCACATTAACAGACAATTACTGTCAATTATTCTGCAAACTGTGACCCAATTAAGAGCATATTTTAGAAACGTCCTGTTTAAATGTGAGACAGACTGAAGCTCGGCTTATTTTCTGTTTAAAGGGAAAAAAAACAGCATTTCTGCACGTTGCTCGTTCAGCGGTGGGGGGTCGACATGAAAGCTCCGACAAATGATGAGCCAAATTATATTTTCCCATGCAGCCTCGCTCCATCGCTGCAAACATTTCCTCCCGCTGCCGAAACGTAATAATCTGTGACAAATTTCACATTTGTCATTTCACATTTATTAGTCCCTCAGATGAAGGGAGTGACGGCGTCAAAGCAGGACACGGCGGAGATGAAAGACTGAAAAGGAGGCAATTTAAAGTTGAGAGGAGGGAGTCTGGAGATGGTCTTTATTTGTGCAGGTGAGGAGGAGCTTCAGGATGGTTTGAATGATACGAAGGAGGGAAATGAAGCTCGTTTGGTGCAGAACCAGAGCAGCTTCGTCTTCAGGAGGAGCTTTTTTCAGACCATCAGCAGTGAGAGCACGTCCCTCTGGGTCACCACTTCATCACTGGACTCATAACAAAACATTTTTCATGACAGATTCATGGGTAGATCTGACCCTGATCTCCAGACGGGTCGACTCAGGTCCTTTCAAACCTTTTCCCGCTGACACTTTGAAGCCAAGTTCGCCGATCGGCCGCTGACGTAGTTTTTTTTCTCTGCAAGAGGGAAGATGTCAACATCCAAAAATAATGAGCTGCAAGTTGTTTTCGTCTATTTTAGGAGCCAAACATTTAGTCTGCAGGTAACCCAGAGCTCTGATTTAGACCTGCAACCACTCTGTCAACTTTGAAAATCATAGGTGACTATTTAGATAATCCACCAATCGGTTTTGAGGATTTTTTTAAAAAAATTTGAATATTTCCTGGTTTCTTTCCTCCTCTGTGACACTAAACTGAATCTCTTGGAGACATTTGAGGACATCACTGATCCACATTTTTCACCATATTCTGACATTTTATCAACCAAATAACTGATAATAATCAACAAGCTGATCGACTAGAATTATTAGTTGAGCTCATTAACAGCAGTTTACAGCAGTTCAATAATCAATATTTTTATTATAGCTTTTATGATTACAACATGTACCTATGTTTATTATAATTATTAAGGTGCTCTCTATGATGACAGAGCATTAATACAGCAGCAGCTATTACTGTTAGCATCGTAGCTCAGCCATGTTGAGAGCCATGAAGAGGCAATGGAACTATTTTGAATGTTGCACCTTTAAGATGATTTTTTAAAAATACTCTACAGCTGTGTTTAGACACTTGACTATGAAAAAAAACAACAAAAACAAACGCAAAGTATTAACCCATGAACATTATATCTCTAGGGCTTTTATTGTGAAAAGAGGATCTGGATCTGGTCTTTGTCAAAAAAAAAAGTGCGTTGTCCTCTGACCATAGTTTAATATTTGTGCTCTGTGTGGATGTATTCCTGACAAAAACAGCAGTTAAAAAATACTGATATTAAAATTAAACTCTAAATGCCTTCAGAGGGCTGAATATTACATACGCTTCTTCTAAAACTTATTATTATTATTTCTGAAATAATAAAAGGTACAAAGGATAAAAAAAGCTCAACATTTTATGTTTAAATGCCGTTTTATAATAATCCCTCCACAGTAAAGGTCACACCTGCCTCACAATGTTAATATCTTCATGATAACACCAATAATAACTCTAGTTTTAGCTCAAATGAGAGCACCAGTGGCCTGAGATGGAGGCTGATAACCTCAAATACATGTTTTAATAATGAGACATTTGGGGAGGAGATGAAATGGGATTGGGTTGCCTGAGGGCAGTAATGTGCGACGAGCTGACTAAAAATAGCATGTTGACAGTGTAAGAGGACCGTCACCCCCGATCAGCATTACCTAGCTCCTGATAGTCCCTAAATCCCAAACGCAATATCCTAGAGAGCCTTAAAATCTGTCTGCCGGGAATTAAGTCAAAGTCAAAAGTACAACAGAAAAATTCAGAGGGTTGAGATTTGATATTTCATATGAAATAATAAAAACAAATAAATCTGGGTTCTTAATGGAGACGATTTCACTTTAATGACAGATCACTGTCAGCTTTTGGGAGTTTAAACTGTTTTATTTCTCTTGAGAAACTCCATAAATCTCTGCTTTTATTTTTTTTTAAATTTATTGCTGCATGGCTGGACAACTTCCTTTTCCACTGGGTTACAAAAATAAAGTCACTTAATTATAAGGTGATTTCTGTGACATGAAAACATTAATATGGCGCCACACAACAATTTACTCTGTGCAGAAGTAAGGTCTACCATCACGCTAACACCGTTAGCATCGTAGCTCAGCCATGTTGAGAGCTATGTGGAGGCAATAAAATGATCCCAACTGTGAATTTTGAAGTTGATTTCAACGAATTAATCTCCATGCGTTTATGCACTATTATGTACAGATTTATCACTGATAATGAACACAAAAATGTTAAGTGCTCACCCATGAATATTACACGTCAAGGCTTTTATACATTTATAATCATATATATGAGAACAAACACAAAGTTTATGTTCATTTAATGGACATTTTGAGCATGCAACAGTCATTTTGATTGCTTTGAAATGATGTCATTGAATGTCAATAAAAATGAAATAAAAAAGAAATTATTTTGATTATTATCTGGTTTCAATGCAACAAAAAAGTATTTAATTCATGATAAAACTGACACATTTCTTTTTCTGATTCTACTCAGACGTCACAGTTCTGAGAATCTATTTTTTTGAATTATTAATATTGATCTGGTCTGAGTCTCTGACGGGCTTCGTCTCCATGGCAACGGATGCTGAGGCTTTTGGGTTTTAGCAGAAGTATTTAGACGATGCTGAACTGACGACAACAATAAATAAATAAACAATAAATCAAGTGTTAATCTGTTTTTCTGTTTCATATCTTGTAAAATGTTTTGAATTATTATCATCATGATTATCTCTTCATTGCACTCGTTGTCTTTTGCACAAATCTTTGCAGCTCTTAAAACTGATATATTGTTAAGTTTCACAGACTGAAGGACGGAGGGAAACGACACGCTGCCGTGTAAAAATAGACAGCATGCGCTCTATTTCAGGACCGAATAATAAAGAATAAATGCCACCAATCTGTGTCGTTTCTTCTGATATTGTTTTCTGTCAGTATGCATGGGGGAGTTTGACAGCAGCAGCAAATTAAAGTGGATTTAATTCCCACGCTTCGCAGCGGCTTCACGGTGCTCTTATTCCTGCTGTCTGTTGCTCTGCAGCTCAATGAAAAACCTGTTTGCTTTTGGGTTAAAATGTGAGAAAAGCAAATGTTCACCAGCCGTGACGCTGATGTCGTTTTCACCTTGTGGTCCTGCAGACGTCGACAGCTTCTGAGTGCTTTGACAGATTTTTTTTTTTTTTTTGTGACTGATTTGGTCACGAAAAGCATCACAACGAGACTTTACAGAGAAAAAAACTCTAAATCTGTGGCTCCTTTCTTTAATTCAAACATAAACTTGGATGAAACGGCTACAGAGAACCATTATTAAAATTTGTTCTTAACAGAGACGACTTCACTTTCATGACGGTTCACTTTTTAGGAGTTTAAACTGCTTTTTTAAAAAAAATTTTGGGGAAAAAACGTTATTAAGAAATTAAAAATCTGTATTATTTCAGGAGAAAAAGTATCCCAAAATATTACCATGTCATTATTTTTTCCCATCCCTAAAATTAAGTTTGCAGCCGGACCAGCACATGGCTCTGAACACTGAGATGTCAGAGTTAGCGGCTAACAGCTAACTGTGCTAACAGTGCTAACCTGGCTAGCTCCCAGTTACTAGTATCAGCACCACTTTAAGGGCTCTTTCCTGGTCTGGTTCTGGTCTGGTTCTGGTCTTTCTGTAAACCATACTCTTTTTGCCATGACGACACAGACTCAAAGTGAAAGCAACACCAGGCGCTCTACGCTGCGTTGACTGGTCATAAATTGTGGTTTATAGGGGCGTTACGCTCTGGAACTATTTCTTGGCTAACAGCTGAACAACTGTTCACACGCAGCTTTGTAAAGTCCTGCACAGAGACCAGGATCCAGACAAGAATCGGTCCAAATTTCGGACGAATTTCCAGGAAAACGGCTGCAGAGAACGATTATTAATGTACGCTTCCCTCCATGCATGAAAGCATTTGAAAGCATTAAATCACTGCAGAGGACAACGGCGCAGTGAGATGACGTCAAACAAGAGCTGCAGTCAAACATCAAGCGAATGAAAAACGTGGAAAACATGATGGAAGTGCGACATTTCCTGTTTGTTTCGTGCATTAATCCTCACGGATCTGATGCTTTCAGAGTGAAAACCTTTTTTTCCCATCGAACGAAAATCCACCAACACCCACCAACATCTGGCTTTTGTCTGCAGTATTTATGTCATGAGACAAACACAGAGTGAATCAATATAATAAATAAAATCAACACGGACAGTTTCTATAATTCACCAACTTACCAAACATACTATTAATATGCTGTTCTCAAAAAGAACCAAACTCCAGTCAGAAAACAGTCAATTTAACTCGCTGATCATTGAAACACACTTCATTCAAACTGAACAGCATCTCTGGTTTTGTCGTGATAAACCCTTAATTCGCTCAGTTACATATGAAAAGAAACAGCTGTTACACGACGCCACCAGAGTCCATTAAAAGCAGGAATTTTAAGTCACTTCACTGAAACTCCACAGAAAGAAAATAAAGAAATCAAAACCATCCTTGTTGGTCTTTAAAGCACCAGCTCTGGTTTGAAAGAAGGACCAGATATAATGACAAAAATAAAGAATAAACCACCACAACATTTTCACTGCGGATAAAGCCTGTTTAAAACAAAACACACATAAGTGCTAACGTTGGTGGGAACGGGGTATTAGTCACATGTTTTAAATTATTCAGATTATTTCTTAATTAAAAACATTAATGTCGGGGTTAAGTAGCCAACATGTTAGTTAGTGTTCTTTAGTGGCGCTGATGGGTGCATTTTTTCACACCAGGCTAGCTGTTTCCCTGTGTGGCTTTATGCTAAGCTAAGCTAAGCTAGGTTAACTACCTTCACGCTTCTCAAATCATCTCTGGGAAAGAAAGTAGATCAACATATTTAAATAATGCTTGATTTGACGTGTTGTTATGAGCTCACGACAAACACATTTCATACCTGAATAATTTGAATAAATAAAATAAATGAAGCATACTAGCATTCTCAATATGTGTTTGGTTTGTCTGTTCTGGGCTTCTGTAGAAACATGGTGGACAGAGAGGGATTAAAAATACATGATTGTTCTTATTCTCAGAGGATTAAACACTACAGAAAAGCTGAACGTTCATCATAACAACACAACAACAACAATTTTACACCATTTTTTTTTACTTTTTCCACTGTCATATCCGCATCAAATCACATCCGTAGTCTGAATATTTTATTTCATTTATTGTGCTATTTATACAACTATTTATTTTTAGTATGTACTGTAAATATATATAAATATTAATATTATGCAAATATCCTCTCCAAATATGTTTTTTTATTTTTTTATATTGATACCTTTATTTTTATTTCTTATTTATGTGTGCCTTTAAGCAGAGAGACTATACAAAATTTTGTCATGCGTACATAATGACAAAAAAGACTCTTGAATCTTATGACTTTTTCGATTATTTCATTATTGTTGTTTTATTGTAGTTTGAGCTGCTGTAAAAAGTGAATGTCCCCCAACAGAAGATCATTTCTATTCTAAAACACACTTATTGATATTATATTCTGATTTGTTAAAAATATCCCTCTAAATTCTGTGCAATTTAACGACTGACCTGAACTGATGTGAAAACGTGACTTTCAGGAAGTGAACGAGGCGTTTTCGGGCCATGTGGTTTCGTCGGGACTGAAGCCAGCTACTGAATGTTTCTTGGAAAGGTCTTTTTCTCTCTCACTTCATTAAAAGTTACAGCCCGTACTTCCAGTCGCTCATGTATTAATACTGCGAACAGATAAAGGCAGATCTTCTTGCTCAGGCTGCACATTAACATTCTCCCGCCGGCTTCTTGAAGTTTCGCGTCGTACAACGCCATTTTGCATCGGTCACAATCTCAAGGTCCCTCAAATATATCTGCTGATTTCTGCTGCCAAACTGGTGCCTTGCCAAGAGTTAAATTAACCGTGTACAGGAAGCTAACGGCGGATGTCAGTGTTGAACGCGACGTAGCACGCATCAGTTTTAATCTCCGCTCAGTGGCTGGCCATTGTTGTCCCTGAGTAGGTGTTAAAAACAGCGTCTGGCCCGTGCCAGGTGCTAAATCCTCCCTGTGGAAACAGGAGCTGGAGGTGCATGTGGATGGAACAACGGCAGCCTCCAAGCCCCGAGCTAAACCATCCTCTTTTCATTTTACTTCCAAACACGACGGGCCACTTACTAACAAAGATCAGAGGGTTTCCTCGTCTCTCCCAGGACAAAAAAAAACACAGAACCTTGCAGAAACGCTGCTGTAATTTTAGGCGCTACGTGAGCAAATATGCTGACCCACATTTAGTCACACTTACTTAGCGCTTCAACACATGGGATCAATGGCTGCAGCTCGGCAGCATCCTCCGAGCTGAAAGTCTAATTACAAGCAGGAGCAGCAGGGAGGAAACGGACATGTTATCTGCACTAATTTTGCTTTGCACAACTGCAGAGAGAAAAATCTGAGCTGTATCATGATGCACTTGTTTGTTTATGGAGGTCAGCCATTATTCAGAGACATGTCAGTGTAGAAAAAGTTCTACACTGACATGCAGCGAACATACAGAGAAACATGAAGCTGTTCTGCAGCTGAATATGATTAATTTTATTGTTTCTGCAGCATGAGCAGATGTCCCTGAAACACAAAAGAAAGAATAAAGACGAGTGTTTCAGCGACTAAATTACGAAAAAGACGATCTGAGATGAAACGATGATTTGCATCGAAGGCAGGCCAGATTTTAGAGTACTAAACAAATAAGAGAAAAGATAAAGTTGAAGCATGAAAAATAATCTGCACAACATGCAACACAAGTGGGAACTACAGCTGATAAATGGTTGAGTTTTCATTATATCTGATTTTATTTAAAGAGCCTTTTCGATGCAGTGGAGTACTTTTATCTCAGTACTTCTTACAGTGAAATCCGTCTCTTCCATTCAGTGACTACACTCCACTAAATCCAGACAACTGGAGCATTACCACAACTTTCCACAACACACTTTAATCGTCGGAGCAGTCAGGTGAGAGAGTGTACCTGTGTTCTGAAAAACATTTTCCCATGACACCTCATTTTCTTTTCAGAGAAAAACTTGTTAAATTCATCCAAAGTAAAGTAAAGTGGAGTGACTCTGCGGAGGGATGGATGCCAGTTTTTTTTCTGGATGAGTTCTGGCTTCCGTTTGGTTGAGAAACACCTCGAGGGTTCGAGGAGGACTGAGAAGAATCTGCTTTCTAAGCAGGAAAACATCTCCTCACATTTCATGTTGACTTTAACGTTATGTAGGAAAGTCCCTGAGGGTGCTTGTTATTTATTTACACTAATTATCTTGTTAGAGTTATTATGTTGTTACCTTGATGTTGCGTTATGTTCTTGTGTTGTTACATTTCAATGTTTCGTTGTTACGTTGTGTTATTACCCTGTTGTGTTACCATGTTGCCTTACACTATTACACAAGTTTTATATATATATATATATATATATATATATATATATATATATATATATATATATTTACTTTAGCTTTTAGCGTTACATTGTTACACTGTGTTGTTACCTTGCATTTTTCTGTCGTTAGTTTGTTACATTGTTATGTTGTTGGGGTACACTGGTTACTTTGTTGCATTATCTTATTGTGTAACCTTGTAAAGTTACCTTGTTACGCTACCTTGTTATACTACCTTGTTACACTACCTTGTTATGCTACCTTGTTACACTACCTTGTTATGCTACCTTGTTACGCTACCTTGTTACACTACCTTGTTATGCTACCTTGTTACGCTACCTTGTTACACTACCTTGTTACGGTACGATGTTGCGCTACCTTGTTACACTGCCTTATTATACTACCTTGTTACGCTACCTTGTTACACTACCTTGTTACGCTACCTTATCATGGTACCTTGTTACACTACCTTGTTATACTACCTTGTTACGCTAACTTATTATACTACCTTGTTACACTACCTTGTTATACTACCTCGTTACGCTACCTTGTTACACTACCTTGTTATGCTACCTTGTTACGCTACCTTATTATACTACCTTGTTACACTACCTTGTTATACTACCTCATTACGCTACCTTGTTACACTACCTTGTTATGCTACCTTGTTACGCTACCTTATTATACTACCTTGTTACACTACCTCGTTACGCTACCTTGTTATACTTCCTCGTTACGCTACCTTGTTACACTACCTTGTTACGCTACCTTATTATACTACCTTATTATACTACCTTGTTATGCTACCTTATTATACTACCTTGTTACACTACCTTGTTATGCTACCTTGTTATGCTACCTTGTTACGCTACCTTGTTACGCTACCTTGTTATACTTCCTTGTTACGCTACCTTGTTACACTGCCTTGTTGTATTTATTTACATCTTCTTTCTGGCTAACTAGTAACTTTGTTCCTGTGTCATATATTGAATTTGAAAGACAAGAGGATGAGGTGGTTTTAAGTTTCTTGCCAAAAGTTAGATCAGAGGACTCGCTGTCTCATGAATACCGCAGGAGAAACCAGCTCCTACATCTTTCTCTTTTGTCTCCTTTGTCTTTCATGTCTGCACGCCCACATGCATTCACAAATTAATATTAAAACGCTGCGCTCATTCAAAAAAAGCGAGCAGCAGGGTGAAGCGGGGTGAGGGTTTTGCCACCCAGCTGACCGCGAGCATGACTCTATATAAAGCTACACCTTCCTCATCCTCCTCTTCATCCTCTCATCCACTCTGACTGGCACGAGAACAGACAACTCTCAGCCACTCAGAAACACCATCACACCCACTTCCACATGAAAATGCACTGGCCTCCCTCTGGGGACCATTAAGGGAAAGTCAAGCTTGGCAACAAACGGCGAAGAGGGCAACAACAAAGATGGTGGTATGGCGGGTTGAATCACGAGCCCAGAGGAGGGCGAGCGGCACCACGGGCGGCTGTCAGCCAATCAGCAGCTGAGCGGTCTGGACAACACCTTCCGGTCGTCCGACATCGCCTCCGTGCATATGTTTGCTGTAATCATCTCAGAGAGCATCAGACTTATCGAGCTGCTCGCCAAGATTAGCATGATTAGCATGATTAGCATGTGTTGATTCCTCCAATTAAGCATCTTTACAACATTAACTCAACTGTAACCATTGTTTTCATTGACATTTAATAAGTAGATTACAGTCTCCATAAAGACTTCGATCAGTGTTTCCAAATGTCCAAAAAGACAAATGTCTCAAAGATGTCCAGTTTCCTGTCACAGAGGAGGAAAGGAACCAGGAAATATTCACCTTTAAGGAGCTGAAATCAGACAGTTCAGACTTTTTTTTACCTTATAAAAATACTTACTACTCTACTAAAGTACTTTTCAGATTTGTTTCCATACTCATGAGGCCTAATTATTATGTCAGCTCATGTTCATTTGAATTCATTCAGATTAATGAGTGACTGTGAGTGAATGTTATGACCCATTAACTTCTTCTTACATTATGTACAAAAGAAATTATTTCTGCTTATGTACAGTACATTCTTCGATCACATTGCATTGTTACGTTGCTTCGTTGCAGGATTACATTATGTACAAAAGAAATTATTTCTGCTTATGTACAGTACATTCTTCGATCACATTGCATTGTTACGTTGCTTCGTTACAGGATTACATTATGTACAAAAGAAATTATTTCTGCTTATGTACAGTACATTCTTCGATCACATTGCATTGTTACGTTGCTTCGTTGCAATGCAATGCAGGACTTTTGACGGCGTGTTAAGTTCCTGGTAGTTTTGTCCTCGGCTGTAAATCTTTTCATGGTTTATATTTAGTGTCAGAGTCGATCTGTGGATGAAAACGGTCTCAGATCTTCAGCCTCTTTCTGTACCAACGTCTTGAACTCGGCTATCATCTCCCTCAGCAGCAAACATCCACTCAGGCTTTTAAGTGGCCACTCTGGACGCACCGCCGGCCTTCCTCTAAAGTCATTTACTGTCCTCCTAACACTACTCACATCAGAAGTACTACTACTACTACTACGACTGCCTCCTTATGCCTCACTGAGAGCAGCACTGGAACCTTTGCTTCCATCTTATTCTTCTCATTATTATTATTATTATTATGAAGTAAAAGGCGCGTGTGAAATCTGACATGTATTTACTCAGAGGTGCTTTCTCATGAACCGTTCAGCGGTTTTCTCTGTGTTTTTTCGGTGTCGTCTAATAAAAGAGGAAACATGGAAACAGAGGGATTGATGGGAGCCTTGCCTCCTGGTGGCAGTGAATCACTCAGCAGTGAAATGGACTGGAAAATGATTCGGTCTCCATCTCCTCACTTCCTTTGCTGTTGCACTGTTTTGGCGTTGAGCAATTTTAAATTTTCACAGGCTTTTTTTTTCGACGGCTCCTCAAAACATGCAACCTTTAAAGTGCAGTAAAAATGGATGATAATATCAAACGTGCTTTTGATTAAAATGCTTGATTTTGTTGCTGGAAAGGAGCAGAGAAAAGCTGGAAAGCACATTAAATTCTACAGTTTCTTTATACTAAGGCAGATTTTTTTACATGTTTTTTACATCATGAAAGATGTTTCCTGACTGACAATAAATTCAGAAAACTAGAAGCTCAAGTACATTCTAACGTCATTTTCCTATTTAATTCTAAAGGTTAATTTCACAAAGACAAAGTGAGCTGAGCTACAAATTCAAGGAGACAATAAGAAGTGAGTGGAGCTCTGATGAATAACATCAGTGTGAATGAACGCTATTGTGCTGCGTTTCCATTAAGAGTCCTTAACACAACAGGATGTAAACAAACAAACTGATGCTTTCAGCTCAGAGCGATGAATGAACAACCCTGAAGTCTGAGAGGTGACGGCAAAGCCATAAATAAAAGTTTAAGAAATAGATAAAAAGATAAATAAGGCAGCATTATGATACAATATAGAATATAATATATGCAATAAAAAATAGACTGTGCAAAGAGATGCTGCAATATTGAGCTAATACACTCACTGGCCACTTTATTAGGTACACCTGTTCAATTGCTTGTTCATGCTCAAACTAATCAGCCAATCAAATGACAGCAGCTGATCGACGTGGTTAAGACAACAAGCTGAAGTTCAAACGGAGCATCAGGATGAGGAAGAAAGAGGATTTAAGAGAACGTGGCATGGTTGTTGGTGTCGGACGGAGTATTTCAAAAACTGGCCTACTGGGATCAGGGAGTGGCACATCTGGATCCACTTCCTGTCAGCTGAGAACAGGAAACTGAGGCTACAGTTCACACAGGATCACCAAAATAAGACAAGAGAAGATGGAGAAACGTTGTCTGGTCTGAGCAGTCTCCATTTCAGCTGAACGTTCAGGTGGTAGATGGTCATGAAAGCATGGATCCATCCTGCCTGGCTGCATGGTTTAAACTCTGCAGTCGACCTGAGCATTGTTACTGACCATGTTCGTCCCTTTATGACCACAGTGGACCATCTTCTGATGGACACTTCCTGCAGGATAATGCTCCATGTCACAAAGCTCAGATCATCATCGATGAGCAGCAGCTGAGTGAAGCTATCATGATAATATGGAGCAAATCTGTGAGGAAAGTCTGACACCAAGAATTAAGGAAGCTCTGAAGGGAAAAGGTGTACCTAATAAAGTGGCCGGTGAGCGTTATAATGAGCAGAGGTGGTCCATGGAGTCTGGTGGCTGAAGGAAAGCGAGTTTTTTTTTCACCGTTGACCTTCGCTTGGTGGGATCAGGTCTTTTTAAAGCTTTTAGGCAGTGTTTGAATGGAGATTAAGTTAATCCTGAAGGTGAAATGAACCTGGCAGAGTCAGATTACTGCTGAGCTGAATTATAACCCGGCTCCATGTCTGCTCAGGATCCAGTCCACGTTTTACATTTTTGATCCTCAGTTTGTTTCAGATCCATTTTGATTCCTAAAAAACACAAAGTCAAGATGAAGGTAAAGTCTTCCTCTTCCTGCAGAGGAAATCAACATCAATATCAGTAATCTGCTTTTAAATTCACAAAAAAAGTCCCCAGAAATTATTGTTTGTTAATATCAGATTGGTTTATTCATATTTTCTTTGATTATTAAGATTTTTTTTTATTTTTTTTGTTTAATTGACACATAAAAGAAAAAAATCCACAAATATAGAATATAATAAAAATTACAATAGAAAACAACAACACTATAAAATATGTACAGTATATCTGATGTGCTTTAATGAAGCGCATTAAAACATTATTATTGACATTAATTAGACATCATAAGAGAAGTTCTTTGTTAAAAATGATGGTAAACTGAATATTATTATGTTTTGCACTGATGTTTAAAGACATAATTTGGGCTATAGGATATTATAAAGGGTATTTTTCAATATTTTGTTACTGCATATCTTTGCTAAAAAAAAAGTGAAGCTTCTCAAATTTATAATAGAATATTTTATATTTTGTCCCCCATTGGGGTAAATTCACCCGCCACAGCAGCATAGACAAAATTACAGTAATAAAAAAAAATAATAAACTTATATATATATATATATATATATATATATGTGTGTGTGCAGAAAGTATTGCTGTTTTCATTCTGAATCCACCAGGCTGATGTTACTAGTTTTGCAGGTCATAAACTAAATTATTACACAAATTAACATGTTTTTATATGTTGTAACTCATCCTGAGGGGAACATGAATATTTAAATTACAGTTTAGAAAACATCATGGTGTTGCTGGAAGAAAAGGTTTAATGTGGTGGAAAAGAGAAGTATTCATTTCAGCCTTTTGAGAGCAGGTTTCCCTTTGAACCACAGAGCGGATCGTTTTAATTTCAGCCGTACTTCCAGAGTTTGACCTTCCAACAAACTGCAGAGTTCAGGGAGAGTTTGAAATCTGAACCACTTCACCGACTCAGCCTGCAGAGATGTGACTTCTGAAACATCTGCAGAGACCGTTCTGGTTTTATAAGAGTCTGAGTCTTTGACCCGCATCGTGTTTTTCAATGATCTGACAGTGAAGTGTTGAGAGTAAATAAAGCACAAAGCATTTATCTGCTGTTTCCATCAATTTCACAGGCTTTAAAGATGATTCTGTGGTGATTGAAGCTTATCTGCACACATAATTACACATCGCGCAATACAGCTGAGGGGTGCTTTTATTTTGAAGGTGTCATCAATTTGTCGATTTAGGTTTACCAGAGATGTAAGTGAGCGGTTAGCCCGTAAAAGTGTCTTCCCATGTTAACTCACTGAGTGCCAGCTGTCTTGTTCCAGTGTTTTTCAGTCATATTTAAAGACCCACAGAATATTTAGTACTATGTCTCTGAAAACACTGAATAGCTCAAATGAAAGAAGAGACTCTCTATTTCATCATGAAAATGTTTGTTTTTACCTTGTTCCATTCTTGTTTTATCAGAGGTAGAGTAGAGGACACTTTCACCAAAATCACCACTTTTTGTCCACATTCTGTTTGTTTTGCTCTCTAATCTCGATCATTTCCACTTCCTGTTTTGATCTCTGTGGTGTATACCGTCTCTTTATGCTCTGACTACATCTCCCAGAAGCCCCAACATTAAAAAAAAATGAAATCCTGTAAAAAAAAAAAAAAAAAAAAAGTGCTGATATTCAAAATAGTTGTTGATCACGTAAACACGTTTTACTTCATCTGATGAAGAAATAAAATGAATATCGAGCAGAACTGAGCTCAGGTAGCGTACATCAAACAGGAAGTGTTAAAGACTTTGATTTGTCCCTTCTGGGCTACAGTAGAGACACAGACCTGAGGAAACCACGCTCATTACCATCACATTCCATTTCTGTCAGCAGATCCTTTAATTGTTGCTCACGGATCCTTTAAGCATCTCAGACGCTTCATTTCTCACCATTATCCCATCTGTCTTTTCACCGCTCATCCCGTCTTCACGCTCATTTCCTCTGGCAGTCCTACTTTGTGCACACATGCTGTTTCTACACTTGTCTCTTGCTAATTTGTATGCTCATGCTAATTTCTCTGTACACAATTACGTAAACAGGATTTGCCCAGGAGGGAAGCTGAGGAGCCAAATTAAATCTGGCTTATAATCTATTGTTTCTCATGACTTACTGGTGGTGTTGTATCTGACGCCGTAGAACATCTCCGGACAGGGTCGCGACACCATCTGGCCGGCGCTGCTCCTGGGCCAGCAGGTGCCGATGCCGTCGATGGAGGTGTCGCAGGAGAGCCCCGAGCCTGAGGAGCGAGGACACAAAGAGCATTCCTGACATGGCTCGGCACCACATATAGCCCGGGTGAAATCCTGACAATGCTCCAAAAACATTCTGGCAATAAATTTGTGTTTAATGATCACTCCTGAGTCTCCTGCGGCGCGTCGCCAGATCTATTTCCAGCATTGTTCTCTCAGCTTTGATGTTATAATCTGAGTTCAGATCAAACTTGTTTACCTCGTGGGATATTCCACAACAGCCCTGCTTTGAATTAGCGGCGTGGGGAATCGGTTTCATACAGCGAGAGGAGGACTCACCGCTCCATTGGCCCGTGGCGTTGCTCAGCGTTTGGTTCCAGGAGGAGGCCAGCGACTGCACTGCAATCCAAAGGGAGAGGCTCATCAATAAACTCGATCTGTGTTCGCACGGCTATGAAAATCTCATTACGTTCAGCTTAACGGCGACAAAAGGGTGAGCAATAAAGGGCAACGGTAAACACTGGTGGCAGACCTTTCCCCGAGCAATAACAGCACATATGAATGTGGACGTGCCCCCGAGGGCGAGGCTATTACTTCTGCAAGATTTACATGAAAAAAAACAAAAAAAAAAGATCCGGAAATAAGGAGGAAGTTCAATTCAAGGCTTTCACACGTTTTCACACAAGAAAGATATTAAATGAGAACAAAGAATAATTTAGTGGGGATAAAAAAAGCTTTTCAGATACACTGAGCGGCAATTTACATCGTCACTTGTTGATGTCACTACATCATATGAATATGTTTCTGCACAAAAGTACTTTTATGTGGTGAAATAATGAGTAAAAAAAAGGTAAAAAATGACTTTAACCTGGAGCCAAACCAAAATTAATCATCAACTGCATGCTTAAGACGTATAATTATCGAAGAACGTTTGTTTCTAACCTGAACTACACAGTTTTGTTGCCTAAACCTAATCAATCCTTCAGAAATATTAACCACGTGCTGATGGGGGACATAATTATAAAACTACACTGATTCATCACCTCCGTTTCTGGTTCCAACTTGCATATCAATTAAATGTGTGGATAATTACCGGACTGATTGATTAGTGCTCAGATAAGTGGCGCTCGTGGCTCGCCTCCACGTGAAGAAAACAAGTGAAATATCTTTAGTCACATATAAGATGAAGAGGAGAGAGTCAGCAAGTGAAATATCCCTTAATTCCCTCTTAACATCTGTTTTATGAAGCTGTGGAAACGCCTCCTTGAAAGCAGCTGTGTGTGGAGTTACACTCATGACTCTGCAGGACTGTTTTCATTTCAGCGAATAAAAAAAAATGCTGAGTCAGCTTCTGCTCGTTGTTGACATCCAGCCGGCGCTCGTTGTTTTGATCGCTGTGCTGACAATAAGATTCATGTTCCTAGTGGCTGGCGTGGAGATGAAGAGAGCAAAATAAAACAGAGCCTGAAGAGGAAATATCTCTGCTCTCAAACATTCAACACCAACTGTTTTTAAGAAATCTACATTCAGTTTTTAAAATAGTGACTAAATGACTGATTAGTCATCATTTTTCAGCCCTGCCAGTTCAGCCGGCTGAGTCATCGGTGCGAAATGTGGCAGCGTAAAAACTCACAGAGCTTCCTGGTTCATCTTTGTGAGCATTAAATGAGCTTAAAGCTGCAGGCGAATAACAACATTCCTGCACATGCTAGCACTGTACCTGTGCTACAAGTCATTCCTGTAAAGTTCCCACACATCCTGGAAAACGACTGAGCAAATTTGCAGAGAAAAAAGTTTACACTGTTTGACAGGGGTGTCAAAGTTACCGCGTTAACGAGCATTATTTTATTTTTGGGTTAAATTTTTATTTCAAATTGCAGAAGTTTCTCTGGATTTACTATTGCCCCAAAACATGACAGGGTTCCAAACCTGGAAAATGATTGACCAATTTTCCAGTCATGGAAAACATGGAAAATGAGAAAAAAGGTCAAATGTCCTGGAAACGTTTAAGCTATCCTGGAATTTCAATTATGAATACGTCAAATTTGCTCACAAGGCATGGGGAGTATAAATAAAGGATAACTCATTTTCCATGTTTTCCATGACTGGAAAATTGGTCAATCATTTTCCAGGTTTTCCAGGAAACGTGGGATGCATGAATTTTTGGGGGGTAAAAATTTAGATTAAAAAATTAAAAATTATATCACAAGAAAAAGTATTGCAATATATTGTCAAATCAATGTTTTTCCCACCCCTGTTGTTTAATAATTACAATGAAATAATACTTGAGACACAAGATGATCCTTTGTGAGATGGACATGTAATAACATGACGAGACATTTATCAGTGAACACAGGTGGATCTGTTCGGGACACGACGGCCTCTTAAAAGCCTTGAAATGTCGACTTACATGAGACGTTTGCCGACAGCATGAGCAGAGCTTCACATGTCAGATCAGCCAAAGAGCCGGAGGGCAGGAGGCTCATGATGGCAAACACCTGCAAACAAGAGACGCTAACGTGACTCCAGCTCAACACTTGATGTATGAACAGCTCCTCACGTCTAACTCAGAGCACTTTGTAATCACGTTTACACACAGGAAGTCAATAAAACATGAAGGCCAAACGTTTGTGCGTGGCTGCAGACATTAAATAATGCACATAATTCAGGATGTGCATGCGCTCGGCATCGTGTGACAGAAGCTTTTTTTTTTAACCATGTAAGATAGCATCTGCTCTGTTAGCGTAGCGTGCAGAGGTGATAAAGCTGCAGTCAGATGATTTATTTCTGCTGAGGGAAACCTAAACACAGCGGTGATTTAAAGAGAGGCAGCATCAGTGCAGTTTCCTGTGTGGCCTCTTTATCTTCATCTGACCCCAGCGACCTTGAGTCCAGACTCCAGAGGTCGGCTACTGTTACTGATACGGCCAGTGATTCATTTCCTCCTTAAATAAATCATCCCTCTCAATAATGCAACACCTGAAACATAGCAAACATGCCTTTTTTAGGCAGAACATAAAGAAAAAGTTTGAATAATTAAAATTCCTGATGTTTTTTCATGTATGTGAACGTGTCTTCATTCAAACCAGAGGGACGAAAAACATCCTGAAGACACAAGATTGTTGATAAAGCCTCATTTTGATATTTAAACACAAGAGAAATCTCTCTTCATCGTCCGTCTATCATCCGAACTTAACAGTTTAACTTTCCATGTCGTTCAAAGTCTCATTTACACAACAATTTCTTCCCTTAGAATTACAAAATCTGGTATTGTTTTGCTTTTTGACAATATTTTCTGATTAATGGAGTGATAAAGAGTGTGTCAACAAAATGATTTAAACCTGACTTTAAGCCCATTTCTGTTCTGGAAATGTATAAAAATATGCACATATTTAACATTTGATAACGCCTTATTTGCATGTTTAAACACATAATCTCTTGCAATGGATAAAATAAGTTTAAACTTAATAATAGCCATTAAAATAAGTGTTTATGATGTCAACAAAATGAACGTTGGCTTTATCTGATTGTTTACATTTTGTCATCATTATATTTAACTTGGTTTCTCAGGATGTTGCACAAACAAAAATAATCAATGCATGATTCTGATATGATCAATAATCTCACCTTCACTCGTTTTAATTCTGTTTTTTCCTTAAAGTTACGACTCAAAGAGAACATTTCAGACCTGCTTTCAACGCATTATTCCTCACATTTTGTTTAGCTTCCTGTAGTTTTTTTCTCTAATATCCACAAACAAACAAACAAACAAACAAACAAAGCTCAACACTGTGGCACTGCTTGTTTCACATGAGTGTGAAGAAAACATCCAAAATACACACTGAGTGATTGATTTTTTCATCACTTTATCTGTAGTCTTCAACCAACTTCACCACACGTTAACACTGGATAATGCCTCTTTAGCACACTTAAACTTGATATGTACAGAAGTAAGAATTGTCTTCCTCTAATTTTCACATTCATACTGCCGATTCAGTGCATTTAAACATAAAAGCTTGGCTCCATGTTTACTTCCTGTCAGCTGCGAACAGGAAGTAAACTGGGAACATTTAGAGCTTTTAAAACTGAGAAAAAGCCTTAACATCATAGATTAGTGATGTCACAGACAAACAGAAATCCAAAATTTCTGAACACGTTTATTTGTTCAGCAATTTATATTAAAAAAGTCACTTTAAATCAAGATGCAGCTGATTTTTCCCTTAAATAAGCTGATTTGCTTTGAAAGCAGGTTGCAGATTCTACTCAGAAGTACTTCTACTTCTACTCAGAAGTACTCGGTTACTTCCTGAGCTGCCAGCAGACCTGCTCTTAAATCAACAACAGTGGGAAGCAGGACAGGTCTTAAAAAAAAGGGTTCACTGGATTCTTGACTATATTCTTAGTGCACCGTGCACGCACACGCATACACGCGCACGTGCGCGCTGGGCAGGAGAAGAAGCATCAGTAACATCACTAAACACATGTAACATATCAGATGACTCATTTCAGAAAAGTGTGCCAAAATCCCATTGTTGTTCTTTCTTATAATATTTCTTCCAGTCACCACAGAGGGGGGAATGGTGTCACTTGGGATCTTTTTCTCTCATGCCATCTTAACCCAGAGTCCTGCTTCATGTCTCACTGTTTACACGCCATGTACAGCTTTTTAAAAAAAAACATTTTGGGACTAACATGATGTAAATAATGTGAGGGTGCACGAGGGAAGGTGGTGCACAAAACAAAATGTGTGTCAGGATTAGTGTCCTGATTGAAAGCTTTCTACTTCTGAGAAAAGGGGTCTTAATTTAATGGATGTCCCAAAAATATCTAATTTAAAGCTGACATCTGGATGGGATGATGGTGTCAAATCCTCCTCCTGCATCAAGATTATATTTGAATTATTTAAAAAAAAAACAACTTACCTCGAGCAGACAGAAGCGACGCATTTCCACACCTTTTATTTTTCACATGTTCCTGCCCGTCGCTAAATGTCTCCTTCACTGTGTTCTCTTATCAACCCTCCCCTCCAAACCCTCTTTCTGAGTTTAATTGCGCAAAGAAAAGTCGCGTAATTTGCTGACGGTGTCCAAAAAATACGTTGTTGCTGGAGAAGCCACTTCAGCCACCAGAAAGATGCCCAAATGGATGGTTTTAACATCCATGAAGATGATTTAATGAGCAGGATTGTCTTCAGGTGATCCGGGTTTCTCCGTGCAGTTACCGGACTGGAAACCGAATCCACCTGGGAGAGACGCGCACCATCAGGCGGACACCGCGGTGCCCTTCACTGCTGGACCCGGACCAACAAAAACAGCCTTTCCCTCTGCAGGTTTCTCCGTCATGGTCCCCCTCCAGCTCCACATCCAGCCTCTGAGTCCTGCGCGAAGCCGCGTTGCTGGATCAGATCCTCGACGCGCCGCCCACGTTGTGCCACCGAAGCCGGAGGAATCACTCAATTCCTCGTTCGTGGAGTTAATTATGCAACGATGTTCCAGATCCTAATCTGTAATCCCTTCTGCAATCTAGACCTCACTGCTGTGAGGAAAGTTAAAAGGACTCAAAGGGCTCAGATGATTTTTGGGGAGGAAAAAAAGAGGAAAAAGATCTGTGCGTATTACTGGAGAAGCCTTTTAACGCGCGTCCCCGTTTCCAGTTGAATTAGTGCCAAAAGCTGAGAGATAACGGATCTGCTGCTGAAGATGGACAGATGGTCCCTCTGTGGCCACAAAGTTAAGCATCTCCCCCGGGAGCATCTTAGTAAACACAAACCAATGCAAACGAGTTCCCCAGAAAACAAGCTCTGACACAATAAAGAGACTCAATCAATTAATCAATAAATCAATACACAGAGGGGTCATATGACTACATGTTTTTCTGTGACACAAAATTCTGTTTAATTTCGTGGTTCTTTAATTCATACTCATTTATGCAACAAGAACCGTTCTTTGGCCACTTGAGGGCAGCAGAAACAAGCAATGTTAGCAACAGTGTTAGCAAAAATGTTACCGAACCGTTAATCTACATAGCTGTTAGCGAACAGTTAATGTGTGTCAGTGTTAGCGAATCTGCATCCATGTTAGCGAACTGTTAATCTTAGTCAGTGTTAATGAACAGTTAATCTGCATCAGTGTTAGCGAACAGTTAATCTACGTCCATGTTAGCGAACAGTTAATCTGCGTCCATGTTAACGAACAGTTAATCTGCGTCAGTGTCAGCGAACAGTTAATCTGCGTCAGTGTCAGCGAACAGTTAATCTGCCTCTGTGTCAGCGAACAGTTAATCTGCGTCAGTGTCAGCGAACAGTTAATCTGCCTCTGTGTCAGCGAACAGTTAATCTGCGTCAGTGTCAGCGAACAGTTAATCTGCCTCTGTGTCAGCGAACAGTTAATCTGCCTCTGTGTCAGCGAACAGTTAATCTGCGTCAGTGTCAGCGAACAGTTAATCTGCGTCACTGTTAGCGAACAGTTAATCTGCGTCAGCGTTAGTGAACAGTTAATCTGCGTCAGTGTCAGCGAACAGTTAATCTGCCTCTGTGTCAGCGAACAGTTAATCTGCGTCAGTGTCAGCGAACAGTTAATCTGCCTCTGTGTCAGCGAACAGTTAATCTGCCTCTGTGTCAACGAACAGTTAATCTGCGTCAGTGTCAGCGAACAGTTAATCTGCGTCACTGTTAGCGAACAGTTAATCTGCGTCAGCGTTAGCGAACAGTTAATCTGCGTCAGTGTCAGCGAACAGTTAATCTGCATCCATGTTAGCGAACAGTTAATCTGCGTCAGCGTTAGCGAACAGTTAATCTGCGTCAGTGTCAGCGAACAGTTAATCTGCATCCATGTTAACGAACAGCTAATCTGCGTCAGTGTTAGCGAACAGTTAATCTGCGTCAGTGTCAGCGAACAGTTAATCTGCGTCCGTGTTAGTGAAGTTAATTTTAGTCCGTGTTAGCGAACAGTTAATCTGCGTCCATGTTAGTGAACAGTTAATCTTAGTCCATGTTAGCGAACAGTTAATCTGTGTCAGTGTTAGAGAACAGTTAAACTGCGTCAGTGAACAGTTAATCTGCGTCCGTGTTAGCGAACAGTTAATCTGCGTCAGTGTCAGCGAACAGTTAATCTGCGTCCGTGTTAGCGAACAGTTAATCTGCGTCAGTGTTAGAGAACAGTTAATCTGCATCAGTGTTAGAGAACAGTTAATCTGCGTCAGTGTTAGCGAACAGTTAATCTGCATCAGCGAACAGTTAATCTCCGTCAGCGATAGAGAACAGTTAATCTGCGTCAGTGTTAGCGAACAGTTAATCTGCGTCAGCGTTAACAAACAGTTAATCTGTGTCAGTGTTAGCGAACAGTTAATCTGCGTCAGCGTTAACAAACAGTTAATCTGCGTCAGTGTTAGAGAACAGTTAATCTGCGTCAGTGTTAGAGAACAGTTAATCTGCGTCCATGTTAACGAACAGTTAATCTGCGTCAGCGAACAATTAATCTGCGTCAGTGTCAGCGAACAGTTAATCTGAATACACACCATAATATCTAGTTTCAGGGGAGAACTACATGTTCAATGAGAATGACTTGTCTCATGTCAACTTGGGACATGCCAGACATGAACAGCTGATTGTAAAGAAGGACAGGTGAACAGTTGATCGGAACAAGACATGAACAGCTGATGATAACAGGAAGTGAACAGCTGAATGTATTGTAAACTATGTCATAATGTGAATAGCTAGCACTGACCTATCATAGCGCCACGCCAAAGAAACGTTAGCCTCTGTGGTCTTTTTAGCTTGAGATAGATAGATAGATAGATAGATGGATAGATAGATAGATAGATAGACATATAGATAGATAGATGTTTGTCAGGTCGTGTCATTGTTGGATTGATGGAGCTTCTTCCTTGGAAACAGCTGTTTCCTGTTGTGGCCAAAAATGACATCATGAGAGCCTTGAAACTCAATTAAAACAAAAGAAAACAAACAGCTGAAAGACATTAAAAGGCTCCATAGGGCCAAGAGGAGCTGTAGAGTTAGACTCTATGACCATCACATTTCACCTCACACTCTATTGACCTGTTGTACAAAATATTATTGATCATTGCAGCTTTGACCTCGCGGAGGCTCTAATTGCGGCGTCCTGGTGTTCGCTCACATTTGTCATTTTGAGATTAAAGGTTATTCATCAGGGAAACATGTCAAATATTCTCTGCTGTTTTTCATTCTTGCTGTTGTAAAGTCTTTGTAAACTGAAATATCCTGTAGTTTTGGCTTGCTGGTCATCTTCTTTGCGCTCTGGGAAACTGTATTTGTGTGTCATTTTAATCCACATTAATATTTCCCGCATCATCTGATACTCTGAAGAAAGGATGGATGGCTAATAAACCACGCCACGCATCCTCTTGAGTGCACAAAATGCTTTATTGCACACTGCGCTGAGGCTTTCTTTAGACCCGCTGACGTGCAAAGAGGCATTATTCAGAGGATGCTTTAATCCAAGGTGACAGCGCCCTCCCCTGAGTGTGCCATCTCGTGAAGTGTCAGTGGTGGCGACGAGGAAGCCGAACTGGGTAATGTGGAGGATCCTTATTAGCAGGACACAGTGTACCTAAACCACTGCTCAACACACCTGTCTTTGAGACTCACACTCAGGTGCAGAGGTCGCTTTAATCAAGCTGACCGCCGAATGCTTTACTGTGATTTGTTTTGGTCTTGATGTGGATTTTCTGAAGCCACCAGGGCTCATTAAGACAGCCTTTCTAATCCCTTTTTCCCCCTGCAGCTGGTCGGTGGAGTTCACCATGAAGCAGACTGGAGCTGACGCTCCTCCTCCTCTTCCTCCGCCTCCTCCATCTAATCCGAAACACAATTTATCTTCAATCTAGACGTGTCACATCCCAGCGCTCGCTGTGCCGAGGGTCGATGACAGAGTCGGTGTGTTGTGGCGTCGCAGATTTATGTGATGAACATGCACTCGGACCTCCGATAAGGTTCAGATCAAAGTGAGCGCTGCTCTCTGCACACGAGAGCGTTCGGTCGGGAAAATGTGCAACCAAGAAGGAAGGGAAGAGATGAGTTCACATATACAAGAAGGAAGGGAAGAAGGAAGGGAAGAAGGGAAGAGGGAAGAAATAAAAAAACTTTCTGCTGACAGAAAGTTAAAAAAAAAACTCACTAAAACACTAAATCAATCAATTTAATGAAATATAAATTTATAAGTAAAAAAAGTTAAATATCTTCTCAGGATTTGGTGTTTTTCAGTGTTTTATGTTATAAAATAAAAAATATACAAAAAGTGAATAAAATAAAATATCTGAAAATAGCTCGACCTTTGTGATTCCAACGGTAAGCCTCAGTTTTATTCATGATCTGTTTCATTTGGTCGTCTGTCAATGACGTCATTTTTATTCAGTTTTAAGCCGACACTTTTGCGATCTTGGTCACTTTAATTAGGGGTTTTGCTAGATGATTATCAACATCATCTAGCATCTGTGAATTTCTCTGTGAGATGAATAAAGTATCTATCTATCTATCTATCAGTGTGGTTGCAATTTGCAACCAACATGGCGCCCCCTGCGTAGATTCTATTTTCAGGTCGATTACCCACTAAAGGAAACAAGTTATATTCCTTTTCTGCTCCTAAATGTTTCACTCTTAGTCCTTTAAACATTATAAAAAAATGAAGTTCATTAACCAACCTCGACTCAAGGCCCCTACATCAAAGAGTAAACCATTTATGGCTATATATAGTCAGCAGAAGAAGGCTAAGCTCTCACAGAATCAGAGCAGCGATGCTCTGAGGAATAATCCCCCTTAAAGAAACATACATGAACATATAAATCTTGTGTGAGATACCGAACATAAATCAGGCCAGAGGAGGAGAGGCAGAGGAACAGAGGGAGGTGTCGGCTTGTAACGTACGATCTGTACAGCTGCATGATTATGATTTTATGCTGCAGGTCAGCTGGTGGCTGCAGCTGATGAATGAGCGAGTGGTCGTGAAGCATGAATGAAACAGCTGACACCAATCAGCTAATGCAAGCGTAACTGCAGGGCTCGGCTTCAATTAGCGCCGATCCATCTCTGCATGTAGCTGCTGATCGTATCGTACGATCGTCGGGAGGTTGGATGCATTTTATTGTTCACGTAATTCTTTTTCGGGTTGTTAAATGATTTGAAATTATCTTTCACCAGACAAGAACGTGGGCAAAACCATGGAATTACTTTGAGAAGTGTTTTTAACATGTAAACAGAGAAAAGAGCATGGTGGAGGTTAAGCAAACATGACTGCTTGATGGTTATTAGACGACTAAAACATTTGGTTAAGGAGGAGGAAAAGTCATGGGTGAGAAGGCCTCATTAAGCAGAAAGCTAAGTGGATTCGAGGCGTGATCACACATGAATGAGTAACCTCGGCCACCGCTGAGATGTTCACGCTGACGCTTCACCAGAGCTGAGCTGATGCGAATTTGCTTCGCCACCAGAAGAAAATGTTTCCGTCACTTGGAAGTGAGCGTTCGTTTCATGTATGTGTGACAGTGACTTCAATCTGCTGATGAAGACCATGTGGTAGAAAACTCTAGAAGGAGAGGTTAAAAAGACTGGGTTGAGTTTTCCAAGGTCGATAATGAATTGTCGAGCCTTTTTAAAACTTGTCCTGTTCAGTTTGAACAAACACTTCCAAGATAATACAATCTGCTGATGAAGACTGTTAGACATGATAGAAAGCTCCGGAACAAGCAAGTTAGTGGACCTTGAGTTGAGATTGTTTAGTCATCTCACGTCTCCAAAGTCAAGAACATTTCGACCAACATGGAAACGATGGTGATACTTGGAGCTCCAGTGGCTTGAAGGTCCACATTTTAATGTCAGTTTGCTGATGAAGACCATGTCATCAGGTCAAAAGCTTGAAAATGAGTAAGTGTCCATGAAGATAAGCTAAGTATTTTTTTTTTAAAGTAGTTTCTTAAATACATGACTTGTCAACGAGGGAAAGTTGCACAATCATAAATTCACTTACCCAATCACTGAGGCGAACTTCAAACGGTTTTATGAGATATGAAAACTCGTCAAGTCACTCAGTGAGACGGTGACCTAGAAACAGGCTGCAGAGTGTGTGTGTGTGTGTGTGTGTGTGTGTGTGTGTGAGTGTGTGTGTGTGTGAGAGAGAGAGAGAGAGAGAGAGAGAGATTGTGCATCACGCTGATATTTGTTTTTAGTTTTTGCCACATCTGTGTCTCGACACCACACAGAGCTACACGTCCTGCTCCAACGACAACAAACAGTTCTGCAAAAGCAGAGGAATGTGCTGCAGAAGAACGTCCTGCAGGGGAACGTCCTGCTACAGAGAACCGTGCTGCAGAAGAACGTCCTGCAGAAGAACGTCCTGCAGATGAATAGTCTGTTGCAGAGGAACGTCCTGCAGAGGAACCTTCTGCTGGAGAAGAACGTCCTGCAGACGAACGTTCTGCTCCTGCTCATATTTTTTTTTTTTTTAGATATTTTACTTATATTATTTTGTATATTTTACTAATATTTGGCTGCTATCTATTGCTATTTTCTGCACATTTCTTCAGCTATTTTACTCATATTCTTGTGGATAGGTCTCCAAACGTATTCAATAAAGTTTCATCTTAAAATAATATTACATCATCCTTTATCGGTTATTATATTTGGTATTAGTATTCTGCAAAGTAGTTAAAGTTCAAGTAACTTTAGTGGTGTAAAAATATGCAGAAATGGAAATACTCAACTAGCTGGTACAGTATTTGAGTAGTTCTGATGTTTTCTGAACCTTTCCTCTCACACCTGGTAAACAATTTCAAGAGTCGGGCCTTGAACCGGGTTTGTGACGGAGCTGATATGAGTTATTGGCGAAGCCTTCGGAAGATGGCGTATTGATTTTATGACACGGTGGATGCAGCAGCACCTCCGCAACACGACACGGCTCTGTGCATGCTAATGAGGTCGCCGGACAAAGATGGCCTTTGTTGCTCAGCGGCGCCGCTAACCTTCGCAACACACAAGTGGCTCCATTAATAAAGACATTTGCTGGCCTTTGTTCACATTTGTCATCCACATGTAAAGCAGCCGTGACATTAGCGCTCAGCGCTCTGAGAGAGCTCAGCACCTTTGTTATCTGATCACATTAAACAAAGCCTAGTGGGCTTCAGCGCGGCGTTTCATTTCCGATGGCGGATTACTTCCTGACAATCATATTTGGGCCGAAAAAGAACATTTAGTTTTGGTGACATCATCATTTCACGCTCCTGACATTTAAGGCTGGATGGAGGTTGACATTGCGTGACATGATAGCGACACAGAAAAAAAAAAGTATTGCTATTGTGACGGTAAGAGTTCATGTAACAGTGATAATATGGAGGCGACACCGACAAAAAGCCTGCAAATCCATATTCAGAGAAAAGATAAATTAATGTAAAATACAACAGTAGATTAGAATCAGAAACACATTAATTGCCAAGTAAATTTGCAAAAACAAGGAATTTAACTTGGTACCTCACATATAAACATATAAATGCAGTGCAGAGCTGCAAAAAAATGATCATGTCATAAAAAAAGGAACAGTTGCGGCACGGTGGTGTAGTGGTTAGCACTGTCACCTCACAGCAAAAAGGTATCGGGTTCGAATCCCAGCCCGGGGCCTTTCTGTGTGGAGTTTACATGTTCTCCTCATGTCTGTGTGGGTTCTCTCTGGTACTCCGGCTTCCTCCCACCATCCAAAAACATGCATGGGGATTAGGTTAACTGGTTAATTTAAATTGACCGTAGGTGTGAATGTGAGTGTGAGTGGTTGTCTGTCTCTATGTGTCCTGTGATGAACTGGACACTTGTCCAGGGTGTACCCTGTCTTTCACCCTAAGACAGCTGGACTAGACTCCAGCCCCCCTGACCCTATGAGAGGATAAGAGGGAGAAGATGGATGGATGGATGGATGGATGTAAAAAGAAACAGTGTAATATGGCAGTTAGACTGGAAAAGAACCTGTAGGCAAAAATCTGTACAGAAGGTAAAATAACAATAGGGATTATTAATGATAATATTCAACAATTAAACATAATTAAATAATATCACATAATTGAATTGCATTAAAAGATTAACAAAAGTACCAGTTAGCTAACAATATTAATTAAAAAAAAAAAATCAAACACATACAAGCAAAATGCAAATACAAACACCAATAAGATAAAATAAAATTACAATAGTAATACAGGAAAATTAAAGGGAAAATAAAACTAATGAAAAATAAAATAAAAAATAATGAAAAATAAATAAAATTAAAAAAGAAAAACAAATAAAGGTAAAAAATAATGAAAAATAAATAACAATAATTAAGAATAAATAAAATAATATTATCTAAATTGATGAACCCAAATAAAAAGTGCAAATAGATAAGCATAGCAAATACAAGTAAGATTAAAGTAATTGAAATACAAACAAAGCACAAATAAGATTAAAAAAAATACGTAAATGAATAAAGAATAAATAAAGAGTAAACCTTAAAGAATTTAAATGTTTTACATTTGTAATAAATGTCACTGGTTAGACTATGTGTAAAACACACATTAAATTGATTTGATGTTATAAAACAATAAAACATGAATAAGCACAGTACAAATGCAAATGTGTTTTGAATTAACGAGCAGGAGAAAAGGATGCACAGTCACAGGAAGAGAGATGTGCCCATGGGGAAAACTGAAAACACTCTGGCCTTAATTTATCTGGACACCAAATGAGTGTTTCTGTCCTACATTCATTTATTACAGTAACGAAGCCTCAGTTTAACGAGCACCAGGGCCAGCAGGTCAGTCTCCTTGAACTTTTTCCTCACTCATCTGCTTCACTTTTCCATCCATCTGCTAGTGCTTCTATCTGTGCCGATCAATACTTCTATCAGTTCATCCGTCTCCTGTCTGTCTCTTCCTGCCTTCACTGCCTGATTTCTCGTTAAAAAATAAGATTAAAGCTGCGTCCTCGCTCACTACTCCCCAAAGATACTGACTTTACTCATCATTGAGATTCTGGACACGAGTCAAGCAGCATTTAGCATTTCTTCAGTCACACAACAACATTACAGTGTGAATTCTCTACGCTCAGAATAAATAAAAGGTGGAGGATGAATAGACTTTATGCACTGTAATGCACCATATAGTGAGTCTACAGTCATGCTGGCAGCAATGGGAAGATGTCTGTCTGTCCGTCTATCTATCAATCTATCATCATCGCCATCCATCTATCCATCCATCATCATTGTTGTTGTTGTCGTCATCCACCTGCGTGACTAGACCTAATACTCTACTGGGGCACACATAATTAATGCAAGCACGCAAAGCTTAAAAAAAATAAAAATATTGCAGTTCTCTATCATAAAAAAGCATAAATAGTGCTTTTAAACTAGACAATCTTATCAGATTATGTTGTTGTCTGGATCTGAAATGAACTGATTTACTTGTGCACTTTACTCCAGACCTCTAAACCACCACTGTAATTAAGCACAATGAATCCTTATGAAATAGTTATTGCTCCACTTTGTCTGGACACACATGGAAACATATCGATCACTGTCACTGTTATACAGTAGACCAGTGGTTCTCAACAGGTGGCTCGTGATTAAAAGTGGTTTATGTTGCCTGGCTAGGTTACCTAGCTTTCCTCTGTCATTCCTCCTTGCTGTGAGCGAATAACTTTCTGATATCCACAATGCTGTTTGAGTGAAATCAGAGTCTAAATAGTACATTAAGTCACAGGGACCGAGCTAACAAATAATAAAATGCCTCCAAAAGACCTGCACAACAAAGCTCTTCCTTTACTCCACATATAAACTGTATGTTTAGCTTTTCATTACAGTATTCATTATAGGCTAAACATATTCAAATCAACTATTTCATCAAGGTAACAATGACTTCATCATTTGTTATCCCCAGTGTCTCTGAATGAGCCCAGTTATCTGTTTATACCAAACCCTGTTTTAACTTCAGATATGCTCATCAAACATGGTGGGAAACTCCACAAACACAGTGTGGCAGCTCACAGTGCTAGGCTAACCGTTAGCTACATCAATGATATGCCTATGGGCCAGTTAGCTAGGCAGCTAACGTCTACAGTAGCTACTTCAGTTTAGCCAAGATGGCAGCAGCTGGAAGTTTCCCTCAGCATTTAAAGGTAAAAAGTAAAGCTGTGACATTTCGATCCAAATGGAAATATCATCATCGAACAGTTTACCCTGCCACTCACCTGTGAGACAGATGGAAAGGACCAGAACACGCTGCTGGTGTCCCAAAGCTGCTTCTGAAGTGAGCTCCCGACCCAGATCACAGCCAAAGTCACGTGAATAAATTACCATATTAAGTAGCCATGTGGGGGGGACATACGTCACTGGCGTAATGACAAACTGTTTCCAGCCAATCAACAATCAGAGAAAGGAATCAGGAGGTAAGAGCCTGTAGTAACAAAAAAAAATAAATAAAAAAAAGAGCCTGTAATAATAAAAAAAAAAGAGCCTGTAATAATAAAAAAAAAGAGCCTGTAGTAAAAAAAAAAAAAAAGAGCCTGTAATAATAAAAAAAAGAGCCTGTAATAATAAAAAAAAAGAGCCTGTAGTAAAAAAAAAAAAAGAGCCTGTAGTAAACAACAGCTATCTATAGGCTGCCAGTAATATTAATAAAAACACTCTAAAACTTACTTTCTCTGCACAAAAGTTACCCGTTAAATGTTAAAAATGCCAAAAATAATGTGGAGTGAACACATGCTAGCGTTATGCTAACACTGTGCTAACACCATGCTATCATTTAGAAGGGATAATCTCCACCATCTGAATTCACAGTTAGCATACTAGCATGTGCTATTTAGCAGCATTAGCTCTGCTCACTTCCTGCTGTTTGGTCACTGCCTGCAGTTTTTTTTCTTTCTATTTTTCATGGATTGAAAAATAGCCTCACCTCGTTCGTGCAGATGTATTTCATGCTTTTAGTGCTGCGTTCACTGACTCTGCTGTCATGACAGATCCCTCACCTGAGCTTCACACCTGGACCTCATTATCCTCATCAGCTTCTCAGACCACACCCACAAAGCCTGGATGAAGCCTCGGCTTTCCTCTCCTCACTTTTATCTTTCAGTTCTCCTCGCTTCTATTTAGATCAATTAAAATGATTTTGTCTGCTTTTCAATTCTTTTGGCTTCAGTCGTTACACTTCTAATTATTAAGCCCTCGATTACTCCTCTGGAATTAATAAAATAAAGTCCGGCTGAGGACAGAAGTTTGGTTAAAAAACAAATCGCCGAACAAACACCAGAGTTTTGTACATATTTTATTCAGTTTTTGTGCTGATTTCAAGGCTTGTTTATCAAGTTGTTTATTGTTTTTTTGCATACACAGGAAGGAAACATGCTAAATGACAACAACTAACCAAAAAAACAGACACAATGGAAGAAAAAAAGTGAAAACTTTGGCCTCCTGTTGGTGCTGCAAGAACCAGTGATTCAGCCTCTGAACACCATGGATACCTGCACCAGGATGGACGACGATCAGTTCAGTAAGTGTGAATTTTTATGATTACATCATGGTTATCACTGGAGTGAAAGCATGACATTATTTATAGTATATATACACGTGTTTTAATGCTTCAAAATGTGTGCAGTGAAACATCACTTTGTCTCTGTTTTTCTGGAGGTCAGAGGTCGGCTTTCTCTGCAGCATCACACTCAGTGAGCTGAGCTAATTGCTAACGCTATGCTAACATTTAGATGGTATCACCTCCATGGTTCACTGACCAACATGCTAACGTTGAGCCACAGCGTTAGCATTGCCAGAGAAGTGCTAAACAGTCGAGTAACCCGGGAAACGTTCGCAGGGAAGGATGGCCGCCATCCTCCAGCGGCGTCACAAAGCAGCTGGCGGAGAATTAATTATGTCTTGTCAGCGGTTTCCGGTGGCAGCTCTTTATTTATCAAGTGTTCCCGCGGACCCTGCAGCAGGTGTGAAGGTCAACCAGAGAGTCATATTTTAATCAAAGAGACCAGAGAGCTAAAAATAAAACTCTCCTGGCGGGCGGCGAGCCCAGAGACTGGAGGTGATGTGAAAAGGCACGGTGTAATTATTGCACATATGCACCGTGGTGGTTGTTATGCATAAATGTCAGACGGACAGCTTTTCAGCTGAGGAAGACGTTAGCGGTGAGGAATGTGTCGCCATGAAATCTGAAACTCATTCCAGCACCTGGAAAGAAAACACAAAGCGATTCTGATCTGAGTCAGCGGATCACATTTCCACATGCGGGGCATGTCGATGTGTTTTATGATTCATTCATTTACAGAGACAGTACTTAAAAGAGAACAGAGAGGGGAACGTGAGAGGACAGGAAGTTCAAAGTCTGAACATCAGACCCTTTAATGCAATAAAGAAAGAGTCTGTGGGTGTTTCTCATTTCTTAATTTTCGCCCTGGTCTGCGGCTGAGATGGATCATGAGGTGAAAGTGAGGAAACGTCTGTGATTTCTCCCTCTGGGATCAATAAAATCTTTTCTCATCATCCTGAACAGAAGCACAGTTTAGGCTCATGTCACCAGTTTAACAGAAGTTTTAAGTGACTACTTTTAGGTTGTTTCTGTACATATTTAACTCTCATTTTAAACTCAACCTTGTGTTTTTTTGTTCATAAACCTAACTGTGGTCCTTACTGGGGTTTTGTTGTTTGGCATTAAAAAGCAAAGAAATGTCTAAAAACAAACACAGGACTTTGTGTTGAGTTTGTTTTAGTTTCCATACATATTTAACTTCCAATCCAATCATGATATTTTGTAAACCTAAGTGGTTTTGTTGCCTAAACCTAACTGCAGCCGTAGAAATGACATGAAAAGTCAGCAGAAATGACTCAAAAAACAAACAGGACTTTTTTTTAGCTACGTTGAACACAACTTCCCTATGATTAAACTAATGGTTTTCATCTCCACCACTGTGTTATGTTACTTTATTATAGATATGTTTTTTTCTGGTGCATATTTGATTTTCTCCGTCCACATTTTCAGATTTTCAAGAATCTCCTGACAAATAAATAAGCTTGAGTCTTGGCATGTTGAGTTTTTTTAAGTGATTTATTTCTGTACTTATGTGTTTATACATATACATTTAACTTTGTTTACTTTGTGCAGCTGATGTAAACACATCTATTAATGACTTTCTACCTTCATATTACTGATGTTTTTTTTTTATCTTGAATGTAGCTCATTTCAGCTGCTTCCATCATGACCTGACAGCTGAGAGATTTTATTTACAGTGTTGTCATGTAACTGGAGCATGTTGTATGTGTATAACATACGGTATAAAGTGTATAATGGTGCATTCTTTTTATACAAACAACTGATTCAAACTATAAAACACATCAAAGCTGGACTGTGTGTAAAAAACAGTGACAATGAAGCACGTTGTGAATTTTACAAACAGCCTGAATGTAAGTCGAGTTCTGCTCCTCTGGTGGATAAAAACCAAACAGCTGATGCAGATGATTTTCAATTCCTTGTTTCCTCATCTCCTCTGTCCTCGCATCACTTCCTCACCTCCTAAAAGACAGTAAGAGAGGAGTTGAGGACAGGAGTCGAGGAGGTATACGGTGTGAAATGGGAAAAGCCTCAGCTGACGGTGCTCTTCTGGACCCTTCTGGAAGCTGCTCTGTTCACTCCAGCAGCTGACATCCACCCTGCATCACTTCCCTTTGTTATCATTATTTGTGTCGTAGTGGCTTTATTGTGCGCTGACCGTGCGTGCCAGTACGACCCTCATCTTTAAAAAAAGATTCAGTGTGCTGCAGTGAATTTAAAGGCAGTGCTTCTTTCTAGTCTGACCTGAGATGTCATGCTGCATGTAGCTCACTCTGGAGTGACTTGGACTGGGGATCGGAGGGTTGCCAGTTCAAGTCCAGGTCGGACCAAGTCTGGAGAGTGGACTGGTGGCTGCAGAGGTGCCAGGGTCTCCCTTGAGCAAGGCACTGAACCCCCAGCTCCTCGAGGCGCCTGAATAAGAGGCAGCCCCCTCACCCTGACACCTCTCCTCCAATGTGTTTGTTTCATAACTTGTGTTTGTAATGATCAACTGAAAATATATATACTAACAGAGTGAAAATGTAATTTCCCTCCTCGATCGAACAAATAAAGGAATTCTTCTTCTTCTTCTTCTTCTAAAAGTGGGTGAGGACAGGTAGCAAAGCTCTTTAATAGTTTAAGACAGAAATATAGATATAAATACTAAGAAATAAAAACTACGTAAGTATGGCCACTGGAGTGGAATGGAAAGACAGCTTATTGATTAGATTATCTCGAAATAACAACTAATAAATAACCAACAACAACACCATTACAACAACAACAACACCAACTACAATAACATCAACAACAATATCATCAACAATCAATGGCAACAACAAAAACAACCAACAAACCACCAATGCCAGTAACAGCAACACCAACAACAACAACACTTCAGCAACAACACCCACTCATTAGAATATACCAGACTACCTTTGCAAAGGTGCGCTCTATTTTTACGAGCCAATCAGAGCAGACTGTTTCAGCCAGACGGTGAAATCAGGGATATTCAGGGTGAAGTATGAGGAAAACAATGTGTGTTTTGAACATTAAAGCATGTAAACATTTTGCGGAAGGAACCCAAAAACACAAACATGAACCTGTAAATGAGCACGATGTGTCCCCTTTAAATCAACTCTCACTGTTTTCACAGTTTCTTAATTTGCTGGTCACGTCCTCCATGTTTAGAGGTGAAACATGTGTTTGCAATTTCTATGCAATGTAGCTTCGGTCTGAAGCAGCGTGCAGAATGCAGATCAGGGCTGGCTGATAGCTGGTAACACTCCTGATTGGATGAGATACGTCAACGAGATGCAGCGAGAGCGAGGCATGTTTGGAAAATCTGTTCGTCTCAGCTTTTTGCTGCGTTTCAGTGCGTCGGACGTTGCTTTGTGCTGCAGTAAAAATGTGTTTTATTGTTTATATTTTTAGCTACAAATATGTTTTAACATCAACTTTAATCAGCACATAAAGACTCTTCTTCATTTCTGATATTTTCAAATCAGAAATACAGTTTTTGTTATCTTTATTATTTATTCACTTTATTCCACCATTTGGTCCATTTTTTCATTTATGTTGTTCATTTGCTGTAGTTTTTCATCTGGTCTGTTGCTTATTTATTCATTTTGACATTGATTACTGCTCTATATTAGTTATTAGATATGTTTGTTTACGTCCTTTACTTTCTTTTTTGACATATTTTTATTCTACTTGTTTACCGTTGGCTTCATATTTCTGATACATATGATTTATTATAATGTTGCTTTATCCACTTTGCTGCTAGAACACTGGAAATTTAACATTTTGTGGGACAAATAATCTTATGATCTTATCTTATCTTATCTTAAAGAGCACAGTGAACAACTTGTCTTCTTCCTCATTTAGTCCCAGCTTGACGACTGTAATTCCCTATTTTCTTCCCTAAATGAAGCAGCGGTGCAGAACGCAGCAGCAGGACTTTGTTACAGAGTTCAATTTAAGATGCTATCGATTACTTTTAAATCCCTCCACAGTTCGACTCTGATACTGAACTATTAACCCCATATTCTGCTCCGAGGCTGAAAACAAAGGAATGATCTTTTTATTTTAGCTCTAACACTTTCTTTAAAAACCTGTCCAGACAGGTTTATGATATGTTTTCAGACATTTTTATCATGGTTTATGTTTTGTTTTATCGCTCGACGTTTGAGCGCTACTAGAATTCTGTCAATGATCTTCTTTTAATTTCTTTTTGTCCTGTGATTCACCATCTTTGCACCTTTGTTGTGGTTTTGTGAAGCAACTCATGATCTAAAGCTGTTTCTGCTGTTCCTTAACTTCACTGTTAGCAGGACGGATAAATGCATCTTATTCTTCATGTTTTTACCCCAAAGCGAAATCATGTGACCATTCATGACTTTTCTTCTTAGAGGTGTTAATAAATCCTGATTTAAAGATGAGGATTGAGTTACAAGGAAGAGGAAATTTGCAGAAATTCAAACACAAAAAAGAAACAATGGAAACACATTTTCAAGAGAAGACAATGAAGTTGTGTTGAAAAGCAAATAAAAACAACTATAAATGTCTTCAGTGAAGGAAGCAACAATACCAGCGTAGGATCCCTCTATTTAAGATAAGACTTTATTTGTCATAATTAACAAAATAATAAAGTAATAAAAGTACTACGTCACAGTATATTATTAATAATAATATGTATTATGCAGATCAATGTGTATTATCTTACTGGATGTGTTAATCACTTAAATGTTACAGCTCATGACTTTATATACTGCTGGGGAGATGATGTCATAATTTACTATATAGTGTATTATTAATTTAAAACTACAAAGTAACTGAAGCTGTCAGATAAATGCAGAGGAGTAAAAAGTACTGTATTTAGTGTGTGTGAAATGTTGTGAAGAAGTATAAGTACCTCAACATGCAGTGGATGTCAAAAGAAGTATGATGCAAAGCTGCATCTGGAAATATCTTGTAAGGTATAACATTCTCCTGTTCAGAAAGGTGTGAGCTGGTATCATCCTGAAACGTTATCAGGTTCTGCAGGTTAAATGCTAATAATAACCCTTCAGACTAGAAGCTAACAGTTAGCCCACAGAGGCTAACAGCACACAAAAGTTAACAGTTAAAAAAATAAAGAAGCTGACAGTTTGTACACGTAAGCTAAGAGTTAGTACACAGAAGCAAACAGTTAGCACATAGAGGCTAAGAGTTAGCACACAGAAGCTAACAGTTAGCACACAGAAGCTAACAGTTAGCACACAGAAGGTAAAAGTTAGTACACAGAAGCTAACAGTTAGCACACAGAAGGTAAAAGTTAGTACACAGAAGCAAACAGTTAGCACATAGAGGCTAAGAGTTAGCACACAGAAGCTAACAGTTAGCACACAGAAGCTGACAATACACAGAAGCTAACAGTTAGCACACAGAGGCTGACTATACACAGAAGCTAACATTTAGCACACAGAGGCTAACAACACACAAAAGTTAACAGTTAGTATAAAGAAGCTGACAGTTTGTACACATAAACTAAGAGTTAGTACACAGAAGCAAACAGTTAGCACATAGAGGCTAAGAGTTAGCACACAAAAGCTAACAGTTAGCACACAGAAGGTAAAAGTTAGTCCACAGAAGCTAACAGTTAGCCCATAGAAGCTGACAGTACACAGAAGCTAAGAGTTAGTGCACAGAAGGTAACAGTTACCACACAGAAGCTAAGAGTTAGTGCACAGAAGCTAACAGTTAGCACACAGAAGCTAACAGTTAGCCCACAGAAGGTAACAGTACAAAGAAGCAGACAGTTAACACAAAGAAGCTAAGAGTTCGGACACAGAAGCTAAGAATTAGCACACAGAAGCTAACAGTATAAAGAAGCTGACAGTTTGTGCACATAAGGTAAGAGTTAGTACACAGAAGCTAACAGTTAGCGCACAGAAGGTAAAAATTAGCACACAGAAGCTAACAGTCAGTACAAAGAAGCTGACAGTTAACAAAGAAGCTAAGAGTTTGCACACAGAAGCTAACAGTTAACACAAGAAGCTAAGTCAGCACATAGAAGCTAACAGTTAGCCCATACAGCAGATCAGAGGCTAGCAGCAGGTGTGTATTTCGAACATGTCTTTCTGCGCAGCTTTAAACAAACAGAGATTAAGTCAGATTAAAGGTGGTGACAGCAGAGAAGTGCACTTCCTGCCAACCATGACATGAATCCAACATGTGCTCTGTCAGTGGTGAAGGATGCTGCCAACAGGAAGTGGCTGCACTGCCGCCTGCTGGCGACTTTGTCTCCATGCAGCCACAACATGGCAGCACTGCTTCAATCAATATCCTCAAATCCAACAAACAGCATGTGGGCAGCAGAGAGGTGCAGCTCATCATCTGTTCTTCTCAGATATTTATCCCCCTTTAATGAGATCCTTAATTCCTGCGTTGACACCTGAGGAAACTCACAGAAAGGTGAGCAGAGCTTAAGTGAAAACAAAAGTGGATTAATCTCCCTTTTAAATGTGACCTTTAGGTGTTGTGCTGTGGGGTCAAAAGGTCAATAAAAGTGACTGTGAACATTTCAACATAACTATCATAGTATTTAAAGTTAAAATATGTGACATTTCCACATTAAAAGGTCTAATAGTGATATATTTTCTTTATTTTTTTTTTGTCTATGTATTAATAACACATACCTGGAGAGATTTTAATCAAAGTACCTTTGGTCTTCTGTCAGAAATTGACTTTTTATCCAGTTTTAAACCACATTTTCACACATTTTAGATATTGGTTTGGTTTTTAACTCAGTGTTTTAACCATGTTTTGTCACTGGACGATTTAATCTGAAGTTATCAGAAGAACAAGCTGACAAAACGTAGCGGCAGCACCTGTTGTGCTGAACTACATTGGAAAAACACAGATTTTTAACATGGGACTGCTTTATTCTGTGTTTTAACTGGTTTTAATCAGCGGGTGTGTTTGTTTTGGAGAGGAGGAAACTTCAGAGGATAATTCGGCTCTTGGTAAAAAAACAAAAACAAAAACAAATCCTGAACAATGAACACTGAAGAAATCGGCTCTAATTTAAATCTCATGTGACAAGTTGACTGAAAGAAAACATGGTGGAGTGTCCCTTTAATGTGAATACTTCTTACCCTGTATATTTTCACAGTTGTAAGTGATTATTTTCTAGCTGATTAAAGTAACACTTCACTCTTTTATTTCTCTTTTTTGTTGTTATATTCCACATTGTTCCTTCAGAGGCTGCTGTATCTCCTCACAGGGTTCGTTTGATTTTGTTTTCTCATCATCTCCCACAGTTGATGCCGTGCACTCGGCTTCATGACTCATGAGCTGAAAACATTCAAACATCTGGAAAAAAGAAGAAGCTTCAGCTTTAATAAAGACCCCAGAGTGTGATGGGAGGTTTGTGATGAAGCCATGTGATCATGTTTGAACAAAATACCGTCAGGTTACTGAGCAACTCTGAATTAACCACAAGTTAAACACTACTCTAAGTCCTCTTTCTGAGTATTATTAAATACTATTATTAGAATATTACATTTATTTTTAGATATTTTATTTAATTTATAGTGTTTATTAGAGCAGAAGTTACTTTTAATCATATTTTATCCACTTGACCACCAACTTGTGATACCAGGATTTATCGTTATTTCAAAATCTATGTTTTTGTGTCATTATTATTGTTATATTATTATTATCTTTTCTTTCTTGGATTATTTGACTTTAAGACAGAAACCAAATTAGACACAAGTTTGATCAATTAATTCAATGTTTATAATGTTTGGCTCATTAATTAATTAATGAGCCAAACATTGAAAACTGATATGAAAATGGATTTAAAAAAAACAAGAATTTGAACATAAAATTCAGAGATAAATTAACGTTAAAAGTTTACAAAGTATAAATATATATTTTTAGATTTCTTTAAATAAAATTGGTATTTAAATGGTATACATTTGAATTATTTTGGCATTTTGTTTCCTCCATAGTGGATGTCTCTTCATATTATTATTTTACAGCAGCATCCATCTGCTTCTCATGAATTGTACACATCTTTTATTTAATAATAACAGCAGCAAATACATCCCTGACATGACTTTTAACTTCTGCTCGTGTTTTTTTCTCTTTAATACAGGCCATATTTCTGCTGTTCATTGTGCAACATGAGAACAAAGCGAGGCAATAAAACTGGATTAAAATGATGTCTTGTGCTCATGCATCTCTTTAATTATGGTTGTAATTTTCCATACATTTATCCTTAATCGATGTAAATCTGTCCGGGGCAGATTTAATCTCATTTACTACTTTAAACTGGCTTTTTCCCAAAATCCATTTTCTTCATGAAGCCATTAAAAACACATTAGAGGTAATGAGAGGTTGTGACTGATCCAACTTTAAATTCCTAAAAATACTTCAGCTTCTGTTTGATAGTGTTTATAAGTGCACTGGAGAAAAAGAATATTAATATTATTGTGGAAATATTTGAATAAAAGTGAAATATAAACCCAAAGACAGAGTAAGTCTAGTAATTATTACTTCATTACTTCACACCTCATGAGATCTGTGCAGCTACTGAGGGTCGGGACCCCCGACGGGGTCACAGAGTTATTTCTGGAGGCTGGCAGATGATTTTGGAGAAAGAAAAATAAAAATAAAAAAAGGTATTTTTCGACGAGGATTGTCTTTATATTACATCCCCTGAAGCAGTGATGTTGTCAGCCTCAGAATAGATTTTATCCAGTGTGTCGAAGTAGCACATGTTTGCATGCTATCATGCTAAACTAAGGTGGTGAACAAACATTATACCTGCTAAACATCAACATGTTAGCATTTAGCTCAAAGTGCTGCCGAGGCTGAATCATAGAGACAGCAGCACTTTGAGCTAAATGCTAACATGCTAATGTTTCGCAGGCATAACCTTCATTCACCATGTCCACCATCTTAGTTTGGCATGATAGCATGCTAACATTTGCTAATTAGCATTAAACATCTTGCATTGACATCTCAAGAGTCTTTCTGCTAGCATGACTAAAAAAACTGAACCATGATGGATTTACGATGCATTTTTATTGAGCTAATTAGCTATAAAAAATGCTATTTAACTAAATAATTAGCTAATAGCATGCTATAATGCTAACTAACTAAAAATGGTAAACATTGTGAACAAATATACCTGCTAAACATCAGCATGTTAGCATTTAGCTCATAGTGCTGCTGTCTCTACAAATCAGTTTCAGTAGTAGTTTGTGTTCTATGCAAATTAGCTTAATGTTAGCGTGCTATCATGCTAACCTAAGATGATGAACATTAACAGTGTTATACCTGCTAAACATCAGTATGTTAGCATTTAGCTCAAAGCATCAAAGTGTCCACAAGTCAGAGGACTGTACTTTGTGTGTCATGCTAATCAGCAAATGTTAGCATGCGATCATGCTAAACTAAGATGGTGGACATGGTGAATGAACATTATACCTGTTAAACATCAGCATATTAGCATGTTAGCATGTTGGAGTTTAGCTCAAAGCAATTTACAAGACATTAAAATTTGATGTGTTGTAAAATCATAATTATAAAAACAACAGCGTGTTTAAAAGCCATTCTCAAATGTTTATATCCAGCTAAATGCTAAACTGAAGTGTTATTTTCACTTTCCAGCTTAAATTTAGCTACACTTTCTCAAACTGTAACGTGCCTCTCATGCAGAGACCTGAGAGAAAGATGAAATACCAGGGAGCCACGATAAATCTGCAAGCACCTCTCCACATTGCTGCCAAGAATAAAATACTCCTTCAATATGATTTTTTTAATTAAATAGTCCAACTGTCATAAATATGGCGACCAGCTGCTGCTGCAGAAAGAAACCTGGAAGCTTCTCTGATGTGAGAAACACAAGAGTTTTCATTTAACTTCAAGCTCTCCCTCAGGTGGCAATACCATAATTAAAGCTATTCCACATTAAAGTGCACTTTATCAGAACAATGTGCATAAAGAATAGAGGTTAAAGTATTCATTATGCAGGAAAAAACACGGCAGAAATTATCACATGCATGCATTAACTATATTTATAGTAAAAAAATATGATGATACTTTGGTACAGCAGTACTAACGAACACACTGAACAGTGGGAAATAAATAAAAAGCGTAAATTAAATAAAAACATGAATCAGATTAAAAGCGTAAATTACAAAAGGTAAAAACAACATAAATTGTATAAATAGTGTAAAATATTACCCACTGTAAATTAAAAACAGTGTCAACTAAATCAGCAGTGTAAAAATAAATAAATAATAAGTCTAAAATAAATAATCAGTATAAAATAATCAAAATGAAATAATAGTGTGAAATAAAGTGTAAGTTGAATAAACAGTATAAATAACCAAAAAGTTTTAAAAAAATGTGAACATTGTAAACCAACAAAACAGTGTAAAATATTTTTTTAAAAAAGACAAAATAATTAGTGTAAAATGAATAAACAGTGTAAATTCAATAAACAGTTTAAAATAATTAAAAAGTGCAAAATAAATAATCAGTGCAAAATAAATAACATTGTAAAATAATAAACCTAATTTTATGATGAATCAAAAAGATGACGTTTTTTCTTCAGTTCTTCTATATTATATTTTTTTTGTTATTTTATTTTTATTATACTTTCATAGAGGTTGTATCAGTAAGAAGTCGCAGTTCTTCTTTTGGCCAGCAGGGGGAAACGTTGGACTTTTTCTCTCCCTCAGACAATAAAAACAAGGCGCGCTCGCGCTCACGGGTGCGCGCCTCAGCATCACAGAGCTCGAGCCCAGAGGAAGCAGAGGATCATGGACTGTTGTGGACTCATGGCCGAGCTGAGACCCGACATGTAGGAGAGAGGATGCCGACCTTCAGCTCCCGTTTGCTGCTCCTCGTCTGGATCTGCGCGGTTCGGGAGGTTCGGACCAAGTCGGTTCCGGATTCGGGATTCTTCGGTAAGCTGGGCTCTGTGGGGGGTGGGGGTGGTGGTGCAGCAGAGGAGGCACAATGATGGGAGTGGTTGCTGCTTGCTCCTTTCTGCTTTTATGGCGTCGATTGTTTGCAGCGCTGCGGTGGGAAGAAGCAGCCGGAGAGGAGGAGGACATGAGCGGGGAGACCTCAGAGGAAGACCCGCCTGGTGTCACCACAGGCTGGGCTAGATTAACATGCAGGAGGTCTCCCAGCAGCGTCCGGACACACACACACACACACACACACACACATTAACAGGCCTTAGCCAGTGTTTGTCTGCAGGCCTGCACACCTGACTCTGCAATGACAGGGATGATTCTGTGTCTTTGTGCATGTTCAAAAACAGCAAACTCTTGTTATTGTGGCGTGCTTGTGGTGGAGGGTTATGTAATTACATTACATTATTCATGCTTCATGCTATTTACAGCTGCATGGATGCTCACAGACAGACAGGAGACTCTCTTTATGTGTATTTGAAAAGCAGAAATTAGACTTTTCACTCCTCTACATTAATCTGACAGCTTTAATCACTACAAAACACTCAATATAAAAATATACCTATACTACATGCACAGAATAAATATTACTACATTCTTATGTACTTTTACTTCTGATACTTTGAGGGTGTTTTGATGTACTGATACTGACAATAACCACAACATTTAAAAGACAAAATATTGATAATAATAGATGGATATTACCTGCAGCTGTGCTTACAGACTGAACTGATTTGCCAAAAAAGAGTGAAAACACAGTTAAAGATGAATTTTACTTTTTTTCTGATTTAAGATAAAATAAATATTAATGTTAATGTTAATCCCACAGCAAGCTGAATTAAATTGAAATAAAATAAAATCACAAACAGCAGTGATCATTTTGTCAATGGAAATTAGGTCATTTAGTAGAATAAATATGTGATAAAATGTGATGCTTCGTTCCAGATTAAACAACAAATTGTGTGTAACGTTCCTAACTACACCATGTACAGCATGTTTACTCAAAAATAATCTAGTCATTTTTAACATGTAGTACTCAAAGTACTTCTACTGGAGTATTTAAAGTATTTCTGTCCTTTATTTGTCTGTTAGAGGCTAATTTAGATTAAACTAGAAGAGATTTTTTTATTAAATCAGCTGTTAATTCATATCTCTGAGGTGTTTTTTCTTTCCTGAGATGCAATAACAATAAGGGCTTAAAAAATATTAAAAAAAAACATGATTAAATGATGTGTAAGAGGTTAATAAGCAATAATACCTAATATAAAAATGTCATTTTCTGAGTTTCGTCTTGATGTGAGTCTCAGAGAGGAAATCCTCTCCACACACGTCTTTATTAAACCACTCCTGCTAATGGATGACAGCGTTTCACACTGTGACGTGACGTGAGACTTGAAGTTCTGCATGGAGGGTTTAGATGCCGACAGCTTCACGACTCAGCGTGTAACCATGGAAACGTCCCAGCCCGGCAGGCGTGACCCACATCCACGGCGTCCAAGAGGCGAGATGAGAAACAAAATGTTCTGTTGCTGGAAAAAAACGTGACATGAGGATGACACAGCGGTGGATCTGTGTTGGGCGTGTCCGTGACAAAACATGGTGGCTGTAATGATGTCATGATGTCATGACCCACCACGGCTTCGTGAGATGCTGACAAACAACAGCAAGTTGTTATTTTAATCATCATAACTCAGTCAAATCTGAACACAAACATATGATACGTATATTTTTTAGCTTCAGTGTGATTCACACTTCAAGGGGATATCATTATTATCTGACGTAAATCTAAATAAAGGTCCGTAAATCATCTTAGAACTCGTAAGAAAAAAGACAAACATGCAAATGCAGAACTTGCTTGAGAATTATCACGTTTCTGTGTTTACTTCAGTATCAAACTGATCCAGTGATAGTTATCTGGACATTAGTGGGTACACTGTAAACAGGAAGTACCGATGAGTAATTCGGCATGCTTTTAATGGGAGAAAATAATAATAATAATAAAAAATGATATAGGTAAGAAGAAATCTGCCTCCATATTATGGGAGTCTCCTGAGTAATAACATGAAAATATGTATTTTATATACAGTATATATATATATATATATATATATATATATATATATATGTATTATATATATGGGTGTGGGGGGACCACTGTGTGTCCTGGTCTATGCTGTCTGCTGCTTGTTTCCTGCTGAATTTTCTTCACTTTCAAGGTCATTTTAGACGAGATCATCACGCTGATGCATAGTGATTTTGTCCTCGTGAGAGAGCCGAGGGTGATTTTACCGCTGGAATACCAAAGCAGAGTACTCATAATACACAAAGTATGATTCCACTGCAAAAAAAGAAAAAAAATATTTTTAAAAAAAGTCATTTTTTTAAACACAAGCGATAAGGAAGAGTCTAGAGAATAAACATGAAACTAAATTTGAAATAATATCTGTCCAGTAGTGATGGTTTCAGCTCTGTGCTCATGTACCTCCCCGTCTTTTTGTTTCTCACAGAGGTGCAAATCAAAGTCCAGGTGTTTGACAACAGCGACCTGTCGCCGCTGACGGACGCTCAGGTGGAAGTCCACGGCAACCAGACCGTCTTGGCGTCCGGCCGGGCCGGCAGCGATGGCGTCCTAAGGGTCAGCTTCCTGTACCGCACGGGATCATGGGTCATCATCACGGCCTCCAAACAGGACTACGTCACCAACTCGGTGCCCTGGCACTCCAGCCGCATCCCCTGTGAGTCAGCGAGGAAAAAATGACAGTTTATTAAGCGTGGAGAGTGTTTTCATCACTTCCTGTTTCCCCTCTGATGACGTCTGATGGCTGCTGTGTTTTTACCTGCAGAGGGAGGACGTGCTGCAGGAGGCTGATTTTAATCTTTTACTTCAGCAGTTTCAGCTCACAATGATGATTTAAAAAAAAAAAAAAATGATGAATCATTTTTAATGATTTTCTGCAGCTTTTTCAGGTCCAGGAAACATTAATCTGAGTAATTATATCATATTGTTTATTTATTGAAAGACAACCCAAATAAAATTCTAAAATAACAGTTTGTTTGACAGTAACAGTATGAAATGATGAAGGCAAACTAAAATACAGATAACAAGGACGATCTAGGCTAGATAATGATAATTATTGTTTTTGCCCCTTTTTCATTTTTATTTTATTTTATTTTTCTTCTTTTATTTCTTAACTACTTTTATTCTTCTTATTATTATTCATCGTGGATGTCATTTTTTCTTAGTTAAGTCACTTGTTTTCTCATACATTAACATGTTAAAAAACATGAAATAATAATGAATAATTAAAGTGCTCCATCATGCGCTGTTAGCCCAAATAAACAATAATAAATTTATGATAAAATTATATTAAGCATTATGAACTCGGTCTTTTAAGTCACAGTGACTGCTCCAGTGTTATTCTGCTAACGTTAGCGTCTCCTGCTGGTTTCAGTGTACGCCTCTGTCAGCCTCTACCTGCTGGTCCAGAGGCCGGGGACGCTCATCCTGTACGACGACGTCCTGCAGGTGCTGTCCGGCTCTCCAGGTACCAGAACCAGCACCTTTCTCTCCCATGATGCTCTTTAATGCCTTTCATTTCAGGAGCTGAGACTCTGTTCATCAGTATGTTTTTAGAATTAATTTTAATTCTAAAATTTAATTAATGTTATAGATATAATATTTCTTATTTGAATCATTTATAGTCATGATCATCAGTTAGTTAGTTAGATTTATTGTCATACACTGCTGAGAAGTAATAAAAATACTTATAATATGATGAATTGTTAATATTTGAGTAAAATGCACTCATAGTTTTCATCAGTTTGACCCGTCAGCAGAGATCCTGTCATCACGTCTTAAATTAACCTCCAGCAGAGAGCGAAGACAGATTTATCCGCTGCTTCACATTTAGATGACCCTGCGTTTATTTGCTGCTGCTGCAGCTGTTGCCGTGGCGACGGCAGCCTCCTCCAGCAGCAGACCTGTCAGCGTGTTTACAGAGCTGCTTTGTTTCTCTGCAGGAGCTCGTAACCAGCCGCTGGTGCAGCTCCAGAGGAAGTCCCTGCAGCCGTCGGCCGACTCCAACTACACGGCGCTGTCGGCGGCGCTGACCACCGCCAGGACGCAGTATGAGATCGGCGGGTTCCCGTTCCTCCTGGGACAAGAGACCAACAGCTCGGGTGGGTGTCGAGGACGATGACGATGATTTACAGCGATGTGCTGAACAAACGTGTCAGAGCAGCAGAGAGCTCTGTATATGTATGTTTTTAGACAGAAAATTAATGATACTGATGAAAATAAAATAAAAGAGACATTCACAGCATATTTACTGAGCTGATCTTATCTACCAGTATTACTGGTCACAGATGCTGAACGTTGGTTTCAGCATAAACAGTCTGTGCAATATATCCTCCCTTTATGAAGGCTGCAATGTGCAGTTTTGTCGACCAACCATACAGGGAGGATTATTAAATGTCTTAAATTAAAATCCGGGTAATTAAGGTCTTAAATTTCCTGTAAATTTACTGTGGGTATTAAATTTTCAGATGGTGCGTTTAATGCCAATAGGAAAACACAGCATTCACAGATTTTTCTCATTTTTTCTCGTTATTTTGTTCACAAAGTTCACTTCTTTGTTCTTGAAAGTTGTGAAATTATTAAGTATTATTTTGAAAAGTCAAGCTCGACAATAAATTGACTCTTTTCTACCAAAGAAATTATTATGACATTTTTGGGTCTTAAATTATGTTTGTTGACGTCTCAAAAAGGTCTTAAAAAGTATTAAATTTGACTTTTAAAATGGTGTAAGAACCCTGTAATAAACGGGCACATACCTTTATCTCTGCAGTTGTCCAAAAATGAAAACATTTTATAATTTATAGCAATACAGTTTTGATTTACAGGGTGAGTTTTTGTGATTCATATTCAACGCTCACCATATATTATCTTTAATATATATTGAACTTGAAGTGTCTGCCTCAGAAATCCAGTTTTCGTCAGTTTGTAAGGGCTGTCACTTCCTGCCTTCAGGGGCAGAAACCGGCTGGACCGACCTGACGGCGTTGGCCGTCGTCAGCGTTCAGCTCTTTGACAAAGATGGCCGACAGATCCAGGTCTCAGATCCGATCCACGTCTCGGTGCCGCTTCCATCCGACACCCGAACTCGCATGGCCACGAGTGTTCCTGCATGGCTGTATCAGCCAAAGACAGGTGAGATGTGAGGTGTGTTTAAAGTGTCTGCAGCATGCAGGGCTGATAAGCAGAACTAATAATGAAGGTTTCTGCAGGGCTGTGGGTCAGGAACGGGACGGGATACATCAAGAAGGACGGCCCACAGTTTGTGTGGAACGTGGTGGTTCCTCAGATGGGATACTGGTTAGCTGCCTTCCCTTCATCCTCAGGTACAAAAACTCTTCTCTGTTGTTGAAGAGAGGAAACTGTCAAAGTCCAGAACAGCTACAAGAAATGTACAAGAACATGATATAATAATAAACAATCATAAGGCTTTGTCGCCTATCGCATGTGGATTATTCTGCCATATTCTAAATTACTGGAGATGAACAGTGCAGAAACATTTTTGCAGCAATGAGGAAGTAAATAAGTGTCCAGTGCATAATAATAATGAAAATAATAAAAGTTAATGGTGACTAATAGTGAATAAAGTGTCTAGAAGTGAAATAGTGCTGATGGACAGAGGAGAACAGGACCGATGCCTCTCTGCTTGTCCTGCAGGACTGGGTCTGTCTCATCCAGGCTTGAGGGACATCACCACCTACCACACCCTGTTCCTGCTCTCCATCCTGGGCTCGCTGGCCCTGCTGGTCCTGATCCTGCTCTGCGTGCTGCTCTACTACTGCAGGTGTGGGCAGCGTAGGCGCAGGTCTCACCTTTAGGTTTAGTGACAGAACTGTGATTTTTGGGGTTTTCTTCTGGTATTTTTTTTCTTCTGGTAATCCCCCTGCAGATTGTTTCTACTGTTTCTTTTCATTTCTGACCTTAAGTGTGTCTTTACCTTTGTAGGCGGAAGTGTTTGAAACCTCGCCGCCAGCAAGGGAAACCCCACACGGCCAATATAAACGGTGCAAAGAGAGACCAGGGAACGTCCACCTCACGCCTGAACCTGATCTGCGGAGGCCACGTCGAGTCCGGACCCTCGAATGAAAAATCTGACTTGTCCCCATCTCGAGATTACCAGAGTTCAAGGGAGGACTTAACCAAGCATGTTCCTGCCCACATGCTGCGACACGCCAAGGGGAAGAACGCCTCGGGTCCCCAGCGGGGTGAAAGCTTCCCCATGAAGGTGACCCGCGCCACCGAGACCAACAACCTGGACAACCCTCTGCTGCACGACGACTACAAGGAGTCCGAGTATCACCGACACCACAACGCCAACGACAATCGAGGGTACTCCTCCGATCCACCGTCTCCACCTCGCTTCCAAGGCTACGTGCCGAGCCAAAACGACAAACCGCCTGAGTACTCGGCAACGGCTGCGGACAGCCTCGCCAGACCCACCTCCCTCAACACCCAACCGGGTCAGATCATCTTCTGCAGCTCCATCGACCAGATGAAGGAGAACATGTACCGCAGCATGGTGCCGACCCTGGTCATCCCGGCCCACTACATGCGACTGCCCTCCGAGTTCGCCAAAGACGGCAAGGACCAGAAAGACCAAGACAAAGATGGTGCACCGATGGGGGGAGTCCAGCAGCACCATCACCACCACGGCCAGAAGCAAGGCCAGCAGCAGCAGCAAGGCGGGTCCCAAGGAGATGACTCTGAGGACCCCAGCTGGGCGTCCGACTCTTCCGGTGGACCGGTGACCATCCCGGTGCTCTTCAACGACTCCACCATGGCTCAGATGAACGGAGAGCTGCAGGCTCTGACTGAGAAGAAGCTGCTGGAGCTGGGCGTTAAGCAGCACCCGAGGGCGTGGTTCATCTCCCTGGATGGACGCAACAACGCCCACGTGCGGCACTCCTACATAGATGCTGGGAATGACCTCAGTGGCGGTGGAGGTGGATTCTTAGGTGGCCCCAGCAGTTCTGGCCGAGACGTCAACCTTGAACCGCCTCTGGAGTCCCAAGAACGCAAGTCAGCAATGAACAGGAAGGGAAAAGACGAGCGCTGGGGGACGGGAGGACGGAAGGGCCACGGCGTTGGTGGCGGCGGTGGCGGCAAGTGTTACTCCAAGCTGGCGTACCCCGACCACAGCGAGCCCAGCAGCAGCGAGGGACGTCCGGTGTCGCCCGAGGAGAACTCCCTGACCCCGCTGCTCGACGAAGGGCCGTCCTCCCGAGGATCCACCATCCCCAGAAGAGGACGAAGCCGGGTGAACAGCAGCCGCAGCAGCAACAGCGAGAACCGCCGCGACTCCATGACCAGCCCCGAGGACGACCCCGACGACAAGGACGAGAACAAGAAGAGCCCCTGGCAGAAGATCGAAGACCGGCCGCTCATGGTGTTCCACCCCAGGAAATGAACGAACACCTTTAGCAACCTTTCAAAAGGGGGAATCTTTCCACAACAAAACATGGAGGAAGATGTTTTCACAATAAGCACAACCACGCTTCACTGGTCCATTTTCCAGTTGCTGTTTGACCTTTGTGTTTCTGGTGAGGTGCGTTTTGCACTTCCTGATTACTCCCGTAGTCTCACTGTCCGTTCCTGTCTCTGGTTTCCACTGAGATGATCCGTCGTATATCTGAAACGTATCCAGTTTATTGTGAATTCTGTCACTCGACACGTCACTTGAACCATCGTCTGAGCCATTGCATATATACTGACTGTGGAAATAGCCATTTTATAGAGCAAAATATCAGAGTGAAGCACTTACTAATAATGTGATAATCAATTGAAGTATTTGGAAGTGGGTGACATTTTTTATGGGATTGAGGGGTGTTTTGGTGAATTTCTTTCCCTGAACTTAAAGGGTTAGTTCAGGTGTTTCTCTGTGTTGTATAAATTTCTTCTCCATAGTCAGTGTATTACTATAGTTTAGATGCCGAAAAGAATCAATATCAGTTTAGTTGTGTAATATTTTCACCAGTTTTCCTGCTGTGTGTGGAACTGAAGCTATTATCTACTCTCTGCCCAAAGCAACCAAACTCCATATAAAAAAACAGTAATTTTACATCGCTGAAGACAGGGGTCGAAGGCCGACTGCTGCCTCCATCACTTAGTTAGTTTCTGTTATAGTGTTACTTTGGTTGATCCAATCTAACTAAAGTCACGCAGTAACACAAACTAACTAACAGATTTAGGCAGCAACCACACCAGCAACTGCTGTGATCTGTGAGGTAAAATTACATTTTTTTTCAATGGAGTTTGGTTGCTTTGGGGAGAGCGTAAATAACGGCTTCAGTTCCTTTCACAGCAAGGAAAACTGGCGAAAATATTCTAAAATAGCGTACATTTAAACCGATATTGATTGTTTTAGGTGCAGCACATATCTTAGCTCCATCCTGTTACTCCTGTCTGTTTCTACTGTCTCCATCTGCTGCAGTAAAACACTGATTGTGGAGAAGAAGCTCATACGGCTGCACTTAAAATATCTGAATTACCCCTTTAAACTACACAAAGACGTTAGAAGATGTGCCTGTGTTTCCTAAGTTTTCTCTGAAGGAAAGCACTTCCCAAAAAGCTTGAATATGTGTGATCAGCTGATGTTTTTCCTCTTGTGAACAGATAATCTAGAAAGTCTGAAGTTTGCTCCTTCAGGGATGTTCTTGATTTCCCCCTGTGCTGTGTCCACGTGTTCAGACGACTTACTCAATACTCAGATAGTGATGGTTTGAAAATGCCGAGCGTCATCTTTCCATCATTTGATTTCGCTGCCAAAATTTGGACTTTTCTGCCTTTTTCCTCCTGCCGTCGTTTGGTCGGCAGGGACTTCTGCTGTGTAAATAGATTCCCGTTTGACATTTGGTTTAGGAAGGTTGCATGCATATGAATGTATGAAATAAACACAAGGCAACAATGGCCCTCACCACAGTATTTTTGGGATCCTTGATTTATGGACAACCCCTCCCCTCCCATTAACCGCCAAGAAACGTGGTGAAGTCTAAACAGCAAAAACACCACTTTACTTGAAGACTTGGCTGTTTGATGATCTACTGAGACCTACAGGGGTTGTTTTCAGACAGAGCCTGGACCACTTCTCTCCTGAAAGTGCCTTCTTTCACATAGGATCGAGTGATAGGCATGCAGGTCCCTTTTTAAAATGCAGTTCGTCGTCACCGGGGCACTAATAATAATAAGCACACTGCATTGTGGTTACAGCAAGACGTCACTCTGGGGAGCATGCCTGCCAAAACTGACGACTTTTCCTGCGTCCTTTAATATCTTAATTTCATGTATCTAGCCTCTTTTTCACCAAACTTGTAAATGTGATGATGAACTATATGAGATTTTGTGTATAACGACGTGCATGTAACATGTAGAATAGGGTGTTTTTAAACAACTTCTTTTTTCTTCTTTTTTATTTTTATTAAATTAATTCATACGAGATGTTTGGCACAAAAATGTGAGTCGTGTTGCCAAAAATGAACTACGACACTCTGACTTTTCCCTTCATCCAGTTCTGACTAAATTCACTTCCGGTCGTAAATGTTTACAAGGATAACATGCTGACCATTGGCCCTGTAGCCCACTGGAGCGCTCCACTTTAGGAAACTTGAAGTTTGTTCATTTTGACTTGTTGCAGGGTTGATTATGAAGTGGAGTCTGTATAAAAGCTGGTCCGTTTCACCGTCTGCTTGCTGTCAGTCGCCTACAGATGTAATTCAAAGTGTGAACAAAAACCGTGATGCCATGAATCGATTCGTATCCACTGCTGTAAATGGTTATTATGAGTTGTGCAGTTGTGGCTTTTCCTTGCTTGTTTTTTACATGAAAAAAAAAATAGTTTTCCGCAGTAGATTTTTGTGAACTTGTGTTTTGGAGATGTACACAAGAAGTGAGTCGCCGAGAGGACACGTTCAACACGTTAAAACCACTTTGTTGGACTTTTGAGGAGAAGGAGGATGGGACTGTAGGCCTTCATCCTGTGCAGTAACTCATTCACTTCATCAACCTGGTCAGTTGTTTGTAAACTGTAAATTGATTCTTTCTGTACATGAGACAAAAATGGAAATAAATTTGTTCCCACAGGTGGTCAGCGTTTCTGTTTCTATTTTTTTTATCAGTTTAGTTGTTTGCAAAGTGCTTTACATAAGACACTGTGTCATCATAAAACTAGATTTGAACAGGAAAGTGTTCAGTTGTTCTCAATATAATATCTTCTCAATAATATCTAATATGTAATTTTAATTTTTATAATCCACATCCCAACATGTAGGTCATCTAATGTTCTTAGTTAGATAAGATGAACTGATTGAGGAGAAATCCAGGTTCTGCTTCACAATGACAGAAATAAGTTCAGATAGAAAATAAAACTCAATTACTGATGTTGTTTACGATGGTGTACATAGCTTTAATATTACAGCTGAGACTTTTTATTTAGTTATATAAATGTGTGGAAATGTGAAAATTCATGGATAACAACAATAATTGTATTTTAGGATTAAATGGATCATTTTGATGAAAGCTTGTATATACTGGTGGATTAACCATTAACAAAAATAATTTAAGCTACTGTTATTAATATTTTAATAATAGTATGAGAATAATAATCATAATAATAAATGTGTTAGGCTATATGCTGTGTCTATGTCTGTATATGGGCTACTTCTGGATGATTTGTTAGTGTTGATTGTATGTTTTGTTTTTTTAATATGAATCTGGAAAAAAATAGGTTATTTGATAGGTTATAGGTATAAAATAGTGAAGTAGAAGTCTAAAAATATCAGAATATTTAAATACCCAAGTAAAGTACAAACAATTAAAAATGCTTTTAAATAAAAAAATAATAAACACGCTTCTCTGCTGTTAACTGTGTACTGTCCCTTTAAGACCAGACTGCCAAGTCACGTGTCATTTGTGTCATGTGATCATTGAATATTGATTAATTTAGAGTCAGAAACAGCTTCAGTCTTTCTCTCTTTGTACTCTGAATGTTTGTGAAACACACGACACATACATGTTTACCAGCTGGAAAAAAGCTTGTTGAACCGAACCCTCCAGGTAAGAAAAACACTTCCGGGATCCGCTAACGGTCATTCAAACCGGCTAGCTTTACGCTTAGCCACCTAGCATGCTAAGCTAACTTGTTTTGTTCTGCATAGATTAGCCGGTTTATGGAAAAGACACTGATGCTAAGCAAACTAGCTCGTTAATGTCGACTGTCTTCCGTGTCAAGTTTTAATATGTGAAGTACTGTGTTTACTGTAGTACTACTGTAGTATTTATCACAGAGTCATGGTGAGTAATGGTGTTTTGTTTCTTTAGGTTGTGAGAGGAGCATGCAGCACAGAGCTGTCTGTCAGTAACTGAACTCAACCAACCTGCCCCTCCTGCTAACAATGGTGAAGTTCACTCATTCTACATTAATAATAATCACATTCTATGTGATATGTATTTTTAGTACATACTGCATATATGTATTAGTATTATTTATTTCATTATTGTTGTTTTATTTTGGACTATAACTTGTTTACTGTGCTGAATTTCCTCCCATGGAGGTTAGTAAAATAATATTCAATCGATGGGAAATACATTTACTCAACTAGTGTACTCGCTTAGCTATTAATTTAATCTTGCACAGTGACTTTTAGCATTGTCCAGCACTTGTTTATGTCATAAAACGTAAAAAAAGGACATGAACTTTACAGTAAGGGATGTTTGTTTAGTGTTGAAATGCAGTTTATCGGTAGGAATGCATGGTGCCAAGCTGCTGTTCACACTTACCTTTATTATCTTCATCCACAGTTATTTAGCTGTCTCACCACTAAAGATTAGTTTTGTTGACAATAGTTCAGTGTCTTTGTGTGCTGTTGGATAACATTTGCATCACAGGACACGGCTGAGGGATTCCCCCTCTGTTGCTTCACCAGTTGGTCGCCGGTGTTCAATGATTTTGTCCACTTATTTCATTCACCTATGTTGTATACACAGTATGATGCCTTAGTTTTTTCCCCACTTGGTTGTTTTTCTACTGATATTCTTATTTCTTAGTTTTATAGGCCCTCCTTTTAGTGTTGCTTTATCCACTTTGCTGCTGCAATGACGCACATTTTCCCATCTGTGGGACGAATAAAGGATTATCTTAGCTTATCTTATATTATTATGCCTCAAAGACGAGTAAAAACATTAAATTTGATTCTGGTGATGCCAGTCCATGAGGATGAGTGGCTCTTCTGTAAAGGACACATATCTAAGTTTGCTATTTGGCCGTATAACTGATTTCACTGCATAACATTTCAAAATAAGAGTTTTCTTACAGCAGCTAGAACAATGCTCAAGTATTGGAAATCAGCTAAACCCCCAGAAATTAGAGAATGGGTTAAGAAATATGATAAAAACTGCCCCACGAATTAATGCTAGCTAGATTTTTTGATTAAAAATCATAATAGAGTCCAATCACCTCCAGCCTTCTGAACCCTCTGACACACAACTATTATTTCGCTGGTCACTGTCTTGATATTCAAAGTTTTTTTTCTGATGGGGGGTTATGGTTTGTTTTGCAGCTCCTGTCTTGCTGAATTCCCTCACCCTATATTCATCTACTTGTATTATTTTCCATTAAATGTCTCATTTTTTTATGTTAACCTGTCATAAAAACGTGAACTCCTCTCCTGTCTGGTGTTCAGACGCTGCAGATGGCGGTCTTGTTCGTGGCTCTGCTGGGTCTGAGCTCAGCGCTGGTCTGTCCAGATGGAGGCATGTGTGAAGACAGAAACACCTGCTGCAAGAACATTGTGGGAGGATACGGCTGCTGTCCACTGCCACACGTCAGTTACCCTTCATTTATATTTATACTTGTAACCAACATGTATAAATACCTGACTGGATATGATCTGTCATATGCTTTGTCACTATTATGTGCATGAAAAGTGCTAAAGAAAATAAGTGTTTCGTTAATATTATTATTATTCACATTTTAAATTAAACTGGTCACCCAGTAAAATACTTATATTAAAAATGTCAAAGTGACTTATTTGAACTTGTACAACTGGGGCGGGGGGGTATTAATTGATATTAAGAAATTAAAAATCAATATCAGAAGAAAAAGAATTGTGATATATTGCCATATCTATATTTTTCTCCACCGCTACTTAATGCTGATGTTTGATTAATTAATAATGATTAATTAATGGTATAACTGGTCGAGCTGGAGCTAGTTTTGAATGTACTTGTAGGTTCAAATGTTTGGTATAAGAAAAATGCATCTGCAAAGGAAGAGCAGCATAAAATAAAGTAAATAAATGCTCTTTGTTTCATCCCATCTGTGCATTAACAGAATAAAAATATCCACAAAGAAGAGAAGCAGGAATTTATCGGGACTGATTTTATTGTGTGTTTCTGTAAATCTTTTGTTGTCTTTTTTTTTTTTTTTTTTTTAACCCTCCTGCAGGCTGAGTGCTGTTCAGACCACCTCCACTGCTGCTACGAAGGGACGCTTTGTGATCTTCTTCACTCCAAATGTGTGAATAAGACAGTTTCTCTACCCTGGATGAGGCGACTTCCTCCCAAACAGGCCTCGCTCGTCCCTCAGGTAACTGCAGGAGATCGCTTTGTCAAGTCAAACTTATGTTCTTCTGTTTTTCACCTTTGAATCTGTGGTGCATAAACTTCTGACAGCCATTGATTGTTATCGACACTTTGGACATGTAATCATTCAAAGAACGGCTCCAACAACAACAAAAAATGCACACTAAGCTCTTTTTTATTGATGTGTTTGACCTCAACACATAAAACTGTACAAAGTGCAAATGACTCACAGGAGCAGAAATCCAAAGTGCGTTTTTTTGTCCTACATATTTCTTGAAACACTCATCATGGTTTGGTGACACTTTTGCAGTCCTGACAAGTGACATGTTGTCTTCTTTGTCGTTGGTATGCGTCGGCTGTGATGTGTGATCCTGCAGCTCAGGCAGACGCTAAAAGCAGTCATTTGTCCGGACCAGGAGTCCGAATGTCCTGACGACACCACCTGCTGCCAGCTTCTTGACGGCTCCTGGGGCTGCTGTCCGTTAGCGAAGGTGATGCACAAATCAGTCAGATATAAGATGGTCTGATGGTCAGTGTTTGATGCTTCCAGCTGCTCTGATGATCTCATCTTCTGAGACTAATTCCCTGGTTATGCTGACATGTTTAGAGCCATTGATTTGAATTAGAATTGTTCCCGTACAAGAAATACTTTGAGGTTCAAGGATAACTTTTCTGCTGCAATTCAGGGTATTTCTATCGACTGGAAAGATGCATCAGCTGAAACGTATCGTGTTTATGTGTCGGAAATAAACAAAAAAATGCAGTCCACATATTTGACGTAATATTTAAACAGGTTTGTTGCGTAGTTTGTCAAGCATCAAGCACTAACAGGTTTATTTTTCAACTGTTAAACATCCTCCCTGAAGTCTTTACAGATTTGATGGATTTTCACAAAACTTTGAAATAATTAACTCTTTGAGTGCCATTGACGTATTTCAACGTCAAAGTGTTTTTTCGGGAGTGGGTCGCTGGTTGCGCTCTCACACAGCCTGTGAGTAATTCTGGGGCTTCTGGGAGATGTAGTCAGATCATAAAGAGACGGTATACACCACAGAGATCAAAACAGGAAGTGGAGACGATCGAGATTAGAGAGCAAAACAAACAGAACGTGGAGAAAAAGTGGTGATTTTGGTGAAAGTGTCCTCTACTCTACCTCTGATAAAACAAGAATGGAACAAGGTAAAAACAAACATTTTTTTCATGATGAAATAAATAGTCTCTTCTTTCATTTGAGCTATTCAGTGTTTTCAGAGACATAGTACTAAATATTCTGTGGGTCTAGAAATATGACTGAAAATGGACGCTGGAACAAGACACTTCCTGTTTTATAAAAGGGCTGGCACTTAAAGAGTAAAAAAACAAATCTAATAAAATTGCCCCAAAAGATGTATTGTCTTGATTAAAACACCAGATGATTTGGTTTCCTTTGCTAGTTTAAGTTTAATTGCACAGCTGCCATCGTTACGTCCATAACTGTTTTAGTCATGGAGGAAAATATGGAGTTTGCTCTTTACACACTCAGCAGCATCATCGGTCACAGTGCTCATATGGAAGAGAGACGTTTGATTTCAAAGCAGTACAGAGTCTCTATTTTTACAACCCTTTAACATCTGGTAATAGCCTTACTAAATTATGGTTTGCTCGTCATACATTTGTAATCCTCTCCAGCTTGTTACCGTCTGAGATGGTTTCCCTTCTCCTCTGCAGGCGGTGTGTTGTGAGGATAAACGCCACTGTTGTCCAGAGGGAACAAAGTGTGACGTTGCTCATTCAAGGTGTGTGTCGTCATCTCTGGAGTCCTTCCCCATGATGGAGAAGCTTCCTGCCAGGAGGAGGGGCGGTAAACCAGGTAATCCAGGTGGTAATGACCTCCTGGTGTCAAAAATAAATCCTTTAAATGGGAAAACTTCACTGAACTGTCTGTCATTCTCCGGTTACATGCTGTTGATTAATGTTTCTGCAGCTCCACTCGGTTCAGTAACGTGTCCTGGAGGAAAAAGCAGCTGCCCAGACAGTTATACCTGCTGCCTGCTGACCAGTGGAGACTACGGCTGCTGCCCTTACCCTCAGGTACGACTCACACACCTGAAACCATTCTCATTAATTTGCTACTAGATCAGCAAACTTCAATTTCTTTCCTGACTCTGTTGTTCGGTATCTGGATCACGTGCAGGCCATGTGCTGCAGCGATCGCCTTCACTGTTGCCCTAGCAACACAATTTGCGACCTGGAGCACGGAGTCTGCAAGTCCGGCGAGACGAGCGAGCCGATGCTGAAGAAGGTCGCCGCCGTGATCAATGACGGTGAGCAGATACCGATGCAGTCACAGAGAGCCGGATTGGTTTTAATTTAAGATTAATGTTTGATCATCTTTTCAGTCAAGTGTCCAGATAAGAAGTCGATGTGTCCCGACCACACGACTTGCTGCCAGATGACCAACAGCACGTACGGCTGCTGTCCTATGCCCAGTGTGAGTAACCAGAACTGAACCAGAACCTGCAGGTCCTGCAGGAGACCCCAGTGGTCCTGCTAAAGGACTGTTCACTCACCAAACAGAGATGAGGAAAGATGAAAACTGTCTGACTTTCATTTCAGTCCAAAACCTAATTAATCAGTTGAAACAATGGTTAATAATTGATGACAATTATCTATAATTAGATTAAAAACTTGTTTTGTCATCAATCACCTCATCTGTTCTGATCATTTGGATCAGTTTAGTCACAATCAATAGGCTGGAGAATCTGCTGAGGTGGGAAGAAAAAAGGAAATAAATATCACAGGAATACTTATAAAGTTTGAAGCAAAAATACTACAAAGTATATCGATGATATGAATAATAAAAATAAACAGGAAACCAAATGTAAACCTCAATACGTCCAATTCACAGTAAGATGATGCCCAAAAGCAACAAACACAAACATTAAAAAAGGTTGAAAATGTTTTCATTGTTCACTCGTTTCTGTGTGTCAGGTCATAGCAGCTCTTTGTTAACAAATGTGAGATTAATTTAAGAAAGTAAAAGTTGTATCAGTCAAGTACAGGTGACAGTGCTGCACATTTATTAGATCAAAACAGCAAACTTACACAGAGAAATAAAATATGGGCTAAAATATAGATAAAGTGTAGTAATGTGCATATAAAAAGAGTAAAATATAAATGGATAAAATCATGACGTAAAATGTGAACGTTGCTCTTCACCTCTACCGAGCTGCAGCAGATTCAGAGTTTCCTGTTGGCTCTGCACAGATCCAGCTGTTCTCTGCTGTTTAAATTAAGATGCTTTTCTTCCAGGCCATCTGCTGTTCAGATCACATCCACTGTTGTCCTGAAGGCACAGAGTGTGACCTCGTCCACAGTGTCTGTGTGGACGCCTACGGAGAAACCACCGTGACCCTGAAGATCCCCGCCGCTGTGACCGAGCAGGTGGACGTCCAGAGGAAAGGTTGTCTTCACCAGGGGAAAAGAGACCTCCTTAAATATGCTTTATAAATGATTTACAATCTTAACTGACCAGCTAGTGTTTGGATAACTGGATGATTTGTTAAAGCACTCTATGAAGCCACCAGACTTCATTCACAAAAAGTGTAATTTTGTCACACAGAACACAATAGTCGGTGTACTGCTGCCTCTGTTAGTTTAGTTTTTTGTGTTCTGAATCTGAACAAACCTTTTAATACGCTGAAGTCACACAATAAAGCAAACAAACAATAGGGACAGCAGTCCACCAGCAGCTAATGTGTTCTGTGAAATAAAATTACACGTTTTATCAATGGAGTCTGGTGGCTCTGAAGAGAGTATTTAAAGAGGAACAAAAAGCATTTAGTGTTGTTAGAGGGAGGGGTAATAAGTGACTTCTAAGAAGTGAGACTTATAAATAATAAAAAATTATAGACTTTGCTGAGGTGTGCGCTGATATTGATGTTTGCCTTTCAGTCGCTGCTGTTCCCTGTAACGACTCGGTGGCCTGCGCCGATGGAAACACCTGCTGTAAATCATTGCAGGGCGAATGGGCCTGTTGTCCGCTACCGAAGGTACCGACACACTGATGAATATGAGTCACCGTTACTCCACACTCACACTGTTAACTCTTACCTTTCCATGCTGCTCACTCCTTTTACTCCTCTTTCAGATAATATCAATACTTGATAAAATAAGAGTATAGCATATATTAATTTTAGTTAATTTTAGCATATATATATATATTTTAATTGATGCTTTTATTGCACATTTTTTGCCCACTTATTTTTTATTTTGCCGAACTGTTCTTGTAAAGGGCTGTTTAAATAATAATTATTTTATTCTATTTATTTATATGTGTTGTATGTAATTTCACCTTTTTTGTTTTATTTTATTTTTTATATTGTATTTGTGAAATTGTTGCTGCTCTTAAGGGTTTTTTTTGTCACTTTACCTTGTAAATCTTTTCAGAATTTTAATCATAGAGTTTTTTTTTGTGGAGTGCAGAAATGGTCATGTATTCTAGTTTCTAGAGGTCAGCATGGACGGTTATAACATGTTTGCTTCTCGTCGCTGCAGGCTGTTTGTTGTGACGATCATCTGCACTGCTGCCCTCGAGGCACCATCTGTAACATCGCCGCCTCCACGTGCGATGACCCGTCGGGCGTTGCCGTGACGCCCTGGCTCAGCAAAGTGCCCGTCCTCCCCGTCCCGACCGAAAACAACAAATGTGACAAATCCACGTCGTGTCCTGGAAAATCCACCTGCTGCAGGACGGAGAGTGGAGGCTGGGCCTGCTGTCCTCTGCCTCAGGTAGTAACGAGGGACCAGAGTGTCAACCATGATTAAAATATTAAATTATATCATATTATAAATTATTATGTTTTCCTTTATGTTTCTTTACATTTCAACTTTTCATTATTTCACATAATACCTCAATTTTACTTGATAAAATAGCAGGTGGATGCTAATTTATTGTGTCGATTTGTTTTATTTCAAATTTTATTCTACTGTTTTGTATATACTTGTTTAATTCAGTTCTTTTTTTATTTTCTTTTGTCTTATTTTTTAAATATTTGTTGTAATATATATATGTATATATTATTTGTTCCAGTTGTATTTTGGGGCTCTTAATTTATTTTATATTGTTTTTAATTTAATCTCTGTAACGTTGTAAATTTTCCCCACTGAGGGATTAATATCGGCAAATCTTTTAATGATAAGCAGCAGCAGTTTTTGTGACTGTGACACTAGAATCAAAATGTTAATGTGAAACTAAAACTAGAGAAATAAATACAATAAAAGCATAAATATATATGTATTGTCAAGGACAAAATAAATTAGGTTCACATGTATTTCCCAACATATTTATCTGTAAATTTTAAGGTAATAATGATAACTTTTTATGAGCGTAAACAAGATGTTTTTAAAGGAGAAACAAAGCTATATGAGTTATGTATTCTGCTGTAAAAACTGTTTCCTGTTTTCCCATCAGGCCGTTTGCTGTGAAGACCACGTCCACTGCTGCCCTCATGACACCGTCTGCAACCTGGAGGCTGAAACCTGCGACGACCCGTCAGCTTCCCTCCCTTCCCTCCGATGGGCGGAGAAGGTTCCAGCTCTGATGTCACAGGTGGAGGAAGAGAAGTGTGACAAGCAGACCATGTGTCCAAGAGGAACCACCTGCTGCAGGAAGGAGTCTGGGCAGTGGGCCTGCTGCCCCTTACCTCAGGTCTGCCTCTGTCTGTCTGTCTGACCTCAGGTCTGCCTCTGTCTGTCTGTCTGTCTGACCTCAGGTCTGCCTCTGTCTGTCTGTCTGACCTCAGGTCTGCCTCTGTCTGTCTGTCTGACCTCAGGTCTGCCTCTGTCTGTCTGTCTGACCTCAGGTCTGCCTCTGTCTGTCTGTCTGAGGTCTGCCTCTGTCTGTCTGTCTGACCTCAGGTCTGCCTCTGTCTGTCTGTCTGTCTGACCTCAGGTCAGCCTCTGTCTGTCTGTCTGACCTCAGGTCTGCCTCTGTCTGTCTGTCTGTCTGTCTGACCTCAGGTCTGCCTCTGTCTGTCTGTCTGACCTCAGGTCTGCCTCTGTCTGTCTGTCTGTCTGTCTGACCTCAGGTCTGCCTCTGTCTGTCTGTCTGTCTGTCTGTCTGACCTCAGGTCTGCCTCTGTCTGTCTGTCTGACCTCAGGTCTGCCTCTGTCTGTCTGTCTGTCTGACCTCAGGTCAGCCTCTGTCTGTCTGTCTGACCTCAGGTCAGCCTCTGTCTGTCTGTCTGTCTGTCTGACCTCAGGTCAGCCTCTGTCTGTCTGTCTGTCTGTCTGACCTCAGGTCAGCGTCTGTCTGTCTGACCTCAGGTCAACCCCTGTCTGTCTGTCTGTCTGTCTGACCTCAGGTCAGCCTCTGTCTGTCTGTCTGTCTGTCTGTCTGACCTCAGATCAGCCTCTGTCTGTCTGTCTGTCGGTCTGTCTGACCTCAGGTCAGCCTCTGTCTGTCTGTCTGTCTGTCTGTCTGACCTCAGATCAGCCTCTGTCTGTCTGTCTGTCGGTCTGTCTGACCTCAGGTCAGCCTCTGTCTGTCTGTCTGTCTGTCTGTCTGACCTCAGATCAGCCTCTGTCTGTCTGTCTGTCGGTCTGTCTGACCTCAGGTCAGACTGTCTGTCTCTCTCTCTGTCTCTGTCTGTCTGTCTGACCTCAGGTCAGACTGTCTGTCTCTCTCTCTGTCTCTGTCTGTCTGTCGGTCTGTCTGACCTCAGGTCAGCCTCTGTCTGTCTGTCTGTCTGTCTTGTTGTGTAAAATCTCTTCCATGTGTTGAACTGAGGATCTTGTCTCTTTTTTTTTTTTTCCTCCTCAGGCGGTGTGCTGTAACGACCATGAGCACTGCTGTCCTAAAGGCTACAGGTGTAACGTAGCAGGACAGACCTGTGACCATCCTGACAGCGATGGCCTCAGCCTGCCGTGGCTGCAGAAGGTTCCGGCACTGCAGAAGGTTCCGGCCCTGCAGAAGGTTCCCGGTGCCTCTCGGCCACCCAGGAACATGTGTGACTCCAGAACCAGCTGCCCCAAAGATACGACCTGCTGCTTCATGGAAAAGACCCGCCGATGGGGCTGCTGCCCTCTACCACAGGTACGTCATTTTAATCTAACCAGACGACCTCAAAACAGTCGAAGGAAGCTGTGATTCATGGGAGGTTTTCCTACTTCGTCAGGCGGTGTGTTGCGGCGACGGAAACCACTGCTGCCCCAGCGGTCACACCTGTGAGCCTCACCGCTCCTCCTGCTCCAAGGGCGGCCATGTTGTCATACCCTGGTTCACCAAAGTGAGCGCCGTGACGGAGCCGGGCGCCGTGACGGACGTTAAATGTGACGACAAGACGAGCTGCGCTGCAGGAACGACCTGCTGTAAGCTGCAGACAGGGGAGTGGGGCTGCTGCCCGCTGGTCAAGGTCTGTACCTTTATGATAATAAAAAAAAAAAGGTGATAAGTTAATTACCTGAGAGGAATATTCATCATTAACACACAAAGTCTGATTACAGCTTCCAGACGAGAATAGAACCGTTTTTATTTTTATTCCTTCTGCAGCAGCGTAAAAAAGTTATAGTAAGAAAAGACAATAAACAACAATAATGAAATATTAGAAAAAAGTATTAAAAATAATAGTTACAGAATGTACCAAACAAGGAAAAGAAACAGATTTTTATTGACAAATTAAATCAAATCAAAGACAATAAATACACCTAAAATCAAACCGTGAAAATAGTTATTGATGTATTTTGATTTGACAGACTTTAATCCACTTAATTAACTTTGACATATTAACGCCAACTCAGTGCTGCTTAACCCATTTTTATTTATAATGAATAATAAAAACATGGACAAAGTAAATTTGATTAGACTTTATTTATATTATCAGATTTTAGCTGCAATCAGAAAATTTAGATTACTTTTTTTTTTTTAAGAAATTACTAAAAAAAATAGACTTGATCAATTAATTCAATTGATTAATCTTTTTTTGTCTCGCATTTATTTTGCTGTTATTATAAAATACTGATTATGGAGTGATTTTTCTTTCTACATGTTGATATTATTATTTATGTAGACAAATATTTTTCAAAAAGGAGAGTATATACCAGAGTTTTTAGAAAAATGCATCAGATTAATAAAATGACACACATCAATACTGGTAAATGTTGTCGTGTTCAGGCGGTCTGCTGTGCCGACCACGAGCACTGCTGTCCTCAGGGCTACACCTGCAACATGCAGACTGGAACCTGTGAGAAGAAGAGCCAGGACGCTCTCATCCCCCCCCTCCCTCAGACTAAAGTGGTCCAGTCCGAGTCCAGAGACACAGAGGACGCTGCAGACGTACCATGTGACGCCACGGGGGAGTTTCACTGCCGCAAACAGGACACCTGCTGTAAAGTGTCCGCCACAGAGTGGGCCTGCTGCCCGTCAGCACAGGTACGTCACACACACCTGGCCTGAACATTTTATCACAGGGTTGATCCGAACTGAACGAATATTTTATTACAATATTTCTATATATCTTCTTTAATATTTTGGATTAATTGTTGTGTCCTCACTTTTTTTTCAAGCATATTTTTATGGAAAGAAAGCGTGAAATTTAAAATACAAAAAAAAGAAATTACAGTAAATTGAATGAATAAAGAAAATACATTAAACATCTGTTCATTTGAAAACCTGAACTGTGCGGCCCTAATATTATTTATGTGTTTTCAGGCTGCAAACAACTGAAAAAAAAGTTCAGACAAAAAGAAATGTGAAAACCAAAAAATTGGAGTAATTAAAAAAATAAGTATAATATGTATTTTATTATATTTATATTTTTATGTGAAAAGTACTGAAGGGACCGCCTCCTTAAACTTCCTGAATTCACTGATTAGGCTGCTGACAGGTCATCGTTGTTATTATTGATTATTATTTCTAATCATTAGCCCAGCAGGTCAGGTGTCAGGTGAGGGTGGACTCACCTGTACTGACTCTGACAGGTGCTGCTTGTCCTCTAACAGGCGACCTGCTGCTCTGACTCAAAGCTCTGCTGTCCTGCTGGATCCACCTGTGACCTGAAGGCTGGAGGCTGCAGGCTGCAGCTCACCTGGACTCTTTAACACACCTTCATCAACTCTAGCGCTCACTAAGCTGCACTGAGGACGCCACTTCCTGTTTGCTCTCATTCGCCAAGCGGCACTTGTTTTTGGTGGAAATGAAGAAGCTCGTCAGGTCGAGTCTTTTCGTGTTTTGTTTTTTTTTTTGCTGATGAACGTTGTTTTATTCTTTATCTTATTTTCAAAAATCCCATGAGAAGACCTGAACCAACAATCATCCGTCTGTCTTCCCCATGAATGTAAACTGTCACAAATACATAATTTCATAACTATTTTGTTCCTCACATCCTGAAGATTGAGAATAAAACAGACTGTAGGTCAGTTTTAAGTTTGTTTCATGGTGATGGACGGCAGAACCGGTTTGAGCTAAATAATCAGACTTTTCAGCGTTAACGAATGAATCATGATGAGGTTCAAGTCAAACCATCTGCTTTTATTTTCCTAGTCATGAAGGTTTTATTTTGAAAAATGATCAATAAATCTCCAGAAAATCAATTATGCAGCTTTTAAATCATCTCCCAGCTTTATTCCTTCATGTTCAAAAAAAAATGTTTTTTGTTTTTTTTGTTTGTTTTTTTTTTTTTTGTTTGGTTTGCTGCTCACTGGAGCTGTGGAGGACCAGGACCAGGACTTTGATCTTGATCCAGATCACATGATGATGCTTTTGGTTTTGGTCTTTTCATGGGTTTCAGTGACAAGAAAATTTAGATTAATTTTGAAAGTCGATTCATCAGGAATAAAAGCTCTGATTGTAGCTTCTTAAAGGTGAACATTTCCTCCTGTGACACTAAACTGAATATCTTTTTTTTCTGGGCATTTTGTGAAACAAACTGATTAACTGAGAAAATGTATATGATAATTATTCTGCTGTTTACTCTAAAAGAGGAGCTGATTGGTCAGAAAAAAATTAGTTTGTGTAGATTTCTGTGAAATAAGAGCCGTGTTGAGAGGAAATGAACCTCGAGGACTGAAAACTCCCAGACTGGGAGGTTTTTAAATGAAGAAACGTCGGACCCAGATTGGAAATAAATTGCCTCAACATAACTCAACATCTACATCATCCACTCTTGTCAGAGCTACTTTTAAAAATTTGTGTTTTTATTTTTTTTCCAGATGTGATTTTTGGATGTTTGTATTCTTTCAAGGAAGATTTAGTCAGAGGAGGAGAAATAAAGTTCTTCAAAATATCAGTTTGGTTGGTAAAAACAATAATAATAATAATCCTTCTCGCTCCATATATCCACCTCCATCCATCCCAGTCATCAGAAAGTTGTTATGACGACCAGAGTAAATAAAAGGCAGACCATGGGGGGGGTGGGGGACCCTGTCCCAGATTAAGGTCTGGTCTGGTCTGGTCTGTCTCCAGGCCTGTTTTCTTTGGTCTTCTGCCTCCTGGTGGTCACAAACCAACATGGCGTCTCTTCTTCTGCAGTTTTAAACAAAGAATGAATGAGGTCAGCGACTCTGAGGCCTCTTTTTTTAGGAAAAGTCTAGGAAACAGTGGAGCCTCAAAGGTTTACTCTTAATTTAAGTTAAATAAGAAGGTTGACACTTTGGGAAAATACTTAAATAATGTAATAATAAATAATACATTTTACTTAAGAAGCACCTTTCATTAAAAAGTACATTTTAAGTGGTTTTAAATGGTTTAATAAGGATTTTTAACATTTTAAATTTACTGTTTTACAAAAAGCAGAAACATATTATTGTTATTATTATTATCTGATTGTGATGTTAAATTCATGTTATTTCCTGACAATCTGACCAAACCAGATATCTAAAATATTCGTGTTTTTTTTTTATTAATGACAGGTGCTTTAATTCATTTTTTCTGTTCTTACCCTGAAACAAGAGGAAGCTTCAGATCCTCGTCAGCATCAATTCATGAATGAATCCAACCAGTGAATTTTATGATTATGATGATGAATGAATGGATTAGTGTCAGTGGGTGAACAGCTCTATGTTTAGCAGAGTTCACCCACCAACAGAACAAACTTGCTGCTCGGCCTCTCTATTGGTCCTCCTCTATGTTACCAGGGAAAAATGTTTACATCCAGTTATGTGGGACAGCAGCTGTGTTTAAGCTGAGCAACAAGCTTTATTATATAACAATAAAACACCATCTATATATATATATATATATATATATATGTATATTCATTCATCACACCTGGAAACAAAACATCACGTCTGATAATCTTCACTCTTTAGGGGTTAAAATGTACAAAACTGTTCAAAACCAACAACATTTTAACACTGCGTGGTAAATTACGTATGTTATTTTTATTATGAACATTTATTGTGTATTTATATTAGATTATGAACGCAGTGTTTCATGTTGCTGCTCAGTGAGTACTTTTACTGTTAGTACTTTAGATTGTGGTATTTCAGCTTTCATTAACGTTTTACGTCACATAGCTGCATTTCTCATTTAGAGACGTTTAACTTCAGGGTTTCTCCATTCAGAGCGCTGAAAGTGATTTTATTGTTGCAGTTGTTTGAGGTGGAGCACATTTTAAACTACTTCATCTATCTATATTTTTTTTCATTATGGATTAATCTGCTCCTTATTTTCAACACTGATCGATTGATTATTGCCTAGTTTGTAAAAATAGTAAAAAAAAAAAAAACCATCACAATGACTGTTTAGTCCAAACCTCAACATCATTAACATGATTATTAAATGTTACAAAAATCATGTAATTACTGTCAAAACATTTTCAAACTGAACTTAAACTTATGAGTTTAACTTATATAAAGATAAAATCTCATTTATAAACTCTGCATGTTTTTAAAGTAACAAACAGGTGGATGGAGTGGAGGAGTTGAGTTGTACTTGAGTGAATGTACTTAGTGATACTCCATCAGTGTAAACATAAGAGGACTAAAAGAGGCTGTGTGGGTGGAGGGTCAGGGGGGTGACGGAGGTGTGAGGCTCATAACTCACATGGTCGACCAATCAGAGGAGCCTGGGGGGGGACAGGAAGTGGTCGGCTCCAGCTGGATGTTCACTCTCAGGACGAACAGTCAGACACTCCTCCTCTGCTCTTCTTCCTCAACCTGAACCACATCCTGGACCTGGACCTGGACCTGAGGCTCGCTCAGGTAACGTCTCACCTGGCTGGAAACTCTAAACCTCCACTCTGACTTTAGCTTCATCTGAGGCGGCGCAGCAGACAGGAAGTGTAGCCAGCGGTGCATCATGGGAAGAGCGCTTCGTTGTTATGGGATCAATGGTTGAAGATCGATCAAGTCTTAGATCAGGTTTGATAATTAATAATTATCTCTAAATGGTTTCTAATGATATGAATTAAGATTTATCTAACTCTTATTATTTATCTTTAACTTCTCACTTTACATTTATCCTTACCTTATGTTGTCTTATCTTAACCTTTGTGGTTTCCTATCTTATGTTATCTTTATGTCATCTTGCATGTATCTTATCTTATCTTACCTTTATCTTGTGTTATATTTTCCTTATTTATTTAATATTGTCTTTATTGTTTCTTATCCTTATCTTTCTTCTTATATGTCACCTTATCTTGTCTTTATGGAATGTCCACAGCTCAGGTGATCTTATAGACACACTTAAATGTAAAGATTAGTTCTGTCCACAGCTCAGGTGATCTTATAGACACACTTAAATGTAAAGACTAGTTCTGTCCACAGCTCAGGTGATCTTATAGACACACTTAAATGTAAAGACTAGTTCTGTCCACAGCTCAGGTGATCTTATAGACACACTTAAATGTAAAGACTAGTTCTGTCCACAGCTCAGGTGATCTTATAGACACACTTAAATGTAAAGACTAGTTCTGTCCACAGCTCAGGTGATCTTATAGACACACTTAAATGTAAAGACTAGTTCTGTCCACAGCTCAGGTGATCTTATAGACACACTTAAATGTAAAGACTAGTTCTGTCCACGGCTCAGGGGATCTTATAGACACACTTAAATGTAAAGATTAGTTCTGTCCACAGCTCAGGGGATCTTATAGACACACTTAAATGTAAAGACTAGTTCTGTCCACAGCTCAGGGGATCTTATAGACACACTTAAATGTAAAGTCTAGTTCTGTCCACAGCTCAGGTGATCTTATAGACACACTTAAATGTAAAGATTAGTTCTGTCCATAGCTCAGGTGATCTTATAGACACACTTAAATGTAAAGACTAGTTCTGTCCACAGCTCAGGTGATCTTATAGACACACTTAAATGTAAAGTCTAGTTCTGTCCACAGCTCAGGTGATCTTATAGACACACTTAAATGTAAAGACTAGTTCTGTCCACAGCTCAGGTGATCTTATAGACACACTTAAATGTAAAGACTAGTTCTGTCCACAGCTCAGGTCCTGTATCGAGGACTTGAGGATGGTCTTCCTGTGTGTTTTGATCCCGTCCAGTATTTGCTGTCAACATGGTGATAGTTTAAGATAGAGAGACTCTGACAGCTGGCCGGGCAGTGGAAGGCATGCGGCTTCTTCCTTTCCTGCCAAATCTCTGCAGGCTATTTATACTCGCCTTGCCAGGATCGCTGCTGGTGTCCGTTCATTCACGCCCGGCCACGCAAATGCCACCACATCCAAACCAGAGCCAGCTCTGATATTATCGGCTCCTGACAACCACAGCGCAAACATTCGGTGGCGTGGGCGTGTTGCTGCCTCTTGAGGCAAATTTACATTAATAGTCGTATCCAAAACAGCAACAACGACAAAACACTTCAGTAAAACACATTATATTGATGACCTCCTAATTTTGGCCAAATTGTGACTTTTTTTTTGTTGCAAACACACTTCAAAACCGTCAGATATGACGTAGACAATTAGGCTACGAGGCTAACGATATGTAAATAATATTATATATCACCTTAGTTACACGTTACATACGCGTATTGCATTCAAAAAAAATCTGATTTTTCTGAATAATTTATTTTTTGGTTTGTTTTTTGAATATTTTCCCTGTTTTCCTGTTTGTCTGACTAAAATCTGTTTTCCATTGTCTTTTTTTGAGGTTTTCGTGGTAATTTTTGTGCCAAATCATCAAGATACTTTGAAGTCCTGTTGAAGCATTGACTTGTCAAATGTCACCTGTCAAATATACGTCCAGTTTTCTGTCTTTTAGCTGTTTTTTTGGTTTGGAAACACAGCTGATAAACATGTTAGCATGCTAGCATTTAGCCCAAAGCACCACTGTGCCTAAGAACAGCATCTCAGTTAGCTGCTAGCTTAGCTTTAGCTTAGCTTCAGCAACGTTGCTCATCCAAACAATAACAACATCCAGTATATCAGTCAGAATTATGAAGTCGCTGCTTTTATGCGTTTATATTTTACTTTTATAACTTAAAGATTTCCATGTTAACGAGGTTAAAACGTCCTCAGATTGACCTTGTTTGTTTTGTTTTTCATTTCCTGTTAGAAGCAGACAAATGGCCATACCCCGGATGTTCAGCTCCAACACGCCGTTCGTCATCGTGACCGGAGGATCCGAACTCTCGTTTCTCGGTAAAGACGATGGCGGCCAAGGATGCGAGGAGGAGAAGGACTCTCTGGTCCAAGCCATCGCCCCACACCTGAGCCGGCTGATGCAGCGCGGCACCGCCAAACACCTGTTCACCGAGGGGCGTGGCTTAACCGAGGAGAATACCTGCGTCTCCATCGTAGCGCAGGCAGAGAGTAGGTGATGGGAATGACCAGAGATACTGCTGGGACATTTAAGGCATCGAACACATGGATGTTCTCATCCAGATCTGTGTTTCTGTCTCCAGGAGAAGACTTCCAGGAGTTCAGCCCGACCAACACCCAGTGTCCTTACTCTGGATGTGAGCTGCTCAAAAAGCACAGGTACCTCATAATATACAGGTATATATAATATACACAGTATACATATAGTGTGTGTCAAAGTAAATATTACAGCTGTGAGGGAGCAAACATTGGGGTTATTCCATCAGAATAATTGGAAAAATTTGATTTAATCATTTCAGATCTTTAACTGGGCAGCGATGGTAAACACCTTTCTTAGGCTCTGTATGTCCTTGAACTTGCAGATCTCTTGGTGTGGAAACTGCCGTCCTGAGTGACACGGAGGATGAGGATCTGGACGCCAAACACCTCCAGAGGAAACAACGCAGGAAAACCAGACGGCAGGAAGACGGCGAGCACCCTCCGATCATCCGAGGCCTCTGGGTGCAGGAGATCGACTGGCTGAAGTCGGCCGGCAGAGAGACGGCGTCGTCGTGGGTTGACATCATCCCTCCGCCTCCTCAGTTCTCTGACGTCCGAGCATCGGAGGACGGCTCGGACTCGGACCGCCTGGACTCTGGATCCGTTTACACCCAGGACAGCGAGTCGGACTCGTCCTGCGCCGCAGACAACCAAACGTTGACCTTTGACCTGATGCAGGTGTCTGGTTTCACCTCCTCCTCCTCTCATGCTGAGGTGGATTCAGACTTTACAGGGTGCGTTCACAGCCTGCAGGTATTTTCAGACTCCTCCTGCGCTGTGAATGCATCACAGAGTGCATTTGGTTTTGACGACCTGAGTGTCGTTGACACGGTTCTGGACGGCCTCCGAGGAAAGGTGATGCGACTGCCCAAGCTTTTCGTTTCAGCTTTCTTTAGAGATTTGATGCAACAGACTCAGAGCGACTGGGAGAGCAGCACAGCGATCAACGAAGGACTCATATGTCATCATGTAAGACACTTTATTCACACTGTTTATACAGACCTTAACCACATTACAAGCTGTGAACACCAAATAGCTTTTATCAACGGTGGCGTTCATCAGTGACGTCACAGCAGGGGTGGAAAATATGTTCTTTTGAGTTTTATTTTGAAGGGTCACACTTCCATCGTGACCTCAGGGGACTTAAATAAGTTAAATAAGTGAAATTAAAATAAGAAACAGGTGGAAATCAATGCAGCAGAAGGCAAGATGTCGTCACTTTTAATCACTTAAAAGAGTCCAGCTCCAAAAATGCTGCATCTGACAAAATAAACAACTATAAAAATAATAATAATAATAATAATAATAATAATTGATTAAAAAATAAACTGGCAAAATCTGACATATCATCACCTTTTAAACACATTTAATCCAGCAGACAGAGCAAACCTTTTCCAGAACATTTTGTTATATTGATGTTTGAACACTGAGAGCAGCACTACTACTAATATACTTCCAGTATTCTGTCTTTTAGCTGTTTATTGGTTTGGAAAAGCAGCAGATAAATAAATTAAATTAAATCAGATTGTCTTTGTATTACAGAGAAAACAACAAAATTAGGAGCGCTGCTCAAACAAATTAATTCATATTATAAAAACATGAATAATTCAGATAAAAATATCATAAGTGTGTGATAGTTACAATTTACCGTATGTTATACCCAGTTATTGCACATTTATATTTAATATCACAGATCCCAGCAGCCGTCCTCACTGTTTATTTGCTCTTGTGTCATGTTGTCCTTCTCAGCTGCTGGAGGTCGGTGGAGGTCAGTACAGGGAGGGGGAGCACTACAGCGTCCTGCACCACGTCCAGAACGGCTCGTACGGTGACGTCTTCTGCGTCCGAGACAAAAGGACGGGATTCAGATGTGCTGCCAAGAGGGTAAGCCAAGAAAGAATGAGTCACTTCAGGAGTGTCCACACTGCCAGAGGAGACCGAGGCTCATTTCTGTCCACTCATGTCAGATTCCTCTGAGTCACTTCAGCAGCGAGGAGGTGAGCACATGGAGCGCTCTCAGCTCTCCTCGGGTCGTGGAGCTCTTCGGGGCGGTGAGGGAAGGCCTGAGCGTGGTGCTCTTCATGGACCTGAAGCCAGGTAAATCCTCCTCTTCCTCACTGTCACTGATAAATAACATAAGTTCCTCTGCATGCAGTGATTATCAGACAGAGTTACCTCCTCAGGATGTTTGGCCCAGCTCCTCAAAGAGATGAAAACCCTGCCTGAGGATCTGGCCCTGCACTACCTGCATCAGTCACTGGAGGCGCTAGAACACCTGCACCACAGGAAGGTCCTTCACCTGGATGTCAAAGGTGTGTCACATGATCTACTGTCAGTAAAGCCTCTAAATGTTGGTTCTACCGTCGGTAAAGCCTCTAAATGTTGGTTCTACCGTCGGTAAAGTCTCTAACTGTTGGTTCTACCGTCGGTAAAGCCTCTGACTGTTGGTTCTACTGTCAGATCTCACCCCTAAACCCTCAGTAATACCCGCTGAGAGGATTGTAGAGGAAGGGGTTCATTAACTGGCCTCTGAAAACAAGCCGTCCCACTAAACCCCATGTGTTGACTTTATTCCAGTTGACAATGTGCTGCTGTCTGCAGACTGCAGAGACACATTCCTCTGTGACTTCGGTCTCTCAAAGACGTTAGATGTCAACGGCTGGAGCACCAACGCCTTCAGAGGTGAGAAAATGTGGCAAAATTTACAATTTCCCTAATGTATTCATCGATCACATGTCTGGATTTGAGGATTTGCATTTTATTCATTAAATTATTTGATGTTAATTATAACTCAATGATTATCTCCTGCAATACATCACAGCTTATATAGCTCCTGATAATTATTATAATTATGTCCCTTGAAGGGCTTTTAAAATAACAAATACTCTTTTTATCTCAGACCACAAAGTTGAACTGTGTGGAACATTTTGTCCACCTCATATGGACGACTTGTCTGCATATTCATTTATACAGTATAGAAATACAAAACATACAATATAATTGTACATAATATACAAAATACATCTATGATAAATTTACCAAGTCTCTATGATTCTACTTTTTTATTGGGAGAAATTAGGCAGCTGTGATTTAAAAGGATGTTGATCCATAAAAAGTCATTCCATAAAGTCACAATGTCAAAATATATATAAACAACACTCAAACAACTAGCCTAATTAATGTCAAAATATACATAAAGAACACACATAAAACTGCAGTTAATGTCAAAATGACCATAATTAACAGGATCTCGATTGTCAGGAGAAGGTAAGTTCATCAGGAGGTACAGACCTAATGAACAGTGTGTCCTCATAGGGGCAGTGTTTCCCGGCACACAGACCCACATGGCTCCTGAAGTGGCTCGAGGCGACCGGCTCAGCTCCAAGGCGGACGTCTGGAGCTGCTGCTGCATGCTGCTGCACATGCTCAATGGACACCACCCCTGGATACGCTACTACTCCCAGCCGCTGTGTCTCCAGGTGACCCTCCTCTTTCCCTTCAGGAGAAGGTGGGATGGTTCCACGCTCAGGGTTTAATCATGTTTCCTGTGGTTCATTTGTCAGATTGTCAATGAGCCTCCTCCTCTGTGGGAAGTACCGTCCAACTGCAACAACTTCACGGCCAAAGTGTTCAGAGCCGGACTCCAGAAAGATCCGGACAGACGAGTGTCAGCAAAGGAGCTCCAGAGGAAAACCACCAAGGCCCTCAGAGCAGGTCCACATATTCAAGAATCACCTTTATTAGTATAATGAGCATGACAATAAACTGTATTTATAGAGAGTATTTAAAACAAAGGTTAGGTTTTTCACAAAATAGCAGCAAAACTGGAACAAAATTACATAATTAAATATAGAAAATAAAATTCTGCGACCAGGAAACCACACAAAGTGTGATTTGAAAGAAAAGTCAGAGAAAAGATTTGAAAGATTTGTATAGATTTATTTACAGCTAGGGGCCTGATCATGCAGTGTTTTAAAAGTATGTATTTAAAATCAATTCTAAGATGAACTTACAGATTTGACTACAGCACACCAAGCTTTAATGAAAAGTATGTCATCAGCATAGAAACAAAATCTAAAATCTGCCAGTGTAGAGAGGCTAAAATAGGTGTGATGTAATATTATTATTATTTTAGTGCCTTAATAATAATGACGTATACAGATGGAGTGGAGTTTTTGCATCATCTCTCAAATGATAAAAGCAGTTTATGATTAAACGCTAAACTAAATTTAGCTCTTTAGCTGCAAAACATGGTCAGAATGTTTCTGCCAAACAGATTTTATGTCATTTGAGTGCAGCATACAGTAAAGGTATAGCAGTGTGTCATCAGTATAAAAAAGGAATAATAAAGATGAAGCCTGTCTAGAGGAAATAAAGTAGGCCCCAGGATTGAGCCAGGAGGTGCCCCAAACTCAGTTTTGACAATGTTATTCTCAATAGAAACACAATTATTTGGGGTGTAGCCCAGAAGACTTCACTCTCAACCACTTCACTGTTTACTGTTGTTTTCATGGTATCTGCACCACTTATGACTCCAAATTTGCTCCACAGTCGGAGGTTTGAGTCCCCGGTCCGTCAAGTTTGCCTGTGAGAAGTTGCATCAAGTCAAGATCCAGACCGAGGACGCCGGCCGCCCTTTGTCAACCAAAACAACAGCCAGCACCATGAACTGGGTGAGCCCCTGGAGGACCACAGCAGTGGACGAGGACAGCGAGGACTCCAGAGGTGGAGACTCAGACCAGGACGCTGATCTGGACTCCTTGATGAGGGAATGGGATTCCAGACCGAAATCACTTCAGGATAACTTTGCTGCAGAGGGAACAGACTCTGGTTCAGAGGTGGACATGTACATGGCAGAGGAGGAGGACCTTCAGGACTATGAGGGGGACTGGGAGGAGGAGGGAGATGATGAGGAGGAGGAGGAGGAAGAGGACTGGGACTCCTCCATGTCTACAGAGTATCTACGGGCTCTCAGAGGTATTTTCCCTTTGCTGCAGAAAGGCCAACAGACGAAGGAGAATTCATGGGGATCAGAGCCGGAGCTGGAATTCCTCCGAGACGGTGAGTCTGAAGAAAAGAGGTTTGACTAACACTCTGCTTTTTTCTGAAAACTACATTTTCTTAGGAAACACTGAGTGATTTCTCTTTTAGTTTCACTTTAAAGGACAGGTTTGGATTTCTCTTCAATCTGAAAATGTAGTTTAAAATCATCCTATGGATCAAATTCCTAATGAGAGGACCAATATCACAGAATCTAAAGCTGCTAAAACTAGTTTTTAAATCTATAAATACAACACAAAACCTGTCAGTAGCCTGGTTTTAATGTAACTGGGGATATGAAGATATCTGCAGATCCTGTGCTGCAGTAAAACTGGATTAAACACAGTCTAAAAAGAAAAATATCCTCAATTTAAACATGTAAGTATCAAGTAGAATGGCTCCTTATATTTTGTTTATATTTAGTTTTTCTCTCGCAAATACACATAAGTGCATTTTAATTAAGAAATGAATTAAGAAATAAAAATAAAGATATAAAAGATTATATTACATTATAAAATTAAATTATTAAAATTGTATTATATTGTTAAATTATAAAATATAAAACACCTGTATTTGCAGAGGAGATGTAATATTTACATCAGAAATTAATATTTACAGCAGTATTGTGCTAAATTATATTCTATCACTGTTAATCTGGTTATTTTTATCACTTTGTGCTGTTTGCTTATCTGCTTATTTTTCTGTTATCTACTTATCCTACTTGTTTATTGGTGTCACTGCTTCTTATTCTTTATGGACTGTAGGTCCTTATTATCATGTCGCTGCTGAAACACTGTGAATCTATCTGTTAGTGGGACAGAGAAGGGATTATCTGATCTCATCTTATATTCATAAAAGTATTAGGTAGTGAAAAAATGTTCAGTAATAAAATTAAAGACTAAGAGCCTCCAGCGTTTCTCTGGTCACTGTGAGGTATTTATAGATGAAAAATATACACACAGTTGTAGTAACTGCACTCCTCGGTATGTTTACGGTCACCAGAAGTCGCCGGCGGCACCAGAATCCAGACTCCGTCGCCTGAACCTCGAGACGACCCTCCGTCTTGCTTCAGCTGCTCAGACTCGTCTCACCTGGATTCCTCAGAGGAGGTCAGTGTCTGCAGGTGCAGAAGTGGGATGAGATCTGAACCTTTAGAAACTGAACCCTCTCTCCATCCTGAAGGACTCTGATCATTCGTCTGATGATCTGAGCTCTGGAGTTTTTTCCTCCTGCAACAGCCGGACAGACGGACACCTGGGGTGGCTGGCCTCGGCCAATCAGCTGTCCTCGTACTGCTTCGAAGGTAAGATGGCCGACCTGAATCACTGCATCAAACACCGGTCTGTTTCTTATTGTTTTTTATTTCTGCTCTGACGCTCCAGGTGTGGACATCTGGATCGAGAACGTCCAGGGAGAGTGTCTGAGGATCCGTGAACGTCGGCAGGTTAAGGTGGGACACGTTGCCATGGGGATCAGTGAGCAGGTGAGAGACCGAATGACTGGGATGTTTTCCAGGTGGGTTTAAATTATCTTTGGTGCAGGGTTGTAGCATCAGTACAATGTTTACCAGTGAAGGACTGGTAATGGGGTTGATTTTATAATGGTTTACAGTGGTAGAGGAAGTATTCTCATCCTGTACTTAAGCAGAAAGAACGATACATCAGTGTTAAAGTACTCTGGTACAATACTCTGGTAAATGCCTAGCAGCAACCGTATTGTTGGAGCTCAATTTCAGGATACGATACGATACAATACAATACGATACGATGTGACATGATACGATACAGTACAATACAATACAATACGATACGATACGATACAATATGATATGATATGATACAGTACGATACGATACAGTACGATACAATACAATACAGTACAATGTGATACGATATGATACAATACAATACAATACGATACGATGTGATATGATACGATACAGTACGATACAATACAATACAATACGATACAATGTGATACGATATGATATAATATGATATGATACAATACAATACAGTGCCATGCAATATGATACAATGCAGTACGATACAATATGATACAATGCGGTGTGATACGATACAATACAATTCGATATGATACAATATGATACAATACAGTGCGATACGATACAATATGATACGATACAATGCAGTGTGATACGATACAATATGATGCAATACAAATACAATACAGTACAATACGATACAATGAGAAGCAGCAACATCAGTACAAGTAGAATAAGTAGAAAAATTTGTCAGAATAAGAAGAAAACAATACTAGTACTAACCAATATCGATAAGTGGACAATGTATAAATGTCCAAAAGTATTTTATTTGTATTTTTTTATTTTTCTACCAGAACATTTTATCATGCTTTAATGTTAAAAACGGCTTTATTCTCCTCATACTGTCTGACTGAATATGCCTGTATTCAACCCTCAAACTGAAAGTCATTTAAATGTAAGAGTATTGCCCTTTTCATTATGTTATGTACATTATTGGATTAACACTTGTTGATCTGTTGTTGCCATATTTGGGGCCTCAGAAAACATTTTGATTGTACTTAAAGTACTTGAGGTTTGAGTTCTGATACTTACATTTTGGATCAGCCACATCAGAGTAGAATCCTACCATAACGGATTCATGAGCTGCAGGTTTCAGTCAGTGTTGAGGTCTGACCCAGAATCCACGTGGTCTCGTTTCCATCAGGTCTCGGGGAAGCCCTTCACCCTGGAGACTCTGGATAGGAAGACGATGTCCTTCGACCAACAGATCCGAGAGTCCAGTCTGTGGCTTCGCTGTGTTCCTGCTCCGGACAGATGTCAGCGCTGGAGGTGGAGAGTCCGAGACGGGAAGCTCGAACTGAGAGAATGAGGCGGCCATGTTTTTTTCTTTATCCATCGTTTGTACCAGTTAAGTCAAAGTTAACCGCCAGGGAATTTTGGATTTTTTATTTGTGAAGTTTATTTTTTTTGTATATTTTGATCTTGCTCTATATGATGATTATAAAGTGTTTGGGTTTTTTTATATTATACCTCATTATTTCCTTTGTAAAACTAGTTTTGGTTGCTTTTTAGAATGAGTGACGCTGCTTTAAACAGCGAATAACTGCCATGACACAGTATGAGCCCTCAAGATATTAATACTTGAATGTTACTGACATTTTATATGTTAATAAAAAAAACAAGTTGCTGTCTTCTGTTTGCCTCCGTCGCCTCCAGACGTTCCAGCTTCTGCCTGTTAAAACCATTTCTAACACCACTAAAGAACGAAGCACAAAGGAAGTTCATGTGACTGCATCACATGTGAAGCTGGACGCCACACGTGATCACATCACATGATTCAGACGTTTAAATTCACTTCACAAAGACACAATAGGTGGTCAATGTTTTCATTGAGATGTGAAATTATGATGAATTATTACATTTTTCAATTGCCAATGACGAAAATATTTCTTTTGGATATTTTGTCGGCTGATTCAATGGCTTCGCTGTGCTCTAAATATTTAAATTCTGCCATGTCAGATGACTTAAATATGCAAATTCATAGAATAGACAATACACAGCATTTGCACCTTCATGAAAATTAATCATTACAGAAAATTCTGTTGATAAAATGCTTAAAATATGAAATATACTCTTTAAAATAAAGTTATTTTTGGTGTGAGGGTGGTTTGGGGCTCCTAAGGTTATTACATATGAATCAAAACTTGTGTTTTTGTCTCCCCTCCTTTCAGAAACAGTAGATGTTTGAGGAATGTGGAGCTAACAGCTCTTTACCGAAGCAGCTCCTCCTACAGTAAATATTTAACTATGACCCCCCCAACACACACACACACACACACACAGCGTTCAGCAGCAATTATTTCCTGTTTTTTGGACACAACATAACAACCAATATCCTTAACCTGATTCTTTATGTGTGGATCAGAACGGCTGATCCTTCTAGTCTGAAAATAAACACACTAATGATCATAATTGAACAGCTGGAGGTCACCTGTTTCATCTAGAAAGAGATCTTTGTTGACTTTCAGCAGGTGCCCAGCAGCTCGGAAAAAGAGAAAAGTCAACACAAAGGATAATAGAGGGCTGACTTCTGCCTCCAAGCATCTGAAGCATCCATGTCACTTTTAAGGCCCATAAGGCCCTCTGTCCTCTTTTAGGTTGTTTGAAGTTGATTTTCATTTCTTTTAGTCATTTTTCTGGTTTTGCATCTCTTTGTTGTCATTTTTAGTCTTTTCCTGGTTTGTATGTATCTCTTTGAGTGACATTTTTAGGTTAAGGCCCTTGAGCATCCATCCCTGCAGTCTACCATGCCAACAAGTTAAAGCCATCCCATCCAATGTGCCATACGCTGAGCACCAGCCCTCAGGGAGGAGGTTTCACCTACCATGGTATTGATTAAAACCCGTAGCCATACTTTAATAACAAAAACAGAAACAGCAGCAGCTTAAATTGGGATTTCATTCAGATGGACACCAGCAGAGCTTATTTTTACAGGGATAAATGATAAACTGACTGGTTTCCAGTGCTTTTTTTTTTATCTATTTTAGCATCAGTGTAAAGTGCTTAACAAATTTATTTGACCATCAGTCATAAAAATGAGAAAAGAAATATTTTAGAAAGCTGATTGGATGCTTTCTTCCTCACTGAGTTCCATACTCTTCACCATTTTGATCAGGAGTGAGGAATTCACTAAAAAAACTGAATTCACCGTTTTAGACACAAATTTAAAAATGAATTAACAACAAAAAAATATGAATGTTAATTTAGGGCAGTGGTGGTAAATACCTTACATTGGGTGGTGGTCTTATACATTTGCTTATTTGCACTGTATGTTCTTGGATCTGTTAATAATAACCAGATAATACATTTTATTTACAAACAGCTTTTTTCTAAGGACTCCAAAGCACATTACAGTGGGCACATATTAATATAGACACAGCTAGAGGAACACAAGAACATGTAAAATCAGTCATGCATTAAAAGCATCTTGTTTCCTGTGGCTGCCTGGTCTTTCATGAATGTATAATGTTTTTATGGATGCAGCATGAGTGGAAGCCCAGTCCAGCTGTCCTACACCATGAGACGCTGAAGTGACTGGTGTGTCTTCTTGCCCACTCTGTCTGAAACTTGAATAAACTCGTGTTCGGTCCACTTCCTCGACATTTTGTGCAATGTGCACTCGGAGATCTAGCGATGCTGTGATTGGACAGCAGGACTGTAGGGGGCGGGCCCTTAGTTACACCATGTGCGCTCTGATTGGCCCAACTCTGATAGTGGGAAGTGCTCGTACACCGGTGTCTCCCTGGATGCGCAAGACGCCATTTTGGAGTGACAGTGAAAGATAACGGAAAGATCGAGAAGCTGCCTTTCTGAAGGTAATAACCTACACAAACGTAATGTTTTCACTCTAAAACGCTATAATACATTGGTTGGATACTGATTGTCAGCGAACGGCGCGCTTTCGTCGGCGTTTAACCCGACGTCACAGATGTTCTCTCTGTACTGTGACGCGGCATTTAGCTAATAGCAAGATAACGGTTACCCGCTCTGCTAACGCAGTTCCTGTGCCGTCAACGGACGCAACAGAGAGCTGTCACCTTTCGGTACAGCGAAAAATACGGGACTTAAATCCCACTCGGCCCCGAACACGTCGATATTGGATGTGCCAGTGAGTGTCGACGTGTGTTTGTGAACGCTCTTTCGACCGTTAACGTCCGCGAAGCTAACATAAGCTAGCGAGCTAACAAGCCGAAGCATCCGCCCTTAGTTGGACTGACGGTAATCTGCTTCGAGTTTTTACTAACTAATTGACGCCATTTAACACCGACTGTTAACACATATTAAACAATCAACGCTTCCCTACACGCTTGCTCTATATTTTGCCCACTCGGATGCGAACGCAGATTGATTACCGGCCTATTAGCCGTTAGCCAGTTAGCGTCTTGTGACGGCTCGGTAACGTTATCCCTGCCGCTAGCGCACACAGGGCAGAGTTTGCCAGCTGGAACAGGCCTTTCTTATCTGCTGATCAGCTAGTCCAGTTTATCCGGGTTAACGTTATAGCTACTCCCGGATATATGTCTTATTTAGTTCCTAAGTAGTGAGATTTCAGTCCGCTTTATGCGGCACCACCTTTGATACATTGTGGATTTAATGCGCAGAGCCGGATAATGGTTGATGATGGTGACAGTTGGAAACATCTAGCTTTAAACTGTAATCTTTACAGTTTAAACATTAGCTTAAGTAAACACCACGTGTGTGTTCCTAACCAGTCATTTTAAACCGGCCTTATCCTGGACCAAACATGCTGTCATCAACCTGTAGTTGAATAAATATTCAAATTTTCTTCTTCAGTCAAAGTAATAATATTACAATGGTAAAACACTATAAAAGTCCTGCATTTGAACTCGTATTTATATATACCAAAGTATTTATGTTAATTTATATATAGTGGAAGATTAAATGTAAAAGTACCCTTAATACATAATGTTATATTACTGGAATATTGTTAAAGGTGATACTAGTACTGATATATTGCTGTCATCAACCTACAGCAGAATAAATATTCAGATATTTCACATGAGTCAAAATTGCAATACAGCAGTGTTAAAAATATTCAGTTCCACATTCAGATTTTACATATTATACAGATGTTAAAGTTTTGGCATCAGAAATACTCATTATGCACAATTGCCCATTTCAAATTAATATATTTTATATTACAGGATTATAATTATGAATGTGCTATTAGCCCATTCTTTCTTTTTTAAATCATCTTAGTCTGTAAAGTAATGCAGGTACTCCAAACACAGTGGGGTAAATGTACATTGTTTTCCAGCAGAACAACGTATAAAACTGCATAAAATGGAAGTAAAGTACACTTATCTCAACTACTTGGTTACATTCCTCCACTGTCCTCTAGGATTGTTAATTTCGTTGTGCCATTATGAACTATCCAACATTAATAAGACATATTTTTGTTGACTGGTGGTTTTCTTGTCAGTACAGTTTTATTTCCTACTTACTTGTTGGTGTATTTTACCTTGAAACTGAAACACTGTTGACGTTAGTCTTGTCCTCACCCTGTTTCCTTCTCTGTTTTGGCAGCTTCGTCACCATGGGGAATGTATTTGCAAGCTTATTCAAAGGCCTGTTTGGCAAAAAAGAGATGAGGATTCTTATGGTTGGGCTTGATGCTGCTGGAAAAACAACCATCCTATATAAACTGAAGCTTGGAGAGATAGTCACCACCATTCCCACCATTGGTATGGATCTCTTTTTTTAATCATATTTATCCATTTTGGTTGTCATTTTGAGTAATTTACCAATTTCATACCTTGTTATTTATAGGGCTGAGTGTTTTCTGAAAGTCTTAAATACTAGGCTGATACATAGACTTCACAATTCCTAATACCTCACTTTAAAATGTAGATGTTTTTTTTCTCTAAAACCCTGTTTTCATTCAACAGAAGAATTAAATGTTGTCGAAACTCAATCGTCTATACGATAAATGCTGAGCTAGAGGTTCTTAAATTACCTAAATGTCAGTTTAACTTGCATTTATTTGAGATTGAGCCTTTTATTACCTGTCTGTCAGCACTCAAAACTGAATTGTAAAAATGATTTTCAACCTTTTAAAGACAGTGACTCATCCATGTTTCTCTTCTTGCTGTCCAGGTTTTAATGTTGAAACTGTAGAATACAAGAACATCAGCTTCACGGTGTGGGATGTGGGCGGTCAGGACAAAATCAGGCCGCTGTGGCGCCACTACTTCCAGAACACTCAAGGTGAGGCTGGACTTGAGATGAACATGCAGCAGCACTAGTGAGCGTGATGGCCTATAGGTGGCCTCATTGATGCATAAAAGATGATCCTACTATTATTCCAGCAGTGACTCAGATGCCATTGTTCATTCTCAAAGGGCTCATTGTGTGACTCTTCTACTATTTCCTGAAGCCGTCAGAATATGTGACGGTGCTGCACTGCCTCGTGTTTCCTTCTAATGATGCAACCTGCTGCTAAATTCTTCAGCCCTGCACAAATCTCTTGATTTGAGCTGATTGATGCTGTCGTTGTTACACACACACACACCTCCAGCTGCAGCAAACATCACCATCCACTTATTGAGCATCCAAGTGTGAAATTGAATGTGTGAAACTGTTTTGGTAATGATGATTAGATGCAACACCATTAATCAAAAACAGACCCAAGAGTCTCCTAGAAGCTGCATGCCATGCTTGAGGACATACTGGTGTTTTCAGCTTCCTGTGGATCCCAGTATGTTCACACAGAGACCATCACCACCTGGGCTTCAGGTGTCTCAGGCCACTTACAGGGTCCCAGAAAAAAGCCACAGTAAATGATGAAAAAACGTTTTCTCAAAGTTCTTCCACCAAATCTTTGAAATACAATAATGTGAGGTGGAAAAATGACGCTTTGGTTGAAGCTCTAATTCATGTCCATACAGACCATAATAACCTGTGATTGGTGATCACAAGCCAAACAAATTGACTCAACTATGAGGCAACAAAATCACTCAGAAAATCATCAAACATCAGTGAAAGCATCAAAGCTGTCAGCAGACTCCAGCCCACTGGGTTTAAACCTGATGTTTTATTCACTAAACAGCATCTTTTATTACAAGGAATGACTGGAATACATGGATCAATCCTTTATCTTTTTCAAAAGGGAGCAGTTTGAGTGAGATACTTTTGATTTCTCTGGCAGTTTAGAGAGTAAAACCTGACTACAGGACAGTGTTGCATGTGACAACTCTGTCCATGATAATAATAACAATAATAGTAGCTTGTTTATGTGTTCAGTAAGCTACAGGGGTGATTAAACATTTAGCAGTCATGTTGTATTATGAATTACTTATCAACCAATAAGTAGACTATGACTGTTTTGATGATTGATGAATGATTTTTTATTTTATTATTTATAATGAAAAAAAAGTCTAAATTCTCTGATTCCCACTTCTTAAACGTGAATATTTCTGGTTTCTTTGCCCCTATGATGGTAAACTGAATCTCTTTGGGACATGTAAATAATAATAAATAATAATAGTGTCTGTCACGTCATGTCTGTCAAATGTCAAATATCAACACAAAATCATGCGAGGCAGAAATCTTTAGCCTGATAGTTTGGTGAGTTTCACTTTGTCTTTTTCCCCCACACGCTGCAGTTATGTAATTTATCATTTCTCTGCTAGTTTTTCATGTTTCGCTTTAAAGAGACGCTCACACTGTGACTTATCAGAGTTCATTTTAAAACGTTCACTGCAGTATCACACCTCAGCTGTGTACACAACTTAATAATTCTTCGTAAATTAACATCATCATTAACACAGTTCTTTTAAGCAGTTGGAGTTATCGAGGGAACAAAGTCGCAGCTTTCGGTCTGTGAGAAGAAAACGCTCTGGAAGCAGCATTTAAGTGATTCCAGTGCAGCTTCTCTGTGTTTTTGCCAAATAATCCGATCGGTTTTAGTAAATGAACTGTTTCTGTGTGCAGGGCTCATCTTTGTGGTTGACAGCAACGACAGGGAGCGAGTGAACGAGGCCAGGGAGGAGTTATCCAGAATGCTCGCCGAGGACGAACTCAGAGACGCCGTGCTGCTCGTTTTTGCAAACAAACAGGTGAGATTTACATTTCTGTTCCTTTGACTCTCTTCTGGGTCCTTTTAAGTGAAAACAGCTCAGAGACCAGCAGGCTGGACTCTGTTATTTTGTTTGAGCCCCTGCTCTCACATGTTTGAAAAAAATCACCACAAACAATCATTTCATAATAATAATGTTACTGCAAATGTATAAATAGTGCAATACTTTGATCAGTGAACCATCGGCTCAGTCATTATTGTGTTTTTATGTAATATACAGATATTTAAGTGGAAGTCTTTGTCGTTTCCACTTTAAATTCAGAGCTAGATGTAGAGCAGCGTTTGTTTTTTTTTCACCTGTTTTTTCAGCCATTGATCCGTCTCCTCATTTTGACTGCTGTGATCATGTGTGGTGTAATATGTAATAAAGGCACACATCAGCAGGCGGCGGTGCTAAACAGACGGCTACGTTACAGACTGAATTAAAACCCATCTGTGCTGCACTTTTGATCTGAAACATGAGCCTTTTTTAAAGCATATTATGGAGCTCTAAGTAAAAGCCTGGTGTAGGTGTAGCCCTGGTTGTTACCTGTAATCTCATGACGGACACTCCTCCTCCTCCTCCTGCTCCTCCTCCTCAGGATCTCCCCAACGCCATGAACGCCGCTGAGATCACAGACAAGCTGGGCCTTCACGCCCTCCGCCAGCGCAGCTGGTACATCCAGGCCACCTGCGCCACCAGCGGGGACGGTCTGTACGAGGGCCTGGACTGGCTGTCCAACCAGCTGAAGAACCAGAAATGATCCATTCCACCAGTTTTTGTTTTTGTTTGTATGTTGTTTATTTTCTTCTGTTTCAACACAGCGGCAGCACCGGATCCAGCCCCTCCCACCCTCCTTTAATGCAGTCTAACCCAACTCTCAGCCCCGGCTCTTTCTTTCAACAACTTCCTTCATCCCCCCCCACCTGTGCTGCTTGTGTGTGTGTGTGTGTGTGTGTGTGTGTGTGTGTGTGTGTGTGTGTGTGTGTGTGTGTGTACCTTGTGTGTGTGTGGGTGTGTGTGGGTGTGAAGGCGTCTCAGTGTGTGTTGGCTGGGATTGGGATTAACCCTGGCGTGCCTTTAACACACCTCCTGTGGAATCAGCAGTCTGGTTTTCAAGCCCTTCTCCATCAACCAAGCTCAGCCTCCACCCCCTCCACCCCTCCAAGTCTGCACGGCCCCCCCACCTCCTCCACCCTTACTCTCCAGAGGAAGCATGGTTTTCATACGGCAAAGAAAGAGCAAGGGTGCAAGCCTCCCTTCCTCCTCCCTGTAGTATATATATATCTATGTTAACTAGAAACCTGATGTAGACTGAATGCTAAATGTACATTTTAACTTTTTTTTTTTTTTTTTTTGGAAACCTCAAACCAACTAGTAAGAGATTCAGTAAATTGCATCTTAACCTGTATCAGGTCGAAGCAAATCAAAAAAAAAAGGAAAAAAAAAAACAACAAAACGCCCATCCTCATTCTGGTGTCATTTGAAAATCATGCTGTTTGTTTTATTATTATTATGATTATATTGGGATATAGCAGATTATTCTTAGCAATGGTTCTCTGATGAACACTACCTTCCCCATCCCACCCCAGTAAGTGAGACCATGAAGCACAAATCCAACAATTAAAATCACCTTGAAAATTAGGATCTGAGTCTATATGTAATTGTTTTTTGGGTAGCCAGCAGTGAACTTCGTGGATTAAATTGGGTTTTGGAGAAGAGCTCCAGTGCTTTGACAGTTTTCCTACTCCTGTAGGTTAGAGGGTTTTCATTTCACCATCCTGAGCCGTTTAGCTGAGACAGGTGTCCGGATACATTCACGAGCTTCACATGATATTCCTTTAAGAAGAGATGTTACATGTGTGGTTTTCTTTTGTTTGTTTTTTTTTCTGTAACTAGTTTTAGCGTTTCTATTTGTACTTTGACTGCTGAACCAAATGCATTTGAGCAGTATGACAAATCCTGTATATGAAAGAATCCACGAGGGCCTGAAGGAGGGTTTTCTCACCAACGGTTGGCCGTTTTATTTTGAAATCTGAACGCATTCAGCTGTCTTAATGTTCCCAGTTGGGATGAAGGATTGGCACCAAATATGAAGGCTCTTTTAACTGTGAACAGCCCAGACAGGAAGACTAAGAAAGATACCTGTGATGTCTGGGCGTTTGCAGACTGCGTACTTCATGACTGAACAGACCAACTCTGGTGACCTGGACCTGGAAGGACTCGGTGGCAGACCTGTCTATGATAGACCTCTTTATTGTAGACCTGTCTGCTGTAGACCTGTCTATCGTAGACCTGTCTACGATAGACCTGTCTATGGTAGACCTGTCTATTATAGACCTCTTAATTGTAGACCTGTCTGTCGTAGACCTGTCTGTCGTAGACCTGTCTATGATAGGCCTGTCTGTCGTAGACCTGTCTATGATAGGCCTGTCTATGATAGACCTGTCTATGGTAGACCTGTCTAGGGTAGACCTGTCTATGATAGACCTGTCTAGGGTAGACCTGTCTAGGGTAGACCTGTCTATGATAGACCTGTCTATGGTAGACCTGTCTGAAGGCAGACCTGTCTGCTGTAGACCTGTCTATGGTAGACCTGTCTAGGGTAGACCTGTCTGTCGTAGACCTGTCTAGGGTAGACCTGTCTACGATAGACCTGTCTGTCGTAGACCTGTCTCAGGGGACTGGGTTAGCAGGCGTTCTCAGTGTCGAACCACGGGGGTTAAGCTGGCACTTCTGTCGAGAATGATTGTAAATCTGTACGTTCCCCTGTAAACTGTTTCTGTGGGGATTTCCTGAACACATTAATAAACATGATTTGATCCAACAGTCCGTCCTCACATTCTGTTTTCAGTACTTCAAACACTAATTATTAGCATCCAGGAGTGATTGTTGTGTTGATTATTAATGCATCATTTGGGTGTTGCTGGGTAGTATAATCTTTAATAATCATATATCATTGTTTATTCCATTATGTATTATTTCCTGAAGAAAAAAGACAACAGCAACCTAAAATTTAACAAAACAGTAAAAAAGTGCATATGATAACATGTTAGTAACTGTAAAAACAACGAGAAAAAAGATAATATAATTAAGTTTTATACAAAAAAAAAAATAAATAATCCTTATGGGGTGTCTATGTAAATCCTCTATTGATGTAATAATCAGTACCTGAACATAAATATTAAGTCAGGCACTAAGTGACAGCATGAGACAGAAATCTTCAGGTGAAGTATAAGTACCTCAAATTACTGCCAAAGTGCAGTACTTAAGTAAATTTGCTTGAAAATTGAAATGCACAGAGTGAAAAATGGTACGGACGTCAATGTGTTTCTCAGATGATCGTTCCTTAAGTGAGAGTTAATTATGATTAGTGATAATATTTTTCAATAATTACTATTTAATTTATAAATAAAATTAACTTTTCTCTGCACCCTGTCAGAAAAAACACGCAGCTGTTAGAAAATATAACTACTAGTAATTATTATTATCAATAAATAACTTAAAGAAAAACAAGCTTTATCAGAATGAACCACTAGATGGAGACAAGATGCCACCAGTTTAACCAGTAACATGGTTTATTAATGCTGCTGGTGCCAGGTAAGACAACAGATATTAATCTGTAAATTAATTAGCCCATGAGACTAAACGTGACCAGATGTGAAGAATAATTGAAACATAAAAAAATATAAACCCAACAAACAAAATAGAATTACATAATAATTCATATGAACAGCAACCAAGGATTATTTTAATCCACTCTTAAGTTTCTTTATCAAACAATCAGTGGTTAGAAACAAATTGTAAAGCATCATGACAATTAATCCACTGTACTGAACCACTAATTTTTAATTTTCCTGGTACTTATTCTATTTTACTACATTTAAGGAGGAAGTATTGTCTTTTTATTGCACTGCTGTATTTTCAGAAAGTTTAACCACTGAGAAATTTCTAGAAATGTCTTAGCAGAGGTATAATATTGGTATTTTTACTGAAGCAAAGGATCTAATTACTCTAAATGTACACAGGCACCATTAAACAACAGTGATGGACGAACTATTTCAGTATAAGTAACAGTAATAGTACTGTAATATTATAATACTGTAATACTCTCTTACAAGAAGTCCTGGAGTCAAAATCTTACTTCAACAAAAAAAATATATTAAAAAAATAAAGTACTTCAACAGGGTACATGTCTTCATCATGTACTTGAAACCGGAAGTTACACACACACACATTTGAAGTCATCAACAGAGAGACGGCTCGAGCTGCCCAGGTGACGTAAGGGGCGGGGTCACCGTGCACACCTGACGTGCAGACCCCGCCCTCCTCCACCCTCCTCCGTGGCGGTGTTGTTGGCTCTTTAGCAGCGGAGCGCATCCTGTTTTTAATATTGTGCCACTCAGAAGAAACAAAGCTCAGAGAAGCGTCTCTTTCTGGGGCTTAAAAAGATGGCGGACAGCTGAACCCTGCGGGCACACCTCACGGAGTTTACAGGTGAGTTTAGCTCTGTCCCGGTCGATGCTAACAAGCTAGCAAACAGGTGCAGGCTGGTTTTTAACCGCGAATACGCACTTCATATGAAGAGATGTCGGAGCCGAAGTTAGCCGAATATTTCTTTGCGTTAGTGTTAACTCATTAGAACTGTCTATTTGATCGGCGGAGCTTTATTGAGGACAGAGGAGTAAATTAATTTAGTTTCACTATGAGGTTCTGGCGCTACTATTTCACCTGTGTTAGCTGAGGCTTTACCAGGAGTTAGTCTGCTCCACCTTTTGTTTACTGATAGAAGAGACGAAATGTAGCAGAGGTAGCATAAACTTTAAGGTGTTTAAGGTGGACTTCTTGTGATTACATTCCTTCAAACCAGTAATCACTTTGATTTTTAATGTTTTTAATTTTCAGTACTGATGTCTCAGGTGATCATAAACTGGAGGACCCTGATCATTGGCCTACATAAAACCTCCCAAAATATAATATAATAATAATTTTATTCAGTTAAATACAGTTAAGCACCAGTTAATATATTTTGCTGCTTTTCTTTGTATTTTGTGTCAATAAATTGAACATTTTGGGAGTTTTTAACATCATCTTGGAACATTTTCTTCAATTTTTTACATTATATTCTGATAATAATAATAATAATAAGATGAATCAAAAAGTTTTAGATTCCTTTAAGCTCTTTTATTTAGTCCTACTTTTGCTGGCGACTGTTCGTCAGTCTGGTAAAACAGAGCTTCAATAAAATAATTCACTGATTACTAATTAATTCACTTTTCATCAATGGAAATTAATTTGGCAATATGTTACTGCAAACTGAATGTCTATTTTGGCCATTTACAGGCGTCACTTTGGCCTCTGTGAACTTGTGATGGCCTTATTATTATGAATTAATAAGATGATTCATCGTTAATGAACTGTGATTGCAGTCCAACATTTGGGACATTCCTCTTTTAATTGCCAGATTATGACACTAATCTGTTCAGACACGGTTTAAAATTGTATGATTAAACTTCCACAGTACATGCAGGTTTTAATGTTTGGAAAAAAGGTTTAATTAAACCTTCAGGCTGCACCTCATCCTCCTCACATCTGAAATAACAAGACCACAAACATCTTCTGGATGCTGTAGTTATTGTTAGTATTATTATTAAGGACACTTTTGCCTCTATATACTGTAAATAAATGTTCAACGTCACTTTCAGTCTCTTCGTGGATCTTTTAGCTCTGCTCACCTGAAGTTTTTCTGTTGTTGTGAAACACATTAGTACTGACGCAACAGTTCGTGATAACTTCCATTAGCTTAATGATTAAATAGCTGCTGCATCAACACGAAAGGCTCAATTATCGGTGAATACTACGAGCAGAACAACTGCTGAGTGAGTCACACTTAAGTCACTGAAAGTGGCGCAGAGCCAGAGGAATATTACAAACCTGAAAAACCAAAACAAACGTTTCATCATGACAACACGCTCAGACTGAACGCTTGATCCTGGACCGAGAGGTCGGTTATTTTCCCTGTGATAGATCAGTTGTTTTGGTTTATAAAATCCAAGATGACATCCTTAAATGTCTGAAAGATATTCAGTCACAGAGGAGGAAAGAAACAGGAAATATTCACATTTAAGAAGCTGCAAAATTTACTTCTTACTTCCTTTAATCACTCAAACTGATTAATCGATTATTAAAATCTTTGCAGCTCAAATATATTTCCAAACCAGGTGTCAACAGGATCTACGTCCCATGAAATTTCTGAATTAAATCTCTGGGGTGTGATTTTTAAAAATGTATTTATCATATAGATACAGCTGGAAAAAATATATTGTTTAGTATTTATTTAATTTTTTTTTATTTCATTTAATATATTTATATTTGATTTTATTTCTTTATATTTTTGATTTTTATTTAGTTTATTTCTAGTTAATGTAATTTATATTAATCTTTCACTTTTTCAGAGAATTATTTTTATTTATTTCTAGTTAATGTAATTTGATTTCAGTCTTTCATTTTTTCAAAGAATTTATTTCTTTTAAATTTATTTCTTGATAATATAATTTTATTTCAATCTTTCACTTTTTCAAAGAATTTATTTATTTAAAATTTATTTCTAGTTAATGTAATTTTATTTCAATCTTCCGCTTTTTCAGAGAATTTATTTTTTTAATTTATTTCTAGTTAATGTTATTTATTTCAATTTTCCACTTTTTCAGAGAATTTATTTTTTTAAAATGTATGTCTAGTTACTGTAATTTTATTTCAATCTTCCACATTTTCAGAGAATTTATTTATTTTTAATTTATTTCTAGTTAATGTAGTTTATTTCAATCTTTCATTTTTTCAGAGGATGTAGACTTGTTTTCTGTAAGAAGTTACTTGAAGTGATGAATCATCAGTTAAATTAGCTTCACTTTGCTCCCTGTAGATGGAATAAGTCTCTTTTCTGGTGTTTGATGCTGAAAATGTTTCTTCTTCTTCTTCGTCCCCTTAAAGTAACATGATGGAGGTGGCTGGACCCTGGACAGAAATATTTGAGGCCTCGGAGGTAAACGAGAAGTCTGGAGGAGCCGAGGCGATGCTGGGGAGCTCCACCCTGACCCTGGCTCCTCTGGTGGCCGATTCTCCGTCAGTACGGAGGTCCCAGCCCATCCTGATCACCTTGAACAGGTACGACTAGAAACCAGTATCAGTCAGACTTTACTGACTTTATTTCCTTGTTTGTCGCCTCAGTGACTCGCTCTCAGATACTGGCAGCTGAAGCTGTGACTCACCGAGTCCTGTTTGTGTTTCACTTCCTGTCTTCAGCTTCCTGTTGCTGAGGACAAAGGAAGCTTCACGTGTTGACGTCGTTCCTCCAGTAATAAATGGTTAAAAAGAGAGATAACGTGTTAATAATTACACATATTTAGAAGTTTAAAGTTCACACACAAGTTAAAGTTTATGAGAGCCTAATATCACAGTATCACCTATATAGTTATTATTTAATAATTTATAATATAAAATAAAAACAGCAAAATTATTATGATTATTGTAATATATATATTTGGGTATTTTTGCTTTAGTTTATTTTGTGAATTAAAACATACAGCTGGAAAAAATATATATTGTTAAGTTTTTATTTAATTAGTTTTTTATTTCTTTTAATATATTTCTATTTGATTTTATTTATTTATGAATTCACTTTTTATTTTTATTTAATATATTTCTAGTTATTGTAATTTATTTTAAACTTTCACTCTTAATTTTTATTTTATTTATTTCTAGTTAACGTAATTAATTTTCACTTTTTAAATTATTATATATTTATTTTTATTATTATTATTTTATTATTATTCTTCCAGGTCTAAAGGCGTGGAGTCGCTCTCCTCCTCCGTCCCGTCCATACCGAATCCTTTCCCAGAGCTCTGCAGCCCCTCCAAGTCTCCAGTGCTCATCAGTTCACTTCCTCCTCCGTCCACCAACAAACATGTGAGTTCACAGCCTCGTTCGTTTGTGTTCACCTCATCACACCTGTGTGCAGGTACCGTTTGGTTACGACTGTGACTGACAACAGGGCTGCGTTGCCGTGACGATGCTGCCTTATTTTGACTGGCAGACGCTGCCAGAAGAAACACGTCTGCTGATTCATGATGAGTGGTGGAAGCAAACACACAGACTTTTACAATTAATAATTAATAAAGCATCTATTGATCTATTGTGATTGTGCAAAAATGTCAGAAAAAAAACTCTTCAGCCTCTCAAACATGGGCATTTTCCTGCTTTATTTCAGTTTTATATCATATTAAAGTGTTTTTTTTTTTGTTTTTTGTTTTTTGACCAAACAAGACGTCACTTTTGACATGAGGAATGTGCTGATGGACATTTTTCACTAATTTATAATCTGTGGACAGATTAATCAATGGCTGCAGCCCTAATCTCTAATTAAATATTCCTGAATAGATAATAAAGTTTAACTCCTGCGTGGGTGTAGTTACTATCAAACATCCCCCAAATAAGTTTTTATTTTCAATAAATATCCATATTAAATCACCCTTTTCGATTATTTGGTTAGTTTATAATATATCAGAAAACTGTGCAGGTTTAAAATCTCCTTCAGCATGAAGTGATCGAGTACACTAGCTGGTTTTGTTGACGATTAGCAGAAATATTCAGTTTATTATAGAGATTAAATATATTTTTGAACATGCAATCTGCTGTCAGATTAATAATAATAATAATAAAACCCTCTCAGGAGTTGACTGGATTTATTGAACTTTTCAGTAGAAACATCCATGTTTTTGCTGACTGACGTCGACTCTCGTCCGACCGGTCTGGACTCACTGATGTCCTCGTTTCTGGTCGGGCAGGTTTGTTTTTACGCTGCTGTGATCCAGACGTTGTTCCAGACGACGGAAACATCCTGACCCCTGAATGACCTTCACCCAGTTCACCTTTAAAGTGCTGCTTCACAAACAGAAGCAGAGACTAGACTGTCATCTCTTTCAAAATAAACTTAAATCAGCTGCTGGGAGGAGAACTGGTGCAAGTAACAATTGTTTAGTTATTGATTAATCGGTTTTCTCGATTAGTTATGAGTTAAATTTGAGAAAATGTTGAAAAATGTGGATCAGTGTTTAAAATGTCTCAAACATATTCAGTTTCGTGTCACAGAGGAGGAAAGAAAAACCAGGAAATATTCACATTTAAGAAGCTGAGATCAGAGAAATAATTGTATTTCTTAAAAATGTAAAATAAGAAAATATATTTTGTTTATATGTAAGAGGACATAAAAACCTGTTTTGTAGTTTTGGATCGTCTCATGACTTCCCTCTGCGTCTAAAATTAGGACAAATTTGAAAAGCTTGACCTTCAAAATAAACCTAAGTAAGCCGCTGAGAGGTGAACCGGCTGAACTTGTTTCAGATGCAACAAAAATAAACCACTGAGCTGCAGATAACAGTCATTTCATATCCATATAGGTATTTGGGTTATAAAGTGTCAGATATCATTTAAAAATATTCAGTTTCCTCCTGTCACAGAAGAGCAGAGAAACCAGGAAATATTCACATTTAAGAATCTGAGAGCAGAGAAATTCGACTTCATATCTTGTAAAGTTGATCAAACTGATTAATGGATGGTCAAAATGATTACTGATTAATTTATTTGACAACTAATCATTTAATCAGTTATCGGTTAATTGTTGCTCCCTCGGCGTCTAAAATTCGGACAAATAAGAGTAGAGTGACTTTCAAAGTAAACCTGAACTGGCTGGACTTGTTTTAATAAAAAAAAAAAATAAAATAATAACCCAGTAGGAAGCGTCAACAAGTCAGGAAAAAAACAAAACAGCAATGATTAAATAATGAAATAAGAAATAATAATACATCTTTTCAGTTTGTACTAAAAAAGAATTAATTTATTTTTTTTTTTTTTTTACAATATGATATCTGTAGCTCCGCACAACAATATCTGTTTGTACTTTTATTTTAAAAGAAAATGTAAAATATTTTTAGAGAAAAAGAGAATAGCTGAATTTAAATACTTTAAAGGGCTATTTCACAAAAATATGCAGACTAGAAGTTGTTCCAGAAGTTGTGCATGAAGTGGAGCTTTGCTGTTATTTTTGCGCTGAGGTGTTGCAGCTCGTGCTTCATGTTTGTTTCTGTGCTCCGGCAGCTGATCAAGGTGTTCGGGGAGGACAGCCACAGCCGCTCGGTTTGGGTTTGTCGAGCAGCGACGGCCCGAGAGGTTTGTCACATGTTGGTCCAGACGGCCCACTGCAGCGACCAGGAGAACTGGGCTCTGCTGGAGCTGCACCCGACGCTGGGCCTGGGTACGAAACACCAACATGAACACGAAAACAGCGTGGAAACTTAAAAAAACTTTAATTTGAATTCTCTCGTCTTCCTCAGAGAGGTGTCTGGAGGACCACGAGGTCGTGCTGGAGGTCCAGGCCACCTGGTCTCTGAAAGGCGACACGAGATTCGTTTTCTGCAAAAACTACGCCAAGTACGAGTTCTTCAGGAAGCCGGTGGTGAGTGGAAGCTCTTTAAACGCTTAACAAGACACAGGAAGTGGTTCTGTCCCTGCCTTTTTACACGCCACATGATTGACAGGTTGCGTGCCGGCACAGACACGACTCGACTTCACGCCCCAGGTGTTTTATTACATCACATCTGGTGTGACGCTGACGGACTAAAGCGACTGTGGTTCACTCTGAAAACTGGTTTTAGTGAACAACAGTGTCTGGAAACAAGAGTAACCACAGCGAACCTGATCCTGCCGTCAAACAGGACCTTAAAGACAGATCTGCTTAAAGGGATGGAAAGTTTCTGTGCGTCTGTAAACGAGCGCAGCAGCAGTTAAAATATGTTATATGAGCTCTTCATGAAGCTGGAGTCGGATGATTCATATGTTTTTGTCTTAATAAAAAGAAAGATGCTGCAGGTCGATCAATAGACGCTTCCTGTGAAACTAAACATTGATCTGCTGCTGAAAAGGAAACAAAAAAAAACAAATTTCATCAACAATAGAAAATACAGACAGTCATTAAAATAACTGACTAATCAATTGCTGCGGTTTAAATCTACACTCATTTGCATGTTTCCATGTTCATGTGCAAACAGTAATTATCAGCGGTAAAAGACTGTCTGTTGTTGCCTCTAAATTATTAATGTTGAACAAAGGAGCTGCACTCCAGGTGTGTCTCAGCTGCACGTTTTGTTATTAAATCCTGGTGAAGATGTGGAGGTTTAAAAGAGATTCAAAAGATTTGACTTTATTAGATTGTATTTTATTAATCCAGAGGGAAATTCAGGGACCAGCAGCGGATGTTCAGGCTATTCCTGTCACTAAATCCTAAATATGTATGCATAATAAAACCATTTATGTGCAGATAAACAGTCATATTTATGTGTGTTTGAGGAGTTATGTCTATAGATCAGACTGTCAGCATCATGAGATAAAAAGAGGAAGTAACCATGACGACCTCCTCCTTCCTGTCCTCAGCTCTTCTTCCCAGAAAACATGATCTCCGACAGCGCCGACGTCGGCAAAGGGATGACATCATCAGAGCTCATCCAGGTAAAACAGGAGCTTCAGTCTCACCTGTTTATGAACAGACCTGTGAGCTCAGAGAGTCCTGACTGTAAACTCTATTTTCACTGAGCTATCACGGTTTTTATAAATTAAACTGAATGTTTATCATGGTTTTATCTGTTTTTTTTTTGTTTCCTGTGTAGAACTTAATTTTTTTCATCAATTTTTTAGTCTATAGAATGTCAGAGAATTTCTCAAAAATGCTCAAGATGACATCTTTAATTTTGGAAAAAAAAAGTAACATCTGACCTTGGTCTTCAAATAACTCTGCTTTATTAATATTTATTTTTGTTAATTGAGCTCCAAGCGACAGAGATAGAAACGCCATGTGATGCACTTTTGGACTGTTATTGTAATAAGAAGAATTATAATAATTTATTCACGTGTGAAACTTACCATTAATGGACTCTGCTCAAGTCCACCAGACTCCACCAGTCAGAAAACAGACGTGTGATTTTTTTTTTTTTTTTCGTCTGTTTTTGAGACAACGGCAAAGCAGATTAAAAGATTTGACTTTGAAAGCATCACAAACAAACTAAAAAAGCAAAGTAACTGGAAGTTGAGGTGAGGATAAGGAGCTCTTTGTGCTCTGCAGAACCTGCTGAGGTCTGGGACCTGTCCAGAGATTCAGGGTTTCCTGCAGGTCAAAGAGTCCAGCCGGAAAGCCTGGAAGAAGGTCTACTTTTTCCTCCGCCGCTCTGGACTCTACTGCTCCACCAAAGGCTCGTCCAAGGTCAGTGAGTGTCCTCCTGCATCATGAACCACAACCAGAAAAACCACCTCATTAAATCCAGCTCATCTCTGGACCAGGAGCCTCGGCACCTGCAGTACGTGGCCGATCTGGACGACCTGAACGTTTACACGGTGGTGAACAGCCGCAAGCTGTACGGAGCGCCGACGGACTTCACCTTCTGCATCAAGGTGAGCGACCGGAAAGTGTCCTCAGACCTACGAGACCATGGTTCAGACTGAGCAGCTCTTCTTTGGTACAAAAAGTTTTGCTGTTTCATTCGTCACATGCATGATTGTTCAGGTCAATGAAATTACGACGACTCCACTAGACTGCATTGGAAACATGAATAGATTTAAATAAAAGCAAGAGGCAGCCCCTAACGCCTGGAACTGGGATTAGAAAGCTCTAGAGTAAAATATAATAAAATAAAAATATAGCCTGTACACAGAGGGAGGGGGAGACATGGTCAAAAATTAAACAAAACTATATATACATAATTAAAAAAAAAGATGGAAAGTCTTCTGAAAAGTGGCGTGTAAATAAATAACAGCAATCAACATGATTAAGGTGCTGAGCTGCAATTAAATGATTCAAATTTACTGTTTAAAACCACTAAAACTGTAATCCATCAAAATGTATTTGATAATACAGTTTAGTCAAACAGGAAGTTTATTTTATAGGAGACGTTGAAGGCTGCAGCATCTACTGAACAAGAAGAGATATTACATATATATTATTATTATTAATGTTAAGAGGAAATAAACGTTGTGTTTCCAGCCGTCCAGAAACCCGGTCCGGGTCCAGGACCTGAAGATCCTGTGTGCCGAGAACGAACAAACACGAACGTGTTGGACGTCAGCGTTCAGACTCTTCAAGGTTTTCTGTCCTTTGTTGGACTTTATTGTTTCTAATACGCCTGAAATCTGAAAGAATATCTTGGTCATCTTCTTTGTTTCTGTTTATCTGTTGTCAGCATGGGAAGCAGCTTCAGTGCAACTACCAGCTGTCAAAGTCAGCTCCACGAAGCCCAGAAGGATCCAGACTAACAGATGACAAAGTGAGATCAACTGATGATGATGATGATGATGGTGATGATGCCTTCTGTTAATCGTGATGTTCCTCTCACTGTGGCAACAGTCCAGGTCAGAGGCCAGCCTGGTGGCCATGGACTTCTCTGGAAAGACCGGAGGACAAGTGATCCAGAACCCAACAGAGGCCCAGAGAGCTGAGAGGGAGGAAGGACAAGCCTGGAGGGTGAGGAGGGAGGGAGGAAGAGGAGGAAGAGAGAGAGGGAGGAGGAAGAGAGGGAGGGAGGACAAGCCTGGAGCGTGAGGAGGGAGGGAGGAAGAGGAGGGAGAGAGAGGGAGGACAAGCCTGGAGCGTGAGGAGGGAGGGAGGGAGGGATGGAGGGTGGAAACGGAGGGAGAGAGGAAGAGGAGGGAGAGCGAGAGAGAGAGAGAGAGGGAGAACAAGCTTGGAGGGTGAGGAGAGAGGGAGGGATAGATGATGGACAGATTGATGGTTTGCTATTATCATTTTTATTATTACGATATGAAAAATATTACAATACGATATTGTTTTTCTTTATTTATTTGTGAATTTCTTCCTGTTTGTTTATATGAAAAACAAACAATAATATCAATAATAATTTCCATAATGTCAGATGTGAGTAGATGCAGATATTTCTGCACATAATAATAATAATAATAATAATAATAATACTGTTTGTGTCTCTGGTCAGAGGAGAGAGGCTCTGAGGTGCAGTCTGCCCAACCTGAACTCTGGATCCAGACCGTCCTGTAAGTCCACATTAGAAGGGTCAGGGTCCAGGTCCTGGTCTAGGTCCAGGTCCAGGGCTGCTAGTCCTGAATTAAATCACACTGTGTGTTGTCTCACTGCCTCATCCTCTCTGTGTTTGTTTGTTTGTTTGTTTGTAGCCATCCACAAGTCCCAGCCGTGGTTTCATGGTGGTGTGTCCAGGAAGGAAGCTCAGAGACTGATAGAGAAGCAGGGTCTGGTGGACGGGTGAGTGGATGGATGGATGATGACTTCTATTAGACTAATATTTTCTTTAATTCTCGCTGTTTCTGACCTCAGGATGTTCCTGATCCGTGAGAGCCAGCAGCACAGTCAGTGCTTCGTCCTGTCGCTGTGCTACCAGCTGAAGACCAAACACTACCTGGTGATCCCAGTGAGTTCATCAACAACAACATCAGTCCTCTCTGGGAACAACCGTCCTAACTGTGTTTGTCTTGTCTGTAACAGTGTGAGGAGGCAGGCAGGAAGTACTTCACCATGGACGACGGCCTGACCCTCTTCATTGACCTCCTGCAGCTGGTGGAGTTCCACCAGATCAACAAGGGCATCCTGCCCGTCTGCCTCAAGCATCCCTGCATCTGCGTAGCTCTGTGAGTCCTTTACAGACCAGGACCAAGGACCAGACACTGAACTCATGTTCATGTCTAATAAGGCGACTGTAAGACGTGGACTCCAGTGTTGAAACATCTTGTCCTCCTCTCGTTAGTATTTTTAATTAGTCCGACTACATGTGACTTTGTTTTATTCCTAATTAACGAGCTTCCTCTTGTGGCGGCGGCTTAATCAGCCACGTGGGACAGACTTTTAGTGCACTTTGATCCAGATCCATACAGCAGGAGGACATGTCTGATCGAAGCTCCACCAGACTCCTTTGAAGAACTTTGTGATTTTAGCCAGTGGAGGGCGCTCTGACTTCATCTTTCAGTAGGAAATGAACACATGAGTGTTGGTGTTGTGATAAAGTAATCCTGAAAATGCCCCAGGTTGCAGTAATGTAGCAGGTAAGTCCTCACTCCTCATGACTGAGTGATGTTTTGTACGATAACTTTCTGTCTCATTTGTTAATTTGAACAAACTCGTTGCTATATTTGCACTGTGGTGGTGAAGGGGAGCTGCATTTATGATGTTTAGCCAACCAGATACATTATATGTCAACATTATGACAGTACAGCGACTCTTTTTATCCTGGCAAGACCACGAGATGTAGTTAAAGCTCTGGAAAAAGCCAGTAAGCAGACCTCAAGTTTCTTTATTTTACAGACTCATTGTTTCTCCAAAAACGTCCTAATTCCACCATTCAGTGGAAAGAAATGCCTTAAATTTTAATTTAATTTTCCTGTAATTAAAACCAAATGATATGTTTAGATAAATAAATAGATTCTTTATAAATCCTGAGGGAAATTCAAGTTTAATTCCAGGTAACTTCTTGAGAAATGACTCACTGTGTTTCTCACCTCCATTGTTTTCTTTTACTTTGAATATTTGCACTTACTGTTTGCTCGTTTATATCATTTGTTTAATATGGACAAATATTGTTCATTATTCATTCAGTCCAAAGTTTACCATTTTCACACTTTTTAAAAAAAAAAAAACAGGCTTCAAGTTTTTTTTTTAATATGCTTTGATTGTTCAAACCTGTTTTTATGTTGAATAAATAATTTCATAGTGAACTCAACTTTTTTTTATTTTGTCACATTTCTGAGCTCTCTTTGACCCACGTTTCTTCTTCGTCTGTCTTCATGCCTTTAATTTTACCTGGCCATCCAGACATCCTCCTCCCCACCCACCCAAAAAAAACGTGTTGCCATAGCAACCCCTCCACAGAGGAAGGGTTAGCCAGCACACTGGTATTTAACGACACACATTAACGGAGAGTAGGTCAGTGGAGACATCAGAGGCGCTCGCTGCCTCCAGCAGAGGATCTGAGCTCCGACCTCCAGGCTGCCTTTCAAGCTGCTTCAGCCAATCAGATCGTCAGGATCCTGTCCAGGTTTTCTTTTTTCAGGCGTCCAGTTTGGGCCTGATAACAGTTTTCTAAGCCTGCTCTCTAAATCTGCAGCTCCTTCCTGTCTCACTGCTCACATACTGACTCAATAACTTCATTATGTGTTCCATTTTCTGCTGCTTTATGCTTCTACTGTAACATATACTACTACTACTACTGCTAGTACTACAGTAATATTTATTTACAGCAGAGGTGGGAGAAGTTTTCAGAGCCTTTACTTAAGTAGAAATACTCTATTACAAATAACGATATCAGTACCACAGTCAAGAATTACTCACAAGTAAAAGTAGAAATATTAAAGTGTAGAAATACTGTTCCAAGTAAAAAATAGCAATATTACAGTGTAGAAATACTGTTCCAAGTAAAAATAGCAATACTACAGAGGAGAAATACTCTGTTCAAAGTAAAAATAGCAATACTACAGTGTAGAAATACTGTTCCAAGTAAAAATAGCAATACTACAGAGGAGAAATACTCTGTTCAAAGTAAAAATAGCAATACTACAGTGTAGAAATACTGTTCCAAGTAAAAATAGCAATACTACAGAGGAGAAATACTCTGTTCAAAGTAAAAATAGCAATACTACAGTGTAGAAATACTGTTCCAAGTAAAAAATAGCAATATTACAGTGTAGAAATACTGTTCCAAGTAAAAATAGCAATACTACAGAGGAGAAATACTCTGTTCAAAGTAAAAATAGCAATACTACAGTGTAGAAATACTGTTCCAAATAAAAAATAGCAATATTACAGTGTAGAAATACTGTTCCAAGTAAAAAATAGCAATACTACAGAGGAGAAATACTCTGTTCAAAGTAAAAATAGCAATATTACAGTGTAGAAATACTGTTCCAAGTAAAAAATAGCAATACTACAGTGTAGAAATACTGTTCCAAGTAAAAAATAGCAATACTACAGTGTAGAAATACTGTTCCAAGTAAAAAAATAGCAATACTACAGAGGAGAAATACTCTGTTCAAAGTAAAAATAGCAATATTACAGTGTAGAAATACTGTTCCAAGTAAAAATAGCAATACTACAGAGGAGAAATACTCTGTTCAAAGTAAAAATAGCAATACTACAGTGTAGAAATACTGTTCCAAGTAAAAATAGCAATACTACAGAGGAGAAATACTGTTCCAAGTAAAAATAGCAATACTACAGAGGAGAAATACTCTGTTCAAAGTAAAAATAGCAATATTACAGTGTAGAAATACTGTTCCAAGTAAAAATAGCAATACTACAGAGGAGAAATACTCTGTTCAAAGTAAAAATAGCAATACTACAGTGTAGAAATACTGTTCCAAGTAAAAAATAGCAATACTACAGTGTAGAAATACTGTTCCAAGTAAAAATAGCAATACTACAGAGGAGAAATACTCTGTTCAAAGTAAAAATAGCAATATTACAGTGTAGAAATACTGTTCCAAGTAAAAATAGCAATACTACAGTGTAGAAATACTGTTCCAAGTAAAAATAGCAATACTACAGAGGAGAAATACTCTGTTCCAAGTAAAAGTAGAAATATTAAAGTGTAGAAATACTCTGTTCCAGGTAAAAATAGCAATACTACAGTGTAGAAATACTGTTCCAAGTAAAAATAGCAATACTACAGTGTAGAAATACTGTTCCAAGTAAAAATAGCAATACTACAGAGGAGAAATACTCTGTTCAAAGTAAAAATAGCAATACTACAGAGGAGAAATACTCTGTTCAAAGTAAAAATAGCAATACTACAGTGTAGAAATACTGTTCCAAGTAAAAATAGCAATACTACAGAGGAGAAATACTCTGTTCAAAGTAAAAATAGCAATACTACAGAGGAGAAATACTCTGTTCCAAGTAAAAATAGCAATACTACAGTGTAGAAATACTGTTCCAAGTAAAAAATAGCAATATTACAGTGTAGAAATACTGTTCCAAGTAAAAATAGCAATACTACAGAGGAGAAATACTCTGTTCAAAGTAAAAATAGCAATACTACAGTGTAGAAATACTGTTCCAAGTAAAAAATAGCAATACTACAGTGTAGAAATACTGTTCCAAGTAAAAATAGCAATACTACAGAGGAGAAATACTCTGTTCAAAGTAAAAATAGCAATATTACAGTGTAGAAATACTGTTCCAAGTAAAAATAGCAATACTACAGTGTAGAAATACTGTTCCAAGTAAAAAATAGCAATACTACAGTGTAGAAATACTGTTCCAAGTAAAAATAGCAATACTACAGAGTAGAAATACTCTGTTCAAAGTAAAAGTAGCAATACTACAGAGGAGAAATACTGTTCCAAGTAAAAGTAGAAATACTACAGAGGAGAAATACTCTGTTCCAAGTAAAAGTAGAAATACTACAGAGTAGCAATACTGTTCCAAGTTAAAGTAGAAATACTACAGAGGAGAAATACTGTTCCAAGTAAAAGTAGCAATACTACAGAGTAGCAATACTCTGTTCAAAGTAAAAATAGCAATATTACAGTGTAGGAATACTCTGTTCCAAGTAAAAGTAGAAATACTACAGAGGAGAAATACTACAGTGTAGAAATACTCTGTTCAAAGTAAAAATAGCAATATTACAGTGTAGGAATATTCTGTTCCAAGTAAAAGTATAAACACTACAGAGTAGAAATACTCTGTTGAAGGTAAAAGTAGCAGTATTACAGGATATAAATATTATTGTCATCATAAATAGCAGTACTACAGTATAGAAATACTCTGTTGAAAGTAAAAGTAGCAGTATTACAGGATATAAATATTATTGTCATCATAAATAGCAGTACTACAGTATAGAAATACTCTGTTGAAAGTAAAAGTAGCAGTATTACAGGATATAAATATTATTGTCATCATAAATAGCAGTACTACAGTATAGAAATACTCTGTTGAAAGTAAAAGTAGCAGTATTACAGGATATAAATATTGTTGTCATTACAAATAGCAGTACTACAGTATAGAAATACTCTGTTGAAAGTGAAAGTAGTTCTCTGAATGCCAATATTATATATGTATATTTATCCTACATATTCTTGAATAAAATGACAGTAGTTCTCACAATATGTATAATTTACTTTGTTTACCTGATGTACAATCGGGGGAGGAGCTGAGTCATGTGACGGCGGGGCCCTAAGGTGATACAAATCAAACACACCCCAGCACCTTAGCACCGCCAGCAGGAGCTCACCTGGCGTAGTGTGTGGGAGGGAAAAATGTCATTAAAGTCTGACATTTTAACATTAAAGTGACGCCTGAAGACACAGGAAGAGGACAAATGAAATGTTTCTGCTTCTTCAGCGGGTGGGCGAGCTAGCTAGCTAGCTAACGGTAAGCTAACAATGTTTTCTAGCTAGCAGTGTCTCTTCACCAGTGATTAACTAACATAATTTAACTGTAAATTGGAGATTGACATCGACCTCTGAGTCTGTGGGTTTGTTGTTGGTCACAAGTTAATGTGTTGCTCAGTTTATTGTGGTTTTTCTCCTTAAATATGTTGAGAACTGATTTCGTTGTTTGCACCGTCATATAATGACAATGAAGGCTTTTGATTTGATAACGACTGAATTTAACAAAGTTCAGCACTCCGCCATTTTGGAAGGAGCTACGTCATCACCTGTTAATCAGAAGAGATGTACTAAATGTACCAAAAAAAAAATAAATTAATGTATAAAGTCCAAGCAAAAAAACCTATCTTTGTTACCTCCCATGGATGGTACCAGGCAATGAAGGGAGGACAACAAAAGAAAACTGTTCCTGGGATGACAGGAAAGTGACACAGAGACTATTAACAGGTCAATGATGATTATTTATTATTGGAAACGCAAACTAAAAGGGACCCGAACTAAAGACGCTGGTCAAAAGCTAAATAAAACAGGAAAACAAAACTCCACCATTCTGGGGGGGAAACAAACCACAGGACCAAGCATCAAGTAAAACAAACTAAGAACACCTCCATACCTGTGGAGGGAACAAAACTGAAAACACCTCCATACTTGGGGAGGGAACAAAACTGAAAACACCTCCATACCTGTGGAGGGAACAAAACTGAAAACACCACCATACCTGTGGAGGGAACAAAACTGAAAACACCACCATACCTGTGGAGGGAACAAAACTGAAAACACCACCATACCTGTGGAGGGAACAAAACTGAAAACACCACCATACCTGTGGAGGGAACAAAACTGAAAACACCACCATACCTGTGGAGGGAACAAAACTGAAAACACCACCATACCTGTGGGAGGGAACAAAACTGAAAACACCTCCATACCTGTGGAGGGAACAAAACTGAAAACACCTCCATACCTGTGGATGGAACAAAACTGAAAACACCTCCATACCTGTGGAGGGAACAAAACTGAAAACATCTCCATACCTGTGGAGGGAACAAAACTGAAAACACCTCCATACCTGTGGAGGGAACAAAACTGAAAACACTTCCATACCTGTGGAGGGAACAAAACTGAAAACACTTCCATACCTGTGGGAGGGAACAAAACTGAAAACACTTCCATACCTGTGGAGGGAACAAAACTGAAAACACCTCCATACCTGTGGAGGGAACAAAACTGAAAACACCTCCATACCTGTGGAGGGAACAAAACTGAAAACACCTCCATACCTGTGGAGGGAACAAAACTGAAAACACCTCCATACCTGTGGAGGGAACAAAACTGAAAACACCTCCATACCTGTGGAGGGAACAAAACTGAAAACACCTCCATACCTGTGGGAGGAACAAAATTGAAAACACCTCCATACCTGTGGGAGGAACAAAACTGAAAACACTTACAAAACCTGTGGAGGGAACAAAACTGAAAACACTTCCATACCTGTGGGAGGGAACAAAACTGAAAACACCTCCATACCTGTGGGAGGGAACAAAACTGAAAACACTTCCATACCTGTGGGAGGGAACAAAACTGAAAACACCACCATACCTGTGGAGGGAACAAAACTGAAAACACCTCCATACCTGTGGGAGGGAACAAAACTGAAAACACTTCCATACCTGTGGGAGGGAACAAAACTGAAAACACTTCCATACCTGTGGAGGGAACAAAACTGAAAACACCTCCATACCTGTGGAGGGAACAAAACTGAAAACACTTCCATACCTGTGGAAGGAACAAAACTGAAAACACCTCCATACCTGTGGAGGGAACAAAACTGAAAACACCTCCATACCTGTGGAGGGAACAAAACTGAAAACACCTCCATACCTGTGGAGGGAACAAAACTGAAAACACTTCCATACCTGTGGGAGGGAACAAAACTGAAAACACCTCCATACCTGTGGGAGAGAACAAAACTGAAAACACCTCCATACCTGTGGGATGATGAGAAAGAGTCGAACACTATGACAATTTGGACATCCACTGTTGCCAACAACACCAGCCTCACACTTTTACCACTGTGGTTCACCACCTGTCCTCCCAGCTCCACCTCACCTCCAGCTTTTTATACTGATCAGCTGATGAGTGGAATCACCTGCTGATCGGAGGAGGGGCGATCACCTGGATGAGCAGAGTAGGGAGAGAGAAGCACAGACACACCACAGCAAACACAGCGGCACTAGGGCCGTACCAATCACGTACAAGAAAAGAGATGCATCAAGTACCAATAAAAATGTACGAACTAATAATGAGCAAACTAGTAAACAAGAAAAAAATACTTCTTAATGATCATATAAAGAGAACAAACACATCTGAGAAGCTGCAAATAGGCCTATATTTTTTTGATTGTCAAAGTTATTGATTACTTATTTTCAACTAATTATTCATCAGCTTTTTTAAATATTAATTTGTGGGTAGTTTGTTGCATGAATGTCCCTTATGTATGTCAGCATTACATTTGCTGTAGTAGCCTCATTTGTTGTTGTGTTTTCCTGTATTATACCACTCACACTCACACCTACAGTCAATTTAAATTAACCAATTAACCAAATACCAGAGAGAACCCACACAGACATGAGGAGAACATGCAAACTCCACACAGAAAGGCCCCGGACCAGGAATCAAACCCAGTACCTTCTTGCAGTGAGGCGACAGTGTTAACCACTACACCACCACTAATTGTTTTAGTCCTTCTTAGTAAACTAGCTGTACAGGAAGTGTTTCTTCTGTTTTTCCATTTGACAGAGTGAATGCTACAGTACTGGTACTCCATTTTGCTTTTTCCCACCTTCACCATCCTGACAGAGCAGCTCAGGTTATTATAATTTCCATCGCTGTCTCTCCAGTGAGCATATTTGCTGGTTTCCTCAGTCTTTTATAATTGTAAAGAGAATATATTTGGCTTGTGGACTGGCAGTTGGATAAAATGAGGAATTGTCAGGATATGCTTCTAACAATTGTTGACAATTTGTAGACAAAAAAGGTAATTGTGGAAATAATTATCAGATTAATTGATGATTAATTGCAGCCGTAGTTATAGATTTAGAGAAGAGAAGGGCCGTCTTTCCCGGCAGCCATCTTTGTTTGGTTTAGAGATGTGTGATTGCTCTTCTTCTGCAGCTTTTACTCCATATTCATACCAGCGAGCTGAGCGTAGCTGATCCTCCTTCAGCTCTCTTGAAGTGGCTTTTTATTAGATGAATAGACTTGTAATACAGCTGTGATTCGTGACCTCGGTGCTTTCTGTTAGCGGTTGGTTTATTCTCAGCCTGTTGCCGTGGTTTCAAAAGGACGTGCAGCTCTCAGGTGAGCTGAGAATATTTTAACCCTGAATCCACCTGCTGGAGGGTGGACACAGATCATCAGTTCATCAGTATTTTCACAGCTTTACCTCAGGAACTAAAGCTGTAATATCATTCTCTTCAAAGCCACCAAACTCCATTCACAAAAACAGTAATTTTAGCTCAGAGCTGCTCATCTGCTGCTGAATCCTTTTAGACATTAAACCAGCATTTTAGAACTAATGGACTATTTCTGATCTTATCTTAGGATGAGTTTATTTAAGTTAAATTCTTTTTCAGGCCGCTTTAGCTGTTTTTATGCTTTTTTCAAGCTGAATTATTTATTTCTAAGAGACTTCTGAGTAGATTTAAAGTGGTGCTTTTGATTTTTTTGTGGAGAAACTGTTTCACAGATCTGTCAATAACATAAAACAAGTTTTAGTTGACAAACAATGTTTTATATAACACTTTATGACCTTTTCATGAGGATATCGATGCAGAACTAAAGACTGAAAAGACTTTCATTTCATTTTAAGTGTCAGATGATAGAAACTTCACAAAACGCTAATAAGTTGAGTGCACATGCATGCAAACTGTGCAAGTGGCCTGAAAAATAGATTATTTCTAATGCAATAGACAAATGAAAACACATTAACGATAATCTAGATTTTGTTTTCTTTACCAGAATGGAAAAGAGTTTCTCCATTAGAGGTGAAGCAGGAAGCAGCTCATAAATAAGTGATTTGTGTGTTTTCAGGGCTGCAGAGGAGGAGAAACTCTGGACTCATTAATTCTATAATGAAAGCATCATTGCTCTCATATGAATTCAGAGTTTTTTCTGCTTTATTCTGCCGCCAGCGGTTAAACGTGAGCATCAGGTTATGGATACGCTGCCTCCTGGTTGTGTTATTGATTGCTTGTGACAGTCGTGGCTCTGCTCCAAAAGGCAAAACTACATTCAGAAGATCATTTTTTAATATTTATGGCTACATGTCTGCAGCTGTGCTGAATGAAGTACCCTGTTGTCTCTTATTTGTTCCTCTGGATCATTTCCTTTAAAATATTGTCCAGCAGAGTAATTAAAAAATCAATCTGCTGAGCAGCGCTTCATTAAAACAACTGTTTGTTAACCTGACCTACTTTAGGCGCTATAATAATAATAATTCACATCCATGCAAACATCTGCCTGATTGTTGTAAAAGACAAAAATAGAACGACTCAATTAAAGCCCAACCAGTGACAAACAAAAGATGTTTTAACTTTATAGGAGACGAGCGAGCGCCGGCTTTCCTCCTGTATTAAAAGAAAAAGTAACGAGTGACAAAGCTGCCCAGTGCTCTGTGTTTGACACCACCATATGAGTTTTAATGCCTTCATCACAAGGTGTTTGTAATCCAGTCTGGCTTCATATTGTTTTCCAGCAGGAGATCAAGGCTGTTGTTCAAGTAATTAAATATATCAAGGTGTGATTGCAATTACTTTAATTTGATTGTCTTTGAAGTGCTCCCCCTCTGCGCTGCACCGTCTGTCTGTTCACAAACATTTCCTGATCCTTTTCCATCCTTCTTCCAGATCTTTCCCTGTCCAGAGTCCTGTTAATATCAGACCAGCGACCGGCCCTGTTTTCAGGTAAGAGGCACACAATGGCTGCTAAACTGTGGGAATACATTACACAGTATGACAAGTGTGCATGTACTGTCTAACAGTAGTTATAAATATAACGCAAGGCAATTTTACTTATGTAGCACGTTTCAGTATTTGTTAGCAGAGAAGCACAAAGTCTAAAATAAGACTTCTTATTTTATCAGAGCAAGAGTTTAAGAAGAAGGACTGATGTGGAAACAGCTGGAGGAAAAGGCCCAAGACGGGCGAGGCTGGAAAGTTTTAATCATCCACAAGGAATACCCAGGCACAAGTAAGTGAGCTTTTTTTTCTTTATCTGTATATGTATGTATAAAAAAAAAATTATATATATGTGTGTGTGTGTGTGTGTGTGTGTCTCAAATAAGTTATTTGATTGTTCATGCCGGCTGACCTGTTATTTATTTTGACCCATAAGGGTTTAATTTACAAAACAAAATAGAGACAAAAAATAAATGACCATATTTAAAAGCTGCAAAGAGTATTTTTAATTGATTAGTCAACTATTTTAATTTTTAATTTGGAGTAGTCCCTTGCACAGAGCTATCGTGCAATTTTAGTATTTTCAGTTGTGTTCTTATAAATTATAACACGGTTATTGTTTTCTTGTGTTGCACAAAGTAGAACTTATTGCCAAATATTTTGAGAAACTAATTGTTTTGAGTCATTTTGAAGCTGCTTCCAGTTTCTCCAGTGTGAGTTTCTGCTGACAGGAAGTCTAGAAAACATAACAACACTCAGGTTTTGGCTTTCAGATGCACATTTTAGCATCTTTGAGGGCGTCAGTGTGTCTGTCCTGTGAGGTTTTAATGCTGTGTCTGTGCCTGAACTCCTCTAAAGAGCTGCAGCAGGTAGAATAGAATATTTTATTATTATTATTATTATTATTATTAAGATATGATTGAGAATCACAACAATAATGAAATAAAAGAATACATAATAATAATAAATACTTACAGTATGAGCAAATTAAATTAAATACAATATTTAGTCTCCTCATCCTCCTTCCTCTCATCTTCTTGTATCCATGATGTTTCCAGAACTTTATCACCACAGATGAGCTTTTTGTTTACGACTATAGCACGACCACCATGATTAATTTTTGCCCTAATTTGATCTCAGAGTGGATCCTGAGCGGTCCCGGCCTGGTGTGACCTTAAAAAGTTAGCCGCTTCCTCCTCCTTGTATTTATGGCGTCCCTCTTCTTGACGTTTGCAGGATTCGTAGCATCTGTCTCTTTGACATCCTCTACGCCCGTCCTGTCCTCTCCGCCTGCAGGTAATTGCCGCCGCGCTGCGTGATGTATGTGGCGTTCCCGTACGTGACCGAAACGCAGCCACACCCGCGATTCATTATCCAGATGCAGCTGATGTCGCTGTTAGCCGGTCAACGAGGAAATCCAGGAATCTGTGATTATCCTGTCATGTCTGTCCAGCTCTGTTTATTCCTCCTGTCTTCACCTGTCTGTCAGTCTGTCGCCTCTCAGTCTGACTCTTCCTAACTTCCTCCTTTCACTGCTTTTACCTTTACTTTGAAATGATCTGCTGTCTGTCCTCCTTTCAGTACAGTAAGGAGCTTTACTTTGAAATGATCTGCTGCATGTTTGAATGCAGTTTATGAGGATAAAACAAAAGTGAATTTAGGTGAATCTGCAGTAAAACTTCCCACGTTTGTGTCTTTCCTCTCTAATTACATCCCACCTCGTCTCGTTCTCTTCTGGTGTGATTCGTCTCTCGCTGAGCTGTGACTTGGTGCCTTTATTTCCTCGCCACCTGTACAGGAAGCTGGTGAGGAGAGAGCAAACCAAGGCTGAGCATACATCACTCTGATGTATGTTTTCCTATTAGCCACCTGTGGCGTTGTGTTTTCCTGTGTGGCAAAGTGAAGCCACGAGGTCAGGTAGCGTCCTCCCTCTCAAGGCCTGGCCAGCCCCATGTTTAATTTATCGCCATGTTTTATTTAGCGGCCAGAGAGCAACAAACAAGTGTTCAACTCCAGGTCATCTGGTTATTTTCTAGAAACTTCCTTCTTCCTCTTGTATCACCTCCTTACCTGCCGTCCCTGCTCATCCCATCAGCAGGTGTCACAGTGTTCATGACGTACGGCCCTCCTCACCCTGAACACCCACATCTCATTAATTCATGGCCTTCACCTCAGGGTTGAGTTACAGCAGGTGCTTCATCCTCCAGGATCCACTTTGACGGTATCTTTTGTTGCCGACAGGTCTGTGCTCGGATCAGCTGCAGCGTTTCATCGCCGCTCCACATTTTGCTTCATAATTCATCGCTGCTGTTAGTTAGTTTGTCTGCTGAAAAAGTGTCTGAGAAACATTTTTTTCATTCCGTTTCATCCCTCCCGTCAGTCGCTTCCTCCCCACATGTCAAAACCCACGCACACACATATGGTTTATTCCCGCAGACGCTTGATTAAAATCCAATGACGGCGTCGAGATCAAAGGCAGCTGGATTTGGGGACGTGGGCCCTTTAAGAGAGGCAGAGCGAGGAGGAGGAGGAGGAGGAGGTGGGGGGGCTCTGCATCCATAAAACATGAGTTTATTCAGTGGCCATGCTCAGACGTGGTTAGGAGCACCTCTGCACATCACATCACATGCTGCTGACACAGCACAGAGACATGGATGAGCCGAGGAGGACGGGATAAAGCTGGACCACCAGGAGGAGCGAATGGGGAAGAAAGAAGAGGTCCTAAAGAAGATAAGAGGGAAAGTGACGGTGCGGTAGCGGGCGGCAAACAGGTGCATTGAGGCGGAGAATGGGCAATTCCTCCTTCCCAGGCATGTCCCCTCTCTCTCCGTCCGTTCTGTAGTTGCAGGTATTTCTAACTTGAGTGCTGGGAAAACTGCCTGTCTTGTGTTCTGCATGTCGTCCTCGCAGCACTTTCACAGAGTCAAAGACCATCTCTTCTTTTCCACTTTTTTTCAAATTGAATTGCAGCGCCGCAGTGCGTGAATATGTAAAATGTGGGACGACCTGAGTTGGAGCCTCTTAAGTTTTTTTTATTTGAGACAGAGCCTCTGACTGAGTCACGGCGTGATAATAATCAGCTTTAAGTGCTGAGAGAAATGCATTAGAAGTGTGTTTTGAAATGTGCAGATATTGAGTGTCTGAGAGGTCTTTGGGGTGGAGGAGGAGGTGGGGGTGTCGGCTGCGTCTGGCAGCAGCACTTGTTTACTGGATGTGAGGATGGGAGGTGGTTGATGCTCCGCCTCATCTGGGGCAGCATGAAGGAGTCACTGCTGTCGGTCAGAGAGACGGAAAGAGTGAAGCAGACTGATTTAAAGCTCTGATCTGCACGACTGGAACGACAAAAACTCATTTGCATCGTGAACCCACTGAACTCAGATCAGATAATTTCATTTAGCGGCATTGGTTCTTCTGATCTGAACTAGAATCTATCCCCTGCAGTGATCAGTGCGTTTAAAGTCAGGATGGTCCTGTTAAATCTGGCAGATGAAGTTTTTATATAAAAATGTAAAGTGTTTTACGAAGGAGGAGGAGCCGCCTCTCGCTGATTACTTTAGTATTAAAACACCCTGTTTGTTGTTGATTCTCTTCTTGACTAACTTTTCAAGCCATCCCGACATTTCCCAGGCTCTTTGCCTCTACTGACTGTATGTACATGATGGTATCTGATGTGTTTTTGTCACTTAAAGGTCAGTCAGTCTCAGGGGAGCCTGGGAGGCTGTTGTTGTTGTCGTCGTTAGCTTCAGGGCTAACTCTCTTCGCTTTAAGAGGCAGGTGGCTAACAGTGGTTTATTTGTGGTCTGTGATGAGACTGAACTTCCTGTTTCTGTGGCACCAACATGGCTGTGAGTGATGCCTCTGATGGTGGCTGTGCTAGTTTTGGGGTTTGCTGATGCAGTGGACGTCTCTTATCTCTGTGATTTGAATGTAAAGATAAGAGAGTGCAGGCTGGCAGAGGTTTCACTCTCTTTAATCAGTATTGATTTGCATGAACACCCTCCTGAATCTGTGTCAGAGCATTAAAAGTGACTTTAAAATGCCAGCTATCTTAAAAATTCAGCCGTTGGATACGAGGCTTGTCACTTCCTGTGTGCTGAGAGGATTAAATCTGAATAGAGCGTTTTGAAACGCTGAAAAGTCAAACTTATCTCTTTGTGCTGTGTGACTGTGTGAGTCATGTCACCTCAATGACATGCCAGAGCTCCCCAGGAGGTGCTGAGATGGAGGAGGAGGAGGTGTAGCAGCAGCAGATCAAGCAAACAGGAATCACCAATGACTGGAGAGCAAAAGAGAAGGAGAAAAGTCGGGTAGATGATCTGTCAAAGAGTCGAGGAGCAGCAGCCAAACGGCAGTTTTCCCACGTCAGCCTGATCAAACTTGTTGACATGAGGAAGGAGGAGGAGGAGGAGATGATGAAGGGCAGAGGCTTCACAGCGCTGATTGATGCTGAGCCACCAGGTGAGGCGAGTCGCTGTAATATCGACTCGCCTCCCCAGAGCTGCTCTGCACTCCTCCATGCTGCTTCACTTCTTTTAGCAAAACAACATTTTCCAGAAATTTGGTTTCAAGCACAGAGACCTGTCGACACCAGAGACTGTTTGATGGTGAAGCTTCAGCTGACAGATGAAGTTTAAACCCTCAGCTGTGCTTCAGAGATGATCTGCACTGCGGGTGTTAATCTAATGTCATTTCTTAGAGTAGCATAAACATTTCACTGACAGAATGAATGAATGACTCCAGGTCTACATAAAGGACATATAACACACCAAAGATCCCTAAAGGAGCAGTGTTTCCACAGGGATGACTGGTGTCATAAAAAAAAAAAATAAATGTTGGATTTGTTATCAGAATTAACCCTCTCTCTGAATCTACTGTGCAAACACGTTAAAAGCATAAAAAACAGTTCAGTTTTAAGGAATAATAAGTCAGTACCGAACATGTGTACATGGATATGTAGGCAATGACCGTAAATTAGACTTAAAAAGGAAAAAATGTACCAAAAACTATTCATCCATTGAAACTGTGTCATAACAAAACAAACTAATTAGAAAAAGTCAGATGATTTCATCACATCTGAGTAAATAAACACACATTTAAGGCATTTTTTTTAAAGAATTACATGTTTTGATAAATTACTTTGATGATCAGTATCAATCAATCTATCAATATGATAGATTTTTTTCAGTCAACTGGATGTTTGGTTGTTTAATTTTCAGTTTCTGTTCAGGTGATTCACCAACATGACTTTAATAATAGTCAAAGTGATGTTGACTCCTCTGCCAAAAGAGTGAAAACTTGAATTTCTTGACACAGTAATTTATAATAATAGTTCTTTCGTATCACTGCATGTAACTGTGCTGTAATCTTTATTGTGTACTGTTTTGGCTGTTAAAGCTACTTCCCAGTGTTGGCTTCATTAAGTGTAGAAAGTCCAGTTTGAGGAGGTTTTGTGATGAGTGGATTTTGCGAGCAGCACCTTTGGAGCTGGCAGAGATTCAGTTTCTGCTTCAAGGACAAAAAAAAAAGACTCGCTGCTCGTCTCTGCAGCCGATGGCTCGGAAAATAAGTGAGCTATAAAGATGTTGGATGATATGATCACAGGTGATTTTTAGTGTTTAATTAAACAACCTTTGACTTCTGTATTGTGGAAAGCAGTGAAATGTTGACACAGCAGGGGGTTATTAATAAATGTCTGTAAAGATGACCCAGAAAAGTCTTGGCAGTCTTTTCTGTGTTTATCTTGTTGAGTGCCACTTTGAGTTTTATTTCTAGACCCACAGAATATTTTGTATGAAAATGTAAATGAAAGAAGAGACTCTCTATTTCATCATGAAAAAAATGTTTGTTTTTACCTTGTTCCATTCTTGTTTTATCAGAGGTAGAGTAGAGGACACTTTCACCAAAATCACCACTTTTTCTCCACATTCTGTTTGTTTTGCTCTCTAATCTCGATCGTCTCCACTTCCTGTTTTGATCTATGTGGTGTATACCGTCTCTTTATGCTCTGACTACATCTCCCAGAAGCCCCAGAATTACTCACAGGCTGTGTGAGAGTGCGATCGGTGACCCGCTGCAGAAAAGACACTTTGATGTATATTACGTTGATGGCACTCAAATAGTTAATTAATTCAGCGAATCCTCTGGAACTGAAGAAAGCTGGTTTTAAAAAAACAAAAGTGCTATAAGATGTTTTGCCAGTGAGCTGGATGCAATGTTGAGGAAAGATTAAAAATGCACTTCTGTCGTCTGACATAAAGCTTAGAAGTCGTCCTTCTCCTGTAACATCTTTCACCTTGAACTTATTTCTTCTGGCTGACATCAAACACTTTGAAAAGAGAACATCGTCTTTTAAAAGAGAGTTCGTCTATTATTGTTATTATTATTGTTTTTGGAGGACAAATGCTGATGACTGTCATGTAGTGCAGGGACATTTTTCTTCTCTGAAAGAATAACCAGGTGTTTTTATAGGCAAAACCGTCTGCATGAAGACGAACGCCAAACACTAAAGCCTCGAGGGGACAAACAGCCAGGCAATGAAAAGTAGGATAAAGAAGCCAAGCAGCCTTTTATGCTTTTGTCATCAGTATTTGTTTTATCTCAGCCTCCTGAAGCTGTGCAGAATAAGGAGCAGAGAGGGAAAGGGACGCCGCTTCGCTTCTTCCTTATAAATCAGCTTAATTGCGAACCACTGCGTCACATTTTTCTCGGTAGCAGCCGTTCCCGTTTTCCCCTCCGATCGACATAAAGTGCTGATAATGACCCGAGGCCGGCTAATGTGAGCACAATGATGTGTGCTCATTTAATCTGCTCTGCACCACTGAAGGTCCTGACACCAGGCGACACATCCATCACTGCTTTCACACCAATTACCAGTCTTTTTTTAAATGATAGAGTCCTTATCGTCGGCTTCATAGTGGATGGTCCTGCTGTGGTTTAGTTATGATCCTCAGCTGTTTTGATCATCAGGTAGGACTGGACCGAATGTCATTTAACGCTTCTCGTGAGCTTTTTGACCAAAGCTTTAAAGTTTAAAAAAAAAGAAAGCATTAGAGTGAAATTGTTGTGTTTGAAAGGCTAAATGCTAACAATTATTGATTAAAGCAGAATATGTAGTTGGATAAAACCTGTTGTGAATTTTTAAAATGATAGGGCTGTCCTCTCTTAGTCAAATAATCAATCTGTTTTGGACTTGTTTGTATTTTGCAGGCTGAATAATTCCAAAATACTTAATACCGCATCTCTGGTTAACAGCAGATTTAAATCTCAGGTTTACAGATGTGTTGACGATTATTTGACAAAATCACATGACTGTCCTTTGTTTGAAGAATTAATGTTAACTTTTGGAGATATTTAAAATGTTTAGGTCACGACTCAGGAGTCAGAAATGGTCCCGTGCAGTCGCCACTGAGCTCTAATTCTACAAATAACATAAAACTAATAATATTAACGCAGCCTGATCTTTTTATTTACTTTTTTATTGTGCAGAAATACCAACTTTTAACACAGTGAATAGATGTTTTCAGTCCAGCAACCACTGAAGTGTCTGAAGAAAAACGCAGCAATTCCAATTAACTGAATTACTTTTAAAACATCAGTACACCGTCTTGCGTCTTGTCACGTTATCGCTACTGATGTTCGTCAACATCTCGAGATACGATGCTGTCCTATTTTCCAGCATCACCTCTCCAGACAAGCAGACTTTATCACAGCTGACACTTCCTCTTCTGTCTGTGTGATACGTCTGCTAAACACTAAATGATGCAGCTGCAAACAGACCATAAAGCAGGAGATGCTTTAGGGCACGGCTACCTGCTGACTGGCATGTCGTTACCACAGCAACGTCCAGTCTGGGAGTAACTTTATCGCTTCCATGGTGTGTTTTCACTTCGTTAGCGTTAATTTTAATCTTTTAAGTCACCTAAAAATATCTTCAGTGTTCAATTTTACATTGTCCCACCCTCTGGTTCCAAAAAACCAAGATGGAGACGCCCAAAAAGCCAAATTAGAGGCTTCATAACCACTGTCCACAAACCAGCATGTGACGTCCATTTCTTGTGTACACTCAATGATCTACTGCTAAACTGAGTACAGCCTCACAGAGCTAACGTCAACATGCTAACATCCTGGTGTTTATCAGGTATAATCTTCGCCATCTTAGTTTTGCTAGTAATAAGTACCAGCTCAGGCTGATGGGGAAGTAGTTGTGCAGGTATTTGCTTCCAGTGGTGGTGGATCTTTTCACACACCAAAGCAAATCAGTGTTTTTAAACCATGAGGAATTATCTTACTGTTCTGGAAATTTATTTTGTGTTTGCAAAGTGAACTACGACAGCATTGAGGCGTTCGTTTCCCTGCAGGTGAATGAGGAAGCTGTGTTTTCTCTGGGCTTAACATCCGAACACAGCGTTATCCGCCCGTGACAAAGGCATCAGCGTTAATCCCACCCCAGGACTTCACAGGTGTATACCTCTGGCTGCAGCGCTACCAGGATGTCCTACACTTCCCATAATTCAGCTTCTCTTCCAGGATTAGACTCTGCGGTTGCTGCAGAGCCACGGAGGACATTATACAAGTGTTTTCTCAGGCTGAGCAGTGCTCACCGTCACCGTGACCGGCAAATTGACTTTGACATGTCAAATTGGTGAAGTCCCCACCAGGGACTCGTTCCTTTAGTACAACCTATGGATCTTTCTCACCGCAGTCCCGACACTGGTGTAACTAATAATATTAATAAAACCTTCCTCCTATTTAGCAGTCCAAGGTCCTGCTTTTATTGGCGTGTGCGGCTTACTAAATGTGACGGTAATGCTGTTAGTTACACTTGAGCTTTTCCTGCTTTGTGAGGTCAAAATGTCTGCCGTGAATAACGAGTTTAGGGCTCTCTGTTTGGTGGATTGCAATGAAGATATTTGCTTTGTGTTAAAGCCCACAAAAGGATTCAGTATCTCTGCAGTGAAGATTCCTCTGAAGCTGACCTTTTGTTTTGTACATATACTCTTGTGTTTGGTGTTTGTTAGCGATGTCTCTGGGTGGATTTCTTTTTCTTGTGCTTCTTAAAAGCAACAGAAGACTTTAACAGTCATCATGGGGTTGTGGATTTCACAACGCACGCCTCAGTGTGAATGTATAAATGTGACGAGGTTACTTCAAGGTCTTCCTGCTGCTCTCATCTCATATTCTGGCGTTTCCAGAGCAGCTTCACATAAACCCAGAGTCTAATTTGACAACTTTCCCTCGAACGACTGAATCCCACAGATATTCATCTCCAGATTTGTTTTGTTCCTTTACAGTTGTGACGTTGTGTCCTTGATAAGGGATTTCTATTTCGGTGACAGCTACAGCCTATCAGATGGCGTTACTGTCACACATCAGGGCACAAAGAGCAGAGAGGAGTCGCAGGTAAACAGAGGAGGGAAGCTGGAGGATGGAGAAAGTGCTTTTATTTGTTTTCTCTGTTGTTCTGCTGTGTAGGAATCCATCACGGCTGCAGATTTATCAGTGTGGGATTGGTTTTGTGCTGCAGGCGCAGCGGCACCGCACATTATTTCAAATATTATACCCATTTACATGCTGCATGCGTCGCCACAGCAGCTCAGACACCACATGGGATATCAAGTCTGATTTGCTCAGGTTTATATGGCATGGATGACTTGAATCAACTGACTGTAGATGTGACATTGAATCCGGATTAGTGGCCCCAATAAGTTTCGATAAAACACATGTTACTCTGCAGTAAAGTTGTTTCTGATTGTGATGTTCGGGGAGGATTTGTGGGAACATGAGGCAGTGTTAAAGCGAGTTAAGTTCCCAGCAGGAGGCTGTGTTTGGCTGGCTTCTCCTGCTGATAGTTTCCCTGTCACCTCCTCTGCTGTGACACACCCTGGAGTCCACAGAGTCGCTGCATCGCTGCAGCAAAGTGAGAGGTTACCTACCGACGGTCAGAAAAAAAAACAACAGGATTTTTAGCTGCTGCTCAGTTGCTTTTTATCCATGTTGGTGACACAGCTCTTAAGATGGCAGTGTTGCTCTGTCGATCCACCACCAGTGGAAGGATGGATCCAGAACTTTGGTTTATGACCATAACCTACACAACTAATGACTTCCCCATCAGCCTCATCTGTACTTTGTGTTTAGTACTTATTAGATGAATATTATACCTGATAAACACCAGCACGTTAGCATGTTAATGTTAGCTCTGTGAGGCTGTACTCAGTTCAGCAGTAGATTATTGATTGCACATAAAAAATGGACATCACTTGCTTGTTTGCAGACTGGGGTTATGAAGCCTTTATTTGGCTTTCTGGCCGTCGCCATCTTGGTTTTTTAGAACTATTCTAAAAGTTAGAATTAACGCTAATTAAGTGAAAACAAACTGTGGAAGCGATAAAGTTACTCCCAGACTGGACGTTGCCATGGTAACGGTCACTCAATCAGCAGGTTTTTGGTCTGACTCTAAATGGGACCATAATCTACTAAAAAAACATCATGCTGTATTGAAGAAGACTTGAAACAAGAGACGGAGACCAAAAACTCATGTATCCAATGTTTACTGAGGGAATAAATCCAGAGAGAAGGAGGATCGTTTTCTGTTAGACTGATATAGAACCAGAGGTGTATCAGCTGCTAGCTTGGCGCTAATGCTAACTGTCCAGCTTCTGTCTGCTAGTAGTTCTGATTTACAAATATTTAGCAGAAACCTGAGACTAAACGAGAATTTGTTCGCTTATCGAGTCCATTTAAATTGTTAAAGTAACTTTGAGACTTTGACTAAAAATGTGAGCTGGTTGTTTTTCTGTTTCTGTTTCTGTTAGCGCTCTGATCTCCCGTCTGCTCTTTGTCATCTCATAAGCCGGCTTGACGTCTCCGACATGTCGTCTGAAAGCAAACATAACAAATGTTGACTAAATAACAGTGAATGACGTTTAACAAGCTGCTCATCTGCTGATTATACAGAACGGTCCTTCTGAAACCCCCATCAGACAGTGAAATGAAAAGCCTCTGTCTGGTGGAATAATGGGGTCTCTGCAATGACGAGACGAGAGGGAGGAGGTTATTGTTTTATTACAGCAGGGCAGGGAAAAATAAAGCAAATTTTGGGCATATAAATCAGTTAAATATCTGTTGAATGGTTAGTCCATCAGTATAAATATAATCAAAAAGTCAGACCTGTTTATCTAATTAAAGCAAACATCTTTAGTCTGTTTTCTGACAATTCAGAGACCAGCTGACTAATCAATGAACCAAGATTGATAAGAAAAATTATGAGTTAGTTTCAGCCCTGGTAGATCACAATAGAAAATCTGTTAAATTACAATATTTCCCTAAATAAATGTCAGTATATGGATAAAGTATTGCCATGCAAAATATTGTGATACTGCTACTTTTTTATACTAATTTGTGTGACTTTTAGATGCCACTAATATTGATTCGGATGCTGGTACAGATTTCACAGTTATGAAGCCTCTAATGTGGCTTTTTGGCTGTTGTCATCTTGTTTTTCTGCTACCAGAAGTGGCACTGGAGGGTGGAGCAACATAATGCTGAATAAGACATTTTTAGGTGATCAGAACGGTTATAATTGACTCTAATGAAGTGGAAACACACTGTGGAAGGGTTAAAGTTAAAAGACGAAAACACGGACAACTCCCAGACCGGGTGTTGCCGTGGTAACGACCAGTCAATCAGCACGTAGCCGTGTCACGTCACGTCACCTCATGACTCAAATCATCTCGTTTTTTGGCAGGTAGATGGATTAAGAGAGGATAAATCAAGATACTTTAAGTCATACTTTTCCGTCCCTTTTTACTCGTCTTGCTCGCTGTTTCACTCAGGAGTCTCATCTCTGCAGCTTAAAGAATGATTTCATTGGGATGACAAGTGTGCCTCTCCCTCCATATTTCTGCCACCCGGGCCTCCGGCCTGGATCCAAAGGCAGCCTGCGACAATCAAGGCTGTTTTTTTTTAATTATTTCTTTCCTCTCTTTGTCTATCTCCATCCACCCAATCTGATTTTAGCTGTGCTGAAAGTAGCATTTTCTCCCTATCACAACATCTCTGATGCTTCCTTCCCCCTCCTCTCCGTCCACTAAGCAGAAAATGGGTCCAGTTATCTGCCAGAGCTATCTGTCTTCATAATTGACTAGTGGGGGTAAATGTGACGGTGATCGGTGTGATGCTAATACATTCTGCCAATTCGACGCGCTCATAATCCGCCGGGCTCGCGCTTTTACGTCCTGCAGCAGCGGCGGCGGCGGGGAGCATTTGATGCGTTGAAGCTCTATGAACGGCGTGGATGCACACAGCATAGGCCGAGTGTGTGGGTGGGGAAGAAACGCTCGGGCTAAATCAGGAAACGGGAGCGTTTGAGTGGGCACGGAGGATGAGGAAATTGGTCTAAACGGCGCCGACGTGAAACCGACGTGTGCAGATGGATATAGCTGTCACAATGTGGATCTGTAAGCCGAGCTGCAGGAAATAAACACATCCTAACATCACAACCAATTTGTTCTGTATGCTGCTGATTGCTCCCCTCTGCAGTGAATCGCAGTGGAAGTGAATGACATGAATAGGAGGCATACTGTATATCTGCAGCACAAGTAGTGACTAATTCCATCTGGCATGACATCCTTATTTGGCACCAGAAACAAAAAGCATCCTGGTATATTTCTGAGCACACCTGAGGACATCAGAGCTTCACTATTTTTTTAACAGATATTTTAAACTTTTTCTGCCTCTGTGGTACAACGGAGGTCGATACAAATCAGTTTGTGCCACCGATAAAACAGTTGATGATTGATTTATCGGTTCCAGTTTTTCAATTATGTGGCTGTTTGCTGGGTTTTGTACTCGTTCATCAGAATCAGAAACAGAAACAAGTTTATTGCCAAGTAAGTTTGCACAGACAAGGAATTTGACTTTGTGACTTGGTGCTTGATATATAGATATATAAACATGTAAACATAGTGCAGAGATAAGAACCAAAAGATGATAAAGTGACTAAGAATAAATATGCAAAAACTCTGGTTATATGGTAAAAAAAACAGATAAAAACAGAGCAATATGGCAGATAAACCAAGGCAAGAAATGTACAGAAGGTGCAAATAGTCAGAAATCTGCAATCAGTTGAATTTCTTTGAACAAAATAAGCATTTACCAACAATGTGATGTTGTTTAAGAAGCTGGAGCTCATTCATTTTAGCAATGTTTTTGCTTGAAAAATTTCTTAAACTTGTCAAAAATTGTTGGTTAAGTGACAAATCGTTGCAGCTTCAGCATCATAAAGTGCGAGGACGGCATATTTTAAGACGGGTGTTTCCAACAAGATGCTGCTGAGGGTCTCGCTAAAGGTTGAAAGAATAATGTACATTTTTTTTTTTTCAACCTGTGAATTAAAGACAACAGTATCAGCAGCAGAGGCTTCGTTTAGTTTGGCGTTTTGCTCTCGAACAAAACACAAAAAAGTGTAATAGAGGCTGAAATGTTATTAAAGATCAACCTGGTGCCACAAGTCGCTCTGGGCCACTTTGATTTTGACAAATTAAGATGTTGGAGACCCTTATTGATTTCCTCACAACCTCAGCAGATGAAACCAGAATTATAAAGCACATCTGTGTCCAAGCCTGCTAACATGAGAGCATTGATGAGCGTCATTTTGAATCCATTATAAGATAACAAACCACAGTCGCAGCCTCGTTAGCATGTTGCCAGACATCTCCAGATGGAATGAATGATAGTCTGAGTCACTGACAACATTTGCATAGCGCATCTTGAAAGTGTTGCTGCACGCCAAACTCCACATGGCTCTGAAGCCTCTGCTGTGTTTAGAAGTGCTTGTGTAAACTAGAGACATGCATGTTGGTGTCATCGAGCCACTGCGACAAAAAAAACCAAAACGTTGTTGTCGTAAAAAAAGACATTTAGAGTCGATAGAGCGGCGGCAGTCATTAAGGGGCAAGCCCGCTCTCCACTGTTCTGGCTTATCTACTGCAAGGTGGAGGCTCGGGGAGGGCGACTCTGCTCGAGGCTCATGTGCAAAGCCGAGATACAGAACAAGAGGGGAAGAGAGGGAGAGATAGAGCTGGTTCATTTGCAGCTCGTCCCTGTAGACAGTGGAAAGGATTATACTCAGAGAGGGAGGGAGGGAGGCAGATGTCTTATAGCTCGCTCTGAGCACCGATCCTCTACACTGCTCTGACTCTTTCAACACACCAGTGTCATGTAGAGGCTTGGCCAGAGGGGGACACCAACCTGCCCAGGACCACGAGCCAGGTACGCTCCCTTCATTCAGCCATTCATCCATTCATTCCCTCATCTCTGCTGCTGCTGCATAACCTTTTTTTATTTTCGTCGCTGTGTAGAGATCCAGCCGCTCTCTCTCTGCAGAAGACTCTGCATGCACCAAGCTTATCCGGCTTCTTTTGCATAGCCCCAAGAGAAGTTAAAAAAAATGGATAGCGGAGGAGGAGGAGGAGGGGGGATGAAAGGACATAGAAGCCAAACTAAGCAGTGTTTTCTGATGTAGGGCAAAGAAAAGTGTGCAGCCAGCTAACCTGGGTTGACCTTCACATGGAGCAACAGCATGTGGTACAGCATTATTAAAACCTCTGCTTTAACATTCACATTCATAATATCTGGCTGTTTCTCCAGGGCCATATTAATAATCATAATGCTGAACATGCTCAGGGTCTCGGTTAAAATGCAAATGGACGTGTGAGTCCGATGTGATAGTAACATGCTTTCCACTTCCTCCTGCTTTTTTTAGTTTCTTTCTGAGGTGTGTCAAGTTTGTACAGCAAAAAAACCCTCGTGAGCGCAAAACCAATCAATTTCAGGGTTTGTTTTTTGAAGTGGATGTAGCGCTCTTCACTCTGGGAGATCTGGTGACTCAAAATCTGAGGCTTCACAATTCACTTTGATGCCAGTTTGATATCGGTTTGTACATCTCCAGACTGGAATATGCTAGGATGAAGTTGTGGCGGCCTGGAGAGGAAAAAATATGAGCTATTTCTCACATTTCCCCTCTGATTTCTTTGATCCGACTCTCACCAAAGAGTCATGGCCGACCGACAAACGAGAAACGAGTCTGTAACGTTATTCTGTGTTTATCATGCCAGTCTTTCTGGTTAAATCACTGCCCTACTTATCATCCCAGTCCTGCCAAAAATCTGTTGTGTAATTCTTTTTAAAACAGTTCCTGTGTGAACGTGGACTGACATTAAAAAGAGACATTAGTCTAGCTTGAGGAGGAACCTGATTGTTTGTTGACCGTAAAGCAAATAGTCTTTTTTTGGATAGATTTATTGAAGTATTTTGTGCTTTATTTTGATGACATGGTAAATTAGGCTGGTCTGTCTTTAAAGGCAGGTCGTTGACAGATCGTCAGTCAGATCCCGACGGAGCGCCGATCATCCGACCAAGGCCTTCCCTAGTCCACATAGAGGTTGTTGACCCAGAGAGTTGAATCCTGTGTGGACCCTGCTGGTCCAGAAGTGTAAAATATTTTCAGCTCATGATGTAACTGGTGAGAAAAGAGGATACGGTGGTGAGTGAAGGCTGGTTCTGGTGGTCCGATCCAACAGACCAGAGAAGTTTAAGCTGGTTCACAGCACACCTTCAGAGGTCAGAGGTCACCAACACAATACTAGGCAGGAGGTCATGATGTTATGATGATCTGTGTTTATTTATCTGATTATTCCATCATGTAATCGGATAAGAAATGCTTTTCTTTATTACAGTTACACGTCAGTTGAACTGTCTGCTATGCTGGGGACATTTTCAGTGTCTCATCTGGTTGTGAACCAGCTGAATAATGCAGACAGGGAACTAGCCATAATTAACGTACATTATTTGCAAGCCCTTATCTCCACCAGTGTTGTGCTAGTTACTGAAAAATAGTAACTAGTTTCAGTTACTAGTTATTTCGGAGTTACTGCCCAACACTGGTCTCCACTAGCGATCGTATTGATTTACGTTAGACGCTAACGTTAGGCGCTACCTTGTGCTTATCTGCTCTTAGGGCTACAGGCTGGATGCTTTCTGCTGATGTCTTAAAAAAACTTTATCTTAAAAACGATCCCAGACTTTTGAAACTTTTGGTCTTTTCTCTCTTCATCCCTCTCTGCTAACAGTAAAAATAACCCCTGCGAAACAATGCGCTGTGTATAATTGCATTAATTAAACAAAGCGTAGATGCAAAGAACGATGATTTTTTAGCTATCAAATTACTCAGGGAATCGTTTCAGCCTTGATTGGTGTTTATTGTGCAGGCCATGCATCCCATGCTCCTTCTCCATGTGCGTTAGCGGCGATGCACCCTCAGTTTATTATCATACCACAAAGACAAGAAGCAGCGAAGCAGCAGGAAGTGTGACACCCACAGTGCTGAAGGAACATGACCCTGCAGGTCGTCCGGCTACGACCTCATGTTAACCATGTTGTGATCGCTAAACTCCCCCCAGACTGAAGCTGACCTACAGCAGACAGTAGTATCAGTTGTGACTGGAGGCCTGCTGAGCTGTCAGCCTCACATGCCAAGCTAAGAGGAGACGGGGGACATGGACAGTACGGAGATCAGGGATAACAAGCAGAGACGGAGGTGGACGGCATCTATTAGAGCTGCTGGAGAGGCACCAGACCGGATCCTTCTGTGGCTTTCAGACAGTTTACAGTCCATGGATGAAATGGTGAAAAGTTCCCCCTCATGTCCCTGAGATATCACAGAGCCTGGGCACGTTTAAGGAAATGATTGTGCTGGATATGCAGTGACATTAAACATCCGGCGGGTCGCGACGCCCCGGCTTTAAAATGACTTCATGTTGGTTGACAGATGAAAGTTTTTTTTTTTTGTAATGCCAGGTAGAGAAAACGTTCCCGCTAAGTGTTGAAATGAGTTTTGGGGATATCAGAGCTCATGGTTATTTCTGGATTTATGTGTTATTTGTATAAGTGGTTGGCACTTTTGGTGGTGGGATTTCATTATCAGCGAGGGAACTGGAAGCTTTGAAATAGTGAAATATGCATACACAAACAGACAGGCAGGCAGACGCTCAGTCCTTTGAAACCAGCTTCTCAGCTGAGTGGATTTCCCTCCTGCTTCACTTTTTTCCTCAGAGCACATCAGTCTTGTTAATTGCTTGGCCCACTCCATTTTTTTCTCCCACACCAGTTGAGTTACGACCGTTGATGTAACCGGTGATGCCGCCGGGTTAGGGGAGGCTAATCATGCTAGCTCACCATCTGCAGACGACGTGTATTTTTAGAGCGTGTGCTGTGAAAGCACCAGTTTCAGTGAATTATATTGATTAAGAACACCATCTGCTTACAAACTACAACTTTTGTCCACAGAGTTAACCTCAGACCAGCTGGTAGAACCAGGATAAATGAAAAAAATGTAAATTTTATTATAAAGCAGACAGGCAACTACAGACAAACACCACTGTTTGGTTTTGCTATTTTATTTTCTACCAGGGCTGCCAATGAATTTTTTTTAAATTCAAAAATTATTATAATACTACTACAGGCATTGCGATAATGACGGGAAGTCACTTTAATTAAATTAAAATTAAATGTAACATTGGGTCGAGATGAAGACGGGAAAATCCAACAACGAACGTAATGTCAGTTCGTTATGTCGTGTAATGATGCATGCTAGTTTATGTTTTTTCCAAAGCTCACTTTTTGGAAACATGGAGGTCAGAGAACGGTCAGCCCACCTGAATTCAGAACGTTAAATTCAGATTTAACGTTACTTTGAACTTACTTTAAATTTGCACTCGCTCGGTTTTTGTCTCTCTCTGGTGCTAACGCTAATGCTAAAATCAGCCTAGAAGTTCTTCTTGAAAGGAGGTTGCTACTTGCACAATACATTTTAGTTCAAAATTAGCATATTAACACGATTAATCAATTAGCGCATTAAGTTCTATGACAGTGACTCTATCTGGACAAACTGCCAGAGACGTGCTGGTAGGTCAGAACTCCATTCAAAAAAACAAGGAAACTAACAACACAGTCATAACTAACGATCAAACATGCTGATAAAATCAGATTAACCATCTTTTCTGAATCTGTCCAAGCTTCTCCTGGAATTCAGCAAACAAATAATCCACCAAAGAGCATCGTTAAAGTATTAATTTCTAACATGAAATGGACAAAAAAGAAAAGAGAAAGAGAATTTACTTTCATAAACAGCGCTAATTATGGCTAATGTGTTGCTCTGATTTTTGCAGCTTGTATATAATTAGGGCTGTCAAAATTAGCACATATGTGGTCACGCATTTCAGACTGTTTATCCAGGTAGAGTAACCATCCTGCAAATTAGTGCGTTAATGCATTAACTTCGACAGCCCTATTAAAAATACATAATTCCTTAATGCTAGTAGCAGCTAGCGCAGTCTGCAGCAGAGATGGGCAGCTACAGAGGTCTCACTCCTTTCTAAATCCACACCTCAAGTTTTTTTTTAACTTTTTTTCATGCCTCAATAATATGATATTCCAACAATTCCAAATTATATCATCCAGCCAATATATTAGCTTCTAAAACCTTTCAATAATAATATTACAATAATACTTTTTAGTTGACTGTTAGAACGTGGCAACAGGTGACATAACACAGAACCCAAATGCACGACTCCACACGACCAACAAAGAGTTAGAATATATCAATTTTAATAAGAGGATATCAATGAATACGATAATGAATAATAACAGAAATACTCAGGCACTAGAAGCAATAAGACAAGGGAAACCACATTAACTAGAATCTACTTAGAGGGGAAACTAACACTGAAAACTCATACTGGATATATACAAGGGAAAAAAACCTAAACACAATACTAAAGAATAATCAAACAGCTAGAAAAGGAGGGAAAACTAAAGACGCTCACAATAGTGAGGAAGAACTAACGAACAAGGTAACTAAACTAAGGGCGCTCTCCAAGGAGAGGGAAAACTAAACGAAAGGCGCACTCAAACAGAGAGGAAAACCTAAACCAAAATACTACACATGGCAAACGCAAATTAAACAATCCAAAAGGAAACTAATCAAACCTCAACACAGGGACAGAATCGCTTACTTGGACTTGACAAAACAAGTAACACGGCTGGTAGCTTGACAGTGATACAAGACGTACTGGCACAGGACTGGGGGAGACACCGACATAAATACACTAGGTAATGGGGAACAGCTGGAGACAATCAGGGGCGGGGCAGACAATCACCACACATGGGAAACAAGGGCAGGAAGAATCAAGCTGAAACACAAGGAAAGACCATAAATATCAAAATAAAACAGGAAATGACACGACCAAAAGACAAAACTGAAATAATAAACACACTTAACTAGACTGACATGACAGTTGACATTTCCTCCTCTCCACCTAAATACTTAAAGCAATAGTTTTACTTCATTTAATCATTGCTAGAGCAGTAATTTGGCTCCCTCGCTGATATTAATACACACCCAGACGCTGTCTGTTCTGTCCCAGTATTTATTTCATAAATGAATCATGCTCGTCACATTTCAAAGGCTCACAGTTGCCCCAGTTGAGCCTCAAATGTTTTTTTTTTTTTTTTTGCGTCGCATATTTTAATACTGAAGAGTTTCCACAAATTGAGAGGAGAGTGACTGTCAGTCAGATAAAATGATTATAGCTATGAAAACACAAAATAACCCTTTTTTTAAAAAAAATACCGTTGTAGGAATTTTCACAGTGATGAAGCAGTAATCATTGTGTATTGAAGCTATAGTGATGTATTAAGGGGTGTTATCTTTATATAGATATATATATTTCTATTTATCCCTACAGTTGATTCAGTGTTTGCTTCCCAGCTTCGTGGCCTCCAGCTGGCCTCCTCCCAGAGCCATTAATACATCTCCATCCCTGACTCATCCCATCCCACTGTTCACTCACTGATACCAATTACTCACCTTCACGACACGTCCTGGGATCGGACATGCCCAAAATATCACTTTCTAATTACCAGGACTTCCTCCTCGAGTCTGAATTGATGTCTGGCCTCAGACCAGGTTCAGTCCTGTCAACGGCTGAAAGGTGTTGCTGCAGCAATTTAGGTGGAAAAAGAGGTGCCGGTATCAGTGGTCCAGTGTTCATTTAATCATATATCATAGAGAGTTTAGCAGATCATCAGAGCATCATCTCCTTCACTTTAACTGGACTCTTTTCTTCCTCCCTACTCTTCACCAAGTGGTGATTTTGGTGAAAGTGTCCTCTACTCTACCTCTGATAAAGCAAGAATGGAACAAGGTAAAAACAAACATTTTTTTCATGATGAAATAGAGAGTCTCTTCTTTCATTTGAGCTATTCACTGTTTTCAGAGTCATAGTACAAAATAGTCTGTGGGTCTTGAAATATGACTCAAAATGGGCAAAAACACTGGAACAAGACACTTTGTGTTTTGTAAAAAGGCTGACTCTCAAAGAGTTAAAATATAACTAAAATGTAAAAGTATAGGAATTGGATAGCAGCAGATAACATATATGGCAGTAATTATACATATAAATATGGAGCTTTGGTGCAAAAACTGAGGGAGTACGAATAGGATTACCCATGACAGAAAATATTCTGATAATCAGCAATACTGTTAATTTAATTTTAGTATCGGAGGCAAACCCACTGGGTGGAGGTCTGTGTGTGTGATGGAGGTCAGCTCTCTTGATAACCTCTCCTCTGACGTCCCATCATGCAGCTCTTATCCCAGTTTAATGGCGCTGGGGACGCATGGCCTCCTGGCTGTTGCTGTATTGATGCTCTGAGCGTCCCAGAGTTTGGTAGTTGGACCAGGATGAGCTGATGAAGTTTAAAATAACACACTGAGCAGGCAGCACAGGACCGTCAGAGGATCAGAGCGAACTCAGCGCCTGCCTCTCATCACGTCCTAAATTATTATTCTCTTTGAAGATGGATCATCAGATTTAAGATGCCTGGAAATGTGCAGATTGTGTGGTTTGTTCTCGGCGTGACGAGCGACCCGGCTGGCACAGATTTCCAGAGATGACACCCAAAAAGAAAGTCGTCATTTGCGCGAGGCTAGTGTTGATACGGCGATAAATGTCAGTGTTTACTGACCGTGTGACGGCGTCAGCGGCAGATAAATGTCACACTGAGGCGTCACGTGGGATTATTTGTGCTAAAAATGCACCTGGCTTTATTAAAGCCCTCATTTCTTCAGCATTTAAGCTCCACATACTCAGGAAGACGTCTCTGTTTCCTGACTCACCATTGAGGCATGTCTTAAAAATGCAGCACAGGAGTTGGAGGTGAGAAGCGACGACAGGAAAGCTGTATGACAGTGTTGTAAATAAAACATTCATTTACTGCCACAGTAAACCTGACGTCTCTCAGAAATTAGCGGCATAAAAAGACAATAAAAAACGGCACTGGTTATTAAAAATGTAGGTTTTTACTCGCTTCAGCTTTAAAAGAAAATGTAAAATACCGTAAAATTGAAGAAGCATTTTCCCTCAGTAATTCTCCACATTTAAAGTCTCTGTAGCCACTTATAGGTGCTGATATTTTTAATATTTGGTTCTGTAAATGCCTTTTGTTTTATTATATTTCAAGTTTTCCGCTGTTAGACCTTCCCGTTAATTTTTAACCCAGTTTGATTTTATCTGTTATAAGTAACAGTAGTTTAGGGATGTTCCAGGGTTCTTGCACCATTTTAAAAGTCAAATTTAATACTTTTTACAACCTTTTTAAAACCTCAGCAAATATAATTTAAGACCCAAAAATATCACAACAATTTCTCTGGTAGAAAATAGTCAGTTTATGGTAGAGCTTGATCAATATGGAGTTTTCAGGCTGATGGCGATATTGATATTTAATAGGAACAAAAATCTGATAACCGATTAATCTCTGATAATAATTTTTTAACTTTTTTCTTCCATTCCTTTAACACTTGTAACAACGATATAAATTGAAGGGATAACACTTAACTTTTTTCTACAACTTTAATTTCACAACTTTCAAGAACAAAGAAGTGAACTTTGTGAACAAAATAACATGAAAAACTGAAGGAAATCTCTGAATACTGTGTTTTCCTATTGGCATTAAACGCACCATCTGAAAATGTAGTACCTGCAGAAAATTTACGGTAAAGTTAAGACAATTTAAGACCTCAATTACCCGGATTTTAATTTAAGAATAAAAAAAAGATGCTAAATTAAATTGAGCTTAAGTGCCACATTTCAAAGAGCTGTATAAGTATTATTTTGTCTTCTGGGTGCCTTCATTTTGCTGCAGTTCATTGCATTTTGATCAGGTGATCGTTCAGGGTTTCAGTTGATATTTGTTCTAAATAGTTTGATCAGTGGTCTCTATAAAGGCTGAATAGACTGAATTAAACTACAGGCTGTAAATTAATCTAAAAGGAACTGTAGTCAGATATGTTCTGTGGTTAACATGTTCGCTGCTGACATCCTCGTTTGGTTTTAGTGAAGAGTCTTTGGTGTTTATTGATCGATTGGATCATCATTTCCAGACAGAAATAGCTCTGTTTATTCCCACATTGAGCTCCCTCCATCAGGTCTGGTATCTCTGCAGATCCTGGATAAACTGCCATGAAGTCTGGTTCAGACGCTCAGGATCCCTGAGGATTAAATTTTAAATTCAGGTCAGAGTTTCACTGTCCAGCACTTTGGTTTGTGATTAAAAACCTGTAGAAACCAACCTTTCCTCACAGCCTCAGCTGCGCTTTGTGTTCATTGCTAATTGGGGAGCTAACAAGCTAATCTTTGGTGCTGTTCCCTTTTAAAAGGTGTGAAAAAAGAGAGATCTGAGGAGGCTTGTATATTATGGTAGCTCCACTGCTAACAAAGACTGTCAGGGTTTGAACAAACAGTAAACAGCTTTTCTGTCCTTTTTACTTCCCAGCAAAGACTCTGCTGGGGAAACATATCGAACCTCAGTGTTGTGATGAAGGTTATTTTACGTCGTCATTGTCAGACGAACCGAGCAGCTTTCACTCATCCTGTCATCTTGATCGCTCCCTGGTGGATCATGCTAACGCTGCACGCATGTCGGCTCCAGGCGAAGGTTTTTAACTGCAGCCAAGTGGAATATTTTTTGCCATAATTAGCGTCCTATTGAAATTCATATGATGTTATAGACATTAGTGGGTAGAAAAGGAGAGAGGACGAGATAAAGTGGGCAGGCTTTCCTGGCAGAGCAGAGGACATTAAGTCTCCATGGTGCTCTGATGTTTATCTTCAGGATAAACCAGTTTGCCGGCTGCATTCTGTATTTTAAAGAAGCCGAACAGCAGCCCTGAATCCCCAAAATTCAATTTGTTTTTCACTGCTAATGACAGACGAGCGAGGAGGCGTGAAAGATTTGGTGTAGTTTAGCAAATCCAGGTGTTTTATCAACCTCGAGTCACTCTGGAAATACAGTGAAATCCTCTTTTCTCTCTCTGTGTGATATTTATGTGTTGTGACTTATTCTTATAACAAGCCAATTAATGGATAATATTGTTCTGGTTTGTCCAATCCACTGACAAAATCAATTATCAATGAAATATTGTCCACAATCAACAGGGGATACTGTGAATGATAGCTGTACTTTCCTATTAAAGTCCAAATATCCCTTATTTCAGAGCTGCATTTCCTTATCTTATTTCATCATGATTCTGAACTAATGTGAATCATGTCAGAGCAGCGAGCTAAAATGTCCTGTGACTGTAGATATTCAGAAAAACAAAAAAAGAACAAGCTAATAAAACGCGCTAGCCAGCTTTTGCTAACATGCTCAGAGATTTACTCTGCCTCGGCCCACAGAAATAAGTTTCATTTGACATCTTATAAAGCAAATTATTCAGCTGAGAAAATAATCTTAAAATGAAAGTAATTACAAGGAACCGTCTGTTTGAACCTGTTAAAATGTGTTTTAATTAATTAATTATTGTGTTTTTTAGTCTAAGATGACAACATCAAAATCATTCTGATAAGGAAATGTGTTTTGTGGTTTCTTTTCAGAGTGACACTATAATTAAAACATTATAATCTCAGGGCTAACTAGCATGTTGCTAACAGAATGATGACTTTATTCGCTGTTAAAATGTGTTTCACTGTTGATCACGGGATCAGTTGGACGTTAGCCGATTCAAGGGTCAAGCGCCCGTCAGACTGTTAGGTGATCCGGTCCGGACCGGCTCTGGTATTTTAGAAAGTGTCTCTGGTATTTTGAGACTCCTCATAACTTTTTTATCAATCTTCTGGCTGTAAATGAATCATGAAGCACTCTGAGAAGTGAGATTTGAACTGGAGGTCACAGGAAGTTGTTGAATCGGTAAAGCGGTACGTGCTGTTCTCTCACGACAGCTTTTACTACTAATAATAATTACTGCAATTAAGCGGTACGACTCTGAGAACAGTGAGGCTAATGTCCATGTTACCTAAAGGGAAGGAACAGTGGGTTCCTAATGCGACTGATTGTCGGGTTATGAGCCAATCACCACCTCTTTTAAAGCGTAACAACTGGTTCACTGTGATCCTGGATCCAGATCCTCCCTGCCGGCTACAGTTTGAGAAATTTTGTATTCAGCGAAGGCAGACCTTCCTCTAAATATAGCCCGCTCTGTGCTCGCATTCAGATCTTGTTTGGGTTTTATTTTAATTTTCGAGTACCCTGGAGAGCTGGATATTATAATTTGTGGATGGAGGAGCACCATTTTTTATTTTTTTTTTCCTCAGTGCCTTCCTTCGTAATTAATGATCTCTGATGAATAAGAGGATTTCTGATGGGGAGAGCAGGGAGGACGGCGTTAGGAGTGAACTCGGTTGAAGCCGGTGGAAGGACGCCACTGGATGGATCTTGGAAATATGATTGAGATTATGGAGAAAAATGAATGCATAAATAATGGATGAGTCAGTGGGAAAGGAGACAGAGAAACTAGCGGTGAAAGGAGGACAAAAAGGAGGAACTTTCCACTATCCAGGACATTAATACTGTTAATGTATTTCTATGGAAATGGACTGAATGTTCAAGTTCTCAGGCAGAAATTACCAGAATATTATATAACAGTTATTGTGTATTTTTAATGCAAACATTTTGATAAGGAGCCTTAAAATTTTATTTTGCTTATTGTGACTAAATTATGTGCTGAGTGAGACTTTTTATTTTGCTAATTATTTAGTCTAGATGCGTGGTGTTTAGTCGCAGGACTGCAGCTAGCAAAATTGCTAACATGCTAGCCAGCTGTGAACATGCTGACGTTAGTCAGTCAAGGTCCTTTGTATTTTCCTGACATTTTGTTCAGAGTTGTTCATCGATTCATTGAAAAAGGATGATGAGTTTATTCAAGTACAGCTGATCAATGTCTTCCTCCTGCTGTGTAACTCTGAGGAGTTACAGCACAGCTAATAGTCAACGATAGCTTCCTACAGTTTAAATTCAGCAAAAATCTGTCTACAGAACTCCATTCAAATAATCAAAGAAACTAACAATGCAGTCATAACTAACGATCAAACATGCTGATAAATTAGATTAACCATCTTTTCTGAATCTGTCCAAGCTTCTCCTGTAATTCAGCAAACAAATAATCCACCAAAGAGCATCGTTAAAGTATTAATTTATAACATGAAAAGGAAAAGCATAAGAGACGTTCTTCTCGCAAGTTAGCACGTTAATGCAGATTAATTGTGTTAATCTATGTTATGACTTTGTTGACTAATTGATAAAATCAATCAGTTTCTTCCAAATGAAAAAAACAAGCTAATCTTAAAACCATGGTCGATTGAAACTACTTGAAATTACCGAGAAATTTACAGGGAGGGGGCTCTAATCAATAGTAATTTTTATTGAACAGTAGATTAAGCAACACATTTCTGCAGTAATTTCACATGAATGTGTATTTGGACGCCTGCAGAGGAGTCATGACGACAACCACAGCTCATAATTCATGCAGCTCTGTATACAGGCGTACATTCAGTACATGTGCTGCAGTACTACAGGTGTACTGCGTATACAGTCGTCAGTAGGAAGTGCTCCTGCAGGCAGCAACAAACCACAGCTCAAACACTCAGGAGGAAAATAATTCGAAGTAAATTTGACCAAAGCGCACCGACGAGGACAAATTATTAGACCACAGCCAGATGAAACCGTAAAACTAAAAAACGGCCTCTGTCAGGCGCCGGCCAGCGCTGGCCAAGGTTGTGTTAACAACACACACACACACACACACACACACACACACTCACTCACAGCCTTGTAATGAGAAATGTTTGGACGTGGCCTTGAGCCGCTTTTTGGAATGCGTCCCAGACGGTTGAAATACGGCATCAGCGACACAATGACAATCAGTCACTTGGTTTTTAGTCTCCCCTCAGCCATAATGAGCACAGAATAACGAATTATGTGGCAGATTTGATAACCTGAGAGGGATAAACACACACATTATATTCTGTGCTTGAACTACTAGAAGAACTAGGAAGTTTTTGATATGTTAGGTGTATGTTAAGACACAGGATCTTGGTACAGGTGTTGGTTTGATAATGACATGGTTTAGAGATAGTAGGGCTGCTCTATTATGGTAAAATCATAGTTATTTTGAATTATTTAACATGCATGCATGTATTTAGAAAGAAAATGCAGGAAATTAAAATATAAATGCATGAAGCTGGTGCACTTTAAGAGTAAAATTAAGGCTTTTTGAGGGAACTTTGTGCTCTAGTAAACAATTTAAGCATAAAAATGTTAGTTGTTTACATGAAAAGGCCAAAAAAAGTCCCCACAAAGTCTGGTAAACAAGACAGGTCTGTGTTTTTTGAAGACAGACGATAACAATCGTCAGAAGACAAAATCATGATTGAAATTGAAGTTTAATTAATTGCTCAGATATTTAAGATATAGAATAAAGCTCCTCTGGGGTTTACGTACATTTTAACATTTTTCGGTGCAGTATTAAGATTAAAACGTGTCAACATGCATGTAAGTGAAGCTGAAATATTACATCTCCCCAACGGCGACAATATCCCAGTTAAATATTCAACAATGTGAGCAAAGTAAGACAATTAAAGGGCAATTCATCAGGCGGATGGATAGCGCTGTTAGCTGCTAGGAGCCATAATGACAGTGGAGGAGGAGGAGGAGGACTCCGAAATGGGAAATATAAACATGTGGAGGATGTCCTGCTCTGTGGAGTAAAGATCAGCGCGTTAAAAAATCTCGGATTAAAAGACTGAAGGTGTTTTTACGTAAATAATAAGAAACAATATTTATCCTCGAACCACAGCTGAGAACCTATGATAGTTTGCTAGAAAGTTTTAACAAAAGGTAAAATAGTCTAATGATGATTTGGTACGTTTCTGGTGAATTAATTCTCAGTCAAGCAATGTTGATTTTTATTTATTATACATAAAGAATAAAGTTATTCGTAAATTTATGACGACAAGGAAATGACTTTCAATAATTATTTATACCTTTACTCAAATATTTGTCTTAGTTGTTCCAGACTTTATATGACATTATGAGGAAAAATAAACATAAAATGTGCCAAATGTTACCATGAAAACAGCTGGATGGACTGGAATATTCAACACAATCTAATATTTTCATCATTTATTGTTAAAAAATCAAACACAAATTAGAAATAATATGTATTTGAAGAACTGGGCTCCACTGGCTCAACTTTTTTAGTTTAACAAGGAAGGAAATGTTCTCACACTTATTTTCCCAACAGAGAAATTCAACCATGTTGCTCTTTTCACTGAACCAAGATGAATGTTAGCTTGGTTGTCTCATTATCATAAAACAAACTTTGTTAGTCTTTCCTGTTAGATTAGTGAAATAAAATTTAACGCCAGCAAAAACAAGCAGCAGGGTTCTCCTAATTATCAGGCTGGTCATATAAAAGTACTTAAATGAAAACAGATTTCTGGTGAAAGCATAAAAAAGAAAAAATAATTCATCAAATGCCGGTGAATAGGAAGTGATTATGCAGTAGTGGAGCGCTGGTTGTACTGGGCAGCGCCTGTATTTCTATGAATTTAAATGATGAGAGGCGTGTTGACATGCAGGGCAGATGTTCCCTCGTCATCACAGCTGTTTTTAAGAGGACAGTAAAGACAGTGAATAGCAGCAGAACCTCTTCTGGTAAAATATAGCATCTCTCTGTCCCACATGGGCTTTGCTCAAGGCTTCTCATAAATTAAAGTGATGGGCTCTTGTCTCCATGCTCCTCTGTTTTATAACAGCCTTTTCTTTCCTCTTCTCTGCCATGGAAACACAGCGAGCTCCTGTTGGAAGATTTACATCTGTGACCAACTCAAACACGACTTTCCTTCAGACACTTTACAGCCTCAAATATTGGCGTTGTTAGGCTGAATCCCTGGAGAAGAGACAAGTCTTCTCTTAATAAAGAGTGAACAGAGCAGAGGCCGTGACGGGAAAATACCACCACTTTTAAAAGTCACAGTTAATTTGGTCCCTTTCAAACCATACTTTCTCATACTTCAGCATAAATTAAGTGGTTTCAGGTCTTTTACTTGAGTAAAAATAAGGAGAGTGTTATGTTCAGAAGATCAAAAAGATATAAAATAATCATTTTTTTCAGCTCACAAATGGTAACATTTTTAGAGCTGTCTAGAAACGTGCTAAGCTAGCGTTAGCGGCTAAACCTGCGTCTGCAGAAGATCATCAGAAATACAAACTAAGTTAACGTTAGCGGCTAAAATTGTGTCTGCAGGAGCTCATTAGAGAAACAAGCTAAGCTAACATTAGCGACTAAACCTGCATCTGCAGAAGATCATCAGAGAAACAAGCTCAGCTAACGTTAGCGGCTAAACCTGCGTCTGCAGAAGCTCCTCAGAGAAACAAGCTCAGCTAACGTTAGCGGCTAAACCAGCGTCTGCAGGACCTCATCAGAGAAACTCAGATTTTTAACGTGAAGCTGGTTTTTTCAGTGTTTTTAGAAAGAAAAAAATAGTTTGAACTGCTGCATAAGATACAGGACAATGAAAACCAGAGAAAGCAGGTTAAAAACTGTTTTTATCCAAAAACATACAAAATAATAGAAGTAGACAACTGCTAATGGCTGTGTGTTTACTCTGTTAATGTTGTGTCATCCTTTGCCCTGTATAAAGGCTTATCTTTAAGTTTTATTGTACTCCATTATGTCAACTGAACTTCACCAGTCATCTTCGCTCGCTTTGATGTTTCTGATGTCATATAATAGCAGCACAACCATTTTTTATTTTTATTAGTTTTTTCCTTTTGCCTGGGGATTCCCAGGGCAGTTAGAGTAAACAGATGTTGCAGCTGTTTGCAGCAGGGCTGCATGACTGGAGGTGTGTTTGTGTTTTTATGTACAGAACAATAAGACTTGTTTTCAGCGCAGGCTGCTGAAGGACAAATCCAGTGCATGGATGCATTGTTCATCGTCACGTTAGCGCTCACCTCCAGGTCTAACCTCTGTGTTCACACAATGCAGCGCTGCTTATAGCCCTGAGCAGTTTAAAACACTGCAACACACATTTTCCTGTTCACGACATGGATTTCACATCACTACTCACTCAGCTGTTGCTTCTCTTTATTATTTTAATCTTGAGACTTGATGTGGGTAGTGAACGCCTCACGACGAGGAGCGACTTGTGGTCTTCACTTTTTACTTACTTTGTGTTAACTGAACTCAGCAGAAACGTGTTTGTCAACAGTTATTTGTCAATTCTTGTTGCCCTCTCCTCCTGAAAGTTGTTCTCCTAAATGTTTTGATATTTTATGTGTTCTTGGATGATTCTAGTTGATGATGTTATCCAGTATTTTCTTTAATTTTCTGGTCAATTACATTTGTAGTGCTGCTAAATTAAATATGTTTGATATTTCACTGATGACAGTTTGTGTAAAAGCTTCAGATCCATTCTCAACCTTTTTATAAATCAACTTCAAAACTATCTGACTTTTGTTTTTGTCGTGTCATGTGATCCCCGTCGATTTTTTCAGAGCCTCTAAATTATTTAAAGATAGCGTCTGTCTTGTTTCACACCACATCGTAACCACAAAATCTTTAATTTAATTTAATTTCTTTTTGCTAGTTGGGTTTACTGGGACCTGATCTAAAAAAAAAAGTAAACATCTTTTGACATAATGTAATTTTTTTTTTTAAAAAATAGTATTTTACGATATTCAACCCAGAATGTGAAGTCCACAGAGGACTAATATTTCTTTTAATCCCACAATGAATCTCTCGCTACCTGCAAAGTAGAAAATGAGTCAACAACCTTTGGAGAAATGTGACATAAACACCAATAATGTGTTGTTATATTGTTTGATGCTGTCGTCAAACAACCAAAACCACCTCCAGTTGACTCACTGCTTCACTTTCTTCCTCCTGCAGGTCGAGAGAAGAGAAAGAGTCCCATGATCTCTGCCGGCGATGCCGAGTTCCCACGGGATTACCACACGCTGGCTGCCGGCGGCGGCACCCGCGGAGCCCGCCGGTTCCCCGACAACACCAACGGGGGGTTCACGTCGTCCTCGCTGGACCGCCGACACAACTCAGTGGCCGCCAAGAGCCTGGAGGCCCTGAACAGCATCCACAAGGCGGACATTGAGCGGCAGCGGGATGCCCTGATGGACCTCCAGAAGAACAAGTTCTCCAACAGCCCCGGCAGCTTGTCGCAGGGCTCCGCCCCCGCTGGACGACAGGTACCGTCACACCTGAAACATCAACTGACAACAAAAAATACCAGGGTTATCACTAAAAAACTGGTTTTAATTCACACATACTGAAAAACAGCAAAGGAACTACAAGGAGGTTTTGTCTCTAATCAACTGACACAATAATAAATCATATAAAGGTGTTTATATTCTCATATCAGCACCATCAGAACACTATTAGAATATGTAGAGTAAAAGAAAAAAACAAGACTCTTTGTTTCTGCCTCATTTCACTGACAAATCGTTATTTTTGTTCATGTCTGAGACGTGCTGTAGCACCACTTGGTACCTTTTCATCCACTAGTTCTTTATGCATATTTTTCAATATGTACATCTGTGAAAATGCCAGAAATTCTGCAAAAAAGATAGATTATTGACTGGCTGAGATGAGAAAGAAATAATAAAAAATGATAATTTACTAAAGAGGCTGATGGAAACAATGTGGTAACGTGGTAATAATTTCCAATTTGTTTATTTAATCTGTCCATCATCATCCATGCATCCATTCATCCATCCATCCATCATATCATGGCTGGAGAATAATGACTATAGGTTTCCTACAAGCATCACTTTCACTATACATTTTTGTCTGAATCGAGTTCGATCTCCTGGGAAAATAAAAGCTGCGGTCACAATACAAAGAAAGTGTTGTCAACCAAAACAGAAAGTAGATAGTGCTTTTGTTTACCCTGTCAGATATCAGTAGATAACTCCAGTTAACTAGACAGGATCAATAGCGTTCCTTTCCCTTCCTATCCCCAGTAGAGGAGCTGGAGGATGGTGGCTTAACAAAGAACCAGAAAACGATGCCAATAATATAAAATATGTGCTGTTTCCACTTTAATTTCTACAATTAACACAAAAACAGACTGATCGTTTACAGATTTTCTTAGATGCTTTCTATACCTCAGTCATTCTATATGAGGTCAATATGCATAAAATAGATATATATATCAGAAGATGTATATCAATATCTATGATAGAGGATTTGTTATTTGCACAACAGGAATGCATCACTGCAGCTTTGAGTTGTTCTGATGTGTCAGCAGTGCTCAGTGTAATTTTTTTCCTTGAATATATGTACTATATTTCAGAAATTCACTTAAATTGTAGACAATATTGGAATAAAGAAAGACTGGTGTAATCAGGAGATTTCATTTAAAGAGGTATTATTATAAAACTCTTAATATATTAGCTTTTCCCTCCTGAATGTCTGCAGCTATTGAAGGAGTCATTCATGTACTTTACTCGTGTGTTTTAACGCAGATTTCTGCAGAATAGGAGTGAGTGCAACCGTCGGGGGGGGGAGGCAGGAGCTCTCTGAGTGCTTTCTCCTTCCACATGTGAACATTTCTTCCCTGGAGATAATAAGAGCTCGTCGGTGGGCTCGGAAACCCACACAAGCGCATTATATGGCGAGATGCCTTCGGCAGCGTGCACAGTAGAGGCATCTGTATGAGCGGCGTGCTGGGGCAGTAATGGCCACTTCTGGAGTGGTTATTATCCAAAAAAGAGACGGCGGTAGAATGCAGGGAAAAGGATTTTAGTGAGAGAAAATGTGAAATATTAAACTCCCTCAACCTCTTCATATGGTGCCGTCAATCAGCGAACGCTGTGATGTGACACCTGAGACAGACTTTCCCCTCTGAAGCGTCGACCAGTCGATTGTTTGCTCTCTGTCTGAGAGGAATTTCAGGAGATTGATGTCAGTTTTATGTCTTTGTGTTGAATGTGGAGCTGGAGGACAGGTGGATGCTAACCTAGCTTAGCATAAAGGCAGGATGAACAGCTGGCCTGCCTTGCTACCAGCTGCAACAACCTGGTTTGTTTAACCAGTGTGAGTTTCTTAGCTTATCTGGTAGGAGGAAGATGTTTCATTAGTTTGAATTAGAATGTTAGTTAGAATGACATCTTTAATGCTAAAATATAATTATTGTTATCCATGACAAAATATCAAAGCATCTTCTTATTACTTATTGACTGAGATTTGGAATTCCAGTTATTTGCTGTCATTCCTGAACAGAAAACAGTGTTTTAGTGGTTGGTTGTTATTCTGGACTCATTTCTCAGACTTCTCAGACCCCAGGCTGCCCCGCAGTGACACTCTGTTCCTAATTGATCGTATATAAATATAGTATATAAATAAGTAGTAAGCAGAGCTTAACCAAGCTACATCATCATCTTCATCCCCCTCCAGTACAGTCCAGTACAGTAGTTCTGCAGTACAATATGATGTTCTTTTAGTAAATGATGGTCCGATTTAGAGTCAAACAGACCATAAAGCAGGGGATGTTTTATGACGCGGCGACCTACTAATTGACAGGTCGTTACCACGGCAACATCTGGTGTGGGTTGTCCATGTTTTCGTCTTTGAACTTTAACCCTTTCACAGTGTTTTGTGTTCATTATAACAGAAATGTCTTATTTAATGTTCAGTTATACTTAGTTCCTCCTTGTTGTGCCACTTCTGGTTGCAAAAAACCAAGATGGCGACGGCCAAAATGCTGAACTCAAGGCTTCAAAACCACAGTCCACAAACTAATGGATAATGTTTGAGTGTTTGGAGTTTACTTTGATAAAGTTTTTTTCAGCCTACCTGTGAAACACTTTTTTTGCCTCTTGAGTCATTTATAGATTATTCAGACAAACATGGCGTCACAGTTCAGATCTGAATCAGCGTCAGCTGACCCTCTTCACAGGCAGGGTTGGTGAAGTGTCCTTGTTGCTGTCAGAGATGGAAATAAATTCGGTCATACTGACATTTAAACGTCATTCAGTGAAAGACGAGAGCATGGAGACAGAGTGCAGAAGGTAGTCAGGATTGAACATATGAACAGGCCAAGAGGTGGAACTGAAACTGGACTTATTTTCCTGTTATTGTTGGAGGCAGTTTGTGATGTCAGCACGGCGTCTCTGCCAGCAGTAAATCAGAGCGACAGCTGCCTCATATGAATCACATGAGCATCAACCAGACCTGCATGTGGCTTTTATCTGAACGTGGTATAAAAACGACAATCAGTTATCCTACCCACCATCGTTATTCCTGTGAGGAACTTTACGAGCCAGCGAGTGACGGAAATCATCCAGCACAATAGAACGATTCATGTGGATTTGGCCTAGTTCTGAATGCTACCAAACTCAGGACGACCTTCATTTTCACATTTATATTTCAAACAGAAATTTAAGCATACCTAAGTGTCATCTTTTCACTTAAAGGTCCCACATTGTCTCATTTTCAGGTTCAAACTTGTATTTTATGTTTCTACTTAGATATTTCCTTTCATTGTTGATTATTTCCTCAATTAATCAAGTAGTTGTCTGGTCAAAAAATGCTCAAATTGGTGAAAAATCTCTCTCAAACCCAAGATGATTTTATTCACATAGAGGAGGAAGGAAACTACAACGTAGTCACGTTTTTTCTTTTTGGTTATTAAATTAATCAGTAATATTTTATTAATTGGTCTGGCACTTAAATCTGCTCTATAATGGTGCCAGAGCTAGGCTAACAGTTTCCCCCTGCTCCCAGTCTTTATGCTAAGCTAAGCTAAACCTGCTCTGCATCTCACAGTCAGAAATCTTCTCATCTGAATCTCCCTGGTAAATAAAGTCAAAATGTTGAGCTACTCCTTTAAGTTATATCTCTCCTCCTCCAAAAAAACCCATCTGTCAGCTTCTGTCCATCACGTCTCCTCATTTTCTCGTCCCCTCGTCTCCTTGTCCCCTCATCTTCTCCTCCCTCTCTACCCACTCTCCCAGTCCTTCATGTCTCTTTCCCAAAACCACACCATCCATCTAAAGGTAGACTGACACCGAGAGAGAGGGAGGGATGGGGAATCAGGTGGAGTCTGCCGTTGTCATGGCAACCCACCGTTTCTCTCCTTATAAGGCAACTGGGTGATATCATATGGTTGGCAATGCCTGGGCTTTAGAAGGAGGCACACTGTGTGCCGAGGGAGAGGTAACGGCGGCAGGAGAGAGAGGGAGGGGATTTTATTTCATGTCAGGGACGAGAGAGGTTGACGGAGAGAGAGACCGAGAGAGAGAGAGGAAGGGATGGGAGGAGGAGGAGGAGGAGCAGGAAGAGATGCTAACTGCCTCTGAGGCGCTACTACGGGTACCAGCGAGGAGGGACCGTGGAGGATCCTCAGGACGCGGGAAAAGACACCGAGCTGCAGTGAAGGAGAAAAAATAAAAGATGGAGAGGAGGGGAGGAGGAGCAGGAGGTGAAGGTGGAGGAGGAGGAGGAAGAGGAAGAGGGAGGATGCACCAGGCGGCCGACCTGCTCATTAAGTAGCCAACGGTAACTCTCTCTACCCCTGTTTGCATCCTCAGCGGCGCTGCCATGACGCCTCGGCATGACGGAGTGAAGTGTGTGTGTCGTCTCAACGTGTGTGTGTGTGTGTGTGTGTGTGTGTGTGTGTGTGTGTTGCACAGGTAGAGCCACTGAGCACATACTCCTGATTTTTCCTCACTAGATGTGAGGTGTTTTTCTAGGGGGAGGTGCTCCTACAGCAGGCAGGTGTTGACCAGGTGAGCTGCCGCAGTGACGTTCATGTATGTAGCGTGTCAGCAGCTCAGACATGTAAGTGTGTGTGTGTGTGTGTGCGTGCGTGCACATGTGTGTGTGTTTGGGCTGGAGAGGAGGGTGGGTACAAAGATGGCTACTTGGCATGCAGGTCAGGCTCGCATGTCTCTCTCTCAGTCGTCTTCCTCCCCTCGCCGCCCGTCTCGCTGCGAATGAGCGCTCTGGGATTTCAGCTCAAGTGATTGAGAAATATTGCAGGCGCTAATCACTGAGTCACGGTGCGCAGGGTTGGTGTTTGTTTTCCACCAGACGGGGTTTAAGCTCCAAAAAAAGAGAAAAAATGTCAGCATGTTGGTGCATTAAAGTATTTGTGTGTGAGTGACTTAAGATTTTTCTCCAATTTAAGGTGAATAAATCAGACGAGTGGGTGATTACCCAGCTTCAGTGTGAGTGGAGAGATATATTGGGGATTATAAAACAATGGGTGCTTGACTTGACAATTATCAGCTGTTTGTTTCCAGCACAAGGCAATAATGTTTCCCAGTTGTCGTCTTGTAATGACGTGTGGAGGTCCTTCAAAGTTAAAGTCATGAAGTCAGCTGGAGCTTATAGAGGCTGTCGGCTCTGTGCCTTAAGAAGGAAGGTGCATTTACCCTGGTTATTCTCGATTAATCGATCAATCATCGAAAAATGCCCAAGATGTCATCCTCAGATTTCAACTCAAAGATGTCCAGTTTACTCTCATAGAGGAAGAAACAAACCAGGAAACATTCACATTTAAGAAGCTGAGAATTTACACTTTTCAATATGCAAACTGCTTAAAATCAACTAATTGATAAATCGTTGCAGCTCCAGGCGGCATCGTTATTCCTTTGCAAAGGTAAAGCAGAAAGTAAAGAAGTAAGAAATGTAGGGACTGAAGTAATTTCTGACCACATGTGAAGGTAATTAGATGTATTCATAACATGCAGAACAGCATTAAAATATTAATATTTTTCAAATTTGACAGCTTTATTATCCACCACAGGTTGTAAATTTGACCCAACAACACTGACAGTATGAAGTTAAATATTTTAAACAAAAAATAAAATATTAAAATGGACTCTGTAAAGCATTTTTCCTTTGGGATAAATAACTTTTTTAATGTTTTTTTTTTTTTTTTTGCTTTTGTTTGCCAGACGCTTCCTGTAGGACCTGGCAGAGTTTCTGTGGATGTGATTATTTTATTGGCCTCATTGACGACCCTCACCAGCTCCTGCGTTATTTATTATTTATGTATTTAATGAGAGTTTGCTGCCTCACACCACAGTCATTCAGTGGGTTGAGCACACAGTAAAAATGTAGCGTAAGTTTATTAAAAACACAGAGAAACAGAGTTTAATATCCTGAGAAATTAAAGTTATGTGTAGTTTTTTTATTATGACCGTCTGGGTGGAAAAGTCCTGTAAATACGTCATCTGCAGATAAAATATACACATTATATCTGTACAAACTGTAGTTTACAACATTATTATCATAAGACAACTTCTATTAAAAATGTTCATGTACACGATGGTAGTACATTCCCATTCAACAGAGGAATGAACATATTAACTCCCTAATATTAACCTTTAATTAAATGTCTCTCTGCAGGATTTCCCAGGAAATATTAATTTGATAGTCTGATCGATCGATACTGCAAATGTGAAGATGGGAAGGAAATTAAATGAAACCTAATTCTTTCAAGTTAGTGTCAAGATTTATCTGTTTAATTTAGTGACTGATGATAAAGACTGAACTATTCTCTTATGATAGGGCTTATTTATCATTTATATATTAATTTAATCCACCACCAAGCACCAAGATTAATGTACATGACCTTTCATTTGTGAGTCTAAAATTACTGCAGACTAAAACAGAAAAATATTTAATATATAAGGATATCAGACCTGAAAATGTTGACCTGACACTGATTTCAAGACTTAAATATTTGATATTCTGTCTGTGCTGCATGACGTGTGGTCACCTCTCTCAAATGAATCCATGAAAACACTTAAAATATTATTTTCTGATGTTGTTTTATGAAAGTGTCAACTGAACTGTTCTGAAAAATAAGAAACAAGAGCAATTCAGACACTGGATAAAGCTCCTTATTGTAATAAAAGGAGGACGGACACCATATAATTTCAAAGTAAAGCTCCTTATTTTGATAAAAGGAGGATGGACACCAGGTAATTTCAAAGTAAATGTCCTTATTGTGATAGAAGGGGGATGGACACCAGATTTCTCTTTTCTGCTTTTGGATATCATAAAGCTGATAGGAAGTGAAAATCCATCCTTCACAGTAAAAGTCTTCTCATTCTGGTTCCTTTAGAGCAACTCATCCTCAGTAATGTTCATATTTCCACCTCTAAAGACTTAAAGTCTTAAGCAGCTCCTCCATCTTTGTTTTTAAAGTTGAAGTCATGATGAAAGTTGATCAGGAAAAGAGACATCTGGTTTGTTTTTTCTGTCCTCCTGTTATGTAGATATTTAGAAAGTAACGACAGGTGATGAAATATGGCGCTCAGGTGTGGATGTTTCTGGTTTTTTTTTGGTCAGCAGACTTAAGTGATAAAATCTGACTCACAGCAGCCCACAGGCCTGTTGGTCTTTCCTCCATCCTTCAACTCCATTTTCAAAATAAAGTGAGCTGAATTTCAAAAGTTGAGACTTGAGGAGAGGAAATATTTGGGGAAGGGCAGGCAGCTCCCTGAACAGCTGCTCAAACATGAATTAAGTTCCATCTCCACCAAAGTTTAATTATTGAGGGGAATCTCACAGCATATGTGAAGCAGTTTTGACTTAGGGAAAACATTCACTCAGCTGTGCTTTTCAATTTCAGAGTTACTCACAGCACAAGTCGGTATCTGAATGAATGCAGTGAAAGTGTTGCTCATCATGACCACCTCTTAATATTGTGATGGTCCTCACTAGCCTGGGCCCGACCATACTTCCTGTGACGCTGCACAAAGTTTCGCGACCAAAGTCAGTCTGGCCAAGCTGTCCGATTGCTCTTCGATTTCAGATTCACCTAGAAATGGGGACTTTTCCGACTTGTTTACTCAAACGCAATCAACTTGGGTGTGACGTCATTCCCAGTTACGAATCCCGACTTCCGATACAACACGAACACGATGTTAAACACAGTATCACTCTCCAAGCACTCTTCTTCCTCCCTTTCAGATCTACAGTTTGAAGATACTGTCGGTGGAACCAACATGGCGGTGAGGTGCAGCTTCATTCACTGCAGAGACACACGTTTAGATCAGAGCTCAAATTGGTTTCACAGAAAGTGAAACTCAGAGAGTCGTTACTGAGGTGAAATGGTGCAGAAAGGAGTCGAGCTGGATGGAGAAACCTTCTCTTGTTCGATCTACTGGAGGTAGACCAGTGACTGTTCCCTGTGGACACAGCTACTGCATGAGCTGTGTTAAAAGATGGAGAGGATGAGAAGATCCACAGCAGACCTTCACACCGAGGCCTGTCCTGATGAAAAACACAGTTAGCCATGTTAGTGGAGGAACTGAAGAAGACTGGACTCCAAGCTGCTCCTGCTGGACCTGAAGATGTGGCCTGTGATGTAGGAAACTGAAAGTCCTCAAGTCCTGCCTCATCTGTCTGGTCTCTTACTGTGAGAAACACCTCCAGCCTCATTATGGATCAGCTGGCTTTGAAAAACACAAGCTGGTGGAGCCCTCCAAGAAGCTCCAGGAGAACATCCGCTCTCATCACAATGAGGTGATGAAGATGTTCCTTCTGGAAGAACAATGTTGAAACTCCCCTCTCAGGTCCTCTGTCCTCCACAGTAGAGTGTACCTGGACCACAGAGCAGGTATTCTGTCCTTCTGCAGCGTCTCTGAAACCATGACTCTCCTCCACAGAGTCCAGACCTCGTTCACTCAGCCTCTCTATGCTGGACCTGGTCTTCATGGTTCCCCTGGACCTACTGCTGAGTTCTGTAAACTCACATAGAAGTTATTTTAGGAACAGTGGATTAAATTCAGAGTCCACTGATCTGTTCCGCTCAGAGCTGATTGTTGTGGTGTTTCTTCACTCATCTTCTTGTGAGTTCTTCTGCTCTTTGTTTGTTTGTTTGTATGAGGTCTTAAAAAGTATTAAATTTGACTTTTGAAATGGTGAAAGAACCCTGGTCGTGGATGTCTCAGAGAACCTGGATGTTGGCCTTCTCCCAGATAAAACAGCCTCTTAATCCAGTGTGAGCATCGCTCTAATCCAGCTCCTGGGTCCTCGCCAGACAGCCGAGCTGGGACTGGAATTTAGGAGCCACATCATTAGTGTGTGTGTGTGTGTGTGTGTGTGTGTGTGTGTGAAGTCACTGTAAACATTTGATTAATTGCTGAGAAGCAATTACAACCAATTAAAGTCCTATTATGATGGCAGTGAAGGACAACACCAGTTAATCTGGCTATCATCACAATAATTAGCCCATCATTTTCTCACCAGGCCTCATGTTTCAAAAACAAATGTGTGTTTCACTGCACTTTGTGGTCATTTTAAGGGACGATGTGCCGTACAGTTTAACCTTAATTAGTCACAGTTTGTAGCGATGGAGCGTTTTGACTCAAAATGCCTCACATTCATTCCTTCTTCCTCTCTTTTTCCCTCCCTGTCTCTGTTTTTATTTCCCTCTCCAGCAACAACCAAACTACTGGAGCTTCAAGGTCAGTGCAAACATTGTTTGTGTGGATCTGTCTCTGTACAGGACAGCCTTTCATCATGCCTTTTTTCCTCCATACGTTTGTTTTTAACGCTGTTGCCCTCTGCATGCTGGGATGCTGCATGAAAACCAAATTCTTGATGAGAAACTGGGATTGATCAGTGATCGTTTCAATCAGGCTGTGCTGGTACATTTATTTATTTATTTATGCTTTTTATTGTAAAAAAAGTAAATGTGAAAAAATCCTGGCTAACAACAATAATATATTTTAGTATTAAATGTGTAATTTTTGATGCAACTTTTTGATACTGGTGGATTAACTATTACAGAAACATTAAAAAAAATCATATTTTTAATTAAAATCTGGAAAAAAGTTATAAAAATAGTGAAGTGGAAGGGTAAAAATAAATTAAAAAAATAAAACAAGTTAAAAAAAAAATACCCAAAGTAAAGTACAAGCAATTAAATTTGCTGTCAAATATAGCTAAAATAAAACACATTTTTCTGTTCAGGAATGACAAGAAATAATTGGTATTCCAAAAATCAAAAAAATAATATTGTTATTTTTTTAAAAAGTAAGTTTGAAAATTCCTGGATAACAACTATAATTATATTTTAACATTAAATATATCATTTTCAACTCCTCCCCTCCCAAAGTGAAATTATCCAACATGAACATGAAGTCCAGCTGAATGAGGATGAAAATAAATCAGTCTGATTGTGGTTATTAACTGCTGTGAATATTTGTGCAGAAAAAGATGAATCTGAGCTCCTTCAGGGATCCTCTGACGTTTCTTCCGTGAGTTCAACATTTATGGTTTTGGGTGGAAATCCCCAACGAGTCCTGAACTGTGATCCTGACTTTTTCACAGCATTGATTCGTTTTCCCCGAAACGCTGCATGCACTCGCTGTGCAGCATGCACTTTTTCTATTTCTTACCTTCTGCAGGTGTGAAGCTGCTTCAGTGTGCCTCACCTGCAGGTGTGACTGCCTCCAGGCCTTTTTACAGTCACACCTGAGTTCTCACCTGATTAGCAGGAGGAGGCTCCTGAGCTGTCCCCAGTGTGGAAATAGAGTGAAGATTATTCATGCCCCACCTGGTTTCTTCAGGTAACATTAATGTAATCTGTGCTGCACTGCAGCGTTCACCCAGTGACAGAAATATGAGAGATGGGATGAGTCGCCTTCATGAGCCAGATTTAAGCCCACGCTGTTACAAACACATGGTTCGCCTCCAGGATTCAGGAAGTGAGCCACCACCACCATCAAAACCTCATTTTCAGAGGAGTCAGGGTTTTTTTTGGCAATATTGGGATGTAAATAGTGTTAAATGTGAAAGTGGAGCCATTAGTGGTCATCAGGCGCTGCCAGCGTCACGTTATTAGTCTGAAGAGCTGCACAACCAGCTGGTTTCAAGTTTACAAACTGGAGGAAGTGGACTCCTGTTATGAGGAAATAATAATACAAAGAGGAAATACAGAGTGAGTTCACACCAGACAGACAGGAGCTCTTGAATTTAGCCCAAAAACAATCCTGAAAGAAGTGTGCTATTAAAAGTGGGCATGTTGTACTAAAATACAGTTACTAAAATAAAGAATTCCCTTTGAGATGAATAAAGTTTTATCATAACTGTTGTGTTGCAAACATGCAGAAGGTTCTTCTTCCATGTGGTAAAAGTTATTTAAATATCCTGCTAGATGTTTGTGTCAAAATGAGATGAAATAAGATGCATGTGATGAGGCATTATTAAAAGTTTTTTTTAAATAAATGAAACAGTTTGGAGTCAAATTATAGATTAAAAAAATGCATAAATATTTCTTTATATAACAATGAAAGGCAGACACATTTTTTTGTCCAGAATATTTTTATTTAAGAATATAATGAGACAATGACAAACACATTTATGTCCCTGTATGCACATAAGTAGGTATGAATGTACTGTATAAATATTTCTAAATTATTATTAATTTCACACATAACTTAAAGACAACTTAAGAGTTATTGTAAAGAACATACATACCTGATAATCAATCAGTAACCACATGTGAAGTTTGGTGCTGCCACCTGCAAACACTGTTATGCAAAATATCCAACCTTTTAAAATCAATTTGTTCATGTAATATCGTCAACATGATAATATCAAAAAACTGCTGTGAAATGATAAATGATAGGACTTAAGACAGAGAATAAAAAAATGTGATTAACAACGATTTAAAAAAAAAAATCTAATTAGAGCAATGTTGTCTAAGGTAAATAAAAAAGTGTATATTTTTGATTCAGTAGAAAACCGGTAAAAAAAAAATCATGTGTGATTTCAGCCTAAAATGTTAAAATGTAAACGTCAGTGTTTCCTCTCATCTTAACAAACTAAAACTGTAGAGAGCAACAAAACGCTGTGGCGCATTATTAGTTCCACCTCAGACTGGAATCCATTATTGTCAGTGAACGCAGCCTTTTGACCCTGGCTTTCCTGCAGCCTGTGGGAGATGGTAGCACGGTGCGTTCGCTAACCTCAGCACTTACTGCAGCTTAGAGCGTCTGAAGCACAAAACGACTTGATATTCTGAAAGGCTCTTTGCATAGCGACTGCTGAGGCAGCAAATAGAAACAACTGCTGGAGGAGTTTCTGAGATGGAACAAAAGAAAAGCTGCCGCTTCAGAAACAAATGAAATATCAATATTTCATTTTTTGCAGGATGTACTCTAAAGATTAAGGGTGATATTCAGTGTTTTTCTTATTGATAACAAATGACAGTGAAAGCAACAATGAAGTCTGATATCTGTTCTTCCTCAGTGCCATAGTGCCCAAAAACTATCAAAAAGGAAAGTTTACAAAAGAACAAGGGAAATATCTGATAGCACACAAACATAAATACATGAGTAAAAATCCATGATTTTAACTCACTGAGGGCCAGTCCTTTCATAAAACAGGAAGTGTCTTGTTCCAGTGTTTTTGTCCATTTTCAGTCATATTTCTAGACCCACAGAATATTTAGTACTATGTCTCTGAAAACAGTGAATAGCTCAAATGAAAGAAGAGACTCTCTATTTCATCATAAAAAAATGTTTGTAGAGGACACTTTCACCAAAATCACCACTTTTTCTCCACATTCTGTTTGTTTTGCTCTCTAATCTCGATCGTCTCCACTTCCTGTTTTGATCTCTGTGGTGTATACCGTCTCTTTATGCTCTGACTACATCTCCCAGAAGCCCCAGCATTACTCACAGGCTGTGGGAGAGGGCAGTCAGCAACCTGCTGCCGAAAAACCACTTTGACGTATTATTACGTTGATGGCATTCAGAGATTGTTAAACTGATAAATAGCTTTTATATGGGTGGGTTTTAAAAATGTGGATTAATCCACGGCTGAAAATAGTCCCCAAAAATGCGTTTGAGTTTGATTAAAAACTACAGCCAGCAACAATTTTAGGGAATTATTTAGTGTATTTTTATTTCCAGTATTTTGTTTTCTCAGAAACGCCTGCAGGGACTTTCTTCAGATTTGGCACAAACGTCCAGTTGGACTTGAATCTTATTTTTGGCCATGACTCAAGAATTTTTATACTTATTCTGACAATTTCACACAAATATTTAACAGGATAATATTATGAAGTGGTGACATTTTGGACAGACGGCGTGCAACCATGAGGCTAATATAAAACTGTTAAATTGAGAACATTTTTTTTTTTTACTTGTTTAGCTTCATCTTAAGGGCTCGAGACGAACACATTGTTGGTTATTATGGTGTATAATTATAGAATAAGCAGCTTTATCTTTTAACACGGACACAACAGCAGAAAGCTTGACAGCTTCTGATGCCTTCAGTGTTTTATATTCTAATGTGCAGCGTGGATGGAAACCCTCTTTATCATTTGCATAATCTTTCCGTGCTGTTAGCGTTAGCGCTCGCTACGTTCCCCACGTCTGTTCAGCTCGTGACGAACACATGATGGCTGGTTATCGCTCCCCTTCCTCTCTGAAGGAGGATGATGATGCAATAGAAAGCCTGCAGCAGAGCCCTGCTGGGTGTGTTCAATGGTAACTGCCTCTGTAAAACACAGCGTGCATCAGCAGACAGTTGTGTTGTGCTAGATGCACAGAAGGCGGAGGATCGTCGGGGTGAATTCAAACCGCCGCAACACTGGCTGAAACACAATAGATCCGAGCTGCATAATTCCCTCCTTTCATTGTACCCAGCCTCACTTATACTGATATTAATGCTCCATTTTGCGTCTCTTGTGCTCTCGTCTTCCTGTCTGGAGAGTCCACAGTAATCACAGCTTATTGTCTCATCTGTTGGACACATCCGGGCTAAAGTTGATCCCATTGAAGCCGTCTCCAGCGCTCTAGTTTTTCATCAGTCGTCTTCATTTGTGCAGGAATTATTCTGAAGCTCCTGTTAAAGTAAGCGTGGAGACAAAGCAGAGGAAAGGGTTCATTTAAAAGAAATATCACTGTTTCGTCTGTGTAATAGCACGACGTCCTGCAGCTCATTGCCAGATCCAGGGTTCCCGGTGCTTCCTTAAAAAGTCTAAAAATGTCTCAAATTAAAATCCGGGTAATTAAGCCCTTATACTATAAATTTGCTGTAGGTATTAAATTTTCAGATGGTGCATTTAATGCCAATAGGAAAACACAGCATCCAGAGATTTACTGCAATTTTGCACTTAATTTTTGTTCACAAAATTCACTTCTTCTTCTGTTTTTGAAAGTCAAAGTAGTAGAAAAAAGTTAAGTGCTGTGCCTTTAATTTATATCGTTGTTGCAAGTGTTAAAGGGCTGAATTTGGTAAAAAATTATTTTCAGAGATTAATCAGTTATCAGATTTTTTTTCCTGCAAAATATTGATATCAACGTTGGCCTCAAACATTCCGTATTGGTCAATAAAATAAATTGAAATTGTTAAGACATTTTTGGATCTTAAATTATATTTGTTGAGGTCTTAAAAAGTATTAAATTTGACTTTTAAAATGGTGAAAGAACCCTGAAATTGCGTTCGGGAAATATAAATGATGAAGGTGAAGGTTTTTGAGGCGTATTTGGTGAAATTTAACATCGTTAAGTTAAATATCGTGGGGATCAAATATCTTCTGAATGTTTATAGGAGGTGTGTTTGTTGTCTTTTTGAACTCGTCCACATGGCTACAAGGACAGGAAGTCACGGTTTAATAATGAACAGGAAATGGTTTCTGCTGAACGGGTCATGGATGGCCGCTTGGAGAGTCAGCTTGGTCGGGTCTGGGGTGAAGGTGGGTGACCTGGTCACTTCCTGGTGTTGTGGACTCTTTCCTGTGGAGAAGGGTGGCGTTCCTGGCTTCCTCCTCAAGGTCGCTCTTGAAACTCAACCTCTGTCTCTTTTACCAGCTGGGTGTGACTTTTTTTTTTGGCCTTTTTATCACAATTCATATCCATACTCAATCACCAACTTTACTAATATCCCAGCTTCTTAAATGTGAATATTTTCTCATTTCTTTTCTCCTCCATGACAGTGAAGTTAATCACTTTGGGATCCACATTTTTCACCGTTTTCTGACATGGCAACTAACTGATTAATCAAATCAAAAATCATTCTTAATTTTCCTCTCAAATTACATCAGATTGATGGATTTGACTTTTGAAATTTGCCAAATTTTCTTCCCTGTGTTCTGAAATATGTCCGTTTTCAGTAGGAACTTGTGAAAAAAATTCTGGATATCTCCAACCTCATCCTTTAAATCATGGTCCAGACATCCTCAGTTGATATGAAAATATCCTGCCTAGTGGAAAAACACTGAGTTAGGAGCATTAAAGTTGCAGTAAGTCCATGTTAAGTCTTTGTGTTATTGTCTGATTTGTAGTGTCAGCCAACCATCCCAGTCATTATTCATATTTTTGCTCTCTTTGCTCAGCAGTCTTGAACAAGATAGAATGATAACGAATTGAGTCATCTGCAAACGTCCACAGAAAAAAAAAACTTTTCAAAGGATTTGTGTCTCTCCAGAGAGGGTGGAAGCTCTGCAGTCATCTGTGTCTCTGGTTTGTTAGTGTTTTCTATGCAGAGAGGCATCCCCAGCCATGTTTGTCCCAGTGAGCTAGCTCAACTCTAACCCATCCACACCAACGCTTTTGTTGCCTTCGTGCTGTTTTGATGTCGATATGATGCTTGCTGGAAAATCGCTATTCCCTAATCTGACTCTGAGAATAGCCGGAGTGTTTTCCGCCGCTGAAAGGCTTAGGAGTCGGAGCGCTGCAGCGTTCCCGGCCGGCTCGCCGCTTGGCGCTGTGCTGAGGCACGTGGCCAGAATCACTTATTGACACTTCACTGCCATCTGCCAAGACTGAGAGGTTTGCTTAGCAGGCTGCGTATTAATGCGGCTGGTGGAAAAGCAATAGCAGGATGAAACGTTCCCTGCAGGTTTCATGTGTTATCCAAATATCTGAAGAGATATGGAGAAGAAACAGGAAAGAACGGCAGGTATATACAGTAGACATGATGACGACTGCATGGCTTCACAGTGGTGGAAAGTATGTTAACTTAGGATATACTGTATAATTTGGGAGTTTGTTATGAGGGTTTTCTCCATAGTCAGAGTATTAGTACAGTAGTACTCTATATTTAGAATACTTTCACTGCTTTACCTCGTCAGATGGACATTCAGTCTACGCTTCCTACAGTAACCAGACCTGTTATCTGTGCTCTCTTCAAAGCCACCAAACTCCATTAAAAAATCCTGTAATTTTACCTCACAGAGCAGTTTGGTTAGTGTTAGACAGTAATATACATCATCAGTGATTATAATTCAGAAATGCATCTATCTATCCATTATCTATCTATCATCTGTCCATCTGTCCATCATCCATCCTTCTATCTATATATCCATCATCTATCTATCCATACATCTATCATCCATCCATCATCTATCTATATATCTGTCTATCTATCTATCTATCATCTGTCCATCAGCCTTTAGGAAACCACTAAAACACATTTTTCTGATCAGGAATGACAGGAAATAACTGGAATTTAAAGATCTTGCACATACTGGTGGATTAACTATTACAGAAACATAAAAAATATTCTGTTAAGCAGTAATACTGTTAATTTAGGGCAGCGGTGGTAAACACCTGACACTGGGTGGAGGATAATATATTTATTAATCTCTGTAGGCCGATAGGATGCTAAGCTAACAGAAACACAGTCTATATATTATGTTACATACTTGTACAGTGTTGCTACTAATTCTGTTTATTTTATAAACATAGTAAAAGTCAGGAGGTCGCTCACATCCTGTTTGGAGCCGTCAAGGTCAAACCCAGACTTCAGTCATCCGATAAAGCCTCCGATCAGTCCTGGAAGGGGGGGGGGCACCCAGGCAGGGAAGTGAACACAAGCTTTCCTTCTGCTCCTTTAGTGCCCTTGAGCAAGACAATTAACCTCCAGCTGCTCTGTGGGAAATCGATCAGGACTGTGAGTGCAGTGAGTGGAAGCTGTTTTAAATGTCCACTCATACACATTATGTCGTTTCCATTCATGTCAGTTATGATGGGAAAGGAATGCCATGCTACGCTGCAGTAATGCCCATGAAATCAGTGATGGGGGGGTGAGGCAGCTGTGTGTTACAGCTGTGCACAGCTGCCTCATCGATCAGCACCCGGCTGGGAAAGTGGAGTTAAAACAGCCAGCAGAGGATCAAGGTTTGGGTTTCTACCATCAGCGGAGCGAGCGCTGGTTTCTGTGAAGAGTCAAGGAGACGAGATAATGACCAGAGCAAACGACGAGTCTCTTTTCAGGCTGAACGGCAGGCTGGAAGGAGAGGTAAGGGTCAGCTGTGTTTAATCTGCAGCGTCTCTTCAAAGCATCTGCTCTGAGAGGTTATTCACAGGGTGAGACTGACATTTCATAAAAATGTTTGACAGGATAAAGTCATGAGTTATTGACATTTTGGACAGAAATTGACGGTCGGTGGTGGCGTTTATTCTAGTTTGTCAAGTATTTAATTCTCACAGGAGTATACGAAACCAGACTTTATTTCCAGCTAATACAGGTCTGTGGAGACTTGATCTCTGCTAAATAGTAGCTTTAGCCTGTTAGCATCCACCTGATTAGCTGCACTAGCATTAGCTTAACATGTAGCAGCTAGCTCAAACTGGAAGTACAACCATTCAGAAGCGTGTTGGGGTCATTTTTCAACAGGAAGCTGCTTGTCAAGGCCACAAAATAAAAGCACCAGATTAAAAAACTAATCATGATTAATCGTGATGTCTATCGTTATCATGATTAACTGAATATCATGATAAAAGAGAGAAGGATCTATTGGAACTTTTTACCTGTTTAGAGTTTCTGATTGTCAATAAATCAGTGATCAATTTTGTTGCTGATATATATTTTATTAATGGACTAATCAGCCATACTGATGGTTATGTTGTGTTTCCATCACCTCTGTCAGCAGCCAGATGCTAGCAGCGATGATAAACTGCAGTAAAGTAATAATGAACGTTAGAATAATGGTGAGCAGCTTTGTTGCTGTTGTGATCATGGACTCTGGATTATTCAGCGTTATTTGTGGTGGTAAGTGGTTGATGTGCTGCCAGATGTTTGCTAATTGTTATGGAGGAGAAAAAAACATCAAAAATAAATGACTAGTTTATGATGTTAGAGGAGCTGATGTTAGTTTCAATTATTATATGAAATTACACGCGTTAAAGAAACCATTTTGCTCTGTGCTGATGAAATGTGATGCTTTGTTTGGGCTGTTTCACTCTGTACGACACCATCTGGGTTCACAGCGTCTTTTTAAAACGCATGAAACGAACTGCAGGTGCTCCAGCCTCTCTGCTGTACAACACTGAAAAATGATTTTTGGCAGAATAACATGTGACAAACCGTCTTCATAAAAGCTCATTAATGCAAACTTGACAGTTTGCAGTCAGACAGGAATTCACATTATTCACCTCTCTGCATCGTCCTCCTTCAGTGAATGAATTCAATTTAAAGGCGCAGAAAAGCAGGAAAATCTTGCATGACTTGTTTCTGCTCTCATGAAATTCATGGAGTCTGTCATGCAGCAGAATCTAAATGAACATTTCTCTGAATTTTTATCGGTTTTATGCACATTTTATCTTCGATGGGATCCGACGGCTTTTTTCTGTAAATGCTCTACAAATGTCAAAGTCAGTTTCTAGACATTCATGTGCTAAATACAATATCTACAGAAACTATTTGCTCTAAATATACTGTAGAGTCAAACTTTGGCACATTTTTATAACAATATCACTTGACTATGCAGCTGTAAGGCGACAAAGTTTAAAGCATTAGGCTGTCTGTTAAAAAAATAAATACATTTCCTTTAAATTAATTGAAGTACCACTGTACAGCTTATCCTAAACTGCTTTGTAGAATTAATTTAGTTGTTAAACTGTCTCCAGCTGATTTCTTTATGTTTTCTGATTGATTCCTTAGAGCTGTAAAAGCTTTTAATGCATTCACGACTAACTGAGAGCTGCAAAAAGACTGAGGCTAAAGGAAAAAGGTTCAAGGATCTTTATCATCATATGCACAAATAATTACTGATGCAGCTGTTAGCAGTGATGTCCTTTGATCTGAGGCTTTCTGCAGCAAAGTTGCTGTGAAATCTGAAAATTTAAACCTGAAAAATACAGATTAAATCAAATATTTATCAGTGGCAGTGTAAAGACTGAGAAAATGAGCAGATTATTTTCTACCGTGAATTCATTTCCTCTAAAACACAAAGGTCAGATTTATGCAGGACTGCAAATAATGAGTATGTTCATAACAGCTCAAAAACCCACAGAAGAACAAGGAAAAGCAGCGATTAATCACATCTTCGAAGCTGCAAACAACTCATATTTGGCCTTTTTCTATTATTATCTATTTTTGAAATAGTTGCTGAGTCATTTTCACTCATTTGATTCATTGATGAATTATTGAAGCTGTAGAGTTCAACATTTGACGCTCATATTGAGGAAATAATCTGATGGACGATCAGAAATAAAAGTCACGCTCTCAGTGTTCTGCAGCTTTTTCCTTCAGGATTTACAGGCGATTATTTTGTATTTGACACTATATTTATACATCAGAAGTCATTTTTCATAACTTAAGCTAAAACACACGATGAGCAAAAAACCTTTATCCTTTAATCCTGGTCTGTTTTATTATGAATTATCCTCTTCTCTTCACATTGTCACCATCGCTGAGAGCCCTTCTCCTCCAAACTTTATTCATTTTATTTCTGTATTTAGATGTCTGCTCTTTTTTCTGTTTCTTGAGAAAATGAATTTTAGTTACTCACAGAAATGTGCCTCATACCGTTCACACCTTGTTTCTGTTTGCAAAGATAAAATCCATTATTGTTTCGTGCCTCGTCTGCTGGAAATAGCACAAGAAATATTCAGACGTTGTGGGTAAAACTACGGCAAGCCTGAGTGATCACATCACAGAGTGTCTCAGTGGTCGCCTCAAGATGATCAGTAATGATTATTTTCATTATTGATTAGTCTTTCGCTTATTTTCTCAGTTAATCTATCAGCTGTTTGGTCTAGAAAATGGTGAAACATGAATGTTGTTGAATACTGTGATCATGATATTATTTATGATAAATTATTGATTTTTTTCCTGCTCATAGAATGAAAGGGGTAAACTCTGATGAATTCAAGTAGCAGCAGTTTAGCTTTAGCTAGCGTTAGCTTTCTGGAGCTCTTCCTATACACCTTTTTGGTTGTGTTATTAGGTTGCCATGGTGATCAGTCATGTTCAGCATGACTTCATAGTACCTGCACCTCATCTCTAATCTATCCAGAATATTTCAAAATAAGAGACATGCTGTTCTTTTAATTCTTCTTCCCTCGTCCTTCAGCATCACTTCCGCTGACTTCACTTCATTTCCTGTCGCTTAAACCGTCTCCGTCACAAAACGCTCAAGACGACGTCCTGAAATGTCTCAAAGATATTCAGTTTACTGTCATAGAGGAGGAAAGAAATATTCACAGTTAAGAAGCTGCAAAATTTAGACTTTTAAAAGCAGGTGTAAACAGGATCTATGTCCCATTAAACTTCTGAATTAAGTGGAGGAGTGTGATCCTTTAACCATTTCCTGTAAGCGCTGATCGCTGCAGCCTGTCTGCTGGATGTTCCTCAGTACAGACTGAGAGGAGGTCCACCGAGACCTTTATTGACTGTTACTGCAGCAGTCTATGAGAAAACACATTTCCTCCTCCATCTTCCAGTTTCTTTTTACTCTCTTTTATTCTCTGCATGTTTAATTTCTCCTGTGCACATAAGCTCCATCGCCTCTATCTGCTCTCTTCTTATTTGCACTTCACTTAACATAAACTCTGCCTTCTTCTCCGCTCCACTGCTGGAGGTGTGCAGCGTTTGGCTGACGAGCGCCGACCATAAATCTCCAAACATATGAGAGGCAGCACACATAATCCGTCAGGCTGTTCTCAGTGTTCAGACGTGTGTGTGCTTGTGTATCATTTTAAGGACTCTTAATGCAGAAGGAGATGCTTTGGTGCAACAGATTATGCGTGCATGCATGTGTGTTTTCATGCCTCGTGTCTTTTGACATGACGCCATCATGATTCCTTCATGTTTGCACTCACACGAGTGGCTGAGCGCCACGCCTGCATGCTCTCAGCTTGTTGTCGCCTCAAGGAATCAAACGGCGGCCGTTCGGCATTTGTGAGGACCGAGCAAAGAGCAGGGATGCATGAGGCTTCACGCGGCACTCTGGGAGCTCATTACTGGATTCTTTGGGTTGGAAAATGTCTGTCAGCGAGGATTCATTAAAAGCCAACCTGCTGCAGCCGCTCCTGGTAGCGCTGTAATGAGCGGTCCGTCACAATTTGGGCTCCCCATCGGTTCGGATCGGACAGGTGAAACAGCGGTGGTAATCTGGATTAGAGACGGAGGCTTTGTAGCAGTCGTTAGCATCACAATGCTCAGTTCTGCTGCAGAGCAACATTCATTTATTTTATCTTGAGGAACTGCTGCCTGTTTTTATCTTCACACTTTAATTTGTTCAGCAGGTTTTTGTCCATCTTGCAGGTGGAGGTTCATTTAGACTCACCTGGCAGCTCTAATTTGGTCTTTTTGTTGAGCTCTGTCTGGTTATTTAAAGCTTCCCTCTTTTCACTAACTCTTTTGTTTCCTGGTGTTTATTTCCTGAGCCCATTTTGTTTGTGGCGTCTACGTTTTCAGGTGATCAGAAGTAGACATGTCAGCATCGTCTGCCTCGTCACCTGTTTTAACTTCTTATCTTCCCTCCTGCAGACTCGAACGCCACGTGTGACCAGACTCAGCCCGACTCAGCCAGCTCTTGCTGACCAGGCCAACCGGGTATCCTTCGCGTCAGCTGAAAACCTGGAGACCATGTCGGAGCCTGACATGCCCATCGGCTTTAACCGGATGAACCGGCTCCGCCAGAGCCTGCCGCTGGCCCGATCGTCCAGCCAGGCGAAGCTGCGGGCGCCAGGTCAGAAAACACCTGTGATGCACTGTGACTTTCATAAGGGTCCATCACATACAGAAGAAATCACTCAAAGCCCTCATTGTGTGCTGGTTAGCCAGCAGTTAGCTTAGCATTGTTGCTATGTCATGTCAGAGTCAGACTTCAGTCTTCTAATATTAAAGCTTACAGACGATATAAAAACATGATTAATGAGCAAGACGTAAAAATCATCTGCTTCTTATCAAAATATCTTTCTCTGGTGTGAGGAGGAGCAACAACTGTAACCCAGCATGCTAATACCTTCATCACTGAGATAGTTTCCTCTTTTTCTACCCAGTATTTACTAGGTGAGATGCTGCAGCTTCCAGCTAAAAGCAGGATGATAATTATGTGTTGGTTCATGGATCTTTCAGGTGAGATTAGAATGAAGCTAATTAGAAAATAAGAGATATTATTTCATTCTACACGCCAACACTTCAGATTTGATGCTCCTGGTTTTAGCTCGACACGTGAGGATGGAAGTAAAAAAGATAATGGACTTATCTGACACTAGTCGGTATGTTTTATTTAACGTTAGCTTGTCGGGAAGAATGCTAGCTAACACTCCAAAGTTACACTAAATCTTGGCGAGGGGTCCTTTGACCTCTGACCTCCTGATGTTATTAGAGAAATTATGATGACAAACTGCTTCATATTTAGTTGCTTCAAGATAATAAATATATAACAATATATCTGAGCGCAGTTCTCAGAGTGTACAACAGGGTAAACATTGCTTATTGTGACTTTATGTATCGTGAGGCTTCTGCTATTTTGCACCTTTATAAAATAAACAGACTCCTTTAAGTGCCACTAAGTGATTTTCTGTCTTCAGGGTTTGTTGCATCATTAGTTATTTAGGCAATTTGTGAAAAAAAAATTGTGTTTCTGAAATACAAGACATAATGTTTTTTTCTGTTTCCCCTCAAATGTAAATGCAGAAGTCGAATGTCAAAGAATTTCTGTCAGTAAAGATCAAGACTAGAAGGAGGTTAAGGGAGACTCATCTGAGGTGAAAATGTTCCCTCCACTCTCTTATTTCCATCCCTGACTCTGAACTCCATCACCCCCCTTCAACCATCAACCATTGCTCCTCCCCATCCATAAATGCAGGGATCTTGTTCCTCCAGCTTGGGGAGGAGACCCGCAGGGTCCACCTGACCCACGAGCTGACCAGCCTGGACACTCTGAGGGCCCTGATAGTCCACATGTTCCCCCAGAGGCTCACCATGGCCATGCTCAGGTAAAGAGCTGCTCATCCTGCTGGATTAACCGTTATTCTGCTAATCATCATCAATACTGTTGCTTTAGAGCAGAGGTGATAGCTCTCTGTGTGTGTACAAACTATTGATCTACACGCTCATTGATTGGCCTGGATGTTTTTTGAATTAACATCTGCAGGTTTTAGATCCATCATGAGCTATCACTGTGACACATCACATTTTTCATCTTCTCACACAGAAATAATCAGTTTTGTAAACAGATGGAGAATGAAAGCAGAAATCACTGAAGAAAATAAATAATGTAGATTATCCTCCTCATTGTTTCAGGAAACTGGAGTGTTTTTTTTATTTTTAATAAGATCTTTTCTTCTTGTGTTTGAAAAGTCAGATGGGGTGAAAGCTTTAGGGATATAATGTGTTCACATATCAGTATTTGGGAGGACTCACCGTGCTGTTTAGTTTGTTTTGCACGCAGGAAGCAGCAGCTAACAGGTTAGCTAAGCTAACTAGCAGTGGAACAAGTGGACACTAATTAGCTTAGCCTGCTCTCCTCCTGGTCTTTATATTTGTCTCCACCAAGGAGGTTATGTTTTCATTTATTTATATGTTTGTTGGTTTGGAAGATAACTCAAAAAGACGTGGACGGATTTTGACGACATTTTCAGGGTTGGTCCGAAGTGGCTTAACTTAAAACTGATTCATTTTTGGTGGTGATCAGATCCGATTCAATGGCACCACCAACGTGTTTACAGGACAAATAATTTTCCCCCACATCAATAAATATTATCATTAAGGTGTTTAATTATAGCGTATAAATATGTGTGTGTCGTCACATTGTTAGCTGCAGACTGATGAATTCAAAATGAGACGGCATCCAGCTGATTCTCTCTTTAATGCAGTTTAAAGATCCTAATGATCTGAACACGGCCATCGATCAGCTGCTGAATTATCTTCACATGGACTATTGATCAGTGTTTGATGTTTTCTTTTCTGTATTGATTATTAATGTGCAGGTCTCCCAGCACAGCTCTGCTGATCAAAGATGAGACCCGTAACGTCTTCTATGAGCTGGAGGACCCGCGGGACGTTCAGGACCGCTGCGTAATCAAGATTTACTGCAAAGAGCCCATCTATGGCACCTACCCTGGACACCAACACCCTCACCTGGCCAACGGAGACCTGCGGGTACGTGTCATTTCCTTTTTTCTGTTTTTTCTTTCAGTCTTCAGGATGTCTCGTCTGCATCAGCGTTGTGTTATCATGCTAGGGGAAAAAGACGCTCCTGCTTCAGTCACCTTTTCCTTCATTACTGATTCATCCTCCGTGCAGCCGGAGTATGACTCACAGATTAGGAAGCAAGACAAACACTTGTCTCTTCTTGGCAGAAATCATCCTACGAATAACACACTTCATTTATTTTTTATTCACCCCACGCCTGAATCCACATCCCACATGTCACTGATATCATTTCTGTTTACAAACACTAGTTTACGTTGCATAACTCGTCCACACAAAAGTCTGACAGTGAGTCATGTGACCTTACTGACTCCAGCATCACTGATCCTGGACCAGCTGACTGAGCTAAAAACAGCAGAAACTGTACAGAGATGATGAACTGTGGTCTGTTCACTTTGATTGTTGCTGGAAAATAGACTGAGCCCACTGTAAAAAGTGATTTTTACACAGAGCGATGGTGATGCAACGTTAAGCCCTACCGCTAAGGAGGTATTCATGAACGGGCCTAACGGGCAGAGGGCCCAGGGGCCTGAAGTGTCAGGGGCCCCCTGTAATCCAAAGAGACTCGCAGGGACCACAAAGAAACAATAATAATAATACAACGTCAGAGAGACGCAAGACAGCTACAAACTGGCATTAAGATACAACAAAGAGACACAGAATGACAACAGTGAGACTCACAATGACTGCAAAGATACAAAAGTGACTACAAAGAGACTCACAGTGACTGCAGTGAAACACAAAACAACTACGAGGAAATGCAGGACAGCTGCAAAGGGACACAAAGAGACTGATAATAGCTACGAAAAGAGACAAAATAATACAAGAGGTGCAAAAATAACTACAAAGGGAATTACAATGACTGTAAAGAAACACAAAGTAACTACAAAGCAGCTCAAAACAACTATAAAGAGACACAAAACGACTAAAAAGACACTCAAAAAGACAAAATATGAATACAAAGAGACACAAAACGACTAAAAAGACACTCAAAGAGACAAAATATGAATGCAGAGACACAAAATGACGACGAAAAAAACATCTCCGTACAAAAATAACAACAGTGACAAAAAAACAACAACAAAAAGAGACTGAAGTCTAACTGTAAAAGCAGCAGTGTTGTGAGGTTAAAGAGCTGTTTCTGTCCTTGTTGAGCAGCCAGTGGAGGATGGATGTTCATCTGTCAGCCACCTTCAGCCTGATCAGTGTCATCACTGATACTCTGTGTGTTTGGTTACAGCTGGAGCAGAGCTGCCGTTCACTTCTGCAGACCTTGACTAATTACAGAGCGATTATGGAAAGAGTCAGTTCAGGAATTGGAGAGAATGATGCTTTTAAAGAATAAAGTAAATTAAAAGCCAGATAAATGACATTACACAGTAGCAGCAGATATATATGCATCACATAAATTTAATTTGTGGAGATGAAGCGACACGTTTTGTTGTCATGGTGCGATTGCTTTCATGCCTGAGGGTTAGCGTGATTTACGGCTAATGGTTTAGAGGTCAGCTGTTTGTCAGCTCTGAAGCCTTTTTACAGCCTCATCACCCCGACAGACTAACTGTGAGTTTATGCGAGGCTTCAGCTTCAAGGACAGGTGTGACTAGGATGATGCTGTCAGTCTATAATCATGGACGACCTCTTTTTGCTCTTATTTGAGTCACACTATATTTTTCATTGTATATATTGTATTTGTATTTTACATAAGGTGCCTTTCAAATTGCCTTATTTTAAGTGGCCTTTATTTCTTTTTTCTCTCTATTTTATACTTTGATTTATTGCTCTGCATTCAGGGAAATGTTTCCTGGCTGGTTACAGTCTTTGAATATTCACATGAATCTTATATTTTTGAATCTTGGACGCTTGAATCTTGAATTTTTGATATTTGGCACTTTGAATCTTGAATCTTGGAACTTGAATCATTGAATCTTTTATGCTTGAATCTTGAATCTTGGATCTTGAATCTTTGAGTGTTGAACCTTGACTCTTTGAATCTTGGAATGTGAATCATGAAAACTTGAATCTTGGTGCTTGAATCTTGAATCTTTGACGATTGCATCTTGATTTTTTTTTAATCTTTGAACCTGAATCATTGAAACTTGAATCCTGGATTTTTAAATCTTGGCTCTTGAATCTTTTAATCTTGGATCTTTGAATCTTTGGCTATTGACTTTTTGAATCATGGATCTTGAATCTTTGACTCTAAAATCTTTGAATCTTAAATATTTCAATCTTAAATCTTTGAATCTTGGAATCTTGAACCCGGCTCTGGAGGACAGACTGTGGTTCAGGTCCAGACCGACTGGCAGGTTTTCCTCAGCGGTAGAAAATCCAGTTTTGAACGTTGATGGAATGAAGCGTCTGCATGTCTTCAGCTGGAGGATGGAGGTGATGCGAGACTGTTGCTAAGATACAAGGTGGAAGATGATGGTGCTGGAGTCATTAGTGTGCTGCGAGGCTGTCCACGGGGGGTTGTGCTGTAAGAGGCCGAAGGGTTATTATGTGGAAATATTGTTTTTTCAATTTGCATCGTCTCCAGGAGCTCGCTGCCTGCGTCAAGAGCAATTATTGCTCCGTCTTACACTAAGTCACTCTAGGCTGGTATCACTGTCCTCCGACAGGACACTTCGGTTTGATGTCCTCCCTGACATTTTGGGATTGATGCCAAAAGATAAACCCGTTATTCTCCGTCTGTCAGTAAGCCATGGAGTGCTACTTTAAACACAGTTAAGGTGGTGGAGTCTTTCCTGTCGATCCTGAAGCTGCATCTATGAGTTGCTGTAAAACGTTTTCTCTAACTGAATATTCGCCAGGACATGTTTCACTCTAACTTCCTGTTTAACAGCAGCTTCATAAATAAAATAAATTAACGATGATGTGGTGATGCGAGTAATAAAGCTGTCTAATTATATATGGAAAGAAGATGATCCTATATTTAAACTCAGCAGAATTTACACATCATCGAGCGTCTCTATTAACACCATTCCTGCTTGGACTGGGACAGACTTTGCATGCAGACTCTGTTGACACCGAACACGTCCAAAAACAGTCACGTTTATCCGATTAATTACACTTCCTGTTAGGTTTTGTGTTCTCACAGGTAGGGAAGCGTCACCTGGCTGTTATCTAGATAAACAGGAGCTGGAAGAGAGATTTGATTAATTGCTTCCAAAATTGTCGGCTCTAAGCTCCCTGTTTTAAAATGAGTTTTTAATAAGCTCATTGTCACCGATAAATATTCCTCCTCCACACGTTTGAAAACAGGAAGAGGGATCATTTAAGGTTTTACTTTCTGGACTAAAAAGTACGAACAGAGTTAACGTCTTTGTCCAGTTTCCTCCTCTCAGATCAGGGATCAGTATTCATTAATGATGTATATATTTAAAAAAAAAATCAAAAATATATAAAAATATAATATTTTAATTCTGCATGGACGGATTAATTGATACATGGCGACAAACTGCGCTACACATTTTTCACATTGCTGCCTTTAAATGACCTTATTTGCATTTCAAGCTGCCTCTGTCGATCTTTTTTTCATCTTTTTATCTGTTTTACACTTTGATATATCACTCTGCGTTTACTGTGGACAGTAAAGGAAACTGTTCACATCACAATAAACACATTAAATATTGAATCTCAAACAGGCCTGCTTAGCTCTGTGCACACTATACATTTTATGTCCTCTTCATAAGACTTGTTTGTTATAATAGAAAATATATACATATATATATATATATATATATATATATATATATATATATATGGTTTTTTTGTTTTTTGCAACTCCTTGAAAATTTTTGGTGGAAAAGGAGGCCAAAATAAGATAATATTTAATTCGTCCCACCAATTGGCAAATAAACGTAATAAGAATAATAATAATAATTAGGGCCTATATAAAAAAAATAAGACATCAGTAAACAAGTAGAAAAATCAAAAATAATAATAAGCAAAGAAAAAGTCTGTTTTGACAGTAAAAGTGTATTAATATCTGATGTTTGCTCTGTCACGTGTTTGATTTCATATTGTATATTTTATGTATATATATCTTCTCCACAGAGGGAGATGGTGTACGCTCCTCAGGACTCTCCACCAAACCGTCGCCTCAGCAACCCTCCCATGTCCTCACAGCATTCATCTTCCTCCGCCTCCCCTCAAGGCTCGCCATCACGTGCTCGCCTCCTGTTCAGCGGCGGCAGGCCTTCCTCCTACGCCGGGCCGCCCCACCACACCCACTCCCTGCCTCACCCCCACCCCCACCCCCATCCTCACTCCCAGTCCCACCAGCAGCCACAGCTCCACCAGCCCCATCACACCCAGCAGGCCTTCTGCACCTCCTCCAGCGCCATCCTGGAGCGCCGGGACGTGAAGCCCGACGACGAGGTGGGAGGGTCCAGGAGCGTGGTGCTGCTGCGGGGGGACGAGCGAGGCGGCGGGGGGATCTACGCCGACCCCTACTCCCTGGGCCCAGATTCCAGTCGGCTGAGTCTAGCAGGTCCTCACTCCCCTCTGCCAGCCAGAGCAGACCCCTACGGCTCCTTGTACCGCCGTGGAGGAGGTGGAGGAGGAGGAGGAGGAGGTGCTGGATCCATACGCTCACTCACCTCCTATTCAGCAGCCGCTTTACAAGGAGAGCTGATGGAAAGCGGCGCCCTCTACAGACCGGGAGGACCGCTGTACAACGACGCCTACGCTGCGTCGATGCTGGCCATGGGGCTGCGGGTGCCTGCGGCCTCCTCCCCGCAGAAGATCCCTGACATGAGGGAGTCCTACGGGGGCGCCATGCCCGGCCGGGGCTCCCCAGGGAGGCAGAGTTTACGAAGGGACTCGGTGACCTCGTCTGTGTTCGGGGACAGTCCCAAAGCCAGAGGACAGGGTCCAGGGTTAGGACTGACCTCAGAGCAGCTCTGTCTGATGGCCGGTCCTGGAGGGGAGGGGGGCGGCGCCGGAGGCTTCGGATCGCCTCTGCTGGGAAACGAAACAGAGACCAGGTAAAGTTCAGTTTATTTTATCACTTATGTCCAGTGATTTTGTTAATTTTTTCTGTAATTTTTCTGTAATTGTTTTGTTCATTTTCCTTTTTTTTCATGTTTTTTAAAACATTTTTTTAATTACACATATTTTCCCCAATTTTTACCAATTTTTCGCATATTTGTGGATATTTTTCAAACGTTTCACAAACTCATCAGATAGTTTTTCACACAATTTATTTGCACATTTTCAGACATCTTACAGATATTTTTGGGGGAAAATTTTCACTTATTTTATTAATGTTTTTTCAGACATTTTTTCTCATATTTTTGGGCTGATTTCTAACAGTGAAAGTAAATATTTCTGCCTGATTTTTCTGCACAGATTACTTAAAATCTATCAGTGATTTTTCAAACACTGTTTAATCAATACAACCACTATCTTGAAGCGATCCTGACAATAGTACTAGTACGTCGCCTTCTTCCTTCCATGTATAAATAGTTCAGGGGGAGCACTTATTTGTTATTGATTATGTCATGATAATAACTCCAGTATGATTTCAGGGAGCGTATGGAGGCCATGGAGAAGCAGATAGCCAGTCTGACCGGGCTGCTGCAGAGAGTCCTGAGCAGAGCGCCGGAGGCTGAGAGCCCGTAAGAAACACACACTCATGTTTATTTATATTTCAGATTATTTACTTTATATAAATATGGTTCAAATTGAAAAAAGGACCTTTGATCCCTGCAAAGGTCTGATCATCATCATGTCTTCATGTTACTCCGACATCTATGAAATAAAACATTTCCACGTCATGTCATCAGTATTTATTATTAACAGAGCTGTAATTTACTGATTTATCTATCCATTATTTTCTAGATTAATAATTAATAATAATTGTTTGGTTTATAAAGCCCAGCATGACATCCTCCCATGTCACATTTAATCCTGAAAAATGTTCAGAAGAAACCAGAAAATATTTAAGAAGCTGGAAATTCTTTTCAAATACTTTCGATAAATAATAAATCTTCCAAATGTGGCAATTAATTTAATTCTACTATAAATTTAAAATGAAATGAAATCTTTTTTACTTTTTACATACATGTCATAATCATTTGAAATAACTGTTAAGTTATTATCCAGTTAACTGGATTAATCATAATAATAATAATAATAATACATTTTATTTCTATAGAGCTTTTCCAGACTCATAATAAAAAGAAATAAAACAGTAAAACATGTTTCATTAGATTAGCTGCTCCTGTCAGGAAATAAACGACGTTCCATGGAGATCATTATTATTTATTCTCATAAAATTTGTGGCAGGAATGAATGTCCCACACAGCAGGTTATAAACGATTAATTTAAGTATCCTTTATTTCTCTTTACTGTTTGTGTCATTGATTTATTTAGTCGTGAAGATATAAGTTGAGCGTGTTTGAGTGTTTTTCACATGAAAATGATCAGAAAAAAAAATCAGTGAATATATATAGACAGAGATAAAACTGTTTGCTTCAGCTGGAGATGGCGTCTGTCAGATTTTTATGCTTCATGTCTGACATGTTGATTCACTGCTGGAGTGACTTCAGCCACATATATCATTATTATTATTATTATATCCCTCCATCTATTAACGGCCTCTCAGCAGCTGAGTCTTCGGCTTTAAGCACTTTAACTCTTCTTCCTCTTGCAGGGAGAAGATTGAGTCAGCCAGCGACTGCTCAGGAACTGACAGTAAGTGCTCGCTACCAAGACAAACTCCCTGCTATCACTTCCTGTCGCTGCTCCCCGCCGCCTCCTCTTTGATAGCCACATAAATTGGCTCTTCTCGCTCTCACTTCAGCTGCCACTATTTCATTTTCTCTGCATAATTTCTCAAAGTGCCTCTCGTGTGACGCAGCGGCTGAGCTTCTCCATGCTGTGCTGCTGCTGTTGTAACTCGGTGCCCATGCTTCTTGTTTTAGCTGGACGAACTAAAAAAAAGAAAGGTAGCTATGTTGTCCCCTCGTCTCCCCTCCCTGTGGTCTCGACTCTGTATTAACTCCTTAAAACCAGTGTGTGACTGTGTCGTCCTGCAGGATGTGCCTTCACTTCCCCTCCTTCCTTCATTTGAGTTGCATTAAATCTGAAGGTTTTCCTCCCTTTTTTATCATTGTAAAGTTATTTCTGGCAGCCGGATGCTCAAAAAATGGCTGCATGTTCTTTGAATTGAGGACAGAATTGATGAAATAAAGCGCTCAGTTGAGCGTTTTGAAGTAACCAAGAGGAATTAAATGGATGTTTTCTTGTTATCTGATTACAGTTTTATTTGTCCGACATTTATTTCTACTCTTCCTCTTGTTCAGATACTTATCTGTCATACAGTAAGTTTCTGTCTTCAGTGTGATTTAGACTTAAACTTTGTAGGGTTCCCAGGCATCCTTGAAAACCTGGAAAATGGGAAACTAATTTCACAGTCATGGAAAAAAGATCAAATGTCCTGGAAATGGTTAAGTTATCCTGGAAAGTTATTTATCCTCCCCATGCTCCAGGGCCTTTCCAGGATAACTTAACCATTTCCAGGACATTTGACCTTTTTTTCTCATTTTCCGTGTTTTCCATGATTGGAAAATCTCTTTCCAGGATTTCCAGGACACGTGGGAACCCTGTAAAGTCAAGACAGAGCTGGTGAGGCAGCAGGAAGTCTTTTAATAATTAAAATAATTTTAAATTAAACCTCTGTTTCATAAATCCTTATTCCTCTAATTTCTCATTCTGGTTCCTTTAGTGCAACAATAGAAAGATAGTCGTAAAGTAAGAACATGATATTTAATTAGTAACTGTAACTTTCACTGTTTTTATTTTTTTAACTCATAGTCTAAATAATAATAATAATAATACATTTTAGCTAAATATTGTATTTAATTCTATTGTCATTTAAAAATACTTTCTTTTTAGTGCATACTGTAAATATTTATTATTATTACTTGTTATTTCTGTTATTTGTTTTTTCTTACTATATATCTTGTTTACACTGCTGTAGCACTAAATGATCAATAAAAAGTTACTCACAGATGTAATCTGATTACCTGTCAGACGCTCCTTTAAATCCATATTGGATTATTTTAATATAATGTTTGTAGGAAGCAGGTTGCAGCTGAAGTTGACCGTCGTCTCCTCGTCTTTTCAGGTGTTTTCACACCTTAAGATGCAACTCTTAACTCTGTCCTCATAGTTTTCCTCCCTTTGTCTCGTCCTGCATGCTGCTCCTGACTCTAGCATCCATCATCATGTCAGAGGATTATCTGAGGTGGAAACACATCATGAGACACCTGGATGTGGTGGAGACCCGTCTCTTCCCATGCCGTCCATCCCTGTTGAGTCTCCGTCAGCCTGTGATCTCCACCCTCGTCCTCCAGCACAGATAGAACTTGTCCTGAAATGTCAGACAAACTTTCTTCTGCTGCGGTCACGTTAGAAAACCCTTTGGGGTGTTTTTGCACTAAAGAGCGAAGGTTTCTCTCATAATTTGTCCCTTATTGCTTTTTATTTGCTAAAAGTGTTTCGGGACAGTTTCTATTAGCTGCTCTGTGCCTGAAGGAAGCCAAAGCTCAGAGAGAGAGAGAGCTTCCTCTGAATTTTAATCCTGCTCTTTATTTTGCCGGGCAGCTTTGACGCCATCTGCTCCCTTGGCTCTGATGCCTCCTCCACCCTCGGGGGCCAACCAGCCGGTGACGGTGTCCAGGCTGCAGATGCAGCTCCACCTCCAAGGCCTGCAGCAGAACACCAACGCCCTGCGCAAGCAGCTGTCGCAGCTACGCAACATGCAGGTGAATCTGAAACAGCATTATGACCACTGTGGTTCACTGTGGTGTACCACAGCACACCCTCAGGGGTCAGAGGTCAGCAGCACAGCACTAGTTAATTATCATAATGTTAGGTGGAGATGAGAATTAGTGCAGTTTATCAGTACATACATACTGTAGTTACTGCCTGGTACAAAGCCATAAATCCAGATGTTCGTGATGTTTAGATTAAAGTTTTTGGAGTCATAGAAGACAGAGATTTACTAATGTTTCATCCACCTGTGTCTGAATCCTGTGTCTCGGCGTCCCAGCTGGAGAACCAGGACTCGGTCTTGGCCCTGCTGAGGCAGACGGAGTCGGAGCTCAGCCTCATGATGCTGGACGCCATGCGAACCCAGGAGGACCCCCTCCAGAGGCAGCGCCTCCTGGTGGAGGAGGAGAGACTCAAGTACCTGAACCAGGAGGAGCTGCTCATCCAGCAGCTGCAGTGAGTTCAGAGCGCCGTCCATCCATGCAGCATCAGAGCGCATTAGAGAGTCTCTGAGTGATGTCATGTGTGAACCTGCTCCTCCTCAGCGACCTGGAGAAGTCGGTGGAGGAGCTGCAGAGGAACTCATCGGTGAACCACGGCCTGGTGACGGAGCAGGACGTGGAGCAGAAGAGTAAAGAGCTGAGGATTCTGGGAGAGACGCTCACCGAGCTCAAAAGTAAGTGTTGTTGCATCAAATTTAAGAGCAGCTGCTTTGATAAAGTCCACCTCCTGCTCCACCCTGCTGCTTTCACTACGACTGCAGCCTCATTAAACACGAGCTCCGCTCCCATTAAAACACCAAAACTAACAATGAATGCATCCACAAACAGATCTCTTCTGCCTCTGAGCCATTAAAAACTCTTCAGTGAAAAGCTGCAGTATGTTGAATCTCTAGTAAAAACAGTCGTGCTCATTAATCCACTCAGGTGCGGTGTTACTGTCGTCGTTTGGGGTCATAGTTCAGGCGCTGGATTGCTAAAATACGACGTGTACAGTTTGTCAAATCGATGTTATACGGAGTCCCACATGAATATTTATGAATCCTCTCCTACCTGATATTCATGAAGTTCCAGGTTAAGCCCCATGTCCTGCTCCCCCGACCTGTGTCCTTCCTCTCCCCCGTCTCCAATATTAATGAGCGCTCCTGTCATGTCAGTGTTAGCCGCCTAGCATCTGCAGAAGCAACGCTGTGCTTTGATTCAGTGTTTGAGTGGCAGCTGGACGGTTTTTCAGGACAGCAGCGAAGCGTCAGCAGACGGCAGCGGCTTTAAAAAGCTGCGACAGAAACATCTTCCTGTTTTCACCTCCATCTTTATCTGTCTCCATCTCTGTGAAATATTATTACTCATATTCAATAACACTTCTGGAAGAAGTGCTGCAGCTCTCTCATAATATACATAAAGTACATGTTCACTGTTTATACATATGATGACTCAGTTTTTCCTCTTGGCTGTTGCTTGTTTAGCCTTTTCTCCATTATTTACTGATATCCTTATAATTAGTGTTGCTCCACTTTGCAAATGTCTCGTTTGTGGGACTAATAGAGGATTATCTTATCTTAACACATCCTGTCTGACGATGCCAGTCTCTCCTCCTCCCATGCAGACCAGTTCCCCAGCCTGCAGAGTAAGATGCGGGTGGTGCTGAGGGTGGAGGTGGAGGCTGTGAAGTTCCTGAAAGAGGAGCCTCACCGCCTGGACGCCCTGCTGAAGCGCTGCAACACCATGACCGATGCGCTCAGCACGCTCCGCAGGTATACATATCAATATAAGTCACTGTGTTATTATCAAACCACATTTCTTCCTCTTGGAGACATTTTAAGGTGATTTTCTTTGGATTTTCAGCTCTGAGATTCATTTACCTTAAAGTCAAGTTTGCTGAATCAAAACGCTGAACACCAAAATGATTCCTAACTTTGAGACATACACAGTAAACTCTTATTAAGTCACCTTTATCTGTTCACCTGCACACTAAATATAGATTTTTTTATTAGAGATAGATGGAAAGTCAGTATTAATTGTGATTAAATTAAAGTCAAACTCGTTATTATTTTTAAATTTCATGCTTTTATTTTGTCGCTCTGATGCTCCCTCTCTTTGACCAAACATTCAATGCCAGACTTCAGTTTATTTTAGCATTTGTGTTTTATTTCATACAATAACACATTTTTTAATTTGACACACATCTGAATGAGTGTATTTTAACTCAGTGATGAAACAATGAATTGATTCATATGTTAGGAAATAAATTGACAACAGTTCTGATCATTTTCTGATCATTTTCCTGTCCGACGATCAGAACTGTTGTCACTTTATACTCTTTGTTGTTTTTGTAAATTTCCCCACTCTGGGATTAATAAAAGTTTATCTCATCTAGTATTAATTTATTTCGCTTATTTTTATTATATTTTTTTATATTTGCCTTACTGTCATAATTTATATATTATATATTTATTTTGCATAATTTAATTTTTATTCTTTTTTTTTAATATTTGCCTTATGTTGTTTTTTCTTTATATTGTTTCTGTCACTTCACATTTGCTGCAGTGATGCTATAAATTTCCCTGCTATGTGATTAATAAAGTGTCATCTCATAATAGCTTTATTTTCCTTAATTTTGATATAATTTTTCCATGTATTTTATTATCTATATTGTTCTGTCTCTTTAGCTTTGCCTACTTTGGGATTAAAAATAAATGATGAGGTAACTTTTATTAATCCCACAGTGGGGAAATTTACAAAAACAGCAAAGGTAAAGTGACAGAACAATGCAGTGGAACGAATAGAAACTGTTTAGAAATGAACAGTGAATCCAAACCGTCAAAGCTGAACTAAATGTCTGTGACTTCTTGCTCCTCTGACAGAGTCCAGTCCTTCATGGTGTCCTCTGTGTATTGTAGTTTCTTGTCTCCCTCCTGTATGTTCAGACAAGTGACTGAAGGAGTGTGGAAAGCTCCTGAAGATCTCTCCAGCCAATCGCAGAAGAGATCGGAGGATCGAAGCTCCGACCTGGACATCCTGAACAGTCCTCCCCTCAGCCTCACCGACCTGAGCTCCAGCGCCGGCCTCGCCAACTGGATGCCTGCGACCGCCATCGACGGCGACGCCTCGGGTCCGGAGCAGGACGTCCAGCCTCCGCTGACCTTCAGAAACCGGATCCTCGACGAGCTGCCGAGTCGACGTCCTGGCGACAAGTCGGTGTCGGCCGAAGTCAGACTGGTAACCAGACTGTGTCACTTCTGTAGAGCTCATTAGAATTAGATTAAAAAGCTCTAAAGTCAGTAGAGACAGTAAACTAAATATCTTTGAAACACTTGAGGACGTCATCTTACACTTTGATCCACATTTTTTAAAATATTTTCTTACATTTTATACCAAATAGTTAATCGATTAATCTGAAAATTAACTGACAGATTAATCATCAGTTAAAATCATCACAGGTTGAAGTTCCTTTTGGTTTATTTCATTTTTTATATCTGAAACAAGTTCAGAAGTTCACCTCTCTGTGGCTTATTTAGGTTTATTTTGAAAGTCACGCTCTTCAAACTTTTAGATGCTGATTGACCAAATTAATCACCAGCTGTTTTTCATATAATCATGGATATTTAGTTTAGTTTAAAATGTTATATTTAAATTCTAAATTCAAACTTCTTAAATATGAATATTTTTGAGACATTTGAGGACATCATCTTGGACTTTGATCCACATCTTTTAATATTTTCTGACATTTTATGCCTAATTTCTAGATTCTAGATTAATCCAGAAAACAATCAACAATCTGTACTTCTGTGTTTAACCCAGCTCTGTTCTCCAGCACTGATCATATCCAGATTATCCATCTGACCAAATGTCCGTTAACATTTAAAATCTCATCTAAAGGTGCTTAAACTCCTCATTGAGCAGCTTTAGGACTCATAATTAAGCCTCGTTGTCTGATTGTGTCCTAATGATTTTTTTTTTTTTTTTGTCAGGCGGCTGAGCGGGACTGGGAGGAGAAGAGGGCCAGTCTGACCCAGTTCAGCGCTCAGGACATCAACCGCCTGCTGGAAGAGACCCAAGCTGAGCTCATGAAGGCCATCCCAGACCTGGACTTCGCTGCCAGGCACATCAACAAGCCGGCGGTGCCGCCCAAGCCCCAAATCACCATCCCAATAACCTCCACCACGGCCACTCCTCCTGCAGCTGGGACCACTGGCACCTCCTCCAGCTCCTCCAGCGGGGAGCAGCAGCCTGGCAAAGTCCAGCTGGCCGCCCAGAAGCTGAACAGCCTGGAGGGGGCTGGTTCTCATCGAGGGTCGGGTGGGTGCTCTCTGTCTTCTGCTGCTATTCATAACAATAATAATAATAACATGATGAGATCTGAAGTGAGGCCGTCTGCTTGCAGTGGATCTTAACGTGGCGAGGTATCGCACAGAGAAGCCCTCCAAGTCGCCGCCGCCTCCTCCTCCTCGCCGAAGCTTCCCGTCGGCTCACGGCCTCACCACCAACCGCACCGGGGAGGTGGTGGTCACCACCAAGAACATGAAGGTTTCTGATCTACTGCAACTCAATGAGTTACACTGATGTACAGTGTTTTTCACTGGCTGACACAAGAGGGCGCTCTCATGCATCCTCTGACAGAGCCGTGTATAGAGAGAGTACCGACAGCTAGTGTTTCCTGTTGTGTATTAAAGATGTGTCTCATCTGCTGCAGTAAATAATCCCAGTTTAACAGTAATGGCTGCTTGTGTTAACCATGTTTAGTCATGCTCCATCTTTCTTTTCCATTCAAGGTGGAAGAAGATGGTGACCTGCCTAAAACTCTGGTGAAGCTGAGGCGGACGCCCTGCGACGCCCCTCGACCCGCCTCCACCCCACCTGTGATCGCAGCGTCCGGCGTTCAAGACGACGAGGAGGAGGAGAAGATCATCGCCGAGCTGGAGGTACGACGCTCTGGATAACTTTATTTATCGCCAGGCAGACGTTCATGTTGCTGATTTGTGCTGCTGATAACGTGTCTCTTTTCATACAACAACCACGGATCAAAGGTATTTCACAGAGCTCCTGTAAAAGCTTGTAGTAAACAGTACAGCGTCCGACCACAGGCCTCCCCTCCCAGCACCTGTGGGTCCAGAAAGGTAAAGTTAAAATCAGCCTGTGGACTCTCTGCTCTGCTCACCGTCCCTTTTATGTCCTCTACTAAAGCTTCAATAACGACTAATAAAAATACAAAAGGCCTTTACAAAGTGTTTTTACTGTAAAAAACTGAGGCGTCGCTGAGTAAAATATCTGAAAATATATCTGAGAAACAAAGAAATGAATCAGTACAGACTAATTATTCTTTTGTTGAAATTATCCCGACGGCGGCGCTAAGAAGGAAGCTGTCAGGATACAGGAGGAGGTTTGAGGATGTGCAGCTTCAGAGCTTTTTTTTGATATTTGCTAAAATCGATTTTTTTAGTACATAGTATAAAAAATAATTTCACTTAATTATTATTAATAATACAACATAATTAATAATAATAATAATAATAAAAAAAGTTAGAAAAATATAATCAATACAAATATAAATAAATAACAATGTAAAGTTGTGATGATAATAATAATAAACAGTATAATAATAATAATGAAAATTATAGTAAAAAATACAATGTATTAATAGAAAAAATAAATAAATTCTTTTCATCACTTTTGCTATTTGCTGTCTAAAAACTATTTTTCTTTAGTACATACTGTAAAAACTAATTATTTACAGAATTTATTATCTACATGTTGTAAATAATAAATATGTTCATAATATATTCAGATACCGTAAATATTTTTACTATTATTACTTATTTTATAATTTCATTATTTTTGTTTTCACTAATAAGTAATGACTTGTTTATTCTGAAAAATATAATCTGTTCTATATTTTATTCTGATGCCAGCTGGTGTTGTCAGAAAGTTCGTTTCTGTGTGTTCGTGCTCTTCACTAAAACTTCTGGGAACGTCTCTAACATTTCCTCACTTTTGTTTTTTATTTGTTTATTTGCACAGTAGAAATAAATAAATAAAAACAATATTCTGACGGATCAAAACACAAAGATTGAATCGTTCAGGACAAACACACAAACAAGCACAAACCTGATCCAGTATTTCTGTCATGGATGGAAAAGTCATGTTTTATTTGTAACAGTTTGAATATATTTTACAACAGAAACGTGTTTCTTCTCTTTTGTCCTTTGATTCACGCAGATTTTATTAACATCCTTCTTGTTTGTAGTGAAGAGAAAAGGAGGAGAAAGGTTCCCTTTATTCCTCATGTGCTCATGGAAATCTGTATTCCTTCCTGTGTTCATCCATCGTTTAATGTCAGCAGGTCCTTTTCATACCAGTCTGCTTTTTATCAAACCAAGATACAATGTCTTACTGTAGGATTCTGAAATATGAAGATGAAAGAGATATTTTCCTGAAAATGTGAGCAGAAAATACTTTTAATACTCTTTCTTTTTCAAAATCTCTGGACAAATATTTGCATGATTAATTTGGATTGAATTACAGATTTTAGGACTTTTTTTAAGAGAGAAGAAGAGGAGGAAGCTGCTGCCTTTTCCTGATTCTTTGGGACTAAAAGTGCTGAAATTCTGACTGAACACAGTGAACTTTCTGAACTATTTTTAATGTTAAAAACCTGGTCTAACATTCCCACAGCAAGCATCTCTGAGATTAAGACAAAAGACTTAAGTACTAATAATAATACCACTAATAATAAAGTTAGAAAAATATAATCAATATAATGATAAATAAATAACAATATAAAGCTGTGATAATGAGAACAGTGGTAAAGAATCATAATAATAATTTTATAATTATAGTAATAATAATAAAAACTTTGTAAAACACAACATATTAATAGAAAAAAGAAACAATATATTAAAAATAAATAAATAAAATTTAATATAAAAGTAAAAAGTAATAATAATGAATAATAATAAATACTGTCTGGCAGCAGGTCCTCCAGGCAGCAAACAGTGGATATAATAATAATAATTATAATAATAATAATAAATACTGTCTGGCAGCAAACGGGATATTATAATAATGATAATAATAATGATAATAATAATAAATACTGCGTGGCACCAGGTCATCCTGGCAGTAAACATTGTACATAGTAATAATAATAAGTGATATTAAATGAAAACCTCTCTTGGCCCCACAGAACAGCAGTAACTCTCCGGGGCCGACCAAGGGCCCGACCGTCGCCGCCCGGCTCAAACACCTCCAGCAGGGCAGCCTGGAGAGACCCAAGAGCCGCAAGCAGAAAGAGGATTTCCCCAAAGTGCAGGGCCAGCAGCAGGTATTCCACTTCTAACAGGGAACTGCTGACCCCTCCTCCAGAGGAAACTGGTCTCTGACCAGCTTCAGTCACTGCATCCAGCCCAGCCTGCTTAGAGATCAGCTGCGGTGACTGATCTAACGAGCTTTATGATGACACCAGATCTATTCAGACACATCCTCTTCCTCCAGCGATGCCACGGATCGATTCCATACCTGAACGTGATGATATGCCACCAGCCATGCCGTCTCCTCTCACTCTGCCCATCCAGCTCTCACCTTTGACCCCCTCCAATCAGCAGGCGGCGTTTAGCTCCACTGCTGCCTTTTTTTTTTAAAACAGCTCCAACACCACCACTAATTATGCAAGAGTGAAGCACAAGGCCGTCTGAAGAGAGGAAGTGTTCACTTTAAACAGGAGGTGAGAGAGACATGCAGGATTATATTATATCAGGCTGGCAGAGGTTTAATTCTGAAATTTAATGCCACTGAATAGTTTTACTCTGAAGAAAATACATGGACGTGCAAATTAATCTGAACCATGAATCCAGTCATGGTTGAATTTCACAATTAGGTATTTAATTTCTCATAAATGTCTTAATTATTATTATAATTTCTTTGCCTCTCAGTCCACTCATACAGACTCAAACAGGAAGTCGTTCATTATGAATTAAATCTCAACTGAAAACTGCATAAAATGTCAAATAATATGTTCAATTTAAATTCCTAATTTATTGTCATATAATGACAATAAAGGCTTTTGATTTGATTGATTTGATTTAAACGAGCTGTTGGGAAACAACATCTGCTCTCAGCTTGTTAGCGTCTGTTAGCTTCTGTTAGCATGTGGCTAACACCGCCACACCTGGAGGTTTAGCATCCAGGACCGTCCTGTGTCTTCATTCCTTGTTTTTGCTTTTAACCCAAAGAGCCTGACAGGAAACGCTCAAATGATGTTTTTATTTGGGCATAAAATCAGTTGACGAGTGGAAAATGTCAGAAACCACCAACATGCAGCTTTTTCTTACTAACGTGATAATTATTTGGTTCGTCATCAGTCGTGGGTGAGTGCTTCTGTTTCCTCTCTACACTCTTTATCCTTTCTTTCTCTCCTTATCTCCTCTCCTTTTTTAATCCCCTCTTCACTTTTCATCTCCTTCACTTGTTTCCTCTCCTTATCCCTGCTCCACTCCTCTCCTTCCTGTCTCCCTCGCTTTCTTTTCCTGTCTCCTTTCCTTACGTCATTATCATGTTTCCTTGCCTGTCCTCTCCTCTCCTTGTTTCCTCTGCTTGTTTCCTAGTGTCACCTCTCCTTTCCTTATCTCCTCTCCTTGTTTCCTAATCTCACTACATCACTTGGGAGAGGAGGAGCTGAATGAGGACAGATTTTTTCACTCTGACATCAGGAGGTGGTAGCTTAGCACGGCATTAGCTTAGCATAGCATTAGCTTAGCATAGCATTAGCTTAGTATTAGCGCAGGGTGATGCGGTGCACACAAACATGTGACATCTTGAAAAAGTCTTTTTTTTCTCTCCCTCTCACTGCTTCCTGTTTTTCTCCTCCTCTTGTTTATTTTTTCCTTCTCTGCTTATTTGTTTTTTTATATTTTTTTTGGACAGTGCTGAGACGTTTTCTTTTGTTGTTGTTTCTTTCTGCTGCTCCAGCAGAAATGCTGCTGATGCTTCTGGCCAGTCACCTCCGTTTCCTGGCATCATTTCAGTCCATCTTTCCTTCCTTCTTTCCTTCCTTCCTTCTTTCCTTCCTTCCATTGAATGAAATATTTTTTTCTTTTTATTCAGAATCAGGTTTAACAGCAGAGCAGTGAGTAAATATGCCAGTGTTTCTCCTGCTACATGTGTGTTTTATAAGATAGCTGCATTAAAAATATTTAATAAACGCAGGATGAAGAGCCGTTAAACCAGAGTTGAGCTGGAAGGTCTTTTTTTTTTTTTTTTTTGAGGGGGTGAAATATTTAAAGTGACAAGATAACACAGTCCTGTTTGACATTTTACTGGAGGGGAATATTAATCCCAGTGTGGCAGATGTTTCTCTATGTAGTTACCACATTTATGGGATGTTTCAGTAGCCTCAGAAAATAGAAACAGGAGCAGTATAACCTGAACCACGTCACAGATATATTCTATGTGTATTATAAGACCATTTAGTTTTTGTTTTGGACAAAAATGGCTTTATTAACATGTAAAAAAGAAGAAGTATCATCTATGTTTTTTATAATCAAGCTTTTTTTCTATTTTTATACTTGAAGAAGAGGATTCATAAACACATCTATTCTGTAAATTATTATTTTTCAGATTTTTTTATTTTATTTTTTATGTTTTTTTTTTCTTGTTTGTTTTTTTTTTTGTCCTTGCGAGCCTCACAGAAACAAACCATGACCACACGTCGCTGTAGACCAGTAACAGCAGTGGGAGGACTGGGAGCTTCTCCAGTCTAACAGGAGCGTTTATAAAAAGCACATCATCCTCGTCCGACGCCACGTTTTCTAGCTGTTTCCTCTCTATTATAACCGGTCGTGTTCGTACGCCACATGCATCACCTGCCCATGGTTTCTTGATGAATGTGTGATCGTTCAAACCATTTGTGGATGTTCAAAAACTGTATATAAAAAGATATATTACAGATTTTATGTGGAAATTTTTGTAGATGGGAAAAAAATGAAAGTGGCATGCATACTGTATACATTCCTGGAAATCTGCACGCAAACAGAGGTCAAATATGAATAATTCTGTGTATACCTGTGAGTGTACCATAGTTAACAGAAATTGTACAGTAACATAGATTTTTGTATAATGTTCAAAACGGGTCGGTGAAGAAAAAAGGATTCTTATTATTCTCCGTATCGAGAAAGGATGCTCTTGTGTGTGAACTTCCTGTCTGAGAGTGATGCTCGCTGTGTGTGACGTTTGTGAATCGTGACGACGAATGATCATAATAATAATAATAATAATAATGATAATAATAAACTACAGAGTCAGTATAACTTTAAAGACCAACTAAACGCCGCCGCAACTTTTCATCATGTATGGGACACAAAACAAAACAAAACAAAAAAAAAACAAAACAAAGAAAGTTGAAGCTTCGTGTGAGAAAAATCAACCAAACTGTTTAAAAAAAAACAAAAAAACAAGTTGCTGCTTTTGTACGTTCCTGTTGTGTTTTTGTGACAATAAAGGTTGAGCCTCTTATACACGACGACTGGTTTTATTCTGTCTTCAAGTTGTCTGGATGAACGTGAACTTTGAAAACATTTCAAAGCACTGGAGACATTTTATCTCATAATTAAGAGATCTTATCCAGTACTATAATGTGTTAAATCTAAATATTAGGAAAAAATCAAAACTTTGTAGCCAGGATTTTTTCCATTTGTGACATCACTAATCTACACTATTATTGAGCTTAAAATGGAAACATTCTGTGTTATTTTCATTATGAAAATATATGTAAATATTCTAGTTTGTTTCCTGTTGCTGTGATACTGAATGTCAGGAAGTAAATATGGACCAACACATTTTTTAATTCAAATTAAATAAATAATAAATACATTAAAATGGAGTGTTTTTTTAATGTCAGTTTCATGTAAATAAAAATACTCCCAGAATAGTAAGACATAAATAAAAAAGTGGCATGTTGGAAAAAATGTCATTAAAAAATCATAAAAATCATCACAATTTATTTTAAAAAAAATGTTTTTTCTATGAAAAAAATATGATTATAGTAATCCTAGAATAATATGAAATTCAGAAATAAAATTGTTTTATTTGTGACCAGTAGGAGCCAATATTGAAGTTAAAAAAAGTATAATGAGACAGACTGACAAATTTATTTTTTTTATTCCACCATCAAATACATAAAATGCTGGTCATTTATTAAAAAAACACTCTTTAAGTTCATTTTAAATAACATCTTTTCTGTCTATAAAGACAGAAAAACTTGTTGTTTTCATATAAATTTGTGTAAATTCACGTCGTCTTTACTTCCTGTTTGACCACCAGGTGACGCCAAACAGGTGAGCAGCATCACTGTTTGTTGTGGTTTAACTGGAGCTGAGCTCCTCTCATGAGAAGAAACACGGATTGTTTTATAAATGTTCAGCCTTTAAAACTTAATTGAGAAGAGCCGTGTTTATCTTAAAAGTGTCCGTTTGTCGACGCTACGAACAGGTTGATCAGATTAACGTCGCTTCTGTTAGACGATAAAACAGTGAAGAAGTAAAGAGGTAAAAAAGGAGCAGCGATGATAATCAGTCGTTTGACCAGCTGGACGAGAAAAACAGGGAGGAAGTGAAGACACTTTATAAACAAACATTAAGATGACATCCACTTATATACAGATCAAGGTGACTTCTCTTTGTATACAGTCTATGATCGAGACTCCAGCTGAATGAAGTGACAGAAAGAGTTAAAGTACCGCAGTGTTTTATTAGGTATTATTGGCAAAAAGTGATCAAAAAATAATGCAGTGTGTCTGTGCTCATTTGGCATCAACTTATGTTCAATTCACTTCAATTTGTGCTCATTTTGCATCAATTTGTGCTAACTTTGCATAATTTTGTACTCATTTTGCATCAATTTGTGCTAACTTTGCATAATTTTGTACTCATTTTGCATCAATTTGTGCTAACTTTGCATAATTTTGTCCTTATTTTGCATCACTTTGTCTTCATTTGGTATTACGTTGTGCCCATTTTGCTTCTATTGAAGCTCATTTTGCATCACTTTGTGCTCATTTTGCATCTCTTTTTGGTTGTTTCAGTCCCATTTGTATTTGTTTTTTTTTTGTTTTTTTGTTTTTTTTTGCATCCCTTCATGTTCATTTTACCACCTGACGGTGATCCACCCATGACTGTCTGCCTGTTACCTTTGTTCACCTGTCAGATGTCAGCCGTCTGGAGCTTCAGGTTCTCTTCATTCATCATCTCGACATGAGGTTTAAAAAAACAGATTGCCGTCTTTCACCAGAACCAGTTGAGCGGTTTGTCTCAGAGGTGCGGCTGCTGCTTTAAATAGTTCCAGAAACATCTTCTGGTTGTCAGAGAGAGGAATAATTTCCATCCAGGACTGGAAAGGTTGAACTGGGAGGGATGGTCTATCACTGGGAGGGTTGGTCTATCACTGGGAGGGTTGGTCTATCACTGGGAGGGTTGGTCTTTCACTGGGAGGGTTGGTCTATCACTGGGAGGGTTGGTCTATCACTGGGAGGGTTGGTCTATCACTGGGAGGGATGGTCTATCACTGGGAGGGTTGGTCTTTCACTGGGAGGGTTGGTCTATCACTGGGAGGGATGGTCTATCACTGGGAGGGTTGGTCTTTCACTGGGAGGGTTGGTCTATCACTGGGAGGGTTGGTCTATCACTGGGAGGGATGGTCTATCACTGGGAGGGTTGGTCTATCACTGGGAGGGTTGGTCTATCACTGGGAGGGATGATCTATCACTGGGAGGTGTGACTTTGTACTCGGCTCCAAACCAAACTCCAACCTGTTTTCAGAGGACTCCCTGTCACCCTGTGTGTGAGCTAAACTAAAGTAAGTCCATTTACTTTCAGCTAATATTCAGTATACAACATGGCTGGTGTTATTTTAAATGTATTTCTGTACTTTTTTTGAGCAGTATTAGTAGATAATAGGCTGTAAATGTGCTCGGTAGAGATAGATGCCTTCAGCACTGGCTTGATCTCTTTGTCTCAGCTGATCTGATGAAGAACCTTCACTTTTCTAAATATACAACATTTAATGTGTTTTAACGAACGTTCATTCATTCATCAACTCCGCTCGTCTCCAGCAGAAGCCACCATGCATGACACGGCCGAGGCCCACTCCCACACCCTCACCACCAACCGCAACTGCACCATCGAGATCACCAACGTCAGCTCCACCTTCTGCCTGGTCAACCCAAAGTAAGACTTTTCACTCTCAGACGATATTTTATTATTATGATGATGATGATTTATCAGTCCCACCAACACAAAGTGCCTTTAAAAATGTCACCTCTATAGATCAGTGAACAGTGTATACATGTTTGAATAAACAACAAGCTACTAAAGACTCTGCTTCAGTTTCGGGTCCAAAAAGGTCCAAAGTCGGTAGAGTTTGTGCAGACGTGTTGCAGCAGAACTTCAGTGGCTGATTTGTCTGTTTGCAATCTGTGATGTCACCACTAGATGCCACATGGAGAGCGGCTTTCCCTTCAACCCTCCACAGCCGACGGTTCGCACCAACAAGTCCGAGGTGTGCTCCTTCGTCAAGGACGACAACACGGCGTCGGGCGCCGTGGGCGTCCTGACCTACGAGCTGTTCGACATGCACAAACGCTGCTGCAGAGAGCTGATGGCCATCATGTTCTCCGTGCCGTTCGACTACAACTTCTACAAGAACTGGCTCGGCGTCGGCATCTACGAGAAGGAGAAGGCCTGCAACGACATGCTGTTCAAAGAAATGTACAACAGCAAGGATTTCACCAACTTTGTGCGCCACGAGGCCGACGGCTCAGGGGTGGCGCACAAAGGGAAGATGGTGGACGTGAGGGCCTGCATGTCCGACGAGGGCAAGGCCATAATTAAAGTGGAGCTGTACGACAAGATGGGCAGATAAGAGGTTGTGATGTTCCTGCATGTAAAGGTGCTTTAAATGAATAAAAACAACAATATCATGAATTTCTTGTCCTCGTCCTTCATCTTCTTTTCCATTAAATAAAATAAGAAACCCAAAGACACTTTAAAAACAACTAGACACAAGTACTGAAAGCAAAGACAATGGATCACTGCAGTTATTGAAGACAACATAAAAATCTACAGGGAGAGGAAGGTTTTGAGGATTTAATGCGATCCTTTTATATATTTGCAGTCCTATAAACTGTGTCCAGTGATAAAATACTCCTTTATCACACATTTTCATACTTGAATCATATATATTTTTACTTTCTATTTGTCTGCTCGTGCATCAACAAAAAGAGACTGATGAAGTCTGTCTGATGTTCTCACTGGGATAGAAACTCAAACTATCAGGCAGAGGTTAAAGGTGTGGTGGATCGTGATCTCATGTCTCTGATAGCTGAACAAACTGGAATGAAAAACAGAAAGAGAATAAATACCACAGTGGTGCTGTTATTGTCGGCTGCACCCTGTTTAACGCCTCTGCATACCTGAGCGGTCAGACCTGCTGATCTCTGGGTGGAGACGCCTTTTGATTTTTTGGGAGAGGCTGAGGAGTCAAACAAGAAGAACAGACTCCTTCAAACCTGAGCGAGCGACGCACCTGAGAGCCAGACAGGTAAGCCGGCGCTGTGCTGTTTCTGCTGTCACATTCACATTTTCATTTTAGGACACAGGACACATGTTAAAGTGCATTTCAATGTCACAGCAACAAGATGAGTGAATCAGCAGAAGCTCTGGCTGCGAACCTGACGAAAAGAAGGAACATCACCATCGAGATCACCAACCTCACCAACAACTACTGCCTGGTCGACCCCAAGTGAGCGCCTCTTCCCTCTGTTCTGCATCAAATAGCCTAGTCGTTCCTCTCTCCTTCATGCTCTCAGATGCTCTAGTCTTCATTCTGTCCTTCATGCTCTTAGATAGTCTACTCTCAGATGCTCTAGTCTTCATTCTGTCCTTCATGCTCTTAGATAGTCTACTCTCAGATGCTCTAGTCTTCATTCTGTCCTTCATGCTCTTAGATAGTCTAGTCTCAGATGCTCTAGTCTTCATTCTGTCCTTCATGCTCTTAGATAGTCTAGTCTCAGATGCTCTAGTCTTCATTCTGTCCTTCATGCTCTTAGATAGTCTACTCTCAGATGCTCTAGACTTCATTCTGTCCTTCATGCTCTTAGATAGTCTACTCTCAGATGCTCTAGACTTCATTCTGTCCTTCATGCTCTTAGATAGTCTACTCTCAGATGCTCTAGACTTCATTCTGTCCTTCATGCTCGTAGATAGTCTACTCTCAGATGCTCTAGACTTCATTCTGTCCTTCATGCTCGTAGATAGTCTACTCTCAGATGCTCTAGACTTCATTCTGTCCTTCATGCTCGTAGATGCTCTAGTTTTAGATGCTCTGGTCTTCGTTCTGACTGCTCTTTTCTCTCAGGGTTTTCCTTGAAAGTGGGAACTGCCACAGCCCTCCTCAGCCCACCATCCGGCCGCTCAGGACCGAGGTGTGCAACTTCTGCAAGACCAGCGCCAAGGCGTCCGGCGCCGTGGGCGTCCTGACCTACGACCTGTTCGAAAGGCACAGCAACGCCGCCAAGGAGCGAATAGCCATCATGTTCTCGGTGCCCTACGACTACAACATGTACCAGAACTGGCTGGGGTTGGCCATCTACAACGTGGACAAGGAGTGCGATGAGAAGCTGTACAAGGAGATGTATTACAACAAAGAGCAGTGCGGCTTCGTCAGGGAGGAGGCCCACGGCTGCGGGCTCACCTTCAAAGGCACGAACCTGGACCTGATGGCGACCATGTCCCCGATGGGCCGGGCCATCATGAAGGTGGAGTTGTGGGAGAAGATCTTGTCTTAGTCCAGTCCAGTTGTGTTTGGAGGCAATAAATCCTGATTCATGAGAAAAATCTGCGTTTCAAGTCGTCATTATTTGTCTTTTAATTATTCCAGTTAAACCACTTATTTAGTTTATTTCCTGTGTGCTCAGAGTGTGATACGATCAGGACAGATTCTGTTTTAAACAATGAACCATTAATCAGCTGGCGTTTCTGTCTTGGTGATAAAAATCCTTCCAGCTGCAGTGAAGAGTCAAGTATTAGACAAGGTCACCACCTAGTGGTTAAAAGCATGTGGTGTTTATTCTGAAAAGCTTCAAAAGCATGGAGGAGTTTTTTGATATTAGATGTGAAATTTCATTTTATTTAGAATGATCAAATCCCAAATTTAGCAGTTTAAAAACAACAAAAGACATTCATAAAGTCCAGGACTTTTTTACAACGACAATAAAAAAAACCAAAAAACAACAACATATTTGTTTTCCTGTTTTCAATGCATTGGAGACGTTATCCAGCAGCCAAACTATCTAGAAATTGAACAAATCATAACAATATATACACACATACATATATTCCTTTAAAACCATTAATATTTATGTGAATGTGACCTGTATGACCTTTGGCTGCCATGTTTAGAACAGCAGGTAGAGAATCCTCAGCTCTGATTGGTTGCCTGCAGGAGGACGCAGATGATTTGTCTCATGCTACTGAAATAATATTTGCAGCTTGAACCAGAGACAGACTGATGAAACTGTTTTTTTTTCATGGCTGGAATCAGTGTGTTTATGTTTCCTCTTTCATGCTAACCGCTAACTGCTGGTCCTGCAGGATCAGTCTGATCCGGAGCACCGCTCATAAAAAACACTGACCACAGTCCCGAACCTGTCCTTCAGGTATGTCTCCAGCGTCTCCAGAGACATCTGTCTCACATCGTATCCTCTGAACTTTTTCTTCGCCGTCTTGCTAATCGGTACGATCTCCTCGCTGCTGTTTCGGTCGTTTCGTCCGACGGCGGCGAACGCAGGAAATGCGTCCTTCAGCTCCTCCGGCAGACTCTTGTTGTAGTGTGGGCAGCAGTACGCTGACCACATGTACTCCGGTACCGCCACCCGGTGCTTGTTGAGCCAGCGCTCGTCGCTCCGGTACGGGATGACACCCGTCACGACGTACGCCTCGCCGAGGCAGTAGGCCGCTAAGATTTTGTTGACGGCCTGCTCCAGGTCCTCCCAGGGCCCGTCATTGGACACCGCCTTCTGAGGGACCACGTTGGTAAGGGTGAAGGTGGCGGCGCGGTCCTCGTGGCTCTGGTGGTGGAGGCTGGGGTTCAGGTGGCCGCGGGAAAATGTGGAGTTGATGTAGTCGAGCTGGACGGCCTGGCTGTCCACCACGTCCTGGTCCAGAGGGCCTGGAGGGAAGGGCACCATGTCGCCTTTAGCTCCTGGGTCTGCTAGCTGTCCAAGAGGAGGACACAGTGGTTCAACATGAGAGAGAGCTAAGTGCTAAGCTAACAGCTCTGCTTTACTGAGGATCATTTCCTCTCTTCTCTCTACAAAAACAGCTGTTTTCAATTCAAAATAATACGACAAAAAGAATACAAAACACACAAAACCAACACAACACGTTTGGACATACTGAAGAAGACTCTTGTTTCAGTGCAAACAAACTTTGTTAAGGTCAATTTAAAAAAAAAAAGACAAATTAATGATAATGATAACACTATCATTAATATTCATATTGTTTTATTATTACTGTATATTAATTACTGTTCAAGTGAAAGTTAAAAGCACATAATGTGAATAAAGCAGCAAATATTAGAGTGACACTTTAAATAAGCCTGACCCCTCAGCCCAAAGAGACTAAAGAGCTGAACAATAATGTTCATATTATGGGATGTTTCCAGCATTCGCTCACCTGTGGCTCAAACTTCCAGGATGCACTGGGCCTCTTTCCTGCCGGCACAGCGAATAAATAGGCCGAGAACCACGGAGAGCGTCGGGGTCGACTGTACAGCGTGGCGAAGCGGTACTGGTTGTAGTAACGCTGACAGATCGGGGTCCCAGTCAGACCTTTAGGAGGCCAAGACCTGTAGAAGAACTGCAGACATGGAGCGAAGTCCCCGACATCGGCTGCACTCCTGGTCCATCCTGCAGCGAAGACCAGGACAACCAAGAGACGCAACATGTTCAGATGATGGACGTTCGTCTGTGGTGAAATCCAGAGAGCCGTTCTGCTTTTCATCAACAAAGAAAAAGCAGAAGTTTCAACGTCAGTTTCAGTCATCTGCTTCTGGAGAGGAAGAAATGCTCTCAGTGAACTTTGACTGTTGAAAATTTCCCCCAAAGACACTCGAAGACTTCCTCTTATAGACAAAGAGAAACACTCTGCAGACTGAATGTGACCTGAACTGCTCCATACGCTGAAAAAATGGATTAAATCCTTTTCTAACGACTCAGCAGCAAAAATAACATTTTGCATCGTTGAGTGCTGAATGTGGAATCATCCGCCGCTGGAAATAGTCCCTATAACTCCACTGTTACTTCCTGTTTGAGTGATGTTTGAAAACTGCAAATGTTTTAGGAAATTCACAGATAGAACAGGAAGTACAGACAGAACAGAGCAGGAAGTACTGATAGAACAGAACAGGAAGTACAGACACAACATAAAGTACAGACAGAACAGAACAGGAAGTACAGACACAACATAAAGTACAGACAGAACAGAACAGGAAGTACAGACACAACATAAAGTACAGACAGAACAGAGCAGGAAGTCTGTAGAATCTGTAGAATCATTTTTGTTTTTGCTCATTTTTCTCTGTAAACCTGACAAACAAACACAGAGGTTAATAAAACAGAAAGCACTCTGTTTTATTGTCGGTAAATCTTTTGTGGGCTGGGCTCATTGTTCAGGTCACCAGAAAAAAAAAAAAAAAAAAGCTGTGTGGGGAAGTATTGAGTTACTGCTCCACACAGTTTAACTCTTCACCCTCCCTCCTCCTCCTCATGCTGACGTTCCTCCCCCATCATGCTCTCCTCTTTATGTAACACAAGAACCAGGCTTGGGTTGTTTTCCATGCAGACGGAGGGTTTCTCTGGTCCACAGCAGCACATTCCTCCACTCTTTCAGGGACTTCAGGTACGTTACAGCTCAGTTTAAACCAACTGAACAGTGTTCACTGTTTTCACTGATTCAACTTCCTCATTCACAATAACTGACATAACAGGACACTGGAGAGTCTGAACAAAGCAGCGTGGTTTTAGCCTGTTAGCATGTGCCTGCTGAATGCAGATTAGAGACCTTAACAGCATTAGAGAGTCCATGCTCTCCTCTGGACTTTGATCTGTCAGGGTTTCCTTAAAGGGGAAGTGCTGCAGGCGTCCAGACACGTTTTCATGTATAAATCCTGAACCACAGGTCTGGAGTCTGCAGATAAAACCGACGAGGAAAAGCAGGCTTACAGGCACAAAACCACATTTAGAGTTTTGATAAGTACTTCTTAATAAACAGACTAGAGAGGTCATGATACAGAGTCCCTCATTGTAACCAGTGTCAGGGTGGAGTTAAGAGATGACTCATTACTAGTTAATAAAAGGAGGACAGACACCAGATCGTTTCAAAGTAAAGCTTTTTATTGTAATAAAAGGAGGACAGACACCAGATCGTTTCAAAGTAAAGCTTTTTATTGTAATAAAAGGAGGACAGACACCAGAGCATTTCAAAGTAAAGCTTTTTATTGTAATAAAAGGAGGACAGACACCAGAGCATTTCAAAGTAAAGCTTTTTATTGTAATAAAAGGAGGACAGACACCAGAGCATTTCAAAGTAAAGCTTTTTATTGTAATAAAAGGAGGACAGACACCAGATCATTTCAAAGTAAAGCTTTTTATTGTAATAAAAGGAGGACGGACACCAGATCATTTCAAAGTAAAGCTTTTTATTGTAATAAAAGGAGGACGGACGCCAGATCATTTCAAAGTAAAGCTTTTTATTGTAATAAAAGGAGGACGGACGCCGGCTCATTTCAAAGTAAAGCTTTTTATTGTAATAAAAGGAGGACGGACGCCAGATCATTTCAAAGTAAAGCTTTTTATTGTAATAAAAGGAGGACAGACGCCAGATCATTTCAAAGTAAAGCTTTTTATTGTAATAAAAGGAGGACAGACGCCAGATCATTTCAAAGTAAAGCTTTTTATTGTAATAAAAGGAGGACAGACACCAGATCATTTCAAAGTAAAGCTTTTTATTGTAATAAAAGGAGGACAGACGACGGCTCATTTCAAAGTAAAGCTTTTTATTGTAATAAAAGGAGGACAGACGCCAGATCATTTCAAAGTAAAGCTTTTTATTGTAATAAAAGGAGGACAGACGCCGGATCATTTCAAAGTAAAGCTTTTTATTGTAATAAAAGGAGGACAGACGCCGGATCGTTTCAAAGTAAAGCTTTTTATTGTAATAAAAGGAGGACAGACACCAGATCATTTCAAAGTAAAGCTTTTTATTGTAATAAAAGGAGGACAGACACCGGATCATTTCAAAGTAAAGCTCTTTATTGTAATAAAAGGAGGACAGACACCAGATCATTTCAAAGTAAAGCTTTTGATTGTAATAAAAGGAGGACGGACACCAGATCATTTCAAAGTAAAGCTTTTTATTGTAATAAAAGGAGGACGGACGCCAGATCATTTCAAAGTAAAGCTTTTTATTGTAATAAAAGGAGGACGGACGCCAGATCATTTCAAAGTAAAGCTCTTTATTGTAATAAAAGGAGGACGGACGCCGGATCATTTCAAAGTAAAGCTTTTTATTGTAATAAAAGGAGGACAGATGCCGGATCATTTCAAAGTAAAGCTTTTTATTGTAATAAAAGGAGGACGGACGCCAGATCATTTCAAAGTAAAGCTTTTTATTGTAATAAAAGGAGGACGACGCCAGATCATTTCAAATTAAAGCTCTTTATTGTAATAAAAGGAGGACGGACGCCAGATCATTTCAAAGTAAAGCTCTTTATTGTAATAAAAGGAGGACGGACACCAGATCATTTCAAAGTAAAGCTCTTTATTGTAATAAAAGGAGGACGGACGCCGGATCATTTCAAAGTAAAGCTTTTTATTGTAATAAAAGGAGGACAGATGCCGGATCATTTCAAAGTAAAGCTTTTTATTGTAATAAAAGGAGGACGACGCCAGATCATTTCAAATTAAAGCTCTTTATTGTAATAAAAGGAGGACGGACGCCAGATCATTTCAAAGTAAAGCTCTTTATTGTAATAAAAGGAGGACGGACGCCAGATCATTTCAAAGTAAAGCTCCTTATTGTAATAAAAGGAGGGCAGACACCAGATCATTTCAAAGTAAAGCTCCTTATTGTAATAAAAGGAGGGCAGACACCAGATCATTTCAAAGTAAAGCTCCTTATTGTAATAAAAGGAGGGCAGACACCAGATCATTTCAAAGTAAAGCTCCTTATTGTAATAAAAGGAGGGCAGACACCACATCATTTCAAAGTAAAGCTCCTTATTGTAATAAAAGGAGGGCAGACACCAGATCTCTCTTTTCTGCTTTTAAACGTCACAATGCTGACAGGAAGTAGTGAGCATCAGTTCAAACAGCCCTTCACAGTAAAAGTCTTCTCATTCTGGTTCCTTCAGAGCAACACATTATCAGTAATGTTCATATTTCCACTCTCTAAAGACGTCTTAACGTCGCCTCCATCTTTGTTTTTAAAGTCAAACTCATGATGAAAGTTGATCAAACAGGAAAACGTTTGGTTTGTTTTTCTGTCCTCGACGACAGGATTCATTGATTAGTTACTGTAATGTGATTACTTAGTTATCAACATTGTTGTTATTTTAACCTTTCCCTGAAGACTAAATGATGTTTGAGGCTTTAGTTTGATGACTCATGAAATAAAGATTTGTGTTCGTTCTTTCCGTCAGGGTTGATCCATGGGGAGCATCCCAGCTGTTTCCCTCCTGCTTCTGGTGGTGAGTGCTTCCCTCCTGACCATCTCCAGCGTCCATGGCGGAAAGATCCTGGTGTTCCCGATGGACGGCAGCCACTGGGTCAACATGAAACTGCTGATCCAGAACCTCCACGCCAAAGGCCACGAGGTCACTGTGGTCCGAACATCCACCAGCTGGTACATCAAAGAAAACTCACCACATTACCGCTCCATCACCGTCACCTTACCGGGAGCCATCAGCATCGAGGAGCAGGACTTCTTTGTCACCTTCCTGGTCAAGATGCTGGCGATCCACAAAGAGGGGGCTTCACCTATCAGCTTTGTGAAGTTCTACTGGGAGATGCTTGGATCGCTGTCGAAAATTCACCAACAGGCCAGCATGTTGGGGGTGGAAATGTTGGAGAACAAGACTCTGATACAGAGCATTCGCGACACTCACTTTGATGTGGTTCTCCTGGACCCCGGGTTACCCGTTGGAGTCCTGGTGGCTCATGAACTTCAGCTGCCAACTGTTTTTAATGTGAGGTGGATCACCAGCGGGGAAGGCCATTTTGTCGTGGCTCCATCGCCGACATCCTACGTTCCAACATCAGGATGCGCCGCATCAGATAAGATGACCTTTGAGCAACGAGTCAAGAACACACTCCACTATTTTCTCAACATATACATTGACAAGTTTATAGTAAGCCCTCACTACAACAGGCTGGTCGACAGGTACTTTGGTCCAGATGTAAACTTCTATCACCTTCTACAAGGAGCAGACATCTGGCTCATGAGGGTGGACTTTGTCTTTGAATTCCCCAGGCCCACCATGCCGAACATCGCCTACATTGGCGGTTTTCAGTGTAAGCCTTCTGAGCCTTTGTCTTCAGAGCTGGAGGACTTTGTTCAAAGCTCCGGGGAGCACGGGTTCGTCCTCATGTCTCTCGGCACGCTCGTCAAAGGCCTACCTGTGGAAATAACCTCCGAAATCGCCGCTGCCTTCGCCCAAATTCCTCAGAAGGTCATATGGAGGCATGTCGGTGAGCCGCCCAACAATCTGGGCAACAACACCCTCCTGGTGAAATGGCTGCCCCAGAACGACCTCCTGGGTCACCCAAAGATTAAAGTGTTCGTGGCTCACGGTGGCACCAACGGGATCTATGAGTCCATCTACCACGGGGTGCCCATAGTGGGCATCCCGCTTCTGTTTGACCAGTTTGAGAACATCTTGAGATTGGAGGCGCGAGGAGCCGCCAAGGCAGTGGACGCAACCAAAGTCACTCGCCAGAACTTCCTGGAGGTGTTACAGGAAGTCCTCCACAATCCGTCCTACAGAAATAACATGAAGCGACTCTCCGCTCTCCACCGGGATAAACCGATGCATCCTCTGGAGACCGCCATTTACTGGATTGAGTTTGTCATGAGGCACAAAGGAGCGTCACATTTACGCACCGAGTCTTATAAGATGCCCTGGTACTCCTATTATTCTGTGGACGTCTTCTGCTTTCTGATGGCAGTCCTGCTGATGCTGACAGCCGCTGTAGTCGCATTAATACGATTCATTTGCCTTCGACTGTGCAGGAGGAGAAAAAGCAAACAGGAGTGACTGACTCCTACATTAAAATTAATCATTTTAAAGGATGGGGTTTTAAATATTCCATACTCTTTGCCAAATAATGGTGCACCACATTTCCAGACTGATTTTAATGCTGAATCTTAAGACAAGCATGTTCCCATGAGCACATATCCTAATCTATTTGTTTCATGGATTACCATTAAATCTGGTTCATGGGGGTTGGTTCTGCTTCATATAGTCATGGTGTCCAGAGGATGTAACAGAGTGTCCACGTCTCTCGTGAAATATGTCAACAACTAAAAGATGGATTGGCTGCATATTTTCTCCAAATGTAGACTCACTGACTTTTCATTTAGCGCCACCATGAGGTTATTTATGTTTATCAAATTAAGACAAATTAGGTTAATTAGTAGTCAATTATTAGTTAATTGTCAAGCCTTTATATTTATTAAGTAAATATGACTTACAAATGAGTAGTTTAATTTTGCTTTGGGCAAAATCGGGTTTATGGAGTAAACATGTAAACATGTATTACCAGGAAGAAATGTCACTCTGTTTTATCTCCAAAATCTGCCAGTAAAGAAAAAAAACTAAAGGAAACTAAACTAGTCACTGAGAGGGAATACAGGGATGTTAATGTGCCCCTTTCAATAAAATAAACTTTCAAACATGTATTCTATTAGATGGACATGCAGATCTGGACTATATGATGCCTCAGCCTCTCTCCTTTCATCAATCATTAATCATTTATCATTCAGTATATGTATGTGTGAATTAAGGATATATATTGACCACAACGTGACGCACATTTAGGAATGATTCACTTCATATAGTGTATTTAGTTTTTATTTTCCCTTTAGCACAAACTCCGTCTGAGGAGTGAAGCTGACACTTAAAGCAGCCAGCAGGGGGCGACTCCTCTGCTTCTATGTCAGTCTAACAACAGGAAATGATCCTTCTCTCTGCTTTATCCCCTCAGTAAACATTAGAAACATGAGTTTCTGGTCTCAGTCTGCAGTTTAAAACAATATGATATTCATTTTACTGTTTAGAATAAATAAATGAATAAAAAAATAAATAAACAAACATTCACAGTTCAGGATGACATCAATTAATGATGACTTAATGAGCGTAATACTGGTTGGATGTTATGCACAATGGCCGTGTTTCCCCTTAGCGTTAAGAGCTTCTGAAGAACGCTCTTAATTTCAGTTTGAATTAGGGATGTTGAAATTAGTGTCTTAACGAGATTAATCAGCGTTAGGTAACTCTACCTGGACAAACTCACCTGACGTGTTACCATAGACGTGCTGGTAGGTCATGGAGCAGAACTCCATTCAAAAAAACAAGGAAACTAACAACACAGTCATAACTAACGATCAAACATGCTGATAAAATGAGATCAACCATCTTTTCTGAATCTGTCCAAGCTTCTCCTGGAATTCAGCAAACAAATAATCCACCAAAGAGCATCGTTAACGTATTAATTTATAACAAGAAATGGAGGAAAATGAAAAAAGGACGAGAGGATCTTTTCATAAACAAAGCGCATTTCGGGCAGTTTGTCCCAGTAGAGCTACCGTCGCTCATAGTTAGCATTAGCAACAGCCCTGGTTTGAATACATTTCCTCATGATTTTCTGACCATGACTACTTCTTATGTAGGTGCCGTCTTGTTTTCGTCATGTAAATTGAATCAGTGTGTTAGGTAGCAGCGTCCTGTGTGACTTATCAGCTGATTATTGGTGGCTGATCGATTCACCTGACATCGATTGGTTTAGTTTCAGCACCGCGGTAGTGGACAGCTCCTGTTAAAAGAGTCTGAAAGAGCGATCCTAAGAAAGGCATGAAGAACTCATGTGGGAAACACTCTTATCTTAGCGACCCTTCTTAGCTAAGATCTTCTAAACTGTGCTCTTATCTTTTAAGAGAGATCTTAAGTGGGAAAAGCAGCCAATGACTAAACGTCTTAACACATGGAAGAATAAAGCAGCTCATTATCTCTGCTTGTTTCTCTCCTGCTGAGGAAAAACTACTGAAGTCTTTGTTGAAAACAGAGTTTGACCTGTCAGAGCAGGTTGAAATAAATCCATCTTCCACTGCTTTATTGTTGTTGTCACTTTTTATCTGGATCCTAAATATTAAATATAACTGGGACCACACAGACCTCAGTGTTCAGCTTGTTTTCCTTAAATACATGACAGCAGTTGAACCACATGGTGATGTTCTTTTTACCGTCTCTGATAGTTTTCTTACAGATGTCACTAATTTTATTTTTTACATTTAGGCAGAATGAGGACTCAGTAATGGAGGTGAAATGCTGAACCAACAATGGGTATATTAAAAATTGTCCTCAAGTACAGTATAAAATAATGAATATATACATATATACTTATTTACATTCCATCACTGCATTTCATTGAATCACTTTTTAAAAGTCACACACAGTTCTAAGCTGTTTTTATGTATTAGTTTAGAGCTGAAGGCCTCCCATTCACTCTGAAGAAAAAAAAGAGTCCTAAGATATTTTCTCCTCAAGATGAACACCAGGGGCCGTATTCCTAAAGATTCTTAATTCTAAGAAAATTCTGAGAATCATGATGTTTTCTTAGAATTTCTCCTAAAAGTGAAGAGTAGATCCTAGTAAAGATAAAAGCTATTCCTAAATAATCCCAGCTCTTAAGAGTGCTCCTAAGGTGAGATCTGTTAAGAGCAGGGAAGAGGACTTTTAAGTGGTTTAGGAGTTCCTTAAGCAGAGGACAAAACAGCGGATAGAAGAGGCAGGAGAGATATTCTCCAAACACTGGATGACAGTGAATTAATGAAACGCTGCAGATTGGATCGTGCAGGAATCATGATTGTGTTTGATCTCATTAGAGATGCACTTATTTCTCCAAGCCAACGTCACAGTGCAACACCACCTGAAATGAAAGTCATCACAACACTGAGGTATTTGGCAACAGGGAAATGCAACAATGCAGCAGTGATGACTTGAGTCTGTCACAACCCTCCATCAGCAGGTTCATCAACCAAACACTGACAGCATTGTTGAAAGTGCAAAAATTACCACCATGGCAATTCATATAAGCAAATAATATCACTATGTACAAATAATTTCACTATAATAACTATCACTATGTGAATACTGTGCAAGTTTTCACACATTTTGTAGGATCATTTTAAAATATAGCTTACTATTCATTGAAGAGATATTTTATTTGATATTATTTATAATTACACAGTCTTCATCAGATTAGATGCTGTGATTAAGTTTATCGATTTGAGGGTCCGTCCTTTGTCCATTATCACCAAAAGTATATTTTTATCGAGCTTTAGGATCAACCAGTCACAGCTTTTGAAATGATGACTCATACCTAACAGCGGGGTCAACCACACCTCCTCACTAAGATAGGAGTTTCTGTCCATTCCTTGCTCAGAGTTCTCTAAGAATATTCTGGAATCACTCCCAAGCTAAGACTCCTTGCTAGGAATATTTAGGTTATTTTAAGGATTGAGGAAGAAGTTGAGGGCCCTGATTTAAGACGGACAATTAAGATTTGTTTGACTTCGTTTTAGTGAATCGGATGAATAAATGTAAATCTGACCACTCAAAGCACTTTACACTACATATCACATTCACACATTCATACTGATGACGGGAAAAATCAATACCAACTGTTTTATTTTATTTATTTTTTATTAATTAATTAATGAGCTAATCCTGGAGAAATCCCTGTTAAATAAGCACCGGTCATTGATTTTTTTTTTAAATTTTTTATTTTTTTTTTTTTTTTAAGCTAATTATACGGGAGAAACCAGAGTACCTGGAGAAAACCCTATGCTGGAACCATTGGTTATTGTAATTATTTTGAGGGGGAAAAAAGGCATCACACAATTATTCCCTTCAAAATAAACAAAAAAAAATAACTTTTTTTTTTAAATTAATTTTAAGGGAGAGACCAGATCACGTGGAGAAAACCCTATCATATAACCAATGGTCCTTGTATTTATTCTGAGGGGGAAAAGGCATCACACAATTGTTCCCCTCAAAATAAACAAAAAAATTATTTATTTTTTTTAAATTAATTTTAAGGGAGAGACCAGATCACGTGGAGAAAACCCTATCATATAACCAATGGTCCTTGTATTTATTCTGAGGGGGGAAAAGGCATCACACAATAATAAAATAAATAGAAGATGAAACCCTTTTTCTAAACTACCCCACCCTGCACTTGAACAAGGTGTTCCTCACTGCAGAGAAGAACCTCTGGAAGATGTTCTTCTTGGCTGGTTTTGTCAGATGATTCCTCACATAGGTGCTGATGTCTTGTGTCAGCGCTGGGTGTTGAGCCACCAGGTGAGCCAGCACCATGTGTTCACCGCCCCTCTTCCTGCACAGGTGCTTGTAAAGCTGCTTGTCAAGGTTTGTGAAGGTTTTTGGGGTGGTGACAAATTTCACATCCTCCACTGCAGCCCATGTCTTTTCAGACAGATTCTCGATGATGTCCACGGCCTCTGGGGCGCAGTCCACTTTTGATTTCCTGAACACCCGAGAAACGAGCTTCTCCACAAACACCTCAGTGGCAGCTTTGTTGTATTCTCTGAACTCAGCAGCATACTGTTCATCCAGTGTCCTGTCCTGCTCATCCGGCATCCAGGCCTGTCCTACCGGTGTCCTGTCCTGCTTGTCCACCATCTTGTCAGTCCCTAAAGGTTTGATGGGTGCAGTCTCAGCGCCCTCGATAGCTTCTGTCACCCTCTTGCTGTGGTGGAAGGCCTGAAATTCCCGCCACCAACTGACCAGAGACAGGAAGCTGTGCACTTTGCTTAAAATATTAGCAAACATGTCAGCTTGATACTGGTTTCTGAGCCTTGTCGTGTGGATGACATTGGGATCAGACGACACGTGTCGGTAGAGGAAATTACTCAGGGTTTCTGTCAAAATGACCTGACTGGGGGACATTTTTGTCTGTGCAACGAGAGCTGCTTCCTGATCTTTGAGCATTTTGTCAATGTCACACACGAGTGAAGGTATTGCCTCCTTATTTTCCTCGGTGTGCTTCCTCTGAAATTTCTGCTTCAGCTGAGCCAGGATACGGAGGATCCAAGCTTTGGCAAAGCATTTTGCCAGAAACTCTGTGACTTTGTTGATTATTCGACTCTCCTTCTTCATGGACGTCTCTAAGGTCTTGGTAATGTCCTGAATCTGACGTTTGCACTGATCTTTCAGTGTTCTGTACTCAGAGTCCGTCATGCTATGTGAGAGAGGGTCAATGATACTGTCCACCTCCTCTGTCATTTTTTTCTCCAGAGATTTCAGCCTGTCAGTGTCGGATGCAGCCGGTTCCTCCTGGGAGGTGGTCGGACTCACCTTTTTCTGTGGTAGACATGTGAACTTGGGCTTCATCTTGTTGACGAACCTCTTCAGCAGTTTGCAGGCACACTGAATCATGGTGTTCAGCCTGTTGGGTGGAGTGACACATTGACTTAGGCCTGAAATGGAGTTATTCAGACTGCTTGTCACATCTGTGCTGATTATGTCCACCAGGCTCTCTGAGGACAGGATACTTTGGGCAGAGTTTCTGATGCCCAGAGGTGTGGAGAAACACTCAGGGATAGCGTCTTTCAGACTGTCTCTGATGTCCTCCTCGGTCACCTCTTCTGGACTCTTCAGAAGCATCAGGAAGGCCCTGGACAAGGAGGAGATGATGTCCAGGAGCAGGTCTGCCAGCATGATCACGGTCATGTTGTCAGGCTGGCCTGCCCTCAGTGATGCCCACTGCTCCTCCGTGAGCCCTTCATAAAACAACTCCACCAGCGGCCGGACAGTCTGGCGAACAGTCTGACGAATGTCGCTGTCAGACACGTCCTGTTTCTGTGACGTTACCGGTGCTTCCATTTGGTGGATTTCAGGTCAAATCAGATGAGAAACCTGGAAAGGATCAATAAAATTTGATGAATTTATCTCTATCTATCTGATAAGGGCTGCTGAGCTGAGAGTCTGCTGCTGCGTCTGCAAAGATTGAGCTGATGCTCTGGATGAGGCTGAGCTGCAGGTCGGACCTGCAGGCATCTGAAATGCGTGACGTCACCCATTAAAGGCACTTCAATGGCGTCACACGTCATAGCGTTCCATAAGCCCCGCCACACAGGGCAACCGCAGCATGCATGACGTCAAACATCCAAGGCTTCAATGTCGTCACACGTCATAGCGTTCCATAAGCCCCGCCACGCAGGGCGACCGCAGCATGCATGACGTCAAACATCCAAGGCTTCAATGTCGTCACACGTCATAGCTTCCATAAGCCCCGCCACGCAGGGCAACCGCAGCATGCATGACGTCAAACATCCAAGGCTTCAATGTCGTCACACGTCATAGCGTTCCATAAGCCCCGCCACGCAGGGCAACCGCAGCATGCATGACGTCAAACATCCAAGGCTTCAATGTCGTCATAGCTTCCATAAGCCCCGCCACGCAGGGCAACCGCAGCATGCATGACGTCAAACATCCAAGGCTTCAATGTCGTCACACGTCATAGCTTCCATAAGCCCCGCCACGCAGGGCAACCGCAGCATGCATGACGTCAAACATCCAAGGCTTCAATGTCGTCACACGTCATAGCTTCCATAAGCCCCGCCACGCAGGGCGACCGCAGCGGCGGCAAGCCTCAGATCACCTCACTTAATATTATTCTAAATAATAATAATAGTAATGGTAATAATGATAATAATCGTAATGTTTCTGTTGTGAAATAATGAAGGTGGCGTCTAGCTGCACAGGAATCCTCCAGCTGCTGTGAATCACTTTTTCTTCAGTGTTGAAAAATGTTTGATGATGACACAATCTGATTGTGACATGAATATAAAGTAATCAGACGGTGCTCTCACCACCAGCATGAAGCTGCTACAGATACTCTTATATGTCCTGTCAGACAACAGAACTGTGAACATGTTTTGGCTGAAATGAGTAATGCATAAATTAATAAATCACAACTTTCACGTCATAACTAGGCTCGGCTGGTGCAGCAGGCAGATGTTGTCCATGTTTTTGCTTACAGCAGGCTAATATCTACTGTGTTACTGTCCAGATACACTCAAGGGTTATTTGAGGAGACTCCAGACTGGAGAATGAAAATCTGATGCTTCTGAATCATGTAAGTCGCGATTTTATTTGGATAGCCCAATATCACAAATTACAAATTTGCCTCAGAGGGCTTTACTGTACAGGATATGACTCCCTCTGTCCTTTACAAACAACCCTCACATCGACTAAGGAAAAACGACTAACAAAAAGAAATGTTAGAAACCTGAGGAAGAGCAACAGAGGAGGGATCCCTCTTCAGGATGGACAGACAGGAAATAGATGCCATGTGTTCAGAGTAACAACAGTGAAAAACACATTAACTTTACATATAACAGTTAATACATATGAAATGTGCAGCCAATAATGTGCGGTCTTCATGTAATTCTATTGTTAATAGTTGTAGTTGAATATTACAGTTACACACTCATTAAATATAGGTCTTTCATTCTTGCACTGGAGAATGCAAATAGTCTTTGTTTTCCATTTAGTTCATTTTGAACCAAGTTATAAAAAATAAAAAATAAATAAAATCATAATGATAGAAATGTGTATATGCACATTTTGTTTTTGTTTTTTTGCACAAATTTTGCAAATGCAGAAAATACATGCAGCCTATGGAGCCTCCCCTCAGAAGGCAGCCATTATATAAAAATGTATTCAAGCTGTTATGATATGGTGTTATGTACATACTGTATAATATACAAATCAAATTAAAGATGTCAAAACATATCAAACAATACATTTTTGTGTGTAAATATCCTTCAAAATATAGGATAAAGGTGATGCAAATGTTCTCATCTGACTCCCAAAATGCTGAACTATTCCTTATAATGATAACAATAATAATAAGAATGATTTTTTTAGGAATGTATTATTATTATTATTATTGTTATTATTAATAATAATAATAAATCTGCTCTGATTAAATAATAATATAAATACTAATAATAATAATGATATTGATATAACTAATAATATCAACAAATGAAAACACATTTCAAAAACATCAGAAAGTGAAAACATACCTTTCTAATCTAAGTTTATGGTTGCCTCATAACTAATCTTATAACTTCCCAGCAGACTGGATTATTATACAACGTTATACAATGTTCTCATATCTAACATGTCCCATTTATGATGGTTCAGGTCTAACAGGACTCACTCTCGGACTTTGCTCTTCCAGACCACCAGATAAACCAGAACAGGGATGAGGCTCACAGGGACCAGGGTGAGGCCGACCACCAGGCCCTGAGGAGCGTCCACCAGCTGGGCCTCCTCCGTGGAGCAGTTGTGGAAGTAGAGAGAGTGGATTTGGAGGAAGATGTCCTGGATGCTGGGGTTTGGGTAGTAACAGCCAACCATAGTAGAAAGCTTCTCCAAGCACAACGCCATGTTGTTGTATGGTCTGGGGTAGATATATATATATATATATATATGTAAAAGATATAATAAATAAAATATTCATGATGAACACTCCTGGGAAGCTGCTTTTTTGATAAACAATGAATAATTAGTTAAATGTCATTTATTGTCTGTATACTTTAGCCGGATTTGAAGTGACACAAACAGGAAAACACTAAAAATATGAGCCTGTTTAAGGAATCAAAGCTTACAATATTAGACATGAGTTTCAAAGCCGTTCTTCAACATAGAAAAGATAATGAGACATCATTTGAAATGAAACTCTTCATCTGTCTCTGACTAAAACTAAGACTGTTGTGGTCAAACTATTTCCTGTTTGAAGGTAAACAGAAATTATTGAGAGACCATCAGTCATATTTATACTCTGCAGCCATCTATTGGGCCCAGTCCTGATGATGGATATTTCCCAGTGCCACATCACTATCCACAGTGTGCTCTTGCTCTCCGTATAAAGCTGGTGTTGATGATGTTAAGTTCAGTCTCAGGCACATTGCTTCTCACAGAGGAAATCCTTAAAAATAAGTCACAAATACGTACTTCCTTTTTCATCTGATTAAAAACAAAATGCTCTGCAGTTTCCAGAAACAGATGCAAACATCACTCATACAGGAACAAAAACAGTTAATTTACTGAATGAAAACAATTTTGTTACATATCAGATACATTCTTTGAATTATTTTCATTATTATTGTTTCTGTGAATGAACTATGAAGAACAAGCATACAGCTGTTTCAAAAGGTGTTGTCCAAATAAATACTTATTGTCATACATGTTTTGTATTTTTAAATTATTATTATTAACATTATTATGTCCTTATTGTCATGCATATGTAGCCCAGCCTTTTTAATTAGATTATTATTGTGTTAAATCAAATTATAAAGCTATAAAATATTGTCATTGGTGTTATTATTATTATATTGTTGCAGGCATCTTCTGGTCTTTTCAAACCTTTCTATGTCAATATTAATATTAATATGTGCAACAGCGCCCCCTCTCAGGCCGTGTGGTCAGAAACGGTACTGCAGTCTGAATACCTGGAGGTAATCGTGTCGCAGCTAAACAGGTGAAGATGATTAAAACAATAAAGGACTTGAAACAGTCAGAAGTCACTGGAAACAGGTAGAACTGTGTGAGAAGAAACTCTGGCGTGAATTATGAAGCAACCCTGTCGTACTTTGGTTTTTCAGCAAAGATGAGAAAGTTAAGTTTGATGAAATAAGCGGAGAGTTAGCTCGTTTTACCGTGTTGCTAATGATTGCTAGCGAGCTAGCTAGCCAAGATGGAGGGCAAACAACAAACAAACAAACAACAACAACTTCAGCGGGATGACATCGATATTGACCACTTTGTTTTCAAGGCGGCCAAGGACTACAAAATTCGGCATCAAAAAACGTGAGTGAAATACAACTTTTATGTGTTTGCTGGCGGGTTTCTGTCGCGATGGTTGAACGTCCCTCCGTCAATTTCTGTGTTATTTTAGCGTAAATCCGCGGTGTGTTTCTGTTGATGTCATGGAGGCTGTTGGTGGGTGTTGTTTGTTTGTTTGCTTCGACAATAAAGCTGTTTTGTTTCTGCTGCTGTTTGTATTAGTTAAACAACAGAAAGACAGTTGTTTGTCCTGTTCTTAATCAGTCGTGCTGCCACCTTTTAAAATGTATGATTTGTGAATGAGATTCTGCTGCGGCTACAAAAACATGCCTGTTTTTTTTTTTCATTTGTGTGTGTGTGTGTGTGTGTGTGTGTATACTCGCATTTGAGAGGCTGAAACCAGGGAATATTTTTGTTTAGAAATGACCAACCATGCCATGAACATGTTAGTATCAGATGCAAAAGGGTGTGACATGTCATTAAGTATATTAGTTTATAAATGTTGGTTGTTGCTTTCTGGCACAATGGTAAAATTATGTTTCCTTTATTTCTGGATGACCTGAACGTAGAGACTTAGACTTAACTTAGACTTAACTTTATTGATCCCCTTGGGATGACTCCCTCAGGGAAATTTAAAACCACCCCAGAGACACCAGTGCATTTATTTCTAATGCTGTAAAGGTGTCCACCCCCAAAAATGCTCCCGCTTTGCAAGATATTGTTATAGAAATAAACTAGACTTGAGTCAGGGTAGAAATGGCCTACTGTAGCTGCTGTGCTTTTAGAAAAGAAACCCAGACAATAATAGTTAAAAGAAATAGCAAAAAGCAAACATTAAAAATGAAAGACACACATTTAACTCTGCAGATATTCAGTATGGCTTACCCGATGACGTTCTCCAGCACACACCAGGTTTCTGGGCTGATGGATCTCATTTCTGCGTGAAAATGTTCACCACAAATGTCATGACTGAAACCGACCAGTAAGTCCTTGTGGCAATGTCTGCTTGGAAACTCAATTTCCTGATTCTGGAAATTCTCTGCAAACAACACACAGGGATAAAGAACATTTAAAGAACATTATTCAGGGTGTCTTGCTGGGTAAAAACGGATTAAACTTGACATAGATTTCCTGTTACCTGCTGCTTTATTCAGTGTCCGGGTTCTCTTTGTTTTATAGCTTAAAAGTGAAACTAGAATTCCTAGTTTCCTTGTCACTTAGTTTTCCGCTGCAGTTTTTTAAGACGAGGAAATTTAAAGACCCTGATAATGATGGAGGGTTTCCTGTCCTCATGAAGAAGAGGCAGAAGATCTCACCTTCGTCCTCTGCAGTAAAAGGGACCGTTTCGTTGTTTTGTAGTTCATCCTCAATTAAACTCTTCTCGTCTTCATACAAACTGGATGTCACATTGTTTGAGTTCATCGTACCTGCAGGCAAAAAAAAACTTTCGTGAAGTTTGGTGCTTTTATGACTTCATTATGGGTCAACTGAAAAAGTGATCAAATCTGCTGGGTCAAAAATATACATACAGCAATGTTAATATTTGGTTACATGTCCCTTGGCCATTTTCACTTCAGTTAGGCTCTTTTGGTAGCCATCCACAAGCTTCTGGTTGAATCTTTGACCACTCCTCTTGACAGAATTGGTGCAGTTAAGTTAAATTTGTTGTCTTTCTGGCTTGTTTCTTCAGCATTGTCCACATGTTCTCAATGGGCTTTAAATCAGGACTTTGGGAAGGCCATTCTAAAACCTTAATCCTAGTCTGATTTAGCCATTTCATTACCACTTTCGATGTGTGTTTGGGGTCATTGTCCTGATGGAACACCCAACTGTGCTCAAGACCCAACCTTCAGGCTGATGATTTCAGGTTATCTTGAAGAATTTGAAGGTAATCCTCCATTATCTCTCTGTAAAGCACCAGTTCCACAGCATAATACTACCACCACCGTGCTTGACGGTAGGCATGGTGTTAAAGGCCTCACCTTTTCTCCTCCAAACATATTGCTGGGCATTGTGGCCAAACAGCTGGATCTTTGTTTGGTCTGACCACAGAACTTTCCTCCAGAAGCTCTTATCTTTGTCCATGTGATCAGCAGCAAACTTCAGTCGAGTCTTAAGGTGCCTCTTTTGGATCAAGGGCTTCCTTCTTGCACAACAGCCTCTCAGTCCATGACTGTGGACACTGACACCTGTGTTCCAGCAGCTTCTAATTCTTGGCAGATCTGCTTTTTGGTGGTTCTTGGTTGACTCTTCACCCTCCTGACCAGTTTCCTCTCAGCAGCAGGTGATAGCTTGCATTTTCTTCCTGATCGTGGCAGTGACAAAACAGTGCCATGCACTTTATACTTACAAACTATTGTTTGCACTGTTGCTCTTGGGACCTGCAGCTGTTTGTATCCAATGAGTCCTATTTAAATGGCCTCAGAGAAGTCACCAGCTGTAGTCACTCATGATCACTCACACGAAGTTAAGAGGCCATGCTATGAAGCTCATTACATTAACACAACTTTCTAAGTTTAGAAAGATCAAGATTTCCTGCTTTTATTTATCGTATATGATAAAGTCAACTGATTCCTGACAAAACAAGAGCAGGTCGATCGACTGTCAGGCAATTAAATGGCATTTTTATAGACTGATGAATCGTTATTAACACAATCGTGCATAATTTTCTGGTTCCAGCTTCTGTTTAATCTCAAAACTTTGAAACACTCTGACATTTAATAGACCAAATGATTAATCAGTGGATCAATAGACGATGAAAAGGTCTTACTGTTGATCATGGTTTGGTTCGCCTCCGTCATGTTTGCTGTGTGTGACTCCACCTTACCTGTGGACACACATAAATTTAGTTCTTTGCCGCTGCTTAAACCAAACACACCACTTTCCTTCATCTATCTTGCACGTACAGCAAATCTACAAAAACAGGAAGTAAGAGAGTAAAACTTTTATGTGTTGTTGGTACATACCGAGGATCATGACGGGGATGAGCAGGTACAGGATCATGGCAGGCTGGCAGCGAGGCAGACAGCAGTAAAATTTGAGGCCAGTCGGTGACCTGAGGAGGCTTTAATGATGGTCTGAGAGCTCAGCGGGTCCAGGAAGAAGCCCAACCCTCTTTATCTGTCAGCACCGCCGGCTGTTTACACATCCAGAGATGTTGGACGCTGATAAACAGACTGAACGATAAAGGAAGACGAGCGGAAAAAGGAAAAAAAAAAATACTGATGAGAGGATTAATAAGTACAAACACCTCTGCTAACATGTTGTCTGATAAAGCTGGACCATATTTTAATTTGTATTTTAAAAAATAAATCATTATCATATCTGTCTGCCAAAAATTGTCAGTCCTTATAAATGTTATGATTTGATTAGAATGATTAACCTGTGCATTATTTTTCACAGGTAATCTGTTTTTCAAAGTTCAGAAAATGGATCGGTGTTTCAAATCTCAGAGATATTCAGCTTAATATCATAGAAATCAGGAAATATTCACATTTAAGAAGCTGGAATCAGCATATGACAGTCTTAAATCAGTAGCTATAACATTAAAAGTCATTCAAATTGTATCAGTGCAATGTAATAATATAATGATGCAAACAATGTGCATATTGGTATCAGCTGCTTTCAGAGTTAGATTTTAAAGAGGGTGAAGTCTAGAGTAAAACCTCACTAAACAATATTACATTTTATGTTGTATTTAAAGGGAAGTGCTGCTGTGTGATCACCATAAAGACATAATGAATACTGCAGTGATATGGCTCCTAGTTAAAGCAGGACTGAATGAAATGTGGTTAAAGGGAGGTCCAGTTTCCTCCGATAGTTTGGCTCGTCAGGGATTTCCTCCTTCACTTAGTGGCGAGGAAGACGGCCGTCTGAGTGGAGACGGGCTTCAATCAGGAAGCTGGTGCCCGATAGGAAAAGCGCCTAAAACACAGCAATAACACACATCCTGTATTTTGTGCGAAAAGAAAAAGTGATCAGAAAGAAGTAAGTTGGAAACAGAAATCTGTTTTTACCTCTAAAACACCAGAAACAGCAACTTCCTGTGCTTTGTGGCTGTTAGTGAGCAGGAAGTTGGAGGCTCCAGACTCCTGTCAGACAGGAAACTGGTCTGCTGCTCGGGGGGTTAGCTGCCTGTGGAAAGATATTTAGGGATAATTTGGGAATTCGAGGGAAAGCAAATCAAGTCGGTGAAGCATTGAAATGATGTCAGCGGCTGTTTTTCTAGATTATAGAGCTGAAAACAAAAAATTGGTAGTGAGTTTCTCCAGTGATGGGCTTTTTCTGTACAGGAAGACCTACGATATCTCACTATTTATTTATGTTTTTTCCTTTTTCAACAAATTTCAGGTCATCTGTCTGTCCGTCAAAGGTCAAAGTCACTATGACCTTCGGCCATAACTCAAAATTGTTTTCCTAATTCTGACAATTTTCACACCATGTATGTAAAAATAAAGTGTAATTTGTGTCCTTATGATGATGCATAACATAGTGTAGCAATTCAGGACAAACACAGTTATTTATATGAATATATTGTGCTTTATTATAGTCTGTACAAAGTGATTTACTTTTTATTACAGACGTGCATGTTTGCCGACAACACTTAAATTTTAGCAGGATAGTGCTCCTTTTCATTTAAAAACCAGACTATAATGAGTCTATAATATAAAACAATACTTATATAATACTAATCTTTTCAGTATTAGTATGTTTGACCCACCTCAGTAAATAATTCTCACAAAACCAAAACTTCTGCACGGCATTCAAAGTATGCTGCAACATAGAGAAATACAGTTTTCAGATAGCAGCTCTAAGACTTCTTCTTTTGGTCAGTTCTGTAATCGTATCATCAACTGATTTCCAGACTTAGTGATATTTCTGCAGATAAAGATACTTCCTCAGAGTACTTCTCCAAAAACATGTCAGCTCTGTATTAATAATCAGTCATGGATCACTTTAGTACTGAACTACTGTCCATGTTTCACTTCTACTGGACCTAAAATTACCAATGCTAGTTTCAATCTACCCTCCCCCTATAAGCAGCTGGTTATTAACTCACTGAGTGCCAGCTGTTTTTATAAAACAGGAAGTGTCTTGTTCCAGTGATCAACAACCAGCTGCAAAAAAACACTTGTCGTTGTATTACATCAATAGCACTCAAGCGTCAGATTTTGAATGACATCGTATTACGTCAGTGTCACTCAAAGAGTTAGTAATTTTATTGCTCTTAAACTGGTTTTGTCTCTTTTAACGTGTGGGTTATTTGGTTAGCTCTGTTGCTATGCTAACAGTAACGTTACTCTGGTTGTGGTTTAGATATGCTCTGTAAAGCACATCTCAACGTCAGAATGACCGTTTAATAATCCAAATGTATCATGAGAGTTCAAAACATGATTTATGTATGAAGCATGGGGTGGTGTAGTGGTTAGCACTGTTGCCTCACAGCATGAAGGTACCGGGTTCGATTCCTGGTCCGGGGCCTTTCTGTGTGGAGTTTGCATGTTCTCCTCATGTCTGTGTGGGTTCTCTCTGGTACTCCGGCTTCCTCCCACCATCTAAAAACATTCATGGGGATTAGGTTAATTGGTTAATTCAAATTGACCGTAGGTGTGAATGTGAGTATGAGTGGTTGTCTGTCTCTATGTGTCCTGTGATGAACTGGACACTTGTCCAGGGTGTACCCTGTCTTTCACCCTAAGACAGCTGGGATAGGCTCCAGCCCCCCTGACCCTATGAGAGGATAAGCGGTAGATAATGGATGGATGGATGTATGAAGCATAGACATAATGGTATGAAGGCTAATGCTACTGCTTTGTGCTAGCCTTTGTATTTCACCCACAAGGACTGGTTTATGGCACTGGTTGCTAGGGAGTAAACATAGGTAAAGCACCATCGAGATATATAGATATATCATTATCGGGATATAAAAGTAGCTACACCAAGATATAAAATGTTGTCCGTATCACACAGCACTACCTACTAAATATAAAAATTAAAGGTAATGTAACTGAAATGATGTTTTATACGTGGCACATTAGTAAGGCTGCTCAACTTTGGCAAAAATCATAATTCTTTTCATCAGAATAAATTTATTGTGGCCTGTAGTTAGGATCCATGAAGAGCATATAGATGAGATCATAATCATGTTCAGTTTTTGTTGTTAATTCAATTGTATGTTTATTACTGACGCCGTACTGGACTATAATATACTGACAAGTCTTTTTAATTTTCAATTTTAGCAGAATTGCAATATTGCAATTTTCAAATTGCAGATACATTTGGCAAAATGTGCCACAAAATACCTTTTTAAAATTAAACCTTGTGCTGAAAAGATGTTCGGACCTGCACATGATATTTACTTCTTCTGTGTGTTTAATACTGATCCTTCCACAAATCATTTCAGTGTTTTTCAATAAAAAATGCATGTGCAATATCAGTCGAAAAATATTAAAAATTCACGTTATTTTAATATGTGAAGCTAAAGTAAGTGGACCAGCAATAACTATTTGTAAATTATTTTTAATATTCTATAATTTCAGCCTCACAGATATCAAGATTGATGTTTTTCTGTCATATACAGCAAACTAATGATCCAAAAAAAAACAATCAACTGATATTTTTAATATTTGATAAATTGAGTATCTTTGGTAACATGAAGTTTTGCTTTTCTTCAGTTAGTAGTAGTTAATAGTCTCTATTAATGTATTAGAATATTTTGGATTGTTTCGAGCAGTCGCCTACCTGTGAGGGTTTCTGGACAACATTGTCATTTTAGGAAAAAAAAACAAACAAAAAACACAATGGTTAGATGCAGTACGAGCTCGAGTGTTTGAGGTGGTACCACTTTAGAAAACACTGTTCATGTTTTGTTCGCAGGTTGAATAGTAGGTCACCAGTTTCACACCAGCTTTTAACCACATGTGCAAACAAGAAAACACAGAGTAAGAAAACCACGCTGGATTGAGACTTGTCAACATGTCAGTACAGCTGCCAACAAGACAAACAGGAACTATTGATCGACTCTTTCTCATGATCTGCCCTCAGAGTCTGTGGCCGACGTCCTGGTTTGATGTTCGCTCTGCACCGAGTTTGCAGTGTCGTGGTTAATTAACGCTTTCACCACACACTCATGTCAGTCATCTTTCAAGAAGTATTTCCAGTTTTTATATTATAAATATCAGTGGGTTTTGGGTACAAATTAATGAGCAGTTTAATAAAAATAGTTATTTATCAGATATGTTTTGTTAAGTTATTTATCAGATATGTTTTGTAAAATTCAATCCACAAATAAAATGTGTCCATGTGTCCTGGAAAACCTGGAAAATGATTGACCAATTTTCTAATCATGGAAAATGAGAAAAAAGGTCCTGGTCCAGTTATCCTGGAAAAAGCTTACTTTTAATCTGTTTGCATAAATATTTTTTTTCAAGGATAACATAACCATTTCCAGGACATTTGACCTTTTTTTGTCATTTTCCATGTTTTCCATGACTGGAAAATTGGTCAGTGGTTTTCCAGGTTTTCCAGGACGGGTGGGAACCCTGAAAAGAATAAGCAGAAATGGATTCTCAGACAGAAAACTAAAGCATGAAAAGACTCTTTCGTTGTTCCTCTCTGGGCAGTTTTGGTCAGTTTGACTCTTGTGTGGCTTAACGAGCCTGAATCCTGAATCCTGAGAAGGTCAAGGAAAGGTTGTGACCTCAGTCACCCTCACATTTTTTATCGTCCTATTGAACCACAGCTCGATGCTTTGAGCATCCTCTGTGCTGTGAGTGGGACATAATTTGGATATTTAAAGGCTAGGCCTACTTGCTTTAGTACTCCTTCAAAAATGGATTTATGCTACTATATTATTATTTATCCGTAAATAAATATGGGTGATTCTTAAAATATGTGCTGAACAGCTTCTTTTCCAGTTTTCTCCTCTATCTTTTCACTTAATTTACCGTCATTAAATCACCTGAAAACGCCACCAAACTGTTGCAGTAAACCCACACAGATGTCTGCACACAGACCGGTCTGTTAATAATAGTAGTAATTATTATAATAATGATAATAATAACAATAATAATAACTGCAGCTGGTGCATTCACTGTCACAGTGCTGTTTTGCATGTTGTGCTATTGCAGCATGCCACACAGTCTGTGCACCTAAAGGACCATTTTAAAGTCATTATTCAGATTTCCACTGAGAGTGCAAAATAACAACATTGTTGATGCTTGTGAAATTGTGAAATTTGCCTGATAATTCACCTTCTTACTCAACAGCTTGCTGTGTTCTTATAGTGATTTTCTGTATTATTATATTGCTTATATTTTTGGTTTTGCACTACATTGCATTTTTGCATTATTCAGCACTGTATACACTTTTTAAATATTTATGAATCTCCTCACTTTTCCTACTGTGAATTGCAACTGTTGTGAAGTTTTATCTTTTTTTTTTTAAATGACATTTGTGTTCGAGAAACGATTCTTATATTGAAACATGGATATTAGTAATTTGGGGGTAGATCTGTAGTTTATCATGAACATGAAATAACTCTTCAGTTATTTTTTTCATTATGAAACTAGAATTTGAATGCATTTCTTTTGATTTTTTTTTTTGAACACAATAAGTCTGGCCAGGCTGAATTTTACCTGGTATTGGAAAGGAAATCGGTGGTATGGTGCATCGCTATCTGCAAATTCCCCCGTCTGTGGGACAAAGAATTATCTTATCTTAATATAGTTCTGGAAATTATAATTTCTTAAACTTGTCTTTACTGGGGAGACAGAAACAGTAATTAAGTAATTCTAATGACACATTAAATGTGTGTGCAGCTGCAGTGACGGATGCTTCTCAGTGATAAACATCTGTTGCCTGGCAGCTGAAGCTGTGCTAGCATCACTTCATCACTGATGTCTTTCTGCGGTCACAAACAAACAAGGTCAGCAAAGCACAGAGCTGGTTTCATTGGCTGGAGGTGGTTTTGGTTTAACCCCCAGGTTGGTTTTTAAGGAGCAGCAGCTCCTCAGATCTCCACCTCAGACACAGGAGGAGGCCCTGGGACATGATTAACACCTCCAACAGCTCAGGTAAGATCACTTAACGAAGGCTGGGCTCTCAAATTCATTTTTAGTTTTTACCATATGTCTGCCTCCCCTGGAAACAGGGATTTAAAAACTTAATATGTTCAAGTAATAACAGTAAGAAGAAGTGAAACTGTACTGGCATGTGAAGCTGATGATCTTAAAACTTCACATGCCAGTACAGTTTCAATCTGATTACTTCTTAATATGGAGACCAAGTTTGTGGGAAAATTTCAGGACGGTAGAAGATGTTTACAGAAAAACTGAAATACATTTAAATCAAGTTCTGAAAATCCTTAAATTTAGAGTAACCTGACTGAAAACTGAAAAATAAATTCGATATACTCATGACCTGTTAATTAAACTGTCACGCACATAAATTAGGAAAAAATTGAATGTTGAATGTAGAACATTTAATTTATACCCTCATTAGTGTAAAGGGAAAAAAAAGAATAAACACAAACAATTATAAACAGCTATAAACAACTTAAACAGTGTTAACTGTGACGTGTAAATGAAAGGAGAGAGGAGGCAGTTTTGAAACTGAGATCAGTTTCATCTGTAAATATCATGGGGTGTATATCTAGAGAGATAATTAATCCAGAGGGAAGTGGTGAGTGTGAAGCTCAACATTATTAATAAAAGTGACAATAAATAAGCTCCAGTGGAGGTGGAGAAATATCAGTGGATTTAACGATAAATACGTTTCAATACTGTCCACTGAGATGCAGATCGATGAGGAGAAGACCTTTTTATTTTTCATTTCGGCTGATTAATAATAATAATAATGACAGAAACAATGACATTATGATCCTTTCATTGATCATACACTCAGTACACTAAACATCTAATCCTGCAGAATACAGATTTAATTATCTGGAAATAAATGCCAAATTATTATTGTGTAATATTAAATTTTTTTTAGAAGATGTAACGTACGTTACACGAATTGTAGTTGTGACACAAACAGGAAAATCCCGACCGCTTAAAGTCAAGAAAGACGCAGCGTTGTGGACTAAAAATCCAGGAGTTTTCATCATAGTAGTTATTGAAATCATACCGTAAAAATATTTCTATGATGATCAAATTCATATTTCCTTTATCCATCAGCTGTCTGAGCAATTTAATTCAAATAATCAATTTCCTTGATAAAGTCCATGATTTTTAACGTAAATTCACAGTATCCTTTCCAAAATGGGATCTTTTTAAAATGATTCCTGACTAAAATAAGGGCGTGTATTGGTAAGGACTCCGGGATACGTATCGTATCTGATACAATACATTATTACGATATTATGAAATATTGTGATATTCTGCATTGTTCACTGAAATTAATTTAAAATGCAGCTTAAAATACACACTGTATATCTGCTTCTTAATCGTCAACTGCTTCTGGAAAAAAAAATATTAAGAAATTAAATATCAATATTATATCAGTGTTGATATATTGTCATATCAGTATTTTTTCTTACCCCCTAGACTAAATTCAAATGTGCACTGCTCCTTTTTCCTGTTTGCCTCTTACCTTTTAAGGACTCTCCTTACTGTCTATCTTCAGAAAATTAGAGGAAAAACATATTTTAAGAAGTAAAAGAGCTCAGTTTAACATGGTGAGTAGTCTCAGCAAGGAAACATGAAATGATTAAAAGGTGATTTTAGAAAGCGTCTATAAAGGCTGCTGGCACGCGACACTGACTGATCTGTGGATGCTGAAGCTGCCCACGGTTTCCTCTGTGCAAACGACCGGCTGCTGCTGTCACGCAACCCAGAGCGAGATGATTAAAATATCACCGCTGTTTAGTCAAACTGAGGAGCCGAGCTGCACGTCTGCCACTTTCTAACAGCTGCTGTGGTGACATGAAGGACATTATTCTGCTGTTTGAAAGAGGACCACATGTAAAAGTCAAAGTTTGGGCATTTTAGAGCACAAAGAATGACTCATAATAATAATAATAATAATAATAATCATTGCAGACCTGCTGCAGAAGTTTACAAGACAATCCTTTATCTGGCCATCAAATAGGTGTTTGGTCTCCATTTTATATAATAAAGAAAGTTAAAGAAGGCACAAGAAACAGACATTACACTTTATTTAAGTTATTTAGCCCAAACTTTCAATAACAAAATTGTAAATTAATTTCAATAAACAAGCCCTTGTGCAGTCGGTGCCGTTTTAAAAGACTAATCTGACAGATGACATTCGTGGATAAAGTGGCACCACAATGTCCAAATTACTAGAATTTTATCAGCCGTAAACACTTAGAAGCAAATAAGGCAGCAGCTGATGATTATTTTCATTGTTGATTATATGTTTTATTTTTTTTGGATTCATTAGTTTTTTTTTTTGGTCTTGAAAATCCTCAAAGATATTTAGTTCACTGTCAAAGAGGAAGAAAGAAACCAGGAAATATTCACATCTGGAGCTGGAATCAGAGAAGTTAGACTTTGACTTCTTTTACTTTTGAATATTTCAGCCAAATATTGTTTGTAAATTTCAGTACGTAAAATAACTCTCCTAATAGTCCCTGCAGACATCCTTCTCATTGTGACTAAATGACTCCATGTTTTCCCCACCAGTGATGGATATCCACCTCTATGACGAGGTCAGCTACTTGATTGATTACGAGAGCTATGACTTTTCAAACTACTCGTTGGGGAATATCAGTAACGTCACGTTCTTCAGCGAGGGCTCCGACTTCTGCGAGGCCGGCGAGCAGGAGTTCACCATCAAGCTCTTCCAGACGTGGGTTTTCTGCCTGATCTTCCTGCTGGGCGTGGTGGGAAACTGCCTGGTGATCGCCACCTTCGCTCTCTACCGCCGCCTCCGGCTTCGCTCCATGACCGACGTCTTCCTGTTCCACCTGGCGCTGGCGGACTTGCTGCTGCTCCTCACGCTGCCGCTGCAGGCCGTCGACACTCACCTGGGCTGGATCTTCTCCGTCACGCTGTGCAGGGCCACACGAGCGTGCTACGCTGTCAACACGTACAGCGGCCTCCTGCTGCTGGCCTGCATCAGCGTCGACCGCTATATGGTGGTGGCTCGAGCCCAAGAGATGCTCAGGCTGCGTACTCGGATCCTAATGGGCGGGAAGGTCGCCGCCGTCTGCATTTGGCTTGTCGCGGCGCTCCTCAGCCTGCCTGAGATCCTCTACTCTGGGGTGTCGGGCCACGGGAGTGAAGCGTACTGCGGCATGCTGAAGAGCGGAGGAGTCAAAATGGCCACCAACGGCGCCATCATTGCCGTCTTCAGCGCGTCCTTTTTCGTGATGGCGACCTGCTACTCTCTGATCGCTCGGGCGCTGGGGGGAGGCGGCGCACAGCGGCGCTGGCACCGGCAGCGCACCTTGAAGCTGATGCTGGCTCTGGTGCTGGTCTTCCTGGTCTTCCAGTTGCCGTACACCGTGGTGCTGTCGCACAAAATGGCGGGGCAGTTCTGCGAGCTCCTGCTGGAGTACATCACCTGCACCTTGGCGTACGCCCGCTGCTGCCTCAACCCCATCCTGTACGCCCTGGTGGGCGTGCGTTTCCGTGGCGACGTCTCGAGGCTCATGCACAATTCAGGCTGCAGGTGTGGGTTTCAGCCGACGCTGGGCAGCGCGAGCTCCACCTCTGTCTCGTCACCTGCCGCGTGCGTCACGGCGCTCTCGGCCTGCTCCACAACATCACCCGAACGCAGTTACCATGGCAACAATGCTCTGCCCCCTGTCAAATTTCAGTTTCCATGAACCAAATGATATTCCACGGTGTAGACGACAGGAAAAAGCTGATCTCCACCTTAAGATGTTTACAGTTATTTCCCAGCTGCAGATACATGGTTCCTCCTCACTTCCTGTTAACAGTTATTCCTATTCTTCACTCCTCATTTTGCCTTTTTAAAACCACATCATCTCCCTCCCGTCCTCCACCTCCACTGAATTGTAAAACACATTTTAAACGATATTTTGAAATGTCACAAAAAAGAAAGAGGAGTAGACATGCCGAGACGATGCTGCTGGGAAACAATCAATTATTTCATGTTTTATGTTTCATGTGTTTTATTTTATCTGGACACGAAAGCCAGCGGGTTTATGGGAATTTCTGGGGAGACGGCAACAGCGGAAACAGTTGATTAATCAATGTGAAACTATTTATGAAAGTCTCTCCGAAATCAACATAAAAAACTTTTTCTGCAATTGACGTTTGATCTCATTTTGCTGTTTGTTACGATGAAGATACTTCAAAATGTGTGGAACTACTGGCTGCCAGTGAGGATTTTAATTGGTTTTCACTTTTCTTTATCTTTTTATTAATATTCACTCTGGTTTTATCAGGTCTTGGTTCATATATTTTCATTCACGTGTTTGTTGTCATCTTGTCAATTCATCAAGCACTTTTGAATAAAAACTTATAAGTTTGTTGTCAGTCTATACACTTATTCTTTTATAAAAGAAACATAAATATAACAAAAATATAAAGCCTGACTTTATATTTTGATAATATGTTCTTGTTGATGGTGTTGATCTTGTGTTGAGTGTTTGTAATTAAAATCTATATTTCCATGAAAGTTTTAGCTGAATTGCTGATGAGCTCGTTGGAGCTCGTTGGCAGTCGTGAGTTATATAGACTTTAGTCACGGTGTGCTTATTTCTGGCCGTACGTTGATGCCAAAGGATTTTGTCAAACTTGTATTTTGTTCCGTTATTTTCCAGCCATCTGGTGATTAAAAAGCACAGTCACAGGTTTTCGTAACCTTAACTCCACCATCATGTGTCGCCATGAAACCAGCATGTTTTTTTTTCTTTCAAGGAACTGAAACCTTAAATGCTTTCACCTTGAGAAGACATTTTACTGTACTTCATAGTTTTGGTGATATTCCATCAAACATTTAGCTTTACTCTCTGCCTGCCTGCTCATGTCCATCTTTTTAAATATTACTTTTGAGTCCAGTGTCTGTGCTGTCGGGTTATAAACCTCACCTCCACCTTAACCAAACCCTAACCCAGAAACAAGCGCCGCTTCTTTGCACACTTACGTAACACTGGAAACTAACTAGGTTGTGGTGGAGATCACACAGAAGATGAAGCGTATCATTTATTCACTGGTTATAGCCTATTAAAGAAATGGTTTGTTTTGCAGCGTTCGCTCGCTTGTTTGAGTCATTTAATGACGTAAATGCTTGTCTTTCCTTTCACTGTTTCAGCGATATGAAACACGACAACATATTTGTTGTAAATTTTGATTACCATGTGCCTCTTAGTGCCAGACATTTTATAAAACAGAAGGTGTCTTGTTCCAGCATTTTTCAGTCATATTTCTAGACCCACAGAATATTTTGTACTATGTCTCTGAAAACAGTGAGTAGCTCAAATGAAAGAAGAGACTCTCTATTTCATCATGAAAAAAAATGTTTGTTTTTACCTTGTTCCATTCTTGTTTTATCAGAGGTAGAGTAGAGGACACTTTCACCAAAATCACCACTTTTTCCTCCACATTCTGTTTGTTTTGCTCTCTAATCTCGATCGTCTCCACTTCCTGTTTTGATCTCTGTGGTGTATACCGTCTCTTTATGCTCTGACTACATCTCCCAGAAGCCCCAGCATTACTCACAGGCTGTGTGAGAGTGCGATTGGTGACACGCTGCCGAAAAAACACTTTTATTACACTATTATTACATCGATGGCAGTCAGAGTTAAAGCTTGAATACTCTTCACACGTCTGCATGTTGTGTTCACATTTTTATCGTCTGCGTCTTGTTTTTTTTAAGATGAGCCATCTGCAAGAAGTTGTTGGGTATAATGTGTGACTTTCACACTTTATGTGTCGACACACATTTATCCTCTGCTTCTTCTTCCTAGAAAGACAGCTGGCTGCTGATGTGTAGCTCTGTCTCCAGCACACACATTTAGAGTAGATAAAGAAAAGCTAATAGTTTAGTTGTGGACAGTTTGACCACACAGAGAGATGAAGCAACCGTCTTATTTACTGTAGTTGTGTACTTTAACAGACATATTAGAGCCTCAGATCCTCTCCTTCACTTTAACTGGACTCTTTCTTTCTCAGAGTTTCTTAATCTTCACCACTAGCTGGTTTTGCCTTTACGATCATCAGTTCCCTCATTTAATCTCTAGTTTTTAAATGAAAACAGGAAATGCAGAGCAGAACTGCTGTAATGTGATTGTTTGACCACTAGGTGTCAGTGTGGAGCAGCATTTTTATTGGCAGGTGAACCTTTTAGACAGTGATCATGTGACTATTGATTAGTTCCATTAATGTGAAAATAATTTTCTGGATATGTACTTATATACATACTTACTACAGTTATATACATACTATGCATACTTATATACTAGCTCAGTATATGTTAATATCTTGATATAAATTGTCATTTTGGGTCCATTAAGGTAAATACAGCATAAACCTGTAGAGGCTGACATGGAAGTAGAGCTGCAACTAACTTATATTTTAGCAATGAATTAATGTGCTGATTATAGTTTTCAAAGTCTAAGGTGAAGTCTTGAAGTCTAATTAACTGTCCAAAATGTTCCAGTTTAAATTCAGATTTTCCAGTGAAATTCAGGTTTTCTCTCTTGGAAAGTGATTTATTGGTCATGAAAGAAGTTTTCTGTTAACTGATCAACTGACTCATCATGTCTTCTGGTCTTTTGGTTCCGTTTTCGTCTCATATTTTTATTTTTGTTTTATGATGATCGAAAAGCTTCGGTCTCCACACACTTTGGAGGTGGATGAACTTCCTGTCAGAAGTCCCTAACCTGCCTTTGACTTTTTGAGACAACTTCATGACTGCATGACACAGTATAATGGCCTTACATAATGAATGTGCTCAGATAGGTAGCAGATGTGGTGCATGGGTTGTTTTTGTTACTGGAAATCTACTTACCTAAAGTGAATTTTACTTTTATTTTCCTACACAAGTTGTATTATTTATTAGTGGTTATCAGATAACAGCAAACAGTTAAGTTTAATTGGTGTGTTTAATTTTTATTTAACAGAATTTGCTTGCAGGAAACTGCTTCCAGGATAAATTAAATTATTGTTAAGAGCTTGAGCTCATAAAATTTTCATTGCAGTACTAATTACTTTCTGATTGTTTTATTTTGAAGGGTCACTCTCCTTCATATCAAAAGTCTGTTCACTTTGTCCTGATCTGTCTGTCAGAAATCATCACTTTTATCCATCGTACCATGAACAAACTTCCTCCACTGAAGGCGTCTCGCTCCATTACTTCCTGTGTGCTGCTGACCAGGTGTGGCCTGACGCACAGGTATCAGAGTGACACTCGTTATTTATTAATAACAAGTCTCTCTGCAGCCAACAACAAGCTCACTAACAGTCCTCTGACGCTGATGTCACCGCCGACACACAACTTATGATCCGGTTTAGAGTGCGTGATCCTCTTTAGTCGCCACGATACAAACGCTGGTTTGTTTGTTTGTTTGGACGCCAGGTCCTGTGAGTTTGTGATGACGCAACATGCTGGTATGAACAAAGCTCTAATCTGGGTGTTTACCCCTTTTATTTACATTTATTTACCTCTAAAATAAAGAAGCTTAATTCATTTTCAACACAAACTCTGTTTTGCTTATTGCTGTGACTTTCAGGGCTGCTGCCACTAACGATTAAGTTCATTGTCAGTTAATCTGTTGAATATTTACTCCATTAATTAATTGATTTTATTTTGTAAAATGTCAGAAAAAAAATGAAAAACGTGTGTCAGTGTTTCCCAAAAACTCAAGATGACGTTCTTAAATATCTCAAGATATTCAGTTTACTGGCATAGAGACGGAAAGAAACATCTATTTTCTATACTGTTCTGTTTTATTCATTTTTATTATTTTAACTTATTGTTTATTTCAACATCACAAAGCACAATCCAAACCTATATACATATCCTAATTTTTTTTTTTTTAAGTCATTTAAAAGGACCTGTTTAATTACAAATAGTAACAATCATTAGGAGGAAAAATAAGTAACATAAATTCTTTTTAAAATATTCTTAAAATATTATTTTAAAGTTATATTATTTCTGGAATAGAATACAATATTTTTAATATGCGATTGGGGAAATTCAATTGTTACAGCAGCATGAACAAGTTTTACATAAGAAAAATAATAAACAACAATTATGAAATAACGAAATAAGTAATAAAAATAAATATTTACAGTATTTACAAAAAATATTTAAATGAAATGTAATTGAACGCAATATTTATATTATGGATATGATGAGTAATTATAAATATGTTAATTGTAATAGGGATAATGGATATAAATTATGAAGCATAAAATACAAACAGAAAACTAATAGATTGCCTGTTCAGGTTCATTTTGAGTCACTGTATTATCTATATTTCACCTCATAGTCAAGAGCTTTTGCCCTCTTTATTATTTATTCCTATTAGTCCCTTCAGTATCTTTTGTTCTGGTATCTGTACTGTATTATGTGCACTGTAATTCCCTTGTATGTGGGGAAAAACTGACCTGGCATTAAACTTGTTTCTGATTTCTGAGTCAGAAATGTGACACTGCAGCTTCCTGAGGGGAACCTGGAGGCTTTAGGACCCAGGGAGCTCAGCTGACTCGTTGCTCCGTTAGGACGGAGGAGGCCGTCCGTCCCTGGCCGTCCTGCTGCAGACAGACAGAGCTGCCGGCTGGATCTCCATGACTCAGAGATCACAGACTCCCAGCATGCAGCAGCAGATGGAGGACAGACCACCAGCGAGCCTGACTCAGTCCCAGAGAGCACTGCAGCTTTTGGGCTAGTCCCCTCCAGAGTTCCCCCTGCACAGGTTGGGAACCAGAAGTGACTGATCGGCCTGCAGCCCTCCAGAGCTCTGCTCTCACCTGTTCAGCTGTCAGTCTGTCTGTCACTCTCAGGATATCCCCTTCCCTCTCTCCAGGCGTTCATAATGCATCAGGAGCTCGTCCAGAGGGCTGGCTGGCGTCCATCCCGCTGCTTTCTCCTCGCCTGAGAGAACGTGCACGAGTGTTGAGCATGAGTCGACGGCCCGGGGTCACGGATATATCGAAAGGTCACGGGCCTCGCAGAGCCTCGCATTTAACTTGGACACACTGTTTATATTTTTTGTTTTTGTATGTTTGATTTCTTGGTGCACATTTTACAATCATGGGGAATGCAGCAGGAAACATGGAGGTTAAGGAGGGGAAGGCGGCGGCGGTGGCCCCTCCGGGCTCCACGGGCTCCCAGAAACAAACAGCGGCGGCGCTGAAACTTCCGATGCCACCTGTAGAAGAGCTGGAACGACGCTTCGCCGCCGTGCTGGTGAGTTATGAGCAGCTTCACACTGAAGAATTCAGAATATGTTGGAAATGTGCACGTCCTCAGGACAAGCTTATCACAGTGCCAGGTACACAGTGCTGCTGGGAAAAGACACACAAGAGGCCCTTTATGTGGAGCTGAGTGCAGTTTAGCTGTCCACTGTTCAGGTTTTATCCATCTCACATTCTAAGTTCTCTCATAAAGAATCACTCTTTTATTCCACTGGGTCATCTTTTAGATTGTATACGATAAATTATTATGAGGTCTGCATGTTAGATTAGATTCAACTTTATTGTCATTACATGACACACAGTGCAGACTGTAGAAGTGCAGGAGTAGAATAAATAAATGATGTTATATAGATAGAATAGAACTTATCAGTGTTGTTAAACAGTGAAAGGCAGTTTAGCAGCTTTATGTTCGATTTAGCAGCGCGTGACTTATGGCATAAAAAGAGAATAAAGAGTTCAGTAAGTATTGGGATGATATGTTTACACACATGACAGTTATATACAGTTACATTAAATGTGGATTTATTTTGCGTATATATAATAATTATATACCTATGCAGGAGCATAGGTTATGGACAGGTAAGTAAATATTTACAGTTTCTAAAGAAATATATGTTATGTGATTGTAATTGCATCACTCTAGTTTTGTTACGTCTTGTTTCTCAAACTTTTCCTGACCAATAAAATAAAATCAAACCCAAATATTCCTAAAATATAAGTTACAGCCTAATTAAATGACGGTTTGACACAGTGAGTCTTTCGCCGTCTTAATTAGAAGAAAGTTGCAGCTTTTTGAGAAAAAGACGTCTTCATGTAGTGTTTTTATTTCACTTCAGCGCTGAATTTTCCACCTTCACGCCGAGTCTTATGACTTTTTTGACGGCAGATCCTCAGCTCTTCGCTCTGCATCGCTCCTCGTTTTGTTCTTTTGATTGATCTGTTTGACTTATGATGTCTAGCAAACAATTCAAATACTGTTTGAATCCCCGTATAAATTATTATTATTAGCACCTGTGGAGTTAACATGTAACCAAACATTCAGTGAAATATCTCACTAGATGAACGTTCTCATGATATCTCCTGGCCTTCCCCTCGACTCGTCATTAAGCGAGCTGCGTTCCTCGGCTCTAACTTGATTTTTCTCCTCGTTACGTCGCTCGCTGAGCAGCTCCTTGTCTCCTGTTTACGACCACAAAGACTCAACACAACATGGAGACAGTCTGGCAGCACAGCTATGCTCAACATGCCGCTGGATGACTTTCTGTTCGACGAGCTGCATTCCCTTCATTGTGTCGGAGGCGATAGGTGACATCAAGTGGAGCTGATCTGTATCGGTCTGAGGTTTACTGTCAGCCTCCTCTTAACCTCCTGAAGGTGAATCCATTAAATGCTCCTCTCGTCCACTGAGGAGTGACGATAAAACACTTCCTACCTCTAGTTTATCTTTTTCACCTTTTTCAACCCATTGAATGCCAGTCCTTTTATAAAACAGGAAGTGTCTTGTTCTAGTGTCATATTTCTAGACCCACAGAATATTTAGTTCTATGTCTCTGAAAACAGTGAATAGCTCAAATGAAAGAAGAGACTCTCTATTTCATCATGAAAAAAATGTTTGTTTTTACCTTGTTCCATTCTTGTTTTATCAGAGGTAGAGTAGAGGACACTTTCACCAAAATCACCACTTTTTCTCCACATTCTGTTTGTTTTGCTCTCTAATCTCGATCGTCTCCACTTCCTGTTTTGATCTCTGTGGTGTATACTGTCTCTTTATGCTCTGACTACTGGCGTTCGTTGGTTGCTGGGTTTTTTTCCCCATCCGCTCAGCAACGTTGGTGTTTGTTTTGTTGCTTGGGGCAGCAACATTTGGTGAATGGTTGAATTTAGGACGCATCATTAGTAGTGTATAGTAGTGAAATTGATCAGCATTATATTTATTGCTGATTAATATTTATTGCAAAATATTATTTGGATTAAAGAGCTTGCACATGGATTAACCATCACAGAAACATGAAAATGTTCATGTTTTGATAATGTTTTGTTCAGTACAGTACAGGTGTGTTGTTGACGTGTTTATCCATCAGTTGCAGGTCTGCTCTCTTGTTTTGCATGGAGGCAGATGTTTGCATATGATGATGTTTCTGCTGCCGGTATGTAAATTCAGTGTGTTGCAGTGGAATAATGAGTGTTTAAGTCGTGGGACGACCACTGCAATGACTTGATGTGACAGCAGCATCTGTCTTTTTAAAAAACAACAGTAAGAAAACAAAGCAGCATCACTCTGCAGCAGATCTTTTCTCCCCCACGCTGTGTTTTTTTTTTTTTTTTATCACCACCAGATCTCCATCATGTGTTCTGCTGAGTGTGCACACTGCATCCTGTTATATGGAGGGGATACCTGGTCTGCATGTTAAAGCTGCTGGTCTCTTTCTGCAGAGGAATTGGAGGCTGCAGGACTGTGATGATTTGCATGAGAGCATGCAGCATTAGTGAGTGTGAACAGCCTGTTATTGACGCTTTTTATTCACACCGTCTGCAGCGTTTTCAGACCAAATCAATATCAAAGCCACAGAAATGGCCTGGACTCGGACGCTGCCGTTCGAACACTCGAGTCACATCCACATCCCCACTCAGTGTTTTACATAACACTTTGCATATTTCCCAACAGGGAACACAGCAGTGGGAGGACTGAATGTGAATCTGTGGATTTGTGTTCTGTATTTACAGACAGACACACTGACTCACTTGTTAGCTGAATACAGCTGCACTTTTAGAGCTTAAAGTTTCTGCATCAAACTGAATTTCTACAGTGACCTTATGCTAAAGAAACTTAAACATTTAAAAGTTTGTACCTGAAGAAATGAGTTTGTTTGGATTGGTTTGGCTCACACAGTCATGACCATCAGCTTTATAAAAACCTTTATTTATTGCACCTTTCTGACGTACAGCGTGGCACAGATTCAGTACAAAGAATAAATATGATTAAAAGATTTAATAAAAGCAGTAAAAAAGCTTGACAGATTCCCAGAAATCAGATTTTCGGATTATTTCACGGAGTCGTACCGTGAGATAATCACATACTGATGGAAATAATATTTTTTTTAGTCTATGATTTCACAGCTCATGTTTTGTTCTCCATGTTTCCTTATATTTATACTTTACTCCATGTCTTTATCTTCTTAATAAAACCTCGTTAAGCTTGTTCTCCCGGAGCTGAAGAGGGATTTAAGCCTTTGAAACAGTGAAGAAGAGTGTGACAGCATGCTTTCACACTGAACATGGTGTCTAGAAAATGATCACACTTAACCAGCAGCAAGCTGGAGAGGAAAATGATTCTCATTACAATACGAGACAGCTTGTATTTTATATTTCTGTACAGTAAACAGGCTATTTGTCTCATTCATATTCAGTGAAGCCTGTTTGTTCGTGCTCATGTGCTGTTTTTTTTGTCATAAGTAGACATTTTCCTACTAATTTATAGATTATATTTTAAATTCCACATGAATATCTCTATTTATTTTCCCAAAATAAACTTGTCCAATATTTTATTAATTTATCTTCTTTCATGAACAAACAAATCTAACGTGATAATTGATCTATTTTTTGATGCTTGATCAGAAAAGTAGTGGACCACTGGGTTGTAAAGCCTTTCTGTAGTTTCAGCGTGTCGTTGTCCATGAATTGGAAAGTCATAATAGAATTATTACTTATGATCAAATCAATATGTTTCTGTAATTGATTGCACTGCTGAAAACCTTCATAGGTCAAGCTGGAGCGCTCAGTTCAGGGTTTTTGTGTCAGAAAAACAAAAACAACTGTAGTCTGCAATAAACGTTTCATTTGTAAGGAGATTAAATATAAAAGATCTGACTGGAGAGAAATCTTAGGATCCAATCGACGGGCGTCTCGTCTGTAAAAGCAGCAGGTATTGATCATCAGGGCTGATTGATCGGTTTCATATTGATTTCCTCTGCTCTGCCCTGTTTTTCAGCAGGCATGACGTCCACACATTAGCTTGGTGTGTTTCAGTATTTAGACCTCAGTGGACTACATTTTTAATAATTATATGAATATAATGTGGTTCAGCTGTTTATCTCTGAGCTCTTTAAAAATAACTGAGAAAAAATTGTCCTTGAGCGAGTCGACTAGTTTTTATCACTATCAGCTGTTTCTGTTTGTGTCTTTTTATCAGAACTTCTCAGAATAAAAGTGTTTTTTTTGTGTTATCATCCACATAAACAGAGTTGTCGTCTGTAACTAGCAGCGTTCTTCATGTCCGACCATAACCCCACTGCTGATGAAGAAATCTCTGTCATTGATTCTCTGTTTACGTAGATGAAGAAGATCTTTGCATTTACCAAATCAAACCATGTCATTTAGCTTAAAGCAGTGCCATGTGCTCTTTTATTTCGATTTATTGAGTGGAAAGATAATTAGCTAGTTAGCTGACAGTAAAAATAATCTGCAGATGTAAATAAAATTTTCCTCTTTGGTCTGTTTTTTATATATATGTAGTATTCCTCATTTCTATTAAAACACAGGTAGGTTGGAGTGATTTTACAGACTTTGGAGTCACTTACTGTACCTGGTCAGTGAAATTTGTACAAAATAATGTGACAACAATAAACAAATTACTGCTACAGGAACCATTATTCATTATACAACCATGTCTTACAATCAGGATCTTATTCGCAGTAACAATAATGAAGTTAAAGTGGAAAAACAACATTCTGTTTGTTAAAAAACAACAAAAGTACAGACAAATAGTTAGAGAGCTTAACCAGCTCCTTTTTCACGTAGTTTCGACGTCACGCTGTTATTTATGTCATGGTCGCCATCTTCAATGTCCCATTTTTACCCAAATTTCCAAAAGCTCCTCTCTTTTTGTGTTTTGTAGATGTTTATGTTATTTCACCTTGACTTTAAACAAACCTCCTTTACAAAAGTCTTAGGAAATAACGCTCATATATCTGAATTATTTCTGCAGCAGCTTCACATTTTTTCCCCATTTTTAACTCAAATCCTGCATCTTTTCCTCTGTTTTCAGAACACGATGAATCTTCCTCCAGACAAGGTGAAGATCCTCAGTCAGTACGACAACGAGAAGAAGTGGGATCTGATCTGCGACCAGGTGGGTCTGTGTTCACGGCCCAGTCTGTCACCATAAACAGAAAACAAGTGCTTTGTTTTTAAAGCTTTATAAGCCGTGCACGGACACTGTCGACTACAAACCACCCAGATCCTCACAGACGCACATGAGGACGCTCATTAATATTGTACATCGCCGTAGTAACCACTGGGAGGCCCATAACAACCTGCTGCATGGTGGGAGAGTGACACAGGACACCAGTCGCTATGGCAACACATCTCACTCAGCTCATCTTAACTGGAGAATAATTGATTTAAACAAAAGAGATTAAAGTTGGACTGACGTGGTCCAGCTGGTCTTTGTGAAGCCCTGCTTCCCCTCACTGCAGTCATCACTCATCATCATTTATCTCGGTGTGTTTCTGTGCATCAGGAGCGGTTTCAGGTGAAGAATCCACCATCAGCTTATCTGGAGAAGCTGAAGACCTATCTGGATCATGGAGGAGTCAGTCGGAAGGTAAACAGTGAAAAATTCCTTCACTGAACTCTTTTATCATCGTGTTTCCTGACAAAACTCTTGACATTTTTGTGGCAGAGAATGAAAACGCTTCTGATATTTTCTTTATTTGCTCAAATATTTGCACAAGATGAAGTTTCAGGTGTTTATGTTTCCACTGGTCGTAATGACCAGGTCACTAACTGCTGCATTTTACGCCTCCAGAACCAGAACAACTACTTTAATATCCAGTTTAGGGCTGCACAATAAATGTGTGATTTACAATACATACTGCGACAGTTTGAACTGTGAGAAATGGTTATTCAGTGTCAGGAATAGAAATTCTGCTCAATATGAAGGAAAAAAACAGGGAAAAATGGAGGAATAGAATAAAACTTTTTTCCCCCATTGAAACACGTTAAAGTGAGGGGAAAAAAAACAATAAACAACATTAATATTTTTTAATTATTTTTAAACTATGGATATGATTTATAAATATAAAGTATAAAAACAGACATAAAGTGCAAACAGCTGTGCAAATTAGTTACTGCTGTAATGACTGATCTCCATAGCAACCGGTGACACAACAACAAACCACAACGAGCAAAATATAAAGTGAAGAAATGATTATTTTTCAGATTTCAACAACATAATCACCCTCGTCCAGTTCTGATGTCCAGATTAAGACTCATCTGAGGAAATGTAATTTAATTTTCTTTTTTAGATTTTAATTTTCGATGACCAAAATCAATTAAAATAACAGTCTATTGTGTGTGTTTATACGTAGTTTTGACAAAAATAGTATCTGAGCTGGTTGATCTTTGCTCCTTTTACAGATCAAAACTTTTCCAAAATGCATAACTCTGAGTTATTCATCAGTAGTCAAATAAAAAGGTACATTTCAGATGCTGAACTGTTATTATGAACATTTTTAAATTAGTGTTAACACTTTTATGAACTGTTGTTTATTACGTCACTGTCTTTATTTTAAATGTTCTGTTAGTTTAAGAGACGTGTCCACGAGTCCACTCAGGTCCTCAGAGAGCTGGAGATTTCCCTCAGGACCAATCACATCGGGTGAGTTCAAACCATCCACAAGCTGATTTTTTTTTTATATCACAAATTAAAAAGTTGAGCCAATACATTCTGGCAAAGAAAAAAAAAACTTTAAAATATAACTTTCCATCTCACATTTGAGACTTTGAAGTCGACAGTTATCCAGAAACCATAAATTAGTGTGAAGTTAATTTAAAACATAATTGTGTTTGATAAAAAGTGGGGCGCCAGGATGTGAGCTATGAAACAGAACAAACTCAAAGATGGCATGGTGATTTTTGTGGGTGAGTTAATTTTTTTTTTTTTGTGCTGCAGCTGGGCTCAGGAGTTCCTGAACGAGGAGAACCAAGGCCTGGACGTTCTTGTGGATTATCTGTCCTGTGCTCACAGTGCCGTCACGTACGTCGCTTATCTCCTTCACACAGACACAACTGTATCACCAAATACCAGCTCAGGCTACATTTGTGCTGCAGTCTGTCTCTGTGACTCACAGGTATGACGTGGACTCTTTGGACAATGGCTCGCTGCCCATGGACAAAAGCAAAGCTGTGGACAAATCGTTAGAAGATGTGAGCAGAAGTGCCAGCAGCTCACCTACTCACAGTGCCTCCAAGGCCGGCAAAGCCTTCACAGTCAGGTAGGAGCAGTGTGGGCCGATGATCCTCCTTCTCTCTGGATTCATTCCCTCAGTAAACATTAGAAACACTCGTTCATGGTCTCAGTCTCTAGTTTCAAGTCTTCTTTAAAACAACGTGATGCTCATTTAGTCAATTAATGTCCCGTTAGAGTCAAACCAGAAAGCAGAGGATGCTTTAGGACACTACTACCTGCTGATTGACAGGTTGTTACCACGGCAACGTCCAGTCTGGGAGTTGTTTGTGTAGTAATGTATGAATTCACTTTACCGCCTCTGCCCTCAATTAACAGTATTACTGATTACCAGAATATTTTGTAATGTTTCTCTAATCCACCTTTAATCAAAACGATATCTCTAATGATAAAATAGAATTATTGTTGTTATCCAGGTATTTCCAAATTTGCTGAAAAAAATATCAAAGCACAATATTATTATGTTTTGATTGAGATGTTAAATTCCAGTTATTTCCTGTCATTCACAAATACACAAAATCATGTGAAAATACTCATAAATCCTTCCTACTACTTACTACTACTAAATATGTAACTTTTAAGGTTAAATTTATGTTTATTTCTTTTTCAAATAAGTGTAATAAACTAAAAATAAAAGAAAGCAATTATAAGTAAAAACAATATTAAAGTAAATTATTAATTATATATTTTCATTTTAGTGTTAATGTTTTACTTTTTAGATATATAATGAATGCTAAATAATAATGTTTACTTTTGATAATATTTACAGAGTTTTGCTGATTTCTTGTTGTTGTATCACGTCAGGTTATTTTCAGGTTTTTATGGTTTTGTTGTCTGAACTCTTGAAATTGTTTCACTTTGAAAATAATCCATCAGTAATCAAAGTAACGTGTTTAACATGTCTGATCTGAAGCGACAGCATTCTTCTCGTTCTTCACATTCTTCTCGTTCAGACTTTCATGTGAGTCTATTTATGAAACGTCTGAGCGACGCACCAAGTGGAGTTTCCAGTTTGATTCATTTTGAGCTACCACTTCCTCCTTTGTCTCTTTGTCACCTGATGATTGATAAATGTTGTGTCATGTGATCCGGATCAGACAATCTTTGCAGCCGGTGCTCCACTGCAGGAAGTAGATCATGACTTCCTGTCAGAAAAAAAAGATGATGTCAGGATGCGGTTAGACGTTTTAGTGTTGGCGTAGGGAAACAAAGGTGTAACCGCAGCGTCTCTCACCTGCAGATTCAACTCTCTCCAAAACAGGAAAGCTCTGAGGAGCTCTCGAGTCGTGAGCCAGACGGACGACGTTCATCTCTGCATCATGTGTTTACGTGCCATCATGAACTACCAGGTGGGTAAAGTCTGCAGAGACACCTTACGTATAACATATCAAATTTAAAGATGCTAAATGATGTCAAAATAAAAAGAAATTAATTAAAATAAAATGGAATGTTCTTAGTCAAAATAAATATAAATTAATCAAGATAAAATATAATGTTCTTAGTCAAAATAAATATAAATTAATTAAGATAAAATATAATGTTCTTAGTCAAAATAAATATAAATTAATTAAGATAAAATATAATTTTCTTAGTCAAAATAAATATAAATTAATTAAGATAAAATATAATGTTCTCAGTCAAAATAAATATAAATTAAGACAAAATATAATGTTCTTAGTCAAAATAAATATAAATTAATTAAGACAAAATATAATGTTCTTAGTCAAAATAAATATAAATTAATTAATATATAATGTTCTTAGTCAAAAGAAAAATAAACTAAATAAAATAAAAATAATGTTCTTAGTTGAAATAAAGTGAAACTAAAATGAAATGAAAAAATAATGTTCCTCGTCAAAATTAAGAGATAGTAAATAAAATTAAAAAAAATAGTTATAAGTCCAAATAAAGAGAAACAAAATAAAATAATGCTCTTAGTCAAAATTTATATAAATAAAATTTATATAAAGGGACCGCAAGGGACCTGTTTCACAGTCCGCTCGGGCCCTAATTGATAATTAATTAATTCATTAATTCAATTTAATTCAATTTGTTAATTCAGAGTCAAAGTTTCAGATCACTGAAGAGCACAACAACTCAGCTGAAAACTCTGACGTTGGAAATTTGTCTGATGTGGTGAAATGGTTAGAAAAGTAATGAAGGTGTTGTTTTTTTGACCAGTTATACTCAACATTTGGTGAAGTCATTTTCTTTACAGGTATTAATCACCTCATTAGGCTGGATTATGTTTTATATATCAGGAATAATCATAAGATAAGAACATAATTGACATAGTTGGCTGTCAGTCTTATGTTTCACTTCCTGTTTGGTCAGTCTGGGTTCAACCTGGTGATGAAGCATCCCTGCTGCGTCAACGAGATCACACTCAGCCTCAACAACAGAAACCCGAGGTAAACTCTAATTCTGTCGTCCGTTGCAGCACGATCTAACAGATAAATAAATACCCCAAACAACAAAGAAATATTATAAATCCGTAGTCTGTGCTTGTCAGGACCAAGGCGCTGGTGCTGGAGCTGCTGGCAGCTGTGTGTTTGGTGAGAGGAGGCCATGACATCATCCTCTCTGCCTTCGACAACTTTAAAGAGGTATTAAAACTTCTACTCAACTTCTACTGAGCCTCGTTAATCTGAAACAATCACAGGAACGATAAAGATAAAGCACCGTGGGTCCATGAGCTGTGTTGTTTTAAAAGCTTGTTTTTCTTCAGAACCTGAGCGGCTATAATCTGCTTTTTTATAATATAAATTATAATTATTGTCTACCTTAATGGAGTATAGTACAAAATATATTCTTACAGAGATGTTCACATGGCTAATGAGGATGAATTTTCCGCTAATATTACTGTTCACGCTCTGCATTCTGGAGAAAGATATCTAAACCTAAATTACTCCCAGTGCTGAGCATTGGTGTGTGAATGTGTGATGATTGTTTCCCACCATCAGTATGAATGTGTGAAGGTCAGGGTTCTTGTGATTCCTTAAACAGTATATAAAATGTATTAATTTGAAATTAATTGAGGTCTTAAATTGTCCTAAATTTACCGTAAATTTGCTGTATGTGTTAAATTTTCAGATAGTTTGTTTAATATCAATAACAGGATTCAGAGATTTGCTGCAATTTTGCACGTTATTTTGTTCACAAAGTTCACTTCTTTGTTCTTGAAAGTTGTGAATTTAAAGTTGTAGAAAAAACTTAAGTGTTATGCCTTCAATTTATATTGTTGAAAGTGTTAAAGGGCTGAAAAAAATTGGAGATTAATTGGTTATCAGATTTTTGAAAAGGTAATAAATTTCATTTTTAAATTTTATCAGTCTATATTATTTTATAACTAGCATTTATTGATACATCAAAGCTTAGCATTGTTTTTTTTGGTTTTTTTTTGTGCATCCTTACTCGCAGCTTCTGGTTGGTTTTATTGTGAAAAGCTCCCAGACTGCTCAGTGGAGACATCAAACATAATATGAACTTTGTGTGAAAAGTTCCAGCTAGCAGCTTCGAGCTAAGCTAGCGCAGCTCATCAGATGGATGTTTATTTTGTGTGGATGTGATCATAAAAACATTTTAAAGACATATTATTTCCTCAGTGACCTGCTGTATGTTTCCAGCACTGGTCTTAACATAGGGCTGGTATTAGTGTCACTGCTCCCACATACCAGCAGCCCTTTAAAGCCCTGAGAAGCAGATGAAGGGGAACCCCAGACCCACCTTTCCCCCCCATCAGCTGCTCGGCCCAGTTGTCCCGTCGCCAGACGAAAACTGACCGACGGGGCGTAAATATGTGAACCACTTGTCGCGTCGCCTCTGACCTCTCCTTGGCCCTCGCTCTCGTCTTCGCCTCAGAAAGCAGCAACTGTTGGCGGCAGATCGCCTCCTGTGGCGACGACAAAGGAGCATAAACCTGAACCAGGAGCGTCTATTATTAGGAAATGTCAAGGCTGCTGGAAAGCTGCCCTGCAACGAGCTCTGCAGCAGGAATTCAACGTCTGCTGGCTTTTGAACTGGAGTTTTGTCATTTTCTCACTGCCTTGCAGTTTAATCAGACTTCTGCAGTTAATTCATCATTCACTTATATGAATTTAAGTGTAATTTTAAGTCAGATCGCTCCCAGTATGTGAGACCGAAGCAGAAACAAATGGATTTTAATTTGCATTAAATAATCCTACAGACTTTTTAATTTTTCATGGACACGACATTGTTCAGTTTAAATATTTCACTGAACTTAGACTTTATCTGGATAAACAGCTGTAGACACATAAATCAACTAATGCTAATATTAGTGTTGTTTACCAACTAAATATAATATGTAGACGTCACTGAGATAAAATGCTTTTTAAAGTCTCAGTTACTTCCTAGAACAGCTGATCACTGAAGTTTTTATCTAACAAACAGGAGTAAATAGTCTGTTTTTGGGGATTAATGGCAGATTAATCTACATTTGGTGCCCTGGTGGTTCCAAAATTGGAGATCCAAAACCCCTGCTAGAGGTCACCAAAGCTTCAAAGAATGTGCACATATGTGTATATATATATATATATATATATATATATATATATATATATATATATATATATACATACACACACACACACAGGTGGACATATGTAGTAGAAACTGTAGGTCGATTTAATATTGTTGAGGACTTGCTGTTGTTGAGCACACTGCCCTCATGTGTTTACATAGGGAAAAGACATAATCTCAAAGGACTGATATTTATACTAATGTTGATATTGATGACATGATATTAATTAATATTAATTCTCGCTGCTTTTAACTGTTTTTTGTTCAGGTGTGTGGAGAGAAGAGCCGGTTTGAGAAGCTCATGGAGTTTTTCAGCCATGAGGACAACAACATCGACTTCATGGTAAAAAAATGAAGAGTAGCAAGAACCTTTCAGTGAAACAAACAATCAGACTGCATGTGAATACACGACTGATTTCAGAGTGGTTAAACTCGGTGTCAGCTCCCACCCTGGCTTTCACCTAAAAAATATCACTCACAAAACAACTGAACATAGGTGGAAAACAGCTGGAAAGAAACACAAAAAAACTCATGGTTACAATGAAATTTAGCAAAATAATTACAGATTAACAGAAATCAACTTCAAAAATACTCAACATGAATACAAAGGCACACAGAACATCTACAGAGGGACAGAAAACTATAAAAAAAGACAGAATAAGTACAAGGAGACACTTATAAATGTCTGTTTCATTGCTGCCTATAAAGGAGAAGAGGTAGTCTGTGTCTCATAATTCACCCAAAGAAAAGAAAAAACAGAATTGCAGTAATTAGTTCCAATGATAGGAAACTCTTAGACAGAGCTGTCAACATAAAAGGCAGCCTTCCTGATAATTAAAAGAGGATTATTATGTGAAATTGGCAGCAAGCGTTTGACAGCTGAAGAGTAAAAACAGATTCTGGCACGCACCTTACTGAAACAATACAAAGATGATCAAAACAGCTTCTGTCGATCAGTTCATCTTTGCAGCTCAACATGGAAGGAAAAATATTATAAGATTAGAGTGTTTTAACAATTTTAAATCAAAACTAGTCCAAGCTCATTTTTGTTGTAATACTCATTTTGGCCACAAGAGGCCGCACCACCACCACCTCCTGTTTTACATATTAAAAGCTTTAATGTTTTCTGAGTTTTAATTAAAAAAAAAATAAGTTTAGAGAAATGATCCAGGCAAACCTTTTTTTTAATTTGTTCTTAATAATTTAATAAGACTTATGACCATGTTTTTCTCACTTTTGCCTCTTAGGCCTAAAGTAAATGTGAAAGTGAACAAAGTGTTTCCTGTCTGCCCACCAGGTGGCCTGTATGCAGTTCATCAACATCGTGGTCCACTCAGTGGAAAACATGAACTTCAGAGTCCACCTCCAGTACGAGTTCACTCGTCACGGCCTGGATGAATACCTAGAGGCAGGTCTTGACCTTTGACCCTTCATTCCTTTTGAATTAATTAGCCACATCATGACAGTTATTCTTTTAATGTTTGTGTGCAGAGGTTGAAGTTCACGGAGAGCGACAGGCTGCTGGTGCAGATTCAGGCCTACCTGGACAACCTGTTTGATGTGGGAGCTCTGCTGGAGGACGCCGAGACCAAGAACGCTCTGCTGGAGCACATGGAGGAACTGCAGGAGCACAATGCACAGGTAGGTGTTCAGAAACACACAGGTAGATACAAAGACAGGTAGATACAGAGGAATACAGGTAGATACAGAGAAAGACAGGTAGATACAGAGAAAAACAGGTAGATACAGAGAAAGACAGGTAGCCGTACGTACAGGTGGATGTTCCTTACAGGTAGATCTTCACAGTATGTACAGATAACGTATAACATGTTTGGTCTCTGGTGTCACAGTTGAGCTCCAGGCTGCAGGAGAACGAGAGGGAGGCCATGGAGAAAGTGTCAGAGATGGAGAAGAAGCTCATTCAGACCACTAAAGAGGTGGAGCTCCTGAAGGTAGAGTGAACCATCGACATGTTTTAGAGCCTACTGAAGACAGAAGCACGTTTCAGGAATCTATTTCTGTAACATAAGACATAAAAGTTTCCAAACGAGCCTCATGTCTAAGGCTGTAATTCCCACTTATTATTATTCTCTTCTTACAACTCCCATCGTCCCATTTTGCTTTGTGTTTATTACAGGAGAGTCTACGTGAGTCCTGCTCCCAGGTGACTCTGCTGCAGCAGCGAGAACGAGAGAGAGAGCTTGAACGTGACAGGGAGAGGGAGAGAGAGAGAGACCAGGACCAATCCACTCAGGCCCTGAAGGAGCTGCAGGTCAAAGTTCAGGCTCTGGTGGAGCAGGGCCTGGTCCAGATGAAGCGCTCCTCTTCTGGACACCTGGAGGTCCAGGTGGTCCCCGTCATCCAGCACGAGATCCAGAAAGGTGATGCTGCATCTCCACTCTGAAATAATATTTAGTTTATTATTAGTGAATAGAAATAACAGGTTTAACAGGCGACACAAGGCTTCACGCAAACATGTTCGACCGCTCAGGAAACATCAGGTAACATTAAACTCCCAAGAAAAAAAATATTTTTATTTAGAAAGAGATATTTCTGTCAAGAGTGTCACTTTAAAAGCTGAATGTAAAATAATAAAAATAATCTGTCAGTAAATAAATAATAACTGTCCTCTTGGCAGCTGAAGAGGAAACAGATTCAGGTAAAGACCACGAGGCCGGTCCACCATCCTCAGACCCCCAGACTCTGGTCTCTGAGGGACCAGCACCTCCTCCACCACCACCTCCTCCTCCCCCTCCTCCTCCTCCTCCTCCTCCAGGCTCAACTGTAGCTCCTCCTCCTCCTCCACCTGCAGCTCCACCACCCCTGCATCCATCAGCAGATGAGACTGATGGGAGCTCAGGTGAGTCCACAGCACACACAGTTTAAATTAGATACAAGTGGTTGAAACTCTCTAATATATTACAGAAAAAAAACAGAAAAATCAGTAAAATAATCCTTTTTGTGCAATATTTTAATATGTTTTAACTGTTTCTTTCAGGTGGTAAAAAGAAGAAGCCTATCCAAACCAAATACCGCCTGCCGCTGTTGAACTGGCAGGCTCTGAAATCCAACCAGGTGGCAGGAACCATCTTCACCGAGCTGGACGACGAGCACGTCCTGCAGGTTCAACCTCACTAAACCACCTTTATTTTGTCACTTTTATTTCTCACAACCTGCTGACAAGCTTCCTTTGGTTTCACATGTGCACGACGTACAGTTTGTTCATGAATGGAAATACTAAAAATCTCTTCTTACAGCAGCGTTTTAGTGCTGCTGCAGGTAAAACAAAAGTCATGATGTGGAGCCAAAGGAAGGGAGAAATAGTCCAGTAATGAACTCTGAATTTCAAAGATTAAAGTCTGGACTTTATGAGAAGAAAAAAACTCACATCAGTATCTTATTCTCTTCTGAATGGGCCAAAGTCTGGATACTAATGATGAAATCTTCAGTCATTCACTGATCATTGATTTGGTTTCTTGACCCAAAAAACTGTTCTGTTTTTTTTTGTCACTGATTTATCTCTTTATGATCAAAACATTTTTGACCTACAGCAGCCTTAAAACGCCATCACACTCCCTTTTTACAGATAATACAGTATTTTGTCTTGTTGCAGCCTTGATGTAAAAGCAGCAACAGGTTTGTGATTAAATAAAAAAAGCCTGTTTTAATTAAACATGTGATTCAGTTTCAATTATAAATACTTGCTTGTAATGTAATAAAATATGTCAGAATATCTTTATTATTGTTGCCTTCTTGAGGTCAAACGGAGGTTCTGCTTCTAACGAGACAACATGAAAAAGGTCTTTTATTGCTAATTAACCACATCCTTCTCTTTTAATTGCTTATTCTTGTCCAGGAGCTGAACATGGCGACTTTTGAGGAGCAGTTCAAGACCAAGGCCCAGTCGGCCCCTGTGGACCTGGGGACCCTGAAGATGAAACGGGCCCATAAGACCCCCAGTAAAGTGGCTCTGATGGAGCCCAACAGGGCCAAAAACCTGGCTATCACCCTGCGCAAGGAAGGCATGGCTGCAACTGATATCTGCTGTGCAATCGAGACGTACGTACAAAGAAATGATTGAAACAATGCGACCATGAAACGACATCACACTGGAGGAAAAACAAATCAAACGATCAATAATCATATTTTGATTTTAGAGCTGGAGCTCATGGACGAGCAGCCGTTAAGACGTCTTTAGAGAGTGGAAATATGAACATTACTGAGGATTTGTTGCTCTAATGGAACCAGAATGAGACGGTAAAGAAATAGAAACTTTGCCCAGGAACAGAAACAACTCTGCAGCGCCACAAAACCCAGCATCAAATGAGGTTTATGTTAAATAGACATAGAACAAGCCACTACTTATTCACGGACTAAAACTCTGCAGGAACTAAATAGGCTTTAATTCTCTCATAATTCCTGTTTATCACCCTTATTCTGAAAGCTCTGTTCACTCACGTCGTTCTTAAAATCTGGGAACAGGAAGCACTTAACACACAACAAAACCAGAAAGTTAAGTTTACAGCAGTTTGGGTAATAATTGTACTTTTTGGTGTTAAACCCCAGGTGTTCAAGGGAAAGAAAAGCACGTAAAATCTTCTGAAGTGGTGAAGAAAAAATCCTTTACTCCCAAAGTTAAATCTCCAGTGTTCCAGCAGCGAAGTAGAGCAACAGATTAATACTATTATAAATATGTAAGAAATAAGAAGCAGCCATCAGTAAACAAGTAGAAATATGTCAGAATAAGTAGGAAACAAATGTAAGGGAGTAAACAAATTCATCTTAAAAATATAATAACAACAGATGAAAAACTAAATGCATTGAAACTCATTTAATTCCATAAAATAATAATAAAAAAATAAAGTTACAGCAATGAAAGGTGTGTTCACAATAACCCTAACAATGTGTAATCCATTACTTTTGCTTCCGTCCCCACAGGTACAACCAGAGAGCCCTGAGTCTGGACTTCCTGGAGCTGCTGGAGCGATTCATCCCCAGCGAGTACGAAACGAAGCTCATCCACACCTACGAGTGTGAGGGCAGGCCCCTGGACGAGCTCTGCGAGGAGGACCGCTTCATGGTGCGCTTCAGCAAAATCCCTCGACTCCCCCAGAGGATCAGCACCCTCACCTTCATGGGCAACTTCCCCGAGAGCGTCCAGCTGATCCAGCCGGTGAGTTCAGGTCCGTTAGTCACTACACAGGAGAAACGTACACCTCCGCCAGGAAATAGTCCCCAGCTAAAAGAAAGTATAAGCCCAGTACTCATTATTGGAATAGAAGAGTTTTTATTGATCTCCTGTGGGGGGAAATTCACTTTCTACAGCAGCGTAAACAAGTTAATGTAAGAAAGAAACCTAATAAATAACAATGATGAAATAATATAATTATGATAGATGTTAACTGTACAGTACATATTAAAAAATAATTAAATACAATATTTATATAACTAAAATATATTATTATTATTTAGACTATAGATATGATAAAAAAAATTAACAAAAAAAAAAATTTGGATCCCTGTGAGCTTCCTCAATTTTTTTGACATTGTGAAGTCACACATCATCTATAAAACAAGAAAATTCAGATGTAATTATTAAAGAATAAATTAAATTATGCATGAAAACAATCAAAGCCTGCAAAGAAAGCAAAAATAAAACAAAAATAACACTTTAATAGAGTTAAGAATAAAACAAAATACTGCTAGAACTTGAATATAGTTTTAACACTGATTTGATGAGTTTCATAATAATAATAATAAATAAAAATTCATAATGGTAGTTTTGAACTTGATTTATTTTCAAAACAATTTAAACAGTTTAGAAGTCATAACAACATGGAGCAAAAGAGATATAAATAAAAAAAGTAAAATAACTACTATAAAAATTAAAGAATGTCCGAATGCTTGATATAAAGACTTTATTTTATTTTTACTCATAAAATTAAACAAAAACAAAGGGCAAATATATTTTTTTAATTGTGTAATATTTTTTTAATAATGTGTCAGGCCACATTACCTTAACATTACCACATTACCTTAACACACAAATATATTATATTAACACATTTATATATGAACCAGTATAATGTGTGTCTGTGGTTTATGTATTTGGTTGACAAAATTAATTAATTATCTCATTTCTTTCTGGCAGCAACTGAACGCCATCATCGCTGCCTCCATGTCCATCAAATCCTCCGGCAAGCTGAAGAAAATCCTGGAGGTCTAAACGAGAATTTTCATCGTTTTTAGTCATGTTTCACATTTCTGCACTCCTATGCTTCTTCAACGACTCGACTCAGCTTCGTCCTTCTGTCTCTTTTTCCTTAAATTTAAGATCATCTTAGCGTTTGGAAACTACATGAACAGCAGCAAGAGAGGAGCAGCGTACGGCTTCCGCCTGCAGAGTTTGGATTTGGTGAGTAAAAACTGCATATATGTTTAAAAAAAACAGTTTTTGTCTTTATAATACGACAACTACAGAGTTTCACTGACACACCTGGACACAGAGATGAACTTTCACTTTCATTTTTGCATTTTTCTGCTCTTCACCTCGAAGCTGTCGGACACTAAATCTACCGACAGGAAGCAGACGTTGCTGCACTTCATCGCCGGCGTCATCCGGGAGAAATACCCAGAGCTCCGGTCGTTCCACGCCGAGCTGCACTTCCTGGACAAGGCGGCGCTCGGTGAGCATTTAATCTAAGTAAAATGATGATTTTAACTACTTTTCCACAGCATGTCTTTAACTGGACACAAAACAAAATACAGGTTGTCAGCGTGGTTGTTTTCTTAATTTAAGTCAAATTTATTATCAGTAGCACAGCACAAATAACTTATACATGATAATTTAAGTGCTAAACTGACCTAACCAAGGGTGTTTTAATACTCGACTAAATTTTAATAATATAATAGGATCTGCTTAGATTATTCATTCAAGAAAAATGACAAAAATGTGACTTTAAAATCTACTTTTAAAGAAGTGGAAACAGGGATTCCACTTCTTTAAAAGTAGATTTTAAAGTCACATTTTTGCAGTGCAAAAATTTGCTCCTTTCACCTCGACGGCAGCATGAAGACAGGATGTTAAACCGAAGTGTTTTGTAGTTTCTCTGGACAGCATCCTGCAGGATGTGCGAGCTCTGGAAAGAGGCATGGAGGCGACCAGGAGGGAGTTCTCCCTGGAGAAGGACAGTCCTGTGCTGCAGACGTTCCTCAGCAGCAACGCCGAGCTGCTCCGCTCGCTGATATCTGACGGAAAAACAGCCCAGGTCTGCTGTCATTAACCTCAGTCATACATCACGCTTCTATTCACACACCAGGTCATTCTTTGTTGTTTTTTTCTGACAGGATGTGTACGAATCTGCTGTCGAGTATTTCGGCGAGAACTCTAAAACCACCCCGCCCTCCATGTTCTTCCCTGTTTTTGTCCGCTTCATCAAAGCGTACAAGGTCAGAGCGTCTTCGTTGATTCCTAAACTGATGAAAAACAGCATTTCAGATTATTATATACTAATAAAATAAGTTTTTCCTCTGACAGCAAGCTGAGCAGGAGAACGAGCAGAGAAAGAAACAACTCAACTGTGAAGCTCCGTCGACTCCACCGAAACCTGAAGTCAACAAGGTAATAACGCCTGAGTTTCCTCCCAAAATATAGAACAAGCAGCTACTTATTCATGGATAAAAGCTCTGCAGGAAAATAAAATAAGCCTTAATTCTCTCTTAATTCCTGATCATCACCCTTATTTCCATATACAGTTAAAGTTACGTCTTGAGACCTGGGACGGGTAGCACTTAATGCACAATATTTATAATATTTAAGGCAAAACCAGAAAGTTAAGTTTACAGCGGTTTGGATAATAATTGTGCCATTTGTTGGTGTTAAAACCCAGGTGTTTAAGGGAAAGAAAAGCACATAAAACATTATGAAGAGCTGAAGAGAAAATCCTTTATTCCCAAAGTTAAATATCTGGTGTTCCAGCAGCAAAGTAGATAAAGCGACATATTACAATAAATAAGTTATAATAAGATAAGACATATGTAAGAAATAAGAAACATAAGTAAACAAGTAGAATAAATAGAAAAACATGTCAAAATAAATAAACAAATAAAAAATATAACAATATTGATAAACACTCAGCAAATGTATTGAAACTCATTAAGTTATCTAAAATAATAAAGAATAAAACAAGAACAGGTTTTCCAAACAAATTCATCAAAAAGACAGGAAGAATAGACTATGAGGTTTTTATTGATCACTTGTTACAGCAGCATAAACACGTTATAAGTAAAAAATAATGAATATTTACAATATGTACTACGAAAGAAATTTTTAATAGCAAATATAATATATAATATAAATATAATAAAATATTTAGACTATGGCTATGACTTAGAAATTATGACGCATAAATTATAAAATTGCACATTTGCTGTTTATTGTGTAGACAAATGACAAAAAGCTCCAACCTTTTAAATCTTGAACAAAGAATACAGAATAAAAAAATACATCTAATAAAAATACATATTCCTTAAAAATACATAGATTTCTGTGTGTACAGTAATGAAAATGTAAATAAAAAAACAGTTTAATAATATCATTATGCATTATATAGACCAGTTCAGGCCAGTGCAGGTAAAATTACAGTTTTTATTAATGGAGTTTGGTGGCTTCAGATGGATCCAACCTTTAAAAGGAACCAGCAGGATCAGTGGAGTAAATCACCTGGAAAATGTTTCAGGTGTGTCCGACGCCCAAAGTGCCACAGATGGAGCTGATAGCAGAGCTGAAGAAGAGACAGGTGTCTCCTCTGGTGAGGGAGGGGAAGGACGGCGCCATCGAGGACATCATCACAGGTGAGCAACACCTGGGAAACACAAGCACCATCATCTGCTGCTGAACATGGTTTTCCTCTGCTTCTCTGACTTAAAGGGCCAGCTCAACATTTAGGCCACTTAATCAGCTATTAATTAGCACCGGTAGAGGGTTAGCGTTAGCCTAGCTTAGCGTAAACACTGGAAGCGAGTGGATCCGTTAGCCTCTAAAGCTAACAGATTATATTTATTTACATATTTTGCATTTTTTTTTAGCTAACACAATACAAATACAGTAACAACAGAAATAGGAAAAAATAATAATAAAAAAAAAATTAAGCTCATAAAAAGAAATGAAAAGAAAGCCATCAGTCCTTCTTCTGTCCCAGTTAATCCTGTTCTTCAAGCTAAATGATTATTAACACGAGATGTAATTACTCACAAATAGTTTTTTCTTTTCTGTTTGAGGCGTCACTATGGGCTGAGCCAGGCTAGCTGTTTCCCTCCGCTTCCTGTGTTTATGCTAAGCTAGGCTAACCGCAGCTACTCACTCTCAGAAAGACGTTTCTTTGACAAATTCTTCCTTTATAGGGTCAGAGTCTGTAGGTCAAATATGTTTTTCCTGACGCTTCACCAAGTTTCCTCCTGTTTTCTTCACTCTTTCTTTAAATCCTTTCCTTTTCTGTCCTCTCCTGATGTTTCTTCAGCTCTTAAGTCCGTTCCCTTCACGGCTCGCTCTGCCAAACGTTCCTCTCGTCTCTTCTGCGACTCCGTCTTCAGCGACGAGGTGACCTCGTCTTTTCCCAGTGTGGTTTCATCTATGGTTTTATAATAATGTTAACACATCAGTCTTCGTTCTTCGTCCTCAGATTTGAGGAATCAGCCGTACAGACGGTCGGACGCCGGCCGACGAAGCACTAAGTGGAAACCAGGACAGCAGCTGACCGTTTCCTCGGACATCTCCCTCTGAAAACTGAAAGTTAAGCACAAAAAAAAAATCACCTTTAACGCTCTGTGGCGGCCATCTTTGTCAGCATGAAGGTCAAAGTTTGTTCCCCTAAACACAAACGCTTTGTTATCCGAATAATCAAACACCATAAATTAATATCTGCTGCACTGGATGCTGATGATGTCACATTAATTAACCATGCTCAGCATCTTCAAAAACTAACGGTTACAGATGGACCTCCAAAGTAATGTTGATAGTTTCATTAAATGCTCAAGACATGATTTTTTTTTTTAAATTGGTTTTATTTTTAATTTCCTCTGTCCATCTTTCTGTCTCAAAGATTTAGGCTGAATATTTGTAATATATTTAAATTATTTTAATACTGAAGTGTAAGCATGAGTAACTTTGCTTCTGCGTAAAAATAAAACATTTTATACCGTAACTGACCCAGTGTCTTTTTGCTATAATTGCAGTTTGTGCTGCAGGGTATATTTGGATTATTTAGATGGATATTTAGAGTATATTTTATTTTATAACAGAGCAGCAGCTCGTATGTTCAGCTTCACTTTCAGAGATACTGTATGACTTTGAACCACCTCAGGCACTGTCAGTAACTTTTCATGGCGATGATAAAAAGCTGCTAACATGGAATCATCATCATTTTGAATTAATGCTTCAGGACTTTTACTACTGATATTCAGAATAAAACAGACAATATAATTATTTTAATAACCATTTTAAACACTGCAGAAGAGCTTTTGTGAGGTTGCTGCCAGAAAAGGTTGAGATGAATCATTTCTGTTGTTAAAATGTTTTTAAGATATTTTTGACATACAGAACAAAACTACAGTGTTCCAGCAGTTTCTTAAAATGTCTTAAATTAAAACCCAGGTAATTAAGGTCTTAAATTGTCTTAAATTTACCATAAGTTTGTTGTAGGTATTAAATTTTTAGATGGTGCGTTTATTGCCCACAGGAAAACACAGAATTCAGAGATTTACTGCAATTTTTCACGTTGTTTTGTTCACAAAGTTCACGTCTTTGTTCATGAAAGTTGTGAAATTAAAGTTGTAGAAGAAAGTTAAGTGTTAAGTGCCCTCAATTTACATCGTTTTAAGTGTGAAAGGGCTGAAAAAAAAAAAATAATTATCAGAGGTTAATCGGTTCCTGCTAAATAGCGATATTTTTTTTTCTACTAAAGAAATTTTTGTCATTCTTAAATTATATTCGTTAAGGTCTTAAAAAGTAATAAATTTAACTGTTAAAATGGTGCAAAAACCCTGAACTATGCTAAGAAGGTTTTTGTGAAATTTTCGACATGCTTTTTATGCCAGGTGATGCTGTTTTATCACTGTCTCCATCGCTGTGGAGGAGGTGAATGTACTTCCTGTCATCTGACCTTCAGCGGCGCTCACCTGGACCCTCTGACTGGATCTGGACCAGTCCTCCCAGTCTGGTGTGGGTCACCTCTCCAGACTCCTGCAGCTCCACCTTTTTACATTTTAAGGTGTTTTAGGAGGAGCTGGTCCGGTCCAAACCCACCAGGCCCTCACACGTCTTTACCCCAGCTCCTCCTACTGGTCAACAGGTAAGAACCAGACTGGTAAACTGTTTTTTTTTTTTTATTATTATGATTAAAAATACCCAAAACAAGACAGGGAATTAGTAATAAGAGTTCAATCAACAGTAAATAAAGTGTAAAAAAATCAAAATAAAAGAGTTAAAACCACAAGAATAAAATTGAGTTGATTTAATAATATAATTGTTTAGAAACAAGTTTATCACCAAATGATCTAGCAGTAATTTGTCTTGGTGTTTTAGTGCATGATATGAAAAAAAAAACAAATGAGAACTAAGAATAAATAAAGAAAAACTTAGAGAATAAAGTGAGATAAAGACAGTCTGTTGCTGTTAAAACATTACTGGTTCATCCAGAAATGAAGCGAAAGGCATTTTATATCTTTATATGATACAGACAAATCAACACGTTTCTATTCTATATTTGTTTCTAGATTTTCTGCTTTGCCTTTACAACAGTTTTTACACAACAGACTCAACACAACAAACAAAGAGCAGAGAAGATTGAGTTGGTAAATCAGTGTCGGTCTTGTCAGTAGATTTTGGTTTCTTTTGCACACGTGAATGACACAAATCAGGCTTTGATATTTAGAGGATGAAGTTGTTTTTGTTCTTTTCATGGCATGTTCCAGAAAAATGGCCGCCTCACTTCTGAGGGAACACGGAGCCGGCGGCGATGGACGGCAGCCCCGTCTTCTCCCCGATCCACCGGTTGTAGTTGCTGACTCTGGTGTAGACGCCGGGTCGCTTCTCCTTGGCGCAGCCGTCGCCCCAGCTGATGATGCCGAACAGGAAGTGCCTGCCGGCGACCTCGCAGGCCAGAGGACCACCGGAGTCGCCCTACGAGGGAGAGAGCGATAAAGAGACGAGCGGCATTAAAGGAAATGAGCTCTGTGATCCAGTCTGGACTTGTCGTGAATACCTCGCAGGCGTCCTGGCTCCAGTCGGGCCGACCGGCGCAGAACATGTTGTCACTGATCATGTTTGCGTAATAGTCGTCCTGTCGACACACATCGTCTGCGAGGAGGTTCACCTGAGCCTCTCTGAGGAACTGAGACTTGTACCAGAGACCTGCAGACAAGAGAAGCTTCACATTCAAGAGTTTACACTTCCTGCTCCTCCTCCCCACCCCCTCCACTTGCTTACCTCATCTCCACTACCTCCTCATCCCCTCTCCACCTCCTCTCCACTCCTCACCACCACCCCCCTTCTCCTCCCCACCTCTCTCCCACCTCCTCATCACCTCTCCACCTCCTCTCCACTCCTCACCACCACCCCCCTTCTCCTCCCCACCTCTCTCCCACCTCCTCATCACCTCCTCTCCACTCCTCCCCACTACCTTCCCATCTCCTCTCCCCCTCCTCACCACCCCCTCTCCACCTCCTCACCATGCTTCTCCTTTCCATATCCTGCTATCTCACAGGTGACTCCAGGCTGGAGGTTCTGCTGAGGCGGCGGCAGACAGACGGTCCTCACCCAGCGGCTCTCCTCGGCACACTTCCCTCGTTTGGCCTTCAGCTTCAGCAGCGCTGCGAAACATTGATCAGTTGGTTACTGCTTTGATCGCATCACGCCACCTCCACGGAAGACGTCCTCGTACCGATGTCGTTGTTGAAGTCGTCCTTGCTGCTGTCGAACCCGTCATGGACGATGATCTCCTCCACCCTGAACGTCTGCTCAACGCCTGGGTTGCTCTCGTTCATGGAGTTCTTCCCCAGGACGACGGAGAAGCGCCGATGCTTGGAGTGAGAGCTGTAAACAGAAAAAAAAAAATCACTTTTCTGCACCTGGTGACAGGAAGTGATGTCACTTCCTACCCTTCAGGGAAGCAGTGGGCGGCGGTGAGGACCCAGCACGGTGAGATCAGGCTCCCCCCGCAGCGGAAAACCCTCTCCTTGGATTTGCTTTGCCAAAATATGGCGGCAACCCACGGGTGGGACTCCACAGCGGCGACGGTTCCCCCGACGATCTTCATCAGCTTCCTCCTGAAGCGCCGGCCACATGTGACCTCTGCAGCTGGGGTCGGTTCTGGTTCAGGTTCTGGTTCAGGTGTGGGCCGAGCTGGAGCTGCAGGAGCAGAGAGCGCTGATGAGACATGAAATCTGACTTTTAGAATCTAGTTGATAAAAATGTAAAGAGACAATCAAACTTACTCGACTCAAAACCACAGCGTGGAATGCGACAGTACTCCCAGACCAGCTGCTGCTTTTTCCACACGTGACACCACGGACGCCGCTTGTAGTGAAGATTTCTGACAAACAAACAAAGTAAGAAGTGCAGGAGTATACGTAAATAAATACCAGACTAGTAGTCTCAGTGTGGAGGCGGCCCACCTGCAGTAGTTGTGCCTCCCTGAATTGATGTCTGAAGCCAGGTAGCGCTCCCTGGTGGATGAATCCCACTCCTCACATGTCCGTCCACTCTTTGATTTAGACTCGGTGCCTCTGTAGAAGAGCCCCACCCCCTCGTAGCACTGAGCTCCAGCCACTGAAGGAGCAGCAGTTGGGGGGTTTGTGTTCAAAAAATGCATAGAGTTTGGCTTGTCCAGCCTCTCACTTATTTCACAGCGTCTCCCCTCAAACCCGTCGGCACAAAGGCAGAACATGTGTTCACCAGTCGTCAACGATGGGACGGACCGGCCTCCGTTCAGACAGAGCCCACCTGGACAACACAGGAAGTGATGCACATTTAGGCAGGTAGACGTGGTTAAGACAACTAGCTGAAGTTCAAACGGAGCATCAGGATGAGGAAGAAAGAGGATTTAAGAGAACGTGGCATGGTTGTTGGTGTCGGACGGGCTGGTCTGAGTATTTCATAAACTGCTGATCTACTGGGATTTTCACTAGAACCACCTCTAGTGTTTACAGAGAATGATCCAGAAAAGGGGAAATATCCAGTGAGAAAGGTGCCTTCATGATGTGAGAGGTCACAGGAGAATGGACAGACTGATGGACATGATAGAAAGACAACAGGAAGTGAAATAACCACTGGTTCAACCAAGGAATGCAGAGCCTTGAAGAAGATGGACTAGAGCAGCAGAAGAGCACATCTGGATCCACTTCCTGTCAGCTAACAGGAAACTGAGGCTACAGTTCACACAGGATCACCAAAATAAGACAAGAGAAGATGGAGAAACGTTGTCTGGTCTGAGCAGTCTCCATTTCAGCTGAACGTTCAGGTGGTAGATGGTCATGAAAGCATGGATCCATCCTGCCTGGCTGCATGGTTTAAACTCTGCAGTCGACCTGAGCATTGTTACTGACCATGTTCGTCCCTTTATGACCACAGTGGACCATCTTCTGATGGACACTTCCTGCAGGATAATGCTCCATGTCACAAAGCTCAGATCATCATCGATGAGCAGCAGCTGAGTGAAGCTATCATGATAATATGGAGCAAATCTGTGAGGAAAGTCTGACACCAAGAATTAAGGAAGTTCTGAAGGGAAAAGGTGTACCTAATAAAGTGGCCGGTGAGTGTATATAAAATACAGAGTTTATACATAACTCATTATGATTTTTTTTCCTGTTGTTTGTGCAAATAAAGCGATTCTCACCTGGTCTTTCAAAGGAGGAGGATGAGGAGAAAACAGGAAAGCCCTGCGCTCTTCCTTCTCCAAATAATCCCTGAAAGTGTGAACAAAAGGTCAGTGGTGAGTGAAGATAAATGAGGTGAAGTGAGATAAAAAAATGTCCTCACTGCTTCAGCGGCTGTCAGAGCTGCCAGGATGGATATTAACAGCTGAAAGTTTCCCATGGCGTCGCTTCGCCTGCACAGATCGAAGCCTGCAGAGAACATGACGGGAACCTCCTCTGGGTTCCTGTTTTACCTGCAGAGCTCAGGTAGGAGGGAGGGTCCTGATTGGCTGAGAGCCTCTTCCTGTGTGAGGAAATCACTGCTGGCTAATCCTCATCATGCAGCTGTTTGTGTGGAGGATCTGACAGATGTGAAGCATGTTTGTGAAGCTGCAGGGTGGAGGCGACCACACCCAGTGACACCACACTGATACTACTGATCCCACTGCAGTATGTGTGTGTACTGATACTGACAACATGAAGAAACAGTCCTTCAGGTGTGTCTTTAACGCTCTACCACTAATTATTTCAATTGTTTGACTTAAATCCTTGTTACAACTTTGACTGTAAATATGATAAAAATACACAAAATACACTGTTTATGAAACACTTTATGAGGTTATACTCTAAGTGTTTGCTCACATGTTGCATTTATTGATAACTGTGATTTTTCAGAGGAACACTTGAAGATATAAAACCACATTTCCAGGTGTTTTAAACTTGAACCGTGCAGGTTTTGGTCTTAAATTCTTCCTCATCTGATGAGGATGTAAACACATTAATATTTGTCAAAAACATTTCTGTTATTTGTTGAAAATTCTTGTACATGCATCAGTAAAAAGTCCACTATCTCCTCCTTAAACCAACTGTTTTAAAAATAAAAAGATGTTTTGATTGTTGTGACAACTGAAATGAAACAAATCTGAATTTAACTGGTAAATAAACATTAGACATTAATTTATAAAGTTTTCAGTTTGCATCAAAGCATGTTTTAGACTTTGAAGTGTTAGCATGTCGCTAGCTCTTATTTAGCATGTCGCTAGCTCTTATTTAGCATGTGGCTAGCTCTTATTTAGCATGTCGCTAGCTCTTATTTAGCATGTTGTTAGCTCTTATTTAGCATGTCGCTAGCTCTTATTTAGCATGTTGTTAGCTCTTATTTAGCATGTCGCTAGCTCTTATTTAGCATGTTGTTAGCTGCTATGCACAGTGTGCTACATTCGTGGCTGCTAACGTTAGCATGCTAATTTAATAAACTTTCTGCTCATTCCAGAATTTTCTTTTTTTTTTATTAATTATTTTTGAATTATTATCTGAACATTTTATGTTCAGATAATAATTAATGGCGTCAATCTAAAGTCTGTTTGGTGTCTCATTAATCGCTGGATGTCTCTGTTGTTGAACTAGAGCTCATTTATCCTGATTTTATCTGACTTATCCTTTCATTTTATTTTATTAATTTGACATAAATTTGGACTTGAAGATTCAAAAACTGCTATTCACGACGATATTAATATAATGATAATACATACTATTATTAGAATTGTATATGACTACTACTACTACTATTATTATTATTATTATTATTGTTGTTGTTGTCGTTTGAGGCTTCATACCAGCGGCTGCATCATGTTGTTTTCTCTGTAAAACTTTTTTTTTTATCCAGTCACTGACTGCTGACTTAAAGTAAATATGTACTTTAAGATCCCGGAAGTTGTTGCTCTGGATCCTGCTTGGTTTGTGCTGCATTCATGGACCATCGGAATACTTACTATTACCAAGACAGAAAAAAAAAACAAATATGGTGTGTAATATCTCACAGTTTAGGTTTTGTCTCCAATATCCAACACATTTAATGTGTTTTACTTGTTGATTTCTAACTTAATTTTTAGGTTATTTATTTAATCCTAACAATTATTGTGTTTACTATTTTTGTTGTTGCTGTTTGTAATATATTGTCGTGTTGTTTCTTTGCTTTTGTTTCAATTTATCTACTATTTAAATATTGTTATTGTTTATTTTATATTTTTAGATTATAAATAAATAGCATATATGCATACATGTGCATAGATAGACATTCAGTATATAAAATTATTTCGCATATTGACATTTTCCCCCTCTTCTGTCACAACTACAGCACAAAGCTCAACCACTAAAATGAGAATTAAGAACTATAAAAGGACAGCAGCAGCTGTGTTGTTGACGTGCATCGTGTTGAAGCTGGAGAATCCGAGCAGCACTTGAACGCAGCAGCAGCAGCAGCGCACAGCGGCTGGATGAGCGGATCCTTGTGTTTCCTCTGCGGACAGGAGCTGAACTGAGACACAAAATGGGAAACTCCGACAGCAAACTGCACTTCAGGAAAGCTGTGATTCAGCTGACAACTAAAACACAGGTCTGTTCTTCACTTTTATTCATTTCAACACCATGAAACACTGAAAGGAGCGAAGAGCGCAACGCTTTAAGATTTAAATTAAGCTAAAGTTTAGGTAACAGATGGCAGCCTCACCTGCTGCCCAGGTGACTCAAAGAGCAGAGAAAAACACGGCAAACACTGCAATCACCTCATCAATAAGGATAAGCTTAAAACACACCAACATATCTCCTGAAATATTTCTATTTTTCTCAGTATTTGCGCTAAAAACACTCAGTTTGGCCTTCTGGACCATCCAGTCCTCCACTCGTCTTGATTAGTTGGTGAAATTATCATTCAATGAGTAAAATAAGATGCAGCACGTGACTTGAAATGTTGGTTTAATTAGTTCAGCTGCAGAAATGTTTCCATGACATTCATGGTGCATCCAACTAGATCAGAGAAGAATCCACCAGCTAAATATAAAACAATATTATATTCAAGACTTTAATATTATATGATGTGTGAACATTTTAGTTTTTGTACAAAATAAGACTGAAACATGTCACTGTGGATATTTTTCACCGTACAATCTGAAACAAATCGTTCCTAATTTTAACTTACAGGATATTTTTTAAATTTTATTTGTGCACAAAAACAACTTCATAAAATCCAAATAATAAAATAATACTAATGAAATACAATCACCAACATTAGGAGAAAAAACTAGAGTAAAATAGAGAAAAAAGAAAATATGAGGTAAAATAGTTTAGTAAAACTTTGACAACAAAATAAGTAGGAAAAACGAACCCACCGGTAGACAGAAACTAGATTTAACATTTACTATATCTGTTTACTGGAATATAAAACATTCTCTCCCCTCTGAACATGTAATGATGTCATCTATTAATTAATTAATTGTTTGGTTTATAAAATTTAAATAAGAGTAAACATTAAAATAAGAATTTAGACTTTTATTTCTTCAAAAAAGGACTCAAACACACACACATACAGTATATTCATATGTGACGTCCAGACGTACTGTTTGTCCTCTCCTGCAGCCCGTAGAAGCCACCGATGACGCCTTCTGGGATCAGTTCTGGGCCGACGCCTCCACCTCCGTCCAGGACGTCTTCGCTCTGGTGCCGTCTGCCGAGATCAGAGCCGTCAGAGAGGAGTCTCCGTCCAACCTGGCAACCCTCTGCTACAAGGTAGGAAGGCTTCATTTATCCATTCTGGACGCAGTCAGAGTAGAAAGAATGCTGCTGTTTGAGGTTCCCACTCTTTAAAGTGTAAGGTCAAAGGTCATCAGAGTCCAACAGAGTGTCTCTGTTGTTTTAAAGCGTCTCTCTGGTCCGTCTCTTCTGGTCTCTCTGGCCCTAAAGCGTCTCTTCTAGTCTCTCTGGCCCTAAAACGTCTCCCTGGTCTCCCTGGTCTCTCTGGTCTGGTCCTAAAGGTCTCTTTGGTCTCCCTCAGGCCGTGGAGAGGCTGGTCCAGGCTGCGGACTCTGGCTGTCCCTCGGAGCGAGACCGGCAGACAGTCCTGAACTGCAGCCGTCTGCTCACCAGGATCCTTCCCTACATCTTTGAGGACGGAGACTGGCGAGGTTTCTTCTGGTCCACGGTTCCTGGCACCGGCAGAGCGGAGGTATGGTCTGTTGACAGGAAGTAGATCCTCTTCAGTCCTGGTAGACCAGATCTGGCCCGTCCTTGACAGCCTGCTAGAGGTCAAATTAGGAACTTAGGAATGATCTTTACTGTCATTAAATCATTGAACAACTGTAGAGCTTCTCCCTTTTTAGTGTAGAAGAATAAAATAAGAATAAAAGTAAGAAATAAATATGAAAAATAAGTGTGTCGAATGTAAATACAAAATAAGAGTAAAAATTGGCAATACGTGCAAAATGAAACATGATTAATATAAATCAAAAGTGAATGATATTTAATCGTGATTAATCAAAATCAATCCACAACAACCTGTGACTAATCTGATTAAAAATTTGAAGAGATAGAAAGAAATAAAATGAATATTTAACAGAATGTAGCTCCTTGGAGGAAGCAGTAAATTCTGTTTTTAATGTTAGTTTTTTCTACATTTCTTTAATCGCTCAAACAAATATAATAAAAATAATATATTTATAAAATTAAAAATAACAATTGAAATAGAGATAATACAAAATAAAATAATAAAAGCATCTAATTGTGATTATTTTAATGGATATTGCACTTGCAATATAATCAAAGACTCGTTATTATTCCATCACTATATAGTCGTTTTCATTGAAAAACATCATAACATATTAATTGTGTTATGGCCGCTCGCTGTAGGGCAACTTTTAATGGTATTAAAAAAAAAACTTTTAGCATCTGTCTTAGTTTTGTAAAAGTGGTATTCTTCAGGCTTCACGTCCTCATCTATCCTGTCTATATCTATAATCCTGTCAGATTACCAGTGTGCAGCCTCTCAGCTCCACACTCCACAGGATCAGATAATAATCCACAGGTAGATGTGACGGCTGCTTCTCTGGTTACCTGGTCGGCAGGACGCCACGGTCCAAACACTGTCCACATTGTCCCCCATGATCCTCCAGGCCAGCGGCTGAATCAAGGAGGGATTGAATGTCCTTTAATTGAAGTGTTGGACTGGAGCTGCAGCAGAGGACTGAAACACTGAGATTTATAAACTTTATGGCAAATTTATGAAGAGTGAAAACACAGCAGCAGTATAAATATATTTGTAATTTATTCAGTTGTATCCTGTTAAAAGAAACCAGCCTGTTAGCTTAGCTTAGCATAATGACTGGAAACAGCTAGCGTGGCTCTGTCTGCACCCAAACTCTGTCTGTCCACCCTCTAACTCGTCTCTCTGTCCTCCAGCGTTTGGACGGAGACGGAGTCGAAGACGATGACTCTCGGCCGCTGGCTGAATCGCTGCTGCTCGCCATCGCCGACCTGCTGTTCTGTCCAGATTTCACCGTTCAGAGCCACAAGAAGAACGGCCCGGTGAGTCCACGTCACCTCCTGATGACCCCACCAGGCTGCCGTAGGAGAACACCTGCTGCCAGCACATCTGATGATGATGATGATGATGAGAGGAACATTTTAGGCTTTCTTTTGCCTTTTTTGTCAGGAATGAAATAAAACGATCAACACCAGTCGTGTTGATGGTTAGCTTAGCTTAGCTTAGCATAAAGACTGGAATGACATCCTCACTGTGAAGTTTCCAGCCTAAATATCATTTAGTTGTCATGTGTGGCAGAAATATATAATTTAAAACTTTTCAATAAGTTAAGATAAAATTTTCAGTGACACAGCAGCAAAGCAAAAGAGACATGTGAAACATGTAAATAACAATAATAAGAAAAAACAGAAACAGTGAAACAAAGGCAATACCAAAAATAAGAATAAAAATAAAATAGTAAAAAAATTAGAAAACTTTATTACTATAAATACATTAAATCCTCATGTTTCATTACATCATGAGTGAGTTTCTATGGTTTCTTTCTTCTCTCCTTCCTACCTTCTCTCCTTCCTACTGTCTTACCTCGGTGTTTCCTCGTGGCGGCCGGTAGCTGTTAACAGCGTTATGACCTTCACTTGACCTTCCTGCAGCAGCTCAGTTAATGAGTCACTGCTCAGAGGGAGGAGCAGCCATGTTTGACTTCTGGGCTGAGGGACAGGGTGGACACGTCCAGGAGTGAGGAGCCAGGGAGTCCTGCAGGTCCTGATGGATCCTCCTCCTGCAGGTCCTCGTGGATCCTCCTGCTGCAGGTCCTCGTGGATCCTCCTCCTGCAGGTCCACGTGGATCCTCCTCCTGCAGGTCCTCGTGGATCCTCCTCCTGCAGGTCCTCGTGGATCCTCCTGCTGCAGGTCCTCGTGGATCCTCCTGCTGCAGGTCCTCGTGGATCCTCCTCCTGCAGGTCCACGTGGATCCTCCTCCTGCAGGTCCTCGTGGATCCTCCTGCTGCAGGTCCTCGTGGATCCTCCTCCTGCAGGTCCACGTGGATCCTCCTCCTGCAGATCCTCGTGGATCCTCCTCCTGCGGGTCCTGATGGATCCTCCTGCAGGTCTTGATGGATCTTCCTGCAGGTCTTGAACCCCTCAGCATCAGATCAGACCTCACAGCCTTGAGGAAATGTGAAAATCAGTGGAGCGAGGGATGAATGTGGAAAACTCTCTGACCTCAGAGACTCAGTTAAAGGGTCAGTTCACCTAAATCAGAAAGAAAACGTCTCGTCTCTCCTTCAGGATGAGACTCCAGCTGACAGGTGGATTTTTCATCTCTGTGGTAGTTTTCAGTCTCTTTGAGGTCATTTCGAGTCTCTTTGTGACTTGATGAATGAGCTTCAGAGCTTCAGTCCATCTGCTCAGTATTGGATCCAGGACCCTCAGTGGTTTATCTGGAATATTCTGATTTAGAGAAAGTAGAAACCTCAGGGTCAGTCTTCATCATTCCATTAGTAATGTTTTCTTTTTCATACAGGAATCATGTCATTTTATTTCTTCATGCAGCTGCCCTTTGCTGTCAGTTTGCTCACATAGATCAGCAGCAGCCGTCACTTCTATTCCTAACGCTGCACTTATCGGTGCTGAGCTGTTTCAGGCTGATACCGTCCTCTTGTTGAGTCACATGGTGGAGGAAGGTGTGAACACAGGCCTGCTCTGCTCAGACATTTAGGCAAATATTAACACAGCTGTGGAGTCACTGAATAGAAAAGTCACTTAAATGACTTTAAATGTGTTTTACCCTCCATAAAAAGCGTATTTCCTATTTTCAGTGACTACAGACGTTTACGTCATTGATGGTTTGATCTATAAAATGGCTAACGTCACATTTTGATGATCGTGGTTTTTCTGGTTTGTGCTGCAGCTCACAGCCGAGGACCTTCGCTCCATCGACAGCTGTGAACACATCTGGGAGGCCGGCGTCGGCTTCGCTCAGTCGCCTCCTCTGAACCACGCCCACGACCTGAACAGGTGAGACGGCAGCCAATCAGTGAGCTGCTTCATTTCATGCCTGTAGGTGGCGCTACACCATGGCTTTAATGGCCACTGGCAACCGTCAGGATGCCTGTGGTTGTTTTTATTTATCATGCAGAATATTAAGATAAACCCATCTAAAAAAAACAGTTTGTCCAGCAGAGAGCGCCGACAGGTTTAAGTCCCAGTTAAAGCTCTTAAAGTTAAAGCTCTTAAAGTTAAAGCTCTTAATGATGCTGGAGGCTCTTTGTGAAGCTCTGTATCTGTCTCTGCTTCTATATATGAGTGTGTTTATGTAAATAAGATAAGATAAAATAATCCCTTATTCAGTCCAACGTGAATAGAGCAACGTCACAATAAAGACTTATATCAGAAATAAGAAGCAGTGAAGCTCCTGTTTGCTTTAGAAATGAAATAAAAACGATAAAATGTCCCGTTAAGCTGCAGGATATAAACGGACCGTGTCCTGTGTTGTTGTTTTTTGTTTGTTTGTTCAGGACGGAGCTGCTGAAGCTGCTCCTCACCTGTTTCTCTGAGGCCATGTACCTCCCTCCGTCCTCCGACAGGAACCTCAACCCCTGGGTCTCCTTCTTCTGCTCCACGGAGAACAGGTAGGAAACAGGAAGTAAAGATGTCTGTGACCCTAAAATCATCTTTACTTAAAACACATTTTTCTGTTCAGCTATGATCGCAAAAACCTTTAATTTAACATCTCTATCAAAAAATTTCATATATATATATGTACATATATATGTACATATATATATATATATATATAAAAGTAAATTTTATATTCCTGGTAACAACAGTAACTATATTTTATTATTAAAGATATCATTTTGATTAAAGAGTTTCACATACTGGTTGATTAACCATTAGAGAAACATTAAAAATATATTCTGGTAATCAGTAATACTGTTAATTTGCTCAGTAAAATTTATTTTATACGTCATAATTTCTAAGTTTGAATAGTGGATTTTATGTAATTTAAGTAGCCATTTTTTTACTCATTCTATTATTTCATTATTGTTGTTTTGTTGTTTTTCTTATAACTTGTAACAAGTGAATTTCCTTCAGTGGGGGCTCAATAAACATATTTTATTCTGTCATGATAGGACAGCAGCTTCCATCAGTTATAAAAGTTAATTTAACTAATACATTTCTGAGACAAATACAAAAATAATTCACTGATTTTTTGGTTAAAAAAAAAAAAAAAAAAAGTTTTTTTTTTTTTTTTAATGAATATAAACACATAATTGGGAAAATGAAACCTGTTGTATATGTTTTGTATTTCACTCTTATTGTCTTGAGTGTTGTGTTTAGGAGAGTATTAACTGTTAAATCTAAATATTAAGTGAAGTCTGCAGTCCTCCCTTCAGGACTGAGGTAGTGGAGATTTTGATAATAATATTTTTTTTTTGTGTGGAAGTGCTGACTAAGCTCCGCTCGTCTCTCCTCCAGACACGCCCTCCCTCTCTTCACCTCGCTGCTGAACGTGGTTTGTGCTTACGACCCCGTCGGCTACGGCTTCCCCTACAACCACCTGCTGTTCTCCGACCAGCGGGAGCAGCTGGTGGAGCAGGCCGTCCAGATCCTTATCGTGACCCTGGAGCACGAGGCGGCGTCGGCCGCCAGCGCCGCCCTCCTGGCCCTGGACTCTGCCGCCTCGGCCTCCACCGGGGAGCAGCAGGAAGTCAGTTTATTATGAGTGTAGATATAACAGGGAATACCAACAACTGTACATATTACATTACATTTTAATTTATTGTTTTATACTACTGTCATACTATAGTTTATATTTTTGTTGTATTCATTATAATACAATGACTTTAATCTTATTATCAATTAATTTTATAATCTATTATATTATAATTATATTATACTATAATAATAATAAAAACCCTGACCTGATTTAAATAATAATAATAATAGTCATTATTATTCTAAAAATAATCATCATCATCTCTTGTGTTTTTTTTCCAGGCGGCTGGACCTGATAACCTCTTTGTGAATTATCTGTCCAGGATCCACAGAGAGGAGGTAAAAATTAACTGGCTGACATTTTGGCGTGAAGCAGGACTGTAAAGGTGTGAAGGGTTAACCTGTGCTTCCTCTGTCAGGACCTGAGCTTCATCCTCAAAGGTTTGGCTCGGCTGATGAACAACCCTCTGGTCCAGACCTACCTGCCTCACTCCACCAAGAAGATCCAGTTCCACCAGGAGCTGCTGATCCTCTTCTGGAAGCTCTGCGACTTCAACAAGGTGTGGAGCACCTGTAATTCACCTGTAACACACCTGTAATTCACCTGTAACACACCTTTAATACACCTGTAACACACCTGTAACACACCTTTAATACATCTGTAACACACCTTTAATACATCTGTAACACACCTGTAATTCACCTGTAACACACCTGTAATACACCTTTAATACATCTGTAACACTCCTGTAATTCATCTGTAACACACCTTTAATACATCTGTAACACACCTTTAATACACCTGTAACACACCTTTAATACATCTGTAACACACCTTTAATACATCTGTAACACACCTGTAGTTCACCTGTAACACACCTTTAATACACCTGTAACACACCTGTAACACACCTTTAATACATCTGTAACACACCTGTAATTCACCTGTAACACACCTTTAATACATCTGTAACACACCTGTAATTCATCGGTAACACACCTTTAATACACCTGTAACACACCTTTAATACATCTGTAACACACCTTTAATACACCTGTAACACACCTTTAATACATCTGTAACACACCTGTAACACACCTTTAATACATTTGTAACACACCTGTAACACACCTTTAATACATCTGTAACACACCTGTAATTCACCTGTAACACACCTGTAACACACCTGTAATTCACCTGTAACACACCTGTAATTCACCTGTAACACACCTTTAATACACCTTTAATACACCTTTAATACATCTGTAACACACCTTTAATACATTTGTAACACACCTGTAACACACCTTTAATACACCTTTAATACATCTGTAACACTCCTGTAATTCATCTGTAACACTCCTGTAATTCATCTGTAACACACCTTTAATACATCTGTAACACACCTTTAATACACCTGTAACACACCTTTAATACATCTGTAACACACCTTTAATACATCTGTAACACACCTGTAGTTCACCTGTAACACACCTTTAATACACCTGTAACACACCTGTAATTCATCTGTAACACACCTTTAATACACCTGTAACACCTTTAATACATCTGTAACACACCTTTAATACATCTGTAACACACCTGTAACACACCTTTAATACATCTGTAACACACCTGTAATTCACCTGTAACACACCTTTAATACACCTTTAATACATCTGTAACAGACCTTTAATACATTTGTAACACACCTGTAACACACCTTTAATACATCTGTAACACACCTGTAATTCACCTGTAACACACCTGTAATTCACCTGTAACACACCTGTAATTCACCTGTAACACACCTTTAATACACCTTTAATACATCTGTAACACACCTGTAATTCATCTGTAACACACCTTTAATACACCTTTAATACATCTGTAACACACCTGTAATTCACCTGTAACACACCTGTAATTCACCTGTAACACACCTTTAATACACCTTTAATACATCTGTAACACACCTTTAATACATTTGTAACACACCTGTAACACACCTGTAACACATCTGTAACTCACCTGTAACTCACCTGTAATTCACCTGTAACACACCTGTAATTCACCTGTAACACACCTTTAATTCACCTGTTACACACCTGTAATTCACCTGTAACACACCTTTAACACATCTGTAACACACCTGTAACACATCTGTAATTCACCTGTAACTCACCTGTAACACACCTGTAACTCACCTGTAAACTGCAGCAGAAGAGTTGAAGCTTTAGCAGCTTCTTTGTCGTTTCTTTCTTTTAGAAATTCCTGTTCTTCGTGCTGAAGAGCAGCGATGTGTTGGACGTGCTCGTTCCCATCCTCTTCAGTCTGAACGAAGCCAGAACTGACCAGTGTGAGTCTCTCAGGATCCCATCAGGTCCAGTTTGTGCTCGTCGATATGACTGATAGCTGTGTTTGTGTGCAGCTCGAGTCGGCCTCGTGCACATCGGCGTTTTCATCCTGCTGCTGCTGAGCGGAGAGAGGAACTTTGGTGTTCGTCTCAACAAGCCGTTCACTCTGAGAGTCCCGATGGACATTCCTGTGTTCACAGGAACCCACACCGACCTGCTCATCGTGGTGAGAGGACGCTTCACATTCTGTTCCTTTAAAAGTCTTAAAGTCTGGGTAATTAAGGTCTTAAATTGTCTTAAATATACCGTAGATTTGCTGCAGGTATTACATTTTCAGATGGTGTTTTTTTTTTTTTTTCAAAGTGAGTCACTTCTTTTTGGATCTTAAATTATGTTTGTTGAGGTCTTAAAAAGGTTTTAAAAAATATTAAATTTGACTTTTAAAATGGTGCAAAAACCCTGTTAAAGGAACAGTTCAGGTGGTCCATAGTGTATTAACTCTTTGAGTTCCAGCTGTTTTTTTTTAAACTTGAAAGTGTCTTGTTCCAGTGTTTTTGTCCATTTTGAGTCATATTTCTAGACCCACAGAATATTTTGTACTATGACTCTGAAAACAGTGAATAGCTCAAATGAAAGAAGAGACTCTCTATTTCATCATGAAAAAATGTTTCTTTTTACCTTGTTCCATTCACACTCAACACTTTGACGGCGTAACTCATCATTGGCAATAATGGGTGGACTTGTTATTTTGCAGTGAATGTGTTATTTATTCTCTGAATATTCCCTTTTTCACGTCTAGATCTTCCATAAGATCATCACCAGCGGCCACCAGAGACTCCAGCCGCTGTACGACTGCCTGCTCACTATAATAGTGAACAGTGAGTAAATGATGCCACCTGGTGACAAAATGTAGGAACTGCAGAGCATAGATAGAGATATTTTAAATCAATATTGTTATTATTACAGAACAAGGTCAACAGTATTTCAGCTCTCCTTTAAAAAGCAGGGAGTTTTCAGGTGGAGCTGATCCATCATGCTTCATCACATTCATAGTGATGTAGTGTGTGGTTCATCCAGTAGAAAGTTCTCTGTGTTTGTCCTTTAATGTCTGTGGTTTTGGGTAGAATATCTGAGCATGGTCTCCTACCACACCACAGTTTTGACCTTCCAGTCCCAGCTCCACTGTGACACCAGAGCATCATGGTCCAACATGGCATCAGGCTGTCTGAAATCCTCTCTCTGCCCTCCACAGTTTCGCCGTACCTGAAGAGTATGTCCATGGTGGCTGCCAACAAGCTGCTTCACCTGCTGGAGGCCTTCTCCACCCCCTGGTTCCTCTACTCCTCCCCACAGAACCACCACCTGGTCTTCTTCCTGCTGGAGGTCTTCAACAACATCATCCAGTACCAGTTTGACGGTGAGAAACGTCACATCAGATGAGCTCCATCATGCTACCGTCGTTCCACCCTCCACTGAATCTCCCTCTCAGGTAACAGCAACCTGGTGTACGCCATCATCCGGAAGCGCAACGTTTTCCACCAGCTGGCCAACCTGCTGTCGGACACGGCATCCATTCAGAAGGCGCTTCAGAGGAAGAAGAAGTCGGGCGTTTCCAGGGGCAACTCTGTGGAGACCATGGAGGCCATGAAGGGATCCAGACCTGCTGGACCTGCTGAGCCGGGAACCCTCAAAGCCAGCCTAGAGGCCACTCCAGGTAGAGCCAGACCCACTGTGAGGTCAATGAAAGGCCACTTCAATCAGCCAATTAAAGGAATACACACATATACTGAACCATAATATGGTATGGTAAGCCTTTATTGTCACCAGTGAAATTAGCCATCAACCCGTCTGTACATAAAGACAACATACATACAACATGACAAGGTGGGTAGACAGGACAGGGATGCATACAGCATAACGTAATATATTATAAATATGATATAATAATAATTGGAATATATGCTGAACATGTGGATCAAAAACAATGGGGGCAATGATTATAATTAGAATAAATTAGAACATATTCATCATAATTTTACTATTTTCAGTTTGTAACTGTATTCATTTAAATTAATTCCAGTTTTATTTAATTCATTTGAATAAAATGATAATTACAGTTCATTATTAATGTCAATAATACTTATTATTAACTAAATATTAATTTTAAATAATTTTATTCTTTATGGTTTTGAGATCATCATCTCTATTTATTTCATGCATATTATTTATAAATAATAATTAGTAAATTTTGACTTCTATAGATTTTTTTGTGATTTATTATATTTTTATTACCTTCTAATAAGCGGTTGTGGTAATTTCATTTTAATATTGTCTTTGTGTAAAGAACTGAAATGTATTTCATTGATATTCTCACTTACTCTCAGTGTTTTCCTTTAATTTTACGTGCTGCATAGATGTGATGATATTATTACCAGTTTACTGGAAGCAAACAAAGAACAATTTAGTGTCACTTCTAATCATAAATAAAGATATGATATTAACCTGTGAATTATAATTTGCTCCCATCTTCACCAGTGACCAGCAGTTGTGAAGTATTCTGACCCTTGACCTTTTCAGAGAAGTGCAGATTATAAATCTGTTTATGTTTTATTCATCTCCACTGAGTCTCTTTTGAACAGTTTTTAAGGTTTTGTGTTTGGTCCTCCAGGCATCGATAAGATCACAGAGAAGTCCCAGGTCAGCGTGGACGGTACGATGGTCGCCCTGCCTCGTTCAGACGCTCCACAGCCGGCCGACATGGACGGCGGCGCCAGCGATACAGAGTCCAACCACGAGGTGTGTCCCATTATGTCTCTTTAGTCTTCTTGTCTGCAGTTAAGCTCACTCCTGTGCTTTTATTTTGACATCAGGGCGACCACACTGACCCAGAAGCAGCGAGGAGTCGGTTGTCCAGCGAGTCGTCGTCTTCAGCCTGGAGCGCCAACACCGACTGGGTGAGTGTCTCCTGCTGCTTCAATCCCTTCCTCCTGTATCTGCTCTGGTCCTGGCCTCCATCACTCTGCTGCTGTGCTCTCAGGTGTTGTCATGGAAGTCCAAACTGCCTCTACAGACCATAATGAGGCTGCTGCAGGTCCTGGTCCCTCAGGTGGAGAAGATCTGCATCGACAAGTAAGAACGGACTCAGTCTAGAGGACATTTTCCAGTGTTCACTCACCTTAACCTCTGTCTGCTCTTATTACTTTCTGTTCATTTGAACTTTGAGTCTTGAATCCATATGCTTTTCTGTGGTCAGGATACAGAGCCGGTCCTGAAGTTCATTTGTCCTTTCCTCCATCCTTCATATATTTTATTTTGAATTAGGGATGTTGAAATTAGTGTCTTAACGTGATTAATCAGCGTTAGGTAACTCTACCTGGACAAACTCACCTGACATGTGTTACTAGAGACGTGCTGGTAGGTCATGAAGCAGAACTCCATTCAAAAAAACAAGGAAACTAACAACACAGTCATAACTAACGATCAAACATGCTGATAAAATTAGATCAACCATCTTTTCTGAATCTGTCCAAGCTTCTCCTGGAATTCAGCAAACAAATAATCCACCAAAGAGCATCGTTAAATTAATTTGTATTAGCATACTGTTCACATGAATTACGGCGACTCATCGCCAATCAAGCTAGCTCGCTAGTGCTAGCGTTAGCTGAGGAGTAGTAGTGCTATTGGACGATGTGAAGTTGGTTGATTTACTTTTTCATCGTGAGTGTGGAGCTAATGTTAGCATCACATTAACACATGCAACACAGGTTAGCAGCCTGGTAATGGCACTGGACACCTGTACCGTTAGCATAGCGAACGCTATGTTATCAGCTAACGCTAGCACTAGCAAGCTATCTTGGTCAGAAACAAGCCTCTGTAGATCAAATGAACAGTGATATTAACTGGAATGCTAATTGTGGCTCAACACAACGTCACTTACCGGTAAACGGTGTCAGTGTCTCCTCAGATGAGCTCAGGCCGTCAGGATGTGATGAGCACTGAACCCCGGTGTCTCTCAGTTTTACCGTTACGCAAGTTAGCGTGTTAGCTTCAACAGCCCTGGTTTGAATACATTTCCTCATGATTCTCTGACCATGACTACTTCATATGTAGGTGCCGTCTTGTTTTCGTCATGTAAATTGAATCAGTGTGTTAGGTAGCAGCGTCCTGTGTGACTTATCAGCTGATTATTGGTGGCTGATCGATTCACCTGACATCGATTGGTTTAGTTTCAGCACCGCGGTAGTGGACAGCTCCTGTTAAAAGAGTCTGAAAGAGCGATCCTAAGAAAGGCATGAAGAACTCATGTGGGAAACACTCTTATCTTAGCGACCCTTCTTAGCTAAGACCTTCTAAACTGTGCTCTTATCTCTTAAGAGAGATCTTAAACATTATGGTCTGTCAGTGTTGGTCACAGTTAGATAAAAATCAAAGCATGAAAAGAATGAAACTAAATGAAGAATTTAACTCCAGCTCTTAGAATAGAATAGTTTTTTTTATTAATCCCCCCTTGGGGGGAAATTCACCTGCCACAGCAGCATAGACAAAATCACAGACACGTTGCAGTAGTTAGAAAAAAGTGGTGTCAGACTGCAGACCAGTCAACATCATGAAGACGCTGATTGGCTGGTTGTCACCTGACATCATTGATTAGATGATGAACAATAAGGGAGTTTTAAACAAACGATAAAAAGAAAATGGTTTGACTGTCCTGACGGTCTGTCTTAGCTGTTTGAACTAAAAATGGCTCTTAAACTGCTAAATATTCCACTTTCTTCACAGCGTTAAATGAGTTCAAAGAGGCTGAAATGCTGTGAGCTGATGGTTTCATCAGGATCATAGTTCAGATGAACTGTCTCTGTCCTCAGGGGTTTGACGGACGAGTCAGAAATCCTCAAGTTCCTCCAGCACGGCACGCTGGTGGGCCTCCTGCCCGTCCCTCATCCCATCCTCATCAGGAAGTACCAGGCCAACGCCGGCACCGCCATGTGGTTCCTCACCTACATGTGGGGCGTCATCTATTTACGGTAAACGGGCCTGAATAGTCACTTTTCAGATGTTTCAGATCCAGATTAAAAATGCTGACAGATTTAACAATGACTTGTCTTTCCTCTTGTTGCCGCAGCAACGTGGATCCTCCAATCTGGTACGACACTGACATCCGTCTCTTTGAGATTCAGAGGATTTAAAGCAGCTGCTGGAGGTTTTTCCTTGTTGTTCCCGTCGTCACAGCTGAACTGAGATCAGAGGAACATTTCGCTGCTTTCTGGTGTTTATTTAAAGGAAATGACAGTAGCGATAATCTGCTTCTTCCTGATGGCTTTCAGGATTCAGTCCACCAGAAAAGAACTGTCTGGAAGTGTTTGCTTCCTGTTTATCACAACCATTAAATGTGACTTAACCCTGAAATACTCCATAAATTCATTCATTTGTTCTCGGAAAGTTCTTCAGTTAAACCTGGAAAAGTTTTTCTTTATGCAGCTGGATGGAAATGATTATGAACGAACCACAGACTGTTTATTGTGAGTGGACATGATGTCACCTGTTGGTTTGTAGCCTGAAGCTGCTCTGAAGCCTTAAGTTGAAGCATTTTAGCTGTCACCATCTTGTTTTTTAACAGAAGAGAGTAGAATAGAAAAGAATCACTTTACTGATCCTGACCTGGGAAATTATGATGCAGCAACAGCAAGAAATCAAAACTCAATAAAAATCAATATAAAACCAGAAAAGTATTATTATTTAAGTATAAAGAAATAAATATTAATTAGTGCAAATAATCAGTCAGGTGCAGTGAACTAAAGGTGAACACTTTGTTATGTTCTAACATCAGGATGAGGTCTTATTGTACAGAGTGATGGAGAGAGAAGCTTCTCCACTGTCTGTCCAGTGAGAGGTGGAGAGGATGCTCTTCATTGTCCCTGATGGAGAGCATCCTGCTCTCCACCACACTTTCAAACCCAGTCCAGAGACAGACCTTCTGGATGATCTGATCCAGTCTGCTGGTGTCTCTGCTCAGATGCTGCTGCTCTAAAAAGATGGAGCTGGAAACAGACTGGTAGATCTCCAACATCTAGCCGAACACGTTGAAGGATCTGAGCTTCGTCAGGAAATAGAGTCTGCTCTTCCAGTCTGTTTCCAATCACCACTCCCAGATATCTGAAGTCCTCCACCTCCTCCACCTCCTCCCCCAGATCCACAGTGGCTGTGAAGGCCTCCTCTTCTTCCTGAAGTCCATCTCCATCTCTCTGGTCTTGTTGACCTTCAGCCTCAGGTGATTTTTTTTCAGCCCACTCCACAAAGTTGTGAAATAGTGAAAAATGTCTCAATGAATGAATGTGGTTTCTTTAGCTGTTGTTTTTTTGTCTCTGAAACATGCTGATACAATAATTACTTTCTGTAATATTGTCATATATATTTTATTAAATAGGAGCTAAAGTGATTCACTGCAGGTTGTTCTGTGTATGATTGTGTTCAAATAAATAGATTTATTTTGTTCCCAACTAAAAATGTTGAAAATGATTTGAAGCCTGACATATCAAAACATTCAGTCGTCACATGTTTATCACTGTGCAGTTTTTTTATTATTTGAATTAGTATTTTTATTCCCACTAATGTGTCCAGTGCTGCTCGTTACAGGAACAGCAGATCAGGAGTTTTTCTGCTGGATGTCTCCACTTAAAGCTCCTTCCTGTTTCCTTTGTGTGGATCAGAGAGCAGATACATTAACGTGATGCATCACCTTATGTTGCATTGACAGACTCATGTGCAGCACTTTGATGGAAATCTGAAACCAGCAAAGTAAGATAAGAAATTAATATTATAAATGCCAGTCTTTCTTTCCTTTTAAAGCATCTCTCCTTAACATTTCATACATCAAAATCACTCAAATGAACAGTGCAGTTTAGGTTCTTAGCATCTTACAGGAAAATGATGAGCTTTTTATTTTAGTTTCTGAATATTAGCAGGAATGTTTGGACAGAATTTAACAGAGTTTTTTCTCTCCAGTAAAGCTGAAGAAATGCTCATTAAAACTGCACAGATATTGGCCACGTTTCCCAGTTAAGATCGTTCTTTAGCGATAATAGCGCAGTAAAGAAGGTGTGAGCTAAGACAGGAGTGTTCCCCAGATGCGCACTTAATGCCCTGACTTGTCCAGGGTGTACCTAGGCTCCAGCCCCCCCGCGACCCTATGAGAGGATAAGAGGTGTATGGATGGATGGATGGATGGATTTTCAGGATTATTGTGTCATGCATCAATATATTTGCACTACCCAAGCGCTTATAAGACACCATTGTTTTGAAATTCAAGAAAGAGTCAGATAATTATACCCACATAAGATTAAGAAACAAACGCAGAGGATTTATAAACTCTGAAATTAATTTTCCTCTCGACTGTGTCATCATCAAACATTTTTCAACACTGAAGGAAAAGTGATTCAGCAGCTGGAGGATTCCTGTGCAGCTAGACGCCTCCTTCATTATTTCACAACAGAAACATTACGATTAGTATTATTATTGTTACTATTACTATTTTTATTTAGAATAATATTAAGTGAGGTGATCTGCGGCTTGCCGCCGTTGCCTAGCAACGCTGCGGTCGTCCTGTGTGGCGGGGCTGATGGAACGCTATGACGTGTGACGCCATTGAAGTGCCTTTAATGGGTGACGTCACGCATTTCAGATGCCTGCAGGTCCGACCTGCAGCTCAGCCTCATCCAGAGCATCAGCTCAATCTTTGCAGACACAGCAGCAGACTCTCAGCTCAGCAGCCCTTATCAGATAGATAGAGATAAATTCATCAAATTTTATTGATCCTTTCCAGGTTTCTCATCTGATTTGACCTGAAATCCACCAAATGGAAGCACCGGTAACGTCACAGAAACAGGACGTGTCTGACAGCGACATTCGTCAGACTGTTCGCCAGACTGTCCGGCCGCTGGTGGAGTTGTTTTATGAAGGGCTCACGGAGGAGCAGTGGGCATCACTGAGGGCAGGCCAGCCTGACAACATGACCGTGATCATGCTGGCTGACCTGCTCCTGGACATCATCTCCTCCTTGTCCAGGGCCTTCCTGATGCTTCTGAAGAGTCCAGAAGAGGTGACCGAGGAGGACATCAGAGACAGTCTGAAAGACGCTATCCCTGAGTGTTTCTCCACACCTCTGGGCATCAGAAACTCTGCCCAAAGTATCCTGTCCTCAGAGAGCCTGGTGGACATAATCAGCACAGATGTGACAAGCAGTCTGAATAACTCCATTTCAGGCCTAAGTCAACGCGTCACTCCACCCAACAGGCTGAACACCATGATTCAGTGTGCCTGCAAACTGCTGAAGAGGTTCGTCAACAAGATGAAGCCCAAGTTCACATGTCTACCACAGAAAAAGGTGAGTCCGACCACCTCCCAGGAGGAACCGGCTGCATCCGACACTGACAGGCTGAAATCTCTGGAGAAAAAAATGACAGAGGAGGTGGACAGTATCATTGACCCTCTCTCACATAGCATGACGGACTCTGAGTACAGAACACTGAAAGATCAGTGCAAACGTCAGATTCAGGACATTACCAAGACCTTAGAGACGTCCATGAAGAAGGAGAGTCGAATAATCAACAAAGTCACAGAGTTTCTGGCAAAATGCTTTGCCAAAGCTTGGATCCTCCGTATCCTGGCTCAGCTGAAGCAGAAATTTCAGAGGAAGCACACCGAGGAAAATAAGGAGGCAATACCATCACTCGTGTGTGACATTGACAAAATGCTCAAAGATCAGGAAGCAGCTCTCGTTGCACAGACAAAAATGTCCCCCAGTCAGGTCATTTTGACAGAAACCCTGAGTAATTTCCTCTACCGACACGTGTCGTCTGATCCCAATGTCATCCACACGACAAGGCTCAGAAACCAGTATCAAGCTGACATGTTTGCTAATATTTTAAGCAAAGTGCACAGCTTCCTGTCTCTGGTCAGTTGGTGGCGGGAATTTCAGGCCTTCCACCACAGCAAGAGGGTGACAGAAGCTATCGAGGGCACTGAGACTGCACCCATCAAACCTTCAGGGACTGACAAGATGGTGGACAAGCAGGACAGGACACCGGTAGGACAGGCCTGGATGCCGGATGAGCAGGACAGGACACTGGTAGAGCAGGACAGGACACTGGATGAACAGTATGCTGCTGAGTTCAGAGAATACAACAAAGCTGCCACTGAGGTGTTTGTGGAGAAGCTCGTTTCTCGGGTGTTCAGGAAATCAAAAGTGGACTGCGCCCCAGAGGCCGTGGACATCATCGAGAATCTGTCTGAAAAGACATGGGCTGCAGTGGAGGATGTGAAATTTGTCACCACCCCAAAAACCTTCACAAACCTTGACAAGCAGCTTTACAAGCACCTGTGCAGGAAGAGGGGCGGTGAACACATGGTGCTGGCTCACCTGGTGGCTCAACACCCAGCGCTGACACAAGACATCAGCACCTATGTGAGGAATCATCTGACAAAACCAGCCAAGAAGAACATCTTCCAGAGGTTCTTCTCTGCAGTGAGGAACACCTTGTTCAAGTGCAGGGTGGGGTAGTTTAGAAAAAGGGTTTCATCTTCTATTTATTTTATTATTGTGTGATGCCTTTTCCCCCCTCAGAATAAATACAAGGACCATTGGTTATATGATAGGGTTTTCTCCACGTGATCTGGTCTCTCCCTTAAAATTAATTTTTAAAAAAAAAATAATTTTATTGTTTATTATGAGGGGAACAATTGTGTGATGCCTTTTCCCCCCTCAGAATAAATACAAGGACCATTGGTTATATGATAGGGTTTTCTCCACGTGATCTGGTCTCTCCCTTAAAATTAATTTTTAAAAAAAAAATAATTTTTTTGTTTATTTTGAGGGGAACAATTGTGTGATGCCTTTTCCCCCTCAGAATAAATACAAGGACCATTGGTTATATGATAGGGTTTTCTCCACGTGATCTGGTCTCTCCCTTAAAATTAATTTTTAAAAAAAGTTTTGTTTTTTTTTTTGTTTATTTTGAAGGGAATAATTGTGTGATGCCTATTTTCCCCCTCAAAATAATTACAATAACCAATGGTTCCAGCATGGGGTTTTCTCCAGGTACTCTGGTTTCTCCCGTATAATTAGCTTAAAAAAAAAAAAATTAAAAAAATTAAAAAAAAATCAATGACCAGTGCTTATTTAACAGGGATTTCTCCAGGATTAGCTCATTAATTAATTAATAAAAAATAAATAAAATAAAACAGTTGGTATTGATTTTTCCCGTCATCAGTATGAATGTGTGAATGTGATATGTAGTGTAAAGTGCTTTGAGTGGTCAGATTTACATTTATTCATCCGATTCACTAAAACGAAGTCAAACAAATCTTAATTGTCCGTCTTAAATCAGGGCCCTCAACTTCTTCCTCAATCCTTAAAATAACCTAAATATTCCTAGCAAGGAGTCTTAGCTTGGGAGTGATTCCAGAATATTCTTAGAGAACTCTGAGCAAGGAATGGACAGAAACTCCTATCTTAGTGAGGAGGTGTGGTTGACCCCGCTGTTAGGTATGAGTCATCATTTCAAAAGCTGTGACTGGTTGATCCTAAAGCTCGATAAAAATATACTTTTGGTGATAATGGACAAAGGACGGACCCTCAAATCGATAAACTTAATCACAGAATCTAATCTGATGAAGACTGTGTAATTATAAATAATATTAAATAAAATATCTCTTCAATGAATAGTAAGCTATATTTTAAAATGATCCTACAAAATGTGTGAAAACTTGCACAGTATTCACATAGTGATAGTTATATTATTTGCTTAGGTAACTTGCTAATGCTAACTATGAGCGACGGTAGCTCTACTGGGACAAACTGCCCAAAATGCGCTTTGTTTATGAAAAGATCCTCTCTTCCTCTTTTCATTTTCCTCCATTTCTTGTTATAAATTAATACTTTAACGATGCTCTTTGGTGGATTATTTGTTTGCTGAATTCCAGGAGAAGCTTGGACAGATTCAGAAAAGATGGTTAATCTAATTTTATCAGCATGTTTGTTCGTTAGTTATGACTGTGTTGTTAGTTTCCTTGTTTTTTTGAATGGAGTTCTGCTTCATGACCTACCAGCACGTCTATGGTAACACATGTCAGGTGAGTTTGTCCAGGTAGAGTTACCTAACGTCTCACGCGTCACATCCAACCAGTATTACGCTCATTAAGTCATCATTAATTGATGTAATCCTGAACTGTGAATGTTTGTTTATTTTTTTTTTTCATTCATTTATTTTTTCTAAACAGTGAAATGAACATCATATTGTTTTGAAGAAGACTAGAAAACTGCAGACTGAGACCAGAAACTCATGTTTCTAATGTTTACTGAGGGGATAAAGCAGAGAGAAGGATCATTTCCTGTTGTTAGACTGACATAGAAGCAGAGGAGTCGCCCCCTGCTGGCTGCTTTAAGTGTCAGCTTCACTCCCCAGACGGAGTTTGCGCTAAAGGGAAAATAAAAACTAAGCACATTCTATGAAGTGAATCATTCCTAGATGTGCGTCACATTGTGGTCGCTCACTGCTCATCACTTAGAGATGAGCAGCTCCATCAAAGCTCCCACAGAGTGCATCCTGTAGAAAACACTGAGCGGCTGACCCAGGTTCACCAGAACAAACCAAGCTGAGAAGCCGAAGAACTGTTTCCCGAGGCCGTTCTCAAACTGGGGGTGAACTCCAAACGCAGGGATGACCCACAGCTGCAGAGGAGACACATGCATTAGTGCAGAAATGCAGAAAGAATGGATTTCTCTTCATCGGTCTGATAAACCTGATATCACCATGATGTTTGAGAGGATGAGGAAGGCACAGATTTCTTGCATCGCTCTTTTGGTCCAGGGCTTTTTCCCATCATGCTCTTGTGCAGCAGCTGTCGTCTTCCTCTCCTGCAGAAGCGAAACGTCTGTCTTCCTCTCCTCTTGTTCTGGTGCACTGACCTTTTTCCTGGGCTGTGGGACAGTTTATTATTCAAACACAACCTTTGACAGTTCACTAAACACTGACATGTAGCTGCAGGTACCTTGAGTCTGCTGCTCCTCTGCTTCCTCTTGGCAAGCAGGTTTGGGTGCCTGTGGAGGCCTTCGATGATGAAGATGTTCTGGAGCATGAGCTCCAGCAGGCTGAGGAGAGAGTAGGAGAGGTCGAGGCCCCCCAGGGGCCCGCTGGTCCCCATGGCCAGCGCCGCCACTAGGGAGAAATAGGACAGTGCGAGCTGGCCCAGCGCCGCCGCTACCAGCAGGATCACGTCCAGGCTGCGGGTGGGGTTGTGGCCCGCCTCGTTCACCCTCCTCTCCAGCCGGTGGAGCAGCATCCCAGCCAGGGAGCACAGCGACATGATGGGCATGACGGCTAAATGGTAGCCATAGAAGATGAGGAAGGCGGTGAGGCGAAGCTGCTGCTGGCTCACCCAGACCTGGTAGAGGATGAAGACAACCACGCCTGTGACCAGCACCAGGAGGCCCAACACGAGGCCGTACACCACCCCGCCATGGTAGACCACGTTGAGGGTCAGCTTCTGGGAAACGTGGTGGTGGCCTGGACTCATCCTGCGGCCCACATTCTTCCACATCACGTAGATCATGCAGCCGGCCATGAGGTAGTACTCCAAGCTGAAGGGGTACAGGATTTCAAAGCCTTTCCTGAACGTGAGGCAGGCTGCACTCGCACTGCACTGGCAGAAGGTGGAATTGGTCATTCCTGGAAGCGGGCATAAAGGAATACAACTTTATATATGAGCTAAACATCCTAGTGTGGCTCACAAAATAGTACCCATCTCTCTCTCTCTCTCTTACCCTGTGTACTGGCACTGGCTAAAGAGGCCACCGTTAACAGTAGTAGTAGAGTCACCCAAATTACAAATAAGTGTATAACATTAGCTTCAAATGAGCCCTGTGCTCACAGAGCTTATGTTGAATGTCTCTTGATATTAATTACTCAAGGACACAAACATTAGCAAAGCAGTCCTCCAGAGCACGGTTAGCTGAGCTCTGGAGGACTGCTTTGTAAACATGGCCCATACAAATTATGCTTGGCTACACAGCTGAAGTTGAAGCATGGGTACAAACTGTCCTGGACACTACAGGCGTGGAAGCTGTAAGTTAATCCATTTTGTGTTGCTTTACTGTGTAGCTCTGCTTAGCGTAATGGCCTGTAAACATGGGTAGCTGCAGCACTAGTGTAACAGTGTAAATAAGTTCATCATTAAATTCCTGTTAAGTTTGGGACACAATCACTATTTTTCTATTTTTGTAATGTTTTATTTTGAAAATCCCAGCGGAAGCTACGATTGATGTCAAAACTGCGCATGACAGCATTCTGACGCAGTCTTCCCTGCTGGCGGTGAGTGGATTTCCTGTCAGTCTGTGTGTTGAATACTGCACAAACAGCGTTAAACTGGGGATTTATCATGCTTTGTTACTTTGATAACAAAAAACGTTTCAATTTGAGTGCTGTGTTATTTTAAATGGACGGTAAGAAGTTTAGAAACGGAGTTGTTAGCATAGCCGCAGCAAGCCGCTAATGAGCTAGAGGTGTACCCTGCAGTTTCTTTTACTCTGTATTATTCTGCTGATGTTCATGCAGTAGTGGCTTAACTACTGAATGTTTGTGTCCCATATGTCAGGTATGTCGTATTGAAATGTTACTGATATAATGTACGTTGTACATTATTAAGTTAAAGCCTTTTGCATGGTATTAAGGAGCAGGAAGTTATTGTTTACTACGTGAGGATGAAAATGTTTCTGTTGTCTCTTATGCTAGCTGCATGTTTACAGGCCATCACACTAAGCAGAGCTACACAGTAGAGCAACACAAAAAGGAATAACTTACCAGACTGTGTCCCAGACAGTTGGTGCAGATCCATGGTTCATGTTCAGCTGGTTAGTGAAGCCTGCTTTGTGACATGATGAGCGCACACATGCTAAACTTTGGGAGGCTCTCTTGCTACATTTCCAGCTAAAATAAATCGATCCACTGGGTCTTCAGAGGACGAACAGGCTGCTCCGTCACTTAGAGGAGGGTTGTCTATCCGGGGGACGCTGGCTAGGCAGTGTCCTCTACTGGAGGGAGGGGCATCCCCCTTATCTACGTCGATAAGGGGCAGATTTTAGACTGGCCTGTTTCAGCACACATTGGCTAAGAAGAGGAGCAAGCAGTGGAAGGAGGTGACAGACTTTTTTTCACTCCTGGGGCCTCTTTCACAGACTATGGGGACACATACTACTGTTAAACTACCTTCATAAAGTGAATTTTGCATTATAGGTGACCTTTAACTACCTGCTGAATCAGAGTCGTCTCTTTCAGTTGAGTTGCTGAAATCGAGTCGGTCTTCTTTTTCTAACTCGATCTCCTCGTGGATGGTGTCCTCGGTGACGGCGTTCAGCCACAGCAGCAGGTCAGCCGACAGGATCACCATCAGCCCAGACCTGCATATAAATATAAAGACAGATATGAAGGGAAAGAACATGACCCTGCAAATGCATTCAGGGGCATCTAATGGCAGAAATGTTGAATCTTTCTTTCGCCACTAGATGTCACCAGATCCCACAAACTGCACCTTTAAGCTAAGCTAATAAATGCTAATAAAACATTTATGAAAGAGTCAGAAATCCCACCTGGTGATGATCTTATGTCTGTGAATACAGTCTTTAGAGTGAGCCCACAGTAAATATGTCTGCAGAAGGAAAAACAACAGTTATTATCTAAAGTCTTCAAAACAACGAGAATTTAGAGATTTTCTGTGGTTGAAGCGAGCAGGAGACAAATAATGCAATCCAAGCCGTATGTCCCTTCATTTTGCACAAAAATGTTTGTATACACTTAATTTTATTTTAATGTGTATTTTATTATTTCTTTATTATGCATATTTTACATTGAACTTGTATTTTATTTTATCCTCTTTTCAATTAAATTTTGCCTTATTTTTATTTTATTTTATTATAGTCTGTTATGATGCATACTGTATGTTCATATTGAACTATGTGAATAGACATGGCTTATTTTAGTTTATGCTTTTTAAATTTAGTTTTGTCTGATTTCATTTTATATTTGTTATAATACATATTTTTACATATACACTTGTTTTATTTTATTGTCTTTGCCTTATTTTTATTTATCATTGTAGACTTTTATTAGTCCATAATGACAAAAATATAATTTTTATTAGACCTTTTATCATATTTTGTTATTATACATTTTTTATATTGAACTGTTCATATACACTTTTTAATTTTATTATTTATTTTATTTTTAATTTTACTTTGCCTTATTTTATTTTTGTTATATTTTGTTGTTATATGTCTTTTTATATTGAATTGTTTTTATACACTTTTTATTTTATTATATTCTCTTTTGCCGCTGTGTTGCAGTAAATTAAATCCCCCTGTAGGATTAATAAAGGTTTAGCTTATTTTATCTTATTCTTAATATTATTTCATATGAAGTTTTTGAGAATATTTTGAAGCTCTAATTCCTCAAAATATTTTTTCACCTGCTGAAAAATTTTGCATTTGCACATTTTTTTTCTTTTGTGTTAAACAAAATAGATTTTTTTCTTTGGACTAACTGATTCCTTCCCGTATGAATGGTTGCACTTTTTTGTGCTATTGTTTTGCATTTGGCATAAGCCAATAATTGCATTTTTTTTTTCTTTTCACTATAGACATGTTTCTGTTTCTGAGTGACCTTAATAAAGGTTACTTATGGCAGACCTTGACCTCTTATTTCTACAGTAATATAAGCAGTATAAGCTGAATAAAAGCTGTGCCTCACAAGGTTCAGCAGTCTTTTTTTCTACCATCAAACACTGCTTAACGCACTTTCTTTCTTCTGTGTTTTTGCTCTTGTTTCAGCACCAAACTGCTCCCTACCACAGTATTATTATTATTACCTGCAGAGCGAGAAAAGGAGCCTCGATGAACGGAGAGAGCACTTTAGCGGCAGGTTTACACTCCCTCATGCTGATCAAATAACCAACCCTGAAGATGTACAGCAGCAGACTGAATGCACCAAAGATCAGTAGGACCACTGGAGCAGAGCAGGACAGATATAGGATACTTTTCAGTAAACTATCCCATAAACTCCTGGCATGATGACAGTAGGCAGGAGGTTACCGGTGACGGTGATTCCCCCGGCGTGGTGGTCTTTATGTGGGCAGATGCCGGGCTGCTTCCTGGCCCACAGCAGGTACCACAGCATCCAGACCAGACTGACCCCCATTAGCAGCAGCATGAACACCTGAGGCTCCTGGTGCTTCAGGCCATCCGGGTGGAAAGCCTGCCCAGCCACCAGGGCTGACCCCAGCAGCACCACATTCAGCCCCAGCAGACCTGAGATCAGACGTCTCCCGCTGGGAACCCAGACCAGCACTGGGTCCAGCTCCTGGTTCTGGATCTGGTGGTCTGGGTTCTCAGCATTGTCACCACTTTGGGGGTTTGTTCTCCAGGAGGAATCCAGCTCCGTGGCTCCAGGATCTGGGTTCATGTTCTTCCTCAGTTTCTTCTTTCCATTCAGTCTGCAGTTGCTCTCGTTGCTTTAAACGAAACTCTTTTGTCCAACATGTGAAGGCTTGAAAGGTGCAGGGTGTGGTTCATGATCCAGCACATTAAAACCGGCACACCTTTACCAGCATGTTTACTTTACACATTGACCTCTGTTTTACCTGCTGAGCCACTTGAGCAAAGTTTGCTTCATGGTCCTAAATGACCTGAGCTGAATCTCTGTTGTCTTAAAGTCAAAATGTTTATCAGCCAGCTAGTAGGAACACACTTAGAGTATGAATGCAAACCCTCTCTTATCAGTGCACTGACTCAAGTAGCAGCTAACAGATTAGCCACAGCTGATAACCTGCTGCCACTGATAGGATTTTAGTTTCAGTCTCACATTTAAAGGGGACACATCATTTTTTGACATTCAAACATTTGCTTTCATACATTTAGTGTTTCTACTGGAGCATGTTCACAAAACACATTATTCTGTCTGAAATGACTGAGGTGCACAAAAGTTAAAATAGTCTCAACTTTTTTGCACCAGGCTAAGTCAGAGATGATCAAATCAAGCAAGAGGTGGCTTTATGACATATGACCATTTCCTTCCTCCTCAGTTAGCTGGTTAGCTTTTACATAGTTTCAATTTTGTGATCCGATTGTTGTTTTGCCAAATCATTTTTCTGCACCTGTAGCATCTAAAACGTATTTAAGTCTCCAGACTAATAAAATAAGATTAAAAAAATGATGTGCACATTTGCAAAATGTGGTTTAAGCCTGAATGTGACAGGAAGGTGAGCCTCATCTGATCAAAGACCCAAAATATGAACACAGATTTTATTATTATATGTCTCCTTTAAAGCTACATCATGTCCACTTCTAATGAAGTTAAACAAATACACTGATTTCCATAGTGGCGCTCTGTTGGCTGCAGCTCAACCTCGGGTCGGTTGTCAACTCATCTTAGTCTGGATCTAAAGAGCCAGTTCACTCAAATTAGGTTTTTATGATACAGACAGTTTTATAGCCTTGGAAATTTACATTTAAAAAGACTAAATACCAAACTGTCTTTTCAGAAAGATCAGAAACTTTCTACACAGCTCATTGACTTTCAAACCGTATGGAAATTAGTGAAAATCAATGGATGCATGGTTTGCATTTAGGAAATGGAACTTGTAAATGGGCTGAAACATTCCAACTCTTCCATGGTGTGACCCTTAAACATCTGCACAGCTCATCTCAAACCCCCTTTAACCCTTAAATTCAAAGCCCTTGCATTTTACTTTTCCCACAAACTATGTTTTCTCAAATCAGACACAGGGATGTATTTCCTACTGTTAAAGGCAGCTACTTGTTTAATTTCTCTGTTTTGTAATAGTCACTGTTTATAGATTATACTAACCGGTTTTATTACCTTTACCTTGGTTGTGCTGTGGTACTGTAATTGTATTCTACAGTATGATACTGTCAATTACTATATACTGTACAGTTTTCACTAATAACTATTACTACTGAAGTAAAAACAGGTTTGCTCATTTGATTTAGTTATAAACACTTGACTATATTTTATTTTATTTTTGTTTTCCTGTAGTCTATAATAATCACAACACTTCACTATATTTTATTTCATTATATTTTGTTTTCATGTAGATGATTATAATAATAACAACACTTCACTATATTTTATTTCATTATATTTTGTTTTCATGTAGAATATAGTAATAGCAACACTTTATTTTATTTTGTGTTTTCATGTAGATGATAATAGCAACACTTCACTATTTTTTATTTTATTATATTTTGTGTTTTCATGTAGACTATAATAATAACAACACTTCACTATATTTTATTTTATTATTTTATTTTATTATATTTTGTGTTTTCATGTAGACAATAATAATAACAACACTTCACTATATTATATTTTATTATATTTTGTGTTTTCATGTAGACTATAATAATAACAACACTTCACTTAATTATATTTTATTATATTTTGTGTTTTCATGTAGACAATAATAATAACAACACTTCACTATATTATATTTTATTATATTTTGTGTTTTCATGTAGACAATAATCACAACACTTCACTATATTTTATTTCATTATATTTTGTTTTCATGTAGACAATAATAATCACAACACTTCACTATATTTTATTTCATTATATTTTGTTTTCATGTAGACAATAATAATAACAACACTTCACTATATTATATTTTATTATATTTTGTGTTTTCATGTAGACAATAATAACAACACTTCACTATATTATATTTTATTATATTTTGTGTTTTCATGTAGACAATAATAATAACAACACTTCACTATATTTTATTTTATTTTTGTTTTCCTGTAAGCTACATAAACCATAGCCCCGCCCCCTGCCCGTCAACCTGCACGCCTCGTGCTCGTTTCCTAGCAACCAGCCTGCCAGGCCGCTCCGTGCCTCTCCAGGCCGCTGCAGACCTTCCTCGTCCCGGACTTAAAGTCGCCTGAAACTCGGGGCAAACCCTCCAGGACCTCCATGGAACCGGACCGAGAGTGAGCAGGGGCCGCCGCCATGAACGACCGGTACCACCGGGCGGCCCGGGACGGCTACCTGGAGGCGCTGAAGGAGGCCACACGGAAGGAGCTGAACGCACCGGACGAGGATGGGATGACACCGACATTATGGGCTGCCTACCACGGAAACCTGGAGGCGCTCCGGCTCATCGTGGGGAGAGGGTGAGTCCAGCACCGGCTCTTCATCCGGTAACACGACTGGTTTCATTTCAGCACACCAGTAAAGCTCCCAGTGAGGAGACACTACTGCTCTGCTCTGTTTATTATGTTGTTTCCATAATGTCATACATTTCTTTAAAGTTCACTGGAAACAAATGGATTCTCAACAGAAGGTTTTAAATTTTCTTATATTCATTTTCTTAAATATAAAATATTCTCATTACCATCAACAGAAACAGTTAAATACGAAATAAAATATATTCTTATAGTGATTTGCCTCGCATTAATGAATAAACCAAACTATTTTCAATCAAGTCAGTTTACTTTTTCTGCGGCAAAGGAGAAGAGATTTTTACTGTTCTCCAGAATCATCCAGAAAAGAAGTAATTATTTACAATACCTATATTTTATTATTATTATTTTAATGTAAAATGTTTTATTGACAACTAGAATCCTCCAGTTTCATAGAATAAATATATATATATATATATATATATATATATATATGTATCTGGCTTTAACTCTGTGAGTGCTCACACCAGCATGGATATATAATGATTATAAGCTATATAAAATAGCATGAATATACATATATATATTCCTGCCTCATCACTAATGTAAGCAGTGCTGGAGCTTTATACATTTTAACAGCCTGATTACAGAGAAAGGTCAAACATAAATAGTCTGCAGTAGAAAGCACGTGAAGCACAATGACTTTATAGTTGCTGTTCTTTATTTAAATAGTGATCTAAATCTGATCCAGGTTCAGGACGGAGGGAGGATAAACGATGAGTTCAGCAGTGTGTCATCATGTCTGCTGCTGGCAGCTTTATGAGGTCACAGTGATGGACGAGGCGTCTTCGTCCTGCAGGTCAAAGGTCACAGTGAAGACGATGAGCTGCTCTCTGATCTCATTTATTCTCCTTTTTGAATCATTTTCATGCAGCTAAACGCATGAAACGAAATAAAATATGCTATAAATAATAATAATAATAATAATATGTTTATGTAATTTTAGGTGTTTGCAAGGCTGGATTACCAGCTGGACTCCCAGACGCCCAGACCTGTAGACCTCCAGACCTCAAGACCCCCGAACCGCCAGATCTGTAGATCCCCTGACCCTTAAACTCCACACCACCACACATTTAGATCTCCAGACTTAAGACCTCCAGACCTTTAAACCTCCAGACTTAAGACCTCCAGACCTTTAAACCTCCAGACTTAAGACCTCCAGACCTTTAAACCTCCAGACTTAAGACCCCAGATCTTCAGACCCCCAGACCTCCAGACCGTTAGACCCCAGATCCCTAGACCTTTAGATCCCCAGATTTTTGACCTCCAGACTTAAGACCTCCAGACTTTTAGACCTCCAGACCTTTAGACTCCAGAACTCCAGACCTCTCCGACCTGTAGACCTCCAGACCTCAAGACCCCCAAACCGCCAGATCTGTAGATCCCCTGACCCTTAAACTCCAGACCACCACACATTTAGATCTCCAGACTTAAGACCTCCAGACCTTTAAACCTCCAGACTTAAGACCTCCAGACCTTTAAACCTCCAGACTTAAGACCTCCAGACCTTTAAACCTCCAGACATAAGACCTCCAGACCTTTAAACCTCCAGACTTAAGACCTCCAGACCTTTAAACCTCCAGACTTAAGACCTCCAGACCTTTAAACCTCCAAATCTTTAGACCTCCAGTTCTTTAGACCTCTAATCCTTTAGATCCCCAGATCTTCAGACCCCCAGACCTCCAGACCGTTAGACCCCAGATCCCTAGACCTTTAGATCCCCAGATTTTTGACCTCCAGACTTAAGACCTCCAGACTTTTAGACCTCCAGACCTTTAGACTCCAGAACTCCAGACCTCTCGATCCCCAGCTCTTTACGCACCAGACCTCCAAACCTCCAGACCCCCAAACCCCCAGACCTTTAGACCCCAGACCTCCAGACCTCTAGACCTTTAGTCCCTCAGACCTTTAGATCCCCAGATTTTTGACCTCCAGACCTTCAGACTCCCAGACCCTCAGACCTCCAGACCTCAGAAAAATAACAGAAAAAAATAACACTGTTTATCAGATGAGATATTCATGCGCGTCATTGGGTTTGCAGACAGGAAATCAGGGCTGGTGGCGCTGATAAAAGGGGTGTGGTGACGGTGTCTGCAGAAAAAAGCCGGTTGATGTGTGGGATGAATAATGCAGCGTCATGTTTAACCTGCAGTGCTTCAATTATTGATCAGGGAGCAGGAAGAGGAGGGACTGTGGACAAACACAGTTCATCCTGGTGTAAACTGCTGCACACATTACGCTCATGTTTCATGATAATAGTTCAGTCAGTTCTTTATTCCTTAGCTAATATTACTGACATGGCCTCATTTTATTCATTATTATATTTTTTCCATTAAATGATGTATAATAATCATAAATAGAGACTGTAAAAGGTTTGAAAAATAGTCAGAACCAAAAATATATTCAGTTTTATATACATATATTTTCAGATATGTGAATAATCTACTTTTTTTTTATGTGCTTTAAATGTCTTTAGAAAAGCGCTATAGAAATAAGATGTATTGTTGTTATTCATTATTAGAGCCTTTCAGGTTAGTGGCTGTGTGAATCCAACATGGCGTCTTGTCTTTCAGAGGCGACCCGGACAGGTGTGACATCTGGGGCAACACGCCGCTCCACCTGGCAGCTGCCAACGGCCACCACAACTGCCTGTCCTTCCTGGTGGCTTTCGGTGCCAACGTGTGGTGTCTGGACAACGACTACCACACGCCGCTGGACATGGCCGCCACCAAGGGACACATGGACTGCGTCCGCTACCTGGACTCCATCGCCGCAAAGCAAATCACGCTCAACCCCAAGCTGGTCGGCAAACTCAAGAACCGGGCATTTCGCGCCGCCGAGCGCCGCATCAAAGACTGCGCCAAGCTGCAGAGGAAGCACCGCGAACACATGGAGAGGAAGTTCATGAAGGAGACGGCGGCGTTGGACAACTTGGACGCCATCAGCTTTTCCAGCTACACCAGCGGCAGCACGCTGAGCCGCAAGTTCAACACGGTCACATCCAACATGCCATACTCGCAGGTGGTTGTTTGAATATAACTATACTATATCCAGCAGAAACTGAGTCAGTTACTCACCTTGTGTTGCTTTGAATGTATAAAGAAAATTAAAGGAATTGGTGCCGTATTTAGCAGCAGAAAGCCACTTAGAAAATGTTTGAGTATTAAGGTTTACGAGGAAGAGTGAACTTGGTTCTCATTTACTTCAATTCATCAAGACTTTTTCTCAGTTTTTTTCATTCAGGTATGACAGAAAAGTTTTATTTACAAACGATCCAGTGAGTTTCTGACTTTGTCCGTTCAGACCATCGTCAGGTCAAGATGCCATCAAAAGTCTGGGATCATGTTCCTTTAATTGAAAGAAGCGCTGCATTGGCGTAAACATTAGAGGTCTGGTTGATCAGACAGCAGCTTTTAAGGACGAGAGACTTGGACTCTATTTGAGTTGATCCCAGTAAGTTTGTCCTCCTCTCTTTCCTCTCAGGCCACCCTGCACTCCACAGCCAAGGGCAAGGCCAAGATCCAGAAGAAGCTGGACAAAAAGAAGCAGGTTGACGGGACGTTCAAGATCTACGAGGACGGGAGGAAAAGTGTGCGCTCGCTGTCCGGCCTGCAGCTCGGCAACGACGTCATGTTTCTGAAACAGGGCACATACACCAACCCCAAGGAGCGCTCACGCCTCAACATCCGCGACATGTTCCCCCGAGACGACGATGACGCCGACACCGTATCCCGTGCCATGAGCGACCCAGGCCTCCACGAGGCCGCGTACTCGGAGATCAGCGCAGACTCTGGACGCGACTCCCTGTTCACCAGACCTGGGCTGGGCACCATGGTGTTCAGGAGGAACTACCTGAGCGGAGGCATGTTCGGTATCGGAGGGAGGGATGAAGGGAGCGTGGTGGGGAGTGAACCGGCGGGTCGGGCGCCAAACGTTCGCCTGCGAGGACGCCTGCCTCATCGCTCGCCCAGTTTTGACGAGGACAGCATCGGCAGCGCCTTGAGCCTCCAAGAAAGAAACCTCCAGGAGCTGCCCTGGGAGGAGACGGAGGTCGGGCTGGATGAGGACTTGGAGCCGGAGAGCAGTCCTCTGGAGACCTTCCTGGCCTCGCAAAGCCTCGTTGAGTTCATGCCGATCTTCAGGAGGGAGAAGATTGACCTGGAGGCGCTGCTGCTGTGTTCGGATCAGGACCTCACCAGCATCCACATCCCTCTGGGCCCCCGCAAGAAACTTCTGGACGCCTGCAAGAGACGCCTGGACACCATAGATGAACCAGAGGCCATGGAGGACTCTGAACTCTGAAGGTCAGTTTGCACAGACACCATCAGAGCCTTAGATCACCTCAGACGTTTTAAATATCGATCTGACATTTTCAGCCTTCTACTCTGAGGTGATTCGTCTTTGCCTCCAGCTACCACTGTGATGCTAAGCTAAGCTAATTATCGCCAACAGAGCTGAATATAAGCTGCCTAATGTATTTACATCTCACTGTAGACTAAAAGCTCCTGCAGTACACACTGAGAGGGTTCAGCCTTTGTTTACCTGCGACTTGACGCCATCTAGTGGCATTTTACGATATAACAAGAGGCCTGTTAGTCATTATAGCAGCATGAAACGTGTGTTGATATTTCATTACAGGCTGTTTATCAGAATACAGTCACACATGTTGTTATTTTTCTGTTTATTTGCAGGATAAACACACTGTGAAGATGTTGTTCTGGCTCCGTGGAGTCAAGGCTTCGGACTGAAATGTAGAAAAGAAATAATAAACATTTAATGGGGGAACTCTGCCACTTTTACAAACACATGGATCTGCGCTGTGTCTTGTTATGTTATGGCTGTCACTGTATTAATTCATGTATTAATGAATGATGTATGTATTAGTGAATGTTACCATTTTAATTTATTGTTTATTACGTCTTTTTTGTACAGTTTTCTTACTTTAACCTCCATGGCACATACACAATGGATGGAAATAGCCTCAGACTGACTGTTACCCTGCAAACTCTGTTGCAACAGTAGAAACCATACTGTGAGGCCAGATAACGCTGTTATCTCACGTTGCTCCGGAGCCTATTTGGTTTCACTGAAAGCCTGTCTGCCTGTGCATGAATGTGCATTGTATGCTCTGTTTTTGTATCAGAAGATGGAGCCACAACCATGATGGTTTTAAGAAAATAAAGTGAAAATTAGGATTGTTTATTGTGCAGGGATATCTGTTGATTTAAGCAGTCAGTATTGACTGAACACAAGCCCTCATGTGTCATTTTCTGGTGAAATGAGCTCAGTATAAATAAAAACAGCGAGCTGAAGGCTGCTGAGTGGAGCTGGCAGGCGGCCTGGTGTCCCCGTCTCTGCAGTATCTGCTGCCCTTTGGAGTGTTTTAAACAGCAGCATGGCCACAAGCCCAGGACGCTGCCGGCTATCCTGACACCAGATATGTTCACAAAACACATCTGAGCCAAATCACAAACAAAACCTGGACTGTAAGGCTGCATTCTTGCACAGCAGCATTTTCTCCTTTTTCATCCAGCCACTGTTAATCCACTCCTTTCTGCCTCTCCTTTTCCCAGGACGTTTGCCAAGGTTACAGAGATGGGAGGAGGAGGAGGAGGAGGAGGAGGGAAGAGCTGTCACAGAGAGCGACATGCAGAATGTATGAGACACCACAGGGGAGGACGGAGACGTCGAGTCTGAGCTGCAGTTTTGTTAGGATTTCCTTCACATCTATCAGGGTCGTGGGACAACATCGTCCTCTGCTGCTGCTGGGAGTCAGCTGACAGAGGAAACAGTGAGAGGGATGAGGAGGAGGAGGAGGAGGAGGAGGAGGAGGAGGGCACATGAGGAGGTAGCAGGAAGGGGGTCGGGCCTATTCTGACAATGCTTCCTCGACCAGTGACTTTCGCAATGCTGACTTTGACCTGTGGACTTTGTGCTCGGGGTGCAGCCGTGCACAAGCACTTCTGATCTGAACATGCAGGATGTACCGGAGGAGAAAGGAGGACCGGGGAGCACCAGGGAGGTGCTGGTCCAGAGGAAAGTAGACCCAGAGATGCAGAAGAGCGGAGGTGAAGAGTCCTTGATGATGGAGCTGACCAGGCTGGTGCAGAAGGTGGTGAAGGAGAGCAGCTGGTGGGAGAGGAGGGGAGTGGACTGCAGCATCCTGACTGCAGCTTTCCTCTGTCTGCCGCCTGGTAAGAGGGCATGATGGGTAATCACTGAAACAGGAGGATCCTTTATTATTCATGTTGTTGAGTCACACTGATGATAGTTAATACTGGTGGCCTCATAGCACTGCATGTCAAGGTGACAGAAAAAAAAACCCTTTTTATTTTTACAGTAACAGCAAAGAAAAAGACACAACAACGATTGCGTAACAAATAAAAGGTATAAAGTTAGGCGGCTATGATGCCAACAACATGATCTGTACCTGATAAATAAGTGAATAACAGGCTGTAAACTTTTGAGTGAAGGAATATCTCTACTAACTTTTATCTTCATATCGCTAAATTGCTTCTATGATTCAGAATTTACACCGAAGGAATGACTTCACTGTATCTTTAAAAAAGTGACATTAAATAAAAGTCACACGGCTGCAGCCAACAGTCACCTTTGTCGTAATTTAACCTATTTAGTCGATAAAATATCAGCAAATAACAAAAAATCAGTTTATTGTCACTGAAGACCAAAAGAAAACAGAAAATATTCATATTTGAGAGGCTGAAACCTGTGACGTTTCTTTTGAATTACTGACAGATTTTTATTAATGATCTCTTGTAATATCTGAGACAAATAACATTCAGCCAATAGTTTTTTTATTAATTATTTCAGCCCTAATTGTCTTCTTGAATAAAATAATTTTCCATCAAGCGTGTTAGCATTTTAGAAACTGGTTTCATCTCTGGGGTCACTGGAGGTCAGATCCTGACCAGCGTCTATTGTGACCACATTCTTCTTCTTTCTTTCAGTCCTGTGAGTTTTCCTCAAATGAATCCGTACAGAATATGAAAATAGTGTAGTGTTGATGTGAATTTAGCTTAGCGTCTGTCACTGTTTACAACAGAGATGTTGAAACAGGTGTATATTAGCACATGTCACCTAAAACCTGACCATAGAGGCCTCCCCGGCCGCTTGTGTTGCAGGGTTATTAGAGTTCACATCACTCAGCATGATGGCAGTGAGGTCTTTTTTATTGTCAAAGTGAATTAAGTCACAGGCTTTCAGTGTGATTAATTGTTTTTTGATCAAAACTATGCAAAGTAATAAGAATCTAAATGCAGAAAAGTCTGCAAACAGTGAGCGGTGTGCAGTGATGTCACGGCGTCCTGCAGGATGGAGTTACATCCTCTCACCTGATCCTCCTGCCGAACACCTCTGACTAATGAAAGCCTGACCTGACCTTTCAGCCTTCCTCCTGCTGGGCTCCTCACACTTCCTGTGCTTCTCGGCGGGCCTGCTCCTGATGGCCGTGGCCCACGCCGTCATCACCTTTAAAGGGACTCACCTGGCGAGCCACGGGGCGCTGAGCGAGTCGCAGACCTGGGCGAAGATCTGGGCCGTCTTCTTCATCGAGGTTCAGAAACAAAACACATGTAGCTGGAAAACACAACTTAAAGGGACAGTTTGACATTTTGGGGGGAGGAAAAACTGCTTCAGACTCTCGTACCCGTTAGCTTAGCTTAGCATAAAGACTGGAAACAGAGGGGAAACAGCTTGCATAAGCATAACCTGTTAACTCTCCACTTGCCTTTACTATGCATTTTTTTTAAATATTTTTTTTGTCTGGCTGTTTCCAGTCTTTAAGCTAACTTAGTTAGTATACAGACATATTAGCATGGTATGGATCTTCTCCACTGTAAATCTGCTTATTAAACTTACAATGACATTTAATAAAACAAGATAAGATGATTGTTTATTCATCCCATAGATGCAGCAAAATGGACAATTCCAATAAGGATAAAAAACATCAGTGACATCAGAAAACAAGTAGAATAATATGTCAAAATAGGAAGAACACAAAGGAAAAGAAGTCAACTATATATATTAAACAACGTAAATGAACAAAATGGACCACGTGTTGCATATATTGAGAGTGAAACAGTGATATTGCAGTAAATTCTTGCACAGTATGAGTGAGTTGCAGTGCTCTCCCTGCTCTATTATTGCACAATACGTCAGTATCATTTTGATAAATAGCATGCTCATACTGGTGGATTAACCGTGGTAAACACCTGACACTGGGTGGTGGGCTGATAAATTTGTTAAACACTACAGTATAAAACTGTGCTAATAAGGATAGCAGAAGTGTTGCACAACAGTAACCTTGACCTCAGAGTCAGAATAATCAACTCAGTGACCTGTTGAACCTGTGACTTGTTGATGTTTACTGAACTTGAGGACATCAGGACATCTGCTCTTCTTTGCCTTATTGACTGTTTTTGGGACAGAACTGGAGACCTGATCACCAGGTTTGTTCATGCAGTGTTGCATCGGTTCTTCACTGTTCACTTGTCCTCCTCTCAGATCTGCGGCTCGTTCTCGGCTCAAGCCGGCGTCCACGGTCACATCAAGATGCATCACGCTCACACTAACGTCATCGGTCTGGGCGACTCCAGCGTCTGGAAGGTTCCCTTCCTGCCCCGCACCGTCTACCTGTTCGTCGCCCCCCTGGCCGTGCCCGTCATCACGCCACTGGTTGCTCTTGGTAAGAGGCGGTTTATGAGTTTACCCAAATACTTCAGCATTAAACGTGATAGTCAGCATAAAGTCGAGACGAGGCCTCCCCCTCTGAACCTGGTCCCGGGCCTCTTTCTCACTCAGCTGTGAGTTTATTCTCATGCATGTGACTCCTGGTCTTGCAGCTCATCTTAAAGGACACTCCCTGGCTCTGGTGGTCAGGACCGTCCTGATGGTAACCCTGGGGCTGTACTCTCAGTACTGGCTGCTGATCCACGTCTCGGGCTTCCTGTCGCCCCTCAGTGCTCTGCTGTGCATGCTCGTGTGCAGAGCCATGTTCACGGTGCCCTGGATCCACGTCAACATTTTCCAGGTGAGACACACCTGCAGCAGCTCAAAGGGAGGATGCTAACATGCTGATATAAATAATGTTCAACATGTTCACCATCTCAGTTTGGTGTCTTCACATGCTGACATCTGCTGCAGGAATGAGTCCCTAAATCCAGGAAATGAGTCTTTGTACTTCATGTTTATGTTGGGTTTGACATTGGGTTTAGTTTGGGAGTTTGACACAAGCTTGATCTACATCATAAAACACGTCAGTACGTATCCCACATGTGAATCAAAGTAACTGAACACTCAAATGATTTTGTTTATTAATGATTGGTTGCTTTAATCATGACAGAAAAGCATCTTTAAATCAGGTGTTTGGCAGAGATGTGCCCATAAGTATCTTTCAAATAAATCATCCAGCATGAACAAAAACATAAAAAATATCCCATCGACTGATGAAATCTTTATTTTACTGAGACCAAAACAACTAATTCAGTCAACTTGGTGCTTTGCTAATTTACAGTCCTCAAGTATAAAAACAAAAATATTTAAGATTCAAAATATGGTAAGTGATATTTACAGTTTATTAGTTGACTAATCGACTAAAGGGACGACTAAACATATTTTTATTTGAGGGGATTATCTTGAGCAAAAAGCATATTATTCATCTCAGAGCTTTTTTCCTGCTTTAATCAAAAAACCACTAGTGTGATGCTGACTTCCTAAAGCATAGCGAGTCTCCTCAGTCCTCCAGATATTAAAGTAGTCAAATTATATTAAAAATGTTGACCTGATTTGTGTCTTTAGCAGCGATCGTCTTGTCCTCAGTATATTTTGCAAAAGGCCCAAAAGGCCGACCTGCTGCTACGCTAACACCAGACCCACTCAGAGAGCTTCACCTCCCTCAGATTTGGACTAAAAAAAGGAAAAGCGGTCGTTTCTTGAACTCAGTGCAGCTTTGTGTTCTCACAGATCAGAGATCAGTCAGCGGGCTGAAAGGATAAAAAGGAACAATTCATGCATGAGTTCCCCTGCAGCTCTTTGTTCTCTGTTCTGATCTCAAAGTGACTGAAGGTGGATTAACAGGAGGAAGTGTTTCTTCAGTCTGGGGGGTCTCACTAAAAGCCAGACCCTCCTCTGGATCCTGGACTCAGTGAACTCTGGACCTCTAGCTGAATAAAACCATGACGTTGTTGTTGACGTTGCGTACTGAAACTCTTCCTTCATACATGAGGAAACAGACATTTTAATCCTGTATAATACAGCCTCACTTCTGATTTCTTTTGTCATTTTGCAAACATGTTTTGGTTCATAGATGACAAACAAATATTATAATATATTACAATATTAGTTTGGTTTGTTTGGGTCGGTTCTTCTGCTGTTTGTGGACGTTTAAATACTCTGAACCTGGAATATTAACGACCAAGCATTTGTTGTTTTTTTTTGTGTGATGTTTTTTTTCAAAACAAATTGTGCAGTGAAAAAAAAAATATTTTGGGAATGAGTTTGTTTCTCAGCTGTCTGAGGCCTTAAAAGTGAGAACAGAGTATTTTCACACATGAATATTACACAGCGACTTATACTTTTTTGGGAACACAGTTAATGTTTCTTGCTCTTCCCTGCTCTCCACACATCAGGACCCAAAGTGAGAAAATATAAATATGTGATTGTTGAATTAGAAAAGAAAAAACATCCCAGAAATTTTCAGGCGTGTGATTTTTAAAAAAAAAAAAAAAAATAAAAAAAAAATTGACACTGAACCAAAACGACAAACTTTAGACATACCAGACCATTCTGACCTTTCACAATAAAAGACACCATTTAGAGACACCTTGTTCCTAAAAATAGTTCATATTTATTATTTTTCTGTCAGATTTTAGTTTGCTTTTTTCCTATAAAATAGTCTTTTGTTTATGTATTTATTTATGTTAATTCTGCCTCATGTATGAGGTGTGTTTGTAGCGTAAAGAACACCAGGTTAGGTGACATTTAACCAAACATAAACTGACTGTTATTCGGCAGCACATCGGCCTCCACATGTTTTCTCCGACAAACCGTCCAAAGAGGATCTACCAGATGACCTACGGGGTCCTGAACCTGCCTCGAAACCCTCTGCTGGACTGGATGTTCGGACACTCGCTGATCAACTGCCATGTGGAGCATCACCTCTTCCCCTTCCTGTCTGACAACATGTGTCTGAAGGTGAAATCAGCGCTTCGTGTGTTTTCACTGAGCATCTGTTGGACTGTTTTGCAGCACAAATGAGAAGTTTATGCTTTACAGCACAAAACAGAAAGAGATAATTTAGGTTTAGTTGATAGAATGTTCATATTAACAATTATTAGTTCAAATGTATGTTTTTGTTGTGCTAAAACGTTGGTACAAAAAGACTTAGACCAGCCAGGTAAATGAATTTTTAGTTTAGTTAATTATATTATCCAGGAACATATTCCACTATTTTGTTCTATTTTTGTTTCGCAGCACAAATCAGAAATAGAGAATTTAGGTTTATTTATATAGGAAGTCACTTTGAATTCCTCATCAGGAAATATATAATGTATTAAATACTGTCACTGTTCATTGTTGATAGAATAGTTATATTAACAAAAAATAGTTAAATTTTATGTTGTTTTTCTTGCAACACCTTACAGTAAGGTTTGTACCAACCAGGTAAAATCATTTTCACTTTGTTTTTAATTATTTATGACAATTCCTGCATAAATAATCACTGTGTATTTTTAAATGTGCCAGTTATGAACATCTTTCACTATTTTATTCTATTAACTCAGAACTAAAAGCATCATAAACACCAGTGGATTATTAGGATGTTACCACAGACTACAGTTACATATTTAACCATTGCTGTTTTTTATTATTACAGAGCACGCTTCTGTTTGTTCTGATTCAATATTTGACCCTGGTGATCACAATAATATATCACAGTTAATCTGACGGGCTCTTTTAAAACAAATATGATCAACTCTGATATTGATTTTTATTTCCATTAGCAGAAGCTGTAAAAGTTATTATTAAAGGGGCATTCCGCCACCTTTACAAAATAACATCATTTAATGTGTCCTGCTTAAACCCCCGTGCCGCCTCCTCCTCCTCCAGGTGAAGCCCGTCGTGTCCAGGTATCTGACTGAAAAGCAGCTTCCCTACCAGGAGGACGGCTACCTCTCCCGTCTGCAGCTTTTCTTTCATAAATACCAGGAGCTGATGGTGTTCGCTCCACCCATCACAGAGCTGGTGGGTGTGCAGTGATGGACGGAAACCAGTGACACTGAACGAGCTGCTGCTGGAAAGCACAAAGTGAGATGTTTCCACCTCCACCGTCCAGGTGTTAACAGCCTCTGACATACAGAAGAACCTGTTTAATCAATCACACATCTGATGACATGAACTGAACGGATGCACTTTTAGAGCGATTTAATAAACAGCACAAAGACATTTAAAATGACCTTTCAGTTTACAAACAGATTTTACTTCATATTCAGAGGATCACTTTATTATAATTATTCCCACTGGAAAATTCATGCATTTTAGCAGTAAAAAGTGAAAAAGTAACAATGAATTAATGTAAAAAAAAATAATTAAATTAAAGAAAAGAAAAGAAAATTATGTGAAATTAAATTAAATTAAAGAAAGAATTAAATTAAATTAAATTAAAATAGCTTCACACACTCAGTTAACTGTCTTTTTTCAGCCCTTCAGAGCCTCCATATAATTGCAGATTTAACATCTAGGTACTCAGAGGATCACTCTTTAATTATTTCTGGGAAATTCATTCAGTGTGGCATGAAAAAAACTGACAATAAATAATAAATGTAGAAGAAACACAACAGTAAAACATGAAAAAACATCAATATAAATATTATACAGTAGCTAAATGTGCTTCACATCAAACCAACAATATCTGACAGGCTTTAATACACATTTTGTAGAGTAAGAAGAATAAACTGTTTTCTTTCAGAATCAAATCAATCCAAATATTGTGTTTTTAGTTTATCATAGTAATAATATTTAAATCAGATATTTTAGAAACACAGATTTTTTTCTGATTTTATTATATCATCTAACAAAAAAAGCAAATAAAAGTATTTCTCAAGTTGTTGGACTATTTCAGCAGTATCTGTTGTAAAAAAAAGTAATTATTTAAAAATACAGAACAAAACCTGCCGAGGTGATCCTTCTTCCTGAGACAGACAGCGGTTTTTATTTTGTTGTTGTTGTTTTTGTTTGTTGTTGTGTCCTCAGCTCTAAGGAACATCCACATTTGTTTTTCTGACAATAAAAAGTTTTATTGCCTTTATCTCTGTAAAGATGCTCCCTAAGAAACATTCCTTATTAATTGAATTACTGCATATTTATTTAAATTTAACCATTGAAATTATGGACAGGAGAGTAAAGATCGTCACAAAGTCACTTTTAAAAAAGAGATTATTATCATATTTTGTCTGTGAAATAAAAAAAAAGAGGCTCGTCGATCAACATGATTGATACTTTCTGTAACAGCAGTTTAGCCACTGATTAATCAGCTTTTAACTGCTAACAGATAAAACAGATTTAAATTCTGTTGTTTTCTCATCACCAACATTTTCTGTTTGGAAAGTTTAGTTTTTCAGTTTCAGTCGTCGTGTCTTGTCAGTTCCTGTTTTATTTTGAAGTACAGTTTTACTTCCTGTCTTGTTTGTTTTCCCATTTTTTTATGATTGTCTGTCTCGCCCTTATTATTTCTACCTGTGCCTGGTTACCTCAGATGGAAATAGTCTTGTTTGCCTTTTGTTTGTTTGTTTACAGTCAAGTCAGAGTTTCCTCTTTAAGAGTCATTTTTTTTATTTTGTTTTCATTTGTCCTTTTAGTCTTATGGTCAGCCTGGTCTGTATTATTATTACTATTACTAATAATAATTGTCTATTATTCTTTATTTTGAAACACGTGTTATTCAGGATATGTTCAGTGCTGCTTTAGGACTCGTTCATGGTGGGATTCTTCCTCTTGCTCTAATCTTTTCTAATGATCTGTTTTTGCTTTGTCTCTTTCTACCACAGGGACTCTCTTTTCCTTCCTGTTTTATGTGTTCTGGAAACCACTTGGTCTTAGTTTACACTTGCTTTTATTGCTTTTATTATGTTGCACAAATAAAAAAGATTAAATCACATTGTTTGTAGTAAAAAAAGGGCTGACTCTGGTCACATGGTGGCAGTATCTGCTTTCTCACATGATTCACTCTTTTCTCATATTTGAATTCCCACTTTGCCGCAGCAGGAAAAGCTCCTGTGATCTGTTTTATGATTACAGTTTAATGACAGAGCCGCCTGTAAACAAACTGTTTCAGTTCAAAAACAAAGCATGCGGGGGAAAGCAACTCTACACCTCTGTTCCTGGTTAGCGGCTCCACCCAGAGGCTTGTGTCTCCGTCAGGAAGGGGAGGGCAGTGATTGAGTATCTGTTTTCTGGCTCGTCTGGCCACATGTGAAGGGGCGGAGAGCTCTCACACTGAAACTATGGGCTCTCACCGCCTGCTCACATCCTCTAGGTGTGGCTCTGCAGGCTCTTCAGAGTGATCCAGGAACTACCGGCTGACTTAAAAAGTGGCTCAGCTGGTTCTTCCCTCACAGCAGAGAGGGCTGAAGACATGGCAGATACAGCAGCCGCCACCTCCTGTGGACTGAGTGGAGACCAGCCGGCCTCCTCTGTTTGTGGATCCTGTCTCGGGGACAAAAGCAAAGGATGTCCTGAGTGTCTCAAGATCCCAGATGAGCCTGAGCCTGGAGACGGACCCAAAGAGAACGGCACAGAGGCTGAAGTCATCCAGAGCAAAGAGAGTCCGGATCCTAAGGGGGCAGAGGAGACCAAGATCCAGGAGGACCTGAAGGAGTCTGAGGACCCCAAGAAGCCCGAGGAGGAGGAGGAACCAGTGCAGACAGATGAGGTCAAAGAAGAGGTGAAGGAGGAACCTTTGGGCCCTGACGATGTGGTGTGTGACTCGTGCATTGAGAGCCCCTGCAGGGCCCTCAAGTCCTGCCTCACCTGCCTGGTGTCCTACTGCGAGGCCCACCTGCGGCCTCACCTGGAGAACCCCAAGTTCCAGAACCACCGGCTGGTGGAGCCGCTCAGGGACATCGAGAGGCGGACCTGCGAGAGCCACAAGTGGCCCCTGGACCTGTTCTGCCTCGCCGACGCCCACTGCGTCTGTCAGGACTGCGTGGCCGAGGACCACAAGGGCCACAACACCGTCCCCGTGGTGGAGGCTCGCAGCCGGATAGAGGCGAGTCATCTTTTATTTCATTAGAACCATGAAGTTATCCTCTGCTCCACTGTGCAAATATCCCTCTGATCAGTTCATTGATTAATCAGTTAAAACATGAAGCAGTGCTGTTGAGGTTAAAGGTCAGCGTGGACGCAAACCCAAAAAGTAAGAATCACTAGACTAAAAGATTTTTTTTCATTTAGTAAAACAGTCAAACAATCACTGGGTCCAGATCACTTTAGTCAGTTTAATATCATCAGACATTGAATGTCTTTGGGTTATTTGTCTTAGTCGATTAGTCGTTTTTTTATGTGATGATTTTGTGGAGAAACTCAGTATTTTTAAAGATATCTCTCACAAAATGTCGCCATCATAAATAAATCATATATTAATTACCGTCACCCTCAGTTCCAGCAGTATTTGAACGTTAGTGGAGTTACACCAAGTCTCCAGAGTACGTTTGTTATCTGACACCGCTGTTTGCTTTCAGTTGCTATTGATTTGTTTCACTGTGTGGTGAAGGTCCATTACAGACATGAAATAAATATTATAGTAGTAAATATAACAGTACGAGTCCCATTAGTTTGCAGTAATCCTTAAACCATGCCCACACTGCTGAAGATGTACTGTACATACAGTGTGTATATATATATATATATATATATATATATATATATATATATATATATATATATATATATATAGTACTGCCTGACTGAGAGGTTTTGATGGATGTGGAAAGACAATGAACTGTGTCCTCCTCAAAATGCATCATAGTTGTTCCTACAATGCAGCTCTGATCTCTTTAAACCCTATCAGGAGGGTATTTCTGACTGTAAAGGTCATCAAAATGTGATCTTTCTCTACTTGATTAATAGAAAACTCAACACTCAGCTCAGTTTAGCCCCTCTGACAGGCTTCAAAGTGTCATTCGTCTTTCTTTCGGACGGTCCGTGACCCTCCGGTTCAGCCTCTGCAGACCAGATTCCTGCAGAGATCTGCAGCTTTTAGCCCACACCTGTTATTTGCCTCGGATTACTTCATTAGAGCTGGAAAGCAAACAGCGACAGGAGGCCTGAAGTGTCAGTGCACATGCTTTAAGGACGGCACTGACCGTCCCAGAGGAATTCAATATGTAAATAAATTCTGTCAACTTACATTTTTTTCATCTCTCAACTGCTTCCCTTTCTGAGAGATTCACTTCCAAAGGGAAAATTGAGACAATAGAGTGAAATAACTTCCTGTTCAGAGCGTTGTGCTCCACTTTTGCTGTTTAGAAATCCTATTTTTATATAGAATTAATTACATATGTCACACCTTTCCAGAGATAACCATCTGTTTCTGTTAAGAAAAATACCCGGCAGCGTCTGGAGAATGCCAAAGATCATTTAACAACGTTTAACTAAAAGTATTTCCAGAATCTATAAAGACTGCTGCATGCAAAAAAGAAACTAATTTAATTTCCTGTCAAGGGAGGACATATCCACCCTTTTATCATGCAGACGTATTGTTTTATTTGAAAATATAAAAGAAGTGAAAGTATCCTTAATATGGAAAAAGTATAGAAAATGTAATTTTTAATTGCAAATTGAGCATTTCCAGCTGCCCTCCTCCCATAATATAAGAGAGATTTTGAGGATTCCTTCTGTGTTTTCTCTTTGACCTATAAATGAAATGCTAACACACAGGAGACAAAATGAATTTCCTCTGGACATAAAACATGTGCAGCTGTTAAATTAATCTTATTGTTTTCCTGAGTTTGTTATATACATCAAGAGATCATCTGCATATAAACTCATATTGATTTTTACCTGAATTTTAAACATAACTAACATTTTGGAACTTTTAAATATTTCTAAAGGTTGTTTTATTGACAACATACCTGTTCTTAGCTCCATTATGTCACACATTGTAGCTGTAGGGTAATGATTTAGGTTTATGTGAGGTTGACAGAGACATAAACGTGGTGCTAAATATGTGTAGTTTTGCCCTCAGGGTCCAAAACTTTTCTGGAAAAGATTCCTTCAGCTCCGGAGTCGCCCGGACTTGCCTGAGGAATTCAGATGTGAATCTTTAAACAAGTTCACGCTTCGTAAAAAACTACTGTCAGAGCGTAGACTAGGATGTGTCTACAAGAGGAAACCCCCCAAGAGGAAACTAGAAGAAACAGCCTCAGTGTTTACGTCTGTGACATACATTTACGTCTTCTCTGCCAGGATCTAGCATATTTTCAGTGTGACGGCATGTTTGTGGTTCTCTGTGCTGAGTTTGGGCCTTGTGTTAACAGAAGGAGCTGAGGGAGAAGCAGACGGAGATGGTAAAGACGGTGACGGCAGCAGAGAACGCCATCAACAAGCTGCAGCTCAACACAGTTTCTATTGAGGTAAGCAATGACTCACCTGAGAGCAGAGTGTCACCTGAACGCCATTATTATTATTAGAATGAAAGGAATGAGCTTCACTGATAGCTACATTCATTTTGGATCACTCTGTAACATCTCCTGAGATGCCAGATATTTTCAAAGTAAAGCTCCTTATTGTAATAAAAGAGGACAGACACCTGATAATTTCAAAGTAAAGCTCCTTATTGTAATAAAAGAGGACAGACACCTGATAATTTCAAAGTAAAGCTCCTTATTGTAATAAAAGAGGACAGACACCAGATAATTTCAAAGTAAAGCTCCTTATTGTAATAAAAGAGGACAGACACCTGATAATTTCAAAGTAAAGCTCCTTATTGTAATAAAAGAGGACAGACACCTGATAATTTCAATGTAATTTTTTTATTGCGATAAAAGGAGGACAGACACCAGATAATTTCAAAGTAAAGCTCCTTATTGTGATAAAAGGAGGACAGACACCAGATAATTTCAAAGTAAAGCTCCTTATTGTAATAAAAGAGGACAGACACCTGATAATTTCAAAGTAAAGCTCCTTATTGTAATAAAAGAGGACAGACACAAGATTATTTCAAAGTAAAGTTTTTTATTGTGATAAAGGGAGGACAGACACCAGATAATTTCAAAGTAAAGCTCCTTATTGTAATAAAAGAGGACTGACACCAGATAATTTCAAAGTAAAGCTCCTTATTGTGAAAAAAAGGAGGACAGACACCAAATAATTTCAAAATAAAGCTGCTTATACATTTTCAGCTTCATACTAGAACATGTTAACTGGCTGTAATGTTCAAAAAACACATATTTTTTTATCATAGTGTCTGTCCCTGTATTCACCCTCTGACTTAGCGCCTGTCTCTTTAAGAATAACATGGTACACCTTTGTAAAGGTTTCATTTGAATGAGCCCTAAATGAGCCACATCTGAATGTCTCGTTGAATCGGATGTTTTCTGATCTGAACTGGGTCGTCTTATTTCACACAACTCTATTCAGCCAAATAAATGAACACAGGCACTGAGAGGAAAGAGTTTTTGATGTTTTGTCCCCTTTAATTAATTAACTGACAGCAGGTAGTTTGGCTCAGATTTCCCTGAGGTGTGGGAGGAAATCCATGTTTTGCCTGCTGTTGTGCAACATGACCACGTGACCTGATGCATTCCCCACCTGTTACCTGTCAGAGCTCTCGTCATGCATCGCCTCTTCTCTGACAATGTGAAGAATGTGATCTGAAACTCTTTCAGCACTCTGTGACAGAGGTCCGAGCCGTCATCGAGAGCCAGTTCGAGGAGCTGCAGGCTGTGGTGGAGAGGGCGAAGAGGGAGGTGACGGAGATCCTGGAGGGCGAGGAGAAGCAGGCGCTGAGGCAGGCCGAGGGCATCCGGGTCCACCTGGAGCAGAGGTGCACCGAGCTGAAGAAGAACCAGGGTCAGATGGAGAAGCTCTCCAAGAACAAGAACGATGTGGATTTCTTACAGGTGATAAAGTTGCACTAAAAGTCACGCCTGCAAAAAAAAACAAAAAAAACCAAACTAACTCATGTTCTCACTCTTGAATGGCCTTGTGTTTGCTCTGCAGGAGTATTCAGAGTGGAAGAAAGAAGCCACTGATATCTCCCTGCCTGGGGTCTACATCGGCCTGATGGACCGACTCAATTCCTTCAGCCGCGTGATCGTCGACTCCACACAGGAACTGTGCGCCATGCTGGTGTCTTCATACTTAGAGAAAGTCAAAGAGACGTGCAAGAGCGGTGAGGGAGAAAAACTAACCTGGGTCACACTAAATCACACATATCTGAATCAGAATGGTATCTTGGTGCTTGACATACAGAGTAAACATATAAAGGCAGAGCAGAGATAAAGTAAAGTGACTAAAAATAAATAAGGGGTGCAGGTATGGGTTTGTACTGTACGTACAGATTGTTGTTTGGCTGTCTGGGCGTGTTCACACCTGTGAAGAATTTCCACCTGATCGCTTCATGACTCACCTCTGACTGACTGCACATACCTGTTCACCTGTGATGTGGCAAATTTGATGCAAATTCATCCAAACAGCGACGTGTTTCCTTTCCTCCGTTCCTTACAGACAAAATGGGAATAAAGACGACAGTTCATGAGATTGTTGCAGCGAAGCAGAACATCTCCATACCAGATCCAGTGACACGTGCCGACTTCCTCAAGTGTAAGCGTTTTCTGTATTTTATATTTTCATGGACTCCGACACGTGCAATCTGCAACCTCACAGCTTGATGATCCTTTAAGACATCTGTCTTAACAGTCTAAGTTGTGGTTCTTCTAAAAGTCAAAGCAAACAAACAAAACAATATGGAACATATGACCTCAGTGGTATATGCTCTAGTGGTTGTCGTCTTATGCAACACTAACATTTCCATAATCCTCTCCCAGATGCCGCCAACGTGAGTTTCGACGCTGACTCCGCTCACAAGTTCCTGCGGTTGACCGAAGAAAACAGGAAGGTGACGAACACCACGCCCTGGCAGCACCCTTATCCCGATGTGCCGGAGAGGTTCGAGCACTGGCGCCAGGTTCTGGCAACGGAGAGCTTCTACCTGGGGCGGTACTACTTTGAGGCGGACATCAGCGGAGAGGGTACGCACGTCGGCCTGACCTACAAGAGCATCGACCGCAAAGGCAGCGAGAGCAACAGCTGCATCACGGGAAACAACTTCTCGTGGTGTCTTCAGTGGAACGGGCGCACCTTCTCCGCATGGCACAGCGACGTGGAGACGCCCCTCAACGTGGAGAAGTTCACCCGCATCGGGGTTTATGTGGACTACAGCAGAGGGCTCCTGGCTTTCTACGGCGTGGACGACGCCATGACACTCATCCATGAGTACAAGGCGGACTTCCTGGAGCCCATTTACCCAGCATTCTGGCTGTCCAAGAAGGAGAACATCGTCGCCTTGGTGGTGCCAGGGGAGCCATTACGGCTCAAAAGCCCCTCACCTCCCACCTCACCTACAAACGGTGTTATTGATTCAAAAATGGCAGCATAGCAACTATTAGGAGTCATTTTTTTTTCAACATGAAGCTACTTTTGAATAAAATGTTTGACTTATTATCTGAAACTCTAAGGGAACACACGGACAGTCTTTTCATGTGAAACCTGTTTACAGACACATTTTTTTGTTGACCCTACATGATAAATTGTGAATGTTCATCTCATGTACAGCTATTTGGGCTCAAGTCATATTTATACTTTTGACCTTTGGGACTTCTGTTACTTTTTCATTCTACTGTGAATTCATAGGTGTTCTATATTTTCTGTATGCAAATAAAAAATACTTTCTTCGTTTGCAAAAACAAGTGTCTGTTCATCATTTGAGCTTTCCCATATAAAAAAACTTAAAAATGGGTTTCTGTTATCATGGATTTATTTGGAAACTTTCTCGTGGTTGAACGAGAAATCTATCACACAGATGACAAAAATTCAGTTTGCACCATACCGAGAGCTTCAAAATGTTGTAGAGTTGTGGCCAAAATAATCCAATAAAGTTAATACTGATGTAAGCTCTGTTGTATTATACATGCATGTGCCAGGTGTATACACGTTAAAGAGACAAAATAAATGTAAAAATACACTAAAATACAGTAACAGTGATAAGATTTGAGTGTTGCCTATTTATGTGCTTCTCGTGAAGTTTCTCTGTACTTCCAAACAACGCTAAAAAGAAGTCCAGATGTTTTCTCCATTATGTTCTATTTTGAAAAATGTTCACTCTCAAATAGCCCATCCTGTTCTCTTATGCATGCATCAGAGATTACACAGCTAATGAGTGTAAATTAATAAAGAGCAATACATGTTTCCATGGCCTAAAGACAGTATATTTATGGAGCAACATTGTTGTTAATGTACAAAGAAACCTGCAAACTTATGAAATATCGATGTAATATAATAATACATTACAACTTTGTCAGTTCTGGGAGGTATTAAGTCATAAAAATAAAATTAAAACGCTCCAGTTACTTTTTATTCAATCACTGTAAGGGCCTACGTAGCACGTTTTGGTCAGCTGACAACCACGTACTGTGACGTGTCTTCCTATTGAGCATGCAAACCAGGAAGAGGTTACCCGGATATCAACATGCTACATGTAAGAAAGACATGTCATGTTTATTTTTTATCTGTCAAGCAGAATATGTCAGACAGTCAATGTAGCGTCATCTGATAACGTTAATGAAGGAAACGAGCTCGTCAACACCAAGTATTTCCGAGCTGAAGTGAACATAAATCGTGCTAATGTTGCTAAGCAGTTAGTTAGCACGCTAGCGTTGCGAGCTATTTACGTTTTTACTACGCTTAAGTTAGCTTTGCTCAAAGATGCAAAAAACGCACAGCTAACCGGGTAGTTTTACCTCAAACATCCTCAGCCCTGCAGAGTTTCTCGCTAGTAGCCCGCTAACGTTAGCCAGTAGTGTTTCAGTGTTAGCGAACGTTAGCCAGTAGCATTAGTGTTACAGTGTTTACTAACGTCAGCCAACTATTAGCGTTACTGTTGTAGTGTTAGCTAACGTGAGCCAGTAGCATTAGTGTGGCAGTGTTAGCTAACGGTAGCCAGTAGCATTAGTGTTGCAGTGTTAGCTAACGGTAGCCAGTAGCATTAGTGTTTCAGTGTTAACTAACGTTAGCCAGTAGCATTTGCGTTGCAGTGTTAGCTAACGTTAGCCAGTAGCAGTGTAAGCTACTATTATTATCATGAAACAAACAAATAAATTCGCACTTTAAACCAATGACAACACTTCTCCTGCGTTAGCGTTAACAAACCTGTGAACATTTACAGTACTTTCACATATATGTTTCTTAGTTTTGTTTCTCAACATAGACACTATCGTTAGTAAAGTGATTTCATTAACACGGCTTCTTGATTTTAAACATGCGATTATGGCCCACCCTCACAGAGCCCATGACTAGCCTGTGTGCGCCAATATGAGACTTTATTTATATCACTTTTTGTGTACTGAGTCTCTGAGGGGTTTTCCTCTTCCTTATTGATCCCTCAGGATAACAATGATGAAGACGTGGCTCTGTTTGACGCGGAGGAAGATACAGGGAAGAGGTCAAAGACCAATATCAAGTAAGTTAACGGAGCACTGATGATTTTAACTATCTGTCATTGCTTACTGAGCGTTTCAAATTAAACATCAATTATGCAAACAAATACCACATATGTGCTTTCCTCAGCTTCTCAAATGTGATGATTTGCTACTTTGCATTTTTATGATGAAAGGTCGTGGTGGACGAAGTATTCAGATTAACTTTACTTCAGTAAAAGCATTAATACCACATGAAAATGCACCATTACTGTTATATTGTGATGTTTTTTGTTGATCAGTAGATAGTATTACTGCTACATTACATGTAGCATGTGTCTGGTGCATTTTGGTGCTCTAGTGGTTTATAGTTGAGCCATCAATGATCAACCATCCAAAACCATTGATGCACTGTGAAAATGTTGATATATATCCTTAAGATAGACCTGTAGTTGAATTAGTTAAATTATTTTGGGAAAAAATCAAACTCTGTGCTATTGTCACTATTTTCTGACTTGGTGTGTTAATAGTACAATCATTAGTTATTATATCATGTTGAATATGCTCAACATTGCATTGAAAATATTCAAAATCTGTTCCCAGGCACCCGCTGGCCTCCTTCTTCCACCTCTTCTTCAGAGTCAGTGCCATCATTGTGTACCTGCTCTGTGAGGTTTTCAGCAACAGTTTCATCGGCTGCATGGTCACAATCATCCTTCTGCTCTCATGTGACTTCTGGACAGTAAAAGTGTGTCTTATATTTCTATTACAACATTGAGTTTCTTTAGTTAACAGCAATGCTTAATTTAAGGCCAAACATTTAATGTGTGTTTGCAGAACATCACTGGGAGGTTGATGGTTGGTCTAAGGTGGTGGAACCAGGTGGATGATGATGGACGCAGCCACTGGATGTTTGAGTCCAGGAAGGTAAGACACTTTGTAGCTGGTTGGTCCTTTGGTGTCACAGTAATCCTTCTGGCCCACATGGTGCTGACCTCTTGTACTGTCTGGAGTTGATAAATGTACTTGTTTACTTGTCAGCAGACTCTATAGTATTTGCAGATGTCCTAACTGTGAGAATATCCTGTGTTTGTCAGGGAACTGGGAAGAAACAAGGGTCAGATTCTGAGTCAAGAATCTTCTGGATTGGACTGATTGTTTGTCCGGTCCTCTGGGTCATCTTTGTTTTCAGTACCCTGTTTTCCTTCAGGATTAAATGGCTGGTAAGTCCCCAACTTTAAAGATAAAACTAATCAAAAAGACAACTTCCATAAATTGACCAAATCCTTCATTGTCTTAGCCCATCTCTCGGTACTTCCCAACCTCATCAAAGACATCCAAAACAGGGGGGTGTGCATTTATTTCTGTTACTTGGATTTGGTCTTTTTATTTGGATAGATATTGAAAATAAGGGAAATCTAGAATATCATCAGTGCATTATTTTATAATATTCCAGTGTTATAAAGTCCTAAGTATGAAACTCTGACTGTCCTCCTCCGCTCAGCCGGTGGTGATCATGGGTGTGGTGTTGCAAGGGGCCAACCTCTATGGATATATACGCTGCAAAGGGGGAGGCAAGACCAGCTTAAAGAATATGGCTACGAATTATTTCGGACGACAGTTTCTCAAACAGGTGACTCAAATTTTGTGTAAAGCACGCAGCATAGAATATAACTTATTATTATTTCACATATTCTTATGTGCATTGTGTTTTTCTTCCACAGGCGTTGTCTAAAGAAGAGGAGTCATAGAGTGTTGTTCTGTGATTTTAACATGATGCATTGTTCTTAATGCTGTCATAAACATTATTTCAGCAAGTCAACACATACAAAGAAATCTTTTTGTAACAGGAACTGAAAGTAATCCTTTTTATTTTTTCAATTTACATGTGACTCAATCAGTCCTTAGAGAGAAGTTTCTTCATTTTCCACAGGGGTCTGAGGTCACATTGCAGTAACAGAAGTCCAGCAGTAAACACTCACAGACTTAACTGATACTAAAGCGTTAATGCATGAGTGGGGAAAAAAGGGTGTAATTGCTTGAAATGTTACTCTGTTGTTTAATGTGTCATGTAGCTTCACAGCTCTCTGAGGTATATTTAGTCCCTTATTTAGTTTATTTTCATTGCCTCTTGACTTAAATCTTTATTTAAACTAAAAATTGAAACGTTACTCAAAGGTATTGTACAAACATTTTGTTTGTATATTAGCTTGTAAAGTAACAGTGTAAGTATGACAGGGGTTTGTAAATATGTATTTAAAGAAACTGCGGAACATCATCTTTTGTGGAAATACATTTGTAAACTTTTTCCGAACAGTGTGGTCATTTTTTTTATTAATGCAACTAGTTATTTACTCTGTAACTTGGTGAAATCTCTTTTCTTTGTTGGTGGTTTGAGGACAAGAGTTTTACCATGAATTGTCCCCAAACTGTAGAAAAGAATTATAAGTAAGACAAAGAGACATTTATATTAAAAAAAGCAAACAAACAAATTGAAAATTAATTAATTGTAAAATAAATTTGGTGACCAGACATTTCATAATCAGGTAAGTTGAAACATTTTATTTGATTTTTTTAAAAATTAAATTATATTTTAGCAGCAAATCGTCATTGTTTACTTCATGTTTTCAATATTGAACTCTTGGGTCCTTCAGTTGACTCCAGCGACCCCCAGCGGTTCGTTGAGTTGATTGCATGCTATGTGCTATACGTTAGCCTAGCTAACGGTTACTGTGGTTTCCCGTTATAAATGCCTCACGTTAATTCTCACACAAGTACGCAAATTGATATATTTTATGATTCAAAATAAAATTTTAGCCACAATAAACATAGCGTCAATTTTGTTTCAAACACTCCCAGGATCACCAGACCGGACACGGAAGTAAAGTATTCTCCTACAGTCCGGAAGTCGGGAGATTGTACTTTCAAAACGAAGCCATATGCTTTTAAAGTATTAGTAATGTTAGTTAATTGAGCCTTTTATGTGGAGGAAAAATGTAGAGCACAGATGACACGTATTCCCAATAAGCTTAAATCTGTGGTATATTATTAACTAAGAGTGGAACATGAGTAGCTTTTGTTAAAAGTCGCTGCTCTTACTTCAATAGCAGCGGGTTTTACTCTGAAATTCTAACCGGAAAAGTGTATTGTGACCGTTACTTCCTATCTTGACGTCATTGCTTTAGCTAGCAATGCTCAACAGCAGCGTCAGTTGTCGTTTTTGTAATTTTAAACACTAAAACGAGTTGTTAACCCTTTTTAATTCATTGGTGGCCGTCTTTTGATGGGAATTAGCTCCAGGATGATTCCTACTGAGGATGCGTCCGCCAGGAAGCGAGAGATTGAGGAGAAACTGAAGCAGGTCAGTCATGGCTGGAAAGGAAGGAAGCAGCACAAACGAGCCTCTTATATAGTCTAATATTCACCAAGCTGACTTTAAGTTGCCGTTTGGATTGTTATTATTTAGACACATTAAATGTCCTTTATTACTGTCAGCATGAGAGAAGCAAGTCATTGCCTTTCTGTTGTTGATGTCATAGGAGCAAGAGACGCTGTCATTCATCCGAGAAAATCTGGAGAAGAGTGACCAGCAGACCAAGGGCATGGTAGGATCAAAACACATTAAACACCTTTATTAAAGGGCACGGTAGGATCAAAACACATTAAACACCTTTATTAAAGGGCACGGTAGGATGAAAACACATTAAACACCTTTATTAAAGGGCACGGTAGGATGAAAACACTTTAAAACTCCTTTATTAAAGGGCACGGTAGAATGAAAACACATTAAATATCTTTATTAAAGGGCACGGTAGTATGAAAACACATTAAACACCTTTATTAAAGGGCACGGTAGGATGAAAACACATTAAACACCTTTATTAAAGGGCACGGTAGGATGAAAACACATTAAACACCTTTATTAAAGGGCACGGTAGGATGAAAACACATTAAACACCTTTATTAAAGGGCACGGTAGGATGAAAACACATTAAAACTCCTTTATTAAAGGGCACGGTAGGATGAAAACACATTAAACACCTTTATTAAAGGGCACGGTAGGATGAAAACACATTAAACACCTTTATTAAAGGGCACGGTAGGATGAAAACACATTAAAACTCCTTTATTAAAGGGCACGGTAGGATGAAAACACATTAAACACCTTTATTAAAGAGCACGGTAGGATGAAAACACATTAAACATCTTTATGAAAAGGGCACGGTAGGATGAAAACGCATTAAACACCTTTATTAAAGGGCACGGTAGGATGAAAACGCATTAAACACCTTTATTAAAGGGCACGGTAGGATGAAAACGCATTAAACACCTTTATTAAAGGGCACGGTAGGATGAAAACGCATTAAACACCTTTATTAAAGGGCACGGTAGGATGAAAACGCATTAAACACCTTTATTAAAGGGCACGGTAGGATGAAAACACATTAAACACCTTTATTAAAGGGCACGGTAGGATGAAAACACATTAAACATCTTTATTAAAGAGCACGGTAGGATGAAAACGCATTAAACACCTTTATTAAAGGGCACGGTAGGATGAAAACACATTAAACACCTTTATTAAAGGGCACGGTAGGATGAAAACACATTAAACACCTTTATTAAAGAGCACGGTAGGATGAAAACACATTAAACACCTTTATTAAAGGGCACGGTAGGATGAAAACACATTAAACACCTTTATTAAAGGGCACGGTAGGATGAAAACACATTAAACACCTTTATTAAAGGGCACGGTAGGATGAAAACACATTAAACACCTTTATTAAAGGGCACGGTAGTATGAAAACACATTAAACACCTTTATTAAAGGGCACGGTAGGATGAAAACACATTAAACACCTTTATGAAAAGGCACGGTAGGATGAAAACACATTAAACACCTTTATTAAAGGGCACGGTAGGATGAAAACACATTAAACACCTTTATTAAAGGGCACGGTAGGATGAAAACACATTAAACACCTTTATTAAAGGGCACGGTAGTATGAAAACACATTAAACACTTTTATTAAAGAGCACGGTAGGATGAAAACACATTAAACACCTTTATTAAAGGGCACGGTAGGATGAAAACACATTAAACACCTTTATTAAAGGGCACGGTAGGATGAAAACACATTAAACACCTTTATTAAAGGGCACGGTAGGATGAAAACACATTAAACACCTTTATTAAAGGGCACGGTAGGATGAAAACACATTAAACACCTTTATTAAAGGGCACGGTAGGATGAAAACGCATTAAACACCTTTATTAAAGGGCACGGTAGGATGAAAACACAGTGTAAAATATAAAACACCTTCAGTGAGGAGGGTTTTTTATAATTCTGTATGTGGGTGATAAACTGTCTCTGTCTCCATTTTAATCTAATCCAGGTCTTTCAAGTCTAAGCACAATATTTATTATTCTTACTCATGTTTTTATGTTTTCAAACACCCAAAAAATAATGTCACTTTGAGTATGAGCATTCCCATTATACAAAACTTCACAGCGTGTATTTTATTTTTTTTGATATCTCTGTCTGTTTCTTACCTGAGCTCTCATCCTGAAAGGTCGCCATCCTGTCGTCGTTCGAGAGCCGTCTGATGCAGCTGGAGAACTCCATCATCCCGGTCCACAAGCAGACGGAGAACCTGCAGCGTCTGCAGGAGAACGTGGACAAAACATTGTCCTGCATGGATCACGTCATCAGCTACTACCACGTGGCCAAAGACACCGACAGGATCATCAGAGAGGGGTGAGACTTTGGCGTCAATGTTGCCGTGTTGCTCTTTCTCACTGATACAGTGACCTGTCATGATTTTTGATGTTTCTGTTTCAGGCCAACTGGCCGGCTGGATGAGTACCTCGCTTGTATTGCAAAGATTCAGAAAGCTGTGGAATATTTCCAAGATAACAACCCTGACAGTCCTGAACTCAACACAGTGGTACAGTGTTAACTTTCATTGTCATATCTATATAGTGTCTTAAAGGAATGGCTCCACATGATGTGCTTTATTCCTGAGAATTTTGAGACCAGATTTAACATGTTTATCAGATATTCAGAGGTGCTCGTAGGTATACACCATTTGCATCACACCCTTATAGTTACACACTTTAATTCTTGGCGACAGTGCATATTATCACAGATAATACTGCTACAGTTATTCACGGTATTCTTTGTGTTGTTAAAAGAACAAAAATACAGATTTCTAGAGCGACTGCTACAACAAGAGGGGCTGGATGCCAAAAAAAAGTGTCAATAAAAAGAAACTGACCTTTGAGACGTGTCCAGAATAACCAGCCAGTGTTATAGTAAATCAAAGGCAGTCTGGGTTTAAAATGTTTTCATGTATAAGAAAATGAAAGGTAAACTTCCTGGAAATGGACATGTTGTTTTTGTGCAGAAAGCGCGCTTTGAGAAGGGTAAAGAGCTGCTGGAGACTGAGTTCCGCAGCCTCCTGACCCGCTACAGCAAACCCGTTCCCCCCATCCTCATCCTGGATGCCATCAGCGTCGACGAGGAGCTGGAGGTCCAGGAGGACGTGGTGCTCGAACACCTGCCTGAAGCCGTGCTCCAGGACATTATCTGCATCGCCGGCTGGCTGGTGGAGTACGGACGCAACCAGGGTACGTTACCCCACGTTGTTACTGTGCTTAATACTCCTCTTTTAGCCTTTCTTCCCTTTCCTCTTTGGTTTTCCTGTATCTCAGATAGTTTAACAGTTCTTCTTTGACACCATTCTTGGAAAAAATATCAGTGTTCAGTGTCATTTTGGACACCACATGGACAGATTGCCACAAGATGAGGAAGAAGTGCTGAACAGATTTATTATTCCTCCTCCCAGTATCAGGTGTTTACCACCACTGCCCGAAATTAACAGTATTTTTACTGTTTACTGTTACTGGATTCATTTCTGACTTCTCAGTGAATTCCAGTGTTCTGGTGAATTCAGTTTAAAGTCCTCATTCCTGCTCAAAATGGTGAAGAGTAGTGAACTCAGTGAGGAAGAAAGAGTCCAGTTAAAGTGAAGGAGATGATGCTGCTGCTATATATTATCAGATTTTACACCGCTGTAAACATTGATGAGCCTGAGATCTAAAAAAATGAACCTTGACAGATTTTACCTTGTCCAGGTGGTGAAATCAGGAACCATCCCTCCTGTAATTACATAATGTAATTATCTCTCCTGCAGATTTCATGAACGTTTACTTCCAGATCAGATCCAACCAGCTGGATCGATCCATCAAAGGCCTGAAGGATCACTTCCGCAAGAACAGCGCCTCCTCCGGGATCCTCTACTCGCCCGCCGTCCAAACTAAACGCAAGGACACGCCCACCAAAAAGGCTCCCAAGAGACCAGGTCAGCCACAGACGAGGTCCATTACCACTTCGCCTCAGTCTGTAATCACACTTTAAGCCTCTCTTATAGAGACGTCTAACAAACACGCATAATGATTATTAAACAGTAGCACCTCATGTGTTTACCATCCAGCCACATTATTCTGTTTCAGTGTCCTCCACCGTCTCTCTGTGATTATCTCCACCACCCTTCACTGTTTCTCCCTGTGATTTTACAGTCCCACTAACCCTTCATCCTTTCCTCTTTTATAATTGCTGTGTTGTGATGACAGTCTACATCCCAGGTAAACAAAGTGTGTTTAGTGTGTGCCTCGTGCTCGCTTCTGTCCGTCCGATGCCACATTTCACGGCGAATAAGCGGCAGCATGAGTTTGTTTAGTGAAGAAGAGAAGTGGTTCTCTGGAGAGACGTTGACGTGGATTTTCAGTGTAGATGTTGGCCTCTAGTTTCTAGATGTGATTAATGACGACTAAGAGACTGGAAAGGTGGAAGTAATTAAAAATAGTGAGCTTTCAGACAAAAAATAGCTTTACTGGCAGCTCCTTGACAGAAATATTGAGCCCCTAAAAATAATGAAATGTCTTCTGTGTTGTCAAATGTCAGGGCTGCTTTCTTTTTCATTCGTTCTTTTTTTTAATAAGTTCTGTATTAAACATGAACAATACATAGGTACATCAATAACATAAACAAAGCAAAGAAAATTACTTGCTCCACTTTCACCTGCACAGTCCATGTTAATGATACCTTTAATGTTACGTTTTTTTAATACTGTCACTGTATTATTTAATCTATATGTTGATAAAACAACAGCAGTATAGTTGTAAATGCAGACGAAGCCGTTTGAAACTAGAGGCCGTCAGGTGTTAATGGTGTGAATTAGTTGTGTGGAGTGATGTGTGTGTGCTGTGATAAAGGGTGTAACTGCTGATCATCTGCTTCCTGTTTGCAGTGTTTAGATTATCAAACATTCATTCTTTTCTTTTATTAACCGCTTGAATCTGAATTAATCCCTTCGACATGCACTCGCAGCCTAGTCCTGGCTCGGTTTGTGCTGAAGTGTCATAACAAAAATTTTATAGTTTTATCTTATCTTATCTTATCTTTAATCTGCTCGTGAAGAGTGAGGACAGATGCAGCCTGATGTAATGTTTTAATAATCAATATATAGGGATATGTTTTTACATTTGTTATGGATAAAATCTAATTTAAAACTATTTGCAGTGATGAAACCAATAATTACAGAGCTTTGCTTCTCCTTTTTGGATCTAAAGAGCATTTATTATTCAGTCCCAGCAGCTGTTTTAGTGAAAAAGTTTCCATGAAGCTGCTGTACTGCGTCAGACAGCAGACAGACTCAGTTAAAGTGAAGAAAGTGAGCTGCTGCAGAGACAGATATTCTTCTCAGGGTTGGTGGCAGGTTGTATTTTTAAAGTATTCTGAAAAAAAAAAAAAACGAGTGGAAACTGAACTGTTAAGACATCTTTCAGATCTCCAGAATACCTTTAAAGAAGCAGCCCACCTCTGGCTGACTATCTTAACCTATTTTTTTAACTTAAGTTTAAATTAGTCCACTGAGGTTTACGTAATAAACAAACCTGGTATAGAGTGCTGAGGTTACATGACAGGTAGAGACCAAACCAGAGTTAAAATAACCATGAATATTAGCATTAAATGTATTTGTTGGACACAAAATCTCCGTCTGTTGCTGCATGTGAAATCAGTGACTGCAGCTTTAAGTGTGCTACATGCTCGTTAACTCACTAACCAAACGAAGATGTTTGTTGATGTCCTGTCGATGTGAACCATGTAACACCATGTGATGTTAGAGACATTCATGACTGTTAATTGTGTTAATTATGATTGGCTGTTTGTGTGTTTACACCTGACCTAACCTGTTTATTCTGCTCTTACATGACCCCGGGCACTGCTGTGTGTCTGAGCAGCGTTGTCATGACGACGCTGTCGTTTCATCCTGTTGTGTAGCTGTGGTGCTAGGCTGCCCCCCCCCCCCACATACAGCCTGTCTGGGTGGTGGTTTCTGTGTTTCGTCACTCACTTCCTAGCTCTTTCTCCTTCATCTTCCTCCTTCTGTTTCCTGGCTGTCTGGACCTCCTCCTCTGGACTCTGTCTCTGTCTTTATGGGACCAGGGACCATTCGCAAGGCTCAGAACCTTCTGAAACAGTACTCACAGCATGGGCTGGATGGGAAAAAGGGGGGCTCTAACCTCACTCCTTTGGAAGGTAACGCACCTCGGTCTTCTGTTCGGTGTCCTCTCTGCCTCCTTCCTCACAGTTTAACGCTGACGTTGTTCCTCAGAAATCTCCTCACAGCCGTCACAACAGCTTTCAGATCACGCAGACGCCAAATAAAAGCATAAATGATGTCTGATAAATCCTGGAGAAAGACAAGTAAATATGATTGGATTTGCCTCATAGCCCCCAAATTAGCTAAACACCCAGTCATCTTCAAACATGTATCTCTGTTAAATAAGTTTATCAGCAAAGTAGCTATAATCACTGTGTATTTTTGTCACCTCACATGAATTGTTTTATGCTACACTCAGAAAAAAACAAATTGTGATTGAGCTCTAAATATGCTGGAATAGGAATAAAATATTTATGGTTTGAAACTAAAACATATGTACACAAATAACAAGTTTAGAGATAAAACCCCTAAAAGTCACAGAAGAGGCAGATATTGTGTTTTATTGAAAATTTACAAAATATTGTCAAACTCTTGGTTTCTTTTCTACAGATGAACTAATCGACTACTAGACAGTATTCTCCTGTCTTTATTTGTCTTGTGATAGTTCACGTTCTCACCTGTAGTCAGTGTATTATCTTGTATTGTAGATTTCAGTCAGCATAAATAAAGACTAGAATGTTTTCACCTCTTAATCTTTTCGATGAGGAGCTGAACCAGTTAAATCATTTACTAAACCAGTGGGCGGTAGAGCAGCAGCCTGTTTTTGTCAGTGGAGTCTGGTGGCTTTGAACAGAGCACAGCTGGATGTCTGATGCCAGGTAAAGCAGTAATAAAATACTAATAATATATTTGGTATTGGTGCTGAATCAGAAGCTGTTGTGACGTAGAAACACTGACTAACTTAGATGAGTCACACAAACACAAACCATCAGAGGGTTTCCCATGCTTCCTCCCCCCTGCTGGGTGCTTGGTGGTGGTCGGTTCACATCCTCCAGGTTCAGGTTTGCCCCCCCATCCCTTCCCCTCTGGGCCTAGTCTGGACTCTGGTGGTCTGACTAGACCTGTGTCCCTGCTGCCCCACCCACCCACCAGGTTACGATCATGAGTTGCGGGTCAAACACCTGTCTGACGCCCTGACCGAGAAGCACGGGGCTGCCTCAGGTGAGTGCAGGGATCTTGTGGGAGAGAGAACATTAGCATCAGCAGGCCGGTCACACAGCGGGCCGATCACACAGCAGGCCGATGGCCGATCACACAGCAGGCCGATCACACAGCGGGCCGATCACACAGCAGGCCGATGGCCGATCACACAGCAGGCCGATCACACAGCGGGCCGATCACACAGCAGGCCGATGGCCGGTCACACAGCAGGCCGATCACACAGCAGGCCGATCACACAGCAGGCCGATCACACAGCAGGCCGATGGCCGATCACACAGCAGGCCGATCACACAGCAGGCCGATCACACAGCAGGCCGATGGCCGATCACACAGCGGGCCGATCACACAGCAGGCCGATCACACAGCAGGCCGATCACACAGCAGGCCGATCACACAGCAGGCCGATCACACAGCGGGCCGATCACACAGCAGGCCGATCACACAGCGGGCCGATCACACAGCGGGCCGATCACACAGCAGGCCGATGGCCGGTCACACAGCAGGCCGATCACACAGCGGGCCGATCACACAGCGGGCCGATCACACAGCAGGCCGATCACACAGCAGGCCGATCACACAGCAGGCCGATGGCCGATCACACAGCAGGCCGATCACACAGCAGGCCGATCACACAGCAGGCCGATCACACAGCAGGCCGATCACACAGCAGGCCGATCACACAGCAGGCCGATGGCCGATCACACAGCAGGCCGATCACACAGCAGGCCGATGGCCGATCACACAGCAGGCCGCTCACACAGCAGGCCGATGGCCGATTACACAGCGGGCCGCTCACACAGCGGGCCGCTCACACAGCGGGCCGATCCGACAGCGGGCCGATCACACAGCGGGCCGATCACACAGCGGGCCGATCACACAGCGGGCCGATCACACAGCGGGCCGATCCCACAGCGGGCCGATCACACAGCGGGCCGATCACACAGCGGGCCGATCACACAGCGGGCCGATCACACAGCGGGCCGATCACACAGCGGGCCGATCACACAGCGGGCCGCTCACACAGCGGGCCGATAACACAGCAGGCCGATCACACAGCAGGCTCACCACTGCAGCTCTAGTCACTGTCTTTTACCAACCAGTGCAGTCAGACACCTTCACCTGAATACAAGCAGCACCTCAGGCTCCCGTAGACAATCTTTTTGTGACTGCGTCTCGTCTGCTCTCAGGAAAAGATGACGTCCTCGACATCGAGATCGACTCCTACATCCACTGCATCAGCGCCTTCGTCAAGCTGGCCCAGAGCGAGTACGCCCTCCTGGCAGAAATCATCCCGGAGCACCACCAGAAGAAAACCTTCGACTCGCTCATTCAGGTCAGAGATTGGTTTTAATCTGAGGTTTTAGGAGCATGGTCGCTGTCCTGTGAGACTTGAGTTTGGTACAGATTTATTACTCCAGCACCCAGTGTAAAGTGTCCAACATTAATAATTTTAATGTTCCTGTAATGGCTAATGCTAAGCAGTATGTGCAAGCTTTTTAATCAACCAAACCAAGTAATTGATTAATCAAGAAAATAATCAACAGATCAGCAGTGCCAACAATAATACCATTAAAGCTGGTATTTATGTATTTAAAAGGATTTTCAGTTTATCAGAAATGAACCTCAGGGTTTTTTTTTTTTTGTTTTTTTGTTTTTTTTTATAACTTTCCTTTACTTCCCTGTTGTGAACGCATAAAATACAACATTTGCAGTCTATTTTAATGTTATACAAATATTTTGTGAGTGGTCTGTCACAATTGCTTGGGATGCTTATTTATTTATTAATTTAATTTAATGTATTTAATTTAATCCTGGATAATAAAAACTTTGAATATAGAGTGAAATTATTAAAAACATGCTAGATTTTTTTAAAAATTTATTTTAATTGCACACGAGTCACCAGTTTGACCCCTCGTCGTCCACAGGAGGCGTTGGACAACCTGATGCTGGAGGGGGACAACATCGTCTCTGCAGCTCGCCGAGCCATCATGCGTCACGACTACTCAGCCGTCCTCACCATCTTCCCCATCCTCAGACACCTGAAGATGAACAAGTCAGAGTTTGACTCGACGCTGCAGGTCCTCCTCACTTTGCTCTCATTACAGCACAGAGAGAACTCGCTGCCGTCTGACCACTGATTTCATTAAATGAATGTAACTCTGTGCTCAGGGGACGGCAGCCAGCACCAAGAACAAGCTGCCGACTCTCATCACCTCCATGGAGACGATCGGAGCCAAAGCTCTGGAGGAGTTTGCAGACAGCATCAAGGCGAGGCGCTCACATTTTACCGTCTGTCCTCTTTAATCCAGTAGATGTTTGCTGAATTCTGTCTCTTTTTGAACCACAGAATGACCCTGATAAAGAGTACAACATGCCCAAGGACGGGACCGTCCACGAGCTGACCAGCAACGTAAGCTAGCACTCACTTCTCTGTGTAACATGACTGCATTTATTTACTCTCTGTGCACTTCAAGAGGACTGTTTGCCCGTCTCCATGGGAACGGCTAACATCCCTCTGTTTAATGGATAAGCCGAGGTGATGCTCACCCTGACCTCTGTCCTGCAGGCCATCCTGTTCCTGCAGCAGCTGCTGGACTTCCATGAGACGGCTGGAGCCATGCTGGCCTCACAAGGTACAGGAACCCTAAGCCTGACTCTGCAGACCTCCTGCCAGGCTGCTGTTTCCTCTGGTGGCAGCATGAGCACCGTGAGCTGAACTAACTGTTTAGAGCTGGGCCATCACTGGAGCTCCTCTGGTAACCTAGCAACACTTTTTACACAGGGAAACGTTTTGGCTCTGTTAAGTTTCAACTCAAGAAATCTTTTTATTCATCTCCTCAAATTTTAATTTTATTTATTTATTTATCAAAAACAGCACTTATTTTCACTCACCTGTCATATATAGGATATATTTTATTGATAATATTATTTGGAATAATTAGCTCACAATACAATAAGCCTCATCTGTCACAGAATAACTGGACTGCAGCTTATTATATCCTATTGTAAAAGTCATTTTCACAGCAGTTATAGTGGAGCAGTTGTTGACAGTGATGTTCCCTCAGTAAATAAAATCTGATTAGAGTCTAAAACTTAAAATAGCACAGCAGGTAAAACATAGAAATACAATATAGTATAAAGTATCCAGCTGTGGTAGGCTGGTGCAGCACTAGTCACATGTAGTAAATGTACTTAAATAATTTTTAGTTTAATGTGATGATAAACAGGTAGTAGCACATTGAATTTCCTGTGATCTATCTCTGTTTAGAGCAGAAAAATTAATTACTTCTGCCTTAAACTCTCCTTAAAATGTGGAACAAGAGAACCGTCCACATACAGAGGCTCATACTGCTGATCGATGACCGACCCCTCCTCAGTGTAGACCTCATCCCTCCTCTCACTCATTCTGATGTGTTTTTCAGACTTTCCTCCTCTCTTCTCTCAGAGGGAGCCTGTGTTCACCTTCAGTAATATCCTGTAACATTTCACTTTGGGATGAATCTCTGATCCAGCTCGTGTGGTGAACGTCTGTGGCTCCCTCGCTGCCTGGCTGTCGACTCGCTGCTCGCTCTGCACTAACTGATCTTTTCTAACCTTTTTGCACCTTCTGTCTCTTTCTCTTCTGCCTTGCCTCGGCCCTTTTAGTGCTGGGGGACACTTACAATATACCTTTAGACCCCCGAGGTAAGCCGCTGGTCACGGTTAGATCCTCCATGTTGTCATGCTCATTCTTCAAACTGTGATAGCAGCTAATGAGTTCATGGGTTTCATTGTTAGTCTGCTGTGATTTGCATGTGCTGCTGAGGTGCTGAAAACGACATGAAGCAGAGAACCTCATAACTGTGAGTGGATTTAAAGTAGATGTTTCCTGCTAAAAGCTTCTGTGTCTTTTTTTTTCAGAGACGAGTTCATCAGCGAGCAGCTACACTTCTGAGTTCAACAAAAGGCTCCTCAGCACTTATATATGTGAGTATGTTTGTTTTATTCATGTACGCTCATTAATTAATATGAGCCTCACAGGCAGTGGTAGTTCATGGCAGGTTTAACCCTTGAACACCTAACGTGTCACATCGCACAATTTGTTCCTTGTGGTAAAAAACACCTGAATGTAGTTTCCACTTTAACTTTAACATGCAAAATCTGTTATTCATGTTCAATTGCGCAACTCATCCTGGACATGTATGTGTGTTTTCTTCAACCCTTTAACACCTGAGCCTCGAAATGTCTGTGTGGACTTTTTTTTTGTTAATACAGAACACTTTCTGCATGTTATTAGAGTGTAATAACAGTTGAAAATGACAAAAACAGCTTCACTGTTTTTTTTTATCTCCAAATAAAAATGAGGCTCAGGTCCAAGTTCAGTTTTTAGGAACTGATGGCGACTCTCTCCTCTCAGGTAAGGTGTTGGGAAACTTGCAGCTGAATCTGCTCAGCAAATCCAAAGTGTACGAGGATTCAGCTCTGAGCGCCATTTTCCTGCACAACAACTACAACTACATCCTCAAGTCGCTGGAGAAGTGAGTGTTTTCTTCTTTTTGGACCATTAGATAGTTTGTAAACCTGCTTAGCTGTGCTAAAATAATGTCTGAAGGCACATGTGCTGTGTTCAGTGAATGAATGTGAAATGAAACGCCTTCAGGTCTGAGCTCATCCAGCTGGTTACAGTGACTCAGCGGAAAGCTGAGAGTTCCTACAGAGAGCTGATCGAGCAGCAGATCCAGATGTACCAGCGCAGGTGAACATGCTCCTCACACGTTTTATGATGCTGTCTGTCACGTCTCTCTGCTGTCTTTGACCTGATGCGTTTCGTTCTTTCACAGCTGGCTGAAGGTCACAGAGCACCTGACGGACCGCAACATGCCCGTCCTCCAACCTGGCACCAAGGTCTGAGTTTTATCATCCTCCACTCTGTGGGAAAAGCAAACGCCTCACCAGCTTTAGTACAGTGGTGTCAGCTTTAACACGCCTGTTTGACTTTTGACATTGAGGACAAGTTGACAGTGCGCCAGCTGAGAGGCCAGCGTGTCTCCTCCAGGTCGATCCCAACATTTATCATTATTATTACTGATAAAACTTTGTGCTGAGCAGAAATACAGCAGATGACCTCTGTCTTTAAAATGATCTTAAAGGGACAGTTTGGGTGTTTCTCAGTGTGGCTGTGTGAGTGTATCGATAACAGCTTCAGTTCCTGATCAGAAGGAGCTGTAATCCACCAGTATGTGCAAGCTCTTTCATCAAAATGATATCTTTAATGATAAAAGATAATTATTGTTGTTATCCATGGCAAAATATCAAAGTGCATTATTTTTTTTTTTGACTACGATGTTAAATTCTTCAGTTATTTCCTGTCCTTCCTGAACAGAAAAATGTGTTTTAGTGGTTGTTTGTTATTCTGACTTCTCAGTGAATTCCTGTGTTCTGGATCAAATTTGGGTCTAAAAATGTGAATTCAGTTTAAATTCCTCACTCCAGTTCAAAAATGGTGAAGAGTAGTGAACTCAGTGAGGAAGAAAGAGTCCAGTTAAAGAGAAGGAGATGATGCTGGAGGATCTATTAGTTAAACTCTGTACATTAAAGTAACGATGGAGAAGAACCTCATGCAACCCAACTTCAAATCATTCATTCCCTTGAATCACATATAAATATGTACATATTGAATAATCTACCCTGTCAGGAGTGCACCTTTTGTAACTGAAGTTTTTTCTTCATCCAGCTGAAGGACAAAGAGCGACAGGTGATAAAAGACAAATTCAAGGTGAGCTCAGATTCACCACATGGTCAAATATCTTAGATATAAACATCCTTACTGGAGCTGCATGAAGGTGACAGCAGACACTGACCTGAGCTCTTCTGCCTCTCAGGGTTTTAACGACGGCTTAGAGGAGCTGTGTAAGATCCAGAAGGGTTGGGCCATCCCAGACAAAGAGCAGCGAGACTTCATCCGTCAGGCTCAGAGGAGAGTGGTGTCTGACGCTTACAGGGCCTTCCTGCACAGGTGAGCCGTCCTGCCAGGTGTTCCAGCTCATTCGTCTGTCAACAACAGAAAAATGACAAACAGCAGTATCACTGAGTTCTGCGGAAACTGACTCCAAAAAGTCTCTTGATATTTTCCCATAAAAATGTTAATGTATTTTATGTTTTCGACACCTTTTAATCAAATTATTGATATGCTAACACATGGCATTTTTTGACAGGCAATCCTGAAACTATTTACAGTCCTATAACTTTTTTGATTTGGAAAGATGCTTTTTTTTCCATGAAATTTCCAACATACTGTGATTTTTTTTTTTTTTAACTTGTAAACAAAACTTTTTATGTATTTTTGGACAGCCAATGCTGTTATTATTCATGTGTGACTATAAAATGACTGTTTCTTCACTTTTTTTTGACTTTTTTATTTTTTTTTTTAATCATGGTGTTTTTCTGACTTATTTGACAGTGAATACTCGAACTGGAGTTTTTATATTTTGCAACATATTACACTCTAACTTTATTAATTACACAATAATTTGGCCTTTTGTTGACTTTTCTTGACCTTTTTTACATAAGAAAAAAAAATCGACACTACAGTGACTTTTTCCTTCATTTTTTGATTAATTAAGTTGACAGCAAATACTACACCTATTTCTGTCATGACAGTGACTGTTATGACTATAATCTGAATTTTTAATGGAACAAAAATGTCACAGTAAAGCAGTATCTACTGACTGGGAGCCTAAACTGGTGTGCTGGGCTCAGAGTTTCAGTTAAAGGCTTTCAATCACTAATATAGCAGCAAACTGCCGATGGAAGTGATGTCTACCTTAGCAGAGAATAAAGTCTTCTTCTGTGATTTTTTTGATGTAGCCATTGAAATCCTGCAATGAGATGTGATATGATGAATGTTAAAATGACTGTTTCCTCTCACTGACTGAGAGCCACTATTCTTTTGTTTCTTCTAGATGTGCCAACATCGCTTTCACGAAGAACCCTGAGAAGTATCATAAGTACCGGCCAGAGGAAGTGGAGGAGATGATTGAAAGGCTCTTCGACACGTCGGCCTGAGCTGCACTTAGATCAACTACAACTCGTGTTCCTCGTGTCCTCGAACACGTCATCCTGTCTGATGTATGTATTGTAAAAAGATACGAACACAATGTATTTATGTAATGTGATCATTTCAAAACAAATAAAAATAACTCTTTGAATTGTCCCTGTTTGTCATTTGTTTTATTCATGCGTTACGTCACAGCACAGTGCAAGGTAATTTTATTGTGTAACTAGTGAAGTTGTATATGTTGAAAATATTTGATTTAAAAAAAAAACAAAATCATAGCATGTCAAAAATTCTCAAAAATGCCATACTATAGTTTGTCAAGTAAAAAAAGAAAAATATGAGAATGTGAAATGTCAAGAATGTGGTCAAATGGAGATATTGTGAAATTAATGAAGTTATAGGATGATATGTTGAAAAAAGCCATCAAAGACCAACATTATAGCATGTCCAAAATTGTCACAGAAGTGCCACAGTATAGTATGTCGAAAATGTGGAAAAAACGTTTCTTTAAAATGTCAAGAAAAGTTATCAAGAGGTCATACTGGTTAATTCAATTTGTTTAAATGTTGTAAAAAAGCGAAATTATAGTATGTCAAAAATATCTGCTTAATAAAAGTCGCACTGAAGTATGTTGAAAAAGTCAAAAATGTCAACAAATGTAAATGTCTAAAAAGTGATCAAAATGCCTTATTATGGTGTGTTGAATGGATTTATGGCATACTTTCTGTTTAAAAGTTGTAAAAACGCCAAATTATAGTATGTCAAAAAATAGCCGTTTAAAAAAAAGTCATACTATAGTATGTTGAAAAAGTCAAAAATGTCAAAAATTGAAAATGTCTAAAAAGTGATTAAAATGCCTTATTATGGTATGTTGAATGGATTTATAGCATAATTTGTGTTTAAATGTTGTAAAAAAGGCAAATTATAGTATGTCAAAAAATAGCTGCTTAAAAAAAAAAAGTCATACTATAGTATGTCGAAAAAGTCAAAAAATGTCAACAAATGTAAATGTCTAAAAAGTGATCAAAATGCCTTATTATGGTATGTTGAAGGGATTCATAGCATAATTTGTGATTAAATGCTGTAAAAACGCAAAATTATAGTATGTCAAAAAATAGCCGCTTTTAAAAAAGGTCATACTATAGTATGTCGAAAAAGCCAAAAAATGTCAAAAATTTAAAATGTCTAAATAGTGATCAGTATGCCTTATTATGGTATGTTGAATGGATTTATAGCATAATTTGTGATTAAATGTTTAAAAAAAAGCCAAGTTATAGTATGTCAAAAAATAGCCGCTTTAAGAAAAAGTCATACTATAGTATGTCGAAAAAGTTAAAAAAAATGTCAAAAATTTAAAATGTCTAAAAACTGATTAAAATGCCTTATTATGGTATGTTGAATGGATTTATAGCATAATTTGTGTTTAAATGTTGTAAAAAAGGCAAATTATAGTATGTCAAAAAATAGCTGCTTAAAAAAAAAAAGTCATACTATAGTATGTCGAAAAAGTCAAAAAATGTCAACAAATGTAAATGTCTAAAAAGTGATCAAAATGCCTTATTATGGTATGTTGAAGGGATTCATAGCATAATTTGTGATTAAATGCTGTAAAAACGCAAAATTATAGTATGTCAAAAAATAGCCGCTTTTAAAAAAGGTCATACTATAGTATGTCGAAAAAGCCAAAAAATGTCAAAAATTTAAAATGTCTAAAAAGTGATCAGTATGCCTTATTATGGTATGTTGAATGGATTTATAGCATAATTTGTGATTAAATGTTTAAAAAAAAGCCAAGTTATAGTATGTCAAAAAATAGCCGCTTTAAGAAAAAGTCATACTATAGTATGTCGAAAAAGTTAAAAAAAAATGTCAAAAATTTAAAATGTCTAAAAACTGATTAAAATGCCTTATTATGGTATGTTGAATGGATTTATAGCATAATTTGTGTTTAAATGTTGTAAAAAAGGCAAATTATAGTATGTCAAAAAATAGCCGCTTAAAAAAAAAAAGTCATACTATAGTGTGTCGAAAAAGTCAAAAAATGTCAAAAATGTAAAATGTCTAAAAAGTGATTAAAATGCCTTATTACGGTATGTTGAACGGATTTATAGCATAATTTGTGTTCAAATGTTGTAAAAAAGCCAATTTATAGTATGTCAAAAAATAGCCGCTTTAAAAAAAAGTCATACTATAGTATGTCGAAAAAGTCAAAAAATGTCAAAATTTAAAATGTCTAAAAAGTGATCAGTATGCCTTATTATGGTATGTTGAATGGATTTATAGCATAATTTGTGATTAATGTTTAAAAAAAGACAAATTATATTATGTCAAAAAATAGCCGCTTTAAAAAAAGTCATACTATAGTATGTCGAAAAAGTCAAAAAATGTCAAAAATTTAAAATGCCTAAAAAGTGATTAAAATGCCTTATTATGGTATGTTGAGTGGATTTATAGCATAATTTGTGTTTAAATGTTGTAAAAAAAAAAAAAAGGCAAATTACAGTATGTCAAAAAATAGCCTCTTTAAAAAAAAAAGTCATACTATAGTATGTTGAAAAAGTTAAAAAATGTCAAAAATTTAAAATGTCTCAAAAGTGATTAAAATGCCTTATTATGGTATGTTGAACGGATTTATAGCATAATTTGTGTTCAAATGTTGTAAAAAAGCCAATTTATGGTATGTCAAAAAACAGCCGCTTTAAAAAAAAAAGTCATACTATAGTATGTCGAAAAAGTGAAAAAATGTCAAAAATTTAAAATGTCTAAAAAGTGATTAAAATGCCTTATTACGGGATGTTGAACGGATTTATAGCATAATTTGTGTTCAAATGTAAAAAAGCCAATTTATAGCATGTCAAAAAATAGCCGCTTTTAAAAAAAAGTCATACTATAGTATGTCGAAAAAGTCAAAAAATGTCAAAAATTTAAAATGTCTAAAAACTGATTAAAATGCCTTATTATGGTATGTTGAATGGATTTATAGCATAATTTGTGTTCAAATGTTGTAAAAAAGGCAAATTATAGTATGTCAAAAAATAACTGCTTTAAAAAAAAGTCATACTATAGTATGTCGAAAACGTCAAAAAATGTAAATGTCTAAAAAGTGATTAAAATGCCTTGTTATGGTATGTTGAACGGATTTATAGCATAATTTGTGTTCAAATGTTGTAAAAAAGGCAAATTATAGTATGTCAAAAAATAACCTTTTTAAAAAAAAGTCATACTATGGTATGTCAAAAAGCCAAAAAATGTCAAAAATTTAAAATGTCGAAAAAGTGATCAGTATGCCTTATTATGGTATGTTAAATGGATTTATAGCATAATTTGTGATTAAATGTTTAAAAAAAGCCAAATTATATTATGTCAAAAAATAACCGCTTTTAAAAAAAAGTCATACTATAGTATGTCGAAAAAGTCAAAAAATGTCAAAAATTTAAAATGTCTAAAAAGTGATTAAAATGCCTTATTACGGTATGTTGAACGGATTTATAGCATAATTTGTGTTCAAATGTTGTAAAAAAGCCAATTTATATTATGTCAAAAAATAGCCGCTTAAAAAAAAAGTCATACTATAGTATGTCGAAAAAGTCAAAAAATGTCAAAATTTAAAATGTCTAAAAAGTGATCAGTATGCCTTATTATGGTATGTTGAATGGATTTATAGCATAATTTGTGATTAATGTTTAAAAAAAGACAAATTATATTATGTCAAAAAATAGCCGCTTTAAAAAAAGTCATACTATAGTATGTCGAAAAAGTCAAAAAATGTCAAAAAATGTAAATGTCTAAAAACTGATTAAAATGCCTTATTATGGTATGTTGAATGGATTTATAGCATAATTTGTGATTAAATGTTTAAAAAAAAGCCAAGTTATAGTATGTCAAAAAATAGCCGCTTTAAGAAAAAGTCATACTATAGTATGTCGAAAAAGTTAAAAAAAAATGTCAAAAATTTAAAATGTCTAAAAACTGATTAAAATGCCTTATTATGGTATGTTGAATGGATTTATAGCATAATTTGTGTTTAAATGTTTTAATAAGGCCAAATTATAGTATGTCAAAAAATAGCCGCTTTAAAAAAAAGTCATACTATAGTATGTCGAAAAAGTCAAAAAATGTCAAAATTTAAAATGTCTAAAAAGTGATCAGTATGCCTTATTATGGTATGTTGAATGGATTTATAGCATAATTTGTGATTAATGTTTAAAAAAAGACAAATTATATTATGTCAAAAAATAGCCGCTTTAAAAAAAGTCATACTATAGTATGTCGAAAAAGTCAAAAAATGTCAAAAATTTAAAATGCCTAAAAAGTGATTAAAATGCCTTATTATGGTATGTTGAATGAATATATAGCATAATTTGTTTTTAAATGTTGTAAAAAAAAAAAAAAAGGCAAATTACAGTATGTCAAAAAATAGCCTCTTTAAAAAAAAAAGTCATACTATAGTATGTTGAAAAAGTTAAAAAATGTCAAAAATTTAAAATGTCTCAAAAGTGATTAAAATGCCTTATTATGGTATGTTGAACGGATTTATAGCATAATTTGTGTTCAAATGTTGTAAAAAAGCCAATTTATGGTATGTCAAAAAACAGCCGCTTTAAAAAAAAAAGTCATACTATAGTATGTCGAAAAAGTGAAAAAATGTCAAAAATTTAAAATGTCTAAAAAGTGATTAAAATGCCTTATTACGGGATGTTGAACGGATTTATAGCATAATTTGTGTTCAAATGTAAAAAAGCCAATTTATAGCATGTCAAAAAATAGCCGCTTTTAAAAAAAAGTCATACTATAGTATGTCGAAAAAGTCAAAAAATGTCAAAAATTTAAAATGTCTAAAAACTGATTAAAATGCCTTATTATGGTATGTTGAATGGATTTATAGCATAATTTGTGTTCAAATGTTGTAAAAAAGGCAAATTATAGTATGTCAAAAAATAACTGCTTTAAAAAAAAGTCATACTATAGTATGTCGAAAACGTCAAAAAATGTAAATGTCTAAAAAGTGATTAAAATGCCTTGTTATGGTATGTTGAACGGATTTATAGCATAATTTGTGTTCAAATGTTGTAAAAAAGGCAAATTATAGTATGTCAAAAATAACCTTTTTAAAAAAAAGTCATACTATGGTATGTCAAAAAGCCAAAAAATGTCAAAAATTTAAAATGTCGAAAAAGTGATCAGTATGCCTTATTATGGTATGTTAAATGGATTTATATCATAATTTGTGATTAAATGTTTAAAAAAAGCCAAATTATATTATGTCAAAAAATAACCGCTTTTAAAAAAAAGTCATACTATAGTATGTCGAAAAAGTCAAAAAATGTCAAAAATTTAAAATGTCTAAAAGTGATTAAAATGCCTTATTACGGTATGTTGAACGGATTTATAGCATAATTTGTGTTCAAATGTTGTAAAAAAGCCAATTTATATTATGTCAAAAAATAGCCGCTTAAAAAAAAAGTCATACTATAGTATGTCGAAAAAGTCAAAAAATGTCAAAATTTAAAATGTCTAAAAAGTGATCAGTATGCCTTATTATGGTATGTTGAACGGATTTATAGCATAATTTGTGTTCAAATGTTGTAAAAAAGCCAATTTATATTATGTCAAAAAATAGCCGCTTTAAAAAAAGTCATACTATAGTATGTCGAAAAAGTCAAAAAATGTCAAAAATTTAAAATGCCTAAAAAGTGATTAAAATGCCTTATTATGGTATGTTGAATGAATATATAGCATAATTTGTTTTTAAATGTTGTAAAAGAAAAAAAAGGCAAATTACAGTATGTCAAAAAATAGCCTCTTTAAAAAAAAAAGTCATACTATAGTATGTTGAAAAAGTTAAAAAATGTCAAAAATTTAAAATGTCTCAAAAGTGATTAAAATGCCTTATTATGGTATGTTGAACGGATTTATAGCATAATTTGTGTTCAAATGTTGTAAAAAAGCCAATTTATAGTATGTCAAAAAATAGCCGCTTTAAAAAAAAAAGTCATACTATAGTATGTCGAAAAAGTCAAAAAATGTAAAAAATTTAAAATGTCTAAAAGGTGATTAAAATGCCTTATTATGGTATGTTAAATGGATTTATAGCATAATTTGTGTTCAAATGTAAAAAAGCCAATTTATAGCATGTCAAAAAATAGCCGCTTTTAAAAAAAAGTCATACTATAGTATGTCAAAAAAGTCAAAAAATGTCAAAAATTTAAAATGTCTAAAAAGTGATTAAAATGCCTTATTATGGTATGTTGAATGGATTTATAGCATAATTTGTGATTAAATGTTGTAAAAAAAGCCAAATTATATTATGTCAAAAAATAACTGCTTTAAAAAAAAGTCATACTATAGCATGTCGAAAACGTCAAAAAATGTAAATGTCTAAAAAGTGATTAAAATGCCTTGTTATGGTATGTTGAACGGATTTATAGCATGATTTGTGTTCAAATGTTGTAAAAAAGGCAAATTATAGTATGTCAAAAAATAAAGTTTTTAAAAAAAAGTCATACTATAGTATGTCAAAAAGCCAAAAAATGTCAAAAATTTAAAATGTCGAAAAAGTGATCAGTATGCCTTATTATGGTATGGTGAATGGATTTATAGCATAATTTGTGATTAAATGTTTAAAAAAAGCCAAATTATATTATGTCAAAAAATAACCGCTTTTAAAAAAAGTCATACTATAGTATGTCGAAAAAGTAAAAAAATTTCAAAAATTTAAAATGTCTAAAAAGTGATTAAAATGCCTTATTACGGTATGTTGAACGGATTTATAGCATAATTTGTGTTCAAATGTTGTAAAAAAGCCAATTTATATTATGTCAAAAATAGCCGCTTAAAAAAAGTCATACTATAGTATGCGAAAACGCGATCAAAAAATGTAAATGTCTAAAAAGTGATTAAAATGCCTTGTTATGGTATGTTGAACGGATTTATAGCATAATTTGTGTTCAAATGTTGTAAAAAGGCAAATTATAGTATGTCAAAAATAACCTTTTTAAAAAAAAGTCATACTATGGTATGTCAAAAAGCCAAAAAATGTCAAAAATTTAAAATGTCGAAAAAGTGATCAGTATGCCTTATTATGGTATGTTAAATGGATTTATAGCATAATTTGTGATTAAATGTTTAAAAAAAGCCAAATTATATTATGTCAAAAAATAACCGCTTTTAAAAAAAAGTCATACTATAGTATGTCGAAAAAGTCAAAAAATGTCAAAAATTTAAAATGTCTAAAAAGTGATTAAAATGCCTTATTACGGTATGTTGAACGGATTTATAGCATAATTTGTGTTCAAATGTTGTAAAAAAGCCAATTTATATTATGTCAAAAAATAGCCGCTTAAAAAAAAAGTCATACTATAGTATGTCGAAAAAGTCAAAAAATGTCAAAATTTAAAATGTCTAAAAAGTGATCAGTATGCCTTATTATGGTATGTTGAACGGATTTATAGCATAATTTGTGTTCAAATGTTGTAAAAAAGCCAATTTATATTATGACAAAAAATAGCCGCTTTAAAAAAAGTCATACTATAGTATGTCGAAAAAGTCAAAAAATGTCAAAAATTTAAAATGCCTAAAAAGTGATTAAAATGCCTTATTATGGTATGTTGAATGAATATATAGCATAATTTGTTTTTAAATGTTGTAAAAGAAAAAAAAGGCAAATTACAGTATGTCAAAAAATAGCCTCTTTAAAAAAAAAAGTCATACTATAGTATGTTGAAAAAGTTAAAAAATGTCAAAATTTAAAATGTCTCAAAAGTGATTAAAATGCCTTATTATGGTATGTTGAACGGATTTATAGCATAATTTGTGTTCAAATGTTGTAAAAAAGCCAATTTATAGTATGTCAAAAAATAGCCGCTTTAAAAAAAAAAGTCATACTATAGTATGTCGAAAAAGTCAAAAAATGTAAAAAATTTAAAATGTCTAAAAGGTGATTAAAATGCCTTATTATGGTATGTTAAATGGATTTATAGCATAATTTGTGTTCAAATGTAAAAAAGCCAATTTATAGCATGTCAAAAAATAGCCGCTTTTAAAAAAAAGTCATACTATAGTATGTCAAAAAAGTCAAAAAATGTCAAAAATTTAAAATGTCTAAAAAGTGATTAAAATGCCTTATTATGGTATGTTGAATGGATTTATAGCATAATTTGTGATTAAATGTTGTAAAAAAAGCCAAATTATATTATGTCAAAAAATAACTGCTTTAAAAAAAAGTCATACTATAGCATGTCGAAAACGTCAAAAAATGTAAATGTCTAAAAAGTGATTAAAATGCCTTGTTATGGTATGTTGAACGGATTTATAGCATGATTTGTGTTCAAATGTTGTAAAAAAGGCAAATTATAGTATGTCAAAAAATAAACTTTTTAAAAAAAAGTCATACTATAGTATGTCAAAAAGCCAAAAAATGTCAAAAATTTAAAATGTCGAAAAAGTGATCAGTATGCCTTATTATGGTATGGTGAATGGATTTATAGCATAATTTGTGATTAAATGTTTAAAAAAAGCCAAATTATATTATGTCAAAAAATAACCGCTTTTAAAAAAAAGTCATACTATAGTATGTCGAAAAAGTAAAAAAATTTCAAAAATTTAAAATGTCTAAAAAGTGATTAAAATGCCTTATTACGGTATGTTGAACGGATTTATAGCATAATTTGTGTTCAAATGTTGTAAAAAAGCCAATTTATATTATGTCAAAAAATAGCCGCTTAAAAAAAAAGTCATACTATAGTATGCCGAAAACGTCAAAAAATGTAAATGTCTAAAAAGTGATTAAAATGCCTTGTTATGGTATGTTGAACGGATTTATAGCATAATTTGTGTTCAAATGTTGTAAAAAAGGCAAATTATAGTATGTCAAAAAATAACCTTTTTAAAAAAAAGTCATACTATGGTATGTCAAAAAGCCAAAAAATGTCAAAAATTTAAAATGTCGAAAAAGTGATCAGTATGCCTTATTATGGTATGTTAAATGGATTTATAGCATAATTTGTGATTAAATGTTTAAAAAAAGCCAATTTATATTATGTCAAAAAATAGCCGCTTAAAAAAAAAGTCATACTATAGTATGTCGAAAAAGTCAAAAAATGTCAAAATTTAAAATGTCTAAAAAGTGATCAGTATGCCTTATTATGGTATGTTGAACGGATTTATAGCATAATTTGTGTTCAAATGTTGTAAAAAAGCCAATTTATATTATGTCAAAAAATAGCCGCTTTAAAAAAAGTCATACTATAGTATGTCGAAAAAGTCAAAAAATGTCAAAAATTTAAAATGCCTAAAAAGTGATTAAAATGCCTTATTATGGTATGTTGAATGAATATATAGCATAATTTGTTTTTAAATGTTGTAAAAGAAAAAAAAGCCAAATTACAGTATGTCAAAAAATAGCCTCTTTAAAAAAAAAGTCATACTATAGTATGTTGAAAAAGTTAAAAAATGTCAAAAATTTAAAATGTCTCAAAAGTGATTAAAATGCCTTATTATGGTATGTTGAACGGATTTATAGCATAATTTGTGTTCAAATGTTGTAAAAAGCCAATTTATAGTATGTCAAAAATAGCCGCTTTAAAAAAAAAGTCATACTATAGTATGTCGAAAAAGTCAAAATGTAAAAATTTAAAATGTCTAAAAGGTGATTAAAATGCCTTATTATGGTATGTTAAATGGATTTATAGCATAATTTGTGTTCAAATGTAAAAAGCCAATTTATAGCATGTCAAAAATAGCCGCTTTTAAAAAGTCATACTATAGTATGTCAAAAAGTCAAAAATGTCAAAATTTAAAATGTCTAAAAAGTGATTAAAATGCCTTATTATGGTATGTTGAATGGATTTATAGCATAATTTGTGATTAAATGTTGTAAAAAAAGCCAAATTATATTATGTCAAAAAATAACTGCTTTAAAAAAAAGTCATACTATAGCATGTCGAAAACGTCAAAAATGTAAATGTCTAAAAGTGATTAAAATGCCTTGTTATGGTATGTTGAACGGATTTATAGCATGATTTGTGTTCAAATGTTGTAAAAAGGCAAATTATAGTATGTCAAAAATAAACTTTTTAAAAAAAGTCATACTATAGTATGTCAAAAAGCCAAAAAATGTCAAAAATTTAAAATGTCGAAAAAGTGATCAGTATGCCTTATTATGGTATGGTGAATGGATTTATAGCATAATTTGTGATTAAATGTTTAAAAAAAGCCAAATTACATTATGTCAAAAAATAACCGCTTTTAAAAAAAAGTCATACTATAGTATGTCGAAAAAGTAAAAAAATTTCAAAAATTTAAAATGTCTAAAAAGTGATTAAAATGCCTTATTACGGTATGTTGAACGGATTTATAGCATAATTTGTGTTCAAATGTTGTAAAAAAGCCAATTTATATTATGTCAAAAAATAGCCGCTTAAAAAAAAAGTCATACTATAGTATGTCGAAAAAGTCAAAAAATGTCAAAAAATGTAAATGTCTAAAAAGTGATCAAAATGCCTTATTATGGTATGTTGAATGGATTTATAGCATAATTTGTGTTTAAATGTTGTAAAAAAGCCAAATTATAGTATGTCAAAAAATAACCGCTTTTAAAAAAAAGTCATACTATAGTATGTCCAAAAAGTCAAAAAATGTCAAAAATTTAAAATGTCCAAAAAGTGATCAGTATGCCTTATTATGGTATGTTGAATGGATTTATAGCATAATTTGTGATTAAATGTTTAAAAAAAGCCAAATTATAGTACGTCAAAAATAGCCTCTTTAAAAAAAAGTCATACTATAGTATGTTGAAAAAGTTAAAAAAAAAAAAGTCAAAAATTTAAAATGTTTAAAAAGTGATTAAAATGCCTTATTATGGTATGTTGAATGGATTTATAGCATAATTTGTGTTTAAATGTTGTAAAAAAGCCAAATTATAGTATGTGAAAAAATAGCCGCTTAGAAAAAAATTCATACTATAGTATGTCGAAAAAGTCAAAAAATGTCAAAAATTTAAAATGTCTAAAAAGTGATTAAAATGCCTTATTACGGGACGTTGAATGGATTTATAGCATAATTTGTTTAAATGTTGTAAAAAAAGCCAAATTATAGTATGTCAAAAAATAGCCGTTTAAAAAAAAAGTCATACTATAGTATGTCGAAAAAGTAAAAAAATGTCAAAAATTTAACATGTCTAAAAAGTGATTAAAATGCCTTATTACGGTATGTTGAAGGGATTCATAGCATAATTTGTGATTAAATGCTGTAAAAACGCAACATTATAGTATGTCAAAAAATATCCACTTTAAAAAAAAGTCATACTATAGTATGTCGAAAAAGTCAAAAAAATGTCAAAAATTTAATATGTCTAAAAGGTGATTAAAATGCCTTATTATGATATGTTGAATGGATTTATAGCATAATTTGTGATTAAATGTTTAAAAAAAGACAAATTATAGCATGTCAAAAAATAGCCGCTTTAAAAAAAAGTCATACTATAGTATGTCGAAAAAGTAAAAAAATATCAAAAATTTAAAATGTCTAAGAAGTGATCAAAATTTCTTATTATGGTATGTTGAACGAATTGATAGCATATGTGTTTAAATGTTGTAAAAAAGGCAAATTATAGTATGTCAAAAAATAGCCGTTCAAAAAAAAAAAATCATACTATACTATGTCGAAAAAGTCAAAAAATGTCAAAAATTTAAAATGTCTAAAAAGTGATTAAAATGCCTTATTATGGTATGTTGAATGGATTCATAGCATAATTTGTGATTTAATGTTTAAAAAAAGCCAAGTTATAGTATGTCAAAAAATAGCCACTTTAAAAAAAAGTCAAACTATAGTATGTCGAAAAAGTAAAAAAATGTCAAAAATGTAAAATGTCTAAAAAGTGATTAAAATGCCTTGTTACGGTATGTTGAACGGATTTATAGCATAATTTGTGTTCAAATGTTGTAAAAAAGCCAATTTATTGTATGTAAAAAAAATAGCCACTTTAAAGAAAAAGTCATTCTATAATATGTCGAAAAAGTCAAAAAATGTCAAAAATTTAAAATGTCTAAAAAGTGATTAAAATGCCGTATTATGGTATGTTGAATGGATTTATAGCATAATTTGTGTTCAAATGTTGTAAAAAAGCCAATTTATAGTATGTCAAAAAATAGCCACTTTAAAAAAAAAGTCATACTATAGTATGTCGAAAAAGTCAAAAAATGTCAAAAATTTAAAATGTCTAAAAAGTGATTAAAATGCCCTATTACGGTATGTTGAATGGATTTATACCATAATTTGTGTTCAAATGTTGTAAAAAAGCCAATTTATAGTATGTCAAAAAATAGCCACTTTAAAAAAAAGTCATACTATAGTATGTTAAAAAAGTCAAAAAATGTCAAAAATTGAAAATGTCTAAAAAGTGATTAAAATGCCTTATTATGGTATGTTGAACGGATTTATAGCATAATTTGTGTTCAAATGTTGTAAAAAAGCAAAATTATAGTATGTCAAAAAATAGCCGCTTTAAAAAAAGTCATACTATAGTTTGTCGAAAAAGTAAAAAAATGTCAAAAATTTAAAATGTCTAAAAAGTGATTAAAATGCCTTATTATGGTATGTTGAATGGATTTATAGCATAATTTGTGTTCAAATGTTGTAAAAAAGCCAATTTATAGTATGCCAAAAAATAGCCGCTTTAAAAAAAGTCATACTATAGTATGTTGAAAAAGTCAAAAAATGTCAAAAATTTGAAATGTCTAAAAAGTGATTAAAATGCCTTATTATGGTATGTTGAATGTTTTTTTTTTAGCATAATTTGTGATTAAATGTTTAAAAAAAGACACATTATAGTTTGTCAAAAAATAGCCGCTTTAAAGAAAAAGTCATACTATAATATGTCGAAAAAGTCAAAAAATGTCAAAAATTTAAAATGTCTAAAAAGTGATCAGTTTGCCTTATTATGGTATGTTGAAGGGATTCACAGCATAATTTGTGATTAAATGTTTAAAAAAAGCCAAATTATAGTATGTCAAAAATAGCCACTTTAAAAAAAAGTCATACTATAGTATGTCGAAAAAGTAAAAAAATGTCAAAAATGTAAAATGTCTAAAAAGTGATTAAAATGCCTTATTATGGTATGTTGAACGGATTTATAGCATAATTTGTGTTCAAATGTTGTAAAAAAAGCCAATTTATAGTATGTCAAAAAATAGCCGCTTTAAAAAAAGTCATACTATAGTATGTTGGAAAAGTCAAAAAATGTCAAAAATTTAAAATGTCTAAAAAGTGATTAAAATGCCTTATTATGGTATGTTGAATGGATTTATAGCATAATTTGTGTTCAAATGTTGTAAAAAAGCCAATTTATAGTATGTCAAAAAATAGCCGCTTTAAAAAAAGTCATACTATAGTATGTTGAAAAAGTAAAAAAATGTCAAAAATTTGAAATGTCTAAAAAGTGATTAAAATGCCTTATTATGGCATGTTGAATGTTTTTTTTTAGCATAATTTGTGATTAAATGTTTAAAAAAAGACACATTATAGTTTGTCAAAAAATAGCCGCTTTAAAGAAAAAGTCATACTATAATATGTCGAAAAAGTCAAAAAATGTCAAAAATTTAAAATGTCTAAAAAGTGATCAGTTTGCCTTATTATGGTATGTTGAAGGGATTCACAGCATAATTTGTGATTAAATGTTTAAAAAAAGCCAAATTATAGTATGTCAAAAATAGCCACTTTAAAAAAAAGTCATACTATAGTATGTCGAAAAAGTAAAAAAATGTCAAAAATGTAAAATGTCTAAAAAGTGATTAAAATGCCTTATTATGGTATGTTGAACGGATTTATAGCATAATTTGTGGTCAAATGTTGTAAAAAAAGCCAATTTATAGTATGTCAAAAAATAGCCGCTTTAAAAAAAGTCATACTATAGTATGTTGGAAAAGTCAAAAAATGTCAAAAATTTGAAATGTCTAAAAAGTGATTAAAATGCCTTATTATGGTATGTTGAATGTTTTTTTAGCATAATTTGTGATTAAATGTTTAAAAAAAGACAAATTATAGTTTGTCAAAGAATAGCCGCTTTAAAGAAAAAGTCATACTATAATATGTCGAAAAAGTCAAAAAATGTCAAAAATTTAAAATGCCTAAAAAGTGATTAAAATGCCTTATTATGGTATGTTGAATGGATTTATGGCATAATTTGGTGTTAAATGTTGTCAAAAAAAGCCAAATTATTGATTTCCACAGCAGCTGCTGGTGAACTTCTACAGGTCAGCCATCCAGTCTGTCATCACCTGCTGCATCACAGCGTGGTACTCTGGCTGTACCTTTGAAAACAGGAAGTCCCTCCAGCGCATCATAAGGACCACAGAGAGGATCACCAGCTCCCAGCTCCCCAGGCTGGAGGACATCCACAGGTCACGCTGCATCCGTAAAGCAACAGCCATCATCCGTGACAGCACGCACCGCTGACACACCATGTTCAGCCTCCTGCCCTCATTGAAGCGCTACAGGGTGCTGTTCATGTGCACAGCCAGACTCCAGAACAGCTTTTACCACAGAGCTGTCTCACTCATGAACACAGAAAAGACACACATGTAGGCACTGCAAAACACTGAAGTGGCCCCGTAGGCCCAGGAACCATCACCATCACCAAGAACTCTTGAAATAACAAACCAAGCCCAGTATACTTTAAATTTCACCCAGCATGTCACTTAAATTTATTGTATTTTTATTCACTAAATACTGTCTTTTATATTGCATTATTTGTTATTTATCAATATCCATATCCTTATCGATTATGTGTAATACAATCTACTCAGCACATGTCGCTTTCAATTTATGGTAATTCAATACACTGCATATTGTCTTTTATATTACACTACTTCCTATTTGTAATTTTTGTTGAGGTCGTTGTCTCTGTATACTTGTAGTATGTAGTATGTCGAAAAAGTCAAAAAATGTTAAAAAATTAAAATGTCTCAAAAGTCATACAAATGCCTTATTATGGTATGTTAAATGGATTTATAGCATCATTTTTGCTTAAATGTTGTAATGAGGCCAAATTATATTATGTCAAAAAATAGCTGCTAAAAAAAAAAGTCATACTATAGTATGTCGAAAAAGTCAAAAAATGTCAAAAAATGTAAATGTCTAAAAAGTGATTAAAATGCCTTATTATGGTATGTTGAACAGATTTATAGTATAACTTGTGATTAAAGGCTTTAAAAAAAGCCAAATTTTAGTCTGTCAAAAAATTTATGATTTAAAAAAGTCATACTATAGTATGTTGAAAAAGACAAAAAATGTCAAAAAATATAAATGTCTAAAAAGTGATTAAAATGCCTTATTATGGCATGTTGAACGGATTTATAGCATAATTTGTGTTCAAATGTTGTAAAAAAAAAAAAAAAAGACCCAAATTATAGTATGTCAAAAAATAGCCGCTTTAAAAAAAAGTCACACTATAGTATGTTGAAAAAGTCAAAAAAATGTCAAAAAATGTAAATGTCTAAAAAGTGATTAAAATGCGTTATTATGGTATGTTGAATGGATTTATAGCATAATTTGTGATTAAATGTTTAAAAAAAGCCAAATTATAGTATGTCAAAAAAAAGCCCCTTCAAAAAAAAGTCATACTATAGTATGTCGAAAAAGTCAAAAAATGTCAAAAATTTAAAATGTCAAAAAAGTGATTAAAATGCCTTATTACGGTATGTTGAACGGATTTATAGCATAATTTGTGTTTAAATGTTGTAAAAAAGGCAAATTATAGTATGTCAAAAAATAGCCGCTAAAAAAAAAAAGTCATACTATAGTATGTCGAAAAAGTCAAAAAATGTCAAAAAATGTAAATGTCTAAAAAGTGATTAAAATGCCTTATTATGGTTTGTTGAACGGATTTATAGCATAATTTGTGATTAAAGGCTTTAAAAAAAGCCAAATTTTAGCCTGTCAAAAAATTTATGATTTAAAAAAAGTCATACTATAGTATGTCGAAAAAGTCAAAAAATGTCAAAAATTAAAATGTCTAAAAAGTGATAAAAATGCCTTATTATGGTATGTTGAACGGTTTTATAGCATAATTTGTGTTTAAATGTTGTAAAAAAGGCAAATTATAGTATGTCAAAAAATAGCTGCTTAAAAAAAAGTCATACTATAGTATGTTGAAAAAGTCAAAAAATGTCAAAAAATGTAAATGTCTAAAAAGTTATTAAAATGTGTTATTATGGCATGTTGAACGGCTTTATAGCATAATTTGTGTTCAAATGTTGTAAAAAAGGCAAATTATAGTATGTCAAAAAATAGCCGTTTAAAAAAAAGTCATACTATAGTATGTTGAAGAAGTCAAAAAATGTCAAAAATTTAAAATGTCTGAAAAGTGATCAAAATGCCTTATTATGGTATGTTGAATGGATTTATAGCATAATTTGTGTTTAAATGTTGTAAAAAAGGCAAATTATAGTATGTCAAAAAATAGCCGTTTAAAAAAAAGTCATACTATAGTATGTCGAAAAAGTCAAAAAATGTCAAAAAATGTAAATGTCTAAAAAGTGATCAAAATGCCTTATTATGGTATGTTGAATGAATTTATAGCATAATTTGTGTTTAAATGTTGTAAAAAAAAAAAAGGCAAATTACAGTATGTCAAAAAATAGCCTCTTTAAAAACAAAGTCATACTATAGTATGTTGAAAAAGTTAAAAATGTCAAAAATTTAAAATGTCTAAAAGTGATTAAAATGCCGTATTATGGTATGTTGAATGGATTTATAGCATAATTTGTGTTCAAATGTTGTAAAAAGCCAATTTATAGTATGTCAACAAATAGCCGCTTTAAAAAAGTCATACTATAGTTTGTCGAAAAAGTCAAAAAATGTCAAAAATTTAAAATGTCTAAAAAGTGATCAGTATGCCTCATTATGGTATGTTGAAGGGATTCATAGCATAATTTGTGATTAAATGTTTAAAAAAAGCCAAGTTATAGTATGTCAAAAATAGCCACTTTAAAAAAAAGTCACACTATAGTATGTCGAAAAAGTAAAAAAATGTCAAAAATGTAAAATGTCTAAAAAGTGATTAAAATGCCTTATTATGGTATGTTGAATGGATTCATAGCATAATTTGTGTTCAAATGTTGTAAAAAAGCCAATTTATAGTATGTCAAAAAATAACCGCTTTTAAAAAAAAGTCATAATATAGTATGTCCAAAAAGTTAAAAAAAAATGTCAAAAATTAAAAATGTCTAAAAAGTGATTAAAATGCCTTATTATGGTATGTTGAATGGATTTATAGCATAATTTGTGATTAAATGTTTAAAAAAAGACAAATTATAGTATGTCAAAAAATAGCCGTTTAACAAAAAAGTCATACTATAGTATGTCGAAAAAGTCAAAAAATGTCAAAAATTTAAAATGTCTAAAAAGTGATTAAAATGCCTTATTACGGTATGTTGAACGGATTTATAGCATAATTTGTGTTCAAATGTTGTAAAAAAGCCAATTTATATTATGTCAAAAAATAGCCGCTTCAAAAAAGTCATACTATAGTATGTCGAAAAAGTCAAAAAATGTCAAAATTTAAAATGTCTAAAAAGTGATCAGTATGCCTTATTATGGTATGTTAAATGGATTTATAGCATAATTTGTGATTAATGTTTAAAAAAAGACAAATTATATTATGTCAAAAATAGCCGCTTTAAAAAAGTCATACTATAGTATGTCGAAAAAGTCAAAAAATGTCAAAAATTTAAAATGCCTAAAAAGTGATTAAAATGCCTGATTATGGTATGTTGAATGAATATATAGCATAATTTGTTTTTAAATGTTGTAAAAAAAAAAAAAGGCAAATTACAGTATGTCAAAAAATAGCCTCTTTAAAAAAAAAAGTCATACTATAGTATGTTGAAAAAGTTAAAAAATGTCAAAAATTTAAAATGTCTCAAAAGTGATTAAAATGCCTTATTATGGTATGTTGAACGGATTTATAGCATAATTTGTGTTCAAATGTTGTAAAAAAGCCAATTTATAGTATGTCAAAAAATAGCCGCTTTAAAAAAAAAGTCATACTATAGTATGTCGAAAAAGTCAAAAAATGTAAAAAATTTAAAATGTCTAAAAGGTGATTAAAATGCCTTATTATGGTATGTTAAATGGATTTATAGCATAATTTGTTTAAATGTTGTAAAAAAGGCAAATTATAGTATGTGAAAAAATAGCCGCTTAAAAAAAAATTCATACTATAGTATGTCGAAAAAGTGAAAAAATGTCAAAAATTTAAAATGTCTAAAAAGTGATTAAAATGCCTTATTACGGGATGTTGAACGGATTTATAGCATAATTTGTTCAAATGTTGTAAAAAAGCCAATTTATAGTATGTCAAAAAATAGCCGCTTTAAAAAAAAAAGTCATACTATAGTATGTCGAAAAAGTCAAAAAATGTAAAAAATTTAAAATGTCTAAAAGGTGATTAAAATGCCTTATTATGGTATGTTAAATGGATTTATAGCATAATTTGTGTTCAAATGTTGTAAAAAAGGCAAATTATAGTATGTGAAAAAATAGCCGCTTAAAGAAAAATTCATACTATAGTATGTCGAAAAAGTGAAAAAATGTCAAAAATTTAAAATGTCTAAAAAGTGATTAAAATGCCTTATTATGGGATGTTGAACGGATTTATAGCATAATTTGTGTTCAAATGTAAAAAAGCCAATTTATAGCATGTCAAAAAATAGCCGCTTTTAAAAAAAAGTCATACTATAGTATGTCGAAAAAGTCAAAAAATGTCAAAAATTTAAAATGTCTAAAAAGTGATTAAAATGCCTTATTACGGTATGTTGAACGGATTTATAGCATAATTTGTGTTCAAATGTTGTAAAAAAGCCAATTTATATTATGTCAAAAAATAGCCGCTTAAAAAAAAAGTCATACTATAGTATGTCGAAAAAGTCAAAAAATGTCAAAAAATGTAAATGTCTAAAAAGTGATCAAAATGCCTTATTATGGTATGTTGAATGGATTTATAGCATAATTTGTGTTTAAATGTTGTAAAAAAGCCAAATTATAGTATGTCAAAAAATAACCGCTTTTAAAAAAAAGTCATACTATAGTATGTCCAAAAAGTCAAAAAATGTCAAAAATTTAAAATGTCCAAAAAGTAATCAGTATGCCTTATTATGGTATGTTGAATGGATTTATAGCATAATTTGTGATTAAATGTTTAAAAAAAGCCAAATTATAGTACGTCAAAAATAGCCTCTTTAAAAAAAAGTCATACTATAGTATGTTGAAAAAGTTAAAAAAAAAAAAAGTCAAAAATTTAAAATGTCTAAAAAGTGATCAGTATGCCTTATTATGGTATGTTAAATGGATTTATAGCATAATTTGTGATTAATGTTTAAAAAAAGACAAATTATATCATGTCAAAAAATAGCCGCTTTAAAAAAAGTCATACTATAGTATGTCGAAAAAGTCAAAAAATGTCAAAAATTTAAAATGCCTAAAAAGTGATTAAAATGCCTTATTATGGTATGTTGAATGAATATATAGCATAATTTGTTTTTAAATGTTGTAAAAAAAAAAAAAAAAGGCAAATTACAGTATGTCAAAAAATAGCCTCTTTAAAAAAAAAAGTCATACTATAGTATGTTGAAAAAGTTAAAAAATGTCAAAAATTTAAAATGTCTCAAAAGTGATTAAAATGCCTTATTATGGTATGTTGAATGGATTTATAGCATAATTTGTGTTTAAATGTTGTAAAAAAGCCAAATTATAGTATGTGAAAAAATAGCCGCTTAGAAAAAAATTCATACTATAGTATGTCGAAGAAGTCAAAAAATGTCAAAAATTTAAAATGTCTAAAAAATGATTAAAATGCCTTATTACGGGATGTTGAATGGATTAATAGCATAATTTGTTTAAATGTTGTAAAAAAAGCCAAATTATAGTATGTCAAAAATAGCCTCTTTAAAAAAAAGTCATACTATAGTATGTTGAAAAAGTTAAAAAAAATGTCAAAATTTAAAATGTCTAAAAAGTGATCAGTATGCCTTATTATGGTATGTTAAATGAATTTATAGCATAATTTGTGATTAATTTTTAAAAAGACAAATTATATTATGTCAAAAATAGCCGCTTTAAAAAGTCATACTATAGTATGTCGAAAAAGTCAAAAAATGTCAAAAATTTAAAATGCCTAAAAAGTGATTAAAATGCCTTATTATGGTATGTTGAATGAATATATAGCATAATTTGTTTTTAAATGTTGTAAAAAAAAAAAAAGGCAAATTACAGTACGTCAAAAAATAGCCTCTTTAAAAAAAAAAGTCATACTATAGTATGTTGAAAAAGTTAAAAAATGTCAAAAATTTCAAATGTCTCAAAAGTGATTAAAATGCCTTATTATGGTATGTTGAATGGATTTATAGCATAATTTGTGTTTAAATGTTGTAAAAAAGCCAAATTATAGTATGTGAAAAAATAGCCGCTTAGAAAAAAATTCATAGTATAGTATGTCGAAAAAGTCAAAAAATATCAAAAATTTAAAATGTCTAAAAAGTGATTAAAATGCCTTATTACGGGATGTTGAATGGATTCATAGCATAATTTGTTTAAATGTTGTAAAAAAAGCCAAATTATTGTATGTCAAAAAATAGCCGTTTAAAAAAAAAGTCATAATATAGTATGTCGAAAAAGTAAAAAAATGTCAAAAATTTAAAAAGTCTAAGAAGTGATTAAAATGCCTTATTATGGTATGTTGAACGGATTTATAGCATAATTTGGGTTTAAATGTTGTAAAAAAGCCAAATTATATTATGTCAAAAAATATCCACTTAAAAAAAAGTCATACTATAGTATGTCGAATAAGTCAAAAAATGTCAAAAATTTAAAATGTCTAAAAGTTGATTAAAATGCCTTATTATGGTATGTTGAATGAATTTATAGTATAATTTATGATTAAATGTTTAAAAAAAGACAAATTATAGTAAGTCAAAAAATAGCCGCTTTAAAAAAAAGTCATACTATAGTATGTCGAAAAAGTCAAAAAATGTCAAAAATTTAAAATGTCTAAAAAGTGATTAAAATGCCTTATTATGGTATGTTGAATGGATTTATAGCATAATTTGTGATTAAATGTTTAAAAAAACCAAGTTATAGTATGTCAAAAATAGCCACTTTAAAAAAAAAAGTCATACTATAGTATGTCGAAAAAGTCAAAAAATGTAAAAAATTTAAAATGTCTAAAAAGTGATTAAAATGCCTTATTACGGTATGTTGAACGGATTTATAGCATAATTTGTGTTCAAATGTTGTAAAAAAGCCAATTTATAGTATGTCAAAAAATAGCCGCTTTAAAAAAAAGTCATACTATAGTATGTCGAAAAAGTCAAAAAATGTCAAAAATTTAAAATGTCTAAAAAGTGATTAAAATGCCTTATTATGGTATGTTGAATGGATTCATAGCATAATTTGTGATTTAATGTTTAAAAAAAGCCAAGTTATAGTATGTCAAAAATAGCCACTTTAAAAAAAAGTCAAACTATAGTATGTCGAAAAAGTAAAAAAATGTCAAAAATTTGAAATGTCTAAAAAGTGATTAAAATGCCTTATTATGGCATGTTGAATGTTTTTTTTTAGCATAATTTGTGATTAAATGTTTAAAAAAAGACACATTATAGTTTGTCAAAAAATAGCCGCTTTAAAGAAAAAGTCATACTATAATATGTCGAAAAAGTCAAAAAATGTCAAAAATTTAAAATGTCTGAAAAGTGATCAGTTTGCCTTATTATGGTATGTTGAAGGGATTCACAGCATAATTTGTGATTAAATGTTTAAAAAAAGCCAAATTATAGTATGTCAAAAATAGCCACTTTAAAAAAAAGTCATACTATAGTATGTCGAAAAAGTAAAAAAATGTCAAAAATGTAAAATGTCTAAAAAGTGATTAAAATGCCTTATTATGGTATGTTGAACGGATTTATAGCATAATTTGTGTTCAAATGTTGTAAAAAGCCAATTTATAGTATGTCAAAAATAGCCGCTTTAAAAAAGTCATACTATAGTATGTTGGAAAAGTCAAAAAATGTCAAAAATTTAAAATGTCTAAAAAGTGATTAAAATGCCTTATTATGGTATGTTGAATGGATTTATAGCATAATTTGTGTTCAAATGTTGTAAAAAGCCAATTTATAGTATGTCAAAAATAGCCGCTTTAAAAAGTCATACTATAGTATGTTGAAAAAGTAAAAAAATGTCAAAAATTTGAAATGTCTAAAAAGTGATTAAAATGCCTTATTATGGCATGTTGAATGTTTTTTTTTAGCATAATTTGTGATTAAATGTTTAAAAAAAGACACATTATAGTTTGTCAAAAAATAGCCGCTTTAAAGAAAAAGTCATACTATAATATGTCGAAAAAGTCAAAAAATGTCAAAAATTTAAAATGTCTAAAAAGTGATCAGTTTGCCTTATTATGGTATGTTGAAGGGATTCACAGCATAATTTGTGATTAAATGTTTAAAAAAAGCCAAATTATAGTATGTCAAAAATAGCCACTTTAAAAAAAAGTCATACTATAGTATGTCGAAAAAGTAAAAAAATGTCAAAAATGTAAAATGTCTAAAAAGTGATTAAAATGCCTTATTATGGTATGTTGAACGGATTTATAGCATAATTTGTGGTCAAATGTTGTAAAAAAAGCCAATTTATAGTATGTCAAAAAATAGCCGCTTTAAAAAAAGTCATACTATAGTATGTTGGAAAAGTCAAAAAATGTCAAAAATTTGAAATGTCTAAAAAGTGATTAAAATGCCTTATTATGGTATGTTGAATGTTTTTTTTAGCATAATTTGTGATTAAATGTTTAAAAAAAGACAAATTATAGTATGTCAAAGAATAGCCGCTTTAAAGAAAAAGTCATACCATAATATGTCGAAAAAGTCAAAAAATGTCAAAAATTTAAAATGCCTAAAAAGTGATTAAAATGCCTTATTATGGTATGTTGAATGGATTTATGGCATAATTTGGTGTTAAATGTTGTCAAAAAAAGCCAAATTATTGATTTCCACAGCAGCTGCTGGTGAACTTCTACAGGTCAGCCATCCAGTCTGTCATCACCTGCTGCATCACAGCGTGGTACTCTGGCTGTACCTTTGAAAACAGGAAGTCCCTCCAGCGCATCATAAGGACCACAGAGAGGATCACCAGCTCCCAGCTCCCAGGCTGGAGGACATCCACAGGTCACGCTGCATCCGTAAAGCAACAGCCATCATCCGTGACAGCACGCACCGCTGACACACCATGTTCAGCCTCCTGCCCTCATTGAAGCTACAGGGTGCTGTTCATATGCACAGCCAGACTCCAGAACAGCTTTTACCACAGAGCTGTCTCACTCATGAACACAGAAAAGACACACATGTAGGCACTGCAAAACACTGAAGTGGCCCCGTAGGCCCAGGAACCATCACCATCACCAAGAACTCTTGAAATAACAAACCAAGCCCAGTATACTTTAAATTTCACCCAGCATGTCACTTAAATTTATTGTATTTTTATTCACTAAATACTGTCTTTTATATTGCATTATTTGTTATTTATCAATATCCATATCCTTATCGATTATGTGTAATACAATCTACTCAGCACATGTCGCTTTCAATTTATGGTAATTCAATACACTGCATATTGTCTTTTATATTACACTACTTCCTATTTGTAATTTTTGTTGAGGTCGTTGTCTCTGTATACTTGTAGTATGTAGTATGTCGAAAAAGTCAAAAAATGTTAAAAAATTAAAATGTCTCAAAAGTCATACAAATGCCTTATTATGGTATGTTAAATGGATTTATAGCATCATTTTTGCTTAAATGTTGTAATGAGGCCAAATTATATTATGTCAAAAAATAGCTGCTAAAAAAAAAAGTCATACTATAGTATGTCGAAAAAGTCAAAAAATGTCAAAAAATGTAAATGTCTAAAAAGTGATTAAAATGCCTTATTATGGTATGTTGAACAGATTTATAGTATAACTTGTGATTAAAGGCTTTAAAAAAAGCCAAATTTTAGTCTGTCAAAAAATTTATGATTTAAAAAAGTCATACTATAGTATGTTGAAAAAGACAAAAAATGTCAAAAAATATAAATGTCTAAAAAGTGATTAAAATGCCTTATTATGGCATGTTGAACGGATTTATAGCATAATTTGTGTTCAAATGTTGTAAAAAAAAAAAAAAAAGACCCAAATTATAGTATGTCAAAAAATAGCCGCTTTAAAAAAAAGTCACACTATAGTATGTTGAAAAAGTCAAAAAAATGTCAAAAAATGTAAATGTCTAAAAAGTGATTAAAATGCGTTATTATGGTATGTTGAATGGATTTATAGCATAATTTGTGATTAAATGTTTAAAAAAAGCCAAATTATAGTATGTCAAAAAAAAGCCCCTTCAAAAAAAAGTCATACTATAGTATGTCGAAAAAGTCAAAAAATGTCAAAAATTTAAAATGTCAAAAAAGTGATTAAAATGCCTTATTACGGTATGTTGAACGGATTTATAGCATAATTTGTGTTTAAATGTTGTAAAAAAGGCAAATTATAGTATGTCAAAAAATAGCCGCTAAAAAAAAAAAGTCATACTATAGTATGTCGAAAAAGTCAAAAAATGTCAAAAAATGTAAATGTCTAAAAAGTGATTAAAATGCCTTATTATGGTTTGTTGAACGGATTTATAGCATAATTTGTGATTAAAGGCTTTAAAAAAAGCCAAATTTTAGCCTGTCAAAAAATTTATGATTTAAAAAAAGTCATACTATAGTATGTCGAAAAAGTCAAAAAATGTCAAAAATTAAAATGTCTAAAAAGTGATAAAAATGCCTTATTATGGTATGTTGAACGGTTTTATAGCATAATTTGTGTTTAAATGTTGTAAAAAAGGCAAATTATAGTATGTCAAAAAATAGCTGCTTAAAAAAAAGTCATACTATAGTATGTTGAAAAAGTCAAAAAATGTCAAAAAATGTAAATGTCTAAAAAGTGATTAAAATGTGTTATTATGGCATGTTGAACGGCTTTATAGCATAATTTGTGTTCAAATGTTGTAAAAAAGGCAAATTATAGTATGTCAAAAAATAGCCGTTTAAAAAAAAGTCATACTATAGTATGTTGAAGAAGTCAAAAAATGTCAAAAATTTAAAATGTCTGAAAAGTGATCAAAATGCCTTATTATGGTATGTTGAATGGATTTATAGCATAATTTGTGTTTAAATGTTGTAAAAAAGGCAAATTATAGTATGTCAAAAAATAGCCGTTTAAAAAAAAGTCATACTATAGTATGTCGAAAAAGTCAAAAAATGTCAAAAAATGTAAATGTCTAAAAAGTGATCAAAATGCCTTATTATGGTATGTTGAAAGGATTTATAGCATAATTTGTGCTTAAATGTTGTAAAAAAGGCAAATTATAGTATGTCAAAAAATAGCCGCTTTAAAAAAAAGTCATACTATAGTATGTCGAAAAAAGTGATTAAAAAGTGACTAAAAAGTGATTAAAATGCCTTATTATGGTATGTTGAATGAATTTATAGCATAATTTGTGTTTAAATGTTGTAAAAAAAAAAAAGGCAAATTACAGTATGTCAAAAAATAGCCTCTTTAAAAACAAAGTCATACTATAGTATGTTGAAAAAGTTAAAAAATGTCAAAAATTTAAAATGTCTAAAAAGTGATTAAAATGCCGTATTATGGTATGTTGAATGGATTTATAGCATAATTTGTGTTCAAATGTTGTAAAAAAGCCAATTTATAGTATGTCAACAAATAGCCGCTTTAAAAAAAGTCATACTATAGTTTGTCGAAAAAGTCAAAAAATGTCAAAAATTTAAAATGTCTAAAAAGTGATCAGTATGCCTCATTATGGTATGTTGAAGGGATTCATAGCATAATTTGTGATTAAATGTTTAAAAAAAGCCAAGTTATAGTATGTCAAAAATAGCCACTTTAAAAAAAAGTCACACTATAGTATGTCGAAAAAGTAAAAAAATGTCAAAAATGTAAAATGTCTAAAAAGTGATTAAAATGCCTTATTATGGTATGTTGAATGGATTCATAGCATAATTTGTGTTCAAATGTTGTAAAAAAGCCAATTTATAGTATGTCAAAAAATAACCGCTTTTAAAAAAAAGTCATAATATAGTATGTCCAAAAAGTTAAAAAAAAATGTCAAAAATTAAAAATGTCTAAAAAGTGATTAAAATGCCTTATTATGGTATGTTGAATGGATTTATAGCATAATTTGTGATTAAATGTTTAAAAAAAGACAAATTATAGTATGTCAAAAAATAGCCGTTTAACAAAAAAGTCATACTATAGTATGTCGAAAAAGTCAAAAAATGTCAAAAATTTAAAATGTCTAAAAAGTGATTAAAATGCCTTATTACGGTATGTTGAACGGATTTATAGCATAATTTGTGTTCAAATGTTGTAAAAAAGCCAATTTATATTATGTCAAAAAATAGCCGCTTAAAAAAAAAGTCATACTATAGTATGTCGAAAAAGTCAAAAAATGTCAAAATTTAAAATGTCTAAAAAGTGATCAGTATGCCTTATTATGGTATGTTAAATGGATTTATAGCATAATTTGTGATTAATGTTTAAAAAAAGACAAATTATATTATGTCAAAAAATAGCCGCTTTAAAAAAAGTCATACTATAGTATGTCGAAAAAGTCAAAAAATGTCAAAAATTTAAAATGCCTAAAAAGTGATTAAAATGCCTGATTATGGTATGTTGAATGAATATATAGCATAATTTGTTTTTAAATGTTGTAAAAAAAAAAAAAAGGCAAATTACAGTATGTCAAAAAATAGCCTCTTTAAAAAAAAAAGTCATACTATAGTATGTTGAAAAAGTTAAAAAATGTCAAAATTTAAAATGTCTCAAAAGTGATTAAAATGCCTTATTATGGTATGTTGAACGGATTTATAGCATAATTTGTGTTCAAATGTTGTAAAAAGCCAATTTATAGTATGTAATAAAAAAAATAGCCTCTTTAAAAAGTCATACTATAGTATGTTGAAAAAGTTAAAAAATGTCAAAAATTTAAAATGTCTCAAAGTGATTAAAATGCCTTATTATGGTATGTTGAACGGATTTATAGCATAATTTGTGTTCAAATGTTGTAAAAAGCCAATTTATAGTATGTCAAAAAATAACCGCTTTTAAAAAAGTCATAATATAGTATGTCCAAAAAAGTTAAAAAAATGTCAAAAATTTAAAAATGTCTAAAAAGTGATTAAAATGCCTTATTATGGTATGTTGAACGGATTTATAGCATAATTTGTGTTTAAATGTAGTAAAAAAGCCAAATTATAGTATGTCAAAAAATAGCCGATTAAAAAAAAGTCAGACTATAGTATGTCGAAAAAGTCAAAAAATGTCAAAAAATTAAAACGTCTAAAAAGTGATTAAAATGCTTTATTATGGTATGTTGAACGGACTTATAGCATAATTTGTGTCCAAATGTTGTAAAAAAGCCAAGTTATAGCATGTCAAAAAATAGCCGCTTTAAAAAAAAGTCATACTATAGTATGTCGAAAAAGTCAAAAAATGTCAAAATTTAAAATGTCTAAAAAGTGATCAGTATGCCTTATTATGGTATGTTGAATGGATTTATAGCATAATTTGTGATTAATGTTTAAAAAAAGACAAATTATATTATGTCAAAAAATAGCCGCTTTAAAAAAAGTCATACTATAGTATGTCGAAAAAGTCAAAAAATGTCAAAAATTTAAAATGCCTAAAAAGTGATTAAAATGCCTTATTATGGTATGTTGAATGAATATATAGCATAATTTGTTTTTAAATGTTGTAAAAAAAAAAAAAAGGCAAATTACAGTATGTCAAAAAATAGCCTCTTTAAAAAAAAAAGTCATACTATAGTATGTTGAAAAAGTTAAAAAATGTCAAAAATTTAAAATGTCTCAAAAGTGATTAAAATGCCTTATTATGGTATGTTGAACGGATTTATAGCATAATTTGTGTTCAAATGTTGTAAAAAAGCCAATTTATAGTATGTCAAAAAATAGCCGCTTTAAAAAAAAAGTCATACTATAGTATGTCGAAAAAGTCAAAAAATGTAAAAAATTTAAAATGTCTAAAAGGTGATTAAAATGCCTTATTATGGTATGTTAAATGGATTTATAGCATAATTTGTTTAAATGTTGTAAAAAAGGCAAATTATAGTATGTGAAAAAATAGCCGCTTAAAAAAAAATTCATACTATAGTATGTCGAAAAAGTGAAAAAATGTCAAAAATTTAAAATGTCTAAAAAGTGATTAAAATGCCTTATTACGGGATGTTGAACGGATTTATAGCATAATTTGTTCAAATGTTGTAAAAAAGCCAATTTATAGTATGTCAAAAAATAGCCGCTTTAAAAAAAAAAGTCATACTATAGTATGTCGAAAAAGTCAAAAAATGTAAAAAATTTAAAATGTCTAAAAGGTGATTAAAATGCCTTATTATGGTATGTTAAATGGATTTATAGCATAATTTGTTTAAATGTTGTAAAAAAGGCAAATTATAGTATGTGAAAAAATAGCCGCTTAAAAAAAAATTCATACTATAGTATGTCGAAAAAGTGAAAAAATGTCAAAAATTTAAAATGTCTAAAAAGTGATTAAAATGCCTTATTATGGGATGTTGAACGGATTTATAGCATAATTTGTGTTCAAATGTAAAAAAGCCAATTTATAGCATGTCAAAAAATAGCCGCTTTTAAAAAAAAGTCATACTATAGTATGTCGAAAAAGTCAAAAAATGTCAAAAATTTAAAATGTCTAAAAAGTGATTAAAATGCCTTATTATGGTATGTTGAATGGATTTATAGCATAATTTGTGTTCAAATGTTGTAAAGAAGCCAAATTATATTATGTCAAAAAATAACTGCTTTAAAAAAAAGTCATACTATAGCATGTCGAAAACGTCAAAAAATGTAAATGTCTAAAAAGTGATTAAAATGCCTTGTTATGGTATGTTGAACGGATTTATAGCATAATTTGTGTTCAAATGTTGTAAAAAAGGCAAATTATAGTATGTCAAAAAATAACCTTTTTAAAAAAAAGTCATACTATAGTATGTCAAAAAGCCAAAAAATGTCAAAAATTTAAAATGTCGAAAAAGTGATCAGTATGCCTTATTATGGTATGTTGAATGAATTTATAGCATAATTTGTGATTAAATGTTTAAAAAAAGCCAAATTATATTATGTCAAAAAATAACCGCTTTTAAAAAAAAGTCATACTATAGTATGTCGAAAAAGTCAAAAAATGTCAAAAATTTAAAATGTCTAAAAAGTGATTAAAATGCCTTATTACGGTATGTTGAACGGATTTATAGCATAATTTGTGTTCAAATGTTGTAAAAAAGCCAATTTATATTATGTCAAAAAATAGCCGCTTAAAAAAAAAGTCATACTATAGTATGTCGAAAAAGTCAAAAAATGTCAAAAAATGTAAATGTCTAAAAAGTGATCAAAATGCCTTATTATGGTATGTTGAATGGATTTATAGCATAATTTGTGTTTAAATGTTGTAAAAAAGCCAAATTATAGTATGTCAAAAAATAACCGCTTTTAAAAAAAAGTCATACTATAGTATGTCCAAAAAGTCAAAAAATGTCAAAAATTTAAAATGTCCAAAAAGTAATCAGTATGCCTTATTATGGTATGTTGAATGGATTTATAGCATAATTTGTGATTAAATGTTTAAAAAAAGCCAAATTATAGTACGTCAAAAATAGCCTCTTTAAAAAAAAGTCATACTATAGTATGTTGAAAAAGTTAAAAAAAAAAAAAGTCAAAAATTTAAAATGTCTAAAAAGTGATCAGTATGCCTTATTATGGTATGTTAAATGGATTTATAGCATAATTTGTGATTAATGTATAAAAAAAGACAAATTATATCATGTCAAAAAATAGCCGCTTTAAAAAAAGTCATACTATAGTATGTCGAAAAAGTCAAAAAATGTCAAAAATTTAAAATGAAAAAGTGATTAAAATGCCTTATTATGGTATGTTGAATGGATTTATAGCATAATTTGTGATTAATGTTTAAAAAAGACAAATTATACATGTCAAAAAAATAGCTGCTTTAAAAAAGTCATACTATAGTATGTGAAAAGTCAAAAATGTCAAAATTTTAAAATGCCTAAAAAGTGATTAAAATGCCTTATTATGGTATGTTGAATGAATATATAGCATAATTTGTTTTTAAATGTTGTAAAAAAAAAAAAAAGGCAAATTACAGTATGTCAAAAATAGCCTCTTTAAAAAAAGTCATACTATAGTATGTTGAAAAAGTTAAAATGTCAAAATTTAAAATGTCTCAAAAGTGATTAAAATGCCTTATTATGGTATGTTGAATGGATTTATAGCATAATTTGTGTTTAAATGTTGTAAAAAAGCCAAATTATAGTATGTGAAAAAATAGCCGCTTAGAAAAAAATTCATACTATAGTATGTCGAAAAAGTCAAAAAATGTCAAAAATTTAAAATGTCTAAAAAATGATTAAAATGCCTTATTACGGGATGTTGAATGGATTAATAGCATAATTTGTTTAAATGTTGTAAAAAAAGCCAAATTATAGTATGTCAAAAATAGCCTCTTTAAAAAAAAGTCATACTATAGTATGTTGAAAAAGTTAAAAAAAAAAAGTCAAAAATTTAAAATGTCTAAAAAGTGATCAGCATGCCTTATTATGGTATGTTAAATGAATTTATAGCATAATTTGTGATTAATTTTTAAAAAAAGACAAATTATATTATGTCAAAAAATAGCCGCTTTAAAAAAAGTCATACTATAGTATGTCGAAAAAGTCAAAAAATGTCAAAAATTTAAAATGCCTAAAAAGTGATTAAAATGCCTTATTATGGTATGTTGAATGAATATATAGCATAATTTGTTTTTAAATGTTGTAAAAAAAAAAAAAGGCAAATTACAGTACGTCAAAAAATAGCCTCTTTAAAAAAAAAAGTCATACTATAGTATGTTGAAAAAGTTAAAAAATGTCAAAAATTTCAAATGTCTCAAAAGTGATTAAAATGCCTTATTATGGTATGTTGAATGGATTTATAGCATAATTTGTGTTTAAATGTTGTAAAAAAGCCAAATTATAGTATGTGAAAAAATAGCCGCTTAGAAAAAAATTCATACTATAGTATGTCGAAAAAGTCAAAAAATGTCAAAAATTTAAAATGTCTAAAAAGTGATTAAAATGCCTTATTACGGGATGTTGAATGGATTCATAGCATAATTTGTTTAAATGTTGTAAAAATAAAAAGTGATTAAAATGCCTTATTACGGGATGTTGAATGGATTCATAGCATAATTTGTTTAAATGTTGTAAAAAAAGCCAAATTATTGTATGTCAAAAAATAGCCGTTTAAAAAAAAAGTCATAATATAGTATGTCGAAAAAGTAAAAAAATGTCAAAAATTTAAAAAGTCTAAGAAGTGATTAAAATGCCTTATTATGGTATGTTGAACGGATTTATAGCATAATTTGGGTTTAAATGTTGTAAAAAAGCCAAATTATATTATGTCAAAAAGTATCCACTTAAAAAAAAGTCATACTATAGTATGTCGAATAAGTCAAAAAATGTCAAAAATTTAAAATGTCTAAAAGTTGATTAAAATGCCTTATTATGGTATGTTGAATGAATTTATAGTATAATTTATGATTAAATGTTTAAAAAAAGACAAATTATAGTATGTCAAAAAATAGCCGCTTTAAAAAAAAGTCATACTATAGTATGTCGAAAAAGTCAAAAAATGTCAAAAATTTAAAATGTCTAAAAAGTGATTAAAATGCCTTATTATGGTATGTTGAATGGATTTATTGCATAATTTGTGATTAAATGTTTAAAAAAAGCCAAGTTATAGTATGTGAAAAATAGCCACTTTAAAAAAAAAAGTCATACTATAGTATGTCGAAAAAGTCAAAAATGTAAAAATTTAAAATGTCTAAAAGTGATTAAAATGCCTTATTACGGTATGTTGAACGGATTTATAGCATAATTTGTGTTCAAATGTTGTAAAAAAGCCAATTTATAGTATGTCAAAAAATAGCCGCTTTAAAAAAAAGTCATACTATAGTATGTCGAAAAAGTCAAAAAATGTCAAAAATTTAAAATGTCTAAAAAGTGATTAAAATGCCTTATTATGGTATGTTGAATGGATTCATAGCATAATTTGTGATTTAATGTTTAAAAAAAGCCAAGTTATAGTATGTCAAAAATAGCCACTTTAAAAAAAAGTCAAACTATAGTATGTCGAAAAAGTAAAAAAATGTCAAAAATGTAAAATGTCTAAAAAGTGATTAAAATGCCTTGTTACGGTATGTTGAACGGATTTATAGCATAATTTGTGTTCAAATGTTGTAAAAAAGCCAATTTATTGTATGTAAAAAAAATAGCCACTTTAAAAAAAGTCATACTGTAGTATGTCGAAAAAGTCAAAAAATATCAAAAATTTGAAATGTCTAAAAAGTGATTAAAATGCCTTATTATGGTATGTTGAATGGTTTTTAGCATAATTTGTGATTAAATGTTTAAAAAAACAAATTATAGTATGTCAAAAATAGCCGCTTTAAAGAAAAAGTCATACTATAGTGTGTCGAAAAAGTCAAAAAACGAAAAAAATTTAAAATGCCTAAAAAGTGATTAAAATGCCTTATTATGGTATGTTAAATGAATTTATAGCATAATTTGTGTTTAAATGTTGTAAAAAGGGCAAATTACAGTATGTCAAAAAATAGCCGTTTAAAAAAAAGTCATACTATAGTATGTTGAAAAAGTCAAAAAATGTCAAAAATTGAAAATGTCTAAAAAGTGATTAAAATGCCTTATTATGGTATGTTGAACGGATTTATAGCATAATTTGTGTTCAAATGTTGTAAAAAAGCAAAATTATAGTATGTCAAAAAATAGCCGCTTTAAAAAAAAAGTCATACTATAGTATGTTGAAAAAGTCAAAAAATGTCAAAAATTGAAAATGTCTAAAAAGTGATTAAAATGCCTTATTATGGTATGTTGAACGGATTTATAGCATAATTTGTGTTCAAATGTTGTAAAAAAGCAAAATTATAGTATGTCAAAAAATAGCCGCTTTAAAAAGTCATACTATAGTTTGTCGAAAAAGTCAAAAAATGTCAAAAATTTAAAATGTCTAAAAAGTGATCAATATGCCTTATTATGGTATGTTGAAGGGATTCATAGCATAATTTGTGATTAAATGTTTAAAAAAAGCCAAGTTATAGTATGTCAAAAATAGCCACTTTAAAAAAAAGTCACACTATAGTATGTCGAAAAAGTAAAAAAATGTCAAAAATTTAAAATGTCTAAAAAGTGATTAAAATGCCTTATTACGGTATGTTGAATGGATTTATAGCATAATTTGTGTTCAAATGTTGTAAAAAGCCAATTTATAGTATGTCAAAAATAGCCGCTTTAAAAAAAGTCATACTATAGTATGTTGAAAAAGTCAAAAAATGTCAAAAATTTGAAATGTCTAAAAAGTGATTAAAATGCCTTATTATCGTATGTTGAAGGGATTCATAGCATAATTTGTGATTAAATGTTTAAAAAAAGCCAAGTTATAGTATGTCAAAAATAGCCACTTTAAAAAAAAGTCATACTATAGTATGTCGAAAAAGTAAAAAAATGTCAAAAATGTAAAATGTCTAAAAAGTGATTAAAATGCCTTGTTATGGTATGTTGAACGGATTTATAGCATAATTTGTGTTCAAATGTTGTAAAAAAAGCCAAATTATAGTAGGTCAAAAAATATCCACTTTAAAAAAAGTCATACTATAGTATGTCGAAAAAGTCAAAAAATGTCAAAAATTTAAAATGTCTAAAAAATAATCAATATGCCTTATTATGGTATGTTGAAGGGATTTATAGCATAATTTGTGATTAAATGCTGTAAAAATGCAAAATTATAGTATGTAAAAAAATAGCTGCTTAAAAAAAAAAGTCTTACTATAGTATGTCAAAAAAGTCAAAAAATGTCAAAAATTTAAAATGTGTAAAAAATAATCAATATGCCTTATTATGGTATTTTGAAGGGATTTATAGCATAATTTGTGATTAAATGCTGTAAAAACGCAAAATTATAGTATGTCAAAAAATAGCCGCTTTTAAAAAAGGTCATACTATAGTATGTCGAAAAAGCCAAAAAATGTCAAAAATTTAAAATGTCTAAAAAGTGATCAGTATGCCTTATTATGGTATGTTGAATGGATTTATAACATAATTTGTGATTAAATGTTTAAAAAAGCCAAATTATAGTATGTCAAAAATAGCCTCTTTAAAAAAAAGTCATACTATAGTATGTTGAAAAAGTTAAAAAAAATGTCAAAAATTTAAAATGTCTAAAAAGTGATTAAAATGCCTTATTATGGTATGTTGAATGGATTTATAGCATAATTTGTGTTTAAATGTTGTAAAAAAGCCAAATTATAGTATGTCAAAAAATAGCCGCTTTAAAAAAAGTCATACTATAGTATGTCGAAAAAGTCAAAAAATGTCAAAAATTTAAAATGTCTAAAAAGTGATCAGTGTGCCTTATTATGGTATGTTGAATGGATTTATAGCATAATTTGTGATTAAATGTTTTAAAAAAGCCAAATTATAGTAAGTCAAAAAATATCCACTTTAAAAAAAAGTCATACTATAGTATGTCGAAAAAGTCAAAAAAATGTCAAAAATTTAATATGTGTAAAAGGTGATTAAAATGCCTTATTATGGTATGTTGAATGGATTTATAGTATAATTTGTGATTAAATGTTTAAAAAAAGACAAATTATAGTATGTCAAAAAATAGCCGCTTTAAAAAAAAGTAATACCACAGTATGTCGAAAAAGTCAAAAAATATCAAAAATTTAAAATGTCTAAAAGTGATCAAAATTTCTTATTATGGTATGTTGAACGAATTGATAGCATAATATGTGTTGAAATGTTGTAAAAAAGGCAAATTATAGTATGTCAAAAAATAGACGTTTAAAAAACAAAAAGTCATACTATAGTATGTCGAAAAAGTCAAAAAATTTCAAAAATTTAAAATGTCTAAAAAGTGATTAAAATGCCTTATTATGACATGTTGAACGGATTTATAGCATAATTTGGGTTTAAATGTTGTAAAAAAGCCAAATTATAGTAGGTCAAAAAATATCCACTTTAAAAAAAAGTCATACTATAGTATGTCGAAAAAGTCAAAAAATGTCAAAATTTTAAAATGTCTAAAAGGTGATTAAAATGCCTTATTATGGTATGTTGAATGGATTTATAGTATAATTTGTGATTAAATGTTTAAAAAAAGACAAATTATAGTATGCCAAAAAATAGCCGCTTTAAAAAAAAGTAATACCACAGTATGTCGAAAAAGTCAAAAAATATCAAAAATTTAAAATGTCTAAAAGTGATCAAAATTTCTTATTATGGTATGTTGAACGAATTGATAGCATAATATGTGTTGAAATGTTGTAAAAAAGGCAAATTATAGTATGTCAAAAAATAGACGTTTAAAAAACAAAAAGTCATACTATAGTATGTCGAAAAAGTCAAAAAATTTCAAAAATTTAAAATGTCTAAAAAGTGATTAAAATGCCTTATTATGACATGTTGAACGGATTTATAGCATAATTTGGGTTTAAATGTTGTAAAAAAGCCAAATTATAGTAGGTCAAAAAATATCCACTTTAAAAAAAAGTCATACTATAGTATGTCGAAAAAGTCAAAAAATGTCAAAATTTTAAAATGTCTAAAAGGTGATTAAAATGCCTTATTATGGTATGTTGAATGGATTTATAGTATAATTTATGATTAAATGTTTAAAAAAGACAAATTATAGTATGTCAAAAAATAGCCGCTTTAAAAAAAGTCATACTATAGTATGTTGAAAAAGTTAAAAAAAATGTCAAAAATTTAAAATGTCTAAAAAGTGATTAAAATGCCTTATTATGGTATGTTGAATGGATTTATAGTATAATTTGTGTTTAAATGTTGTAAAAAAGGCAAATTATAGCATGTCAAAAAATAGCCGCTTTTAAAAAAAAGTCATACTATAGTATGTCGAAAAAGTCAAAAAATGTCAAAAATTTAAAATGTCTAAAAAGTGATTAAAATGCCTTATTATGGTATGTTGAATGGATTTATAGCATAATTTGTGATTAAATGTTTAAAAAAACCAAGTTATAGTATGTCAAAAATAGCCACTTTAAAAAAGTCATACTATAGTATGTCGAAAAAGTCAAAAATGTAAAAATTTAAAATGTCTAAAAGTGATTAAAATGCCTTATTACGGTATGTTGAACGGATTTATAGCATAATTTGTGTTCAAATGTTGTAAAAAGCCAATTTATAGTATGTCAAAAATAGCCGCTTTAAAAAAGTCATACTATAGTATGTCGAAAAAGTCAAAAAATGTCAAAAATTTAAAATGTCTAAAAAGTGATTAAAATGCCTTATTATGGTATGTTGAATGGATTCATAGCATAATTTGTGATTTAATGTTTAAAAAAAGCCAAGTTATAGTATGTCAAAAATAGCCACTTTAAAAAAAAGTCAAACTATAGTATGTCGAAAAAGTAAAAAAATGTCAAAAATGTAAAATGTCTAAAAAGTGATTAAAATGCCTTGTTACGGTATGTTGAACGGATTTATAGCATAATTTGTGTTCAAATGTTGTAAAAAAGCCAATTTATTGTATGTAAAAAAAATAGCCACTTTAAAAAAAGTCATACTGTAGTATGTCGAAAAAGTCAAAAAATATCAAAAATTTGAAATGTCTAAAAAGTGATTAAAATGCCTTATTATGGTATGTTGAATGGTTTTTTAGCATAATTTGTGATTAAATGTTTAAAAAAAACAAATTATAGTATGTCAAAAAATAGCCGCTTTAAAGAAAAAGTCATACTATAGTGTGTCGAAAAAGTCAAAAAACGAAAAAAATTTAAAATGCCTAAAAAGTGATTAAAATGCCTTATTATGGTATGTTAAATGAATTTATAGCATAATTTGTGTTTAAATGTTGTAAAAAGGGCAAATTACAGTATGTCAAAAAATAGCCGTTTAAAAAAAAGTCATACTATAGTATGTTGAAAAAGTCAAAAAATGTCAAAAATTGAAAATGTCTAAAAAGTGATTAAAATGCCTTATTATGGTATGTTGAACGGATTTATAGCATAATTTGTGTTCAAATGTTGTAAAAAAGCAAAATTATAGTATGTCAAAAAATAGCCGCTTTAAAAAAAAAGTCATACTATAGTATGTTGAAAAAGTCAAAAAATGTCAAAAATTGAAAATGTCTAAAAAGTGATTAAAATGCCTTATTATGGTATGTTGAACGGATTTATAGCATAATTTGTGTTCAAATGTTGTAAAAAAGCAAAATTATAGTATGTCAAAAAATAGCCGCTTTAAAAAAAGTCATACTATAGTTTGTCGAAAAAGTCAAAAAATGTCAAAAATTTAAAATGTCTAAAAAGTGATCAATATGCCTTATTATGGTATGTTGAAGGGATTCATAGCATAATTTGTGATTAAATGTTTAAAAAAAGCCAAGTTATAGTATGTCAAAAATAGCCACTTTAAAAAAAAGTCACACTATAGTATGTCGAAAAAGTAAAAAAATGTCAAAAATTTAAAATGTCTAAAAAGTGATTAAAATGCCTTATTACGGTATGTTGAATGGATTTATAGCATAATTTGTGTTCAAATGTTGTAAAAAAGCCAATTTATAGTATGTCAAAAAATAGCCGCTTTAAAAAAAGTCATACTATAGTATGTTGAAAAAGTCAAAAAATGTCAAAAATTTGAAATGTCTAAAAAGTGATTAAAATGCCTTATTATCGTATGTTGAAGGGATTCATAGCATAATTTGTGATTAAATGTTTAAAAAAAGCCAAGTTATAGTATGTCAAAAATAGCCACTTTAAAAAAAAGTCATACTATAGTATGTCGAAAAAGTAAAAAAATGTCAAAAATGTAAAATGTCTAAAAAGTGATTAAAATGCCTTGTTATGGTATGTTGAACGGATTTATAGCATAATTTGTGTTCAAATGTTGTAAAAAAAGGCAAATTATAGTATGTCAAAAAATAGACGTTTAAAAAACAAAAAGTCATACTATAGTATGTCGAAAAAGTCAAAAAATTTCAAAAATTTAAAATGTCTAAAAAGTGATTAAAATGCCTTATTATGACATGTTGAACGGATTTATAGCATAATTTGGGTTTAAATGTTGTAAAAAAGCCAAATTATAGTAGGTCAAAAAATATCCACTTTAAAAAAAAGTCATACTATAGTATGTCGAAAAAGTCAAAAAATGTCAAAATTTTAAAATGTCTAAAAGGTGATTAAAATGCCTTATTATGGTATGTTGAATGGATTTATAGTATAATTTGTGATTAAATGTTTAAAAAAAGACAAATTATAGTATGTCAAAAAATAGCCGCTTTAAAAAAAAGTAATACCACAGTATGTCGAAAAAGTCAAAAATATCAAAATTTAAAATGTATAAACGTGATCAAAATTTCTTATTATGGTATGTTGAACGAATTGATAGCATAATATGTGTTGAAATGTTGTAAAAAAGGCAAATTATAGTATGTCAAAAAATAGACGTTTAAAAAACAAAAAGTCATACTATAGTATGTCGAAAAAGTCAAAAAATTTCAAAAATTTAAAATGTCTAAAAAGTGATTAAAATGCCTTATTATGACATGTTGAACGGATTTATAGCATAATTTGGGTTTAAATGTTGTAAAAAAGCCAAATTATAGTAGGTCAAAAAATATCCACTTTAAAAAAAAGTCATACTATAGTATGTCGAAAAAGTCAAAAAATGTCAAAATTTTAAAATGTCTAAAAGGTGATTAAAATGCCTTATTATGGTATGTTGAATGGATTTATAGTATAATTTATGATTAAATGTTTAAAAAAAGACAAATTATAGTATGTCAAAAAATAGCCGCTTTAAAAAAAGTCATACTATAGTATGTTGAAAAAGTTAAAAAAAATGTCAAAAATTTAAAATGTCTAAAAAGTGATTAAAATGCCTTATTATGGTATGTTGAATGGATTTATAGTATAATTTGTGTTTAAATGTTGTAAAAAAGGCAAATTATAGCATGTCAAAAAATAGCCGCTTTTAAAAAAAAGTCATACTATAGTATGTCGAAAAAGTCAAAAAATGTCATAAATTTAAAATGTCTAAAAAGTGATTAAAATGCCTTATTATGGTATGTTGAACGGATTTATAGCATAATTTGTGTTCAAATGTTCTAAAAAAGCCAAGTTATAGTATGTCAAAAATAGCCGCTTTTAAAAAAAAGTCATACTATAGTATGTCGAAAAAGTCAAAAAATGTCATAAATTTAAAATGTCTAAAAAGTGATTAAAATGCCTTATTATGGTATGTTGAACGGATTTATAGCATAATTTGTGTTCAAATGTTCTAAAAAAGCCAAATTATATTATGTCAAAAAATATCCACTTTAAAAAAAAGTCATACTATAGTATGTCGAAAAAGTCAAAAAAAGTCAAAAATTTAAAATGCCTAAAAAGTGATTAAAATGCCTTATTACGGTATGTTGAATGAATTTATAGAATAATTTGAGTTTAAATGTTGTAAAAAAGGCAAATAACAGTATGTCAAAAATAGCCTCTTTAAAAAAAAAGTCATACTATAGTATGTTGAAAAAGTATAAAAATGTAAAAAATTTAAAATGTCTTAAAAGTGATTAAAATGCCTTATTATGGCATGTTGAACGGATTTATAGCATAATTTGTGTTTAAATGTTGTAAAAAAAAAAAGGCAAATTATCAGTATGTCAAAAAATAGCCTTTTAAAAAGTCATACTATAGTATGTTGAAAAAGTATAAAAATGTAAAAAATTTAAAATGTCTTAAAAGTGATTAAAATGCCTTATTATGGCATGTTGAACGGATTTATAGCATAATTTGTGTTCAAATGGTGTAAAAAAGGCAAATTCTAGTATGTCAAAAAATGGCCGTTTAAAAAAAGTCATACTATAGTATGTTGAAAAAGTTAAAAAATGTCAAAAATTTAAAATGTCTGAAAAGTGATTAAAATGCCTTATTATGGTATGTTGAATGGATTTATAGCGTAATTTTTGTTTAAATGTTGTAAAAAAGGCAAATTATAGCATGTCAAAAAATAGCCGCTTTAAAAAAAAGTCGTACTATAGTATGTCGAAAAAGTCAAAAAATGTCAAAAAATTTAAAATGTCTAAAAAGTGATTAAAATGCCTTATTATGGTATGTTGAACGGATTTATAGCATAATTTGCTTAAATGTTGTAAAAAAAAAAGGCAAATTATACTATGTCAAAAAATAACCTTTTAAAAAAAAGTCATACTATAGTATGTCGAAAAAGTCAAAAAATGTCAAACATTTAAAATGTCTAAAAAGTGATTAAAATGCTTTATTATGGTATGTTGAACGGATTTATAGCATAATTTGTGTTCAAATGTTCTAAAAAAGCCAAATTATATTATGTCAAAAAATATCCACTTTAAAAAAAAGTCATACTATAGTATGTCGAAAAAGTAAAAAAATGTCAAAAATTTAAAATGTCTAAAAAGTGATCAGTGTGCCTTATTATGGTATGTTGAATGGATTTATAGCATAATTTGTGATTAAATGTTTTAAAAAAGCCAAATTATAGTAAGTCAAAAAATATCCACTTTAAAAAAAAGTCATACTATAGTATGTCGAAAAAGTCAAAAAAATGTCAAAAATTTAATATGTGTAAAAGGTGATTAAAATGCCTTATTATGGTATGTTGAATGGATTTATAGTATAGTTTGTGATTAAATGTTTAAAAAAAGACAAATTATAGTATGTCAAAAAATAGCCGCTTTAAAAAAAAGTAATACCATAGTATGTCGAAAAAGTCAAAAAACATTAAAAATTTAAAATGTCTAAAAGTGATCAAAATTTCTTATTATGGTATGTTGAACGAATTGATAGCATAATATGTGTTGAAATGTTGTAAAAAAGGCAAATTATAGTATGTCAAAAAATAGACGTTTAAAAAACAAAAAGTCATACTATAGTATGTCGAAAAAGTCAAAAAATTTCAAAAATTTAAAATGTCTAAAAAGTGATTAAAATGCCTTATTATGACATGTTGAACGGATTTATAGCATAATTTTGGTTTAAATGTTGTAAAAAAAGCCAAATTATAGTAGGTCAAAAAATATCCACTTTAAAAAAAAGTCATACTATAGTATGTCCAAAAAGTCAAAAAATGTCAAAAATTTAAAATGTCTAAAAAGTGATTAAAATGCCTTATTATGGTATGTTGAATGGATTTATAGCATAATTTGTGTTTAAATGTTGTAAAAAAGGCAAATAACAGTATGTCAAAAATAGCCTCTTTAAAAAAAAAGTCATACTATAGTATGTTGAAAAAGTTAAAAAAAATGTCAAAAATTTAAAATGTCTAAAAAGTGATTAAAATGCCTTATTATGGTATGTTGAATGGATTTATAGCATAATTTGTGTTTAAATGTTGTAAAAAAGGCAAATTATAGCATGTCAAAAAATAGCCGCTTTTAAAAAAAAGTCATAATATAGTATGTCGAAAAAGTCAAAAAATGTCATAAATTTAAAATGTCTAAAAAGTGACTAAAATGCCTTATTATGGTATGTTGAACGGATTTATAGCATAATTTGTGTTCAAATGTTCTAAAAAAGCCAAATTATATTATGTCAAAAAATATCCACTTTAAAAAAAAGTCATACTATAGTATGTCGAAAAAGTAAAAAAATGTCAAAAATTTAAAATGCCTAAAAAGTGATTAAAATGCCTTATTACGGTATGTTGAATGAATTTATAGAATAATTTGAGTTTAAATGTTGTAAAAAAGGCAAATAACAGTATGTCAAAAATAGCCTCTTTAAAAAAAAAGTCATACTATAGTATGTTGAAAAAGTTAAAAAAAATGTCAAAAATTTAAAATGTCTAAAAAGTGATTAAAATGCCTTATTATGGTATGTTGAACGGATTTATAGCATAATTTGTGTTTAAATGTTGTAAAAAAGCCAAATTATAGTATGTCAAAAATAGCCACTTTAAAAAAAAGTCATACCATAGTATGTCGAAAAAGTCAAAAAAAGTCAAAAATTTAAAATGCCTAAAAAGTGATTAAAATGCCTTATTACGGTATGTTGAATGAATTTATAGAATAATTTGAGTTTAAATGTTGTAAAAAAGTCAAATAACAGTATGTCAAAAATAGCCTCTTTAAAAAAAAAGTCATACTATAGTATGTTGAAAAAGTTAAAAAAATGTCAAAAATTTAAAATGTCTAAAAAGTGATTAAAATGCCTTATTATGGTATGTTGAATGGTTTTTTAGCATAATTTGTGATTAAATGTTGTAAAAAAGCCAAATTATAGTATGTCAAAAAATAGCCGCTTTAAAAAAAGTCATACTATAGTATGTCGAAAAAGTCAAAAAATGTCAAAAAATATAAATGCCTAAAAAGTGATCAAAATGTCTTATTATGTTATGTTTTGAACGGATTTATAGCATAATTTGTTTAAATGTTGTAAAAAAAAAAAAGGCAAATTATAGTTTGTCAAAAAATAGCCGTTTAAAAAAAAGTCATACTATAGTATGTCGAAAAAGTAAAAAAATGTCAAAAATGTAAAATGTCAAAAAAGTGGTTAAAATGCCTTATTATGGTATGTTGAATGGTTTTTTAGCATAATTTGTGATTAAATGTTGTAAAAAAAACCAAATTATAGTATGTCAAAAAATAGCCGCTTTAAAAAAAGTCATACTATAGTATGTCGAAAAAGTCAAAAAATGTCAGAAAATGTAAATGCCTAAAAAGTGATCAAAATGTCTTATTATGGTATGTTGAACGGATTTATAGCATAATTTGTTTAAATGTTGTAAAAAAAAAAAGGCAAATTATAGTATGTCAAAAAATAACCTTTTTTAAAAAAAGTCATACTATAGTATGTCAAAAAAGCCAAAAAATGTCAAAAATTTAAAATGTCGAAAAAGTGATCAGTATGCCTTATTATGGTATGTTGAATGGATTTATGGCATAATTTGTGATTAAATGTTTAAAAAAAGCCAAATTATAGTATGTCAAAAAATAACCGCTTTTAAAAAAAGTCATACTATAGTATGTCGAAAAAGTCAAAAAATGTCAAAAATTTAAAATGCCTAAAAAGTGATTAAAATGCCTTATTATGGTATGTTGAATGAATATATAGCATAATTTGTTTTTAAATGTTGTAAAAAAAAAAAAAAAGGCAAATTACAGTATGTCAAAAAATAGCCTCTTTAAAAAAAAAGTCATACTATAGTATGTTGAAAAAGTTAAAAAATGTCAAAAATTTAAAATGTCTAAAAAGTGATTAAAATGCCGTATTATGGTATGTTGAATGGATTTATAGCATAATTAGTGTTCAAATGTTGTAAAAAAGCCAATTTATAGTATGTCAAAAAATAGCCACTTTAAAAAAAAGTCATACTATAGTATGTCGAAAAAGTAAAAAAATGTCAAAAATTTAAAATGCCAAAAAAGTGATTAAAATGCCTTATTATGGTATGTTGAATGAATTTACAGCATAATTTGTTTTTAAATGTTGTAAAAAAAAAAAAAAAGGCAAATTACAGTATGTCAAAAAATAGCCTCTTTAAAAAAAAAGTCATACTATAGTATGTTGAAAAAGTTAAAAAATCATACTATAGTTTGTCGAAAAAGTCAAAAAAATGTCAAAAATTTAATATGTCTAAAAGGTGATTAAAATGCCTTATTATGGTATGTTGAATGGATTTATAGTGTAATTTGTGATTAAATGTTGTAAAAAAGGCAAATTATGGTATGTCAAAAAACAGCTGTTTAAAAAACAAAAAGTCATACTATAGTATGTCGAAAAAGTCAAAAAATTTCAAAAATTTTAAATGTCTAAAAAGTGATTAAAATGCCTTATTATGACATGTTGAACGGATTTATAGCATAATTTGGGTTTAAATGTTGTAAAAAAGCCAAATTATAGTAGGTCAAAAAATATCCACTTTAAAAAAAAGTCATACTATAGTATGTCGAAAAAGTCAAAAAATGTCAAAAATTTAAAATGTCTAAAAAGTGATTAAAATGCCTTATTATGGTATGTTGAATGGATTTATAGCATAATTTGTGATTAAATGTTTAAAAAAAGCCAAATTACAGTATGTCAAAAAATAGCCGTTTAAAAAAAAGTCATACTATAGTATGTTGAAAAAGTTAAAAAAATGTCAAAAATTTAAAATGTCTAAAAAGTGATTAAAATGCCGTATTATGGTATGTTGAATGGATTTATAGCATAATTAGTGTTCAAATGTTGTAAAAAAGCCAATTTATAGTATGTCAAAAAATAGCCACTTTAAAAAAAAAGTCATACTAAAGTATGTTGAAAAAGTTAAAAAATCATACTATAGTTTGTCGAAAAAGTCAAAAAAATGTCAAAAATTTAATATGTCTAAAAGGTGATTAAAATGCCTTATTATGGTATGTTGAATGGATTTATAGTGTAATTTGTGATTAAATGTTGTAAAAAAGGCAAATTATAGTATGTCAAAAAACAGCCGTTTAAAAAACAAAAAGTCATACTATAGTATGTCGAAAAAGTCAAAAAATTTCAAAAATTTTAAATGTCTAAAAAGTGATTAAAATGCCTTATTATGACATGTTGAACGGATTTATAGCATAATTTGGGTTTAAATGTTGTAAAAAAGCCAAATTATAGTAGGTCAAAAAATATCCACTTTAAAAAAAAGTCATACTATAGTATGTCGAAAAAGTCAAAAAATGTCAAAAATTTAAAATGTCTAAAAAGTGATCAGTGTGCCTTATTATGGTATGTTGAATGGATTTATAGCATAATTTGTGATTAAATGTTTAAAAAAAGCCAAATTACAGTATGTCAAAAAATAGCCGTTTAAAAAAAAGTCATACTATAGTATGTTGAAAAAGTTAAAAAAATGTCAAAAATTTAAAATGTCTAAAAAGTGATTAAAATGCCGTATTATGGTATGTTGAATGGATTTATAGCATAATTAGTGTTCAAATGTTGTAAAAAAGCCAATTTATAGTATGTCAAAAAATAGCCACTTTAAAAAAAAAGTCATACTAAAGTATGTCGAAAAAGTCAAAAAATGTCAAAAATTTAAAATGCCTAAAAAGTGATTAAAATGCCTTATTATGGTATGTTGAACGAATTTACAGCATAATTTTGTTAAATGTTGTAAAAAAAAAGGCAAATTATAGTATGTCAAAAAATAACCTTTTTAAAAAAAAGTCATACTATAGTATGTCGAAAAAGCCAAAAAATGTCAAAAATTTAAAATGTCGAAAAAGTGATCAAAATGTATTATTATGGTACGTTGAACAAATTGATAGCATAATATGTGTTTAAATATTGTAAAAAAGGCAAATTATAGTATGTCAAAAAATAACCGCTTAAAAAAAAAAAGTCATACTATAGTTTGTCCAAAAAGTCAAAAAATGTCAAAAATTTAAAATGTCTAAAAAGTGATTAAAATGCCTTATTATGGTATGTTGAATGGATTTATAGCATAATTTGTGATTAAATTTTTAAAAAAAGCCAAATTATAGTATGTCAAAAAATAGCCGTTTAAAAAAAAGTCATACTATAGTTTGTCCAAAAAGTCAAAAAATGTCAAAAATTTAAAATGCCTAAAAAGTGATTAAAATGCCTTATTATGGTATGTTGCATGGATTTATGGCATAATTTGGTGTTAAATGTTGTCAAAAAAAGCCAAATTATTGATTTCCACAGCAGCTGCTGGTGAACTTCTACAGGTCAGCCATCCAGTCTGTCATCACCTGCTGCATCACAGCGTGGTACTCTGGCTGTACCTTTGAAAACAGGAAGTCCCTCCAGCGCATCATAAGGACCACAGAGAGGATCACCGGCTCACGGCTCCCCAGGCTGGAGGACATCCACAGGTCACGCTGCATCCGTAAAGCAACAGCCATCATCCGTGACAGCACGCACCGCTGACACACCATGTTCAGCCTCCTGCCCTCATTGAAGTGCTACAGGGTGCTGTTCATATGCACAGCCAGACTCCAGAACAGCTTTTACCACAGAGCTGTCTCACTCATGAACACAGAAAAGACACACATGTAGGCACTGCAAAACACTGAAGTGGCCCCGTAGGCCCAGGAACCATCACCATCACCAAGAACTCTTGAAATAACAAACCAAGCCCAGTATACTTTAAATTTCACCCAGCATGTCACTTAAATTTATTGTATTTTTATTCACAAAATACTGTCTTTTATATTGCATTATTTGTTATTTATCAATATCCATATCCTTATCGATTATGTGTAATACAATCTACTCAGCACATGTCGCTTTCAATTTATGGTAATTCAATACACTGCATATTGTCTTTTATATTACACTACTTCCTATTTGTAATTTTTGTTGAGGTCGTTGTCTCTGTATATTTGTAGTATGTAGTATGTCGAAAAAGTCAAAAAATGTTAAAAAAATTTAAATGTTTAAAAAGTCATACAAATGCCTTATTATGGTATGTTGAATGGATTTATAGCATAATTTGTGTTTAAATGTTGTAAAAAAGGCAAATTATAGTATGTCAAAAAATATCCGCTAAAAAAAAAAAGTCATACTATAGTATGTCAAAAAAGTAAAAAAAAGTCAAAAATTAAAATGTCTAAAAAGTGATTAAAATGCCTTATTATGGTATGTTGAACGGTTTTATAGCATAATTTGTGTTTAAATGTTGTAAAAAAAGGCAAATTATAGTATGTCAAAAAATAGCTGCTTAAAAAAAAGTCATACTATAGTATGTTGAAAAAGTCCAAAAATGTAAAAAATTTAAAATGTCTGAAAAGTGATTAAAATGCCTTATTATGGTATGTTGAATTGATTTATTGCATAATTTGTGTTTAAATGTTGTAAAAAAGGCAAATTATAGTATGTCAAAAAATAGCCGCTTTAAAAAAAAAGTCATACCATAGTATGTCGAAAAAGTCAAAAAATGTCAAAAATTTAAAATGTCTAAAAAGTGATTAAAATGCCTTATTATGGTATGTTGAACGGATTTATAGCATAATTTGTGTTCAAATGTTGTAAAAAAAAAAACAAAAACCCAAATTATAGTATGTCAAAAAATAGCCGCTTTAAAAAGAAGTCATACGATAGTATGTCGAAAAAGTATAAAAATGTCAAAAAATTTAAAATGTCTTAAAAGTGATTAAAATGCCTTATTATGGCATGTTGAACGGATTTATAGCATAATTTGTGTTCAAATGGTGTAAAAAAGGCAAATTCTAGTATGTCAAAAAATAGCCGTTTAAAAAAAGTCATACTATAGTATGTTGAAAAAGTCAAAAAATGTCAAAAATTAAAATGTCTGAAAAGTGATTAAAATGCCTTATTATGGTATGTTGAATGGATTTATAGCATAATTTTTGTTTAAATGTTGTAAAAAAGGCAAATTATAGCATGTCAAAAAATAACCTTTTAAAAAAAAGTCATACTATAGTATGTCGAAAAAGTCAAAAAATGTCAAAAATTTAAAATGTCTAAAAGGTGATTAAAATGCCTTATTATGGTATGTTGAATGGATTTATAGTAAAATTTGTGATTAAATGTTTAAAAAAAAGACAAATTATAGTATGTCAAAAAATAGCCGCTTTAAAAAAAAGTCATACTATGGTATGTTGAAAAAGTTAAAAAAAATGTCAAAAATTTAAAATGTCTAAAAAGTGATTAAAATGCCTTATTATGATATTTTGAATGGATTTATAGTATAATTTGTGTTTAAATGTTGTAAAAAAGGCAAATTATAGCATGTCAAAAAATAGCCGCTTTTAAAAAAAAGTCATACTATAGTATGTCGAAAAAGTCAAAAAATGTCATAAATTTAAAATGTCTAAAAAGTGATTAAAATGCCTTATTATGGTATGTTGAACGGATTTATAGCATAATTTGTGTTCAAATGTTCTAAAAAAGCCAAATTATATTATGTCAAAAAATATCCACTTTAAAAAAAAGTCATACTATAGTATGTCGAAAAAGTAAAAAAATGTCAAAAATTTAAAATGTCTAAAAAGTGATCAGTGTGCCTTATTATGGTATGTTGAATGGATTTATAGCATAATTTGTGATTAAATGTTTTAAAAAAGCCAAATTATAGTAAGTCAAAAAATATCCACTTTAAAAAAAAGTCATACTATAGTATGTCAAAAAAGTCAAAAAAATGTCAAAAATTTAATATGTGTAAAAGGTGATTAAAATGCCTTATTATGGTATGTTGAATGGATTTATAGTATAATTTGTGATTAAATGTTTAAAAAAAGACAAATTATAGTATGTCAAAAAATAGCCGCTTTAAACAAAAGTAATACCATAGTATGTCGAAAAAGTCAAAAAATATCAAAAATTTAAAATGTCTAAAAGTGATCAAAATTTCTTATTATGGTATGTTGAACGAATTGATAGCATAATATGTGTTGAAATGTTGTAAAAAAGGCAAATTATAGTATGTCAAAAAATAGACGTTTAAAAAACAAAAAGTCATACTATAGTATGTCGAAAAAGTCAAAAAATGTCATGAATTTAAAATGTCTAAAAGGTGATTAAAATGCCTTATTATGACATGTTGAACGGATTTATAGCATAATTTGTGTTCAAATGTTCTAAAAAAGCCAAATTATATTATGTCAAAAAATATCCACTTTAAAAAAAAGTCATACTATAGTATGTCGAAAAAGTCAAAAAAAGTCAAAAATTTAAAATGCCTAAAAAGTGATTAAAATGCCTTATTATGGTATGTTGAATGAATTTATAGAATAATTTGAGTTTAAATGTTGTAAAAAAGGCAAATAACAGTATGTCAAAAATAGCCTCTTTGAAAAAAAAGTCATACTATAGTATGTTGAAAAAGTTAAAAAAATGTCAAAAATTTAAAATGTCTAAAAAGTGATTAAAATGCCTTATTATGGTATGTTGAACGGATTTATAGCATAATTTGTGTTTAAATGTTGTAAAAAAGCCAAGTTATAGTATGTCAAAAATAGCCACTTTAAAAAAAAGTCATACTATAGTATGTCGAAAAAGTCAAAAAAAGTCAAAAATTTAAAATGCCTAAAAAGTGATTAAAATGCCTTATTACGTTATGTTGAATGAATTTATAGAATAATTTGAGTTTAAATGTTGTAAAAAAGTCAAATAACAGTATGTCAAAAATAGCCTCTTTAAAAAAAAAGTCATACTATGGTATGTTGAAAAAGTTAAAAAAATGTCAAAAATTTTAAATGTCTAAAAAGTGATTAAAATGCCTTATTATGGTATGTTGAATGGTTTTTTAGCATAATTTGTGATTAAATGTTGTAAAAAAGCCAAATTATAGTATGTCAAAAAATAGCCGCTTTAAAAAAAGTCATACTATAGTATGTCGAAAAAGTCAAAAATGTCAAAAATGTAAATGCCTAAAAAGTGATCAAAATGTCTTATTATGGTATGTTGAACGGATTTATAGCATAATTTGTTTAAATGTTGTAAAAAAAAGGCAAATTATCGTATGTCAAAAATAACCTTTTAAAAAAGTCATACTATAGTATGTCAAAAAGCCAAAATGTCAAAAATTTAAAATGTCGAAAAAGTGATCAGTTTGCCTCATTATGGTATGTTGAATGGATTTATGGCATAATTTCTGTTTAAATGTTGTAAAAAAGGCAATCTATAGTATGTCAAAAAATAGCCGCTTAAAAAAAGTCATACTATAGTATGTCGAAAAAGTCAAAAAATGTCATGAATTTAAAATGTCTAAAAAGTGATTAAAATGCCTTATTATGACATGTTGAACGGATTTATAGCATAATTTGTGTTCAAATGTTCTAAAAAAGCCAAATTATATTATGTCAAAAAATATCCACTTTAAAAAAAAGTCATACTATAGTATGTCGAAAAAGTCAAAAAAAGTCAAAAATTTAAAATGCCTAAAAAGTGATTAAAATGCCTTATTACGTTATGTTGAATGAATTTATAGAATAATTTGAGTTTAAATGTTGTAAAAAAGTCAAATAACAGTATGTCAAAAATAGCCTCTTTAAAAAAAAAGTCATACTATGGTATGTTGAAAAAGTTAAAAAAATGTCAAAAATTTTAAATGTCTAAAAAGTGATTAAAATGCCTTATTATGGTATGTTGAATGGTTTTTTAGCATAATTTGTGATTAAATGTTGTAAAAAAGCCAAATTATAGTATGTCAAAAAATAGCCGCTTTAAAAAAAGTCATACTATAGTATGTCGAAAAAGTCAAAAAATGTCAAAAAATGTAAATGCCTAAAAAGTGATCAAAATGTCTTATTATGGTATGTTGAACGGATTTATAGCATAATTTGTTTAAATGTTGTAAAAAAAAAAAAGGCAAATTATCGTATGTCAAAAAATAACCTTTTTAAAAAAAAGTCATACTATAGTATGTCAAAAAAGCCAAAAAATGTCAAAAATTTAAAATGTCGAAAAAGTGATCAGTTTGCCTCATTATGGTATGTTGAATGGATTTATGGCATAATTTCTGTTTAAATGTTGTAAAAAAGGCAATCTATAGTATGTCAAAAAATAGCCGCTTAAAAAAAGTCATACTATAGTATGTCGAAAAAGTCAAAAAATGTCATGAATTTAAAATGTCTAAAAAGTGATTAAAATGCCTTATTATGACATGTTGAACGGATTTATAGCATAATTTGTGTTCAAATGTTCTAAAAAAGCCAAATTATATTATGTCAAAAATATCCACTTTAAAAAAAAAGTCATACTATAGTATGTCGAAAAAGTCAAAAAAGTCAAAATTTAAAATGCCTAAAAGTGATTAAAATGCCTTATTACGTTATGTTGAATGAATTTATAGAATAAATTGAGTTTAAATGTTGTAAAAAAGTCAAATAACAGTATGTCAAAAATAGCCTCTTTAAAAAAAAGTCATACTATGGTATGTTGAAAAAGTTAAAAATGTCAAAATTTTAAATGTCTAAAAGTGATTAAAATGCCTTATTATGGTATGTTGAATGGTTTTTTAGCATAATTTGTGATTAAATGTTGTAAAAAGCCAAATTATAGTATGTCAAAAATAGCCGCTTTAAAAAGTCATACTATAGTATGTCGAAAAGTCAAAAATGTCAAAAATGTAAATGCCTAAAAAGTGATCAAAATGTCTTATTATGGTATGTTGAACAGTTTATAGCATAATTTGTTTAAATGTTGTAAAAAAAAAGCAAATTATCATTATGTCAAAAATAACCTTTTTAAAAAAAGTCATACTATAGTATGTCAAAAAGCCAAAAATGTCAAAAATTTAAAATGTCGAAAAAGTGATCAGTTTGCCTCATTATGGTATGTTGAATGGATTTATGGCATAATTTCTGTTTAAATGTTGTAAAAAGGCAATCTATAGTATGTCAAAAATAGCCGCTTAAAAAGTCATACTATAGTATGTTGAAAAAGTCAAAAATGTCAAAAATTTAAAATGTCTAAAAAGTGATTAAAATGCCTTATTATGGCATGTTGAATGGATTTATAGCATAATTTGTGTTTAAATGTTGTAAAAAGCAAATTATAGTATGTCAAAAATAGCCACTTTAAAAAAAAGTCATACTATAGTATGTCGAAAAAGTCAAAAAAAGTCAAAAATTTAAAATGCCTAAAAAGTGATTAAAATGCCTTATTACGTTATGTTGAATGAATTTATAGAATAATTTGAGTTTAAATGTTGTAAAAAAGTCAAATAACAGTATGTCAAAAATAGCCTCTTTAAAAAAAAAGTCATACTATGGTATGTTGAAAAAGTTAAAAAAATGTCAAAAATTTTAAATGTCTAAAAAGTGATTAAAATGCCTTATTATGGTATGTTGAATGGTTTTTTAGCATAATTTGTGATTAAATGTTGTAAAAAAGCCAAATTATAGTATGTCAAAAAATAGCCGCTTTAAAAAAAGTCATACTATAGTATGTCGAAAAAGTAAAAAAATGTCAAAAAATGTAAATGCCTAAAAAGTGATCAAAATGTCTTATTATGGTATGTTGAACGGATTTATAGCATAATTTGTTTAAATGTTGTAAAAAAAAAAAAAGGCAAATTATCGTATGTCAAAAAATAACCTTTTTAAAAAAAAGTCATACTATAGTATGTCAAAAAAGCCAAAAAATGTCAAAAATTTAAAATGTCGAAAAAGTGATCAGTTTGCCTCATTATGGTATGTTGAATGGATTTATGGCATAATTTCTGTTTAAATGTTGTAAAAAAGGCAATTTATAGTATGTCAAAAAATAGCCGCTTAAAAAAAGTCATACTATAGTATGTTGAAAAAGTCAAAAAATGTCAAAAATTTAAAATGTCTAAAAAGTGATTAAAATGCGTTATTATGGCATGTTGAATGGATTTATAGCATAATTTTGTTTAAATGTTGTAAAAAAGGCAAATTATAGTATGTCAAAAAATAGCTGCTTAAAAAAAAGTCATACTATAGTATGTCGAAAAAGTCAAAAAATGTCAAAAAATGTAAATGTCTAAAAAGTGATCAAAATGCCTTATTATGGTATGTTGAACAGATTTATAGCACAACTTGTGATTAAAGGCTTTAAAAAAAGCCAAATTTTAGCCTGTCAAAAAATTTATGATTTAAAAAAAGTCATACTATAGTATGTCGAAAAAGTCAAAAAATGTCAAAAATTAAAATGTCTACAAAGTGATTAAAATGCCTTATTATGGTATGTTGAATGGATTTATAGCATAATTTTGTTTAAATGTTGTAAAAAAGGCAAATTATAACATGTCAAAAAATAGCCGATTAAAAAAAAGTCATACTATAGTATGTCGAAAAAGTCAAAAAATGTCAAAAAATGTAAATGTCTAAAAAGTGATCAAAATGCCTTATTGTGGTATGTTGAACAGATTTATAGCACAACTTGTGATTAAAGGCTTTAAAAAAAAGCCAAATTTTAGCCTGTCAAAAAATTCATGATTTAAAAAAAGTCATACTATAGTATGTCGAAAAAGTCAAAAAATGTCAAAAATTAAAATGTCTAAAAAGTGATTAAAATGCCTTATTATGGTATGCTGAACGGTTTTATAGCATAATTTGTGTTTAAATGTTGTAAAAAAGGCAAATTATAGTATGTCAAAAAATAGCCGTTTAAAAAAAAAGTCATACTATTGTATGCTGAAAAAGTCAAAAAATGTAAAAAATTTAAAATGTCTTAAAAGTGATTAAAATGCCTTATTATGGTATGTTGAACGGTTTTATAGCATAATTTGTGTTTAAATGTTGTAAAAAAGCCAAATTATAGTATGTCAAAAAATAGCTGCTTAAAAAAAAGTCATACTATAGTATGTCGAAAAAGTCAAAAAATGTCAAAAAATGTAAATGTCTAAAAAGTGATTAAAATGCGTTATTATGGTATGTTGAACGGATTTATAGCATAATTTGTGTTCAAATGTTCTAAAAAAGGCAAATTATAGTATGTCAAAAAATAGCCGTTTTAAAAAAAAGTAATACTATAGTATGTCGAAAAAGTCAAAAAATGTCAAAAATTTTAAATGTCTAAAAGGTGATTAAAATGCCTTATTATGGTATGTTGAATGGATTTATAGCATAATTTGTGTTTAAATGTTGTAAAAAAGGCAAATTATAGTATGTCAAAAAATAGCCGCTTTAAAAAAAGTCATACTATAGTATGTCGAAAAAGTCAAAAAATGTCAAAAATTTAAAATGTCTAAAAGGTGATTAAAATGCCTTATTATGGTATGTTGAATGGATTTATAGCATAATTTGTGATTAAATGTTTAAAAAAAGCCAAATTATATTATGTCAAAAAATAGCCCCTTCAAAAAAAAGTCATACTATAGTATGTCGAAAAAGTCAAAAATGTCAAAAAATGTAAATGTCTAAAAAGTGATTAAAATGCCTTATTATGGTATGTTGAATGGATTTATAGCATAATTTGTGATTAAATGTTGTAAAAAAGGCAATTTATAGTATGTCAAAAAATAGCTGCTTAAAAAAAGTCATACTATAGTATGTTGAAAAAGTCAAAAAATGTCAAAAAATATAAATGTCTAAAAAGTGATTAAAATGCTGTATTATGGTATGTTGAACGGATTTATAGCATAATTTGTGTTCAAATGTTGTAAAAAAAAAAAACAAAAAACCAAATTATAGTATGTCAAAAAATAGCCGCTTTAAAAAAAAAAGTCATACTATAGTATGTCGAAAAAGTCAAAAAATGTCAAAAAATGTAAATGTCTAAAAAGTGATTAAAATGTGTTATTATGGTGTGTTGAATGGATTTATAGCATAATTTGTGATTAAATGTTTAAAAAAAGCCAAATTATAGTATGTCAAAAAATAGCCCCTTCAAAGAAAAAGTCATACTATAGTATGTCGAAAAAGTATAAAAATGTAAAAAATTTAAAATGTCTTAAAAGTGATTAAAATGCCTTATTATGGTATGTTGAATGGATTTTTGCATAATTTCTGTTTAAATGTTGTAAAAAAGGCAATTTATAGTATGTCAAAAAATAGCTGCTTAAAAAAAAGTCATACTATAGTATGTCGAAAAAGTCAAAAAATGTCAAAAAATGAAAATGTCTAAAAAGTGATTAAAATGCGTTATTATGGTATGTTGAATGGATTTATAGCATAATTAGTGTTTAAATGTTGTAAAAAAGGCAAATTATAGTATCTCAAAAAATAGCCGTTCAAAGAAAAAAAAGTCATACTATAGTATGTCAAAAAAGTAAAAAAAAAATGTAAAAAATTTAAAATGCCTAAAAAGTGATTAAAATGCCTTATTATGGTATGTTGAATGGATTTATGGCATAATTTGGTGTTAAATGTTGTCAAAAAAAGCCAAATTATTGATTTCCACAGCAGCTGCTGGTGAACTTCTACAGGTCAGCCATCCAGTCTGTCATCACCTACTGCATCACAGCGTGGTACTCTGGCTGTACCTTTGAAAACAGGAAATCCCTCCAGTGCATCATAAGGACCACAGAGAGGATCACCGGCTCACGGCTCCCCAGGCTGGAGGACATGCTGCATCCGTAAAGCAACAGCCATCATCCGTGACAGCACGCACCGCTGACACACCATGTTCAGCCTCCTGCCCTCATTGAAGTGCTACAGGGTGCTGTTCATATGCACAGCCAGACTCCAGAACAGCTTTTACCACAGAGCTGTCTCACTCATGAACACAGAAAAGACACACATGTAGGCACTGCAAAACACTGAAGTGGCCCCGTAGGCCCAGGAACCATCACCATCACCAAGAACTCTTGAAATAACAAACCAAGCCCAGTATACTTTAAATTTCACCCAGCATGTCACTTAAATTTATTGTATTTTTATTCACTAAATACTGTCTTTTATATTGCATTATTTGTTATTTATCAATATCCATATCCTTATCGATTATGTGTAATACAATCTACTCAGCACATGTCGCTTTCAATTTATGGTAATTCAATACACTGCATATTGTCTTTTATATTTGTTCATTGTCTCTGTATATTTGTATAGTCATGTTATTTTATTTTATATCAGGCATCTATAGGTTTGCGCCAACAGTACTTCGTTGTACTTGCTCAGTGACAATAAAGATATCTTATCTTATTGTATGTCAAAAAATATCTGCTTCAAAAAAAGTCATTGTGTGTCAAAAAAGTAAAAAAAAAAACTATCAAAAAATTAATGTGCGTACAAAGTGATAAATATGCCTTTTTTTGGTATGTTGAATGGATTTATAGCATAATTTGTAAATAAATTCTGATGACTGGCTCAGAGTCACAACGCCATGAGGAACACAACAACAGTTTGAATGCAAAATAAAAGAGATGATTTATTCATGATCAAGTAAAGAAAAAAACAGCAAAAGCTGGAACCTGACGATCATGGAGCTGAGGAAAAAGAGAAGAGAGAGAGCAGCTTATATAGGCCCCGCCCACAGCCTCATGCAGGTGTGCACAGAAGTACCTGTCCATCAGCATCAGGAAGACAAGTTAAAAAACACACTGAGGCAAACAGTAGTATAATGGTGACACATAAAAAATGTTGTTAAAAAAACAAATAATAGTATGTCGAAGAAGTCAAAAAATAAAATGTCTAAAAAGTGATAAATATGCCTCATTATGGTAGGTTGAATGGATTTATAGCGTGATTTGTGATTAAATGTTAAAAAAAAGCCAAATTATAGTAACTCAAAAAAAACAAAACAACATTAACTGTAACTGCAGAGGTTTATAATCATAACACATTTAAAAAAAAAAGTCAAACCCACCAGAGACAACATCAGAGCGGTCCTCATACCCGCCACTGTCTCATTCTGGTCTGTCCTCACAGGTCAGTCTGGTCCACAGTCGAGATGCTGTGGAGTGAAACGAAGTGTTCAGGACGTTATATCACCTCAAGTGTTTCTTAGCTCCTGATGTTCCTTTGGCTCGTCCTGTCCTTCGTCGGTTCTGTTTCTGGGTTGTTGTCCTCATTTGCACGTCTCCATGCTGCTGACTGTCTTCACCGCCTGGACGATGTGGACCTGGATGACCTCCGTCCTCCTCAGTGAGCAGCTGAAGCCTTTGCAGAAATGCAGGTAGACGATGGGGTTGAGGCAGGAGTTAGTACCATTCACCAGGTGGCAGAGGAATGTGGTTGAGGGGAAACGTCCAAACCGACGACAATGATGTGTTGGCTCGCCTCCACTCGGACACGTCCTTCACAGGATCCACGCTGGTCTTCAGGTATCAGACGAGGTAGCTGAAGGTTTGGACTCTCAGGCAGGGATACACATCATGGTGCCTGACTGTCCATCCGGGAGTAGAAGCTGAGGTACAGTCCTGAGAAAACCAAGACTAAGACCTAAACCAGGCTGGAGGTGACGGAGTTCACATCCCTCTGGAGTGGAGCGGCTAGCAAGGAGCTAAAAACCTGCAAGAAGCACAAACAGGTGTGAATGAGTGGGACGCCTCCATGCTGATAAAGGCTACAAATATTTATATTCATATAAATATATATCAGTCAAGTCAATTTCATTTGTTCAGCCCAAAATCACAAATTACAGGAAAACTAGATGATGGAAACCTGACGAAGAGAAACACAGGAGACTGGTCCCAGTCTGCCCCCCTGTGGTCAAACTGGACCACTGCATGTTGGTGGGTTTAATTTAATGGATTCAAGCTGAAGAAAATGTGTTCCTGTAAGAAGACAGGATCTTCTCATTAATCCTGAACAATATTTTTTTTTACTGCAGTGTGTTTATGACTTAAGTTTAATCCACATTGTGTTTATTTGTGTTTTATTCTGAAGTAAAACTATCTTGCTTCAATAACCTCCTGGCTGCTGGAGAATCAAATTTAAAGCTCAGAACTTTTTACCCTATTTTTAGAGAAAAAAATCCTGTTTTCGTCTTTTGCTGTTGATAATCTCAATAAATATTTTCATTAAAATAAACTGTCAGAGACAACTTTTGATGGGTTGAGATTAACTATTGTGTATTTTTTGGACATTTCTGTAGTCGTTCAGACAAAATATTATATTTTGTGAATCTATGGTGACATAATAAGTGGCTAATTCAATGAATTCATCCTGATTAAAGGACAGATAGACAAATAATAATTGCTTATTGTCAGTTGTTGGAGGAGCGTGTTGCTTCTGTCCACCAGCAGGTGGAAGCAGAGTCACAATGAGCTGGACTGTATTTGAGGTTCATCAGTCATCAGTTCATCAGAGCAGCAGCAGATGTTGGTTCATGTTTCCTCCGTCCGTCTCAGCGTCTAATCAAACATTCACAAACTATTTCAGCCTCTGAGATGCATCAAGTCTTTGGGTTTCCCAGGTGTCAGTGCTGCCAAGTCAAGACAACGCTTAAAACTGACAAACTGAGTCTTTGCACGACGCCGCTCTGTGAGCATTTTGTTAAAGCCGATAAAGCGTAAGAAACGACATAAGATTAAAGCCGTGGATGACTCACAGCTGTCGAAGCATCTCGTGAAGCAGCAATAATCCATCGGTTTGTATTTTTAGGCTCTGGGAAACTGAAAGTCCTTTTGAGAAGATACCCGACAACTTCCTGAGCCGCCTGCTATCATTTCAGGAGGTAACGCTCAGAGGTATCAGATCGAGACTAACCTGACTCCAGATACCGTCTGCCCTACTGAAACACTTCCTGTTGGCCGCGAGGGAAAGAGCGGGAGGCCCTGCAGCAGGAAATGACATCATAGGTGTGTGCTCATTGGCCCGGAATTGGCGCAGGAATGTATGAGAGCGGTAACGGCGAGCACACATGGGAGTGTTTGAACTTCAAGCAGAAGAAATCATTAGAGTCTGTGTGGAGCAGGTGATGACGCACCTGAAGCAGAAAGGCTGCAGAAAAGCTGAAGCGATCGGCGCTTCCTGTGGGCCACATCAAACCACACATCATGACTCCCTGGTTAAGTGTCAACTCTTTGCAGGGAGAAGCGGTGACCTCAAAACATCTGCTCTTTACAACAACGCTCCACTCGGCCGCTCGAACGACGTCACCGAGGCAGACCGGCCTCCCGGTGGCGGCCATTATGGAGCACTTTGTGCCTCCAACACACACAGAAACACTTTGCCTTCCACATCCTCTCAACTCCCTGCCACCTCACCGATAGTCCCACACTTTATAAATAGTGTGCGCTTTTAATAATATGCGCATGTCCAGTGGATAACGTCAGCGCTTTGGGAGAAAGGCTCAAGGAGTGTTTCATTATAAACCTGTACCATTAAAACTCGCTGGCTGGGTCTGGATTTTGGCTCTCACGTCCCCTCTTCAGCTTTTATGAGGCCAGTTATGATCCTGAATCGATGCAGGAAACTGAACTGGAGGAGCCGGGGCAAGGTAAGCGTTGCCACGACCTGACCAATAAAAGGCAGTGTCGGTGATTGGATGGCTATTCGCACCATCGCATATTGCATTGTTCAACTGGAAGGCCTCGTGCTGCATGTAAGGAGCGAGAGAGGAAGTAAACGATTCAGACTGTTTTTAATTTTCACCTCCATCTCCAACCTCATCTAGAATGAAACGGAACAGTTTCATCTGTATCTTAGCAACGGCTCATATAGACGCCGTCTTGTTGACTTCCTGTTTCCCTTTCTGATTGATGAACGCAGCTGAACGCCACCTCCTGGTGTGGAGTCTTATTACATCTAACTTAACGTAAACAGTAGTTGGTCGTCAGCTGGAGTCTCTGCGGTGCGTTTAAGTGCAACTTTTTGAGTTCTCCAGCTTTAGCCCAAGGCTTGGTGGCTTTGTGTGGTTGTCGGTCAGTTGCAGGGTCCAATGTTCGATCCCTGGTTCCTGCTGTCTTCATGACTTTGCATCCCTCACCTTTACACAGCACACAAAATATATTTTCAATATTTCTGCAATGGTTAATCCATCCAATGAGCAAGCTCTTTCATTATGCTAAAATATAATTACTGCTGTTATCTAAGAATTTACTGTTTTACAAAAAAAAGCAAAAAAATATTATTTTTTGACTGAGATTAAATTCCATTTATTTCCTGTCATTCCTGATCAGGAAAATGTGTTTTAGTGCTTGTTTGTTGTTCTGGATTAATTCCAGTGTTAATTCCGTAACATCTGTCTGGTCGAGTTCAAAGGTCACAAAGGTCGAGCGGCGAGGCGTGCAGGTGCTTCAGAGCGCTGAGGAGGAAGTAACGTCTGTTAGAGAACCACAATCACGCAAACTGCGTGTGGTTTCCAGCTCCTCGCCAAGACCTCTCACTCTGCATCCCAGACTTTCTCTCAGAGTTATCCAATCCCCCCGTCATCTCCGCCCCCGACTCCCACTCTCCACCGCACACAAATGGTTTAAATAAGGTCTGCATGACTGGGATGTGGCTGCAGATGAAATCCTGAAGAGTGATAGTTTACTTAGCCTAAATACCCCCGATTAGACAAATTGAAACGTTGTCGTTATGCGGTGGAAACTCAAGGACCTATTGGCCGAGTCCGTTCACCCCACTCCGGAAAAGGCTGCGCTCGCCTCGACTTTTCGTCATGTGAAAACCACAAGATCTGGCACAAGTGGAAAAAACTAAAGAACAACAACAACAAAAAACCTGCTGCAAGAACTTGAAATAAAACTGCACCAATATAAGAGCTGTGAAACAGAAAGTGACCACGGTCATACCGAGATGATTCACAGAGGAGGCAGGACACACGACTCAGGCTTCTGTAACTACTGAAAAATATGTCCGACCACAAACGTCCTGCCTTGACTTATGGTATGCCTCATGATGTCACATTTTCCTCTCATTTTGATTGTCTCCAGGTTCACAAACAGGGACTGCAGCGATGCACCGCTCCACTCCTCTGAAAGAAAACAAAAGAAATCACAGCGTCACCTTTGATGCAGAATTAATTTAAACGCCTTAGCTTCCATCTCCTCAGTATTTAAAGTCAGCCAGCTGTCAGCTGGTGTAATTTGTCAGGCCATGGAGACCGTTTAGCTTTTAGCTACTTACAAATTACAGCACACAGTCACTGCACATGCACACACTTAGTAATAAGCCAGCAGAATGACTGCAGCAGACGGGAGCTGAACAGCAGTGAGGCTCATAAAGACGAGCGGTAGCTGCTTCCTGCTGCCAGCGGACAACGAACAACCAGCATCACCGACTCAGTCCATGTTTCTGTCTGGTGCTGAGAGGACTAAATATCTGCAAAACGAACGACATGCATCAGCTTCTGCTGAGCTACACATGCTAAACATTATACCTGCCACACATCAGCATGTTAGCATGCTAACATTAGCAGCTAGTTGAGGCGTTGCTGTTTCAAAATGATATGATAAAGTGAAATAATCCTTTATTAATCCCACAATCTGTTTAATCTCCAGTGCAGCAAAGTGGACAGAGCAACATTAGAATAAGGACAAAAAATAAGAAATGGTGACAGAAGTTAACAAGTGGGATCAGTAGAAAAACATGCCAAAATAAGTACATAAGAAAGATAAGAAAGTCAACACATATCTTAGAAAAATACCTAAAATAGATCAGTATACAATGTATAAAATAAATGTCCAAATGATAAATAAAGCAAGGTTTATTTTTTTTTTTTTTTAGTATTTCTGTTACTCATTCAGCCTTTCTTACATCAAACTAGAGTTGGTGGAACAATAGAAAGACTAACAAAGACGTTTTTGATGAGTTATACTTTATTCCTGTTAAGTTTAAATTAAGTGTCTTTTTTACAACAAAAGTGAGGTAAAAATACAGTTTGACTTTTTGGTTGCAGTCAACACGCAGTTCAAGTTTAAACAAAAACTTAAGTTCAGGCAAAAATCCATTTAGTTTAGTCCAGGAAGAAACAACATGTTTGTGTGACAGATGATCATAAAGTGAAAGTGAAACTAAACACACTTTCCACTGTGGATGGCTTTTCATTGAAGCCTAAAGGGCTTCTTGGCACGAGAACGAGCAGATCGAGGTACTATCAGTCATGATGAAATTGCTCATCCTCTTTGCAGATTAGCACTTTGCAAAGATTCCTAACGTCTTTCTGGTGAGCATCAAAGTGAACGTAGCAGAGAGCGTTAATGCAGCTTTAAGACTCTTCAGCTTTTTCAGAGCCAGAGGTTTCTGTCCCATTTTCTTGTCTTTCTGTTATAACGAAGCTCTTCCCATGGGTGTGTGATCAGGTCTGGGAGAGTTCATTGCAGCTACACTGAGGACAGCCAGAACCGAAGGAGCGTCTCAGAGGGGATTTCGTGTGGACTCTGCTCCGGTTCTTCTTAACGTCAGAGCACCACTGAACCCTCATATCACCGCGGCAGATCAATCGTTCGTCATCCTCATCTCTTCATGATACACTCCAGCTTGATGATGTGCTGTCCATATGGCTCCAGGGCTGTTTGGGGGAAATAGACTGACCTGACTCAAACATTTCCAGCCAATGAATACCTTTTGGTTGTAATGTGACAAGTGAACATGATGTTTTTAACAAACCTCCTCCCTTCTGATTTCAGGTTATTCGCTGATAAAGGAGGACATCAAAAAAGCCCATTGTGTTTCTGCCAGTACAGGATTTATTTCTCTGGTGAGTCACAAGAGTCCAGGATGCTTTCATTAACCAGTAGTACTTTAAATTACAAATTCTACCTGGGATTCTACCTACAAAATACTGGGATGTTAAAATCAGAGGAAACATGGCATCACCGTTTTAGCAGACAATGCTGCATGCTAGTCTCAAGAGGGCGCTAAAGGGCGCTGATGTCTCCCAACTCCACCACAGTGTTTAATGGTTGTGCACTAACGGGACACCTCCACGGTTCATTCATAAACCCAGAAAACTCTGTGATTAACACCAACTGAGCCTCAGACTGCAGACTGCTTTAACCTATTTAATTTTACAACCTAAACCTGACCTGCTGGCTCCTCTGTCCGAACACACCACCGGTGAGAACATTTAGGACACTATGGTCGAAGCATCTTTAACTAGTTCCTTAGACAACAGCAGACGGGGATGCCACAATAATTTAGTATTTGACACCAATACCACTTAATTTACATGACTCTCGACAATTCAATCCAGCACAGCATAAAACAAACGTAAAACGTAAAACATTGTCATTTGTTTGTCTTATGAAGTGACAATGCTATCATAAAGATTTAGCAAGGTTTGGGTTTTAAATTATCATTTTCTAATAGTCTTCTATGCAACTAGATGAGTCGCCCCCTGCTGGCTGGTAGACAGAATGCAGCTTTAAGGCGCTCCAGCTTTGGATTCACTTTTCAGACCCTGATCGATGATTCCTTTGTGGACTTCTAACTCTTGAAGGAATTTCTCACTTGAACATGAACAGATTGACGTTGAGACGTCGCTGACTCCACAGCTCTGTAAGTTCACATGAACTCGGTGAACTCAAAGCCTGACCAAGCAACGCCATTATTCGATCGGGGTACGTTTGCAACCCCAGGTGAATTAACATGGCTCTATTTTCTTTTTCACTCCTGTAAGGGCTCCATTATCCTCGCCGCCACCCAGTGTGTCCTCAGAGGCCGAGACAAATAAAAGGGGCTCTCTCTACCACGCGAGGCAGCCTGATTTTCCACTGGTTTAATGAGAATCACAGACAGAAGAGAGGAAATGTGCAGGGTATTTATAGAAAAACGAGAGGAATGCAAGCCCCCTAATTGTGCTTAGTCTATCTCCCCTCATGGACTCAGAGCATGTGGAGGGAAACATGGGATGCTAAAAGAAAAAGAGAAAGTGTTCTTTCAACAACTGGTTTCCACTCCAGGCGCATGTATTTAAGAAACACTTTGCTGTTAAACTTCCTGGTGGTAGTCATATGAACGCTGTGTGAAATGGGGTTGAGGGAGAAGATTTATTCTTTTTTTTTTAACATGAAATCCACTCATTTTCTTTTTTTCCTGACATGTTTTCTAACATCCTTTTACATCGTTCTGTTCACTACTTTGGTCCAGGTTGAAATAACACAACAGAAGCTACTTGACTGATTGGTAAACAAATCACTTTGGTGCACCTCTAGCGCCACCATGAGGTTCACATTTATATACTTTTCTTCAGGAGAAACCATCAGTGAAAATATATCCCTGATTTACACTCAACCTTTGACCTTTATCTGCAAATCTAACAACACTCCCATCGGCTTCAGCTGCACGTTGTGTTTGGTGCTAATGAGCAAATGCTAATGCGCTAAGCTACAATGGTGAGCAGGTTACATGCTTAGCATCAGCTCGTTAGCACACTGCTGTTAGCATTTAGCTCAAAGCAGCACTGTGCCACAGAAGAGTGTCGCTAGCAAATAGAAACACAGCGGCTAATTGTTTTCACCCTATATATCATTTATTAGGAAGTATGTAGTACAAACTGAGAGACCAAACAAATACTCCTGCAGAAATAACATCTGTACAGCTATTATGTGATTCTTTATTTTAGATATTACTTCCTGTGGTCAGTTTATCGCTGAGTGCTTATATTAAACTAATGAGTTACTCATACAGCGTTTCAGGTAATTACTGTTGGATTGTTTGATGAATAACTGTGTTGTACTGTGAAAAATGAACAATCTAATGTAAGCTACATGACTAAAAGGTCAATGTATTACCAATGTTCTGTCTCTGGGAATCAGTCGTTCCTCATCTAATATACGATCAATAGTTCACTCTACACTGAGCAGTAAACAGATAAATCAGCAGTATTTAGCCTCATCGTTGACAGGATTTGTTGTAGTTACGTTCGGACAACAGAAAGACTGATGCACTTCCTGTCCCTCAGTTAATCAGGTGATCTTCTCTGAAAGCAGTCAGTTGGTGGTGCGGTGACATTTTCTCACTAATGTAAGCTAATCACATAATCTTGCATGGGGATTTCTTTCGCTGAATTCACATAAATGTCAACTCGTAAAGTCGAGCTACGGTGGCTAAATTGAATTAGAGACAAGCTTTGGAGACAACAAAGTTCCATTTGCATCCATAGCGACTCACAATCAAAAACGTCCTTTAAGTTAAATCCAAACACGTTAATTCAGCGAGTGACTTCATGAGAACGTATATTTTTATTTCCATTGCCAGAGTTTTCCATGTTTCCTTCTTTTCCTCTCATCTTTTGACATGCAGGTCAGGTAAAACAGCCTCCTTCTCCAGGCCAACAAGCCCCGGGCTGCTAATTGACATGGTGTCGTCCACGTCCACGCACATCACCCCTCTCTTTCTCTGACTTTAGGAAAATCTAAGAAGCGCGATGAGCGAATGGCCTTAATGAAACGCACACTCTTTCCTAGGTGCAGTAAACTGCTTGCAGCAAGACTCTGTGTTTATGTCATGTTTGTCCTTTGTTGTCACTAAAACACTGTCCCGTCCACCGGCGCTGCTCTGCAAGGTGCACTCAGGAAAAGAGGATTTCCACTTCAAAGTAGATTCCTAGCAAAAGCTCGCCGACGAGCGACGCAAAGTGGAATCAGACTTATCTTAAGTCAGTGATTAAATGCATTAAACAAGGCCTCATAATCAGTTGAATTAGGTGGATAATACATCACAGGGATGAGCAGCATGGAAAATAAGCGTAATCTACTTCAGTGAAAAACACTGAGCGTCACGCACGAGCATGTGCTGTCAACGTTATGTCATTTTGCATGCAACCAGGCGCTACACATCTGCGAGGCCAAGACTGGTGGTGTAAAAACACCCAAACATCGGCTCCTTGGCTGTTTGGATTTCTCCATAATGAGGCATGATGATAGATGGAGCTAGCGAGGGCTACAGGATATTTCATATCAGCCAATGGGAGCTCTAATTTTGGATTGTTATTACAGTAGTCCAGCTCCCCGGGCAAAAGTGCTCTGTCATTTCTTTATTTATTCTGCAGGGCCACATGGTGGTATTTACCCTCAAACAGACAGCGGAACGGGAAGGCTCAGAGATTGGATCTCACTATTTACTAAACAGGGCAGTAATACACCTGTTTTTGCCCTCAATCGTAGCCTGACCCCTTGCTGTCCTTTTGTCTTCCTGTTGTGTTGAATGCCAGTCCTAATTTCCTTTTTTTCCCCGAAGGTGGCCAGTTTAGAGCTAACACAGGGTTTCAATCTGGATTATCAAACAGAATATTTTCTAGGGTTTTAATTATTGTGTTTTAATATGTATTGTTTCTGTCAATACATAATCAGGAAGTTAAAAAAAATCTGAGCCATTAGACCCTGATTCTGCTCCAGCTTCATTAATTCTAAGTTGTGATCCAGACAAACGGGATGAAACGTTTCTTTGAATCACATCACCCACTGACAGGTTATCTTCCAGATGCATCGCGATCCCTAAAAAAGGAGACCGATAAAGTTTATTCATGGCAAGACAAGAGCACAGATACCGATATGACTGCAGCGCTGATAGAATTAGTTTTTCTGAACTGGATCAGTTCAGGTCAACCATGATAACTTGCTTTTTTTGCCCAAAGGTTACCTCAGAGCTCACGCTGTTCTTCAGGGCAGCGAAGAACAGTCAACACGACTAAGTGAGCCATAAACTTGATGTTATTCTCTGACTATTGATCCTGACTGAACGTACTGTACATTTCCAAATAGTCTTTGGGTAAAGTGGTTACTTTTACCACTAAAGGCTATTAAAATGTTCTCATTGAGTTGTCTTTTTTCTACTGCGGTACACCAACCTTGTGTCTATTTTTGCACTGTGGTTTGACCTGATGCAGACTCACAGCAGTTTTCACAGTTTGGTTTCCTGTCTTACGTATGTATGAGCCCGTAACAATGCAGATAAAACAACCCTAATATTCATCTAATAAATCTTTTTTTTGCTTTACTAACCAATGTGACATCATGTGGTTTTGCTGTGATCCAGGTCGCCATTAAAAACCTGAATGATTTATTGTTTGATGAAGACTGTTTGCATTTCTAAGCCGTCCTTCATTGATGTGAGAGTTAAAATACTCCCAAGTTTTAACTCAGTTCAAACCTTTCAGGGTCAGCATAATCAGAAAATGCTGTTCGCATGAGTTTCGTATTCAGGGTGTTGTCTTAATCAAGTTAATACTGGAAATATTACAGTCCATGTAAATGTTATGTCTGTGTACAGCTGCCAAGAAAAGGCCTGACTTTTGGCCAGGCTTTTGTCATGTCCAAGACAGGCTATGGGAAGTCGTAAAATAAGCACAGAATATGATCTATTGCACGGAGAACAGCTTTGAAAGACACTCTGACAATGAGACAATAAAAAGTAAAACACTTAGAGGGAAAAATGTTTTGGATGTTAGTCAGAGAGAGAAAGTCTGGCCTGCCATGTTGCGTTATTCAACACGTTTCCTCCTGATCTCACAGCTGTGCAGGTCATTAGCAAACGGTTGCACGGGAACCACAAACGCTGCCAAACCCTCTGCTGCAACTCCTGCTGTACGTCCCGGGGTCACGGCAGGCCTCTGGGCCCCGATCCATCCGAGGTCTGAGACTCAAACGAGACACTTTCAAACATAAGAGCTACCGGTAACGACAGATCCCCAGGCTGGATCGGATCAGGGCTGCCGGGTCCCTGACCTGAGACCTGATCAGCAGGAAGTCAAGTGAATACTTGACGCTCTTCGAACTGCTGGAAGAATTAACTCGCAAAGAGACTTGAAAACAAAAACACTATTTTCCTGGAACAATCAAAAATAAATATTCATACAAGCCAATGGTTGACGGCATTAGCTAACGCTAACGAAGCTCCGCTAATTCAGTGATTCCTCACAATAAAAGACTATTTTGTTAACTCTTTGAGTGCCATGACACGGCAGCTGGCACAAGAGGATGCTCTCACACAGCCTGTGAGTAATTTTGGGGTTTCTGGGATTTGTAGTCAGGGCATAAAGAGACGGTATACACCACAGAGATCAAAGCAGGAAGTGGAGATGATTGAGATTAGAGAGCAAAACAAACAGAATCTGGCCAAAAAGTGGTGATTTTGATGAAACTAATGCCTCTATATTGACCTCCATGACTGAGAAGGTGGCTGTTTCTATATAGTAATTCTCAATGATGTCGTTAGGTGAAGTCATGCTCGCCGGAAACTCCAGAACCAGACCAAACACCGTGATGCTGCAGGGAGCGAGGCAGAATCAAGACTGTGCAGGACAGTAAAACACGTCTGGTACTAGGAAAACACAACCAAAATCATTGTTTAATGGTGATCCACCCAATATTTTAAAAGGCTCTTCAACATCAGTCCCCCTTTCAGAATAAAATCCCCCAGCAGATAATACTCAGTCCAATATAAATGCAGGTATAATTGTGCTGTTGGGATGCACCACACCACACTCACAATTTCACAATATGAGGGTTTCCAAAATACGTCTGCAGAGGAAGGAGGCCAACATGTTGCCACAACACACAAGATGGCCGTCAAGTCGCTCCGACTGTGTGTTTAGGCCACCATGTCATTTTTATTGTCACCATGCCGCCGTGATGACAGACTTTCTTTTCCAACATGTGGAAGTAAAAACACCGCCTCCACCCCCCGCTGGTGTTATGTCAACTAGAGACATTAAATACGAAGATGGGACGAAAACAGAAACTCATGTTCACAAAGCATGTGGTGAAACATCCTCATCAACTATAAGGTCATTAAATGTGAGTTATCAGTGTCACAGATTATTAGGATTAATTATAAGCAAGTTAGGACTTTTTCCCATCATCACACCGTTAATGAGCATAGCGAGTGGTAACGGATATATAATCAGGCTGGTTATTTCTGCTTTATTTCTGGTGTACATTCTGTTTCCAGCATTATAAATTCTGACTGTATTTGAGGCTTTCTTTCCAGACAATTCTGACCTCCATTCTCGACTCCAAAAGAAGCTGATGGCGATAGTTATTCAGCGTCCGCTGTTTGTCCCTGTGTTTGCTGGATGTTCACAGTCGGCTCCGGAGACCGTTCAGAGGGGTTCTGAGTGAACGGGACCCCGCGGAGCCCCAGGCCGTGTTGATACAGTTGCCTACCCTGAGGCCTGACAACAGCCCCTGAAGAGAGGGGCCACAGAAATGGATTAGGCCCCTGGCACTGACCCTCTTCTCCAGACGGAGGAGGTCGGGGCCCTCACAGCTGAGCTCAGAGTCCAGACTCGGTCCTGCTGGTCGTATCTTACTGGTCTGTATTCTCCCCCGTTTGATCTGAACGCCTTCCCAGAACCACAAAACCACATCATGTCATGAGGAATATCACCTTAGAGTCCTGCTTCGCTCTGGCCGAGCAGACTTTACATCATCAGAGTTATGTGATGGAATAAATCCAGCCATATCTGGGCGGACGCCACGCAGCACAACACACAAGACCACCCTTCTGCAGAGGAAGTACTGTAGATCTCTCACACATGAAGGAAAATCTGAGTCATTGCTCACTTCCAATAAATCAGTTTAAATCAGATCAGGGTCCAAGCACATGCCCCATGTTATTCTGAGGAATTGAACAAAATTACGTAAGTGAGGATGCTTTTTGGACGTTACCTGCTCTGCTGCTGGATTTGAAACTAGACTCCAAAGAAAAGAAGACAATGATCTGGTAGAGAACCTGAAAAATGATCCACGGCAGTGAAAAACAACTCCTAAAATGTGCCGATGGCGAACAAAACGAGGGCAGGAATTCAAACGTTCAGACATCATGAACGTAACTCACGTCCAAACAACAAGTCAAGAGTCGAGTTCAAATCTCAAGTCTGCATTTAGTCTGATGCCACAGTTAAAACATGTGGACGCTGAACATCGTTCTAGTCTTAATTAAATAATTTTGACCTGTATTACAACTACACACAATAAAAAGTACTGTGTTTACCTGACAAGGCAGATCAGGGGAAAGTAAAAGTCATGTCAGGCTGGTAAAGTGATAAAAATGACTTAAATCTATTATTTTTCTGAGCCGATGATGGAAGTAACTCAAGAGTTGCACATGCTCAGGATCGGACAGGTAAAAACAAAGTTTAAGAGCTGAAGCTTAAGAAAGGAATTCACTTCTCTTAGAAAAGGGCGCTGGAGGACAAGGGCGAAACTTCAGATTCATTGACTTAAATAAAGATTAAACACAACCTAATGTTGGTCTTTGTTGTTATTTGATAACTGCTAATAAATGAAACAGCTAGATGGAGAGGCAAGTCAAAATGTAATCTACATTAAGAGCACTCACTAGCCAATCACATGACAGCCACTCATAGAACAGGAGTTACATCAGGGAACTTTTTGTGGCTCTGCAGATGCTGATGTCAGAACAAAGGTCTTGACATGAACTTTCATGCAGACATTCATGATGCACAGAAGATGAATCTGAATGACTTTACCTCTGGCGTCACTGGATGAATTTCAATAATTGATTATGAATGAGTGCTAATTAGCAAATAACAGCATGCTAACATGCCAAACCACGATGGAGACCCTGGTTATTAAACCTCACTGTTTTCACTCTATTCATCCAGCACAACGCCACATTTAATCTTCACACATTAATACTGGAGCAGACAGGTGGAGCATAGATAACGTTTAAATATGGTTCAGTAGCTGTTACAAACAGGCTCAGCTTGAACAACACGCTACCGTGGTGATGTGTGTTACTGTCAGTGAAGTTCACTGGTAATGATGTCAAATTTATAATAATATGTATATGTGTAATAACATGCTACCTGAGGAGGCTAGTTGACGTGCACTTTGATCATAATTTCAATGGAAACTGACTGCTTTCCAGGATGAGTGGGAACACTAAACAAGTCTTTAATCTAGTATTATTTTGGTTCCTGATGACATGAATTAGATTAATTCTTTCCGTCACATCATAAACAGCTGCTCTTCTGCATCTTTCTTTGTATCTTTGTTGGCCTTCAATAATAAAAATCAACCAATTAAAGTATTAACATGTGATAAAGTCACATTGTCTGTGTTGATTTTGCAGCATCACATGACCACACACGTCACCGTTACTACGTTGTTGCTTTGTTTATTTCTGTTGGTCGTCTCCTTCTTGTCTTTATTTTCTTTCCCTCCGCTGTTAAAGGTCGGAAGTTTATTTCCTATTTCTATCTGGAAAACAAGGGCAGCTTTTTCCGCTTGGCTGCTGCTGTGTGTCGTTAGCTGTGCCTATGGACAACATGAATCATGTTTTTGATACCGCTGCTTCAGTGAAGTCAACTCTTTTCCCTCTCGACTTATTGAAAACAGCACGATGGCATTTATCAATGAGCAATAAACTGAAGCTCCAACAGCTTCATGTGAAACCAGTGGGAATCCTGCTGATTAATCATTATTATTATTATTTTATTTTTAGAAACTAAAATATTTTCTAAATCATATTGTGTCTTTTTTAAGGTCTAAATATTGGAAAAAAAAGTCATTTATTTTTTTGCTGAGTTAATGTTAAGTTTTGTCCACTGCAAACATAAAAATGTATTAAAAACATTTACATCTCAGTTTTAAGTGAGTTCTTATCAAACCAGCCACTTTTTCTCTTTTCTTTATTATTTTTAAAATATGTTTTTAATTTGTAAAAATATTTTTTTTTTCTCAAGAGACAAAGAAAGTTGTCAATAGATGCTGTTCTCTTCATCAAAGGGAAACATTTTAATATTTTACATGAATATTATATTAAAATTATGGAAATGTTATGAAAGGAATACTCTGTCAAATACAAAAGTCTATCAATTTAAAAAAAAAAAAACAAAGAAGCATGCCGCGGTGTTGAAAGAGTGGAGAGCTGAGATTCCACTTTAAGAAACAGTTGGATTTTTTTTTTCCGACACAAAAACAGTGATCCAAGTGTGTGCATGTACAAACGCGTTAAAGGGATAAACAGGTAGGCCGGGTCATGTCTGGGAGGTGCTGATGTTGCCGACACGTGCCCTCAGCATCACATGGCGCTCAGCCTCCTGGGCCACCGCTGAGCTCCTGAACAGGTTCGACCTCTGGGAGTCGGCAGCGCCGCTCATTGACCCGGTCCCCTGGGGCCAGAGGTGATAATGTTCTAGTCTGAATTCGCAGCACTCACCTCCCTTTCCACTCAGCCAGGCCTCGTAAAGCTCTGCTGGACTCCTCGCAGGCTGCCATCTCTAATTGATGCGTCGACACAATCGATTCGTTTTAAAAGCCGGGAGCAGAATGGTCACCATCATCTGTCCGTCTGCAGGCAGCGACAGGACGCTGGAAAACAAACACAACCCACTGAATAGTGTGATAATAATAACTCGTATTTATGATTATTACACATTAAGCATGGTAAGGTGTGTCTTCAACACCCCGCCGTTCTGCTCGGGACCTCTCCCTGGAGAGGGAATGAGGTCATGTCGTTCAGGAACCAACTCATCTATCAGGACAATGGAGCACTCGTCACTTCCCTGGGTGCACCAATCAAATGCCTGGGAATCAATGCCCACAGTGCACCGGGTAGAGCCGACCATCTGATCCCACCAAACTGCTTCCTTCCTTGGCGAGTGTTGAAGGGAAACCAACAAAGAAAAGCTAACACCCAAAAACGAACAGTCCCTCCCTACTGTAACAATAAAGTGTGCAGTTAACCATATATTTATATTTTGACACTGATGATGAATTAGGATTACAACCTCGTGGTTTCATGCCTCTGCCAACCAGCCAAGCTGCAGATTACATCCAAAACGTCCTGTTATATTTAGCATAAGCATCACTGTGACCTCTGACCACCAAAAATCAGTTCTTGTTTGTGCAGAATTCGTACAAATTCCTGAGATATCAGGAGAGACAACCTGAAAACATGAAGCCAGGTCAGGAAGATTGCTACGTGAAAACTACATAAATAATGGAAACCTTGTTGTCAACCAGGTTTAAGCGACTCATCCAGCACAATCAGACCATCTTCAGGGTCCATGAGTCCTTTTAAATCCAGGTCAAACTCACATCGTCAGTCTCTTAAGTGAAAAAAGTGAAACGTATCGTCTTCCAGATTGTGTCTGGTCTTCTGTCGGATCTGGACGCTCATCAAAAGAACATTTTCTCCCTCCGAACCTCCGTTGGTGTGACTTAGAAGATTGATAATGCCTGGGGTGGATTAGGAATGGCAGAGCCTTCAGAAAGCGTCTTTATAAAGACGTGTTGAGCTTCAACGGCGGCTGACCTTACGCACTTTAAATGAACGTGAAAAAAGTTACACGTGTTCAAAGCTAAAAGCAGAAAACATGACTGTTATAGCTGGACACAGAAACTGTGACCATCAGGTTGTTTTGTACTGCTCGTCCATCTCGTGGCCAAAAACTGATCAATATGTTTGTTGTAATGCAACACCAGAAAAAAAGTCCAGCAGACCAGAGAAACACAGCGACTCCTCCGACCACACGGCCTGCACAGCAGCAGCCAATTGTCAACGTTCCAGCTGGGTCTAATTTGGCTGTTTTTCCACCCTCTTCTGTAAACTTTATTATTATTTTTGATCATAACCATTTCCTCTTGCGGTCGTGTTAATATCTGGAAATATGCTTCGGCGGCCTCAGAAGTGTTTGTGTGGTGTGTGATTAAAAGGCAGAGAGAGCAGCAGTGGCAAGACTTTCCAGGAATATCTCAAATAAATCAGGTGTGATAGGCGAGTGGAAAAATCGGCCCATTTTCCATGTCCACTTTCCAAATATTCCCTCTACCAGGAAATCCAGCGTTTAACACCTTTTGTCATCGAACACGTCTGCTGGTATTTCGAACAGAAGACATGAAAAAAGGGTTTTGTCTGCGAGTGTAAACAACATCTTTTTCCACGGGTTTGTTTGTTGTACTTTTCCCAGGCAACAACGGGATCATCCGTTTACGCACCTCCGTCATGCTATCAGCTGCCACCTCCTCCCCCTCCCCACGCTTTTCCAATACATTCCCAACAACACTCTTTGAGTAATTGTAGTGGTTAACACAGCAGGCCAGATATCCAAACAGGAAACAGGAAAAAGTGCAGAAATTATTCCGATCAAGTGAGATTGGACGGAAAACAAGGCAAGAGGAGACATGAAAGGAGGGTGAGGAAGAGCGCTGGGCTTCACACCGCTGCTTGTTTTGATTGGGATGATTAAAAATGGACAGCTGAAGATGAGACTGAAGTCACGGACGCATCTTGATTTTATAACAGCCCAGATTTAATCCTCTGAGATTATTTTTAGCTCGGTGCAGCTGTGTTATCTCCCGGTGACTGGACTCAGCTGTGGGATTACACCAAGGTGATGGACGGAGGTCGAGCAGAGGTCATCTACACCATCAGAGGCCGCCGGTCAAACTGTTCTTGTTCAGATGTTGGAAATGTAAATGGTGAACCTCTGGATGTGGAATCTCTTTTATTCCTGCCAGCAGTATTGATTCTGTAAATGAGTAAATATTACAGAGGGAAGTGGATTAGATCATTTCCCTTTCAGTCCTCATGTCTCAGTGCACTTTGCTGCTTTGACGAGAGGCAAATTACTTCTGAGTTTTCGTTGCCATAGGAAACAGTATCGGGAGACTGATGGAGGTGAAACTGAACGTCAGTGAATTTCCTATATTCTTCTGTTTCTTAAATTGTAATGTTAAACTAATTTAATGGTGATATGGAATGATATTGTGGAGATGGAGATATTCATGAATGTTCAAAAAGTATCCAAAATTAAACAAATTGCAAATCTGACAAGTTTACTGCAGAACAGCTGCCATGGTGGCATGACAAACAAAATTTAAATAAAATAACAGAAATAGCACCAAAATAAATTACTGAAATTTAAATGATGTCTGTAGTACCAAAATTAGTTATCAATAAAAGTGCAGATTTTAACACATGCATAAAACATTCTCATCACCATGACACCGGAGTATAGGGCTGGGTATAGTACCTTTGTTTCAATAGCGCTTCTAGAAGGATACTTTTTTTTTTTTCCATACCTCAATAAATTATTTTTTGTGTAATTTGGGCTTTAATCAAGGTTATCATCAAAATTCATTTAGTATTATTTTATTATTATTATTATTGTCAACTCACCAAGTTATTTTTGTGTAATTTGGGCTTTATCATGATAGACATGCTAGACAATGGTCTGATGATGATCAACAGGCAGCTACCAGTTCCTCTTTAGGACCCTGAAAACTGAGAGTTTGCCTTATGGTGTGTTCACTGGAAGTCAGAACTTGGAGTTCAGATCATCATAACGTCAAAGTTTAGTGCTCCCAGCTCTGCCAGCCTTACAAACGAACAACAAAACATGTAGCTACTGTTAACGTCAGCAGCAGATAGCATGAATTCTATGTCTGCTTGGTGAGATTAATCTGACTTTCTGAGTTGGAGATCCGACTTCGGACTTCCGACTTGGAGCTTGGAAATTCCGACATTCATGTACTGCTAGAACGCACCATGAAGGGTCAAACACCAGGCTCCCAGTGCTGCTGCAAAGACATTAATGCTCTGTTTTACCAGCTATGTTTGTCTTCTTATGGCCAAAGTGATCAGCAGTGAGTGACGCTTCTCACTTTGTTCTCAATCTTGATGACGGGTCCCACCAGACCTGAGCGATCTGGACCAAACAAGCTGGAGATATTGGAGGCCAGTTTGGAGCCACTTCCTGCTGAGACATAACTCATGAAGGGTTAATGAGTTGTAACTAGGAAGAAGAGAAAGAAGAGAAAGGGTCTCCAAATTGAGTGGTTGTACTTCCCTCTCGGACGCCTCACCATGAAGGCACAGTAGCTGGGATGTGCCAAACCAGGAAGCAGACATAAACAAAACTGGTGCTTTTGTGCACGGTCACACTTGTCAAGACATGTCGACACGTGGCAGCGTGACAGCCGGTGACACATCAACCTGTGATGCGTATGTGGGTTCATACACAAAACAAACATGTCTTCTTATTGGCAACAGAACTTCTGTTTAGAGAAGCATTGACAGAGAAATTTCTGTTCCTGATCCCGATGACAACAGGATTTGTTTCTAAGTGAGCAGCTAGCAGTCTGCAGGCTTGTGGTTGACTGTAACCTCCTCTCAGATGTTTCCTGGAAGGAAAGGTACCTTTTAGGACCCAAACTGATGAAGACTGCTGCACCTGAACTGCAGGTAAAGGAAATGTCATTTGGCTCATTCACGGACGCATTTAGAACTGAACACAAAGGAAAGAATTTGGCATTAGAACAACAGTTATCAGAGGGCCGAGCGCTCCTGACTCATCCAGCGGACCTAATTAAAGCCACATTCCTACGAGGGAAGCTTGAATTCCAGAGCGATACCCACTCACACAGGCACAAAAACACACCTACGAGCGCTGATTTCACCAGTCCAGGTAGAAGCAGATGCTGGAAAGGTTGCACGTTCTTATCTTTTCCCAGGACATTTCCAAATTGTGGATGTGCTCGGGAACATTTTACCGTCGAATGCGTGGTTGTGATACCCTGTGCTGACAGGGAGACTCTGGCTATCCAGCTTTAACAGCCCATGAAGACACAATGTCAGGACATCAAAGACCGTTTCAGGATCATTCCAGTCAGAAGCATGAAATAACACTGTGACAAATACAACACGCATGGCAGGATACAATGTCCCTCATCCGTTCACGTTCTGTTCTCAATCAGATTTGCTTATAAATGTCCAAAATTAAACCCGGCCGCTCCCTGGAATGTGGCTTCATGTTGTACTGGAGCTTCACACAAACAGGTCGACACTTCAGCGCCACGAACACGTTCCCATCTGCAGGAAGTCAGGTGCCTCTGGGTTCTAGAGCTACTGGATTTCAGTCCTCGGGACGGTTTTTGTTTAAACATTCATACAGCACTTGAAGATGTTTTGTTTCCCAGTAGATTCTCAGAACAGAGTGCCGACCCCAATCAGATACATAAAGACAATGAATGCTGTCAAACCTTCCAGTGAAAATATTAAGCTCTTAATCTCTGCGTTACACCGATCAGTCCTGCATAACATGATCCAAAAGATGATTGATCGATTATTGATAATAAAAATACGTAACAAGTCTTGCTCAGTACAGATCAGACAGGAAGGGATCGGGTAGTAATACAGTTTACTGTGGCGTATACTGTCTCCGTATGTTCTGACTACATTTTCCAGAGGCCCCAAAATTACTCTCAGGGTGCCTGGGAGCGCCCCCTTGTGCCAGCCTCCATGTCAATGGCACTCAAAGAGTTAAGAGTTAAGTCTTCAAAAGGCAAATCTCCTTAAAGATCCACATAATTTCCTGGTTATAAAGTTGTAATGATGCTTTTTTAACGCCACTACCCATGCTCAGACTGTGTGTGTGCAGCCAGCTGTGCAAACACACTGAGACGCCACACGTGGACAACCTGAGACGAGCACAGGTGAGACACCTGATGACACTCTGCACATTGTATAATCACTGATATGTAACCACTGTATGAACGGCGTGTTTTTCAGAGCCAGGGAAGTAAATTTTGCATTTTCCATCCCCCTGGTTCCACTCGTGCTTCTCAATTTATTCCACAAACTCGATTAATTTACAGAAACCTGAGAAAGTTAGCAGCTAATTTTCTTTCACGAGAGATTCTCTGCACCAAAATAAGGCGGCTCACAATAAAAGGGAAAACAATCAAAGTGGAGCTGCAGCAGCTGAAATAGATCTCAGTCAGGAAGACTAACATCCTGCCGTCGGCGGCGTTTGCATTTTTAAAGCCTGCCCTCGTCATCAGCTGGATGTCGAACAAGACACGAGACATAGAGACAGAGTTTGGCAGCGCTGGAGTGCGGTCTCTTTAATTCAGAGCGTCAGACTGTGCGAGTGTTTTTAACAAGCTTTTAACATGTCTGCCATGTAATTAGCGTATATGGCTAACTAGCTCCCAGCAGGTGGTTTTAAACACTTCGTATGGCTGCACACCTCACAGGCCAAGAAGCACTCGCAGGGAGGAAAAAAAAGGGAAAAAACAGGGTTAAGAAATGCTTTGCACAGCCACAGGAAAGTAAAAAAGTGAGCAAATAACAATGTACAGAATATGAGAGAAGTTAATGATTTGCGATATTAAACTTCTCATGGTTAAATTTGCACAGGTGGACAAAATAAAGCAGTTCGTGCTGGACTCCAACAAGACTGATAAAATATTTGATAAGATGGCTTTCATCAGGATCTAAAGCTGACCGTGGAAATGACGCAGCTTGAAGCACTAAAGAGATCTAAATACGGGGGGAATGGAAAAATATGACACTGCACATTATTACAGATGTGTGTGAGCATTTACGTATAAGAGAGACAGAACGAGATTCAAAGGCATCTGGATTTGATCAGCATTTCCCACCAAACTGCCTTTTTGTGTGGTCATACAGTGTGCGGCAGCACCCAGCAGGGAAGCCTGATGTGTTTGTACGGGTCATGGAAGACATGGTGACATAAGGACATCTGTAGGTTGTCCATCTGCATGGTTATATAAGGAGCCTAAAAAGAGCTCAAGGATCAAAGCTCAGCTCGTTGGTAACGACGCTGCAAAGAACCAAAGGTGAGAAAACGACGAAACGATAACAACAACAACATGTTCGGGAGCAATGGCGACGACTGGTGTTTGTTCGAGACGCAAATTGGTGAAAATAAATTTAAATTGGAAACTGTCCTCCAACAAACCAAGACAGTCGGGGGGGAGACGGAAACATATTTGTGGGTAAAGTAGCCATCTTTTCCTCATGTGTTTAACTGGAGAATAAAATTAAATTACGGAGCTCGCCACTGTCGGTGCGTAAACAGACATAGCAGCGCCAGGTTAGCCGGGTTAAACAGACTGATATTTCCTCTCACTAATGTGTGGACGGGACACATGGACACATGGCGGCAACACGCCTTGGCTCGCCTGCACATGTTGATGAAACCAGACACGCAAACGGACGGCGTGTTGTGTTTCCGTGAGCCGCTGCTGTGTTTCATTTCTCAGCGTTTATCTGGCCGTCCACTGGAGCTACAGATGTATGCTAACTAGTAGCAGAGCTCTGCTTCCTTTCCCATCTAAAAGGGTTTGGCCGAGGTCGCCCACCAAACACGACCGCCCATACCAGACGAGTGCATCACCCCTGTTCGGAAAGAATGAACACATTGCTTCCTAATGCGTTCCCAATGGGTGCAGGTATTTGTGAGAGTCAGTGATCTGCACTGTAATTGGTTCTTAAACTAGGCCATGATGCTTTGCAGACGTTATACAGCAGAGACACAACAGCAGTTTGTAAACACAATGATCACCATTCAAGAAAAAAAAATCTGAATGAAAACAAAGAACATGACTTTCCCATCATGCTGAAACAGTATCTGACAAAGTTTTCCTGCTCATAACAGCTTGGAATTTAAGGCCTTTTTTTCCCCTCAAACGGGTTTGATCCAAACTAGTGGCCTCTATCGCAACGGGGTCGGCGCTGTTTGTTCCGTTAACAGCCGGTGACCTGACTCCCTGCTCCCTCTGATTAGAGACCAGCTGAGACCAGACAGCAGGATCCGCTGCAAAGACACCAGGACCACTCAGAGCCCCTTAAAAACATGCCCTTTAATTATTTGTGTAAGTGGAAGTGGACGAGTGAGTGGAAACTATGTGGCGTCCAGCCTCCCTCAGCAGGGCGGCGGTGGCGGCTGTTAGCTTGCGGCACGCTGACGGGCTATGATGAGGTCAAGGGGTCGACATAGTTAGCCTGGTTTGTGCAGGTACAGTCAGTTGGTCGACCCTCCTGTCCTGATCAACTGTTATAGGATGTCCTCAAGGGGCAGTTATGACCTTCATTAAACTTAATTGGCCGAACGCCTTGCCTATTTCCCTAATAATAACAGAGATGCAGCATCGCCATGCAAATAAAATAATAATGGTTTTTCATTTGTTTGTATTGTTTGAGAACGAGCAGGGAGGAAATGTCAGCGGGAGGAAAGATTTTGTTCCAAAACAGAGCGAGAGCCAAAAAGTTCAGGAGAGAAGAAATGTCAGCAGCTGTCGCGTGCGCCTCTTTATTTTTTTTATTATTATTAATCACTTTGTTGATTATTTAATGGATTAAGTGTTAGAGATGCATGTCATAAAATAGTGAGAAATGTTTTTTTTTTTTTCCCTAAGGAACGTCAAATGCTCAAATGTTTTGGCTTTAATGTTTTGTTCAAAAACCCAAATATATTCAAAATGGGGTGGCTGTGGAGCTGGTTGGTGGTTTGATTACCATTTCCAGCAGTCCATGTGCCGTGAAAATTAAAAACAATGATTGGAAGACTAGAAAGGTGCTGCCTATTTAACAGTTCATTTAATTTCAGGTTGACTATGATTTAATTTAGCTGACTTGTCCAAGGTGCCATCAAAAGCCTTCACACATAAAGAACAGGAATGAGATCAAAGCTTCATTCTGGCAGCTGCAGCTCTCTTTCAGTGAAAAGCATCTTAGTGATCTATAAAACTGACCAGTCGTGATGCTTTCAATGTAACTGTGATCAGACATTTACAGTTTGCAGAGCTGACAGAGCCACACTACTGGGTCTGAAACTCCTCTGAGGATCTGCAGCCAGTTTCTTTTGTTCTGCAGCGTTTTCATTGATGCACATCATTCATTTCTGCAGATATAGTTTAACTCTGCGGGAGAATAAAATGGGACCTTTAGCAGTGATGTCTTTAGATAGATGGATGGATGACAGATAAATAAATTCATAATGGCGAGCGTGTGGCCCGTCCATCAACAGTCGACCTTTTTTCCTTCCTGCCACTCCTTTTTCCTCGCTCCCTGCTCCCTTGTCTCCTTTCCAACGCTCCCGTCCTCACCTCGGCATCTTCACCGCACACTCTGTCCCGGTCAGCCTCTCATTATTTTTACCCACCAGAATGTGGACCAGCTCCACTTCATGCGAACAGAAAACCACAAGTTTTGTTCTGGCTGGACCCGACCCAGACTGGAGAGTCTGTTCACTCGCATCTCTACTTTCTGGACGAGCCGTCATATTAAAGCAAAGAGCGGGGAGAGGAAGCAGGAATCCAGGCATCATAAATCAGAGGAATCATTTAAACCCATCATTCACAGTTTCTGACGGGAGGTCAAGCGAACTGAGAGGTTTAGTGAATACAAATAAAAATGTTCACTTGCTGCTCTATTTCTCTGCATGTCAGCTCTGTCAGGTTCAACAGCACTGACCCTGAGTCAGTTTAGATCCACCTAAGGACTGAAATCATCACCTCTTCTTTCTATTACCACCTTGATTTGGTCTAACAGACTGGCAGCACTGGGCTGCTCTCCTGGAGGTTTGAATATCTATTCTGCTTGAACTTCCCTGAATACTATTACAGCTTGACAACTAGTGTTGTCTTAGCTTCATGCCCTGTTATGACTGAAAACATGCTTAATCTTAACGATTACACAAACTGTGATGATGACGATAAACAGTGAACACTATGTTACATACAGGCAGATAAACTATTATTTTATATAAATGGCTCATTGTGGCTTAAACAACAAAAAAAAGTCCAGGGTTACCATCTAGACACAACTAGACCTTAATGTAGCTCCAGGAATGCTATGCTAGTCTGCCAGCCCTGCTAATGTTATGCTAACTGTAGTCTGTGTTGGCTAATAGCAGATTGCTACTAGATTAGCCCAACTGATGTTACTCTACCCTATGTTGGTCAGCTGAAAACTTCTGGCTCATATCAAAGCTACGGTAAGGTCAGGCTAACGCTGTGCTCTGCTGAAAGCTTTGATAGAGCAAGAAACTAATAGTGCATGTTGTTATGGGCGTTTCCATGACTACTGGTTTCTGTCTTTTAACTCTTTGAGTGCCATAGACATATATATACATCAAAGTGTTTTTTCAGCAGCTGGCAGAAGAAGGCGCTCTCACACAGCCTGTGAGTAATTTGGGGCCTTCTGGGAGATGTAGTCAGAGCATAAAGAGACGGTATACACCACAGAGATCAAAACAGGAAGTGGAGACGATCGAGATTAGAGAGCAAAACAAACAGAATCTGGAGAAAAAGTGGAGATTTTGGTGAAAGTGTCCTCTACTCTACCTCTGATAAAACAAGAATGGAACAAGGTAAAAACAAACATTTTTTTCATGATGAAATAGAGAGTCTCTTCTTTCATTTGAGCTATTCACTGTTTTCAGAGACATAGTACAAAATATTCTGTGGGCCTGGAAATATGACTTAAAATGGACAGAAATACTGGAACAAGACACTTTCTGTTTTATAAAAGGGCTGGCACGCAATGAGTTCATCAGTTATATTTATGTCAAAATAAATGCAACTGTGAGAACTGAGGATCAACTTCTGCACAAAGACATTCGTCCGTTTCTTATCGTACAGTTCTTATTTAATTCACAGTGGAAATGTTTAAATAGCAGAAGCATCAGTGTTTGCAAACAAAGTAATGATTGGACCTGTCGCAGTTAACCTGACGAGGATCCACCCTATTGGACCAAACTGATTATTTAGATGGTACAAAGTGAAAAAACTCACAAAGACTCGCTGCCCTTTTTTTCCTGAATTCTGAATATTACACAAACAAACCACGTGAAATAGTAAAATGTGTGACAGCTGCAAATTATTTGAAATGTGTTACACTGTGTCCCAGCAGATCAATGAAAGTGGACTGGAACCATCAGCAGAAATCATTTCATTACTCTGCCCGTGTGCTTTTATTTGCCTGGTGACTGTATCAACAAGGTATTTGCTGTTCAGCTCCACTTGTGCCAAGAAATACATAACAATGAATAAAGTGTAGGGGGGAGGCAGAGGAAGCTCAAATGACTTTAAAAGAATAAAAAAGTTGTGTCAATTTCCCAAACAATACATCAAGTCAAATGGGCAGGCAGAGCTCACACTTAAAGCAGACTCAGGTTCATATAAAAAGGGATATGTTTTTCCACGTCGTGTCTCATTTTCTTGTCCAAGACTCAAAATCAACCCAAATAATTGAGTCCAGCTCTGAGTGTGTGAGCTGAATTGATTTATACACCGAAACGTGTACGATCATCGAACAGTCGCTGCAACAGAAGGCAAGGATTCAATTAAAACCCTTACAGAGTATTATTCCACACAATAATGTGTCCGCGGCCTAACGAGAAACACAGCTAATAAGCTCTTTCTAATGAGATGAACACTTACTTCTTGCCTACAGCGTTCCCCTGCTTTGTTCTACTGGGAAAGATTTACTGTTTTCTAGTTAGTTCAAAGTCGCAGCAGTAAATTCTTCACACAGACAGGACAGCAAAAGTGAACTGTACCCTTGTTACGACCTGATTTTCCATCCACTGTTACCTTTACAGCCGGAGATTAAAAGAGAGCAGCTGGAGCACATTCAGAGTGAGGTCCTGACTGTTCTGCACCTCGCATCCCATAAAGTTAAAAACTAAATTTGAGATGATAAATTGGGTTTTTCAGAGGTTCAGATGCTCTGAGGACTCGTTGGACGCTGAGCTCTGATGATAAACCCACTAGAGGAACAAGGTTGAAAGATGCCCTGAGTATCTCAATTATCTCAACTAAACTCAACTAAAAAAACTTAACACTTACAACAAAAGTTCTTTGCATTCAGTTCATTTGTTTAATCCAGATTAACTACATACAACACTGTTTATTATCATTATTTATTACAACACTTAGGTTCCCATTTCTGCTTGATGCTTTCAAAGCTACTGCTAAAGCTAAAGGATAAAACTAAGGCTAAGGCTAAAAGCTAAAGGCTAAAAGCTAAAGGCTAAGTCTGAAGGCTACTGCTAAGGCTAAGGCTAAAGGCTACTGCTAAGGCTAAAGGCTAAGCCTAAACGATACTGCAAAGGCTAAGGCTAAAGGCTAAGCCTAAAACTACTGCCAAGGCTAGCACTACTGCAAAGGCTAAGGCTAAAGGCTAAGGCTAAATGTTACTGCTAATGTTAAGGCTAAAGGCTAAGCCTAAAGGCTACTGCTAAGGCTAAAGGCTACTGCTAAGGCTAAAGGCTAAGCCTAAACGATACTGCAAAGGCTAAGGCTAAAGGCTAAGCCTAAAACTACTGCCAAGGCTAGCACTACTGCAAAGGCTAAGGCTACAGGCTAAGTCTAAAACTACTGCCAAGGCTAGCACTACTGCAAAGGCTAAGGCTAAAGGCTAAGGCTAAATGTTACTGCTAATGTTAAGGCTAAAGGCTAAGCCTAAAGGCTACTGCCAAGCCTAAAGGCTACTGCTAAGGCTAAAGGCTAAGGCTACTATTAAGGCTAAAGGCTAAGTGGCCATTTACAACATGGTTATTGATGTCAATAAGAAAACAGACGATAATCATTTTAGTGCTCAGAGCTTTAAAATCTATCCTGCAAACTATTTAAGCTGCTTCAGTTCAAAGATTAAACAGACAGAAAAAACTGAGTGGTGAAGCTGCTGGAGGGACTTACAGACAGTGACTTTTACTGCTAAATTACCACAACTTCATCATCATCATCATCAGTGCAGTGTGAAGGTTTTCGTTGTTAAATAACAGAAGCCATGACAGAAACACAAACTCCAAAACACCTCAGATAAAAAGGATAAAAACGTCTGGCGTTTTGAACACGTTTTTTTTAGACGCAACAATCGAACAGCCCTTGGACAGACAGCATCGCTTCAATGCTGACGTTGCCTTTTAAAGTAAAGAAAGTAGTTAATACTCGATTACTAAAACAACCAATGGCCACAGCCTTATTTAGAAGTCTAATTATTCATTAAATCTATATTATATAAAATGAGTGGTGCCAACAATTAATGAAACCAACATGAGATGACATACGTATAGTAATATTATGAGGTTTGTTTTATGTTTATGTCATTATAGAGCGTGTCCTGTCTGCACAAGAGATCTTTTCATATTAAAAAAGAAACCACAGCCATGACCTTGACCACTGGTCTGTAAAACTGTTTGTTGACCTTGGATCACTGCATGTCTCAGATCTTCAGGTTATTAGGCTAAATCGAATGAGAAAAAGTCAAGTTAAATTGACTTTCTGTGACATTTTCACACCTAATCTAAATATTTCTGAATTCCTTTAATAAAAAAAATCATGTCAAAAGGGTCGGTCACTGTGTAAACTCGGCCACATTTATTCCCCAGCTCCGCTTCCCTTAGAATAACATGAAATAAAGTGTGATTCAGCAGTTCATTAATCAGCGAGCGTTCAGGATGCTAATGAGCACTTTGTCACACAGTGTTGGAGTTATAACTTCCACACGTTTTAATGATTTAACGACGGAAAGGCAGAATGTGTATAAATGGATCACCAAAGTGCGTCTGCCAGAGAGCTTGGTTAGTGGCGAAACATTCCTCATTAAAGTCTTCACCGTCAGCTTTGAGGTGTTGCATCGAAACACACACACACACTCGTGACGTCTGTTTTCATAAAGGTTAATAAGCACATTAAATAGGGGCTCTCATTTGGAATATTGTGTAACATGAATAAATATTGTGCAAGCGAAGACTGGATAATGTGTGGATAATGTGTGGGGAGTGATTGAAGCGAATGTGGGAAAATATCATGGAAAATATTAGCAAATCGGAAAATGTTACAGGTAGTTGGAATACGAGAGATATTGTAACAATATAATGCGTTCTGAGCTTGTGATGACAAATCCTCCAGAACAACATGAATTCACACACACACACACACACACACACACACACACACACACACACACACACCAGTGCATGGTGAGGATTGTTGCACTAATGAGTTGGTTTGGCTGCAGCTGAGTTATGGGCATGAGCGCATGGTGGGACCTCACCCCAGTGCAGCCTGGGAGAGTGTACTGAGTGCACCTAACGCCGCCGCTGGCCAACGTCCTGTTCGCTCTGATTTAACCATTGACTGATGAGGCCGAGGCGGTTTGCAGGTGGTCGCCGTGACCCGACCACAAGCAGGAAATAGTCACATCCTTTAGTTCAAGTCGAACTGTAGCTTGAATTCTGTTGAGTATATACGACCGGAAATAGAAACTGATCTGAAACTGCAGATATTGTGCTCCTTTTTCATAATATTTAGGAGACTGTCTCAGCCTCCAGTGCAGCTAACAAATACTTTAAAAGTCAAGTAATTCATTGACTGATTTTTTTTATTAGTTGTTTGGTCAGAAAATGGTGAAAAATGGTCTCACTTTGTTAGCAACTCAAAAATATTTAATTTACTGTTATAGAAGAAGGAAACCAGAAAATATTCACATTTAACTGCCACTGACGTATTTATAAGTCAAAGTGCTTTTTCGGCAGCAGGCATTAGAGGGCGCTCTCACACAGTCTGTGAGGAATTTTGGGGTTTCTGGGATTTGTAATCAGAGCATAAAGAGACGGTATACACCACAGAGATCAAAACAGGAAGTGGAGACGATCGAGATTAGAGAGTAAAACAAACAGAATCTGGACAAAAAGTGTTGATTTTAGTGAAAGTGTCCTCTACTCTACCTCTGATAAAACAAGAATGGAACAAGGTAAAAACAAACATTTTTTTCATGATGAAATAGAGAGTCTCTTCTTTCATTTGAGATATTCACTGTTTTCAGAGACATAGTACTAAATATTCTGTGGGTCTTTAAATATGACTCAAAATGGACAAAAACACTGGAACAAGACACTTTGTGTTTTATAAAACAGCTGGAACTCAATGAGTTAAGAAGCTGGAATCAGAGAAGTTTTTACTTCTTCCTTGAAAAACTGATTAATCAAAATACTTAATTTTGATTTTCATTTAATAGTTGACAGCTAATCAATTAACCACAGCTCCAACATGTGACTTCCATGACGTTCTACTGGCTAAAAAATATATAATTTAGCGTTTGAATTCTTCGAATGTTGACTGGCAGTATAAGGACAACGCGACTTGATTACGTCCCATTACTTTTAGCCTCAACATGCGAATAAAGAAAAGGGATGAAAAAAACAGTTTTTGTTTGTAAAGCAGCAAAGAGGAGCAACATCACAGCATGGAGCGCGTTATGCTTTCCAGCTGTGAGAACGCCGTCATCGCCCAACGACTCGAACCATTTGGCACTTAAGCGTTGCCGGATTAGAACTTGGAGCAGCAGCCGAACACACATAAAATAAATTGTGGGTGTGATGTTTCTGCTGTGTCATCGCCATTCAGATCCATACGGCCAATGTGTTCATGATTAAATCGCTCTATAGAGCACAAAATTGTTTACAAGAGGACAACATTGTTTATCTAGCCTCTTAACGTCGCCCTCCAAGTGCGCCAGAGGGATGCATTTAAATTTATATTTATGGTGAATTTTATCATGTAGTAATTGCAGAATAAAAGCTCCCAAATTTTGCAATGGCAGTTTTTTCCAGTTTTGTGCAGCGCTGCTGGCAGCTCCTGCAGACTCAGTGAAACATGGATGTCAGTGTTTCATATCATGATTTAAATGATGAACGGCGCTGAAGGACTGAAACAGTCATCTGGACTAACGAAGGTCAAAGATGAGGCACAGCAATAGCACTTGGAAAAATGATATAACGGTTTCTGTGCCCACTAATAAAAATAATAAAAATATTGCACCTTCCATCACACAAACTAAAAATTCACATCCTGTGGAGACAGAAAATTTTTCACTGCAGAAAAATGTATTATTAATACTTAATTTTTATTGTTACAGCTTTGACCAAATAAGTAGAAAACACCAAGGTTAGGTTATACAACTGAAGATTTCTGTTTTTGACTTTTAAATATCAAATAAAAAATAATCAACTCCAAAACTGTATTTGTATTAGCAATAACATGACTTCATCCACTGTAAGCGCACACAGTGAGGAAATGCTGAGTTAATTTTAAATCAGATTGAGGAGTTTTAATTTTTCATATCTAATTTGGGGTTTACTTGTCTATAATCTGATACAAGCTATATCCTTTCAATGAAACATCCAGATTTGGTTATTTTCATGATTTCAAATCAGCTGAAAAAGTAAATGTTAATTTGCAGGTAAAGTAAAAGCAAAGGCACATATTTAACTGGATGTAAAAACCATCGTAAAAATCAGCTACCGCACCGTAAACACCACAAATTCGACTTATGGCTGTATACAGGTTTGGAAAAGGCCTCTGTTCCTGTATGACCAGATACTGAATACATAAAGACATCCAAAATAAGCAGATGAACAAACCTTGAAGTCGAGTTATTGTCTGATTAAAGACGATAACTGCACATCTGAGTGAATCTAAGGCCAGACAGCGAACAGTGGAGGTAGAGCGATGCCGGCGAGTAATTACCTGCAGCTGCTGCGCTGTAGTTAGGGGTATAAATCTGTAACCACATCAGAAATTATCCATAAAATTTACAGCTCAGGAAAACCATGTGTGTGGCTCTTTAACACTCCTTAACCTACAGAGCTGTCTTTCACGCCGACCCGGAAAAGAGCCGGTGGCGCAATGACAAAATAGATCAAGTTACCGAACGCTGGTGCCAAACTCCAAAACAGGTAAATACGGTGGTGGGAAAAGCAGCCAATCAATCATTTTGATGAGTCTGAAGGACTTAAAGGAAATATTTAAAAGCATAAATAAGCCAGAGCCAGTAAAAGAGAAAGTCTCACCAGGACTGGAACCATTCACACATCTGAGATTGATTAATCCATCTGAGCATTCATTCACTTCTCAGTGAACTTAAAGTACTACTGTCTGCTGTCTGTGTGGTAGAGAGGTATCTGCAGCAGCTGTCAGAAGAGCATCAGTAAGTTTAGTTATCAGAAATAAAACTACAGTATTTCCACCTGCAGATTTGAGACGCTGCTTGATAAACTAAATAAGGCAAAATCAAACCAATAAAAAGAAGCTTGTTCATGGTCTACTAAGCAGCAAACAGCACCGCTGATATTAACTGAAATAAAACCTCCCTTCAGCAGGTCAGCTTTAGGAGGTTGAGGGTAAATGCATGGAGAGCCGCTCGCTGCATCGGTGGTTGGATGTGTCCCCAGGATGATCCCAGTGAAAGCATTAAATGGCGTCAGCGGACGGGAGGAGGTAATAAAGCTGTTTATTGTCACAGGTGGGGCAGAGTGTGTGATGCTGTCGAGGCTGTAGGCCCAGCTGGAGGAACCAGCGGCGTTCAGAACGAAGCCATGCCTGAAGGCCTGAGGGCCCTCGCCATGATCGAGCGGACATGTCGACATGTGACCAACGGACGGCACAGCGACTCCTCATGAGAACAGGAAGGCCTCAACGGTTATTCGCTTAAAAAGAACACAACAGTAGAGCTGCAAAGATCAACTGGTCGATGGACAGAGAAAGAATTGAGGTTTCTGTGGTTTTTGTTGGACCAAAACATGGTTAGCGTTATATACGTTAGTTTGGACTGGAGATTACCAGTAGTCCAGATTTATAATACTGTATGTTTTCTTCATGGTAGATTTGTATTTGACACTTTATTTTGGTATTCAGTCCCTTTTGTTTCCCTTTGTTTAGTATCTTTTTAACCTCTTATTTGGCAGCGCACAGTATTCTTATGCTCTCATAGTGTTTTGTATGTTTGCATTGTTGGTTCTGCACTATATTTAACTTTTGCACTATTCTGCACTGTATATGCTTTTCTAAATGTTTAAAATCTTACTTTTTCCTACTGTGAATGGCAACTGTTGTAAAAGAATTTCCTTTTATCTTATCTTAGCTGGATGTTGGGGGTTATTAATAAACCTTGTGGATGTAATTGTTGCCTCTTGTTTGGCATCCTCCTTCCATTACATTTTGAGCCATGGTTTTCATGTTTTGTTAGAGGGCTGTAACAATCGCCTCCAGAAGCCATGTAGGTCAGAGGGTTGTGGTTTTAAAAAAAATGTCAAGTTATAAACTGTCCAGATTAAAAGAAGCCTTGCCTCTTAGCTGCCTCTCGCTATGAGAGAGTGCAGCTTTAAAACAGAAAGGGAAAGCAGAGGAGCTGCCAGAACCAGAGTTCAAGAGTGACATAAGGAGGAGGCGACTGTAAAACAGCTTGTCTTTACTGTGGCGGGCAGCGCCGGACCGCCCTCCTTCCACATGTGGTGGTTTGACCCGGGTCAAGCCTCGCCAACTCCTGCCAGGCCACCAGCCGCTGGCGACGGACTCCATGACGGCGCTGCACGGCGGCTGCGACGAGCTGGTTTCCACTTCCTCAGCTCGTCTTTCCTATAGCTGAGCATCTCTGCTGTCCGAGGCTTATAAATCAAGAGGCCTTTCAGCAAAGTCTTTATTGCTGTTCCCTGGAGGGAAGTGTATTCACACAGGCACAGTTTCTTGACATTTCCTCGTCCTCTTTTCTGTCCAATGACTCAACACCCACTTCAGCCGCTCCAGAATGGGAAGATATATTCCCTGTAATTCCCTTTTTTTAACTTGCCTGGGACTCTCTGGGTTCACAGGGTTTCTCTTGCTTGTTATCCAGCAGCTTCGAGTCCCACAGCGTCAGATCATCTTCCATCTTAATCCTGCTTTTAACACTGCGCTGCTCATTGTCCAGAACAAATAACCATTATCGATCCCTGTTTCCTTCTACTTGTCACTTCTGTGGCCATCTGTGAAATTGCAAACGACATCCTGAAAAAATAATTATTGCCTATCTGATAATGGAAGACCAGCAAGAGCACCTATTCAACAGCTAAAAAAGGTACAGGTCGTAAAGGTGCTGACCGGACTAAAAAGTGAGTGGAAACCATGGAAAACCCCAAATGGCTGGAAACACTTACAAGCCATCTCCTCCACTGTTTCAATCTACAAATAAACTCCAGAGAATTTTCCAAAGTGAAAAGAGAAAGAGATGGGGGGGTGGACTGACCTTTAATTCGTCTTTCTCATGCTATGCACATCTAACATGATCCACATCATCCACATGATGTACAACCTCCCCCCTGTGATTTCACTAAAAGACATGAGGGGACAGAAGAAAGACATCATCTATAATGTCATCTCCATTAGGAAAAGCTTGCTTGTCAAACTGCTGGATAATGTTGAAGAAAGTTTGGAAGTAGCGCAGGGTGAAGTGGGTTATCCAGCGCTGCGTTTTGTTTCCTCTGAAATCACTTAAAGGCACCACATCAGCTCGGAGAAGACAAAAGACTTTCACCACAGGACGGCAACTATGCAGCTGTTAGCAATAAAAAAAAAAATAAAAAAAAAACACCACTATTGATGTAGGGATTACACCAGAACTGACACTGAGTTGACACCGAGATGATGACAAAATTCTGAAAATGTGATATTTTTCCACAGGAAGGTACCAGGGATCAGGGATCAGGACTCTAGACCATGACGTACAAACCTGGATCCTGAACTGGGTACTGAGCATATTCAGCGGGCTCTATGACCCTGAAGTAAACTCTGAAGCAGGGGTGGGTACTGGTAAGGAGTTCATGATATGTATCGCGATACTTGAGTCACGACATGAGACATTATTTTGATATTGTGATATTGCGACATACTACAATATTTTACATAGAATACATAAAATGCAGCTTAAAATACAAATTGTATATATGTACAGTACATATAGACATATTTACATATATGTACATATATTTATGTACATACTTATATATTAGGGCTGTCAAAGTTAACACTGATTTTTTTTTTTACTTTTTATTTCAATATGTGGAGATCGTTCTGGATTTACAATCAGCCCAAAACATGACCTTTTTTTAGCAAGAAATTAAAAATCAATATTATATCAGAAGGAAAAAGTCTCGTGATATATTGCCATATTGATATTTTTCCCACCCCTACCCTGAAGTGAGAAAACATGAGCCTGGCAACCAATTCCCTTCGTAATGAATAGCGGCCATCTTGATATCCAGGTCTTATAATACATCGAGATTAGCCCCGTCGACACAGGAACGATAGACAATATCCCTGACAATGCTCCCAACAAATGCTGTTAGTAGTTAGCAGCTGGTGGGCAACGCAGTCCTGCTTCGATAAATAACGTAGCTAATAACCGCTAAAGCTAACGGAGGCTGAAGGGAGTTACATTTTGATGCATTCAGGCTCTACTCAGTAGAAATGAGAGTTGGGAAAAAGTGAATGAGCAGTATCATCAGATAAAAACATTTAATGTTTAGTCTTTTTTTTTTTTAGGATGGTATCGAATTGGATTTTTGAGAAAGATGGAATTTTATTGATATTGGTGTCAACTACTAGCTATATGTTGCTCGGCTTCTTCATGCTAATTCATCTCTTGAATGGTTTCAGTTTTCTGAGGTCTCTACTGACTAGTTTTAAAAAACAAATGATTACAAAAAGCTCTGCGGTCGGATGGGACTTTGTCCCTACGTGCCATCAAGGGTTTAATGTACAATGAGGGTGGCCGAGCTCGCCCTGTACGCTCACAGCCACCATGGACTCATTTCATTTTTGGCATGAGTGTTTAGTTGTTAAATTTTAGAGCAAACCTTGGAGAAAAGCAGCAGAACTGTTCGCCTCAGTGCCTGTTGAACACCTTGCAAAAGTAAGTGATCGCCTCACATTACTGCACAAGAATGCGCCTGAAAAAGACGAGGAAATAAATGTTTACTCTCTCTGAGCATCAGTTTGTGAATGAGCTTCAGGTGTCATGCAGCTTTCCTGTTCTATAAACTCTTTGGCCGTGTTGAGGACTATTTTCATCCCAGCACTCGCAGATAAGTGAAGCCAGTACTTTGTTAATGGGGAATTTGGGGCAAAATAAGAAATCTGTAGTCAAATGGTTGAATTTGGATGTCATGTTACAATGTGAACACTTCCCCTGCTGAATGCTGTCAAGCTGATTGGAAACTTTAGCAGCTGATGTTCGAGTCGAACCCACATTGACCGCAAGACGACGCTTGAAGTCGATATTTTTAGTGCAGCTGGAATGAGATTGTTTAAACAACGAGATATTTCCAAGAGATTCTCAGAGGTTTAATCATTTGGCCCATTTGGCAGATCAAAGTCTGGATGTTAGATCGCTGATCTTAAAAAGAAGTGACATAACGGCAAGAGAGGGAGCAGACACGTTACAGGAGAAAGGAGAACAAAGCGAGCGGCGGACAGGAAGCAGCTCCTGCTTCGCTCTTTGATAATATAGCGCCGAGCCGAGCAAACACAGGCCCGGTTTTATTGAGGTACCTAAGAGGCTGTTTACGCTGCCTGTATAAAAGCCAGCAAACCGCACAAAGAGACGAGGGAAATTGTTAGTGTGTCGGTAAGTTTCAGACACCTTGACTTTATGGATCCAAACGCAGAGCAAGGCACCATAAACAGGGTTTATAAAGCGTTTAATCTGTGATTAAAACCACGTAGGGTAACAGAGATTTTAATCTTTTATGAGTCTGTCTGATCAAATCTCTTAAAGCAGTAAGAGATGATTACAGTGTTTGAGGCACGATCAGGCCTTTATTTACTCCTGTACTTCTGATGACAGAGTGCAGAAACTCAAATAATACAATAATGATTATCATCTATTAATGTGCAACATCACTACTATTCATTTTGATATACTTCTGTTATTTCATTATCCCTTTGTGTTTATTTTGTTTATAGTTTTTCACCTGGCTTGATGCTTATTTAGACATTTATAGATTTGTTTACTGACCTATATTGATTATTAATCAAGCACATTGTTTACTTGTTTACCTTTGTTTCTTACTTATCGTGACGTTTTCCTTTTATTCTACTTTTTTTACTGATGTCACTGCTTCATTTGCATTTGTTATTGTAATGTTGCTGTTATTCTAAGATAAGAGATAAGATAATCTTTTATTTTATTTCCATCGTGACAGCAGGGATCAGGACTCCAGACCAGAACCAATATAAAAAATAATAACATCAGTAAACAATGAATAAATGTCTAAATAAGAAATAAACCAGGAGGGAAAAAGTCATCATATATGCACCACGAGTGAAGAAAATACATGAATTAAGGATGGAAACTTGGCTAAAGGAGGACAGTAGTTCATGTTCCTCAGCGGTTGTTGGTGCAGCGATGCATCCTGCGATTATCTTTCTTTTTCAATTCTTTTCTATCTTGAATCATTATTGAAAATGGGAGACAAGCAGCGAGGGGAGGGAACGACAAGTGAAGATGGAAACCTGCAACGTTCGCCAAGCATGAGCCAGCGTGAAGTAGCTGTTTTCCCCCCGGCGCTGCTCGGGTAGATTAGCATCACGTCACGGCATCACGAGCCGTGACACAAGAATGCGAATGAAACTCGCAACATGTAGCCGTCGCTTCTGAATGAAACAAGAGACGCAGGGAAATTAAAGGAACCTCACGGATCCCTGACCAGTCCGAAATTACCTCCTGACCGATTTATGGCTTTTTATTTTTCCTTTCACCGTGGGTGTGTTCAGTCACTTAAGAGAGCATTTGAACAACAGCACTGTGAAATTTCAGCTGTTTCCCATGCAGTGGAGCAACAAAGGCCAACCTATATCTTGTGTAATCCACAGAAGGCCCAAACACTGGAGAGCATGAAGAGAACAAAGACAAGCAGGGTGACAGTTATTGATGTGGCTCTGAGGTGGAGGAACCACTCAAATGTTTTACGCTGCATGAATGAGTGGGCATAAAGGCCGGCCGGCGTTCACCAGGTGAAACCTTTGGCCGGTTCCGTCCAGAGTCGTCCCGTCAGGATTCGCTCAGTCCACAGTCGTCCCGTCCAGAGTGTCTCTGTCCAGAGTCGTCCCGTCAGGATTCGCTCAGTCCACAGTCGTCCCGTCCAGAGTGTCTCTGTCCAGAGTCGTCCCGTCAGGATTCGCTCAGTCCACAGTCGTCCCGTCCAGAGTGTCTCAGTCCAGAGTCGTCCCGTCAGGATTCGCTCAGTCCACAGTCGTCCCGTCCAGAGTCGCTCTGTCCAGAGTCTTCCCGTCCTGCTCACAGTCATTATCAGCTGAACTGCAGTGAACCGAAGCCCAGCAGCTGCTAAACAGCCGACCAGCTTCCTACTGCAGCGCTGTTTGTTTGCACGTTCAGCCTTTCAGGAATCATTTCATGTCGACCACACAAACCTCCACACGCATGTAGCCGCTTACACACACACACACACACACACACAGCGCAGATGGCCACAAATGCTCACGCACACACAGGAAACCAACGTGGGACGATCGGCCGGATTTACCAGCAGGACTTCCTGAGCGAACACCCCAGTCTAAAAATATGCTGAGAGTGTTGCTACCGACAGCCGACACATCCCATAATGTACAGTTTAGTTTCCTTAGTACACCAAAGATTGCTTTCTTAATATATTCTATTTATACAGTAGTTTGAGAGAAAAGACATGGAGAATCTGAATCTGATCAGGGCTGCAGTTCATATTATACAGAAACCTTCACAGAGCTGTAGAATCTATTAATCAGATTAAACTGAATTTTCACTGATAATGTACATAATATATTTCCATGAGTACTGTGTAGTTTTTACACTTTTTTTTTTTTTTAACATCCCTGCTGTCTTAAAATAAACATATTTTGATTAGTCAACCAAGAATTTCTTTGGTTGAGGCCAGTCATATTTATATATTTAGTTCAAGTAGTCACTTTTTAATGAATGTGACAAATTTAAACATATTTTAATGGAGAAAAGCAGTGATGCCTTACCGGAAAACAAACATCAACTGAAATACATATGAACTGAAAACGACTGTGACCCCAGTTCACTTTTTCTGTCTGTAACTTTTATTTTTTTATTTTTTTAATCCTTGAACTTCTGGAAGCCTCTGAGTGCAGAAAGCGTCCTGTGTCTGCATTCACACCCTCCAGTCTTTCTGGCCTCTTTAATTTTTGTGCCTTGGCTTCATGCTGCAACGTTTGATCAGAGTTCGGTGCACAACACTGTGCTCATGTATTTTTGTGGATCATTTTTATTGGGAACAAATTATTTCTTTTTCCTGGAAACGACGTGATTCGTTATGGGTCCGTTTTTTGCTGAGACCCCCGTTAACCCACCAACTGTGAGCGCACAAAAACACGCACATTTGTTCACTTTTAAAAAATGCAGTCAGGTTCATAAACATAAAAAACTGGCGTTCTTTCACAGACGTGCTCTTAGACACCCAGAGGAATTTACTGTGAGGACCCCCCACTGCGCTCCAACCAGAAGAATAAAACCATTGAGTCATTTCATATGCCTTTGCCCTCTTAGTCTGCACATTTTACAAAGGTGTCAAATCACTTGCATTACTGTGTTTTCCTGACTGAGTGAAATCTCATTGAACCTGCAGATATGTGCCAGTTTTTCACAGACTGTGGCTCCTATCGATGCTCATTTTGTGCAGACGTGTAACTGACTCCAGAAAGATGCAGATTTGTAAAAAGTCTGCTTTGTCAGGTCTGTCTGCAGCCTGACAGCAAACCAAACTCAAAATAACGACCTCGAAGCATCAAGGGTGGGTATTGGCAAGGATAAGATGTGAATCACAATACTTGACACTGTATAATACTGCAGTATTGTTATGTTGTGATACATTGTAATATATTGCAATATTCTACACAGTTCAATGAGAAATTTAAAATGCAGCGTAAAAAACAAGTTTCTTTTCTTTTTTTGGAAGAAAAATTGATATAAACAAATAATAAATCAACATTATATCAGAGGGGAAAAGTACTGCGATATATATAGTATAGACATTTAAGCAGTTTCATTCAGTCTCTGTACTAAAATGAGGTTCTGTCGTAGTTCTGGGTGTGCAACTTTTTTCCCAATTTCTGACTCAAATACCTCTTGTGAATTCTACATATTTGCATTTTGTCATCTATTAGCGTCTTCGCATAGACTTTTCATCACACCGCGCAAAAAAGTTCACAACACTAGATAGATTCCTATAACATCTGGGTCAGACAGTCATGGTCCCCAGAAGATGAACTACTGTATGTCAACCCAGCTGTCATTTCAGATGAAAATACTGTTATTTTATGACCAAAAACCTGCAGAACTGTTCCCATCAGCCTCAGCTGTTAGGTGTTAATCTTCGTTGGCTTTTGGATTTTTGACTGGCATCTTCCTCTAATGAAACCATTGTATTTTAACCAGTAAAAACATCTATTTTGACATTTCTGAAGGAGCACCTGTGTCCAGCTGACTGATCCAGTCGTTAAAGTTAAAGGCGCAGATCGCCCTCACAGCTACACACTATTCATACAATAAACACCACCAGGAGGGAAAGGTCACGTTTCCCTGACAGCCATCTCCCATTTCCATCGTCCCAGATCTGTTTGTAGGTACATAAGAAAGACAGCCCTTATTATCACAATATGGAAGAGCTGCGAGCCTTTTTCTGCATGTCAAGCACAGGCCGGCGGCCAAAAGATTTCCACGTTTGAAACCCGAGTTGAGCTTTTTGCTCGGGACAATGAACAGAGTTCGGTTGCAAAGCAGTTATTAAGTGAGAGAAGATCTCTAAGGAGTTTCAGTCTTTCAGAAAGAGGCACAAAGGCCAGCAATTAGTAATTATTTGTGGTTGTGAATGAAGGTGAAGCTGCAAGGAAGAGATCAAATCTATACGCCAACAAATATATATATTAACATGTTTTAAGTTGTCTTCAGTCAAACAGGATCAGTCCAGGTGAAAAACCTGAAGCCAGAATATCAAGAATCATTTCTAAGACTATTTCTGAAATTCTTTTTTATTATCACTGACAGGTTAATGTGAACAGTACCATGTTACTCGCAGGGCTGCAGTGAAGTGTTATTTTCACTGTTGATTAATCCGTTATGTGCTCGAGTAAATGATTATTGATCTATGACAAGCCAGGAAATAGCAGGAAAAAAAATGTTAATGAGTTTTTTGTCGACATTCAGTTTACTCTCACTTCAGACAAAGAAAAGCAGCACAGTCCTATAATCTAAAATGTTTGGAAAATAAAGACGAGCAGAAAGAAAGACATATTTAAAAAGATATTTGAATGGGACGAGGCCAAAATCAAAAAAATAAATAAGACAAGGTTAATCTGATTTAAGGAAATATTAGATCTGTAAAACAGTTAATCCACAAACAAAAATCAAAATATGAAACCTGATTAGATCTGATGTTGTTATTTTAAATAAACTGTTCAGTCTCCTTCAGACGCTGGACATGAAAATACAGAGCAATCTAAAGGGTGAGTCACAAAATATGATTTTTCATGTCTTGGTTGGACCAACCTGTTAAGCTTAAATTTAAATAATATAAAACTTTTTCAAGAGTCAAAGACTGCACAAAACAGTGTCTGAGCTGATCTGGGAATATTTTAATAGATCTATTTTTGCTAATATAAAGCAGATATTTATTAATATTTACACTTTTTTTTCAATGTTTTATCTCTACCATCCTGATAGTGTTGAAGCTTTACATCAGGGAGCATTTTCTGGCTTAATGCAGTGAAAATTAATGTGAAGATGTGTGAAAATTACTTTTATTTATTGATTACTTTTAAGACAACAATAACAGGGAATACTTTCTGAAAGTGGATTCATATTCCCTAAATAAAACAAAAGTAAAGCCATTATTTTTGGCTGTGATTCGGTTAATTTTTGTCTAATTCTTGCTCTAATTAATACGTATGAAACGGAAATCTACAATAAAAATAAATTATATAGTTTACTGTACACTAAAGTTTCCCACCTCAAAATACTGATCATGCACCAAAGCCCAACAAACACCTGCATGGATGCATCTTCACAACAACCTGCATACAGACGCTCACCTGTCTGAATGACACCATGTGATGCAGAAGGGAGGCGTCACAGCTGCTCAGGTGCTTCTTTGGCTTTCTGCACTGAGCGGTGTGTTGGCTCATTCCAGCAGGTGACTGTCTGGAGAACTTTTCTTCTCAGGTGCAGACCGCTTCAGCATTTATTTCTACAAAAAAAAAAAAAAAGGTAGGAAAAACATCAGTGAGTTATTGTTTCTATTGCATTTTGCAAAAAAGTACCATCGTCAGACTGTTTAACTCAAATAAGTGTCATAAAATCTGCTTTTTCTCAGAATAAATCCACCGTAAAATAATGTATTTGATTATAAATAAAATGCTGACTAATGATTAACATTATTTCTAATATATTCCTTTCTAAAATGACGTGCTGCTGGTTGTTTGAAAATGTCACGCTGAGCTGAAACGACAGAAGGACGATTTGTAATCTGAGCCTCGGCATTAAGAGCAGTAATCCAACGCCTGAATGGTAAAAAGCAAAACAAGATGTGGTCAAGGTGATAAGTGATGTCTGCCATTGTGTGTCGTGATGAAATCTGGTTACATTCAGAGTCGAGTGACAGAAAAAGGATTAATAACTACTGCAGAGAAAAGAGAGAATTTAGCATGTGATGAATAGGTTTGATATGATTTGATCAGAAAGTATGATGTGAAACATATGAGGCAGCATCACTGCTGACACAACAGGATCTCTGTTTCATAAATATGACACTATTGATCTTTAAAACAGTGAATCAGGCCAGACTGGCACTCTTAAAGGTCATGTTGTTCCTGAAGAAAAACCCATGGCGTCTAAAAACCAGACAGACACTGAAGCCACAGCAGCAAGAGAAAGGACTTGTTAGTGAATTTTCCTCTGGTCACAGTTACGTGGTTTATATATCCAAGGCTTTTATTCTGAAAATTGGTCTGCGTCAACTTTGTCAAGACTGAAAGGAGAGATCCAGTTTTTTGTGTAGGTTGTCTGCACACACATTGTGATTGGTTGATGCCTTAATTCTTGATCCCTCTTTATTGATTAGTATTTTTTTTTAAACTTTGTTTTAATGCTGAATGATTTATTTCCAAGAAACTTATGGCCCCATCTCTGGTAAAAACCATATTTAAAGTGGTGTTTTTGTGTGGGGACAGAAAAAAAGCCCCCAGCAAACGTTAAATCCTGCAGCCCTTAAAAGCAACATTATGTTATTTCTGGCCCTTTGAAGCTTGGATAAAACATTAACCTTCAAACCCTGACTCGATCACATGGCAACGCCTCATCAAGTCTTTAAAGTGCGTTTTAAACAAACGTCTGGACATCAGGACAAGTTCATGTCAACAGATCTGACACTTGTCTCCTGAGTTATTCTTGAAGTGATTCATTAAGATGGAAATACGGTGCAGCATTGAGGTTTTGAAGGTCATTAGAGGTGGCAGAAAGCCCCGGGCCGAGCCCAGACCAGCCAGCCGTGGACTCGGTTCTGTTCCAGTGAACCACAGATGGGTGGCACCATGTCATTTGCAGTAAGTGAGCATGTAATAGAGTTGTAAGTGCCCCGAGCAGCAGAGGAAACAAGCCTATTGCCCAAGTTGTTTCCAGAGTTCATCCCTCGAAGGAGGGACGAAACAAAGATTCAAGGCCTCAGAAATATCAAGTGTTACAGCGTTGTTCTCAGAAAGTTCAGTGGAAACTTTATGCCAAAGGTCAGAACGCCTTGTGGTCGTAAGAGGTTGTTTTATGTAAAGTCTTGTTTTGTCCACAGAGCAGCTTGTTTCAGGTTAGCGCAGAACAACAGCTCAACCTAATGGGTCAACAAGACACCATGAAACATGGAAAGAACATCATTAGTGCAGGTTTTTAAATGCACAGCATGACAACTGTCCCTCATTTCCGTAAAAAATTTAAAGAACCCCATGTATGACAGCTGTACACCGTCTACTGAGTCAACAGCAAGTGCAGGAAATTCCTCCACAAGATCTTGAACCAATTAAAAACATTCAGTGTTGATTAAAAAGTCTTTTCATGGCCCGATAACTCCAGATGCTCCTATGGTCAAAATCACTCAGACAACAGTTACATCATGCTCAAAAATGTAGCATTAATAGTGGATTGTGTCTTGAGTTTATTAGCTGACCACATGCAACAAGATGGGAGTATCCAAATTTCACTTTGGTGCACGTGTTAAGACACTTGAAGAGCTCAGACCTTCTACATGGACTGCCTGAGATTCCTTCATGAACAGTGGCTGCATCCCTGTATTCTGCATTTTATTTTATTTTAGTGAAAATATACCAATTAACAATTTAATGAGCTATGAGATCTAGGTATTCTGCATTTCCACCTTCATATTTTATGTGGATTTGAGTCATGAATTTCATGACTCTCGACGGGACAAAATCAAAAAAAAGACTTTTTTTTTGATTTTGAGAGGCAACATAGTAGCACTGAAATAAAACAGACATTAAATAAAAAAAGAACAAAATAGGATGGAGCTACCAGATATTATATGCTAATGTGGTGTTGGGATGAATAATTTACTTTGATTAAAACCTGGAAAAAAAAAAAGCAAATGGCATTAGATTCTGTGAAAGTGCATTAACTCATTGAGAGCCAGCTCAAATGAAAGAAGAGACTCTCTATTTCATCATGAAAAAATGTTTGTTTTTACCTTGTTCCATTCTTGTTTTATCAGATTCTGATAGACCAGATTCTGTTTTTGTTTTTGATCTCTGTGGTGTATACCGTCTTTTTATGCTCTGACTACAAATCACAGAAGCCCCAAAATTGACAAGCTTTTGTGAGAGCGCCCTCTAGTGCCTGCTGCCGAAAAAACACTTTGACATAAATATACGTCTTCGGGCATTCAAAGAGCTAATACTTGGTTAGAACTCAAAACCAAAGTTTAGAACTTAAGACTTGTCAAACAATGACTGGATCCCACCTCTGGCATCTTAATCTAAATGTTACCGAACTCAATGATCATCCATTCAATAGCTGTCAAGATGTTGCATTCAAGCCCACAAAGAGTCAACCACATGGTGGCACCAGAGGAAAAGTCACAGTATCAGCAAATAAATCAGCGTCAATTCCCATGATGACCATGAATGCACATGATAATTAATTTAGGTTGGGATGAGATATTTCCATTTGATCCAGATTGACCCTGAATCACCATCCAAAAACAAAAGTAAATAATGAGAACAGCTGTCAAATCATTCGCTCGATCATTGGTATCAGGGTTTACATTAACTGGACGATAATATGACGACAACTGCATGCAGTGTTTTGACATTAAAAATAATTTCAATAAACTTCAAACCATCTGGCGGACAACAGCCCTGCAAGCTACACAACCCAAATGTAAAGATGACTGCAGCACTTTTTATTCTTCTACAACATGATACCTGCAGATCAGACAGAGCTTTGATAATCTCTGAATGCTACTGAGCATCTCTTGGTTTTCCAGTGGGACACTGCGTTTCCCTCCTTTGGTGTACATCAGGGTAGTTAGGAAGGATCATGGGAAGCTAATAGGACGTTATTTCTATGAGCTCATGGAGCGAGATCCACAGTCTGGCAGGAAGGAGCGGCGCTGTAGCCAGGAGAAAGTGGAGTCTGTGACTGGAGCCCAGTTCACTCAGTCAGATAGCGGTGATTCAAACCCCATTTGTTTTGGGCGTAGAGGATGCTCTCAGTGGTTTGGCTGTGATTGATCCTTCCTCTGCCCGTGATCGCACCGTGACACCATTCCAGTTTCCACATTCATTTTTCCCCAGTTCAGATCTGTGGCGCTTCCTTTATTGGCCCACTGACAGTTCTTTGACCTCCACCCAGAAAAAAAACAGGTCTCAGGCCATTGCTTTGGACAACAGCAAACCTTAGCATGGAAACATTACTGCATGTTTACAGAAAGGGTAACGTTACCGCAGTGAAGGACATCAGATCAACAATATTGCCACTCAATAGATTCAAAAGTACTGATATGTTATCTAGACATACACACTTTGATGCATTTACACATTTGTAAATAGGTAGGACGGACGTTGGAGTGGATAGGGAGATCAAATCATAAACGCTGTGGAGGATTTAAATTTATCTGTACTTTAACTTCCACACTTAAATAATGCATCATCCACTTAGTTTAACCCAAACGGTGACTTATTTGTTACGCAATTTCTGTACTTAAGTAATACCACTCCCTGGAAGTTTGCTGTTAAGACGTTTATTTTGAAATTACTGTATGTATGCAAGAAAAACGAGGGATAACTTTTTGTAGGATGCTAACATTTCCATGAGGAAATGAGCAGATATATTTCTAATACAATCAGTGGGGTACAGGTATGAAGTGTCACAGGTGTCCTGATTTATTGTACAAAAAAAAGAAGAAATCAGTGGCATAAAGTTTCTGTTGTAGTGGGTTTGTATCTCCAGGCAACTGCCCACTGTGATTAAAAAAGAGAAAAGCATACATGGTAAACGTTCCCAGATTTCTATCTTAAAAATAGACCTCCAGAGTAATCAAAGCAACAAAAAACTAAATATGAAAGAGAACATGTGAATGAAATTACAAGTATAATCCATAATGGAAAAAGACCCAAAAAAAAAAAAAAGAGGGCAACAACTTTTTTTCCTTGTCAGTGATTTGTTTTTTGTTCCGTCTCACTGTTCTTGTTGTCAAAGTGCTGCTCTTTATGCATATTTATACGTCTCTACGTTGAAAAAAAATCCCTAAAATGCATGAAAATCTACACTGATGCTTAAGCAGTCACCACAAAATCAGAGATTCTGTGTTTTGTGCTGAAAATGTGGCCTTGTGCATCGTGATGTGGGTCAGAGATCAGACAGCTTTCAGCCACTGTTTGTGACCTGTTTTACTCCATTGACTCGCTCCAAAATGATTTGGGTCAGTTTAACTCCTAAACAACAAATTACAAAGCTCTTAGTCCAAACTGACACAAGTTTGAAAGTTTGGGACTCTGACCAGGGACTGTTGACTGCAGCTGATGACACAGAAGGACAGACATATGGTAATATAGAAATACTGCAACAAAATAATGAGCGTTCACCATATTCTCACGTTGTACTCGTCAAGTAATACACCAGCAGTAGGTCAGAACTATTACATCAGTTAAGGACGTTTCAGGCATGGCATGTCAATGCATCGGATTAGAGTTGATTATTTAATTATTATTTAATAAATTTATTATCATTATACGTGTCACAAGTACAAGGTAACGAACTGCAGTTTGCATATAGCCGGAAGTGCAAAAGCAGCACATAAATGAATCGTGAACAGATGTGGAATAAGAATATTATCATAGGTTACTGCCACAGGTGGGTTTATATCAGAGTTAACTGCAAGGTGACTGTGTTGCATACAGTCGTTGAAGGTTATAGAGCTGACTGAGAATTTCCTGGTCATCACATGGCCCCTTACTGTCAAACAAAACAGGTTATGTCTTTGTGGATACTTAAAGATTTGTAAAGACTCTTGCTAACTGCTAAACTTTCTTTGCTATCTTACCTACAGGATCTGGAAGATGCATAAGCAGTATACATCAGTGAGTCCCACTGATGACACCACTGTGAAGACTGAGAATGGACCTCAACCAAAGAAATACCGCTACATACGCAAAGAAGGCAGCTGCAACGTCGTGTTTCGTCATGTTCCTGAGGAATGGCTACTGTTTGTGACCGACATCTTCACCACTTTGGTAGAGATCAGATGGAGGGTGATGTTCCTCATCTTTGCCCTGTCTTACATCCTGTCTTGGCTTTTTTTCGGCATCCTGTACTGGGTCATTGCTCTGGCTCATGGCGATACAAGAAACCTTACAAGTGAAAGCCAGCCCTGCATGGACAACGTGCACAGCTTCACGGCAGCTTTCCTCTTCTCGCTTGAAACTCAAACAACCATCGGCTACGGTTACAGAGGAATGTCCGAGAACTGCATGATTGCCATCGTTATCGTCACAATACAAGACGTCATCAGCTGCTTCATCGACACGTTTGTCATCGGAATCGTTGTCGCCAAAATGGCCTCGGCCAGAAAGAGGGCGCAGACGGTGGGCTTCAGCAACTGCGCCGTCATCAATCTCCGCGACAGTTTCTTGTGTCTTTCCTGGAGGGTCGGCGACTTCCGCAGGCACCACCTGGTGGAGGGGACGGCTCGCGCTCAGATCGTCCGATCCACAGTGCACACCACGGGGAAAATAGACGTGACCTACGAAGATCTGGTCATCATGCAAAGGGACATCCTCCTGGTCACACCTACCACCATCTTCCACAGGATTGAACCCAGCAGCCCTCTGTACAAGATGAGTTTGGCTGATCTGCGGCAGGCAGACTTTGAGCTGGTGGTGTCGTTCACCTACACGGACGACTCCACAGGTATGCTGCATCAGACCCGAACTTCGTACACTCCGGCCGAAATCCTGTGGGGTCAGCTTTTCCAGGAGATGATCCGGGTCAGCAGGAGGCACTACAGGGTGGATTACACTTTGTTCAATCAGACCGCTAAGGTGCTGGTGCCCGAGATCAGCGCTGAGGATTATGAGCACAAGAAGCTTCTACGTCCCTCCCCCTGGCATTCCCCACGACAAATGCCGAGACCTTCCCCACGACAATCGCCGAGACCTTCCCCACGACAATCGCCGAGACCTTCCCCACGACAATCGCCGAGATGTTCACCCCAATCACAGCAACAAAATCAACATGACAAACTTCTGAAAGCCCCGGCAGTAACTGTTGAACTTGTGAATGATTGCCACCCTGAACCAGCCGCTTTAACATCTCAAGCAGGCGATCAACATCAAGACTCGTTGACTCTGCCCAATGAGCTCACCAACACAGAAATAGAAAAGCAGAGCTGTGATGTTTGAGACACCTTTCACTGAGACATTGTTCATTTTTTCAAAGAATGCTGCTCAAGAGGAACAGTGAGGAGGCTACTGGCTTCTAGCATGTCACATTCACTAGTTTGTTGTTTGGCAGGTTTTAATGTTTACCATGTAGCTTATTAGCATGCTAACATTGATGATTAACACTAAAAACAAAGCGCAGCATTAATTTAGCAGATTTTTGATGTACCAATCAATGGACATATATTTATAAATACAACATATATTCAGTGATAACTGGTTTGGATGTTCTGTTTGAGCTGCACTTCTTGACCGAAACTCTTTACAGACACATTTAAAGCTGGAGGATCTGCTGAGGAAGATCATGCAATACAAGCAGAAAGCTCTAGAGAATCTATTCCTTGTTCTGATTTATAATATTTTACATTTTCAAAGCATAAAAATAAAAATAAAAATAATGATACATATGCTATTAAAAAAAACTTAAGGTCTCCACATTTTATCCTTCATGTTACACTAAAATCTTGTGGAAAATCATGAGAGTTGATATGAAAACACATGTAAAATATTAAGTTTTCCTAATATTATGTCTTTATGTGGTGGTGGAATTCCATTTGTTTAGTAATTACCAGGAAGTCACGCAATTGAAAACCAGTTCATCAAACCTTCTCACACAAAAATAAGGACTTATTTAAGCATGTTTAGCCTCCAGTAAATTTTATAAAACATTAAAGCACTATGCCAGCATCAATCAATTTAATAACATGATGTTTAAAGTGTCTGATTTGAGTTTTTTACTTTTTGTTTTGTGAGAGAATTTCCTTTGGGATGAATAAAGTTTTATCTCATCTTTTACAATGATCAGGATGTTTTTGAGGCATGAAGCCATGGTGGTGTTGATTATCATTTCTATCTGTCCATTAACCAACCCGAATGACCCTGTTTCTGAGACTACAGCCGCTCACCCAGACATCAGACCTCATTCGGCTTTTTTCAATAGTCGATCTTCTGTCAAGTCAGTACGGGATTTAAAAAGACCTAATTCAGCACTGTCACTTTAATTCTGTCCGCTATGTACTGACAAATAATAAATGACAAGATCAGTTTCTCAGCTCTTATCAATGAGTGTCTGATCAATGATGTCAGGTGACAACCAGCCAATCAGAGTTGCTCTCTTAGACCAGAGTCTTCGTGATGTTGACAAGTCTGCAGTCAGCTGACTTTCATCATCAGGTCTGTGAACACTTGATCACTGCTAAACAGTAGCTTTAGCCTGTTAGCATCCACGATGAGCTGCACTAGCATTAGCTTAGCATGTAGCTGCTGGCTCAAACTGGAAGTACAACAATTAAGAAGCATGATGCTGTCCTTCTCTGACTGCAACAGGAAACAGGAAACTGCTAGTAAGGGAGTGTCAAAGCCACAAAATAATAGCACAAGACTAACATGATTCGTTCATTCATTAGTCTCAACAGTTTAAGTCTAATAACATAATTCATTTGAATATAATAGGGTAATTTGTGATAAAAAAAAAAAAAAGTCTTTTGTCTGTGATTAGGATTATTGACATCTTCATCACCATTACATAACAGTTTGCCACCACTGGCTAAATCCAGTCTCCAGCTCTCCACCTTGTGGTCCAGAGGTAGCAGTGACTGCTTCAGCATAACACACACACACACACACACAGGGCTAAATATACATGCTTCTATAAATAACTACAACCAAAAATAAGTTTCAATCTCTAAAAAATGAGTTCAAAAGTGCTTTTTGGAAAAAATGGAATGCATTTGTGAGTAAATGTTTACCATGAATTAGTAAGCAGGAAGAAGGGGTTTGGTGAGCGGCTTTAAGACAACATACGGCTATGGCCTGACCTAAAATTATGGGGCAACAGATGCATAGTCTAAACATCCGAAGCAACTCGATAGCTTGGTGGAGAAAGACAGTCATATCATAATACGAGCATGAAGGCCTTTATTGAGTGAGTCATTCTTTCCGACAGAACATATTTTCCATGCCCACATTAAAAAATGAGATCTATAAAAATCATGGATATCACAAAAAATGAGGGTGATTGGCCACAAAACTGTCAGCAGCAGGTGGTCACAAGGATGGGAGGGGTTTAATAACTCTGCACACAAGATGTATTTGTCTGACATATTCAAAGTTATCACATCTCTTTTCTTAATGTCTGTTTTTTTTTGCAGCAGTGAAGCACCTAAATCCACAACCTTTGTGTTAGTTATTCATCTGTTAAGTAGTAGTAACATTAACCAGTTTTATGTCCTGAATGAAAAAGTCTAAACTCATGATTTCCTGCTATTTATTTGTCTTGATATTTCAGTTTATTTAACCCCTTGGCCTCCCTCCTCTCGTTTCTATTTAACCCCTGTTTGAGATTAAAGTGGAGCCGCTCAATTAGTGTCAAATTGCTCCACTACTTCCATGTTATGTTCCGCACACATCAGTCAAACACATTAAAAGACACAAAAACAGTATAATTGCGCCTGGTTCGCAGTGCGCGCTCCCCTCCCCTTCTCCATTGGCCGGGGCGCGGAGCGGGGGCGGGCCGTGCCGGTGCGTGCCGTTTAAAACGCTTTGAAGGACCTCATCGCGGTGCACATGATCGAGACCGGTCCTCCGGAGATATGAGGCGGGTTCCACATTTGATCCTGTCCGGCCAAAACAAATAACAAGCGCGGAGGATAGCGGAGGCCCAAAGCAACCGGATTATATTTCACCGAGCTGAAGCCCTCCGGTCCACAGATGAGCAACAGGTAGAGGAAACAGAGCCATTTCTGTCACACTGCTGCAGCTCTTCTGCTTTAATGTGATGCTTCCCGCATGTCAGAGGTGCTACCTGCTGCTCAACTCATGTTAACGTGGTATACTTTATCCTTCATGACGCGCGGACTTCCTGGCTTTTACGCACGACTTGTGCTGCCGCGACCCGCTAAAAAGTCTCTCTGAATCCGCTCCTTTTCCTCCTCACGTGATATTTTATTTAAATTTTCAGATTTTGAGTCCTTATTTGTGACCGCAGGGGTGGAAATGAAACGTGCATATGTCTCCCAGGCTGAGGGTGTGCGTGTGGATGATTGCATCAGAAGTCAGCTCCTTTCTCCCCCCGCACCTGTTAACATTTGTCGCTGGCATTTGGTGCTTTCTGGGAGCAGCTCTGCATGCCTTCTGATGGACTGATACTGTTTAATACGACTCTTTAAAAAGACTGAAGGGCCGTAAGAACGATTTCTAGTCTTATTACTGTTATTTATTTGGTAAAATCTGTCGAGCTCTCTTTCAAGTGAGTTTTCTGCTCATATTGAGACAACAGTACAGATTTGGCTGCGTGTAATTTTTTTGAAGTTTTTAACAGAATAAACGTTTGAACTGTTTACATATCAATCATAACATGAATAAAAAAAGATGACATTGCTTAGCGACACAGCATTCTCAGTGATGAGCACATTCATTAGATGCTACTTAGATATTTTTGTTTTGGAACTTAATACTAATGTGCAGTTTTCTGGTATGTGGAGACTTTTTTAGAGGCGAATGAGCATTTTGACTCTGCACTAATGAGCTACATTCATCACAAGCTTCTCATATCTAATCTCTGAAATCCATCCTTACAAATAAATTAAAAAAAAGATAACACATCAAGACTGCCACAGGTTGATTTAGACTTTGTTGCCAGGACAGCCAAAACTAATGAGAGGTGTTTTAGTGGTGCCAGGGCAATCCTCAAAGGACGGCCATTATTGCAGCATAGAGAAGAAATCCCTGAGGAAACTCTGAGAGTCAACAAGCTGTACATCACCTCTGCACAAACCTCTGCCCCTAAAGCTGCTCTAAATAACAGACCACTGAAGCTGAGAGGCCAACATTATGTCATCTAGACACTGTGTTGTGGTTCGTCGATAAAAACTCCCTCACAACATACAATCATTTGAAAATTTGAAGTGGATGTGCCTAAAAACTGTGTTGACTTTGAAGGGAGCATCATGTGAAAATGAGCTTTAATGGTGATAAATAATCTGTGATTATTAAGATCCAGGCTGGATGTTGTGGTGGTTCGACTCGTTTTGCATTTGTCTTGACATATATTACGCAAACAAAACTATACCTAAGTTTTTAACGTCATCCATCAGCTGTAAAAAACCATCAGTTCATGGGACCCTGCAGGAACACCGTAACCCACAATCCAGCTAGAAATGGTTGAGTCAGCGTGGGGCAGCCAAGAAAAACAAGTAGACTTTGTAAAAGACCTGAGTGCAATTACAGGGTGGCCTCTCTCAGTGAAGGTTGAAATGTTAGATGAGGGTTAAATATCACTGTTGTTGTTTGTCATAACTGGATGAAATATTGTTGGCAGGGAGGTCGACGTTTTTTCTCAGGCTGCACACTCATCTGACGTAACAGCGGCGAAGTTATCAGTTCTGACAGCTGCTCTAAAGTGGAATAAATGCCCCGAACATGATTTTATAAACGTGTGTGTGATCTCTTTGGGACTGCTTTGACTAATAGAGTCTGTGTTTCCTTCTAGCAGATGATCTTGATGAGGTCCAGTCAGCTGATGAGAGAGGAGTGACCACTTCATCCTCCTCCCTTGAACCCCATCTAGAGGCCAGCGAGGCTGAAGAGGCATCCCTTCAGCACGCCTCATCTCGCCACCATTTCCTCTCCGAGTTGGTCCCCCAAAAGCGCTTCAAAACTGTTTCTCCAACGCTTTTTCCAGAAACTAAGACTGTTTTCCAAAGCAGAAGCAGCCCAGCCCTCCCAGACTGAGGTGATGGGAAGCGTGCGAGCCAGCCGCTACAGCATTGTGTCATCAGAGGAGGACGGCATGAAGCTGGCCACTATGGCGGTGCCCAACGGCTATGGCAACGGCAAGGGCAAGGTGCACACAAGGCACCAGCCGCAAAGCAGATTTGTAAAGAAAGACGGCCACTGCAACGTGCAGTTCATCAACGTGAGTGAGAAAGGTCAGCGCTACCTGGCGGACATCTTCACGACATGCGTGGACATCCGCTGGAGGTGGATGTTCATCATCTTCTGCCTCGCCTTCCTGCTGTCGTGGCTGTTCTTCGGCTGCGTCTTTTGGCTGGTGGCCATCTTCCACGGGGATTTAGAAAACGGAGCCCAGAAGTGTGTCTCCAACGTGAGCAGCTTCACTGCTGCCTTCCTGTTCTCCATTGAGACTCAAACCACGATTGGCTACGGCTACAGATACGTGACCGACGAGTGCCCGGTTGCTGTCTTCATGGTGGTTTTCCAAAGCATCGTGGGCTGCATTATTGATGCCTTCATCATAGGCGCTGTCATGGCAAAGATGGCAAAGCCCAAGAAGAGGAATGAAACTTTGGTTTTCAGCCATAACGCCACAGTGGCCATGAGGGACAACAAGCTGTGCCTGATGTGGCGCGTGGGGAACTTAAGGAAGAGCCACCTGGTTGAGGCGCATGTGCGGGCACAACTTCTGAAATCCCGGACGACGGCGGAGGGGGAGTACATCCCCCTCGACCAGATGGACATAGATGTGGGCTTCGACAGTGGTGTCGACCGCATCTTCCTGGTCACGCCCATCACCATCGTCCATGAGATCAACGAGGACAGCCCTTTCTACGACATGAGCAAGCAGGACCTGGAGAACTCAGAGTTTGAAATTGTGGTCATCCTAGAGGGTATGGTCGAGGCGACAGCCATGACCACGCAGTGCCGCAGCTCCTACGTCGCCGACGAGATCCTCTGGGGCCATCGGTTCGAGTCTGTGCTCTTCGAGGAGAAGAACTACTACAAGGTGGACTACTCCTGCTTCCATAAGACATACGAGGTGCCGAGCACCCCCCTGTGCAGCGCCAGAGACCTTGCAGAGAAAAAATACATCCTCTCAACCTCCAACTCCTTCTGCTATGAGAACGAGATGGCGCTGGAGAACAAGGAGGACACGGACGAGGGTAACGGGGGCAGCGTTGGGCCCGACGGCACCCAGACGGACAACATCTCAGAGACCGAACACAACCAGGCCACGGTGCCGCTGGAGCCCCGGCCTCTGAGACGAGAGTCAGAAATATGACTGATCAAACCTCAGACCTTGTGTGAGGGATTTCCTAAAAACACCTCTCTGCTCCAAAAGGCATGACGAGCCGAGCCGAGCCTTGGGTAGAGGACAAGCCGAACGGTACTGCTGTGGGAAAAGCAAGGTTTAGGACTTTGTATGTTACAGTGGGCATGCAGTTTTACCAAACACAGCACTATGGACCATGTGCAAAATGCAGGAAGAATTCTCCATCAAGTCCCCATGAATGTGTGCTCAGTGTCCGGTGACTGCCAGACAGCAAGGAAGTGGTTGTTGAGAGGACTTGAAAAGCGCAGGCATGTCTCAGTTTCTCCGTCCGGCATGAACAAGACGCTTTTAGAAAGGTGGTTTTTATAGTTAGAAGACATTCTCAAGTGCTGCTAGAAGTCAAACTTAGTGCCTTCTCATAGAACCAAAGAGCACAGGAGCGGTAGGATGTCTGGAACAAAAGAAGGTACAAGTAGAGTATTTGTTCACGAGCTGGTCTCACTGCAGACATCACAGGAAATAGACTGTATGCAACCAAGTAGAAACTTTTCATTTCCTCTGACTTGACAGCACTGATTTTTCCGCTTTGTCCTTTGCAGTTATTGATCTGAGAGATTGTTCATCGCTGGTCAGACCGATAGAAACATGCCTGCTCACGTCAGGGTAGTATTAACAGCATCAGACTGACAGAAATAAACCATTTATTTAAACAGAGACCGGGGGAAATATGAGAATCTGAATGTTCTTAAAAGTGCTGCTATGATGTTGCTTCTTCTTCTTTTTTTTTAAACAGTTGATGAAAAAAAATACCAAAGAGTATTATTATCATAGTTATGTGTTTCTTAAAAACAACACCTGCTTAGATTTGGTACAGAGAAGTAGAGCGTTTAGTTTAAGTTTGTTTTTAAAGAATGTGTGTACAGTTTCTTTTCTTTTTTTTTGACGTTGATCATCTTTATCTTGAGCCACCTCATCAAGCCTTAATCTGGAAAGTTAAAAAGGGGAAAGTGAAGCTGTAGAAATCAAGTCAAGCAGCAAAAGCTTTACTGTAGAGGACAGGAAACTGTTTGCTGAACTAAAACAATAACTCACTGTTGTTTGGGGGGATTGAGAAGCCAAAAAATTGATTTTTAAAGCCAAACTTGCTTTTAAAAAAGACCTGAATATCTTCTCTAATACCTGAATCTGATACAGTGTTATGATTGGAGATAGAGATAAATAGGAAATCCAAGTAAAACATTTTCGATGCCATGTTCCCTTCTTGCAACTCCAGTTTCATTTCTTCGCTGTGAAGCTTTTGTTTTACATGAGAATGTCAGATTTCAAAAAAACACATGTACTGTAACCCCGGCGTATGAAGGTGAAGCGCACAAGAGTTTGAATCAATTCAAATTTATATCCTGAATCTTGTTTTTCTTTTTTTTTTTAAAGGAATCAGTGACTGAAGGCCTCCCGGCCACCTACATCCTACATGTGTAAATACCTCCCTGTTGCAGTTATTTTGTATCAGTCTTCCAAATGTACTGCAAAACACGGAATGTACAGATTTTTGTATTAATATTATTATTATTATTATTATTATTATTGTACATGATATTATATTGTTCTTTTTTCAATAAAATGTCAGTGGACAATCAGAATCATGGCTTGTGGATAAGTTTAATTCACTTTTGAGGAAGATTAACAATTTTTACTATATCAGATCAGATTTATATGTTAAATTTGTATAAAAACCTTTCAGAAACCTAGCTTTATAATAAATAATTACTTTGAAGTAACATGAAAAATTAATGCACAATAACTGGGTATTCACTCTGATACTGTTTAAACTACTGCACTTTATTATTTTTACTCTAATCCTGTCTCTCTGGTCTTTCTAATGTCCACCAAGTCAAAACTGGGATTAAAATTGGTTAAATTTATTAATAATGCTCCTCCTAAAGTCCCTTGTAAAGAGTCATTTAATTTGACCTTAGGCCAAGAAACTCATCATTGTAATATGATATGTCAACAAGTCAAGACGACCACAGGTTATTATGAGCCAAGTATGTGAACAGTGGCAGCACAAGGTTTTCAATTAAAAAACCCCAAAAGATCTGCTATTAAAACTGGTAAAAAAAAAAAGGTTGTTATTTCTCCTTGAGCAGGACTTCCTCCTAGTATTAAACCAAAACCATATTCATATAATTTCCAGCTTGTATGTGGCTTCTTCGTCAGTGTACGTTTACCAATAAGTGAGAGTAGAATTAAAAATTGCACGCTGTCGTAATCATGTTGCTTGGAGTGTAACGCTGTCCATGGTTCTGATCAGGCAGCTGTTTCAATGACTGATAATTAAATTATTTTCATTTTTACATTTTAGTCTTATTTTTGCAAAACCGTCTGAGGTCTTTGATTGTCAGGATTTGAACTCCTATTGATCATCACAGCTACCTCTGACTGTTCATGCAGCACTGGTGCAAATATAATCTATAGCAGACAGACTGCAAATATATTTAAACGTACATATATATTTTTAAACATCAGTTTAAGCTCATATCTGCTGACCCTCTGGTACCCAGTAAGACTGCACCATTGGCAGCCAGCTTAATTACATCTGTTGATATCAAAAACACACGTTACCTCCAATATACATTTTGTGGTCAATGCATTCAAAATTAATGATCAACATTAGACTTTTATTGTAATCTGATTTCATTCATGAGTTCTTAGAAAGCAGAGAATGAGGAATCCACATCTTGCACTGCAAAAAAAAAAACAAAAAAAAAATAGACGTCAACCAAACTCAATGGAAAATTCCTTGGTTTTACCTTTAAGCAAGACTGACGCTAATGTCAACTGTGTGTGTGTGTGTGTGTGTGTGTGTCTAATCGTCTGACATAAAGCAGTTGCAGCGTCTAATTCATCTCGATCACAGAAAATGAGTCAGGGTTGTTTCACTTGCTTATTATAATCAGGATCTGCGTTTCATCGTATTTCCTCTATGAGACATAATTTCAAAATTACATTTTATGCTCTAAACCACAACAGACAGTTCAGGACAGGCTCAAACAGAAAATACATCCAGAAAAACACAACACGGTGGCGTAGCAGATTTATTAATTTTGTGCTTTGTTTTGTTTTCTGGTTCGACGGAGGACGCTGGTGGGAAAGTAAGGAGTCACTTTCCGGTCTCACCATTTAACATTGCATTTATTTATTGAATTATTAATTTAAAGTTGTGACCAGGAAAGGCACATTGAAGTGACTTCCTGTCAGAGAGGAAGAATAGTGGTGCATTGTTGTGCAGCGTTGCAGCGCTGCAGCTCTCTAGGTGAACGTGTGCGCTTCTATTGTGCAGCTTTGTTTATGAAAACAATAACGCTGTATATCAGCGGAGTAAACATGCAAAGGTTTGGCCAGCTTCTATTATTCCTGTGTAAACCTGAGTTATCAAGTATCCAAACTGTTTTTCTAGCTATTTATTTGTGTTTCCAACAGCTGATTGAGCCGTGTTCAGACTCAACGTAGGAGTCGACAGCTTGGAGCTGCAACACAAACACGATCCGTGCCGCTGAACTATAACCGGAAACCGTGGCTTTCATTGGAGCTGCTGGGAACCTGATGTTCAAACGGGCTCAGCTCTGGTCCAGACCTGTGATCCTCGGCGGGTCTTCCTGCTTCACACGGACCCCTGGTCAGCCGCACAAAACCAACAAAACACGAGCCGCTCAGAGGCTTCCCTACAGTAACCACTTCAGAGTCAATATCATTTTGATTTCCACTTCACCAAGAGGAAACTCTGACCTGCCAATGCAACGCTGCATTTCCACAGCCTGCTTCATACAGCCACTCTGGGAAAATCACTTCCCTCCTGTGTAATCATATCACCAGAATGTTAGCTTTCTGAGCCTCTACTTCCTGTTTTAATAGTCCCATTAAATGGAGGTATCTGAGGTGCTGCTATTGTTTGACAGAATTAGACAGTTTCCTGCATCATGAATTTCAAATTCAGACCACATTAATGATTGAGGGATTGTTTCTACACAGCTCTCAACATGGCAATAGCTGCACCAGCTAGTAACAGATTTACTGATGCAATACGATCAAGATACCTGGGTGCCGATATCTAAGTATTTACTTATCACGATTTATTGTGACTTTCTTCGATCATGACCAGACTTTGTTCTATTCTATTAATAGAATTATAATTATTATTATTATTTTCTTTTTTCCCTCCCACACAATCAAGTGATGTTTTTGCAGGCAACATATTTCATTTTTGAAATATCGGGTGTAGGGGTGGCAGTGACCTCTGAGCCATAAACATGTGTACTCTGTCCAATAATAATAATAATGATAATAATAATAATAATATTAAATCAGGTTACTGCTTGTCTCAGGCTTGCAGAGACGATGGAATTTTCCACAGGGCTGACCGTCCAGTGGACCTCAAAATCCTCGCTGGTTCTCGCCTCTTTGAAGCTCTGCCAGCTTTGATTCGGCGCCAAACACTGTCACCGACGGAGACAAAACCTCCATCATCATAATCGCTGTCTCCGGAACCGTCTTCTCTTTTGCATTCATTGACATTTCCCCCTCATTATTGTACTTCTTATTAGCAGCTGGTCGTGTTCAGGTCATTCTGCATGCAGCCTGCATCATGTGGACGTCAACCAACAGGTCACAACCAATGTCAAAGGACACTAGCAGAAGGTTTAGAGAGAATAAAGCAGTCCTTGCATGAATGATAATGTAAAAATCAAGTTTCTAGTGTCATTTGACAACAAAGACTACAGAGGCCTCTGACAGCAGAGTAAAAGCATGGTGGATTGATGCTGCTTAAAAAAAAAAAAAGTAAAACAGAGGCTGAACAAACTATATGTCACTGTTATGTCACATCCTCAACAACTCATCAGCCTTTTCCTGACACTCTTCTGTCTCGTCTGTCGTCCTCTTTGAAGGTAGGATTAGACCTCAAGTGCTTCTGACCATGAATGAATCATATCCTCCAAAGAGGTGGCTTCATTTCCTGCATCGGCTCACGACTGCGACCCTACATCCACCCAGATCACTGATTATTTCACACCAAAACAGGTGAGATGATGTGAGGAAAATTACTGGCCTGTTTCCTCAGAGCTGAGCTGACATAAAGACTGGAGTCAATGTATGTGAGAATATGAAGCAAAAGTGTAAAAAATTGAGGTGAAGTCACCTTCACACCTGCAGGTCAGTGGAACAGAAATTAAAGATAATTTTGTGAGCAAATACGACCAGACAGAAACACCAATTTCAGCATGTAACATTACAGGGACAGTTAGTTCATGATCCATACGTTTGCTTTATCACTGTTTTTGCTTTTTGATGCATCAGGGAAATAAAATAAATAAAAGAATAAAAAAATGTGATGTGTGCCCTGTGATTCGTATACGACCCACGTAATCATTGCGTAAAGTCAGGTGACATCCTTTTTTGTATAACTTAGGTACTTAATGCATGTTCTGCAACCAACTATGATTACGACAGCATGCAACCAATTGTTTTACAGTCTTTCCTTAAACCTAACCAAGTGGTTTTGTTGCCTGTCAAAATGTCATACAAACCTCTGCTTGACAAAGTATTGATCATGATTAAAAAATTATGCCATTTCGAAAGATATAATAATGAATAACAGTACTAGAAGTGTAACAAAATAATTTATTTCTAACTGCAATTTTTCTTCAGATTATTTTTTAGGATTATAAAAAAAAAAAGCAGCTGTGCTAAACTCGTCAGGGGGCAGCTAATGAACCGATACTATAACTGGAATGCCTGCTGAGCAGCGCTCAGTGAGCATTATGGTCTGTTTTGCTTTCTGCTACAGGATTAGACCTACACTGACCCGGCACATGCAGGCTAACCTTGACCTTCCTGGAGGCAGCCGAGGTTAACGGGACACTGGAGGGTGGGGGGGGTTGCAGAAACCTGAGCCTGGCGGGGGGGTTACTGTCTGACAGATTGGGGTTGTCCTCATATTTAGCTCTGAGATTAGCTTCTTGACAGACGAGGAAAATTTAAGATGTTAGGATGCAAACAAAGCCGAGCAGCAGGGAGACGTGACGCATGTTTCTAAACTGGCTTCTGTTTTTAAGTGAAGGACACAGGATCACTTTAAAGACAACACATATTACAGTTTTTTTCCTCTTATATATTTGGGCATTTTATGTCTTTCAGTTTTTCCCACACTCTCCTGCAAACCTCAGTGATGTTAACCAACAATACACCCTGGGTCTTCAATACCAGTAAAATTCAACTATTCTTGATATCCAATCTGGGAAAAAAAAAAAAAATCCCATATACTTCAATGTATACTCCTTTATTACTTTGCTTGCCATTTTTTCAGGAATTAATCCCTAATTCCTGATGATCTGCCTCAAATTTCTGACCAAAAACTAAACTTGACATTTTACATAATCTCCGTTAACATTTAGCAGCACTGTGCTGCCTCGTGGCTGCTAACAGACAACGTTCACTAGCTCTTCTGCTGATTTCAGCACAGATTTGTCGTCCCTGGTAATGCTTGATTGTGAACATTTCTGACTGAAAGTAATAAAATAAAAGCAGTAATATGTGTGTGCAGAGGGTATTATTATTTATAAGATTATTATAGACCCGTATAAAGTCCCTTTCTTTGCTTCTTCTAATGATTTTGCACATCGAACAAGACGTTCATATGTATGGAGAGGATGCTTTTCTTCGTCCTCTTGGACACTTTCTCTCCATACATTTCATATATATTTGTCATATGGAGTGTCTTAGTGTGTCGTTGTCACTCTGTACAAACGACATCTATATCCTGTCTGTCCATCCTGGAAGAGGTTTCTACCATTTTTCCTGTTAAAAGGGTTTTTTTGGGGAGTTTTCCCTCAGAGATGTGAGGGTTGTTTGTAATCATGTCCTGTACAGATTGTAAAGCCCTCTGGGGAAAACCTGTAATTTGTGATATTGGGTTATAAAAATAAAATTGACTTGACTTGAAGTAATAAAAATGTTGTAACCCATCATCCATCTGCTTCACCTGGCCGAGGAATGCAGCGTGAGGGACTCACAATGAAAGTTTCCGAGTCAAAGCACCGCAGTTTGTTCAACAAATTCCAGCTCTGATCCTCCTATTATCCGTCCATCAAACACCCGCGAGAATGTCAGGTTGGCAAAAAAGCCAAAGAATGCGAGGGATGCGAGCGGCGCTGTGATGTAGCGTGACAGCGGGGTCAGTTGGTCTTTTGTGGCGGACCACAGCAGGACGGGTTAAACGAGGAACGAGCAGAGAGTCCTGCTGATAACCACACACTGTAAGGGTCAATTAGGAAGGGTTCCCATCACCATCATCATTACAAGGCCCAATCGTTTTGTTAATTCAATCCGGCCTCACTTGGTCTTTTTATAGAGCATGACACGTTGGACAAATCAGATCAGAGAGCAGACAGGTCTGCTGTGCTGAGAGCAGGTAACAACCGGATGTCATGCAGCGTCACGCTGGATAATCTGTCTCCACTGGAGGTTTTCTGGTGTTTAGTCTGATGTAAAAGCCTGAAGAGTGTCTTAAAGGTCCTGGTTTAGAGTGATGAGTAAGGATGTTTGTATGAGTGGGACTGTTCAAGCTCTGACCTGGAGAAACATGGTGTTCAGTGGGTCCTGCGCTTGAGTTTAGTTTATTGTTAGGGGTGGGAAAAAACATCAATATGGCAATACTTTTTCTTCAGATATAATATGGATTTTAATTTCTTAATAGCAATTTTTTTTCCCAAAAAAAGTCATGTTTGGGCCGATTGATCACGTTAATGCGGTTTCTTTGAGAGCCCTGGTATATATGTATGTACTGTATGTGTTTGTATGTTTACAGTCATGGTCAAAAGTTTACATACACTTGTAAAGAACATAATGTAATGGCTCTCTTGAGTTTCCAGTTATTTCTACAACTGTGATGTTTCTCTGATAGAGTGATTGGAACAGATACTTCTTTGTCACAAAAAACATTCATGAAGTTTGGTTCTTTTATGACTTTATTATGGGTCAACTGAAAATGTGACCAAATCTGCTGGGTCAAAAATATACATACAGCGACATGAATTAACAATTTTGGTGACTTAGAAAGTTGTGTCAATGAAATGAGCTTCATAGCATGGTCTCTTAACTTCTTGTGAGTGATCATGAGTGACTACAGCTGGTGACTTCTCTGAGGTCATTTAAATAGGGCTCATTGGATACAAACGCTACAATGGGAAAGCCAAAGGAGCTCAGCACAGATCTGAAAAAGTGAATCATTGACTTGAACAAGTCAGGAAAGTCGCTTGGAGCCATTTCTCTCCTAAATACCATTAAATTGTCCTAAATGTCTTGTTTAAGGGAACAATACTAAAGTAGATAAATAAAAAAACAGATTGATCGGCGATCAGATGAGTCAGTCACATGCTAACCTCCTGGCTTGTGTACCAGTGGCCATATTGTTTGACCATGATCATCATGTTTCACGCCTTCACACCAGCTCCTCCAGCAGCACTCTGGTTTCAGTAATAAATTGGATTAAGGAGAGATCCTCATGGTATCTACTGACTGTTTGCTCAAGCTTTTACCAGCTGATATGTGACACAGGATCTAGCTCTGTGATGCCACAGTGACTAACTTACTGCCTTTGGTGAGCTAAATATATGTTTGTTTCGATCTGGGTCATGATGTCTGCACAGTTGCAGGTCGGACAAGAATCTGGCGATACAATATGCATCATGATACTGAGGTTATGGTTCAGTAAGGAAGGACACTTATTGTGACTGTTTTGAATCTAATTTTATACAGCCAAAGACAAACTGGTCCATCTTTTACAGACTTCAGATTGTTGTTAAAGGTCATCGGTTGAATTGTGATTATTGGTTTAGTGGGCCAGCAGAGTGATTTTGATCACTGATAAGTTGCCTTTTATTTATTAAAATAATACTGAAATATTAAGACATTTATCTAATTTATATCAGTTAATCTTTTTTGCTTTTAACTCACTGAGTTGCAGCTGTTTTATAAAACAGAGTCTTGTTCCAGGGTTTTTGCCCATTTTGAGTCATCTTTCATGATGCACAGAATATTTTGTACTATGTCTCTGAAAACACTGAGTAGCTCAAATGAAAGAAGAGACTCTCTATTTCATCATAAAAAAATGTTTGTTTTTACCTTGTTCCATTCTTGTTTTATCAGAGGTAGAGTAGAGGACACTTTCACTAAAATCACCACTTTTTCTCCAGATTCTGTTTGTTTTGCTCTCTAATCTCGATCGTCTCCACTTCCTGTTTTGATCTCTGTGGTGTATACCGTCTCTTCATGATCCGACTACATCTCCCAGAACCCCCAAAATTACTCATAGGCTGCGGGAGAGCGCGATCAGCAACCCACTGCCTAAAAATTACTTTGACGTATTATTATTACGATGGCACTCAAGTGTCGGATTTTGAATGATATCAAAATACATCAATGGCACTCAAAGAGTTAAAGTGTCAAGACAGTTGAAATCGATGAGTCAAATAACACTAACCAGTAGAAAAAGCAGTTGGAGTTGCAACAATAACTCAGTAACTAGCTGTCACCTAGTCAATTAATCTGCATCTATTTTGAGAATCAATTCATCTGTAGAGAAATTGTTCAACAAAGAAAAGTAAAATGAATATTTTGGGGTTTATTTCCGAATCCTGACAGTAAACTGAATATCTTTGAGAAACAATTTCTTCACCATTTTCTGGCCTTTTAGAGATCAAACAACTAATTGATTAGCCTAATGGAGAAATGGTCAGAGCATGCTGTGACAAACCCCTGCAAGATTAAATAAAAACAAGCTTTACTGTAACACCTCATGCATGACGTGTTTGGAGTGCAGTCTCACCGACAACGCGGCACACAAAGTCAACAATTAGCACTGAGTGCGGTAACTCCAGAGCTCCATGTACAGTGCCATTCATTTTCATTTTGTCAGGACGGCTCGTGGCTTTGTTAGCATGGTGATTTTATCGCACAGGATGCAAGATACACAAAGACATTGTCAATGATTAAATGGACACCACAGAAGCTCGGGATAAGGCTGCATTGCTGTGTGTGCCAGATATCTACAGACAAACACAGAGAGGGATTAGCTATTCAGAGTGAGGGAGGGCGTTATTCACTGGTCGCTGTGGATGATCTGAGGCACAGAAAACAACAGCTGTGGGCAGGATGGGATTGTTTCACACAGTTAAACTGGCAGAAGTCTGGCAAGCGCCTCGATTCTCTCACCTTTTCAGAGAGCAGCAACATCCTGGACACATTTACTCCAACTTCTGCCTCATGACAGCAAAGTCCAACAAGCCAATCAAAAAGGTTAAAACTGCTCTTTGCCATTCAGCCCTGCAGATATTTTGGTTTTATGTGCCGACGATTTTAAGATATCAGTCCTGATACAATGGAACATGATAGGAAAACTAAAAGAGCTAAGGCTGCAACTAAAGATTATTTAATCAGTGTATTATTTTCTTGTTTAATCGATTTGTCGTTTGGTACGTGAAATGTGTTTCACCGAAGATGATGTCAAAGAGTTTCAGTTTACTGTCATAAAGGAGGAAAGAAACCAGAAAATAATCACATTTGAGAGGCTACAACCAGATTATTTTTTTTAACTTATTGTTGAAAAAAAAAACATCAAACTAAACTAAACTGACAGCGTATTGATTATTTGAGAAATTGTTGCAGTTTGAAAATGAGCAAACTAAATAATATAGCAGCATTTAGGAATTAATTGCAAAGACATTTACTATCAACACTGATTGGTCATAAAAAAAGTGGCAGATTGTGGCTAGCTATAGCACATACTAGCCATGAGCTAGCCACCACAAGGGCCAGCAAACTCGCCCCATAATTAGTCACTACTAGGTTTTGCAAGAACTTATGACTAACTTTTGATTTGTGTCACTTCCTGGTAACAACCTGGACATTGCTAATGGGAAAGACATGTTGATGTTGAGTTTTTAAACTGTGTAAAAGACAGACAGATGACAATCTTGGCACACGTCTGTCTAGAATACCGCCGGGGTTCAGCGAAAAATCGAGTCTTGTTGTAATGTGGACGACCTGACTCTGTCAGCCAGGACTTGTCCTTTTAAGTGCTGTGAACTGAGAGAAAAGTTGCTTTGTTCAAAACATCCAAACAGGAAGTAAAAGCACAAAAAGTGTCAGTCACATTTTCTCACAGAGAGATCCCAGCCAGCAGCGCAGCCTACACTACATCTGCACAGGACAACATCATGCATACACCAGAGATGTGACCGGCTGTTGCTATGGGAACGCAGCCTGGAGTGGGAGGACGCCAACAACCAGCAACATCAGCTCTGTCAGCCCACAATCTCCTGAGAGAGCCAGGTAGCAGATAGCTTTCAGGTGCACGAGTTGAAGTGATTCTTATTCACACTGTGAACAGTTTGGGGAAATAATTTGGTGTCATTCAGTCCTTCAAAGATGCTGATGTGACAGTCTAAAGCCTTGTGAGTAAATGTTTGGCAGGTTTTGGCTCCTATAACACTGAAGACCAACAGTGATCAAAAGCTCTTATGACTTCCAGGTTGTTTTACTTTCTTCACTTTATTAGCAAACTTCAGCATCTCTCAGTTTTGGTTTCATCCCATCAGGCTTTGAGAATCACAGCGGGTAATTTCCACCATTTAACCGTTAGCTACAGCCCCAGTTAGCTATGACGAATGATGTTCTTACATCATTCCTTGATTAAAGGCTCCTTAAGAAAGAGCAGGTAGTTTGAGAAGGTGCCTCATATGCGTATGAGGCACCTTCTCAAACTACCTGCTCATTGATGCTGAGAGGTTTGAAGAGCTCTCTGGCCAGGACCTCAGATTGTCCTATTAATAGCCAACATGTTCAGGGGTGGAGTGGAGAACTGAGCTTTAATCAGAGGCTTAATTTAGTCCTGACAGCGGTGGTAGCAACCAAAGAGCCTTCATTTACTCCCCTGTTGAAATCTCCATTACAGGCCTTAACAGCCTCCCAGTCAGCGCAGTAATTAGGAACACAGCATAGTGACAAATTAGTTAAGATCGTCTATGAAACAAGAAGTCAAGTCAAGTCAACTTTATTTGTATAGCCCAATATCACAAATTATCAATTTGCCCCATTGGGCTTTACAATCTGTACAGGATATGACACCCTCTGTGCTTTACAAATGACCCTCGCATCGACTAAGGAAGCAACAGCATGTCACATTTAATGTCTATCCTTTAATGTAAACTACCCAGTTCAGAGATGAGTGAGTAGTCCTTCTTATCTCATTGTGTTTGTACTTTTACGCACCAGCTTCTTTACAAGCTGCCACATTTTGGATTTTATGAGGTCGAGGGGAAGGTGCGTGGCAAATTAAACAAATCTGCAAAACCACATTTCATGACATGATACCGATAGGATTGAGAAGAAAAGTGACCCATTTCTGATGGCAGCCAGAGGACAACTGGGCAGCTGAACTCGGATAGGGCCGAACTGATGACTAAATCCATTGCCAATTAAAAAAAAAAAGAAACAAAAGAGAAAGATTGAAAAAAAAAAAACTGTTTATTTTTTCCACATACTTCCATATTGTTTTTGAACGCAAGCTGCATTTATTATTGATTGTTCATAGAAAGTCCACAAGAAAAGCCTTTTCCTCTAACAAAATATAAGAGAAGGTAAGCAAAGAATATAAGAGGTAAAGTGAACACTTCAAGCATGAACTGAGCTTAAACCTGACAATACCAGATGAATCCAACCACTGCTGGTCAGGAGTCAGCTTGACACAATCCTGGTGGTTATATTAATAATATTATTTTTAAGAGAGTGTTCTGGGAATAATGGAGGCTTACTTGCACCTATTTCAGGACGTAAGTGCTGAACAGATGATGATGATGATGTCGCACCTTTGCAGGATCTACTTGAACATGAGTGTCCCATTAACCTGGTGTTAGATAAAATCCCCCTGAAGAGGCTTTCTTCATGTCCTGCTGGAGGACAGGGTGCATGTCAGAAACCCTGCAGATCACATGGGCTGTGCACACATTATGTCAGGAAAAACCTGCTGCTCCATGTCCATGTACGCCTCCGCTAAAGAGTTCACAACAACAGGCCACTGGGTGATTAATGCTGACAAGCCTCGGCTTTTTAAGGATGCTAATGGTGCCCGATGTGTGTGTGCAAGTGTGTATGTGTGTGTGTTCGGCCTGGCCTGATGCTGCCGCCTGACTCCTTAGTCACAGACTCAGAGTTTCACAGCTCTCGCCTCTCCATAGCGACCAGGGGCGTCAGGTAAACATACCTTAGACCTTCTTGAGAGTGATGCTGAGATCATTTACTGATGGTTAGATTTTAACCACATTAGCTCTGCTTTGCTTTAACGTCTTTTAAGAGCTTGATTAAAGCGTCTCTGGATGTGCTGTGCTGCAGTCTGGATGGAAACGGTCCACATCAGTGAGACTTCTTGATTAAATGTCAACTCCCAGGATGTACAGTATGTGTGGTCCCTGAAGCCATAAGAAGGTCTTCTCCAGGATGAGGAACCAGGGAATCCTTTGAAGGCCCTGGGGCCTTCAGAGTGGGAGGCTTGTCCACGTCCCAGAGGTCTGAGCTATAGTAAACACACCATAGTCTTAAGAGGAGGCTCATCAGGGTGAAAATGTTACTTGTACTTGGACAACAGGACTTCTATATTGATGTATACGGCCTACTGTAAATCACGAATATCACGACAAGACTAAAAAGTCTTTTGTGCTCAGAAAAAAAATATGTCTGGATGAAAAAGCTAGCTACCAGTGGGGGAAAGTTGGTGGTTAATGGACTTTTGCACTTTTCTACTGCAACCAATCAGAGAATGATGTTATCTAAACTCATTAGTTGCATAGCCTTCAGGTCAAATTTGGGGTCACAGTCTCTTGTTGTGTGGCAACTATTTTAGGACGCCTCAGGCTCAACATCTATGATTCACGTTTTAAAAATATAATGCAGTATAATCAGTGGTATCAATGATCCAGGTGAAATTACACCTCATCTTGTGTTATAAATCCAGCGCACCACTCACCTAGACCTCACCGAATCGTTATAGTAAAATCACAAATCTTACTTCCTGCTTGCTAACAGATGAACTCCCCTACAACACTCAAAACCCACAGTTTTCTACCTCAGCTTTCTTGACAAGCCACTGACTGCTAAAGTCTCACTGAATCTGTTTAGAAGTATATAATCCCATTTCAAAATGATCAATCCAGGTGATGAAATCAGAGCAGGAAGGATGGCACAGGGCCATGTTTCCCACATCTAATCAGGATGGCAGGTATTAAGAGATGCATCCTGAGATAAGAGGCAGAGGGAAGAGAAGCACCTCTTATTCTGTCATCAACAGAGACGTTTGTTTCTCCAGCTGAGCGTCTACCAGTGAGAATCCCTGCTTTGTTTGGCTCCAGATTACAGCTTCATCTGTAATCTGGTTCACAGCAACCAGCCTGGTGTGACGATGCTGCAGGAAACACTGCCAGAGCTGGAATTCACGGCAATCCATCCCCTTCATTTATTCACAAGCAAAACTGTCAACCTCAAGAGGATCTAGCATGGCTTAAGATTTAGCGATGGCAAAACATCACCCATAGCTTTTAAGGATGCAGCCTTTTTATGATCAGCTGTGTTGAGCACTTTTTCACTGATTTTCTTCAGGAAATAAACCATGAGACAATGTGAATAGTGCAGGTTTAAAGACAGAAAAAGGACGTTGCAAACAATTATGAGAGAATTTCTTCAGAAATGTCATGGCCATGGTGGTTCATTTTCAGTGGATGATTCATTGACCCTTTGAGGGCCAAGTACGTTTATTTACATCCTTTAAAATACAACACCAGAGTACCATAAACATGTATTTAAGTCTTTCCTTTTCTTGGCAATGGGGACAAAAGAGCACTCTCACACAGCCTGTGAGTAATGCTGGGGCTTCTGGGAGATGTAGTCAGAGCATAAAGAGACAGTATACACCACAGATATCAAAACAGGAAGTGGAGACGATCGAGATTAGAGAGCAAAACAAACAGAATGTGGAGAAAAAGTGATGATTTTGGTGAAAGTGTCCTCTACTCTACCTCTGATAAAACAAGAATGGAACAAGGTAAAAACAAACATTTTTTTCATGATGAAATAGAGAGTCTCTTCTTTCATTTGAGATATTCACTGTTTTCAGAGTCATAGAACAAAATATTCTGTGGGTCTAGAAATAATGCTGGAAAAAGGGCTGGCACACTGAGTTAACATATTGATATTTTATCAGCATAAAGTTTTTCTTTGGAGGTAAACAAATAATGACAACAAATCCGATAAAATCTCCACACGCTAGTCAACCGTTTAATAACTGTAGAATTATCATTTTGCTGCATTTCATATTTCATTTCATGCTATTTTGTAGTCTGCTGCAGCCTGGAAATTAACCATTTTTAATTGATGTAACATTTGTGCCAATCATGTACAGAGTTGAGACGTCTGCTGAGTTTTGACAGGTTTCCCGAGCGCCTCTCTCTCTCTGTGACATGTGACAGATATTTTTATGGAAATATTTTTCCTTGGTCGCTGTGTGCCACATGGCAGGAACTATTAGCAGAGATCCATCATTGTTCCTTCGCTGTCAGGCGGCTCTTTTAGCATGTTTATGGAAATTAACCAGCAGGTTGGGCCGCTTGTACTTTTCCACTGGTCGACCTGGCATACATACTTGAAAACCACACGCACTCGGCTTAAGTTGTGGACATTTAACACTGATGAAAACTCTCCCTGCTTTATTCTGAGAGCAGCGCCAGTCTGAAGCTCGATATGTGCTCCATGGACTGACACAAATCTGTCAGGAACTGAGCGCGGAAATGCACCGTGAGGAGTCATCTTTGTCGGTCCACAAGCGTTCGGACGACGGTCAAAAAACAACCAGCAGCTCTGTGGCTGTGGGCCAACTGAAATACTGCTGAGTCACTGATTGACCTGCGAGTCAGTGGTGTGAAATATTCAGAGGACAAAAGAGAAATGTTTGTGAAAATAAGCTGCATTAAAAGTGTGTCTACATATACAAGGGATATCAGGAAAACATGCAATAAAGCTGTTGGACACCAATGATATTACGAGTGTCAAAGAATCATTTCTTTCCTGATGTTTTCTCATCAGCTAAATTTTCATGCAGTTTAGCTTTTAACGGTAGAACCAATGTTCACTTTTGGTCATTTGATAAATACGGTGGTTTGACTTTTAGCTCCGCAAGCCTCCTGAAGCGTGCCCACATGTGATCAGCAGCCTGACATCAGAAGCAGTGATCCCTACCTGACATCTTCTGAGGCTTCTACTTATCTGAAACGTGATATCTACCCAGAGAAACCTCCTCCAGGCACCGACTGCACACTGGCACAAGTCAAAGATTCTAAAATGTGCATATAATTTGGTTTGTTCACACTTTGAATTGAATGATTCATGACTGTGAGGACAGATGTAATCCCTCAGTCCTCATAAATAAAAGCAGAACATGAAAAAAATATTTTTTCGTCCCTGGTTCTCCTTCTATTCTGTAGCTCTGAAGTGGATTATATGTAAACCAGCGTCCAACGCTTCAGTGTTTTTCTACAATCAGGTGAAAGATGGAAAGAAGAACTGATGCAGAAGCTGCTGTCAAACAAAGACTAAACACCAGATTTGAACTTGCACAGCCGACCTTTGACCCCATCATGCTTCACCTGTTCAACCTCCCCTGGTCTGATTCCTGCTGTTTTCTGTGTTCCTGAACTGGATCACAGACTGAGCTTTGTCATCGACCCGGATGTTTCCTCACATTGCTCCTTTTGATCTTTGGGACAAAGCTGCTGCAAAACAGCCAAGAGGAACCAGATACTAATATGTGGAGCTCTGGATGACAGCACTGCAGGTGTAAGGGATCCGACTAATTCTCCTAATTCACAACAACTTTATGTTGAATCTATGACTGGGATGGTATCCAGTCTCACTAAGCTTCACATAAAAACTGCTCTATGAGGAGGAGGAAATCTTTCTGATGGAGGTTTGTGCTGCAGAGCAGTTGTCCAGCCCTGCAGCTCCTCTGGAAACGGGTCAGAGGAGTCTAAAAATGGACGCCGGCCCTCCAACAGTTATTGTCTCCTGTCCGTCACACCCTTTTTCCCCTCACACAGCTGTTTCACACGAGCAACATGACAGCTGGTTGCAGGGAACGTGGCCGTTAGCGAGGTCAAGTAGTGTGGAGGCTCTGTGGGAAATCCCAGGCGGGAGGTTCTGGAAGTGATGAGCAGCAGTCGATGGTTAAATTTATCTGTCAGCTATTAAAAACAGTAAAGATTAATGATGCCTTTTCGTTTCTCTTTCTGTTACTTGTTCCTCATAACGATACCTGACGTCTTGCACCACAGAGCCTGCAGTGAACCATCTGAATTTATAGTTTCAGCTACGGTTAGTGGTATTTATGTGCAAACACATAAATACTCCAAACATTAGATGCAAACAGCAGCTGAGAAAATTGACTCAACTTCTATTTAAGTGTCTTCTCTGGAGTTATTGGACTAATTGTTTCAGCCTCATCCTTAATTTAGTGATAATTCTTAATTAATATGAAAAAGAAATAAAATGAATGCTTGAAATGTTTTTAATAAACAATTTTATTCCCTGTCTTTGGACCCACCATGAGACTTTTCTGAAGTTTTACTGTTTCTATTATTTTTTTACTGTTTGTATGGTTTTTTTTTGGGGTTGTTTATGTACAGCATTTTGTTTTCAGCAAGTGCTTTATAAATAAAGTTGAGTTGAGTAACGTTGTGTCTCTCTACTATCGTCCATCTATGCTCGGCTCTGCATTACTTTATTTTTTTTTTTATTTTAAATAGTTTGCTCGCTCTCACCTTCCCTGAGCCATGTAGGGCCTTGAATATTTTCCAGCAGCTGTGTCTAAATATACAGACTTCCTCACTTCAGGAAAAAAAGGATCGCCATGCAGATTTCCTGTGATAGGGTCCCTCAGCGACTAAACGAAAAACACGGTAGAAACAGTGGCAGCATGGGGCCTGCTCAGGTCAAACAGGGCAGCGGCGCTTCAGGTTGATTATTACTGATTATTATTGATCAGCTGATCTGCTGTGCATCATTTAACATGACGGAACTCTGTCTGAATCACATTCCTGTGATCCTGCATTCGCCAAACTTCTGCAGGATCACACCATTCTGATAGTTACCAGGACAACAGCCGATAAGACAATGCAAAAAGAAACCATATAAATCATTATAATGTACCTGTTTACCCTGGCCTTTGGTTGAGCAGAGTTGCCTGTTCTTTTATCTGTTTTATTGTTTCTTATTGTTGTCACTTCGGTTGGCCGCAGCCTTTTTAAATGTGCTATATGAATAAAGCTGACATTGACATTAGAAGCTGTGTGAGCTTCAGAGAGACATTACTGACATTATTTCAGATATGGCTGCAAGCAAATAAAAGATGAGCATCAAACTAACACCTGACTGATATTTTTCTCAGATTTTTTTGAAAATTCCTGGATAACAATAATAATTATATTTTAGCACTAAAGATACCATTTTGATTAAAAAGCTTGTACATACTGGTGGATTAACCATTACAGAAAATATTCTGGTAATTAGCAATACTGTTAATTTAGGTGGTAAACACCTGACACTGGGTGAAGGTCTGATAAATTTGTTGAACTCTGTAAATCTGTGGTGAGTGACCACCGGACTGTATTAGAGGGTAAAGCCTCCTAGTGTCATAAATTGAGCTTTCAGAGCGTAAAGATCTCCATGAAAACAAACTAAGCAGTGCGCTGATCCTTCAGGTGAAACTCAGCGTCCTCATGTTGACGACAGATTCAGATTAACTGTGTGAACGAGGAGCTCCGGGTCGCTCTGGGGACGCCCTGGAGAGGTGTCGCTGTGCGGCCCATGACGCTCTCTCCGGGAGCGGGGAACAATAGGTGGAACCAGCTGCTGTGGGACAGTCACTGTGCTGCTCGGCCCGGGCCGGACGCCAGACTACGTCAGCTCTGCCGGGCCCAGCAGAGCTGAGTGTGTTAGAGAAAGGTCAGCCTTCGTCACAAGACCCACGACACTCTGAACACAGTGAGGTTCATCTGCAGCGTCGGTTCGATGGAGACAACAGAAATATTTAAGATGCAGACCTTGCATCATTTTAGGCTCAAAACATTGGTCTTATATTGATCATTAAACTGCCATTTTCTACCTTAAAAACACCAACATTTATTCATATTAAAAAGGTAGAACATGTGTGGATTAAGTAACTGTAAAACCAATAAATGGAACTTATAGCTATCTATCTATCTACAGCTGAATGACTGTAACTGAACTATATAATGCCATCAGCAATCTATTTAAAGTGCAGAGGAACTTTAATTTGGCAGCCCCTGTGGATAAAAGCGGTAGTGTTTACAAATTTACAAAACTTGTAATTTTCCTGCAGCAGAGTCTGATAGTTGGTAAACACTTGGAATAACTATATAGAAAAAGATGATGACTGTTTCAGAAATATATTAACTTTAAAAGAGAGCAAAGTAAAGTGTTAAATACTCAATAAATACATTTGAATGATATAAGACACAAGTATATGGAGTCAAATATATTAAAATATAAAATATATTTTAATATATTTTATAATTATATATTATATATAAATATAAATAAATATATTTTAATTTCTAATTAATTTAAATATTCCTGTAAAAAAAAAAAAAAGTAAAAATCTCAAGCCTGGGCTGCAGTGTACTCTTCATCAATGTCTTCCTCCGTCATTGCTGATTCGACCAAATTAACCGTGATTACAACAGCAAGTGTCACTTCTCTGCACATTTATAGCAGCCTCCTAATCTCTCCTCGTATGTATTTGTGTGTTTGGTTTGTGGACAGGCAGCTGTCCCTGTTTCCTGACAGGTAAATACTGACGTTCACCTTCCACTCGAAGGGTACGTTCAAAAATAGTTCCTTTAAACGTTCCCGTCTTGAGCTGCGAGTCAACAACAACGCGTGCCGCAGATACCCGGCTTGGGTTACTCTGCTTTGTGTTTCCCTATTAAAAGTCCAGAGTCCATTAAACATCTCGGATGGGAATAAGGAAATATTTTCCACGTCTGGAATAACACACACTGATTATTTCCACCTCTGCCTCGCTGCTGATTATACGGGGAAGGTCAGATTGGTCAGTAACAGAATGTCATGTCAGTCAATGTGATTATGAGCACGAGCCGCAGCTGTGAGCTGATCCAGTTTAAAAATGCTGAGTCGCTGCTAAACAAAGGATGCTGAGTCGCTGCTGTGAAGCCAGGAGGATCACAGGAGTCCTGAGCTGATCCAAGTACAGCTATCAGAGCAGATCAGCCCATATATTTATGGATCAGTATCTGTTAAATAAAGCCGATCAACATCACATCCTTTATTCCCTCAACGCTGACAACGCTGCAGTGCCTTAAACTTGTATTGGTTCCAAAAAAAATCAACATGGTGACGGCCAAAATGGCACAAACGTCGTCCTCAGATCAATAAGTGATGCCCCAGCCACACTTATTAAATACAATGAAAGGTAAAACGATTAAAAAGTAGAAACTCTGCACTTCTCCTACCAGAGACTGAAGACTCCTCTGCACCTTATCTCATAAAAATAATTTGGAAAAGAATAATGTTTGCTGAAGTGCATATTATTGCCATTTTTAATCACGTTACATGTTATAGTCCAATAGCTGAATGCATTTAAGTCATCATTTAAATAAATATGTAATTTAGTGAAAACTGAGCATCAAAACTCCCACAAGCTCACAAATCTTCAGATAGTTTTGACAGTCCAACAAGTCCAAAAAGAGATGCTCGATGCACATATTCTGCATTTTTGCTCGATAAATAAATTAAATTATTCAATCATAAAAATGGTTGCAGATTATTTTACTGAATTTCTCTCAGGATTAATAAAGTATCTCTTTTTGTCAAATTGTTTCAGCACTACACAGGATGGCAAATCGTAAAACATGCATGACAATATGTTGCTATGGCAACAGAGTAAAATCTCATGACCAAAATACTTTTCTTTCTTCAATTTCTTGTCACTATTCCAGTAGTGCATGTAGCTACAAAATGCAGCTTTCTCTTAATATTAAATGTCAGCGTGCATAACAGAAACATGCTAATTAGCAGCTTTATGTCAATTCAGAATTTGCATTATACATTTCCAGTCATCTAATAAAAAAAAACAGCTCATTAATCCTTTACTAAAATTTATTTAGAAGTGGACTGTGTACTATCTACTGGTCTTAATGGTGGATTAAATGCATCAACCCCTCCTCTCTGCTATTTGCAGGGACACAAATAAAGAGACAGATGCAGGAGGGCATGGTTTCCAAGCAGATATTCACTCAATCTAAATTTAACCCTTTCTATTTTGTCTTTAACAAGGGGAAACAAACTAATTACAGAACACAATCGGCCCTCTCAGATGGAAAAAACGTGACGAGTCAAAGCAGCAGCAGCAGAAAAAAAAAAATCCATGAACTCTGGTCGCTTTGATGTGTCAGTTATAGCCGAGCCTCAGCCAGTTGTGTTGTGTGGTCTTGAATTACACAGAGGAAGAGCGAGTGGAAAGAAAGAAGGCCAGCAGACATCGGATACAACGAGGGGAGAAGCTGAGCGAGGCCGCCAACATCTCCGCTTGCCCCTCTTCAACATTCCTGCTCTAAAAACACTCTGTGGATGTTTCGCTGCTCGGATCAACTCATAATTAAGTCTGGCTTTGAGCCTGAGCTCCCAGCAGCCCTTTCACCTCCTCACTCTCTTCTTCTGGCTACTGATTGACAAAAGACGCCTGGCCTGATTATCTGGACGGCTATTTGAGTCCTCAAGTAGCTTCATCAACCTATTAATCTAATATTATGAAATCTTCTGATTGGTTGATCTTTTCAGCATCGTTGAACATATAAATAGACCTGTTGTGATGCTTGTTCATGCAGCTCATAATGAGTGGTTTGGACCAAAATGTCTGTAACTAAAATAAGATAATCCTTTATTCATCTCACAGTTACATTTCAATAAATTGCAAGAAGGGCCTATGTCTAAAAAAAAGAAGCACTGACATCAGTTAAAGTCAAAATAAGTAAATAAGAAAAGGTAAAGAAGTAAACAAATGTGGAAAAAAAAATATAGGTAATTTAACACTGCATAAATGTCAAAGTAATGAGTATCAGCGTTATTTTTTTGATTAGTTATTTGGTTTATAAAGCGTCAGAAAATTGTGAAAAATGACCAAAACAACATCCTAAAATATTTACGTTGGCCCCTGAACTCAAAGACACTCCAAGAAACAGGAAATACATTTAAGAGGCTATTTTAAATAGTCAAACTGCTTATCAACTTAAAGACCATGAATGCTCATTTTGCACGAAAGTAAGGCTGATGATTATTTTTTACTAGCAATTATTTAATCCATTAGCTGTTGTAAAATGTCAGAAAACAGTGAAAAATGTTTCAAAAAAACCAAGATGATGTCCTCAAACGTCTCAAAGATGTTCAGTTTACTGTCAGAGAGGAGGAAAGAAACCAGGAAATATTCACATTTAAGCTGGAATCACAGATCTTTTTCACTTTTTTAAAAAGAATCTTTAAAACAATTACTCACACTGATTCATTTAATATTTCACAAGTATTGATTGTTGCAGCGCGGCACTAAAGAATCTTCATTTGTGAAGCTCACAAGAGAAACACAGGCTGATGGTCCAGCGTTGTGCCGTCATGTTTCTAAATCAACACATAGCCAACCTGAAGGGAGGATGGCACGCGACCCCCCATCATACACTGTTTACATCGTAAAGAAAGACTACTTTTCTTCATGTGTTGACACCGTGGAGCCTCCACCACATCACTCACTTTGACCTCCACACTGTTACTGGGTAGAGTTTCTAGTTTAAACCGAGGTCCGGCAGCACTGTGACGAATAGTTCATAGACCTCAGTTCCTCCGGTAGCGGTCCTGAGCCTCTGACGCACTGAGTATCGGGTTGGTCTGTAAATCATCTGTGTGAAGGTCGACACTGATGGAGGCTGTTCTCCAGCATTAAACCAGTATTAACCAGCATTAACATATCTGCTGTGCTCTAATACAGAACACACAGGAAACCCGTGTGGAACGACAGAGTCGATATTTACGCTTTGACTTTTCATGCTGCAATTAGAGTGGCCAGGAATATCACAGTAAATGGTATCATCATAATACTAACAAGAATGAACTATATAGAATTTGGTGGTTAAAGGTCAAAGGTCACCGTGACCTCACAAAACTATTTTTTCTGCCACAGCTCAAAAATGCATATCCTAACTAGGATAATGTCAGAATAAATAGCAAGAAAGTGGAAAAAACACCAAGTGCTGATTATAGTTTGCCAAATGTATTACACTCAAAATATGAGCGTATTTACATATTTCATTTGTAAATATCACAGTTATCACCACCATAATCACGACACACCTATGTGAAAAATTACACACCGTATTTTTACATTTATGCTGCCTCATAATATTATAAACCAGTGTTTATAAACACATGGATATGTTACTAACCGGCTACATTTCCCCAATAAGTATCTAAAACAACATAAGCGCTAATGAGCAATGCAACAGCATGCCAAACAGAGTGGGGTAATTTTTGTCAGCATTAGTACAAAATATGTTTTTGTCGCTATACACATTAAGAAAGTTCCACCTAGCAAAGCACAGCAGAGACTGGAGTAAATATTTCCCCACAAAACTACAATCAGAGGCCCACAATCTAATGAAACATGCAAGCGATGATTCCTTTTTAACATGCACTAGTACTGTTTTAAACAAGCAATAACAAGAAAGTAGATTAGAATCATTATGATGATGTGAGATGATATAAATAAATAAAAGACAACCACACTGTCATATATTATAGTCACATTCAAGAAGAATATGACTTTTCATCCTGTGTCACAAGACGCATGTTGAGTCTCCACATGAAGGACAATATTAGTATTAATACAATATTAGTGAGAATGCTCCGTCATGTTGACAAATACAGTCAATAAACAACAACAGCTCTGCAGTTTATCAACAGAAAATCTCTAAATAAAAAACAATTAAGTAAAAAACATTCCTGCTCACACACCCAAAATAGAACAAAATGAGTATTTTAACACTAATAGAGAAAAATAATAAAAACATAAAACCTAATTAATGCAGTCAAAACATATGAGATCAGTCACAACAACAAAGCAACTCATAATGCTAACAGCAACAATATAGCATGACTAGCTAGCAGGTCTCAAAATAAACCTCAGCATACCGTCATCAATTAGCCTGATTATTTATTGATTAGTAGCAACACAGTGAGTGATATGAGCCAAGACAACAACACAAACATGTCAACATAAGCAACAGGTCCTTACCTCAAGTGAAGAGTTTGTAGTTAGCAGCTAGGAGGTAGCAGTTAGCGTCCATAGCACCGGCAGGCAACCTCCATCATGGACCGACAGGTGTTGCCACTAGCGGCCAATTAGGAGGCGCGTCCGGCGGGCAGGGTCGCTGTCTGGCGGCGGCAGAGGGCTCCAGACTGATTCCTCCATAAAATACAAACTGACACCGAGATATTTTGTTTATTAAACACTAAAAACATCAGCTAAAGAGCGAGTTAAACTGTTAGCTAAATAGCGCTAGCCTAGCAGAACGTCAGACGGGCGGGGCTCCGGTCGTTTAAATGACCCGCTTGATACCGAGAGGTGCGTTTGATTCATGATACAGGAGCAACGCGAGATGTCACGTGTAAGTTTAACAGCCAATTAGATGAGAGGGTTAGAATCATGAATTATGCTGGTGCCGAGAGTTAATAATTAAGTTGTTAATTAATTAATTAATTAATAATTATTAATTAATTAATAATAATTATTAATTAATTAATAATAAAATCAAATCAAAAGCCTTTATTGTCATTATATGACGGTGCATACAACGAAATTAGGTTGACATTAAATTCATGTATGTGATGTATGATCTGCTCTGCTTTCATTTGGCCACAGGGGTTGAAGACTCATTGATCTCTAATCTGTAGCTACGACAGAAGAGCTACAGGATATCCAGGATTCTGCAGGCTCTATTCTCAGACACATGCACACTTATCACCTCACCATACATGAGATGCACTGTTACAGCAGCAAAGTGGAACACTAACAATTATGGCCTGTAAAAAATAACCAGAGAAATCAAGTGGAATAAGTGGAAAAAAAAAGTGTCACAATAGGTAACAGGAAAAAAGAAAATGTACCTTAAAGATATTTGCATGATTAATAGCATATAATGTAAATCAATAAGCAATATATAAATGTTGAAATTAGCAATGAACCAGATGAAAACTAAGATAACAGTATTGCACAATTAATAGTGGTGATATTAAACATTAATAAATAACAAATATTGCACATGTAGATTATGAGCTGCAGCTCTCTCAGCAGAAGTGTGATTGCACCACATCCAGACCACATCCAGGTGGTTTATTTATGATGTTTTGTTGAGTGTGAACCCAGAGTTTACGATGCCCTCACTGCGATTCGAGACAGCTGCAGCATCCAGCTACACTCTGGGTGCTATTTTATCATGTGTGAACAAATGATTGATGATAGAGAGAGTGAGAGGGTGAATGACAGAGGCTGGACCTGCTGTGTGTTGTCCTCTCTCTCTTTCTATAGTCTCCACGTGAGGCCGGCTGCACCAGAGGTGAGATGGTTAATAACAGCTGAACCCGTCAGCGCCACTTATCCAAACAAAAGCCAGAGGGGCGCTTGGTTTGGAGGGACGTGGTCTTCTGTCGGAGGGCATGTTTGGCACTGGGGAACGTCACGTAGGCATCTATGTCAACTTTCGACACACTTCAGAGGAAAACATGACCCATAAAACCCAAGAAATGACTTACTGTAGATGATGTCACAGTGACGTCATCAGAGTTGGAGTTGAGCACATTTTTAACAGTTTGCCATGTAGACTTTTAACAGTCAGTGTGAGAAATCAACTTATTGCATTAAACAGTTTAAGATTTACTTTGTTTTAAGCCTTAAAAAAGACAGGAGAGCAGAGGGACATTAATACGTTTTAATAATTTACTCTTGGAGCACTGACTGTTCTTCACTGAGGTTCTCCACCAACAAGCCAGTTATTCCTCAGGTCATTCCCTCGTTCAGCAGAAATTTGAGGAGTTTTGTAGCTGCAGCAGCATCACTGTCTTTGCAAATGATTTTATCTGTAGCTTCTTTTGTCTGCACTTTTATTCTCACATGTTTTTCTACCGAGATCCCACTTGATTTCAACAACGAACAAGACCTGGTGGTTAATGTTGTGATTTGATTTGTTAGGTTTAGGCTACAAAACGACTTGGTTAGTTTGATCTGTCCACCACCAACATGAACATTCCCGCCCACACTTTGTGCTCTGTTCACTTGTTACCATACCACGTAACTTTCAGTACTGATCACTAATTGCATTACAGTCACTCTGATCGAATGTAAAAACGAAGACGTTTGATGTAGCCGTGGTTTGCAGAAAAGTATGATGCCAACATTTTTCCCCTGAGAGCTTTTTCTGCAATATCTTGATAAACACTCAAGCCAAAAGAGGCGTGTTGGTGCGGATGAAAACATCCAGCGCTTGTTACTCTGATTTTTAATGAGCCTCATCAGATCAGTGTCGAGCCGGGATGTGGAGGCTCAGGGACAGGCTCTGTCCACAGCGCTGCCACAGGTTTTATTCAATAATTTCATAATGTGCAGTAATCTGATGTTCTGCTGAGTTTCTGTCCAGGCCGCTCGTCAGGAGGGGCCCCACCATGTGTGCAGGAATGTGCCTGCTCAAATGAAAAACATGAATTTTCCATTGGGTAGTTGGAGGACCTCTATAGGAACTCGCTGTATAGACGGACAAGCGGCCTCCAGGGACAGCGCCGTATAGTTTCCACCTGTGCTTGCTGGGCGGCAGGTTCACGTCTTGTTTTGTGGCTTTTTGGCGGCAGGAGCAGGAAGCATTTGTTGTGCACAGGATGCCCCTGAAACGCACCGCTCCCACCCGGCTAATAACTTTAACACTTCTTCTTCCCCTCGGACGGGACATGGCCACTTCCTCTCTGGCGGTCACTTCCTCTGGGCTCCAATTGCTGTGTGTGGTCAGACTGGTTAGACTAGTCAGACTGGGCAGGTTATGCAAGCTGTCAAATCTTCTATGAAGGAGGTTTCCCCATGTGTGGGACAAATAAAGAATTAATCTCTTATGAAAGAGGTTACTGGATGCTAATTGTTAACATCCTCATTAAAATACTTTTAGTTCTGTTAAATCAAGAGAGTCTACATTTCATCTACACTTCCATATATACAGTATAGCATCAGCTAAATATTCCTAATATATTTATTTGTGGAAATGTGCTGCATTGTTTTTGTCTTCCCATTTCATTTGGTTTGTATTTCATGCTCACTGGTTTAGCTTATTTTATGCTATTTGTGTTTCTTTACAGCCTTTATAATCATGTGCATGTATAATACTTTATATTAATGATATATTTAATGCTCAGCTTGGAAATGATCCTGTGGTATTTTATTTTTAGGTTTTTGTTTGCATCATTTTTTTTTTGTCTAAATTGTGCTTCTGTTGTATTATTTTGCCCGATCTGAACACGTACGCAATATTTACTCATAACGGAAGGAATTAGCAAACCAGGAAGCATGTGACTCCAAAATTACAATATTCTGGGAATTCCCTGTCTTTGAAAACTTCCCAAAAGGGATCAGCATAAATGTTAGTCACAGCCTATTGTTATATTTGGAGTCAGAGGTGTTGTGATGTAAAACAGCAGCCCTGAGATCCCAGAGATGAATGGATGGGAAGTCTGGAGATGATGTTGATGACCAGTCTCATCCTTACAAGCCTCTCTTGATTCATCTCCTTCCACTTTCTACAGAGAGGAGCAGGAAGTCAGAATAAACACTTCTGGGATGGAGGAGGAGGGGTGAGGAGGGTGACAGGATGTTGTTCAAGTTTTAGATCCTGTTTTCAGCACTTTTCCCAAGACGCAGGTGCACCACCACCCTCCACCACCTCCATCACCTCCACCCTCCTCATTCGGTGTCTCCTCACAAAGCTTTTTATTGTTGCACAGCTTTCTTTTTGGCGTTGGTGATGTACGAGCAGCCTGAGGAGATTAAGGAGGAAGGAGGGCTCAGAGGGTTTGAGGAGGACTTTTCTTCTTAACAGGATGGAAATGTGCACTTGTCAGTTACAGTTTGAGCCTCAGTGGCTTTTTTTGTTGAATGATATTTAACATCAACAGGTGCTCTCTCTGTCTTTCAGTAAAAAAAGTAAAACCACATAAAGTTGCTGAACATGACAGGTTTTAACGTCAAAGCTGAGCATAGAAACTTCCCCACATCAGCGCTGAATCCCCCTACAACTGAAAAAACTCAGGGCTGCATCTCATTATAAATCATTCTCCAGTTTTTTTTCTATATTTTTTAAGTGCTGCTTAGAAGAGTTTCCATGAGATCATCAGCTGTCAAGACGGGAAGCCAGTCACTTATATTGGGAAATTCAAACCAGGAAAATACAGGACACGGCGGCACAAAAACCTGCAACGCCAAACCTGCATGGGAACATGAACAAAGAGGCTCCATGGAAAGAAAAAGTAAAGAGTTTTTTTTTTTGTTTTTTTTTAACTTAAGGGGTTAAAAAAAAAAAAAAAAACGAGCTTAAACAGGAAGTGAGAACAGCCGGGAAGCAACACATCCCCCAGTAAATGTTTATGGCGTAAACAGGTGTGACTGTTTGTGAAGTTCATTTAATCAGATTTAATACAATAAAACCTGTTTTTTTATTTACTGTCAAAAGTGATATTTGATACTCTTACCACACTGGGATGAATGGAAGCTAACGGCTGCCTGAAAAAAGAGAGGAAAAGCATTTCAATCAAAAACTCAATCACGTTTTAAATCTGAGCCAGAATACAAAAAAATAAATACATAAACAAAAATGTAGTAGTAAATATTACTTAACTGTTCTATTGCCTATTATTTATTTTTAATTTAAAAAATTAAGCAATCTTTTATTCTTTAATTTAAAAAATGTTCTATTTCACACAATTATCAGCCTATTTGCTCCCATTTTTTATCTCAAAAAAAGTTTTCCGAGGACTAAAATGAAGAAATACTAATTATAAAAAAATACAAAAAAGTATCTGAAAAATGTTTTATCAGTGGTTTTCACTTATATGTTTGCACATTTAATAAAACACATTTTAAAGCATTAATACTTTAATCTGCAAATATTTAAACAGTCAGGCGGTGAACAAATCCTTCTCCAGTGTGGTGAAGGTGCTCTGAAGAGAGAAGAGGAAGTTCAGATGACGTCGGAGGATCGAGAGGAGAACACATCAGCAGCTTTGGTCTTCTCCAGGACCCTGACCTTGGTCCTGATTCACAGGTGACCGGGTTCAGAGAGTGTGAAGTTGAACACCTCAGAAAACAACAAGAAATCAACATGCCAGCTGGCATTTGACTTTACTTTCTAAGAACGCAGGATGGAGGTTTTCCAAACTGGACGGTGAACTTTGCTCCCAGAAGGCTGAGTGGTGGTCCTGACAGGAAGGAAGAGGTTGTGTGCTGCTAAAAATATCCACCTGCTCACTTTAAAGTCTGATCCTGACTTCAGGGGAGGAGGGATGTGCGTCAAAACACTCGTATGTCGTAGCAGGTGGGGAGAAAAAGCAGCAGCAGGTAGTTTGTTTCGTCGAGGCGTCCAATCAGGCCTCAGCTCTCTGTTTAGGTTTTCCTCTGGTTTGTTTTGCTGCAGCAGCCCCTCACTCTCTCATCTCTCTGTTCTTATTTTCTACTTTTCTGCACGCCATGTCCTCCGACTGTATGACTGCAGAAGTTCAACGGGTCCAGTTCCCAGCCCTGCGGCACGCCGCCACGCTACGTGACATTTCCCCGGCCTCAAAAAGCAGTAAAAAGACAGAGAGAAAGACACCAGCAAGTGGTTTGGTGACACACATCGAGACGTCCGCTAGGATTAGGATGAATTATTTTTAGATAGGAAACCACAAAGGAAGACATGTTACCGGGTCCCAAAGACGAGTTTAAATGTAAACTTTCACCTGCTAATCAATAAATCAGTGCTAGCTAAGAAAGAAAGAAACATGTCAAGAAAACAAGGTTAAAGAAATGAATTTGTAGATTTAAAGAACAGATAAAAGATGTTCTTAGTCAGTTTGATCCAGACTGAATTATCTCTGTAACGGTCAGATGAATTAACATGTTCATCCATTTTTTTTAGTTATTCATTTTGTTTCTTTTTTCTCTATTTATTTATTTATGTATGGCTACAGGTATGCATACCTATATACTAATTTATTTTATTTCTCATTTGTCACTTGTAGATCATGGTTTGTTGAATGTTTGTTTAAAAAAATAATAAAGAGAGTGTTTAAAAAAAAAAACATGTTGAGCCAAGCAGCAGGTCAAAGTTTCCTCACATTCAGTGAAATATTTTTGACTTGATTTACTGACAGACATTAACTGATCCAAGAAGAAGTATCTGAATGACCTCTGTGACCTTTTAGAGTCAACATCAGGTCAAAATCTTTCCATGATTTGTGAGCAAAGATGTTGTCAGACACCCTTCCAAAATAAAAGCCCAGCTGACACAACAGAGCAGACACTGACCTTATTGTGTAAAAATACCTCTTTCTTTATTGAATTTCCATCGTTACAATTGCACATAATCAGTTTGAGCAATCTAAAATATCTGATAGAAATTCATTGAGCTCTAAATGAACAGTCATCAGTCTTTAGCAGAGGCTTTAGAGATGTGTTAATATACTGAGAACTTCACTTTCCACAGGGGGGCGCTAACCCTCCTCCACGTACAGTAGCATCTCTGGGTTCGTCTCACTTCGACCCCGAATAAAGAACACGACACCGCAACATCAGAAGTCACATAGAGCTGAGTGAACCAGCAGTTTACCACCTGCACAAGAGACAGGAAGCTCCAGAAAGCATTCGACCTTCGAAGCGAGAAGTGTTGTGTGCAGCAGATGAGTAAAACAAAAGCGTTCAAGAAACCTCAGCACAGTTCACGACAGATTTACACTCCATTTAATCCGGCAGAGCGACTCAGAAGCATCACACGGGGCTTTTCTCCTATTTCTGATTGGTCCTCTGACACATTTCAAAGAGGAGGAAGAAGGTGAGCTGAAGTTCCTCTGATACTGAAATCTCCAAAAATAAGAGGAGCTTGTTCCAGTAAAAGCAGCTCGACTGCTGGATGTCAGCGATGCATCATCCAGAAATACGTGGCTGTTGTTGGGCACTCAGATTAACTGAGAGGTCAGGAGGGGAATCGTGATGGGATGTGGGGATAATCGCCAGCGGAGGATAGTTTCCACTCGGACTTCCTGCCCCGGCTGACCCTGAGGTTTACAGCAGGTGAGCTCCAGCTAAAATAGACTCGCAGACGGGAATTCCCACATGCAAGCAGACATGTCTGAACTGTCAGAGAAAACACAAAGCCTGCCATGGACGAGAGGGAAAAAAGGATTTGATCCAGACAGCAGGGTGAAGACAGCGCCACCTGGAGGCTCATCAGACTCTTTTATCACAACGATAAAAATGAGTCAACTGTGACCAGAAGAACTACACAGTGTGGAATTAAAAGGCTCTGACTAAACTGACTGTAAGTACATACAATTCTGCATTAAAATAACACCATAATGAAAACATGAGTACTGCAAATTCTCAAATAACAGTTACAGGAAATCTATACTGAATAAACCCTAACCCTACACTCTTCATAATCCACTTCATACTCGTATTAAATACATTCTATATTATGGGTGGGAAAAAATATTGATATGGCAATATATTGTGACACTTTTTCTTCTGATATAATATTGATTATTAATTTCTACCCCCAAAAAAGTGATGTTTTGGGCTGCATGTTGAAATAAAAATTTAAAAAAAAAAACAAAAAACACACTATCACGGTAACTTTGACAGCCCTAATACATATATTCATATATATATATATATATATATATATATATATATATATATATATACACACACATACACACACACATATACAACTTGTAGTTTAAGCTGCATTTGAAATTGCTCAGTGATCTATGTAGAATATCACAATATATCACAATAATGTATCGTATCGTGACTCAAATATCGGGATACATATCGCATTGTGGAAGTCCTTGCCAATGCCCACCCTTATTCTCTGTGCATGTTTTAAAGGTACTGTTTGCAGGTTGTCTAAAGGGTATTAATGTACTTTAATATGTTGCACAAAAAGGAAAGACTGGAACAAGGCATCAAAATGTGAGTAAAAATTGTCTCTTTTTGTCATAAGAAGGCATTTTAACAACATTAAAGGGACATCCTGAGGACTAATTAGCGTGTTGTTTGTACGCCAACGCTACAAAACTACAGTAAAAGGAACAACAAAATAAGTAAAATATGTATGCATGAAAATAACTCTCCGGGACAAGAACAGCGGTCGAACCCATCCTTCCTAACTACTGCTCACTTTTTATTCTATGCCACTCTGAGTGTCAGTACACTGCGTATAAATAAAATTATACGTACAAATTAAAGGCGAGTTGAAGTAAAAAGTAGTGTAGTATTATCCTTTAAAGGTAGAGAAGGATGTCGTCTGGTAAATGAGAGCAGATAAACATCAAGAAACTGGCCTTAAACCCTCAAACATCTGAAGACTCTGCAGTAGTGACGGGATTTATCTGATCTGTTTATCTAATTTAAAAGGAGTAACCAGGTAATATTTTCTCTGTTTTCTACCTGTTATCCAGCATATTTGTGAGGTTGAATGTGACGCAAAAACACAAGCTACTAGCGACGGGAAAGGTTGTTATTTTAGGGAGTTTTATGCGCCATTTTGGGAATATGGTCAAATAAAAGTCCTCTATAAAACATTTGTTACCATTTGAGAATTTACAGTTTTTCATTTCAAAAGTTCAGAGCCTTATAATTCCAGTCTGAGTAAAAAAAAAAAACACCCTGCTGAAACTGAATCAACGTCCACAGAGATGTTGTTCCTGCAGAGCAACATGCAGCGTCAGAGTGTTCAAGCATCGTTCATGAAGACGAGTTTAAATGTGAAAATGTTCACCAGTCAGATGCCTGGATCACTTCGCTGACTCCAAACAGGCATCATCCAACAAAAGAGAAACCTCCTGCTGAGAAAGTCTGACCTCAGAGTTTGTTTTAAGGCCCAATCTGTAATAATAACTGTATTTACTGTGTGTTTCAAGGCTTCATCAACGATAAAAACCCTCAAGCTCTACAAACGGTTGCTTCAAAGTTGATAAAAATGAACAGAAAATGAAAGTCCGTTTTGCCGTTTGCAGACTCACAGCATCAGAAAACAGAGATCATGCAACCCTGCTCAGGGTTTTAGCATCTTTTAGCTTCTTGTTTTGCTCTGAGACAGACAACAAAAAGAGCCAAGTGATAAAAGATCAACGTTAATTAATTAAATCAATGAACGCAGCTTTAAATGTAGTTGCTGCCTGGTGTTTCTCCATTAGACATGTCTATCCACATATATTTTTACATATATGACACGCTCACATTCAGCTGGTGTTAACGTCCCTTTTGTCTTCTTTTAAATCACAGATTGAGCCTTTAGGCAACAAGCCAACGACTTTCAGCTCCGCCAACCGAGAGAAAAACATCAAGTGATAACCCAGTAAATAAAAATATGAAGACGACGACGAATAACGAACCCAGCTGTGACGACACGCTGCCGTACGTCCTCTCACACTATTTCAAGTTTCCCATTTTGTGATTAGAGTAGTGCTCGACCAGAAGTGAGAAGAACGCCAAGAACAAACGAGCCGAACGAAAATAGAGAGGAAAACGAGACAGGAAGTGGAATTATGACGGCGTGAGGCGTTATTTTCCTTTTCCACAGAGAGGCACAGGGAAGGCTGAAGGGTCTGAGTCCAGAAGCATTTCAGGAGTTTGAGCTGAGAAAAAGAAAAGCAGTGAAATAAATAAAGAGGAACTGCAGTAAATATATCAGGGATGGGGGCTAAATAATAAGGACAATAATTAATATAATATTATTAATAATAATAATATCCAGTTCTTTTCATGTGGAGTGGAGAGGGCTGTGATTGGCTCAGAACAGACAAGGAGAGTCGCCTCCCACAACTGACCACAATGACCCCACACACACACACACACACACACACACACACACACACACACACACGTTGGTTTAAGTCACTTTTGGGGTATTTAGGCATTTTTACCCTCTCTTTGGGGACAAACTTTGATTTCCTGAAAACTTATCCTAAGACAACTACAACAACTAATTACCTAAACCTAATCATAACCGCAGCCTAACCCTAACCACTGACCCAAAGTCAAGGTTGGAACAACTGGGGACATTGACTTAGTCCCCAATTGGACATGTTGTCCCCAATCAACTGGTCTTAAGTCAAGTGCGTGACTCCAATGTGGACATAAGGCAGAACCCCCCACACACACACTCACACACACTCACACTCACACACACACACAGAGCTGAGCTGCAGTACCTCGTGGCCACCAGCAGAGGGAGCCGTTCAGATTCTCTACATGCAATCAACCAATAACCCTTTGAGTATACAACCATGTAGATTATACATAGATAGCAGTATATCATTCATCTTTTATATATATATATATATATATATATAATCTGCACAAAAACACAAAAAAATTTTGACCGAGACGTCGCTGGATGTTTGGGTCGTAGGCGGCACAGAGGCTGGATCGAACAGAAAGGCTTTTTTTTGTTTTGTTTTTTTTTTGCATACGGACGTGTTAAATTAATCCAGACTAAGGTGTGACCCCCAGATGCCCCTCCCCTCACATGCCAGGTGATGTACAGAGGACATGGAGGACATGGAGGACAGGGAGGACATGGAGGACTAACTCCTCGTTCTGCTTCACCAGCATCTCCTCGGCTTGTCGGGTGTGATTGGTTGCTTTTTGTATTTTCTCCTCTCCAGGACAGATCCATCCTCTGTCCTGTGCAGGTGAGACGCCTCAGTCCCCCAGGATGACCTTCACAAAGCTGGCCACGTCGGTTTCTTTGGCCTCATGGGAGGTGAAGAAGGGATGTTGCTGAGGAGGAGAAGGACATGCAGAAATAAATAAACACTGGATGGAGGATAATAAATCTGTTAATGTGATGGTGCCAGTGCTCCCTCTACTGTCTGATCACTGATATTACAGGTTTATTTAAAGTGATGAAGAGGAGGATAACACTCACCATGAGTTCTGTGTAAGTCGGCCGCTCTTTGGAAACTTTCTTTAAGCTGCAGAAGCGAAAAGCAAAAACATTCAGTCAGTTCAAACCAACAGATCATTCACAGAGAAACTCAGAGCAACATGAAAAAAAACAGCACTTTTTATTTCAAATAGATTTTATCTTATATATTCTATATTCTTATATTTAATGATGATAAATAAGTAAAATACTACATACAATAATAAATAATACATGCAAAATAAAAACCCGTTCAGCTGGGATTAAAAGAAAAACGTGAACCAGAGAAGGAGACGAACCACAGGGAGGAGAAGTCCACGAAGTCGGCGGAGAACTGGTCGACAGGAAGTTGAGGCGACGGCTCCTCCACCACCTGCTTCAGCTGCTGGAACGGCGTTCCCCACGAGTCGTACGGGAAGCGAAGGATGGCGAGCTCGATCTGAAAAGAGACGGCAGGACAAGAGGTCTGGTTATTGATCCTGTCCTTGCAGAGGAGACAGCGTCCAGGTGTCTCTCACCTGCAGGTTTTATCTGCGGGCCGATATCAGTTCAACTTCCAACATCTATCCAGATGTTTTAAGTTTTAAGTCATTGATTAGTTGATCATCAGAAAAATAAATGTAAACAATTTTTGATGAATCTTCACTGTGAATTAAACGTTTGTGTTTTCTAACATTTTATGAACTTGCAGAATAATTTAAGTCAGAAACTTTTATTTTTCCTTTGCCGTTATGTCATGAATAAGAAACAGACCAGTGTTTCTTCTTTTTGGTATTTTCTATCTCTCTGTGAGTGAGTTTCATGTGTTAAGGCTGAAAAACTTCACTTAACTTATTACTTATTAACATGTCCATCAGTTTTCTGGAATAAATCTGAATTGTGTTTATTTTCTCCATTAGCAGCACCTTTCTTTTTGTCAGATTTAGTTCCTGTCTGCGTTTTGTTTACTATTATTTTTACTATTATTATTTATTATTTTTGTACTGGATTTATTTATTTACATTTAAAAAAAAAAAAACAAAAAAAAACAATCAACGTGCATTTAAACCCTCTGAAACTGAAACCAGCAGCTTTTATTTGCCGTTATTCCAGCTGTCAGCTCTGCAGGATCAACAGATGTTTTATTCAACACTTATTACTCTCCGTCTCTTCCTGTTAATAACATGTTCAGACAGAAAGAATTCATCACCAAACTGTTATTTTCACCTCCGTCATTTAAAACCTCGTCTCCTCAGCCCACCCAACACTTAGCGCTGCTTAAATTAGACTTGTTCTAGAACATTTGCTGATTAAAGAGGAGAGTCGAGGCTCAAATTATGGAAATCTGCAAATGAGAAAGCAATGAATATTTTTAATCGGTCATAATAAAACGTCTAGAGAGAGCCGTGCCTCACAGAACCAGAGTTATTTTTTATAACCAACCCTTTTCACCCTTCATATACGTCATAAACTGAAGAATAAATGAATGAAATGTAAAATAGAGTTGGTTTACCATCGTGATTCCTAAACTCCAGATGTCTGACTTGACGTTGTAGCCTTTCTGGTTCGTCTCGGGGTTGATCCTCTCCGGCTGCGGGACAGAAACAAGGATGATGTCACGCATGCCGTCGGTTGTCGGGGACGACCTGAACACTTCCTGTCATCATAAACATCCCTGTCCACCATGAAGTTCCCTCAGAGAGGGAAGTTATATACTGGTAATTTGGGAATTAAAAAAAAATATTAAGGTCAATCCAAAAAGTATGTATACTAAACAAACCGAGATATAAATAAGCCGAGACAAAATGTATATATCAACCTCATCAATGATTATAGCCAAATTTCACATTCACTGCTCCAAATTTGATAACCAACGGCCAGATATTATTGTCTTTAAAGTCATATTGAAGCCATATTTAGAAAATATTAGAAAAAGCTTAAACCCCAAAGTGACCAAGACAAACATAATACTGTCTGAAGTTTCCTCATCCTCGAGCCCTTCTGTTTTGTTGTTTGAACATTTCTTTATTTTGTCAATAAAAAAATGAGACAAACCAGACTTACCGTCTGCTGCACTTCTAATAAATAAACCTGTTATCAGAGTATGAGAGCTGTAAGAGTCAACCAGAACCGACACACAAACAAACAACTAGAGAAGCACTCAGAGAGCGCAGACCTCCGCCAAGGAGGTTATGTTTTCACCGGGGTTTGTTTGTTTGTTTGTTTGCAAAGTAACTCAAAAAGTTATAGACGAAGTTTTTGACGAAATTTTCAGGATCTTAAAACTGATTAATTTTTGGTGGTGCCATTGAATCGGATCTGATCGCCACCAACACTCAATCAGTTTTAAGTTAGGCCACTTCTGACCAACCCTGAACATTTAGTTAAAAATCGGTCCACAAATTTTTGCGTTATTTTGCAAACCAACAAATAAACAAACCCTGGTGAAAACATAACCTCCTTGGTTATGTTCCTGCTTACCGCCATGTAGGGTTTGCAGCCGGCGTCCATGGTTTTAGCCACCGAGTCGACCAGGTAGCCGCTGATGCCGAAGTCGCACATCTTGACCTGACCCTGAGTGTTGATCAGCACGTTGGACGGCTTCACGTCTGCAGCGACACACAGAGATGAAGCTGGTAAAACTGAGAGTGTTTGAGGCGTTTTAATCACTGATAATCTCTCTGAAGCTGAGACGCAACAGGTAGTGCATTTTAATTGCAAATGAAATTTGAATGAAAGTTAAACAGAACTTTTAGACGACTAAAATGTATTTTTACTATTTGTTGATGTAAACTGTAAAAAAGACATGAAATAAAAAAATCAGTGCAAATATTTCTGTGCAAAAGGACAGAAAAAAAACACCAGAAACTTGGTGTTTTCATCTGAGCTAAAGAAACACACACCGTTAAGTTAAGATGGCATCTGAATTTAATGTGTGTACTAGAAATGATTTAAACTTTAGAGGGGAAATGTTATTTGAAAAAAAATTCAAAATTAAAGAGTCAGATTAAATTCCAACTTGACGTAATGATTGCTAAATAAAGAAAGAATCTATGTTGACTATTTCTCCCAAATAGAGACAAAGATCAGATGTTGAGTCGCTGTGATGGATCTGAAAACAGCGGTATGCTCCTTTAATGGAGACAGACGAGTGGATATCGATGCTTTAAGCACTTCCTCTTACCTCTGTGAATCACTTGCAGATTACTGTGAAGATGCTCCAGAGCTTTGACTATCTGGAAGAACAAAAGCCAGCAAATGAGTGAAAAACACCGAGCTGAGAGCAGATCTTAGTAATAATATTAACATTATAAATAATAAAGAGTGAAGGAGGGCGAACCCACCGAGACGGCGATCTTTCCCAGGATGTCCTCTGGGATGCTCCTCCCCTTCTCGATCACCTGCTTGTAGAACTTGTCCAGCGACGTGTCCATCAGCTCCATGCAGATCCACACGTCGCCCTGGCAACAGAGGGAGCGTTAAGAGGAGCGGCGGACAGGAAGTGGTTTCAGTCACGGAGAGGAAATCCTGAAAAGGAAGTGACCTGCATCCGAAAGTCCTCACAGGTGTTTGTCAGATTAATTCATATCTGCATTACTGTACTGGAAATAATTTAGACTGCATGTACAAAACACCCAGAGGCTGCATCTTAATTATAATTAAATGACATTTTAATTATTTCTGATTTATTATTTTATTTATATTATTATAATTATTTTTCAGTAATGTTTACTGTTCATATTTTACTGTTTAATTTGCAGCATTTAATCAAAATTCATACTGAATCAAGAAACACAGATTATCCTGTGTCACAGTTTTTATGCATTTTTTTTTATTATGTAGATTTTTATGATTACATTTAAAAATTAATACCAATGTCAGAAAATAAGCTATATTTTTTATACAAATGCAGTGTCACTCACCAAAAAAAAGACTTTTTGACACCTTATTTACATATATAAAATATATATATAATATATATATATATATAAAAATATAATATTTTTTTTTTCTGTTGACAAAAGAAGCTGAACTAAACTTCATAAAATATTGATTAAATCAGAACCTGTCTGAAAAATAAACAAGATTATGAACAAACACTGAGTCCTTATCATCCACTATTTATTTTATTCTACTGCTCCCAACAAAACACACACAATGACTCTAACAATCTACAATGTTTTTATTCATTCTTTTATTTTTATTTATATTTATTCTTCTCTTCTCTTTATTTACTGACAGGTCTGTTGCTAATTTTAGTCATTTAAACACTCTTTACTGATCTGTATTAGTCATTAGTCCTTATTTACTTATTTTCCTTCATTACCGTCTTATCTGTGGGACATAATAAAGGTTAATCTCATGTGATCTTAGCAGCTGTCTTTTATTTTCTCATCCTGTTACCTCTCTGAACAGCGCTCCGTAGAAGGTGACTGTGTAGAAACAGTCCACGGTCCTCATGGAGATGTCCAGGTCCATGAGGAGCCTCTTCTGCTCCTGAGTGTTCACCGTGGCCCGGATCCTCTGAGGGACCACAGGAAGGTTCAGACTCAGCTCAGACCTCAGTCCTGGTCTAGTTCTGGATGATCCGGACTCACTCACCTTCACCGCCATGATGAGGCCGCTGGGCACGTGCCTCATCTTGTCCACGACGCCGTACGCTCCGCGGCCGAGCTCGCAGATCTGCTCCAGTTCGTCGGCCTTCACCTCGAAGTTCTGCTTGAGATGATCGAACACGAGGAGAGAAGAGTGGAGTGAGAGAGTGAAAACTGGAGCTTCCTGCCAGAGAGGCACATTCCACTTATTTCACGAGTTTAAAATAAATATTTAAAGCATTCCAGCCTCCCCACAATCACAAGAGTTCAATGTGGCTGTAATGTTCTTCACTGAGCCGACCTCCGCTACCAGAAATACACCAGGAGGAAGAAGGAGAGCAAACAGTGAGCAGTTATGTAAGAGAACAAAATAGAAACCCTGAATGAGATGAGGAGAAATTACCTTCTCTCCGATGGTTACGCAAGCCTTCGAATCCAAATCTCTGGGGGGTCTGAAACACACACAGATTTATTTATGACTGATAAACTCCTGAAGAGGAAACGAGACAGAAAGGAAAGAAACAGGACAAACGTGACGTCACAGGTGTGGTTTTTTTTTTCTGCTCACAGTGAGGTGAGGAAGAACAAGAAAAGTGGCTGAAAGCACCAGAAAAAGCTGTCAAAAGATTTAGAAAATGGTTCAAAAAAAGAAATAAAACCAGGAAAAATAAAAACATAATCAAATAAAATAATAAAAAAAAACACATTACTATTCATGATAAAAAAAATCTTTTAAATATAAAAATACATTTGAAAATAATATAATGAAAATATTAGAAAAATGTGATTTAGAAATTAAATGAAACATGAATCCATTAATCTGTAAATACTAGAATTTTAGATGAGGATCAAATACAATTTTAGAGAAACTGAATTTAATTTGTTTACATAACGTTCAGTTACAAACTAATTAACTTAATGCCATTCAGTTTTTTATTTAAATAGTTATTTAATCCACCCACTATTTCCTCCTGTTTAAACTCATCATATGGACGGATGAACTTTTAAAGTCAAATAAAAACTTTTTTCATTTCTACTGAGTTTATCGCTTCTGTCCAGTCTGAACTTCACCTGAACAAGAGGCGACAACGACGAGGAACAAAATGTGGAAATAATCCTGCAGAAAGTCTCAGTATGTTTGAAATACGTCACAGGAAGTAGGACTGCCACGCGTCCTGGAAAACCTGGAAAATGACTGACCAATTTTCCAGTCATGGAAAACATGGAAAATGACAAAAAGGTCAAATGTCATGGAAACGGTTAAGTTATCCTGAAACATTATTCAAGCAACTTTTAACACGTTTGCACTCGCTCACAAGGCATTTTCCAGGTTTTCCAGGACGTGTGGGAAGTGAACGGAGGCCTTGAATGAAAGGAAGGTGTCAGTAAAGAGGCTCACACTGCAGCAGGAGGCGGCTGCTCAAACACCTCTTTGGGGAGCTTCAGCGCCGGTTTCCTCTTTCCTGAAAACACATGAAGCACAGCAGATCATCAGAAAAGTGGAGCCAGACGTTACCACGGTAACGGATTTTTTTATTTTATTTTTTTAAATTTATTATATTATTTTTTTTTTTATTTCAACGTGTGGAAGCTGTTAATATGTTAACATGTCAGAAGAAAAAGCATTAAAAAGCGTATTGCCATATGAACATTTTTCCCACCCCTAGAGACAGCGGTGCTGTAAGATGTCACTTTGAATCCCTCCTTCATGCTTTTACAGAGAAACAAAGATAACTGGAGTCCAGCTCTCTGCTCTCAAACAACAAACAAACTTTGCATTAACATGTCAGCTGATCGACCTCAGACAACAGAAGCTGTTTGATTAAACGAACGAGAGGCAGCGAGCTCATCACAGAAAGGCGACCTATTTCATTTATGAATTTATATTACACATTATATTATATAAACTGATATAACACATCTACGTATATAGATTAACTCAAAGTGAAGCTCCTCTAATGCCGCTGCAGCTACGAGAGGAAAACAGCAAGAGAAAGAGAGGATCGATTATATAATCTGTGAGGCTGGCAGCAATAAAAGCTGCTCTGCTTTAAAGCAGCACGAAAGACTGCTGGAGCTGCAACTAACGACTCGATTAATCTGATTAATCTGTTAATCATCTTCATCGATCAGTTGAAACAATATGAAGAAAAATGGTGAAAATGTGTATCAGCGTCCTCAAAAAGATATTTAGTTTACTGTCATAGAGGCAAGAAACCAGGAAATATTCAGATTTAAGAAGCTGGAAACAGGATTTTTACTCCAATCGATTAATCAGATTAATCGTCACAGCTCTAAAGTAAAAATCAATTAGTGGGTTGAAATTCTTCAGGTGTTATTTTGACGGTAAATCCTCTCAGAGAAAATATTTGTTGGTTTTCTGTCATTTATGACAGCAAATAAAAACATTTTTCACTATTTTTCTGACATTTATTTTGTTATTTTTCTGATCAATCCGTTCACATTAACAGACAGGAAGAACTTATTAATGTTAATTTGTCAACAAACTGACTTTCAACCAAACAAAAAGTGAAAACCACCGTTTCCTGACTTTTAATAAATTAAATTAGCGATCAAACTGTCAAGAGATGAATCAGTTGTGTGAATAATCTTCAGCTGCAGCTTACTGAAATTACTCCACTTCTGTTCTCTTTTGCATCCAGGTGTGAAAAAACAGCTGGCTGCACTAGAGGTAGTTTCCTAAAATCACCACCCACATGAGGGAGGAAATGTTTGGCATTAATAAATTCTCCTGATGATGATATTCAGTGTTCAATATTCAAATTCAGCGCACATTTTATCTTTAAATTCTTCAACAGAAGCTGCAGGTTGGAGTTAAAGAAGAAGCTCAGAAGCATCCTGAACTTCTCTGCATCCAGATTATTTGTCTTTACATCATAATATTATTATAATTTAAGTAGCATCATACCACACACATCTGCCAGCTAACAAAGGACCTGCAGCCTGAACGCCTCGCCACTCAGAAGAAGAAGAAGAAGAAGCTGTAGGCCTGGACGTGGATCAACTGTCTGCAGCTTCCATTTACAGGACAAACAGGACGTTAGCCTAGCACAGCTCAGCTTGGTTCAGTTCAGCACTGAAGGCCAGTCAGTGAGAACTAGCAGGAAAGCAGGACTTCAGCCTGCAGCGTTTCAATAAAACACCAGAACATGACGCTTCGTTCACATTTCTCCTCATTTGCTCCAGTAGTTCAGAGTTTTATGACACAAACTGTCAGCTTTATTTAGGCTTTCCTGTTTATCTGGGAACTGTTTGCAGAAATTCTTTCAAATCAAATGAAAAACTGCATAATTATTATTACTGTACCACTCTGAGGCAACACAAACTAGTAATAAAGGTACTTCAAAAAAGCTGCCTGTTGAACGTCAGTAAAACTACACTGATGAGGAAACGAGCGATCGATGCTGACCAACAAGCACCTGAGATCAATAAACTGGTCACCATGGCAACGCCAGCTGGTCAGGAAACTCCAGAGCAGATCAGGTTAGTTGTACCACACTGTTTATAAGATAATAACTGATTAACTGCTTAAAGCTGCAGCTAACTTCTTATCATTATTATTATGATCAATTAACCAGTCGATCAGTTTTATTCCTACGACACAAAAAGCCAAAGATAATCAAAAAAGTAAAGTCTGAAGTGAAGTCATCAGATGTTCAAACAGCATTCCAAAATAAAATAAAAATATCTGCAGTAAATTTATTATTCCATCTGTGGAGAATAAACGATGAATCGACATTTAAAACCTACTCTCAGCTCTGATTAATTCGTGCAGAAATGTTGACTCGGAGTTTGGATGAGTGTTCACATCAATGAATGACAACAGAAACCTACTTCCTCTCTCAGGAAAGTCCCAAACCGACTCATTCATCCACACTGTGCGTGCATTATTCATCATCATGAACCGGCTGCAGGAAGGAGGGGGGCTACCTGCTCACTGTTGTGCAATCATCAGCCTGTCTTTGGACTTCTTGGAAAACTGCAGGACGCTGCTGCAGCTCTCAGCTCTGGGGTCAAAGGGTGACATGCATGTTTGATGCAGCAGCTGCAGCTTCTGCAGAACTTCACCAGGCTGCAGGAGCCCCTGATCCTGGACTCAGCTCCACCAGCTGGATCTATTCTTAGAGCAGGGTCTTTCTGTCCCGAGGTGGACTCACTCAGAGCTGCAGGCTGTCACGTCACGTCGCCCTTCTGCACCAAACCCTTCCAAAGAAAAAAACCCCTACGCATTATTTGCTCCGTTTATTTACCCTGGAGCGCTTGTGCACGCGCATGAACTCGTGCAGAGTTACACCCCCCCCTTTCCATGCATGTCTCGTGACTGCCCGAGCTGCTCCCATCCCTGCAGCCGCAAACAGCGTCAGCAGCGCAGCATCGTCTTACCAGGAACTGTGCAAAGGGGAACATGTGAAACAGGAAATGCAGCTGACTTTAAAATGCACGCAGAGCTGCAGCCGTGCACGTCACGGGTCGTGCAGCCGTGATTGCAGGTCTCGCTCGGTGCACGGGTCGGCTCGGTCTCTTACCTCCCTTTGGCTGAGACATTTCCCCTCTGCTCTGGTGGGGGGGAGGGGAAGCACAAAAGACTTTGCCTTCTCTCTCACTCCCTCCCTCCATCGCCCTCTCTGGGAGCTTCGGCGGCTCGCTTTGCAACAAAAGATGCAGAAAACGAGCCTCGGTCTTCATGCACTTGGAGCCTCTCTGCGTGCGGGGCGTGCGTGTCGGTGCACGGGGCGCTGGACCGGATGCACGGACCCCGCGGGCGTCGCGGAACGACGAGGTTTTGCAATTTGACTGCAAAGAATCCTCCGCAGCTCTTACATGATGGGCCAGGCTGCAGCTCACTGCTCCTAACTTGGATCAGTGTGAGAACAAGCTTCCTGCTTTGAGCGCAAAGCACGACGGGAAACGTAGTCCCCAGGCAGCGGCCTTTATTTAGTGTTAGGTCACTTTCGTTTCCATTTCCTCAATTAATAACTAATTTTAATTCAATTAATAAGCAACACTTTGAATCAGCTAAACTTAATTTAAATATTTAAATATAAAAAATGAAATAATTAATATACTTTAATATATTAGAATTACTGATTTTACATAATTATTATTTACATTTACACAATCCAAATTTTTTGGGGGGGATTAAAAAAGTATTTTTTTTATCCTTTTTTCACTTTCTTTCTATATGTCTTTATTCTAAAACTTTTGCATGAAATGTGAAGAAAGATTATTATTGTTATTACTTATTTGCATATTGGTACTGGTAACTTATTTGAGTGTAGCAGGTTATTAATAGAAAGAAATGAAATCCTTTTAGACTAACTGGAAATATTAAAAAAAAAAGTAACACATGATGAGAATTGTTAATGTGAGGTGATAAAAAGTGAAATCACGAGGCAATCAGGACAATTTACTTTTAAAATGTCAGTAAAAATCTTTATTATCAAGTAACACAGATAAACACAACAGTGAATCTAAGTAATTTACCCACATGAATGAACTAAAGGTACTGTGACATTTACTGTGGTGGTGTGAACAGTTTTTATAAATACACAACATCTAAAATTAAAAGGAAAATGTGCCTGGAGCCCAGTGAGCACTGGTTTCGTGATTTATAGGTAAAATAAAAATGTCTACTTTAAAACTGGGTTGAAAAAAAAAACATTAAATCAACAATATTTAATGACTATATTTCCTGACATGATTGAAATGCTGTTAGAAGTGTTTTCTGCCGACAGTCTGAATCATCAGATCAGCGCTCAGTGGTGATGAAAGAAATGTAAACAGGGTAAAATAGCACCAATAATTCGAAACAACACAAAGGCCGGAGAAACGAAAGACCTTGTGACGTCACAAGGTTGGACATGTTCGGCGATGCGAGGAGGGTCAGTTCTTGCTGGTTATGAGGGTTTGGTACAGCGGCTTCACCACAATATGGAGGAAGAGGGAGCTATCGATGACGTATTCAGACGTCCGGCGGTGCAAGTCGGCTTCAGTCAGGAAGTCGCCATTTTCCTCGGTGCTTTGGTGGAAGTTGTAGACGTGCTTCACCACCACCTTCCCCTGCTGCCGAGCCATCACCAGCACCGTCTTCTGGAAGTTCACGCCGGCGAAGTCTGCGCTGGACGTGGCCGGTGTGATGATGATGCGAGGGCGGCCTCCGTCCACGCGTGTCGGCTGCATGGCGCCCGCCTCCGTGTACATGGACCTCATGGTGAGGGGCAGCCAGCGAGGCGAGAACAGGGCGTTCCAGGTCACCCGCTTGCTGGAGTCGTGACCGCTGGGCCCCAGCTGGGTCTGGAAGCTGGTGCTGCGGTCGTCTCGCGAGGGGTTGCTGATGATCCAGGGCGCCCCCCACGCCGGGGACAGGTAGTTCCTGGGCATGAAGAGGCTGCAGTTCACGTCAAAGTACTTGGCCATGTGCAATGGCGACGCAGAGTGAAACTGGTAGGACATGTACAGCAGGTCGCGCACCGACTCCTGGTAGCGAGCCAAGATCGTCGAGTGGGTCTGCAGGCGGAAGAGCTCCCGTGGCGGCATCATGGCGTAACGCACAGCCCTCAGCGCGTTCTCCGCCTTCAGGCCGTCCGGCTCGTTGTGGAGGATCCAGGCCTCCAGGGCCGCAAAGAGCTCCATCTCGCTCTGCAGGACGAGGTCAGAGCGCTGCAGCAGCGACATGAGCAGCTGGCTGCTGACGCTCAGCCACTCGCCGCTCTGCAGCACCGACGACAGGTTCCACGCCATGAAACGGAGGCAGCTGTCCCTCAGGGTCAGGTCTCCGGCCTGCACGGCGTACTCGTACCAGCCGGCCACGTGGCCCGAGGGGGAGTCCCGGGCCAGGTTCTGGGTCATGTACTGGGTGATGCCCTGCTGCAGCCCCATCACCTGGTACTTGGTGGCCAGCTTGTGTAAAGGTATGGCTTGATCCAAACGCAGAGAAATCTCCCCGCAATACAGATACCTGCTCAGAGACAGGAAGTAGAAAATGAAGCACAACGTTTGAGATGACTGGAGTGAGAAAACAGCTGTTCAGCTGCACACTTCCTCTCTCTAGAGGGCGTCATGGCTCAGACAGACCAGACAAAGAAGAAATCTCTCACCTGATGAACTTGTCGAACACAACGGCGCAGTCGGCGCTCTCCTTCAGGACCAGCATGGTGCCGTTTCGGCTCACCAGGATCTCCTCGAACACGGGGCTCTGCAGCGACAGCACCAGCGAGTGAGCCTGGATCACCTTCACCTCGTCTGCGCTGGGCGTCTCCACCCTGAGCGCCACGTCGCTGCCGTTCCCCTGAACCAGCAGGGCCTCCAGGCGCTGCACCAGGGTCAGCGAGTGGCTGATGGTGTCGCCAGCGCCGCCTCCATCCTGGGCCGGGTCGACCTTCAGCATGCCTGAAGCACAGAAGCCAGATTAGAAACTTTCATGTCAGCGGCATCACCCAGATCCACGCCATCGATCCGTCCAGCTGCACGCTCTGTCTGGACAATGAGGGATTGTGGGTCACGTTTAATTAAACCTTTGTCTCAGCTGAGGCGGTTGTAGCACACCACCCCTCCTCCACCTCCCCCTGCAGACTGAGCCTGGGTTCATGCTAGAGTGTTGTTCCTCTTCCTGAATCTTCTTAAATATGTGGCACTTCCTGTCCGCCTCGTAAAAACAGAACACAACATAAACTCTGTGATGGTTTTTAATGTGTAAAGCTCAATAAATAATGAGAATAAAGCTGAGAGTTGGAGGAACAGTCAGTCAAGAAGAAGCTTATTGACAATATCTGAGTTAGCATGAAGGTTTAAAGGTAGATATTACTTTTTTAAGGCCTTCCCAAAATAATAAAACATTTAATATTAATGAAAAAATTTTGTCCCAGCCGTCACAGGAACAAAATATTAGCATTGTCTGTTTCTGTAAGCCATGGATATGTTACATATCACCATCATTTCTGCATGCCTGTATCAACGTCAACAAGTCTGAACGCAAAACTGCAATAATGTTTAGGTTTAGGCAACAAAACTACTTGGTTAGGTTTAGAAAATGATTTTTTAGGTTGAAATAAAACAGTTGGTGCTTCTGGTGTCACACATGCATCCAAAATACAAAATAAAACACGTTTATTATTATTATTATTATTATTATTATTAATTACACCTCAGGTTACTTGTTTTATGCTGTTATTGTTACGCATTGAATGAAAATTAAAATTAAAATATATGACTTCACACTAAAGGGTCTGGAGTTGCTGTTTTACTGGTAATGAAAAATAACTCATCAGTGTTGATGAGGAGGAATCCATTGGAAACTGTTAGACGCAGCACACCCTGGACTTTTTATTAAATATGAAATAGAACACAAACTCACCTGCAGAAGCAGCAGCTGAAGGCCCACAGAGACCCAGACCCAGAACCAGAACCAGCATCCCAGTGTGGATTAGTCTCAGCATCTTGTCTCAGTCCGTCCGGCCTCGCTGCTTTTCGTCTCTGCTGTGGAGCCTGGATGTGGGTCAGGGGTTCTCCTCGAACCTGATCGATCGGTGGGTGGAAACAGGCCTGGGTTGTTTCCATGACTACCCCTTTGATTCTGACTGTCATGTCCTTGGCTATGAGCGCTCGCTGCGTGGCATCGATGTGGACCCAGACAGATGTGGACCAGGAGACGCAGATCTGACTGCAGGTCTGCAGGTGAGGACTGATGGGATGTCTGACGTCTTCATCAAGGTCCAGCTCTGTTCAGAGGTCAGGCTGCAGTTATGTGTGTCAGTGTGATGTGTGTGCGTGACACAGCAACACAAGCAATTAATTCAGCGCTCGAGGCTACGGCACGATTCATCAGGGGGAAAGTGATCCAATCAATCAATCAATGAACCCTGCTCCTCATCACCTCTACTGACACCATCATCACTATGTTTAAATAATACACACACACTCTGACTGGTCAGAGAGGTGTGTGTGTGGTTTATGTTCATTTGATCATTTGATCAGAGCTCTTCTTTCCTGTCTGGACGTCAGATTACAGCCCAGTCAGTCTCTGTTTCTCTTTGTGATCTTTCCCTCCTTTGAGCTTTGGTCAAACAATAAAACCTCTCTTCCCTCTGCTGGTGTCCAGTCATGCAGATAGTCTTGGTTTTATGTGTCCAGGTGTCTTCCTCCAGTCATTCTTTTTTGAATAGAATCAAATCTCTTTCAGACAACGTTCTTCCAGATGATCCACAAACCAAAACTCGTAAACCAGTATGTTTAATTTTTGCAGTTGAGCTGAAGGAGCCCTTTAATGTTGGTGCAGAACCAGAAACAGAGAGAGGCTACTGTCTTCAGGGGCGTGTCTAGGGGGGGGTGGTATTTGTCTCCTCTGAAATCTGTTTGGCCATCCTGCATGATGAACTATCTGATTGTCAGACGTGAATTTATTTGCAATTCGACCTCCGACCTGAGGGGCAGTATTGCACCAGAATGCCGTTCAGCCTGAACATTGAGAGGGACGAGCAATTAAGAAGAAGACGATGCTAATTCTAAAGATTGAAGTCGACCTTTTGAAGTCTTTATTTATTTATTTAGTTTGATTTGGTCGGCACTCGAAATTATGATTAATATTTTTGAATTGTCTCTATTTTTGCAGCTTTCACACTTGTATCATCCCATTCTGTTGTGTCGTGTTTACAAGTTCATGCTTATTTTTATTGAAATTTATAATTAAATTATAGTAGTCAAATTAATCACAAAAGACAAAAAAAAAATGATGAACTGATGCTACGTTGATGTGCAGTGACTGATCCTAATGGCCACCCCTGCATGACTTGGTGCCCAACTTGGGCCACCCCTGCAGAAAAATCTGGACACGCCACTGCAGCAGTAGTGTACAGTAGTAGTGTACAGTAGTAGTGCACAGTAGTAGTGTACAGTAGTAGTATACAGTAGTAGTATACAGTAGTAGTGTACAGTAGTAGTGTACAGTAGTAGTGCACAGCAGTAGTGTACAGTAGTAGTGTACAGTAGTAGTGCACAGTAGTAGTGTACAGTAGTAGTATACAGTAGTAGTGCACAGTAGTAGTGTACAGTAGTAGTATACAGTAGTAGTGTACAGTAGTAGTATACAGTAGTAGTGCACAGTAGTAGTGTACAGTAGTAGTATACAGTAGTAGTATACAGTAGTAGTGTACAGTAGTAGTATACAGTAGTAGTGTACAGTAGTAGTATACAGTAGTAGTATACAGTAGTAGTGTACAGTAGTAGTGCACAGTAGTAGTGTACAGTAGTAGTATACAGTAGTAGTATACAGTAGTAGTGTACAGTAGTAGTGTACAGTAGTAGTGCACAGTAGTAGTGTACAGTAGTAGTATACAGTAGTAGTATACAGTAGTAGTGCACAGTAGTAGTGTACAGTAGTAGTGTACAGTAGTAGTATACAGTAGTAGTATACAGTAGTAGTGCACAGTAGTAGTGTACAGTAGTAGTGTACAGTAGTAGTATACAGTAGTAGTATACAGTAGTAGTGCACAGTAGTAGTGTACAGTAGTAGTGTACAGTAGTAGTGCACAGTAGTAGTGTACAGTAGTAGTAGTTGTGTACGGTCATAGTACACAGTAAGTGTTCAGCATGATACTGGTTGTATTTACACATGAAGTCCACTAGAGAGCAGCAGAACAGCTGCAGCTAGGATCCAACTTTATTCACATTAACGATAAAATGGAGCAACATTACTGCAGATAACTGTCGTCCCTGAACCTCAGGGTTGTGGGTTCAATCCCCCTCTGTCTACATGTCCTTGTGTCCTTGAACAAGACACTGAACCCTCAGCTTAGTCCCCAGGCTCTTTATATATCATCCCTTACAGTCAGGAAGTCAAGTCATAACCTCAGTATAAACCAAAGTGCTGTACAGGGTACAATATGATCATACATACACGTAAAAATAAAAATAGTAATGGAATCAAATCAACACAGTATTAAAAAAAATAAAAAAACAAAGAATAAAATTAAAAAAAATATATATAAAAAATAAAAAACAACAAAGAAGAGTAAAAGAGAAGATAGAGAATAAACGATAAAAGATAAAAACCAAAATTAGTCTTCTCGCTGGGACTGAGCGACAAAGAATATATATATATATATATATATATATATATACGTATATATATATATATATACGTATATATATATATATAATATAATATATAAAATATATATTTCCAAAAACCCATGCACAGACCTCACCTGATAAAGATATTTGACTTCTTGCACCTTAAGATTCGCATTAACAGACAAAGATAAGAGGAATGTTTCACCAATAATGTGAGTAAATTCATGCGGAATGTTCCCTAAAAAGTTAACGATCTGTGGACATGTCCACCCACATGATGAGTTTAAGCCTCAGTGTTATTGTGCGCTGACTGCTGGACTGATTACTGAGCGACGCTCTTTAATCACATAAATACTGAAGACTCATTTGTTCATGTTTGCTTTACTAAAATACATGAGATGCAGAAATTAATTGAGTGAATGATGCAGAACAAATAAGGCAGAAATGAGTCACTGCAGGACAGAGTCACTGTAATATATCACCAGAACAAACTGCTCCATCAGTCCTGCAGGTGATGATCAGTGTGAATGTTTGTTGGCACGTCAGCATGAGAAGCATTAAAAAGCTAAAAGTCCAAATCCAACAAAGTGATCTGTTTCAGCTGTTTATCTACACTCCTGCTGTTACAGCTAATTCAAATAAAGCTCAGAGACAAAGTACGAGAACAAAATGTCTCAATTTCAGGACAGAGAGTACAAATTTAAAATCAATCTTTAAAAGGTAAAGCATGGACAAAATAATCAAAAGAAAACACCATTAAAGCAAAAGAAGGGAAGAGGAAGACGGGATGACAAAGAAACAAACAAAGAAACTGTCACAAGGAGGAAGAAATCTACAAATAAAAGGCTGGAGCAGAATAATTACTACAAAATAAAACAGGAAATGACAAGACAACATGAACATGAGACATGCTGAGGAACAGCATGAATGAAAAATGCTTCAGTCCTGATGAGTGTTCATCTGAGCAGAGATAAAGTGCTCATGTTTCGGCTTCTGGCCTGAAATCTGCACAGAGGAACAGCTGATAGAGCTGAGGTGATCTGCATCCATTTATGTCACTGCAGAGCCTCCATCAGCGTCCTGATTTTATCCAGGTTTGTTTGTTTGTGAGCCAAAGGAAGACAGAAAGAAAATCTGAGAAACCGATCGACTCTGCAGGCGTGAAATTAGCTGAGAGAATTATCGAAGACGACCTCGGAGGGTAAATCCTGGCTCTGTAATCAAAGGAAGTAAATATTAGAGAGGACGTTGTCTCTAATGTCTCCCAGGAGCTGTAAACACCTCCAGTATTTAAAGGCTGATGTTATTCTGCAGGTGTATCAGATTCAGGGTTTTCTGAGGTGACTCCTGAAGATTTGATTTGTGTTGTTCGTGGTGATGAATGTCAGCATCAGAATCCTGAAGCAGCATCGATTATATTAACTCCTCACATCCAGCATGATTCTCATTTATTCCTCTGATCTAACAGCTCTGATGGATGGAGAGTCTTCAGCTGCACAGCGGTCTGTCAAATAAACCCATCACATGTTATGAGAGGAGGCCTCATGTTCGCCTTGTTAACTCATGGATGATGGACTCCTGTTTGCTTCACAGGCGTGAGACGTGCTCTGTCAAAGTGTTTAGTTAAATTAATGCCACGTTCGTCTTGTGCAAAACAACAACTCTGCTCCGTCGACTGATTTCACCGATTCTCATTAACTGTGTTTTTCTCAACAGCTGAAACCAGGAAGCTGCTGCCTGCTGGTAGTGTGTGTTTGCATTGATACTAATCATCTTATAGGGACGTCTGTTCAGGCACATTATGAGGACACTAAGGGGAAAACTTAAGGTCAACGCTCAGTTCTCTTAAAGGCTGATTTGACTCTACACTGTAATAAATCTGTGAGGCAAAGTACAAAATAAATGTCATTAATAAACCAATTCAGAAAGCAACAAGAAAATCACTGGACGGAGAAAAAGATGCAAAAAACAAAAACACCCAGGAAGCAAAATGTAAAAGGGAAATTACTCTTAATTTGAAACAGGCTTAACTAACGAGCAAAAAAATATATATCTTAATGAAACAAACAGAACACAGAGTGAAAAATATGCAAAAAAAATACTCACAGGTGGAGACAATCAGGGAGAGATCATGACAAACAACGACGACAGGAAGGAAACCATCTGAAGAAGGAATAAGATCACTACAAAATAAAAGAGGAAATGACAAGACAAACATGAAAAACTACAACCACCATCAAACACTAGGCTTTGATCCAGGCTCATATCCTGCATATTTATTTATAACATGAGGCCAAACCATAATTTTTTTTCCCTTAACCTAACCTAAGATAAGAAAAATAAGAAGCAGTGTCATCAGTAAACAAGTAGGAGTAGGAAAATAAGTCATTGTGGGGCCTAAAAACTAATACAGATAAATAAAGTGGTTTTATTTCCTTAAATCTAGAAGCAAGTGTTTTTGTTTTAACCCATTATGATGAGTCTGGATCAGAACATTTGACCACCTATGATAAGATAATTATCATGATAAAAAGCCACAGAATGGATTTAGAAAGATATTTAGTCTGTGCTCCTCCTATTTCTTTCAGTGTCCTCCCTCCCTCGTTCACCTCCTTCCATCCTCACATCATCCCTCCCTCTCTCCTCGTCATCACTCCCCTCTGCCTCATTTCTCTCCTCTCCTTCTGCTCTCAGGCTGCAGTGATGAACCGGCTGCTTGGACTCCTCTTCTCCTCCTCCTCCTCCCTTCCTCCGACCTCCTCCACGTCTCCTGGTGTCCAGCAGCGATGTCGGGGACCCTGTAGGACCGGCTGTGAACCAGGAGGAGAGTCGCTGTGAAAGCTGGATGTGAAGGTAAGAGAAGAACTGCAGACCTTAGAAGGTCAAACTGAGCTGATCAAGTCTTTCTGTTTCTTGTGCAATCAGCGCTGCTACACTTCGTTGCCTTCAGATGTTGGTGCGAGGTCCAGTCCTGTTAGAAAAGTTATTGAGGGAAGCAGGGAGGCGGTCTGGACTGCCTCACTCCCAGTTGTTTCATAATCAGCATTGTTATTTCAAACTAAATGAAGTGTTTTCTTCTTATTTCACCCCTACATCTTCACATTTGACACATTTGTCATCATCTTAGCCTGCCAGAACATCCAAGCATGACTGAGCTCTGAACATTTCTTTGAGGTCAGACTCTCAGGATAAAACCTCTCAGTTTCATCACAGAAGCATCGTCCTCGCTCTCACGTGAGGCAGTTTTCTGCCGGCGGCATGCTGTTGTTTCAGGTGCACAGCGATGAATTATTAAGAGGACTCTGTGGAGAACAGATCAAGTTCACTCTGGCTTCCTGGGTCCTGAACCCCCTGCAGAGCCACGTCCTGCAGCCCCCAGCTGCAGCTCAACCCTGGGAAGAGTCTTAATCAGAAACATGCCTCTGATCGGCCTCTGATCCTCAGACCAGCCGCTCAGCTGTCCTGCTTAAAGTTCATTCAGAGGAGGGAAAATCCTCAGAGGAAACCGTCTGCTGAGACCAGACCGGTTCTGCTGTTGATGCACCTCGTTTCCCTCAAACACAACGAGAACAGCTCAATTCCCACCTTCAGTCTGCAGACCTGAGGGACCGAACCATGATGAGTGTGAGACAAAGTGTGACGAAGAGCAAGTAGAGGACTCCCAAGGTTTCATTTGTGCCTCTGGGATCCAGCGGCTGCAGGGATATTGATCGTTCGCTGTAATCAATCACTGCTCCCTCCTGTTGGGTTTTTGCCGGCAAATTCTCAACCTTCTCGTTCATAACGGTCGGAGGCGAGGCTCGCCAGGAGATCAGGTGTCTGAACGAGGCGGTGCTGCTGCAGCACTATCTTGTTTCTAGAGTGAATGTTTGAGTTTTCTTGCTTTTTTGCTTTATTCACATCCTGGCTGCAGCAGCTCATAACATACAGGTGCAAACTTCAATATATCTGGTAGTCGATTAACTTTGGAAGCCGAGAAAAACATTTTAACTATAACTTTTAACAGCGCAGCTGTAACAAGTACTTTTTAAACAAAATGATCTCTTTCATTCATTATTTTATGCAATTGTCAGTAAATGCACTGAAAATTAAAGAATAAAAACAAAAAAAAAACATGTATGTTCTCATGCTCGTACTTCGGTTTTATCTTCAGACTGAGGATGAAAGAGCTCCTGGTGTTTTCTCCTGAGGTCAGACATGAACGTACAGTAGATCTACATACACACTACACTTGAGCTCCTATTAATACTGAATAAGACATCCTATCTCAGCGTGAGGGATGTTGTTACATAACCAAGAGTGAAACATGAGACACAGTTTCATAGATAAAGAAAGCAAATGTGGATTCTCATCAAACTGTGAGTCTGAGGAGCGTCGACTTTATGGTCTGTCTGATTTATTACACTTATTACGTAATGTTCCTTTGCAGAGTCTTGCTTTATATATGTTATTTCAACACAAACCATGATGTTTTTATCGAACTGACCGCATGATGTTGTGCGATTCTGTAAATGCGAGGAGCATTTTTAAACTCCATCTGATGAATTAAAACTTTTACTGAAACTGTTTTTTTTTTTCGCCTTTTATCCACATTTTTTTATTCAGAAGGTAGTACGATAACGAGGACCAAACATTAGCAGGAAACAGCGAGGACCTTCAGGTGCCTTTGACCAGTGACGTCAATGAAGGAGCCAGTAATAGAAGCTGTTGATGAAAGGTGGTTTTCTCCTGTGATCTGATGTCTTCCAACACGACCATGAGACCAGACAGAGGCCAGAATACGAGTCCGGCTTCAATTCATACTGACCACATGATGAATTAGATGCCATAGATCTCAGTGATTGCTGTTCGATCTGTGCCGCTCTGCCAGTTTATTGCACTGAGCTATTTCTCAATTTTTATGATCACATTCCTGCTACAAGTCATAAAATGAGCCACTCATTTCATGCACATGCAGGGTTTTTTGGCAGTGATTAAATCTGACCAACTGTCAAAAGCAGCGACTGGACTCCACCATGATGTTTACGTTGGCTCAGCATCCACAAAATGGTTTGTGACTGAGAGCTGGAGAGATAACGCAGTCCAAATAGAGCTTCATGGATGAGTGAAGAGTGAAAAACAGGATGGATGGATGCAGGTGAAGAGGTTAGACGGGGAGACAGGTTGCTAATGGATGAGGGAGGGTGGAGGTGACGGGGTCAGCGCCATCAGCCCATCTGCTGTTGTCAAACCTGTAGTTTAATCGACTGAGTTGACTTTTTGTTTCCACAGTTTATCTGTGAAAAACAGCAAACAGCAGCTCAGCAAAGCAAACAGGACTCAACGAGGCTCACAGGTCGTCTGCAAACGTTCTGATAATTATATGATTAGTACTGTTTTTGTAATTTAGGTGATGCACTAGATTATTTTATAGCTGCACCAGCAGCACCGTTTGATATCTAACTCACGCAACAACATAAAGCGCATCATCATCTGCAAAGGTTTTGATGATACAATTATTTAATAGTAGGCTATTGAAGTTGCAATTTGAAACTTCCAGGGCTACACAAACATTTGTTTTTAAAACATAACTTGCATCTGAGGTGAAAGTTAAAGTGCCCAAAGCCAAAAAGACGAAGAAGACATGACATCACCTAAACAAACCTTTAACGATAGCTCCATGCTATTCATTTTAACAACACAACATTCCAATGCAACTCACGATGCAGCGAGCCAACAAAGCTTTTGGGAAACACTTGCGTCGTTCAACGATGCATCGGACTGTGTCAGTTGTAAACATCGGAAGTTGCTTCGTTTGGACAATGCTGTTGGGAAACACTTGCGTCGTAGATCCATCGTTTGAACTTAGGAAGTAGCTAAGGAAGTCAGCAATGAACGTTTTAGGAAACGCACCCCAGTTTAGTAACAACACAAACAAAAATAATGATTTTTTTGTTTTGTCTGTTGTAGTAAAACAAACTCTGAACAGTTATTCTCTCCTGTTTCCCAGGGGAAGCACCAAGGTCATGATCGACTGGTCCAATGTGACGGCGTCCGGCCACCAGGAGCTGGACCCGAAGCCTGAGGAGCTGCAGAAGTCCAAATGTGTCCTGGGCTTCATCCCTGTCATCTACTACAGTATTCTGCTCTGTGTGGGCGTACCAGGTACACATACTCTCATACTTTATACTCATGCAATAGTTTTAGTTTAAAATGCCAAGCTCAATAAAAGACTACACGTGAAAAAACATCTCTGACCAGAAATAAAACATCCCACATGTTGTTTAATTTTGAAATTCAGCTGAACTGACATTTTAAGGTCAGAATATTAACTGATGCACTGAGTGATTTAACGAGCTGCCTCTGCACAGTTTGATATCTATTTCTAACAAACGGCAGAGGACAGAAGAAATCAATAGAGAGTGCGTTAGAGGTCCATTACCGACTCTAATAGAGCAGTGACACTGCTGCAGCACATGACCTGCTGCTGACGGCTCTTTTCACAGGTCACCATGATCCAATCATCCTATAATAGTTACTACGAGTCTTTATCAACTCATTGATCCCTCCAGCCAGCTGTCTTTAAGGATCCACCTGAATATATCACCTCAATAACTCAGAAATGTGGACAGCGTTCTCATTACTGTGCTTCGTCCAAAAAGTCGATGTTGGTGATTCATTATTGATCGGGCAGAGATTTAAACAAAACAAGTGGACGTGTCACCAAAGCGTTCAGCTGTGTCACTTAACGACACCCAGAGGAGAAGAGGTACGACCTATGACACGAGTTCAACAAAAAGAGTGAAAACACACTTTAACTCAGCTAAACTTCTATTAACAGAAACAGATATTTATAACTTATGTTACCTGGAGGACTTCCTAAAGTAGTTATTATTAGGAGTGTCCTGATACAACTTTTTCACTCATGATATGATACCGATATTGTAGCCTTGAGTATTGGCCAATATCAGCACTAATCATACAGACTTTTATTATTTTATTTGTAGTATGGAATGTTAGAAAAGTCTTGATTAAGTGATATTACTCAAACGAGAACAATAGTCAGCAACAGTAGGTCTGGAAAAAACTGATCCATTTATGATTAACCAATGGGTCACATCAATTTTAAACCTCAAACATAAGAATATTCTACAGTTTAATATCCAGCCATCCATCCATTATCTACCGCTTATCCTCATAGGGTCGCGGGGGGGCTGGAGCCTATCCCAGCTGTCTTAGGGTGGAAGGCAGGGTACACCCTGGACAAGTCACCACCTCATCGCAGGGTACAGTTTAATATAATAAATTTAAAAAAAGTGAAAACCTTGAAAAATAACCTCAATAAATCCAATAAAAAGTTAAAACTATGTATTTTTTTAAAGTGCAAAATAGTTTAAATTAAACATAAGTATATACTAACATTGAATAAGTACGAAAATAAAATTAGAAAACCCTGAAAAAAAGCTAAATAAATCCAATAACATTTTTTTAAAGTGCAAAATAACCACTAGTTTAAAATTAAATCATATTCTACAATTGATCAGAATAATGTCTGGATTGGACTGCTGGAATCGGAGTGTTGCTATCGGAGATATAATACGATACTCGTTTTTTGCCGATATCGGACCGATATCTGATATCGGATTGGGTGCCCCTAGTTATTATGGTAATTGGTTAAATATTCCCCCTGTGAATGAAAATATACAGTTTAATATCTTAATTTGAGGCTAAATCCAGTCATGATGGATGAGTGCGGTGATGGTCGCCAGGCCTCTGGTGTTTGATGACTGGTTGTTGAGGAAGGACACATGGACAGACATGATCTAACTCTCTACGTCTTTTTGTTTCTGTCAGTGAACATCCTCACCGCCGTGGCCTTGTCCAGACTGGCGTCCCGTACCAAGAAAGCTCTGTACTACTATCTGTTAGCGGTGACCGGCTCGGACATTCTCTCCCAGCTCTTCATCATCTTCGTCGGCTTCCTGTTGGAGACGGCGGTCTTTCACCGAGACGTCCCCGCCCTCCTGCTGCACTCCGTCAGCGCCGCAGAGTTCGCCGCCAACCACGCCTCCATCTGGTCCACCGTGCCGCTCACCGTGGACCGCTACGTGGCGCTGTGCCACCCCCTCCTCCACCGCCAGATCAGCTACCCGGCCCGGGCCAGGAGGATCATCGCCGTGGTGCTGGCGCTGTCTCTGGTGTCGGGCGTGCCCTTCTTCTGGTGGTCGGACATGTGGAGGAACAGCCACCCACCCACCGCCATGGACACCGTCCTCATATGGACGCATGTGACCATCATCTACTTCCTGCCCTGCAGCATCTTCCTGGCGCTGAACTCTTTGATAATTCACACACTGAGGATGAGGAAGAGGCAGCAGCGCTGCCAGGAGGAAAGTGGGCTCAAGTCTGCGCCTCCTCGTCGGCTCGGTAAAACCACGGCCATGCTTCTGGCCATCACCTCTGTGTTCTCTGTGCTGTGGGCTCCCAGGACCGTGGTGGTCATCTACCACCTGTACGTGTCCTCGGTCCACCGGGACTGGCGCGTCCACCTGGCCTACGACCTGTCCAACATGCTGGCCATGCTCAACACGGCCGTCAACTTCTTCCTGTACTGCTTCGTCAGCAAGGCTTTCCGCGGCGCCGTGCGGGACGTGGTGCTGCTCAGGGGGGCGGCGCTGGATCCTCGCCGGGCTCCGCCTCACCCGCATGCGCCCATCAATGCCTCCACTTCCTCTCTGTACAGCGGGAACATCAAGCGCTGGCAGCGGGACTCCACGCCCTTGTCGGCCCGCAGAAAGCCCTCTTGACCCCATCCAGCGTCCCACAGTCCCCGAGCGCTGCCGATCCCAGAGACGAACACTGAATTCCAGCCACGGCCCGTGGACAGCTGCCAGTCAGCCCTGGAGCTCTCCCCACATGACCCCACGTTTCCCTGTGCTGCAATATGTCACAGGGATGTTTGTCCATCTTAATCAGATAACATGACGGCCTATTTATTTTTCTTCAGAAGAATTTCACAAATTAATAGTTGTTTTCTTGGGTATTATTTTCTTTTCCATACATGGTAGTAAAGTGAGGAAATATTTTTATATTCTTACGAGCCATTCTTTTTTCTTAGATCCATGATTAGTTCACGGAAGAGAAAAATGAAAGGAAGGAGAATGATTATTTGCACATTGCTAATGTTTAATCCATCCACTTTTATCATGCTCAGTTTAAGAGAAATAACAGTTTTAATTTGAAGCGGTTATTTCTGCAGCCCAGAAGTCAGTCTGCCCTGCTGAACATCACCAGTCGAGCAAAGAAACGGCGCTCGGCCTCTGCGGCGATCTCCCAGAAGCCCCAGCTGCTGAGGCCGTCTGTTTATTTTTCATAAAACGCATCTCGGTGGAGCCTTGAAGGAAAAACTGGCTGTTTGAGCGGCAGGAGTGCAGCCTCTGCTCTTCAAACAGCCGACAGTGGAGGCCTCGGCTCTGGCTAAACAAACCGCAGACCAGGCTGATGGTGTGCACAAACACACACAAGAAAAAACACACTGTCCTGCATGTATGAACACACACACACACACACACAGTACATTTCCATTTCCTGCGACAGGGATTTTCATGTAACATTGCAATTTTACTGTAAAAACAAACAACAATTCTGCTCTTAAAAGTCAAATATTAGTTGCGTATTTGTTGAAATAGCGCCAAAGTGATCCACAAGCTTTCACTTTGACTTTTCTAATTATTAGAATAATAAATGAACGATAAAATAATTAATAAAGTCAAGCTAATTTAGAGCAGGAAGTGTAAATATAATGTCAGTGTCACAGTCCGGTTGCTGTAAATTGATGCATTTGACAGTTTTTTTTGTATTTGGTGTCGATGATGACGTTGTTGATCAAGAGTTTTTTTTATGACAAAGTTGCCAGGAAAAAAAGTTTTGTTTCTGTTATTGAAAGAAATGTAAGGTTGAGTCGAAGAAAAATATAACTATAAATGTTATTTAAGTTGTTATATTACTTGATTATCTTAACACAAACCATGATTTATTTTTTTAACTTTAACCAGGAAATGTTGTTGTCTAAACCTAACTAATTATTTCACAGTGTTAACCATGTGGCGTTGGTAATATAAAATACAGATAAAACATTTTTTTGGGAATCAAAAACATTCAACTCAATGTAAACTCACTCTTAGAGATAATCCGTCTTAATAGCTGGTGGAGACCAAATTGGAGCTTAAAGGAGAGTGAAAATTTCAAAGGAGATTTTAGAAACACGAGTGTTAACGTTACTGTGTCTGTTTCCCAACACGTATGACGTGACACAACATCATTTATTTTATTTCATTTTTTTGTCGACAAATTCAGTATAAGTAGCCAGAATATGAGCATAAATAAATAATCATGAAACCTTGAAACCCCCAAAGTAGCCTCACCTGGTCTTTAGGCCCCCTGTCTTTAAAACTTATTGACGCCCCTGCTGACCACCCGTCCAGTGTAAGCGACCTGCCTGCTGCTGATCTCACCATTAGTTCCCGTTTGTCCTCTTGTCAAACCCCACGTCGTCCCGCCGATGTCCCACGCTGACTTCTGAGAGTCCAGATGCAGATGGAGATGCAAACTGCGTCTTTGAAGACGTCTCCTGCTGCCTGACAACAACAGAGGGGGGTGTTAGAGCGGCGACCCTAAACAGCAGGGGGTCACAGAGAGAACTGAATCAACACTTAAGGCTGTAATGTAACACTGACATGGACGAGCAGGCTTTGATTAAAGTTTAATGGAGCTGTGCTGCAGTCAAGTCAGGCCTGTTTTATTTGTAGGAGCCAATATCACAAACCATTCATTTATAATGAGTACAGGACACAACACTTTAACTCACCTTGTGAGGGGGATAAAATGGTATGTGAGGACGTTACAGACCTCACGTCCTCTGGATGCCCACCGCCTGTCCTTTGTCCCTGTTCAAACAGCTGCTCAGCAGGTGTCTCCAATCAGATGTGATTGTCCAAATACAGAGAAACTCAGGAGTCAAAGCATCTGTCGTTGGCTCAGAGGTGCAGCAGTGTTTCATGTTACAGTGAACCTGCTGAACGTTGTTCAAGTGGCTTCACGTGCTGAATGATCCCGTCTGTAAGCACTGACTTTTACATGAGGAGGGAATAAATGTTTAACACATCTTTATCAGGCTGCTGTTCTGTACATTATAGAAAAATAACGCAAAATCTGTAACAGAGAGGTCAGACAGTAATGAGCTTCAGGGTGAAGGACGCTCTGCAACAGATCCTCTAATGTCTCTGGGGTTTTTGTGAATCAATTAATAGAAGAAAAAGTGCATTAAGGACTTGGATGGGTGACGTGATGTGGGATGAGGTCAAGGATGGGATGTGGTGGAGGTCAGACTCAGACGCTGATCGAAACCTGGAAAAGCTGAAAGGAGATAATGAAAATCAGCAGCGATGAGCCCCGCCGGTGAAACGAAGCAGCAATAATCAGCTCTTGAGCAACAAGTGGGAGTGAGAGTAAACTGGAGGAAGATCTAAAGAGCAGCAGGAGCTTCCTTTAATCATTAAACCAAAGCGTCATGTGCAGACAAAGCAGTGTTTCTACCGTCAGCAGAGCAGAAGAATTCATAAATCCTGACTTTGAATGTTAACAAATGGACCTAAACGTCTTTACTTGTCAAAACACAAGGTGGATTACAGGTAATTATCCAGAGAAGACATGATGCAAGGTGAACTACAGTCACCTGAGAGGGGCAGGAAATAATAACTGAAAGCAGAACTACTTTTATCACAGTAAGGACTGGAAGTCACTCTATATGTGATGCTAAACTCAGAAAATGAGTCAAAAACATGTTAGGATGTGTAAAACAGACTTTATTTATATTTGATAGAAGGTACAGAAAGTAAAGATGTGAGCAGGTCAGTGTGGGGAAAAACCAGAGCTCCTCTGTCTCCATTTGAACCACGACACAACATCTCTTTGGCAACAATAAAACATCAGACATATGTTTAAATCTTTCCGGTACAGGTTCGTTATGTCGATACTCTCAAAGGTATTTCTGTCGAGATACAAAAATATTACGCACGGCTGTCTAGATGGGTTTATGCTAAACTGTTACAGAATATTAAAGGCAAACGAACACGTCACTACATGATGATCTGAGCTCCTCTGAGGAAACAGCAGCCATCCATCACACCTCCCACCTCCCCTCCTTACATTTACACAAAAAGCAAAAGCATCGTTTCATGATCAGGACATCAGGACCGACTTTCAACCAGCTGATCAGATAAACAGGACTTAACAGCAAATTAATCCGTCCCTCTTTTTGTTGAGAAATATTGATATTTCTCCAGTTTTACATGTAAATAATCCAACAAACTTCAGTTTAATATCAGAATAATGATAGAAAACTGGTCCAGACCAGCTCGGTGCAGCCGTTATACAGCAGGAGACAGTAACATAAAGTCAGGCAGCTGTTAAAAAATACAATTTAACAGCCTTTTTCAGTGTTGTTGTGCAGGTTTGGCTTGTAAGGTTGGGCAATATGATGACATATATCTGTCCCTTTATCTCTAGTTTTATCAGGACGTTAATTATTGCTTTCTGGCAATATTGGATTTACTGGATCTTTGCATCAATGTGATGAAGAATGTTTAAGTTCAAAGTACAGTTTTATATTTCTGAAGTAAATTTAAGAAAAAGTACCTAAAGAGCTTTACCATTATAGTGTGATGAAGACGTCCATAATGTCCACCCCCACTGGCTCAAATCCCTATTAGAGAACTAACTTTTTTTTTTTTATGTAACAAATGTATAGATTGTGTTTTCTAGATACCTGAAACCACACAAAACAAAACCTTTTAGAGCTTTAATACGAGTTAAATCTGAAGCAGCTTCCTTCACTTCCTGTCTGACGTGTAAAACAAAGAGGGGCTGGTTGTCATGGCGGCGCTGGCACTGAATTCGATGGCGAGAATGAGCCGCGTATTTATGTAAAACTTTACAGTGGTGGTCGTGATACAAAAGGAAAAGAAAAATATATCGCTGTGTCCTGGTTCGGATTAAAATTCCCTTTGCTCTGAGCGAGCCCAAATATTAACATCAGATTACCTCAAGGATTCTCGTTGATATTTACTGAGACGAGTAAAGCATTTTTTCCTAAAAAGTACAAAGTGTGTGGCGCTTCAAAGTGCTGATCCTCTGCTGAAAAGCCACTCCACACCTCAGGAATGCTTCCTTTCATAAATTAAGAAGTGAAAGAGGTGGCATGCTCTTCCATTGTGTCTCTTTTATCTGAAAATATGCACATAGTTCCCTCTGCTTTCATAGATGCTTCACACCCTACATACAGTATATATTAATATTCTGTAATTTTTCTATATATGTCAACCATTCTCTTTTCTACAGGTCAATAAGACGGACCTTTCAAAAGTGTCCACAGGCGGTAAGAGGCACTGTCTTGTGTTTCTAAAACCTGACGTTAAAAAATAAATTAAGAGTCATGCTAGCAGGCCGAGCCGTCGTCACAAAGAGGCAGCAGATATCCACGTCCCGTTATTCTTTGTCCCCATCCTCGCTGCTTCCTGCCAAAAACAGAGCGAGGCACAGAGGATTAATGAACTCTTCACAGCCTATTCGGCAGCTTGATCCTCCGAAATGTTGGCAGGTCTCTGGGAAATTTGGCAGGAAGGTTTATTATCGTATTAGCATGGTGCATTTTACTGTAATTCAGTCGTAGCCAACAAGTGTGTCTTTAATGAGTGGGCCAGTTTCCCAGGCTGGGATTAAGTCTAATTCAAGATTAAAGTAGCGTCTTAATAACATACAGTGTTAGCTAAAACAGACAGTGATATAAATATAAAACATGGTCATACGCTGTTTATACCTTTATTTTTATTTCTTATTTATGAGTGCTATTAAGCTGAGAGACTTTACAAAATTTTGTTTTATGTGCGTAATGACAATAAAGGCCCTTAAATCTTGAACGTGATTTGTAGGGGTGTTATATATATATATATATATATATATATATATATATATATATAATTACAATAATATATAATCAATCCAATACTGACGTAGGATATTAGCCTGATATCAGCAAAAAATAAAAAATCTGACTATATGTCGGCCTGCATCTAAAATCTCAGATTCCAGCAGTTCCATACATTATTCTGTTCAATTGTAGAATATGGTCATGTTTAATTTAAACTAGACAAATTCCAAATTAGGAGTGTCCCGATACAGCGTTTTCACCTCTGATACTGATATTGCAGCCTTGAGTATTGACCGATACTGATATTGATCCAATACGATATCAGCATGAATCATTCATACTTTTACAAATTTGAAGTATGGACTGTTGAAAAGGCTTGATCAAACAGAGAACAATAGTCAGCAACAGTAGGTCTGAAAAATACTGACCCATTTATTATTAACCAATAGGTTAATTAAATTTAACCTGAAACATAAGAATATTCTACAATTGAATATAATAAATTAATAAAATTAGAAAACCCTGAAAAATAACCTCAGTAAATCTGATAAAAATAAAATATATATGTATTTTTAAAGTGCAATAAAACCACTAGTTTAACTTAAACATAAGCATATACTAAAATTGAATAAAAATAAATAAGAAAATAATTTAGAAAACCCTGAAAAATAACCTCAATAAATAAAAATGAAAAATAAAATATATACACAAAGTGCAAAATCACTAGTTTTAGATTAGAGTTACTCTAAGAATCAAATCTTAACTTAAACCTTAGAGGAGCCAAGTTTAAGTCCAGATATCAGACTAATATTTATTATTAGTATGTTCTTTGTGTTTCGTCTTTAACGATGAGTTGATATTCAGATAATAACAGGTGTTAGACTCATGAACCAAAAGACGAGGAGACGTACCTCCTGCAGAGTCCATGTCAGAGTCTGAGATGTGAGTGATGGAGAAACGGGACACGTTGGAGGGGGAGACGGTGAAGCGGGAGTACTGGATGGCTGGTTTGAGGTCAGCAGATGTGGTGATGGAGCAGGAGGGTGGAGGGGAGTCAGATGATGATGAGGAGGTTGGTAGAGGGAGCAGGGGGAAGTCGTCCTCCCACTCATACCCTGCACCTGAAAACAGACACGTTTAAGATGCCATATTCACTTGTTTCAGCGTCAAGAGACGTCACTGAGTAAGCGGACTTTCCATTTGAATTAAGGTGTGGATTCTGGGACTTACTCTCCTCTGAGATGTTCCCATCTGAAGAGTCGTCGGAGACACTCTGTGAACTCTGAGCCTCTGCTCCTGAATGGAGGTCATGGTCAGCCAGCTCCTTAGTGGGGCTTTCCTGGAGGACGAACCCATTCATTAGATAGACTTCAGTTCAACACGAGCAAAAATCCCCAACGACAACCAGGGTTGGGTACACACTGTACATCATGCATCCCTAGTTCATTGTTTTTTCTCCTTTTAGCTCTGTTTTGGTCTCCACCAACTTCTGAGAACAGTTTTTTTTTTAATGTGAACTAAATCTATCAGACTGTAAACAAACCAAAGCAACGAAGCTGTATAATGATAATTACTCTAAGACAAACCTAAATTCATATTTATGTACCATCTCTGCCACTCACCTGATCGAACAGGTAGACGGTGACATCGTCAAAAAAAGACACCGTCTTCTTCTTCCTGTCCGCCTCCTCCTCAGGTTTCTCAGCTGTCAGCGGTGTCGGCTTCTTAAGGAGGCTGTGCAGTTTGTGGGCTTCGCTGTCGTCGCTCACCACGATGGGCACCGGGTGGCACTCGTCCTCGCTCTCCTCGCCGCCGCTCTGCTCCTGGACGCTGTAGATTCGCAGCTCCTCGTCTGACTCGTCGCTGTCGTCGGTGTCGCCGTCCTCCTCCTTCGCCTCTTCCACGTCAGCCGGAGATCCTCGGCCCTCAGCTGCAGGGAGCGAGGGTGGAGGGGTGGACGGAGGAGGAGGAGAGGAAGAAGAAAAGCGCCGGATGCTTCCTGTGAGCTGCAAGGCCACCTCATCTTTGGGTAAAACGTGGAGGACTTCACTGGACATCCCTGATGGTCTGCGTTGAACTGTCCTGATCTCTGGCTCTTCTGTTGATGATACATCTTCAACAGAGTCTTCTGCTCCCTCCTCCTCCTCGATGTTGGAGGAACAACCTACATTCAGGGCACCGAGAGCTTCTTCCATGGCCCCCACCACCTCTGCTGCCCAGTCCCCCAGAGACGAGCTCTCTTCCTGGGACGGCCATTCATCCAGCCCTCCTTCTGCTACTGAAGCAGTGTCAGAGGGATCCAGAGGGAGCTCCAGCTCCTCATCCTGGACACTGTCTTCTGTCAAATATGAGTCCATCTCTGGTGGAGAAGAGGCCTCTGTTCCTCCTGATGAGATATGTTTCATTTCAAGTTTTATGTCTTTGTTCACTCCCGTGTCGTCCAGCTCTTCCTCCTCATTCTTCCTTTTCTCACCCTTCTTTTCTTCCATGTGCTGTTCCTTCTGGTCTTCATCTCTCGGCTGCCTTTCATTCTCATAGTCTGAAAAGTAGGCAGAGTCTCTGTATGGCGTCTTATTGCTCAGAGGTAAGAGAATGAGTTCATCTGTCTGTGAGGTCAGATCTTCATCCAGTGATGGATCACCCTCTGTGGGCTCTACTTCCTGCTCCTTGTCCTCCAGGCTGATATCAAGGGTTGGTTTTCCCAGAGGTTGTTCACGGGGTTCATGAGGCTCTTTGGGTATGAACTCAGGACTCTCATTATTTTCGGTGTCATAGCCGCTGTCCATAGCTTTAGGTGAGCTGGATGGGTGGGAGGAGGCAGGGCTGAAGCCCTCACAGGACCCGGCGGCAGACGGCAGATCCATGGAGTCCATGGAGTCGGGGGTTCCTACCTGCTTCTGCAGCGACTTGAAGGCAGGGGAGGCGTTCAGCTCGCTGGACTCGTCTGCAAATATGCCCGAGGTAACGTCAGTGATGTCATCTGTGATGTCATCGTCGTCGTCGCTGCAGTCGAGGATGTCAGCGAGGCTCACGCTGGAGCCCCCTCGGTCCAGGCCGCTGTCGACGGTAGGACTCAGCTCTGACTGAGGATCTGCAAGGGTCACCATCACATGCATGTTGTCAGCAGGAGGCGGGGTGGTTACCGTCATCGTCAGGGTCACCTCCTCTCTTTTAGGCTCTGTTGGTTTTTGCATGATTGGATTTTCTTTGATTACATCCTCCCTCTTCTCTTTGAAGATATCATCAGCTTTAAGGTCTGCGTACTGCTCCCTGCTGTCCTCTGTCTTTATCAAGGCAGGTTTGGCCACAGTGGGACCCCCTGGAGCCGGTGATAGATTGATCATCTCGTCATTGCTCGGGACGTCAATGGCCTTATCGCTGATGTAGCTGCTGAGACTGTAGCTGTGACTGTAGCTGTTGTTTCTCACCAACAAGCCTGTGAGCGGGTCGACAAAGTGCGAGTGGCAGCACTCTCCAGACAGCGGAACCTGAGTCTCGCCCTCGTGGCACAGGTAGACGTAGGCGTTGCAGTTGTTTGAGGGCACCATGGCGTGGTGTTTACTCAGGCTGAGGCAGGCACTGTTATCTTTGGCCTGGTGGTGCTCCAGATAGTCGATGGGTTTGGGAAGAGAGTGGAAGGCCAGGCTATGCTCCTCCGGCCACGAGTCCTCAATGTCTGTGCTCGGCATCGTGTAGTGGAAATCCACGTAGGCGTCCTGTCTGCAGCTGTGGCTGGCTCGTCTGTGACCCACGCTGCTGTGGCGACCCACGCTGCTGTGGCGACCCACGCTGCTGTGGCGGTGTTTTGAAGGCCAGGTGTTGCAGGTGTGTCTCTCAACAAATATGTCCTCCTCTTCCTCCTCCTCTGAATCGCTGTCTCTGTGGCTGATGAAGAGCGCCCCCTCTGTCTCCATGTTAATGCTGACAGAGTGGCTGTTGTGTCTGGTGTGGCTGGGCATGGTCTTCCTCAGGGAGCCCATCATGTCGTAGTAGCCGCCCGTCACATTCTTGCCTATGATGGAGGACTGACTGGTGTCCAGGTATGTGTCTCTGAAGGCCTGTTGAGGTGCACTGCTCATGGCGGGGGTTATACCCAGCGGGTTCTCCAACTCACCCAAGGCTTGACGTAGACTCCTTGACCCCCAGCTTTCCTGATGACGCTCACTGGACGACTCTCGTCCAATCAGATAGCGATCCAGTCCCAAAGGAGGCGAGTGCTCATAATAGTAACCCCCATCTCTGTCTTTGTAGGACACATAGTGACTCGACTCCCAGGGTCGCAGGGGGCTGCTGTCCAGCACCTGCCCCAAAAGAGGCTCCATTGTCAGGGAGATAGCAGGACTAGAGTCATTCGAGTCGTACATGTCTGATTTATGGATGTCTGCGGACCAATAGGGACCCATGTTCTTGGCCTGTGACGGGCAGGCCATGCATTCACCTGAGTCTGCGCTCCCTGTCAGAAAGCTCCCACTGCTGCCCTGGTAGTCTGGGCTGTAGGAGCACATGGTGTAGTCCGGATCCATGTTACAGTCTACTGGCTCCTCAATGCGGATGTAGTACTCGCTGCTCACTGAGGGGCTGTGGGCACTGAGGACAGGAAGTACGCCTGGAGCATGCAGATGGTTTGACTGGTAGTAAGAAGGAGAAACTGCATGACCGAGGCTCTCCATAGGGCAGCCTCCCACGATGCCCCCTGGTGGGTAAAAGTCCTCCTGACAATGATGGCTGACCTGAGCCAGGCTGCTAGAGGAGTCCGGGGCTCTGTACGACGGGTCGGCTCTGGCTTGCTCCCACTTGTACTCAAAGTTCAGGCCATGGCTGGTCTCTGTGACTGTAAGGATGTCATCCCCGGACTCTGAGTGGTAGCCATCGCCTGCTGGAAACGGCTCAAGGAGAGGGAAAGAGGAGGAGGTGGAGGGGGGGTGGTCTCGTGGCATCGCTGAGGCACTGCGGTGGCTGTTGAATACAGTGTTGGGACGCAGGGAGTTCCACCGCCTCTCAAAGTCCTCTTCGGCCTCGCTGGCCCCCTTGGCACACAGGTAGCTGAGCAGCAGGTGGACTTCCTCTGCATTGGGCCTCTGATCTGGTTGGAGCCAGCAGAACTGCATCACCTCATACCTGAGGAGAGGGGAAAACAGATAAGCCAAGATATGAAGGAGAACACGCAATACTGCAAAATAAAAATATGAATTAATCAAGACAAGAACAACAGAAAAATGACAAATCTGAGAATCCACTCATTCTAGGAGGGACAGTATTGTGTTTGTCCTCCTGTTAAATATTTTAACATGTTTCTGAACGTGTTGGACTCACCAGCGCTCGGCCAGCGGCACTTTGAGCAGCGGTTTGGGGAGTCGCAGCTGCTGCTCCCTCACAGCGTAGGTCAGCACCTGCCGGTCAGAGTAGTGGCGGTAGGGCTGGCTGCCCAGCTCGAACAGCTCCCAGATAGTCACACCCAGAGACCTGACGGGAAATAAACAGAATAACAGGCAATAAATACAGATATGTGTCACAGTCTGGGTTTTAAAACAGTACAGAACAATTTTTAATGTCTTCAAATTTTCTCTGTCTGGTTGATTTACTTGTCTTTAACTCGAGACGTTTCTTTTGAGCTATTCAGTGTTTTCAGAGACATAGTACAAAATATTCTGTGCAACATGAAAGATGACTCCAAATGGGCAAAAACACTGGAACAAGACACTTCATGTTTTACAAAACAGCTGGCAACTTAATTAATAGTTAATAGTTTACAAACTCTTGGTTTCTTTCAAAGAAAAAAGTCAAAAGTAAATAAATGTCTATTTTAAAAGGATGCTGTCTCACCACATGTTGCTGTGTTGCGTCTGTTCGGCCACCAGCAGGTTTCCGTGAACCTCGTCCACCAGCTCTGGAGCGATCCATCGCAGCGGCACATACATCTGATCTGACGTCACATAATAATCATCCTGGAGGACAGACGAGGAGAGGTGGTTTTCTGTTTTAATTCAAAACTCGTTTAATCAGATAAAAAAAAAGTCTAATTTCACACCAAGAAGGTAACTAAAGGCCGAAGTGAAACATGAATGGAAATATTCTGTGTAATCTGCAGAATCTTTTTGCTTTTAGAATTATTCCTTCATGCACTCAGTGTTGTGTTGCATGGTGATGTCTGCAGACATAATATACATAGTTTGCATGATAATTCAGTTTGCTGTGTGTCTGTTCTGTCCTCATAAACTGACCTTGTACTTGCTGTGGGACAGGCCATAATCTCCGATCTTCACTGAGACATCAGCAGTCAACAAGCAGTTCCTCAGAGCCAGGTCACTGGGTCAAACAGGGTGAGCAGATGTTACAGCTCATTTAGAAACATACATGAGAAGGCTGGAGCTTTGCAGGAGGGTCACTGATCTATCTCTGAAAGCACATGTCAACCACCACAAAGTGCTGACTGGGCGGAGGCCTGGGTCGTCCTGGAGATGAGGCTCACCGCCTGCAACAAAATCACTGATGCTGGAGTCTGTAAGGAGCACTCAGGCAGCACCAGGATATTGTTCCGGGAAGCAGCCGAAAAAGCAAAAAAGGGCAGCTTCTACATGGGTGCTGTAACTCTGATACGTGTGTGTGATGTTTAAAATAAATTACCCGTGTGTGAAGTTGTGTTTGTGCATGTGCAAGAGTCCCGAGGCGATATCGCAGGCCATCCGCTGAAGCATCAGGGGCTCTGGAGTCATGGTGTCTGAGGTCCTGCAGCTCCGCAGGTAACCCTTCACATCCCCCTGCACACATAAAACACCTGTGTGTTACAGCCTGTGGCCACTGGGGGGCAGTCTTGTCATTATACTGGTCTGGGATCAGAATCTGGAGCCCTGCATGAAGACGAGCTGTTTTCTATTTGGGATGAACTGAATTATTGTTGTTGTTGGACAGAGCCTCCACCCTCCTCCTCTTTACTAATCACTCTAAATTAACAGCTCACTATAACGTGAGATATATCTGAACATTTTCTGGATGACATCAAAAACAAACATGCGACTATTTCATTTGTTCTATGTTATATTTCCTCAGCTATCGCCTTACACTGTGGAGTGAATTCAAAGTTGATTTTAAGTGGCGAGAGGCCAGTTCTTGATTCACTGATTATTTCCACACCATTAATATCTGTGTTAAACCTACAGAACCAATCAATCATTTAGTTTATGATGGATTTCAGGCTGCAGTTTGAGACTTACAAGCTTAGCAGGACTTATAACTTCAGGCCCCTCTGCCAAATATTAACAGCAGCTGCCAAGAATGTTCTTACTGCCAAAGTTAATTTTATAAAATATATATTACATATTTTGATTAAATTACAGGATAAAAAAAATCTCAAAGGTTAACAGACTTAACCTGAAAATGAATAAACTACAGTACACCTCCCACTTTATAGATTATTCCAATAGACTTTTTTTTGATTATCTATTATGTTTTATCATTTTTTTATTGTAATTTTTATTGTGTTTGTTTTAATGTACAGCACTTTGGAAGCCTTGTGTTTATTTAAATTGTGCAAACAATAACAAACTTTTTATTCTTCTGATAATTGTGTTTAATTAACAGTTAATTTTGCAATTAAAATATAAATTTTATTCCTTTTTATTTAGTACATAATGTAAATATTCTATTATTATTAATACGTATTCTATCATGTCATTACTGCTGTTTATTGTATCTCTACTACTGTGATTTGTCTGTAATTTGTCTCTGCTGCTGTGGCATGTGAATTTCCCCCAATGGGGGATAAATAAAAAATAAAAAAATATATATTTTATTCTATTCTATCGGGTTAAAGCCTTAAACAGAATGAGAGGAACACAGCAGTCTTGTCTTTTACTTCATATTTCAGACTCATGTCTTTGACACCTGCTGTGAAGCCTCGTCCTCCCCTCACCTGGCCGGCAGGTAGACACTCACCAGAGGACAGAACTCCATCACCAGCAGGTAGGGAGTGACCTCAGTGCACTGGGCCAAACACTGCAGCAGAGCAGGATGCTGCAGGGCTCTGGAGGACAGGAAGAGCACCAGGTCATGAGCATGGTCCTCAAAGTACAGTAAAAACATAAACATCCACAGTCCATCAGATCATGAGCATGGTCCTTAAAGTACAGTAAAAACATAAACATCCAGAGTCCATCAGATCATGAGCATGGTCCTTAAAGTACAGTAAAAACATAAACATCCAGAGTCCATCAGATCATGAGCATGGTCCTTAAAGTACAGTAAAAACATAAACATCCAGAGTCCATCAGATCATGAGCATGGTCCTTAAAGTACAGTAAAAACAATCCTAAAAAGTTTTGATGCAAACATTTGCAATGCATGATGAATGCATGACTTTATTCTATTTCTACTTCTTCTTCAAACACTGCAAGTAAGTAAAAGAACTGAATCAGACACAAAAACAAGGAGTCATTCGTAGTAAAAATAAAAGAGCAGACTTGCATCCTACAATTTTTTTTTCCTCAAGCTGCATATAAATATTTTCTACGTAATTTTTTTTTAAAAATCTGCAAATTAGGAAGTTTTCCAGCCATCAAGAGCAGTCAAAGGGAAATTAAAAATGACCAGAAAGACAGGTGACAGGTGTCAGAGGTGAGTAAATACCTGAAAGGCTGCGCTTCCTGTAGGAAGTGCATCTGGTCCTGAACGCTGCTGCTGGATTTGAGCTCCTTCACCACCACCTGGGCGGTGTTCAGGCCTGTGTTCACCTCCCCCAGCAGAACCTGAAACAGTGCAGATATACAGACATATAGGCACAGAGAAGACAGACAAACAGGCATTTTACACACAAGCAAAGCCAGTGAGGACGAAGTGGGAGTGACCAGGACACAAAGACACACAGAAAGACATGAAGCAGTCATGCAGGAGTTCAGGGAGTAAACGCACAAACAGATGGACATACCCAGTCAAGGTACACAAGGATGGAGAGGACGCATGGATAGAGATGAGTGAACGGTTAGACAAAGAAACAGAGGAGGAGAGAACGAGAGAGAACGACAACAACATGTTATCCAGGTGTAAAAACACGATGCCCGAAAAAGTGTCCTTCAGGGACAAATCTGGGACAAGCTGACATCAAAGACACGGACATCAGGTTGGCATTTCACACCCAGCGTGTCGGCCATTTTAACTGACTTTATTCTAAAGACCACAGCGAAGGAGAAGAGCCACAGAGGCTGGAAACTCGTCTACCTGATAGGCATCAGCAGGAAGTGACGGACTGAAGAGTCAGAAGCAGAAGTGGGCTTACCTTCCCGAACCAGCCATGCCCGATCTCTTTCAGGTAGAGGAGACTGTGGCGGCCCAGATCTGAGGATTTCAGGAGCTGGACTGGAGGAAAAGAGGTGAGAAGAAAAGGTGTGACAGTGACCATCCTCCATCGACCTCTCACATTCCTTAGATTAGTTAACGGTTAGAAGAAAAACAAAGTCTAAATCCTCCAACTGCAGCTTGTTAAATGAAAATATTTCCTTGTTTCTTTCTTTCTACATGACATCACCAATTTCTGATGATTTTATACACCAAACAACTAATCAGTTAATCAAGAAAACAATCAACAGATTGATCTACAATGAAAATAATCATTTGTTGCAGCTCTATAAAAAGCATAAAGATGGTCCTTTACTTGTACGGAGGTGAATCACAGACCTCAATGATAAAGAAACAGATAACAGTGACAGAACGAACCACATCCAGTTCTTAAGTGGCTCCTGGAGAATCCATCTTCTGTCTGATCGATCGTTATTAACCTTCTTTAAAATGAAATATCCCAGCGTGCCAGTGGACGCTGCTCATGGTCCACACGTTAACAAACGTAACTCCACTCTTTGGTCCTTGGTCATATCCAAGCAGCGCTGGTGCTGAGGAGTCCCAACGATGCATCTCTGTCAGCATCCTCTGGTGACCTGAGTCCTTCCTGCTGCACGGCTATCACCCCTCTCCATCCATCCCTTTCTCCCACTATGACTCTTGATTCTGGGTGTAGAGGCGGACAGACGGATCTTTGTGGCGCTGTCGTCCCCCTCCAGGCTGCCACACAGTCCCGTCACTGTGTGGAGGCCATATTGGACAGGTCATTCCTCACACCCACTCTCGCTCTCCGGCCCAAAGCAGAATAACCACCATTGTGTGGCTGCTTAGAGCAGCATGGCACCAGTTAGGACCAGTTAGGACGCACACACTGGAGCTATTATCCACCTGCTCCATGACCGAGGAGCATGAACTGGTAACAACAGCAAGCGATGGGTCCCACGACCGCCATCATAATTACCTCAAATATTCATACTACTGATGGAACAATGACGGGTCTGATTTCTCTGAAACTACACTGCACTATGTTTTATCTTTGTCTTTTTGTTGGTATCTTAACAGAATTTGGGATTTCTTAACAATGCAATGAAAAGAACGTCTCTTTTGCTTCTCCATTTCATGTTACAAATTAATACTTTCAAGATGCTCTTTGGTGGATTATTTATTTGCTGAATTACAGGAGAAGCTTGGACAGATTAAAAAAAGATGGTTAATCTAATTTTATTGCATGTTTGAGCTTTAGTTATGACTGTGTTCTTAGTTTCCTTGATTTTTTTGAATGGAGTTCTGCTTCATGACCTGCTTTAATCTTCTTTAGCTGTTTGGCATTACGGGCAGTTTGTCCAAGTAGATTTACCGCCACGGATTGTGTTAACATGGCGGCAGCCCGAAATATAATATAACCGAATTTAATAATATAATTTGGACAAGTTCAGTGGGTCAGACTAAAAAGCCCAAGTAGTTTGCCCATGCCTGCAGTATAGAGTTTTTATTAATTCTTATCTCATCTGTGTGTGACTTTTGCACCACAAAACAAAACTACTGCAAAAAAAACACTGTTATGTTTAGACAACAAAGCCTCTTGGTTAGGTTTAAGGAAAAACACCATGGTTGGGCTTAAAGTATGTAAACTGAGTAAAATACACATGCAAACAGAACACTAATGTGACTAACATAAATTATTGAAACACACTGATCTCCTGGTTGAAAGTCTTGTGTTTGTTGGAGTCGTCTACTTCCTGTCTAGTTTTTATTCTGCGTCATTACCTCTGAGCGTAGTGTATCAACACAGCAGTCAATACAAACTTCACCACACAGAGTGGCGCTCTTATTGCAAGATAAATGCCTTGCCAGAGCGACATCGGCTCTCCATCTTTCTTTTTCCAGCTGTGACGAACAGTAAACACCCTGACTGACCTGCTTCATCATCTCAGATGCCTCCACAGCTGCAGCTTCACAAACTCTCTTGCACTTCATCTCTCTCTGCAGAAAGTGTCCACCTTAATCGCTAATAGAGACCAGGAAGTCTTTAGTGAACTGAATCACTCAGAGCTAAATGGGGATTCCCACCATGCTCCTCGGACATTTAAATTCACTTATAACATTTGTGTGTTTTTGAGTAACTCATTCAGAAAAGGAACTGGAGGGTGATGCAGGATGTGTTTATCAGAAGTGCAGTACATGTATGTATGTGCAGGGTGTTTTCCCTCAGATTACTTGCAGCCGTCCACATGCTGTCCTCTCACAGAGGGTGTGGGCTCCATTATTCTTTGCAGAGCAGCTGCATCAGGGCGGCTCCTGCACAGGGACCTGGATCTGGCCCGAGCCAAGCTCCAGTTCTGGGGTCTCCACCTCTCCACTGAAAGAGCTTCAACTCGACCTCAGAATCATCACTGATTTCAAATCTGAACCTGCACTGGACATTTTGATTCAATATCTATTTTTTAAGATGCAGGAGAGGAAATGAATATTGGAGGATGACAGTGCGATGGATGCTTTTCTCAGATGATGTCACTGGGCGAGGCCGTCCTGCAGGGGCAGTAATGAGTCCCTGGTCCTCATATGGTTTCTATTATTCACTGAGGACAAATGTTAAAGGGCCAGTTCACACAAATCTCTGTGTAAATATATTCTTTTTGAGCTGTGCAGTTATTTGAGGTTAGTTGCAGCTCAGGATTATTCCCTTAACCTTCCTTTTAGTGACCAATTTTTTGCATCATCTCAAAACCTCTGCAAATAAACCTGAACTATATTCTCTGTGCATCATTAAGGTCTGCCTCCTCCTAAGAGATTAACTCTTTTGGTGACATTGCTTTCGTCAGTCAGTTGAGTTTTCATATTGAAACTACTCGATTAGATGACAAAATCATGACTGCAACCCTTTTTTATGCAGTTCTTAGTGTTATTCATCTTCCCTCCTATTTGAGATTGGATCTAGACTCATCCCTGAGTGAACAGTGTGGGTATGATCCATTAAGTCCCACCACACTCCAGTGTCATCAGTTCATCAGGCAGCGTCGGCCCATCAACACACAATGAGCAGCGTTGTCACGACGATACAGAAAGAGAGACGGCGAGGGAAACTCTCACTGGGGTTTTGTGCTCTCGAATGCTTCACATTCCTCCGAGCAGCAGTGGAGGCTGGCCGCCTGGACACCGTTACGCAACAGGCAGATGTTTGTGGGAGAGAGACAAAGTTAAAGAGCACAGAGTCCATTCTGTAGGGACCTGCAGTGAAGGATTGTGGGATAGGTGGGGACCCAGCAGAGGCCAGCGTCGGGGCGGCGTCCACTCCGGGAACGCCAGCTCTCCTCGCTCTTACATTTCCCTGAATGTGTTTGACCGTTGCAAGGTTTGCACCAGATCGCAGCAAATGACTGAAGACTTAAATTACAAAGTGATATCAGGACTGGATATTCTTTGACTTATATTTATCCCTTCCAGCAATGGAAAAGTGTAAATCTTCTTAAATGTAGTGAGGGAATTTCAAAGATTTAATGACTAAAAGAAATGGAAAATGGAAGTTTAAGTCTCTCTTCTTTAAAACTTAAGAAATGAAATGACCTTATATCCTCTGAACTTCAGAGTCATTTGCTCACTTTTTAACTCTCTGCAGTTTAGATGGAGCCTGTGATGGAGCAGACAGGTAAACCACCCACCTGATCGGGCAGGTTGCTTTGCGGCCGGCAGGGAAACCTCGGTGAGCGGCAGGATGTAGACGTCCGGGCTTCCCTGGGAGGCCGGCGAGGCCAAGGTGGACATATCTGCATGGTACTCCTCCCCGTCCACATTCTTGAATTCCTGCAAAACACATTCACAAACACATGAAGAGATCATCAGACTGGAAATCTCCCTGCCTTTGGATCACATCAGTGCATATTAATGTACTCCATTAATTAAAAAAAATATTAATTATTAAAATAACGGAGACAAGCTGTCCTGGACGGCTTCAGTGTTTCTCTGAGATGTTTGGATCGTCACAGTGTGAACAAAGCCAGCCTGATTTACCAGGAGATTAGTAGTGCTAAGATTACATGTATCTCAATCCTCAAGCTTTCTGAAAGCAGACTCACTGTCACTCAGTAACCTGATAATTAGCATCATCACAACAGAGATTCTTCTCATATAAACCATAAAGCTGGATGGAAACTTTGAAATCAACTCCTGCAGCAGCAGTCATGTTGACCTCCACAGACACACATTACTTCCTTTATTATGATCACCCGGCTTTAAGAAATCATCTCTACACGTCCACTAAATGTGGTCACAATAGCACAAAGAATTCAGATTTTTTATTTCCTGCTTGTTCCAGAGATGTTCTGAATCTCATTTCACAGAAATGTTTATGACACAGTTTATGAGTTTACTGGCAAGTAAGTTTGCACAAAAAAAGGAATTTATCTTGGTGTCTTGGTGCAGGACATAAAAATATATAAACATATAAACGCAGTGCAGAGACAAGAGCTAAAAGATGATAACATGACTAAGAATGTGTGTAAATGTGTGACTCAATATGAAAAAAAAACTATATTTATGTGATAAAACAGACAAAAAAGTGACAGGAGATGCACAGAAGGTGCAACGTGACACAATATACAAAACGATATGATACAACACAATAAACTGTGGTAAGATAAGATTAAAAGAAGAATAAGTAAAATAAAATAAGAGGAATATACCATGCAAAACCTTGCAAAAATGAACAAGATTATGTGACAAAAACAGAGACAAAATGGCAGATAAATTGAGACAAACACAAATATTCAGAAAGAAAGAAAATTTGGTGAGAAATGCTCAAAACGTGTTGCAGGAGGAGCAAGGAATCAGATCTGTGATCGATGAAGACACAAATGGACGTGGCTTATAGATAGATGGATGAATGAAATGACCATTGATGATGCTTTATTTCCTAATGTGAACTGATGCATTTATTTTCTCCTTCCTCAACATATTTTTTTGTTTTTCTCTTTGATGGGTCGACTCATCGGGTGGAGCGTCTCTCACAAAGTATTCTGTAATCACATAATTGCTCTTGGAGGGATGATGTGGATTAAAAGAGACTTATCAAAGCCAGATACAAAACAGTTTTTATTTTACTGTGGCGGGATGAAAAGAGGGAAGGAGGGAAGCCGAATCCACCGACCGGATGTCAGAATAAAAGTCTCTTAGAGAGCAGAGAGAAAAAAAAAAAAACTGGAAAAATCTGACCTACTGCAGCATGCATGCACACACACACACACACACACACACACACACACACACACACACACACACACACACGCACCATCAGCCTCAGATCTTCACACGGCCTCGCTCGCCCTACCATTCAACATGTGGTTTCACTCTCTCCACACACACACACACACACACACACACACACACACTCTGCAACATCCTGTGTAGCAGATGACAAAACTAACTAATAACATCCAAGTCGCTAAAGTCATTAACCCTTTAGTAATAAAGTCAGTTTTACAGAATGAAAGATGACGTCTTCAATCCAAAACAATCAAAAGAAAAAAGATAAAACATCATTCAGATCACATTTACACCCTCTCTTTCTTACTCTGTCCAACAAACCTCAAGACCAACATGTGTTTTGTTCTTCTCCATCATGTTTACCATGTTAATCGCAAAAATTTAAAAATAAGGTCGATGTGAGCCGTGAGCATCTGCAGCTCTCTTACCTGTCCTCAGAGTCCACAGGTGAGTGAAACACCTTCAGCTTCAGTGGCCACATCTCAACCTCTCTCTGGTTTTCTTATTAAAACACTGAGCTGGTGCTTAAGGGAAGAGCGGCTGCAGAAAGCAGGCATCATCGCTCTGCAGAGACACTCTCACTGTAGAGTCCAGAGAGGAGGAGGAAGAGGAGGAAGAGGCTCTGACCACTGGGATGGAGAGATGGAGGGAGAGAAAACGAGGAGCTGGGGAGAGGAAGAGGAGGAGCGCTATCTCCCAGTTCACAGGCCAGCCTGAACCTCCTGAGGCCGAGAAAGAAAGTGAGCCTCCACAAAAATGTGAAGGAGAGAAATATAAGTGGGAGGGGGTCACATACTATACATGTGACATCACTCTCTCTCTTCCTCTCTCTCCCCCAAAAGCTGAAGAACATCTGCAGGGCCGCCCCCCTCCCCATGAAACCATGACAACACATCTGTGGTAAACACTATACTAGTGAGGACTGACGGACTTTTAGTCCTGACCTCTGAACCTGAACACGACCTTCACCTTCAGCCTGAACCTTTGACCTTCAACTTAACCCTTAAATAAAAAACCCTTACAAAAAAACCTTAGTCTGACCTTAAACTGACAAAGTTTCTGTATTTTAGCTATGACACGATACGATACAATGCAATACAACACGATACAATATGATGCAATACAACACGATGCAATGCAATACAATAATATATGACACAATGCAATATGATACGATACGGTGTAACACAATACAAAACAATAAAACACAATGTGGTAAGGTCAAATTAAAAGTAGAACAAGTAAAATAAAGAGGAATATTCTAGTAACTAGCATTAGAGTAGCTGTATAAAGTATACAAACCCATACAAGAATGAACAAGATTCAAGACAAACTGGAAGCAACAAATAATAAAGACTGTGTGTAAAAACTATAATGAAATTAAAATAAAATAAAAAAAGTTGTCTATCACTAACAGGCTGTCTAAAGCACTCCTGTCTAAAGCAGGCAGCCAGGATGCACATTTCTTTAAATGATGAACTTTCCCTTCGTTCTGTCTCACAGCTGAGAGGAAGTTTCTCATCTTAATCTCTCCTCAGCTGTCTCAGAAACACAGAGAGCTTTTCTCTCTCACCTCCCTCCCTGAAGTTTTCCTTTTCTTCCTGAATCTCCCTCTTCCTGCTCGGGGAGAGGCTCTGTCTAATTCCAGATGGGGCCCTAAAGCCGGATGCACTGTGGCCTCATGGGTATGCCCTCGCTCTTCCCCCTTCCCCCCTCCTCGCTCTTCCCACCCTGGACTCACCCCACCAGGTCAGCACTGGGTGGTCCAACCATCAGACGTGAAGCTCGTCGTGCTGTATATGTTCCATAAGCATCCAACAGCTACTCAAGCCTCATAAACACACATGCAGGATGTTACGTAACGCTCTTGTGTAATGAGTGCAGCTCTGTGCTTCATTCAAAGTGGAGAGAAGATAAAAAGGAAGAAAGGCTGAGAGGAGATGGAGATGCATTCCTCATTACTGAGACTTATCTTTTAATCACCTCACTTTCCTCTAAATCGACCTGAATTATATGTTAACTGCTTACAAAATGATGTGACATGAATTAATGAGTTGAGGAATAAATCATGTTTAAAGTGTCGTGCAGGAATATGAATCTGCGGAAGAGGAAAGATAAAAAGGTGTAATGTACAATAGAGCTGCAGCCAATTATTTAAAATCTTTAGATTAATCTGTCAATTTTCAAACATTTAATTAGATTTTCTCAGAATTTTCCAGAGCCCAGGGTCACATCTTCAAAAAAAACTACTTTTGCCCAAGTGGTTCATAACTTAAAAGCTATTTAATTTAGTGTAACATTAATGAACGCTCTGAGCAGTCACTGATCAATTGATTACCACCGAATCAAAGGCACAAAGGTGTAGCAGGCACCCAGTAACAAAGTCTTATACATATTCAGTTGGACAACCTGATAAATTCTGAAATTAAGTGACTCCAGTTATCATTTTGACTTTAATATGAGCCAAACTCCATTCAGAAAACAAGCATTTTAAACGCTCATCGCTTGTCTTTTACAAATCATGTCGTTACCCCGGCAACCCTTTGGTCCATTTATTGGATGAAATCACAGTAAAATCAGTTTTATTTGTTTACTTTGTGATGCATTGATGTTTCATGCTCAGCAGCATCAAGCCAATATTTTAATGTGTAATGCTTAAATAAAGTCAGTCTGTGCTTAATTTATTTCTATTTTGCAAAATAAACTTAGTTAACATTATGACATCATCTTTGTGAGCATGTTAGCATGTGATATTAGCATTTAGCTCACAGACCTGCAATGGCTGTAGACTCCTTTTGATTAACAAAGGGCTTAAATGATTATCTTTTTTGTTTTTGTTGATTCATTTTGAATTATTTCAGCCGTTTCAAGTGACAGTGGGGAGTTTCATATTTTGAGCTCTAGTGAATATTTTAATTATATTTAAATTTAAATATTTTAAAATATTTAAAAGTCCTCATTTTGTTTGTCTCTAACAGTTTCAGGCTATTTGATTATTTAATGTTTCATGAGGAAGGTTACGCATTATGTGATCTAAAGAGAACTACAGCTAGTTTACAGATGAACTCCGCTCTGTAACACGTTTATTCCTGCAGGAACACACAGCTGAGACCGTCTTTTCAGCCTTTCTGCAGTCATATGCTCGGAGCACCGTCCCTCCTTCCTGGCTCGCTGTCCTATTTTCTTCGGTGCCCTGACCCATTTCTGCTCTGAAACGGGGTCTACATCAACGACACAAGGCAGTCCTGGAAGCTGCAGGCCTCCTGCCGCTACATCGACACAAGCGCTACCACCTTTGTCTGCTATTATCTCTACTTCCCATCAACATGTACAAATGTCTGGAGCCCTTGTGTCCTGAATATAATGGACGTCTAATGAGAGGCTGAGAGGAACGTTCAGGCCATTTGCAATAATGAGAGTTAGAGTGCAGGTCTCGATGAAGACTCCATAACAAACGTCATGTGATTTAATAAAGGTGCATCAGTTCGTCTTTCTTTCACGTTTCCTGGCCCACCTTGAAGCCGGTTTTGCGTTTCTTGCAGCAGAGGCAGGCCAGCATGAGGAAGACGAGGGTGAAGAGGAGCGACAGGGAGATGGCCACCACAGCCAGGGACGACGACCAGGACAGCTCACTCAGCGCAGCGCCATCTGTAGGACACAAGAGACATTTATATGAGGACACACACCGTGCATTGTTTGACAGAACGACATTAATGTGCTCAAATGTTAAAGCTCGTACGGCACGCAACAACAAAATCATTGTATAAGATCAGGTTTTCCATCGCAGCAGCTCATGAACTGACTTCTTTCTCTGGAGATTTTACAGATTCATAGCATGCCGTCACGTCTTCCTCTAAGGCTCCAAGGATTTTTATCCAGGAAAAAGAGAGAAAAATCTTTTGTGTCACAGTGTGGGTGACAGACAATAGACTGATAACATGATGATAATATTCAAAACTTCAATTTATTTTTATATTTTTTTGTGTGTGTATGTGTCCGAAGTGTATTTTGTTGCTGTCATAATTGTTCATTGTTTTTGTATATTTATGTAAAAAAATGACCAATTGCTAACTAATTTATGTTTGGCTAAAGACTGCAATAATAATTATTTATTAATAATAAACAATGAATAAAAAAAAATCAGCATGATTCATCAAGAGGTGGTTTAAATAAAAGCATGAATGCAGTTTGCTCACAGTATTTACTAGGGGTGGAAAAAAATATGGATATGACAATATATCGCAATACTTTTTCTGCTGATATGATATTGATTTTTAATTAATAAAAATGATTCCCCATCCAAAAAAAGCCATGTTTTGGCCCAACTGTACATCCAGAGTGCAGCCGTGTGGACTTCTCTGCTGACATTTTGTCCTCAGGCTCATTGAATCTTCCTTCATCTCGTAAAGAAGATCTCTTTCCTAATTTTGAACTTGGAGGGGCATTTTTTTTTGAGCGGTGGGTAATTTATTTTCCATCCGAAATGCAACGGTTACCACGGAAACAGACTGGACGGACAGCCGTGCAGCGTTGCCTTCAGCTGTAAATCTCTCACAGTGATTCATGCCAACAGCAGATATTTAAATCCATGATAAACAGAGCACAGAGAGTCATTCCTGCTGCCAGTTTACACTGATCCTCTCAGTGAGCATCAGCCTCTTAGTATAACTGGAGAGTGCGAACACTGTTGTTTAGGAGGCCTGCTGGCAGAACGAAGGAAGGCAAGAATATAATAAAAAAAAAAAAAATGTGGGATTAGCTGGACAGCTCAGGGGTTTCCAGAACATGGAGTCCTGTTCACTCCAGTGGGCTAAATAAAACCAGTGGTCCATAAAAAGTGCAATATGATGCCACATGAAGCCAAGTGGGAGGCAGGAGAGGAAAAAGCCAGCTTGCTAAAAACCCTTTAAAAATGCTTTACAAGAGGATTCAGATGTAATCACTCTGTATTTGTCAGGAGGGTAATTACAGAGAGCAGAGACATAGTCAGGCTCTGTTGTGGTTTATTTAAAAAAAATGTATTAACGTGGTCCAGATGATAAAATGCAGAATTATATATTTGATCACACATATCCTTCTATCCTTTTAATACTCAGACATTTTTGAAATTAAACTATAATTGATTTCTGTTAATAGGATAATCAAAAAACTCAATGTGGATTAATCCGCCGCAGAAAATAGTACCCAAGAAATGCACTACTTGTGTCCTGCAGAGTCTTAGCTCGTTTAAAAGTGTGTCCCATTTTTAGTAGTTTATAGTAAATCTGCATATGAGACTTCTTTTCTCTATTGAAGCATTAAATATATCAAGTATAGGTGAGGAGGAAGCAGAGAGCGTAGGAGAGGAGGCACAAATCTGGAGGAGAAAGAAAGAATTAACATGTGAAGTTAAACCTGAGCGGTGAGGTGTAGGCAGGAGACAGCAGCTGCTCACAGCACAGAGGAAAAGCGTGGAAATATAGCGGCTAAGACCTTATAGATCCTCCCTTTGTAAAGCTGCGGTGGGTTGGACCCCCTAGAAACTGTGTTTTCTTCCCTCGCTGTGTAAAATCAATGCACTGACTGCTAACCTTAATGAAATAGAGAGGCCTCTACCGCTTGTTAGCTGGAATGAGCTCAGACCCAAGGAGACAAATGTCTCCGGCTCAGTTCACAGGGACAGAGACAGATTCATTAACTGCACCGAAAAACACAAAACACACTCGATCCCGAAGAAGAAGGTGGACTGACAGCCTCTTCTGGTGCCGGCAGAGCTGGTAGCCATTTTTAGCCTCCAGAGGCAGAGCTGAAGCACACCGTGATGACTAAATGATGAAAAGGGAGCGCGAGGAGACGAGAGGAGAGGATGTGAGGAGGCTGTGTACTCTGCAGCGTCTCCCCAGGAGGATCTCCTCTGTGAGCTGATGAGCTGCAGCTCCAAGCGAACCACAAACTTAAGACCAGCTCTCTCCAAAGGCTCGTGTTCGCTCTGCCTTCACACATACAAAGCTGAGCATTTGATGATAAAATCAGGATGAGCTGCCAGGCTTTACCAGCTGTGCCGGTAAAATACAGATCGACTGTGGGTTCAATATTTAAGACAGATGCACTCAATGGGAGACTGAGAGGAAGAGCTGCAAGGCACAAACAAACAAACAAACAAACAGGACCGCTGTTTGTGTCCTACGTCATTATTTTACTGTACCTTTGTTTTATTATGACTTTACTTACGCTATACTTCATTTAAACACAACCACAATCTTGTCCTAAACCTAAACAAGAAGCTTTGTTGAAATAAATCTGCATTTTTATTTAGAAAAGGAGCAAAACCTTAAAAAAAAACGTCAGTTCATCCAGATATGAGTCACTGTGCTGGTGAGGCTGTCACAGACACTACAGAGTGGTTTAAATGAGAGCAGAGAGACTGAGAGGAAAGTCAGCATAGCATCCTGAAGCTACTGTTCTATACCAACATCTGCAATGACTCTTATTACTGCTGTGCAGGTAGCCAGCCATCAGTGTTCAGTGTCATTATAGAGCAGTTTAATGCTGACCTTGAGCTCCAGCAGGAAGTGGATCCAGAGGACCCATCAGTCCAGAAAGTTTCCAGAAATACTGTCTGAACATCATCAGAGGTCATAACGCTGCAAAGCCTCTGCTCACCAACTCTACAGCATTTTATTGTTTGCATTAGCAAACTAGCTCCAAACAGGAGTAATGAATGAACTAGACTAAAAATTCCTGAAGAAATTTTAATATGTGCCTGCACACATGACGCCGGACCCACGCGACGCCGGGCCATGTAGGCCCAGCCTGATGCATGCTGACCCTCTCCTGCACCGAAGCACGCACTTCGTGCGTGCCTGTCCCAGGTTCATGTGGAAAACAAACACACCGAAGCACGCACTACGTGCGTGCCTGTCCCAGGTTCCTGTTGCAAACAAACACACCTTGTTTCCTGTGAAGATCAAATCAGAGTTCGGGGCTTTTATTTTGAAAGGACAGTCATGGCCACAGCTTCCCGTGAGGAAAAAAGTTACCCCTCTGAAGTTGGGGGCTTTTATTTTGAAAAAACAGACTTTTATTTTGAAGGAAACAGCCTGAGCTTCCTGTCTGTGTGTGTGATCAATGATGTCACCCACTCTCTGTATCATCAGCATTGACCTATGCATCATATCACAGACAGGGTCCCTTCAGTTCAAATACCACACACACACACAGCTGCTCTGTCACACTATGCTTCTGATTATGAGCTGACCTGTCGAATCACCTCTCGTATAAAAAAAACTATAAGCAGTAGAGCTTAGATTTTTGCACGTGAATGATGCTGTGGTGATGGAGGTTCATGCATATCACTTAATTCTGCTGGCCACCCCTGCATGGCTTCAACACCCCATGGGGCACCCCTATGGAAAAGTCTAGGCGCGCCCCTGGTCTGACTCCCACACTGGCTCCCACTGACTGCCATTGATTTCAAGCTGAGTCGGACCATGCCAAACTCCTCTGAATAACTCAAGAACCGTAAGGAGTACGGGTTTGGGGTTTGGACGAGAGGCGGCAGGAGCTCGCGAGGATCGCAGCGGTGTAAATTTTATGTCTCTAGCCCACTCAGAAGCCCGTCAGCGGCAGGTTAAACACAAGAGGTTTTCCTGCTTTCTCACGCCTTTTCCTCTGAAAATTAACATTGGGCCCAATGGAGAGAATTTTGGGAGGTCCTGCCCTAATTAAGGGTCTGGAGCCAAAACCATAAATCTCAGAGACATAAGAGACACATCGCTACGACTGGGACGAAATTTCCAACGTTTTGCTGTAAAAATTATGTCGGTGGAGTGAACGTGGCCCTCACAATCGCGATTTAAAAATATTTTTTTCAGACGATTCTGAAACTGCTCTCCACTCTAGGTGTGTAGTTCTCCCACTCTAGTGCACGCAATAGACACCCATGTTAAAGGCTGATTTTTGAAGATTTCATGGTCTGGAAAAAGTTGAAATGCTGAAGAAACTATACATTTTTTTAATTGAAGATGAATTATGAATATGTTGCCAGGAAAATTTGCTGCGTTTTGAAAGTTGAATGGAGTTTCTAGGTGAAAGCATGAGGGAGCTGTGACTGTTTGTTCGATGAAGAAAAAAATTTGAAATCCGACCCTTTCCCCATTCATTCCTATGGGACTTTTTTCGGCGGTTTTTGGGGTCTAGCGTCGCCACGGTAACGGTTTTGACGGAGAAAAGTAATAGCACCCCTCCCACGACCGAGACGCACGTTTTGATATATGTCATGCCTGGGTGCACCTTACGGTACGACCCGCATTAAGTGTCAAAGTTTGTCTATAATAATAAAAATAATAAAAAAAATAAACCCTCGTCCTGAATACTAATAAGCGCGTTGCTGGCTAAAACACAGTGTTTTTATGATTTTGGGATGGATTTTTTTGGGATTTTTTGGGTTATTTTATCATTTTACATCATCTATGTGTGTTTTGGACCCACTACAAGCATTCATGGCAGGCTTCGCCTGCCATGAATGCTAAGACACTTGGGGAACCCCCCCAAAAGGAATAGTAATATGTGCCGCCGTGCTCGCAAGGCTGGCTTTGCCAGCCTTGCTCGACGGCAGGCACATAATAACATCAGCAAGAAGCTAACGTTTAGCCGCAGAGAGCTAAATCACGACTTAATACTTCCCGATCATCTCTGATTACAAACTGCTCTGCAACAATCCCTTTAAATTGCTCCTCTCTGCTTTTTGACAACCGAGAAAAAAAAATCAACTCTAAAGACGATAAATACGGACACGATAAAGAAAATAAAGGCCGTAACCCTTAAAAGGACAAGACACTGATGTTCAAAAGGTAAAAACAGAAAGAAGCAGCACACAAAGAGCTTTCTATGTCAGATGCAAATGCGACCTATAACGTCTTGTAAAGGTCGCCGTCCCACACATACATCCCAGCTGAGCGTCACTGTGTGTAAATGAAAGCCTCATTTCATGTGTTCCCCTGGAAAAATTAATTATTAAAACGTGACAATAACAACCGGATAACAACAGCATTAATTATATTTCAGAAATAATATTAAAGATATCATTTTGATTAAAGAGCTTGTACATACTGGTGGATTAATGTTTAATTTTTAACAGAAAAATATTTTAGCGCAGCAGTGGTAAACACCTGTATATAGGAATACTACATTTGCTCTTTGTGTCAATTCAAACATTAGCAATGTAGCCTACTGTTTTGCGACACCTCCTTATATAAAAATGTTTGGTGCAGTCATCCAGTCATTAAAGAGAAAACCAGATGAAACCTCTGACTAAACAGGTTCAGAGATCAAACGAGGACACTTTAAGCTGAAAACATGGAAAAGCCAGAGCTATAGAGTGGCAGGAAAACACACAGCGATGACATAAAATGTGATTTTCTCCTCATTAAGATGCAAAAGAGGCATGGTATTTGTAAAACTGCCCTTTAATTAAGCGGTAATTTGTATTTGAGCAGTAAAATCCTACGTCTGTGGGGGGGTCTCAACCAACAATTATCCTATTTTAATAATTAATTTTAACCACAAATGCATTTTTCAATGTAATGAGTGTTATTTATACACATGTAATAAATAGAGTACAATAAACATGTTTTCCAAAAGAACTGGTGACACTAAGTTTATTTGTTTTAGGGACATTTTTCAACATCCCCTCTCTATTTAGTAGAATGGTTCAGTCCAGCTGCTCCATCAGACAGCCTGCAGAGAGCTAACTTTTCACAGAGTGGAGGAGGAGAAAAGTCAGAGAGGAAAAAAGAAAAGAAACAGACAGGAGAAAGAAGTGAAGGGTCGACAGTGGACACTTCTTTGTCCACTGTTTATAAGACAGCTGCTGAAAATGCTAGCTAAAAAGCTAGATAATAATGCATAGTTTTATATAAAACAGTTTGCGGTAATCCAGTGTTGAGGCCACACTGTGATTTTTTTTTCGAGAATAAAGTCATTATTTATCAGAAAAAGTAAATTTAAAGATTAAAGTCATTTATGAGATTAAAGTCGTAATTTTATGAGAATAAAGTCGTAATATCCTAACATGTTGGTGTAGAGGAGTTGTTGTTGCTAAAGTTAGAAAGATATGGGCAGATTCCAACTTCCTGGATCATTAAATCAAATCCAGTCTGATCTAAAGATGTAAATGATGCATTTCTGCAGTGTTGATGAGGCACACGATGAGCTACAACCATATTTTTACCCGTTGCTCCACGGAAAACATTACTTCTGCAGAGACAGTGGAGGGATCCATAGAAATACCCACATTTCTAAATTTAGTGAAGTTTTTAACAACTCCTCTTCTACAGCAACACAGAACAGAATATTATGACTTTAATCTCACACAAATTTATTCTCGTGAAAAATAACTTTTCTCTCGTAAACTATTACTTTATTCTCGACCGGCCCTAATACTCCACTGTATTTTAGAGACCTTCAATAAAGCTCAGATTATATTTCGAACCCTGGCTGTGGATAACTCTGTAATACCGTTGAAGTCAGCCTGTTGGTTACAGAACTGGTGTCTGGCTTGCTGTAACACATTACTTGACAAGATGGATTTTGGTGACATGGAGGGTGAGCTGTTAAAATCTGAGCCAAAGCAGCGACAGAGCGACTTTCAAAAACTGCTGCGCTGGTCAAAAAGATGAGGGCTGCGTCCTCTGCAGCGCTGCTGCTGACAGCGAGCCGCCATCACTGAGAAATGAGGACAGGAAGACTCGTCCTCTATGGACGCAACAACCAGAGAGGAGGGAGGAGGAGGTGGTGATGGGAGGAGGACAGGTGGAGGGAGGGAGGCGGCTAAACACATGAGCTGCATGGAGCCGATGATCTGGTCATGAACAATCTGTGTTTGAGGCCGAAGTTGAATCAATCTGCTGCACATGACGACACAGCATGCACGCCGGCTTTGTCATCTGAACGTAAACACAACCAAATGTTAGAGAACAGCTGCCGACGCAGATTTTATTTATTCATTCATTTTTATTTCAATTTCAACTGGTTTCCATGGTGACTGCTACCCCTAAATCCTGTTCAGCCCTCCTGAAGCACACAGGAAATGAAGCTTCTGCACATCAACAGAAACAAAATGAAAACGACTCTTTGGTTTGTTAGTGAGCTGCAGCTCCATGAATGGGTTAATTTAAAAAAAAAACACAGCAGGGTTTTGATTTATGAGCACAGAAGAAGATTCACACTTATCTGAAAAAATAAACATTTTCTACATTAAATTTATTATGAAATTATCAGAAGTTCCATATAAATTCTTAAATTATAGCCAGTGACCTCTGTGACCTCAGTTTCTCAAGACGTTCCTGAGAAATCTCCTTCATGAAAACGGGACTGACAGCCAGCCCCAGATCATAAAACCTCTCTTAATCTAAACTATTGATCTGCACCCACCTGTACGTCCCACAGTCACTTCAGGATGTTTCTACCGAGATCCAAAGTAGATAAACTAAACACCAAGGCTCTGACTCCATTTACACCCAGGACCACATGATTTACAGGAACAAGGCTGTCTGCCAGTTTAACACAAAAATAAATAAATTTACTCCTCCACAATAAAAAAAGTGTTTTACCCAAACCCCACAGTCTGTTCATTAAAGTTAAACCCACTCAGGATGGGTGAATGCACTGGAATTCCCATAATTAACCCACAAAATAAAATATAATCACGAACCAGGAAGTAAGAAGAGCCACAAAACAACAGACTGTCATGAGGAGACACCTAACAGTAACTTCTTAAGCTTCTTCTGTTCTGTTCTTCTATTTTATTTATTGTTAGTTTATTTTGAAAAGACGGCGTACGTGTATATGTATGAACGTCATCACAGGAAGCTTTTATTCCAGCGTAGTTAAACCGTTTGGACCCGTCCACTCTGGAGGACCTAAAGGATTCGTATCACTTTCTATTTTCCCTCCACATAGGCAGGCAGCCCACGTACTGTAACCTGATTACACAGGAAGCTGTAATTCAGAGCAACTACCCATGAAACACAGACACATTACCTCTGCTCAGAGAACAGGACTGATGTGAACCTGTCCTCCTGCTGTGGTGGAGCTACTTCAGCATGCAGAGCGCCTCCACCTGAGGCTCTCACTTCCCTCCAGAAACACCTCGGCCTCGTTGGGTTTGTTCAACATAAGGCTCCCTGGAGGGCCAGCAGGATGTCCAGCAGTAGAACCAGACTAAATATATTTACTGAATTAAATATGTTATTTATCTGTTAGAGCTCCACGGTGGTGAAGAGTGCTGCTGCCTCATAGCTAGAGGGTCTCAGGGTCTGACCTGGGTTCTTCTAGAGTCTAGAGGGTCTCAGGGTCTGACCTGGGTTCTTCTAGAGTCTAGAGGGTCTCAGGGTCTGACCTGGGTTCTTCTAGAGTCTAGAGGGTCTCAGGTTCTGACCTGGGTTCTTCTAGAGTCTAGAGGGTCTCAGGTTCTGACCTGGGTTCTGCTAGAGTCTAGAGGGTCTCAGGTTCTGACCTGGGTTCTGCTAGAGTCTAGAGGGTCTCAGGTTCTGACCTGGGTTCTTCTAGAGTCTAGAGGGTCTCAGGGTCTGACCTGGGTTCTGCTAGAGTCTAGAGGGTCTCAGGGTCTGACCTGGGTTCTGCTAGAGTCTAGAGGGTCTCAGGGTCTGACCTGGGTTCTTCTAGAGTCTAGAGGGTCTCAGGGTCTGACCTGGGTTCTTCTAGAGTCTAGAGGGTCTCAGGGTCTGACCTGGGTTCTTCTAGAGTCTAGAGGGTCTCAGGTTCTGGTCTGGGTCCTTCTGTGTGGAGTCTAGAGGGTCTCAGGGTCTGACCTGGGTTCTTCTAGAGTCTAGAGAGTCTCAGGTTCTGATCTGTTCTTTTTCTGGCATTCTTCTATGAATGTCCAGAAACACCTGATGAGTTCAGCTCCCAGCATGCAGACAGTTTTAGGAAAAGGTGATGCTACATGTCTTCTGATTCTGCTGTTTTTAAGTGCTCCTGTCTGCTGTTTGCAGGTCGAGTTTTTCTCACAGTGCATGCTAATGTGCTAATATGCTAACAATGAGAATGTCAGTGAGGAGCCTCAAAGAATAAAGTGCATTAGTCAGGATTATTATTCAGTGTGGTACCTACAGAAGCGAAAGCCTGGAATTTAACAAGTCATCGTAGAGGGAAGAGCAGCACAGAAGCAAGGGATTATGGGTCTCTGTGCAGCTCACGTGTAGCGACGAGACGAGCGAGGCGCGAAGACAAATCTTTATGTAGTTGTAAATCTGCTGTGAATGCATACACAGAAACACCTGACACACAGGAACATCAGAGGAACATCAGAGGAACATCAGAGGACAGGGTCTCATCTGGATGAACCACATCAGCCCATGAGACTCAACAGAGCAGAGAAAATACAAACAACCAGTTCTCTGTTCATGTCCTCCATCTCTGTCTGTGTGGATGAGGCTTGCAGAGTTAACGAAGCCGACGGAGCAGAATGAATCTCTTCTTCCTGCACTCCGTCCCCGGCGGCATCCACTGCACACGCTCAGATGTGACATGGCACCACAGACGCCGAGGCAATTACATAACAAACACACACCTCACAGGAGAGCAGCTCACACAACGTGACCTCATCGATATTCGCCGCTTAGCCAGAAGTCCACGCCGTCGTTAAGATGGTAGATATAAGACGTTCAGTTTATATGAAAATGTCCAGCATCATGTCACTACACACAGACTAAATAACAATAAGAAAATTCAAAAACTATTTACAACACAGTCTTTGATTCTTTGTCTCTAAATGTACAAAAATCTGCAATAAAATGAAAATATTTTTTTTTTTTTTACAACAGGGAACAAAGAGGCTGAAATTACCGTAATGACACCATGCTGGCTGTAAAGAGCAACGTCTCAGCTTTCAGAGACAGTTGGATGTTTTTCCATAGCGCATGTTGTTAGATAATTATGGGAATCTAAAATGTGCATGTGCAAATGTGTCACCAGTGACACGTTAAACACACAGTGGTTGGTGGGATATATATAAACTGTAGTAGATTGACAACAGCGTGAACTCAGGGGTAACGTTCAGGCCAGAAAACGTCACGCATTTTAAGGATGACTCAAAAATATAAAATAACTCACGCTGTAAACATAACGTCATGTGACTGAGTGACGTAAGATTAGCTCAACTTTTGGTTTCACACAGGATATGAGCACCGGTCCTGTGAGCACAAGTTTTACTTTGGTTAAAATAAATAACATTATTATGGAAAATGATGCTTGTTTGGTACCAGGGGTGAAGATGTTATGTAAAAAAATATCAACGCTGACTTGGTTTCAAAAGGGAAATGAGTGATAAAACCAGCAAACTGACATAATATGATTTACTGCATATTTCCATTCATATGTCCTACAACAGACCCTTGGTCACTGCGATTAGTGTCTTCATGCTGCAGGAAACTGATCCATGCCATGCAGAAACGCAGTGAGCCTATAACACTATAACACTACAAATATAAACACAGCTGGATTTTGGACTGTTAGACGAGGCGTTTCCTGTCTGGAAAATGACACTTTGAGGAATCTCAGAGTTTAGATTGTATTTTTGTGTTGGTTTATCCTGGATATTTGCATAAGAGCAGCTTTTAACCAATCAAGCGTCTTCACTTTAAAAGGCCGAGCAGAGAGGCAGAGCATCTCTTCACAGAGCGACGCGTCTTTTTCATGTATTAATGAGAGACGCTGGCCAGGTTTGTGATTCGCGTCTGCCATGATTATGAGCGATCACAGGGAGCCCATCCTCTCTAACCCGTTTTTTTTCAAGCACGGTTGCCATGGAGACACTTTTAGTATATCAGGCTGTGTGGTTTTCGATGTGTGGAGCGGCTTTAAAGCCAGGGACATTATGTATTTGAAGTGGTTTGAGCAGGAAACGGCTGCTAAATTAAGAACTACCTGTTCAGAAGTGGAATCAGAACACATGCTCTCTGATTTATGTAACCGTGGTGATCTGGATTCACGCACAAGAGACATAAATCTTACATGGAGATGTATGAGCACAAACACACTAAACGTATACTCTTTTATGTTCTTATGTAACCAGTGCTTGAACTGGGCCAGTGCTGTCACCTGTGATGTTTGTCCACATGAGCACCCATACTTCTTATCGCACTACGAATATCTGACTAGAAACTGAAGAGCTGGACTAATATTATTAACTTATTAAGTTTACATAGTAATTTTATGATGTCGTTGGTAAAGTGAACATAACTGCAACCACTTCATGGTAAAAATGTGGTATTAATTAACACATGTCTAAAATGTGTTATCATGACACTCATGAGGCTGTGAGTGTTTAGCAGCTATAAAACCAGATATTTTTCTGAGGAGTTGGTGGAGACCAAAACGGAGCTAAAACAGAGAGTCTACTGGACGCATATCTCAAAGGTTTTGTTGATGCCAACTTACAAAAATAGATCTACTCAAAAAGCTTGTGTACTTTCAGTCTTGCCAAAAAGAAAGTGTAAAACGGAGAGTGTGTACTGTGTACTGTGTACTATAACTGGACAGGAAGTGATCAGGAAACACTGACCCATGTTTTTAATATTGGATGAGCTCATCTGACGAGAGGAGGCGTCCAAAACTAGAAACTGGATCAAATACTGCAAACACTCACACCTCCGCCCACACAGATGCCCTCTTTTCTTGCTCATTCTATCAAATACCGTCATGCACATGTATAAACACAGTAGAAGTACACACTGTCACACAACATAGCATGAATAACCAGCGTGTGGCGTCTGCCTGCTTTATTAACGCACAGAGGCTCGTTTGATTCACTCGCTCAGACCTTGATCGGAGACCTGAAATGCTGAATTGATGAGGCTGAGACGTGTTGCCATGGAGACGGTTTGAGGGAGTATCTGCTGCGTTGTGGCTGCTGACGTACACGGAGGTTCGACAGCAGCACTGACCTCACGGGTCAAACGCCTTCAGGTCCGACAATCCCACACTCTGGAGTGTGTGTATACATAGTTTATCAATGTGACAAATACTGCTGAGTTTGTTGCTGTTATGGTGCAGAGGATTGATTTCCTGCTCTGCCTGAACGACGAGCTTCACTCTGACTCTCCTTTCCTTCTCACTCTTCCACTAACACTCCTCTTTTCCTCGCTCTCTGCATGAAGACACACTCATAGTCTGAACCAATCACTCCATTTCTCAGCCAGGCGAGGGTGGCCGGAGATGAATCCCTCTAAATCACAGGCTTAAGAGCCTGCTGTGATACTGGGAGGGCCTCTACAGCACAGTTCATAGATATGTGGTGTTTAACAACGATCAAATATAAATATTGTCGTTTTACCTAAAAGCAGAATAAAATATTATTATTTTTCATTGAGATGTTAAATTCCAGTCATTTCCTGTCATTCCTGAACTCAGTGAGGAAGAAAGAGTCCCTGTTAAAGCTGTGAAATGATGCTCTGATATATTTGTTAATGTATAGAAATATATACATAAAGAGAGGAAGGTTAAGGACAGGAGAAACAGGAAGACACAGAGGAGAATAAAGGGACCAAAAACAGGATCAATATTAATCGATAACTTGGCGTATTGATTGATTGTGCAGTTAGCGCTGTACTCCCCTCCAAACAACAACCAAACTGAGCCGAGACGATAACTGCACATCTCTCTAACTCGTATCGGCCCGACGCAAATCAGTCTGTCATTAATGCCTCAGCTGAGAGGCTCAAATGGAAACAGGAAATGAAATTATTCCCTCAGTACACTCATAATTATACAGACCGGCAAAGTAATAAAAGAAATAATAGCTTGCATGAGTTCATCTGCAGAGTAAACTGCTTTATTTTGAGGCTTGCTATCTTATCATATGAAGAGGACACTGGTGAGCTGAGCGTCAAACTGGATTTCTGTTTGAGTTTTTAGGTGCTGGATGAAAGAGGACGGATCTGATTCATAAAGAGCTCTGGACTCCTGCTTTCAGGTAAAAACAGCTGATCAACGTTTTAAAATTACAAAGAAAAACTCCTCACTATTAAAATATGAACATATTAACGGATCATCCACTGAAAATCAACCTTGTTGACAACTAGAGATTAATCGGTTTGTTGTCAACTGTTCAATCACCAACGATTTTCCTAAGTGATTAATCAGTAACAGTATGTTTTTACAAGAAAAAAGTTATAATGTAAATAATGTTTTTCATCACATTCCTGCACATCCATTATTGTCAGAAATGAGTTCTGCTCATTGATGCTCAAATAAAGTGTTGCCAAGACAGATTTATGCAAAATATAAATTAAACTGAGCTACTTTCATTGATGTTTTCAGAGGATAATATTCCATCAGACGTGTCCGCCACGCATTTTGTAAACAAAAATATGTTGAGACCCTCGTCTGGAGCTGCAGAGATCCAGACAGGTGACCAGGTGTCACGCTCCATCGTCCATCCCATTAGTCAGGCCTCAACAAGGCGACATGGAGGTGAGTGGATGGGAAAGCTGGCATCACTGCAGAGATGCTGCATCCCAAATGTTTATCATCATCATCATCATCATCATCATCATCATCATCATGGCATCGCAACACGAGAACAGCAAGTTAAAGAGCAGCGAGAGCTTAAACTTATAAAAAATGTCACATCTTTTTTTAACTGGATTCATGCTGTTTTTAAAAGTACTGAGCAGTTAAAGTTCTATTGCTTCCACACGGCTCTCAACATGGCTGGGAAGGCGTTATCAGCAGTGAGGGACCAGTGGAGCTCGCTCACTAAGATGCACTAAAAGCATGTGTGGGCGGCACGTATAAGGACACACTGAGACGCTCAGTCCTCTCTGTCTTTACAGACATATTATATTAATGCTGTGAATCTCATACAGAAAAACTTTACACTTAATGATGACACACTGAAAAACGTAGAAAAGTAAATCTGACACCAAACTTATAAACTACAGTTTCACCTGCACTAAAGTGAACCCTATAATAAGAACATCAAATAAGACGTCACAATAAAACAGTTACCTTCACTGTAAGTTAGAATGAACAATGACCGCATTAATTGCAGAAACAGTTTCCTCATTAAGCGGTAATATTAACCCTAAACCTGACCTACAGATGCTGTCTACAGGAACCTGAGGAAAATATTGATTCCAGCTGCTCTTTGTTGCATGGAACCATTAACGTCTCAGAGAGAGCTGCATGATTGTTTGTTTTTCATCCATTCAAGGTTGACAGAAACTCATTTTAATCACTGAAATGAATGTGAACAAAAGGAGGAGAGGAGTCAGAGGAGCAACAAACCCTGCAGGATGTTCACAAGTGAAGACCACAGGCCTCTGGTCTGCTCTGGTCTGGAGCATAGTAAAAAGCTTTTAGAGGTTAAAGCCTGTCTCCTTCCTCACCTCCTCAGGTTAAAGCCTGTCTCCTTCCTCACCTCCTCAGGTTAAAGCCTGTCTCCTTCCTCACCTCCTCAGGTTAAAGCTTGTCTCCTTCCTCACCTCCTCAGGTTAAAGCTTGTCTCCTTCCTCACCTCCTCAGGTTAAAGCCTGTCTCCTTCCTCACCTCCTCAGGTTAAAGCTTGTCTCCTTCCTCACCTCCTCAGGTTAAAGCTTGTCTCCTTCCTCACCTCCTCAGGTTAAAGCTTGTCTCCTTCCTCACCTCCTCAGGTTAAAGCCTGTCTCATTCCTCACCTCCTCAGGTTAAAGCTTGTCTCCTTCCTCACCTCCTCAGGTTAAAGCCTGTCTCATTCCTCACCTCCTCAGGTTAAAGCTTGTCTCCTTCCTCACCTCCTCAGGTTAAAGCCTGTCTCCTTCCTCACCTCCTCAGGTTAAAGCCTGTCTCCTTCCTCACCTCCTCAGGTTAAAGCTTGTCTCCTTCCTCACCTCCTCAGGTTAAAGCCTGTCTCCTTCCTCACCTCCTCAGGTTAAAGCCTGTCTCCTTCCTCACCTCCTCAGGTTAAAGCTTGTCTCCTTCCTCACCTCCTCAGGTTAAAGCTTGTCTCCTTCCTCACCTCCTCAGGTTAAAGCCTGTCTCCTTCCTCACCTCCTCAGGTTAAACCCTGTCTCCTTCCTCACCTCCTCAGGTTAAAGCTTGTCTCCTTCCTCACCTCCTCAGGTTAAAGCCTGTCTCCTTCCTCACCTCCTCAGGTTAAAGCTTGTCTCCTTCCTCACCTCCTCAGGTTAAAGCCTGTCTCCTTCCTCACCTCCTCAGGTTAAACCCTGTCTCCTTCCTCACCTCCTCTCCCGGTTTACCTGCTCATGATCTTAGTCTTGCAGCAAATGGACCTCCTGGTTTAGCGCTGGCCTGGACACTCAGTCCTTCTTCAGTCTGTTATGAGTCCATGTAATTAAAGCGAACCATTGTTTGAGCAGCCAGGAGTCCACTGAAAGATGTGAAGTGAAGAACCTGAGGCCTGCATGGGAAACCAGCCAGTACTGCTGGTAAAATCTCCACCTCCACCAGCTCCACCACTGATAACCCTGCCCTAGGCTGTGATGTCATCCATATGCCCCGCCCCCTAAGCGGTGGTCATCACCAGAGGAAAATCAAGTCAAAAATCAAAATCCTCCTGCATTAATATCATCAGATACTCCTTCCATCAAAGTGAAAACTAGATATGACATAAACAATTATTAGACACATCCAGGACCACAGCTGACATTTTGAACAGCTCGTTTTTAACACTGAAATATGTTTAAAGACAAAGAAAATCATCAGCTATAACTGCATCCAACAAACAATTAACAACAAATGACCAGAAATGGAAATAAAATTCAATCCCAAGGAAAGATCAATTAGAGAGCATCGTCCTACTGATCAGAGCTGTGCAGTGTTTCTGTTGTCGAGCTCCACAATGTGAGGCCATACTTCATGTTTAGAAAAAGCCACACCTGACAGAGAGGAGAGCATTTATACGAACAACTATCAAGAAAACAACCGATGCATTAAGCAACTATGAAAAGGCGTGTTGTTTAGCGTCCTGTGTGCAGGGTAAACAGAAATATTCATGTGGTTCCTAGAGTGGAGCGAAAGCTTCCTCTGGTTTAAACCTAAACTACTGCATAGCCCAAAACAAGGATTAATACAATTCAATTAATATGTTTGTTAAAGGGCAGGAGGGCATCATGAAACCATGGCAACCATTAGAAGAAAGGCAGCAGAGGATTCAAACAAGCCTTCTGTTTCATCACCATCTCTAAAACATCTCTAGGAAATGCTCGGACCAAATCCATTTTTTATTCACTGTTGGAAACAAGAGATGGGGAAGCCGGAGTTGCCATGGAAACCACCTGAATGACAGAGCAGCAGCTGCTTATACTGCATAAGGAAAATAGCTGATGTTATTTCACCTTTCATCATCATCATCATCATCATCCCATGATCCTCCTCTGGACCAGCACCTGTGCTCCCACAATCCCTTTCAAAAAAACAAAAAAAAAAACAAAAAAAACCGAGCTGCACCTTTAAACTCAGAGACAGATCAGAAAACTGCACCATGATGTTTTTATCTGAAACCTCAGTAAACAGTCAAGGACACACATCCATGTCCTGGTCTTTACAGACCGCTTTCACAGCCTCATGCTAATAACCAAATGATGGCTCATTAGCAGGATTATTCTGGGATGTGAGCAGTGGAATGTGGCCTCACCTGAGCTGAAATGGGAGCTGAGCGCAGAGCCGCGGCTGGAAACCACTGAACACATCATGACCAGCAGCAGCAGCAGCATCTTCATCAGCAGCGTTAAAAAACAACACAAGTCAAACTGCAGGTTTCAACGGAGAAAAAAAAAAAAAACACTAGGCAACACTGGCTCTTGAACACAGCTTCATTTCTTCTTTCCGAACTGGCGGCTCCTCCATCCCGCCCCGGTGTGATGAAGACGGGCTGTCCCGGTGTGAAGCACCGCAGGCCTGTTTACTGTGAACTATTTAATGTGGACTGTCTGCAGAGGAAGAGGAGGAGGATAAAGTCCTGTTCAGCACTCCAGGATTGTAGTCTCTCTCTATGCGCTATGGCGCACGGCTTCACGCGACACCTGGATGCGGTCACATCATCTGCGAGCTCGAGATCAGACACGTGACACCTCTGCCAGTGAGTCAGAAGAAGTCAGAGGTTGAGTTTAGCGCCAGGAGCCAGGAGCTGTCCGAGGTGCTGACAGCAGGAGCGCCATCTTTGCTCGGTAATGCGCCCAAACGGAATTTATGGAGCGGCTTTTCTTTGCGCTCTGTCTGCAGGGGGAGGGGGCAGTGAGGGGCTGCTGATAGGCTACTGTGCTGCTCCAGCATGCTCAGCTGACTGAGAGATACAGAGCAGGCTGAGGGGAAAGGTGTGCAGCAAGGAGTGCAGCTAAAAACACACTTTCTGTTTGGTATGCTGAGGCTGGTGAGTCTGCAGCTTCAGCCACATAACATGACTGTGATGTAACAGCAGGACCTGGCTCTCTGGACTCTAATCCCACTGTTCATACATGTTGGATGAAGCCCCCTCCCCCACCCGCCAGCATCCATCCTCCTCCCTCATCCTCTCTTGCCATCAGATTCTTGGCAGCAGAGGGAGTCAACTTTTCCTTGAGCATCTCACAGACTGGCTGTGATTTTGAGTGTTCGCCCACGCAGACCGAGCTGCCAACAAAGGAGGACAAGATCCGTCCAGAGTCACATTCTGCATCATCCTTGTTGTGCACGCTGCTCGTTGTTGCATGGACGGATTGTTATGTCATGTTTCATTTATAATTAGCACACATATGTAGCATCAAAGGCATCTCAATCATCTCTGTAGATGAGAGGTGGTTTTTATTCAGACCAGTGTCTGAAGATGCACAGATATTAAACATGGTCACATCATCGGATATTTACAGCTGCCTGCTAGACTTTCCTCTGAGGAGATAAAGTAGAAGGAGCAGTGAAGGGTTTAGCAGCATCCAGTGGTGAAGCTGCAGACTGCAACCACATGAAACCTCTCCTGAGTGATGATGTTTGGTTTGTCCCTTCTGGGTTACTGTAGAAAACAAGGCAGCTGACTCCTTATGTAGACATAAAGGACTGCTTGAGTCTTATTTTAAGGTGATTTTACAGTAAATAAACCAGTAGAGTCCCCAGATATCATCTTTTTTCTTTCTATGTCAGTGTCAGTTTGACAGCACCCACCTCCATCCCTCCAGATCCAGATCCAGATCTAGCTTCTGGTCCAGTCTGCTGAGCCCCTCAGGAGTCCTGGTCCAGGTCACATCCATCCAGCCTGAAGGCTCAGCGTCAGGTTCAGGTCTCTGTAGTCACAGAATAACAAACTGCCATTAGTGCCTGAAGGGAGGCGTTCAAACACTTCCTGGCTTTTTAAAACATCCGTTCTCTAAAAATGGCTCATGATGCTCGAGTCTCGAGGGTCTGGATCTGGACGAGAGGAGGACTTTATGCCTCTCAAATTATTGTTATTATGCAACAGATCACAACATACATCACACATACATCATTTTGATGTCAAAATATGATATAATGGCTCCTCATCTACATCTTTGACTCTTGTTTCAGACCCATTTACTGTCCACGGTTTGATGAAGAGCAGCTCAGTGAGGAGGAGGAAGATTGATGCTGTTTATTTTCTACAAACACGCTCCTATTTTTGGATGTTTGATTTCTCTGACAGGAATATTCCTCCTGAATCTCCTCTCTCCTCCTCCTCCTCTTGTTTCACCGTCTCCTCACGTCATTTCTCTCTGGTACGTCCATGCATGTCTGCCGTTTCCTTGGAAACAGGAAGCTGGAGGATGAGGTGGATTTCAGGGCAGCAGAAGGGCTTTCTAGACGACGAGCATCAGGCTTTCAATCAGTGAGACGTTTTCTGCCCATCAGTGCATTTTGTGGAGGAATTTAAACAGCCGTCCGTCTCCATCCTCAGCTGTTCCAGAGGGGCCCGGGGCCCGGCGTTAACGGCTCCCTGCAGGGCCTCGCTCACTCTGCAGCTGGCCAGCTGGACATGCCGAGACCCTCGTCTCTGGTTTCACTGAGAAGCTCGTTAAGAGCCTGGATCCACTCCAGCGAGCCTGTGATGCTTCATGTCCGTTTACAAAGCGACTTTTTCTCCTTTGACTGAGAGAATTTCACGGCTGCTCGTCTTTGATACAACCTGTCAGAAGAGTGGGGTTCATTTTCAACAACTTTGAGATCAATCTGGAAAAAAAACTGTGTTTAAAGGTTCCTGACGTTCACAGGCTCTGCAGACCAACTCTGGATATTCTCTAAATAAACTGAGTTTCTTATAATGCAGCCAGTCCTCAAAACTTTCAAAAAAGTTATTCCTCATCGCTCTACAAATGTCCAGAAACACTCCTAATCTTTTCCAAACAGAAACACAAAGGAAACTTCTGAGGTTTAAGAAACAATGGTTTTTGTTGCTCTTTGTACTTAATAAATACACAAATTAAAGTCCATTACTGTTTGTGTTATATGGGTATTTTTTATATGAAGGTCTGAACAGGTGAAGACAAGCAGCATTTAAAAAAAAAAAAAAAATCAAGTGAAGAAAATCCAAAGTGTTTGTAACTGTGTCTTGTTAACAGGGGTGTCACTTGGTTTTAAGGAGGTTTTAAGGGGGGCTTTGGCCCCAGGAGACGGATATATATGTGTGTGAGTGTAAATTTAAAAAAAAAATAAAAAAAAAAAATTGTTGACTTTTTGCAAAAAATAAAAATATGAAACAACACTAAATTATTTAGAGGGGCTTATGAATTTTTAAAAATAGGTCTAATGACACCCCTGCTTGTTAACCACTGTCCTTCAATAATTAGCTGAGCTGATATCAAATGCCTTAAAGTCTTAAATGTCCATTTTCAACCTGATAAAACACATAACAGGATTAAAACTAAGTATATATTTTTATATAAAAAGTACTTTCCAGGAAACATCAGTTAAAGAGTGAAAATAATAACCCCAATAAAAATATGTTCAGTCAGTGAGTTTTGTTGTTGTAGTTTCCATTCAGTGCTTTTGGATAAATGGATAAAACCTCTGAAACACTCAGTAAGACGAATCATTTGATGAAATGAGCCAAAGATCTGATCCTGGATCAGGAGCAAACCATCATTAGAGGACATTACTAAAATGTTTGTGGTGGAAACAGCAGATTGTTCATTTGTTCACAAGCTGAGAGAGCCTGTCAGGATTTAAAATAAAGGAAGGAGAGCAGCTCAAAGTGTAAAAAAAAATAAATACTCACTGTTTTTTCATCATCTTTTAATCCACATGTGCTGCCTGGGAACCATTCTGCTCACCATGCTGGAAAACATCTCCACAGTTTGTCTCCACCAGGTGCTTTAAAATCCTGTGACAACTTCCTGTTTCAACAGGAAATGACAAAAGTCCTCATCAAAAAAAAAAAGAAAATCATCAGATTTAATTAAATGACTTGTTTTCAAATTCACCCTAATTATTTAAAATAGTTTCCAGTTTATTTTGTTTCCAGAAAGTTCATTTAAATGTATTTTATTTTGCAGGGAGGATTTAATTTACATTTACAGTGATATTAAAACATGAATAAAGATATTTTTTTCCATCATTCTCAGGAGCTAAAACTTCAGTCAGCTGTTTTTTTTCTGTTGTGTTGAAAAAATGGAGGGAATGAAAATGTTCATTAAAAATAGAAGGAGGAGGCTGATTTCCTCAGTAAACATTTTTATATACAGTCCCTTGTTTCATACACTCACTGGCCAATTTATTAGGTACACCTGCACAATCTGATGTGACAATCTTAATATCTTTGAAATGTTTCAGGTTCTTTTTGACGACAATAAAAAGGTGATAATTCCACTTGAAATTTGAGGTGTTAGTGGGCGTCTTCAGTCCATCTCTGTGTCTTCAGGAATAAAAAGCTAAAATAAACTGCCTCTGTGACAGGATACAGCTCTTCATGTTCACACATCATGAGGAGTTTGTCTGCTAATCCACCGCTAATGTATGTCTGTTAAATGTGACGAGTCAATTTCAATTAGACGACTCCTTCAGGGGTCTTAAAAGGATTAATTTATTTGTGCCAAATGTTTTTGACTGACAGGAATGTAGATATTCATATCACCAGAGTGTATTTGGGTCAACGGCTCTTCTAACTTTTAATACATTAATACTGCAGATCAATTCACAGCAGGAATCAAACTGAAAGTCTGACAGGCTTCAACAGGCCTGCAGACATTTGTTCTTCCAGAAACAACGTCTCCAAGAAAAGAAAGAGATCCGGACAAACATCAAGCCCGGCTACTCATACGTAATTTAACACACATGTTCGCTCTGAGCTGAGCAGCTCTTCGCCCTGCAGCACCTGTGTGGCGACCAGGCTGCGAACCTCTTACCCTCCAGTCGTGACGCTGGCAGGAAGTGATTCATCCCTGTAACGCTGCTTTCTGATCAAAGTGCTGAGACCTGTGCGGGGTAGTTACACATGTTAACAGTCAGATATAACAACACCGGCTGCAGGAAGAGTTCACGACAAAGTGATCACATTTCTGAGCTACTTAACTGGAAATAATCTGTAGAGACGCTGGAAATAAGAAGGTAATTAAACATCCAGGTTCAAGAGGTTAAAGCTGTTCAAGGATTGATGATTAAACACTAAAGAAAACATAATTAAATTAAAATATACTAAATGCAACACACTGTTCCTTTAAGAAAGCAATTCATCAGGAGGAGGACACACTGAATGCCAAAGGTCACAGAAATCCATCCAGCAGTTGTGAAGATATTTAAGTCTGGATCAAAGCCGCTGGACTAGAAACAGTTATCACTGCATGCACAGAGCACTAGAAAGAGGTATGAATATGCAGTGGATGAGCAGACAGTCTTTGAGTCTCCCATAAATCTTTGAGCCATTTGTTTAGCAGCTAACGACGAGAGCAAGACGATCAAAACGCTGCACATTATGAGTCAGTGACTCACAGCCACAGGCCGGACTGAGGACGCACCAAACATGACCAATAGTTTTCATGCACCGAGCCGAAGCTGGTCTGTCCTCCAGTTAAACCCTGTTAACAGGCCTAATGCAGGGTCTCATCTCATCTCAGTACATCTGGAGGGAAGCATCCTGTCTGCAGCAGCAGGAGCCAAGGCTTTAATGGAGAACGTCTCCAGCGGGGAGAGAAACAGGTGCAAGGCCACTGGTGGCTGCATCCTTCCAGCATATAAGAGGCAGAGGGCAGAGGGTCTGCTGCACTTTGACAGGAAAGCCTGGCTCTGGTGAGTAGCACTGGTAATGATTTCTAACATTTCACTGTTTGTTAGGGTTGTAAACAGGCTGCAGACTTTTCTTCAGAGGTTCTGTTTGATCGATAAGAAAGTTCTTGAAGTGTAAATGATGGTGAGAATAGAAGAAGAGGACGAGGAGTGATGAAACAAGCAGTGGAAACGAAGCAACACTGCTTCCTTTCAAAGCTGACCGTCAGTAATACCGTCTGTGACCCTGAAATGACCTCTGAGATCAGCGCTGGCTCACCTTATTATAGACAGACACTCAAAATGAGTAACCAGCTATGACTGATCACTGAGGATGTATTGATCTGGAGTGGAGCGGCGTTCAGTGGCAGTGATGATTAACAAGCCAAGACAAAAATAGAAATAAATAAAAATAAATAAGAGCAGCTGGAAGTTCAGAAAAACACTCAAAAGTAAACAGTAAGAAAATAAGTAAAAAGTTTTATTCTGATGGAATCTAACTCTCTGCTTTAAGTATTTCCCTTAAGGTTCCTTTAAGGTTCATCTCATCTTTGTAGGAAAAAATCTTATTATAAAAAGCAAACAGATAAAAGTAACAAGGAAAACATTTCCCTTTAAATTTAAATAATACACTCAACCACAGAACTGAAGTAAATATACTCCTTTTCAGCTTTTACCTGTGTGTTCCTCTCCTGACCTCCAGCTCAGGACACACCTGTAGAAAATGCAGGACGACTTTGGGCCTCAGGTGCAGAAGGTGGCAGCAGCCATGGGCGCGTCGCTGTCAGAGCAGGACGTCGACCGCATGCCGCCGGAGATGAGGAAGCAGGGTGACGACAGAAAGTGACCGGCGATGAGCTGCTCAGACGTGAGTCACGGCGACGCTTTTCACCGTCTGATGTCATCTTTTGTCACGATCTGCAGGAAGCTTCAACTACAGCAGGTTCCTGGAGTACATGAGGCAGTTCAAGACGTCGGAGCAGAAAGAGGAGGCCATCAAGAAAGCCTTCGTGACGCTCGACAAGGACGGCAGCGGCTACATCGAGTGGAACGAGATCAAGTAGGAACCCTGCTCTCATCTAATCCAAACAGTTTGATTTAAAAGTGTTAAATGAGCTCCTGAAACAGCTGCTCACTGGTTTCTCAACATGTGGCCCACTCTGAATGGCTGCCATGTTGAGAGCCCTGTGGAGTCAACAGAGACGCTCTGATGGATGTAGAGAATTCTTAAGATCTTTTAAACAGTTTGACCTGTGATGAAAACAGAACGAGCCACCACAAAAGAAAGTGTTTGTCCAATCGGTTACTATAGTAACCAGTGACTCATCAGTGGTTGAATGTAGGGAAACGAGGAAATAAAATAAGTCCCAGAGGAACAAGACATATCCTTTAATGTCTTAGAATTTCTACCAGATGTTCATCGTGATGATAAGACGTCTTTTGACAGGTACATACTGTCGATCGTACCGACTGCGACGCCTCCGCCTCCTCTCTCTGACGAGGAGGCGGAGGCCGTGATCCAGGCTGTGGACGCTGATGGAGACGGACGCATCGACTACAGAGGTGAGGCTTTGAGCCCGGTGCACTTCCTGTTCGTCACCACTGAGGGGCAGCAGTTAGCAACACTGGATCACCTTTTATAGGACAGAAAACATGAGCTGGTTTCTCAGTTTTTTTAAAAAAAAGCGATCATAGGAACATCCTGGAGTCATGGGGTAGTTTGGTATAAATAAAGTCATGTCTCCATCCTCTCCTCCTCCTCAGAGTTCTCAGACATGGTGAAGATGGAGAAGACACCAAGGAAGACCAACCATGCTCCACCTGAGAATGAATAAAGAGAAAAATAAGACATGAACCTTAGGTCAGGTAGTTTCAGTCAAGAACGAATCACAAAGGTAAAATAACTTCACAACCCCAGAAATGACACAATAAAGGTCTCCTCCTTTCCCCTATTACACTTTTAAATATTAAGTTTACTAATATGTATAATACTAAAGTTGTTGTCACCACCAGGGGGCAGCAGTAGTCGGTATCTATAAATCCTTCAGGTTTTATAAAGCAGGAACATTTTATATTATTTTAAAAATAGAGCCTGTGTTACGCTGGGTCATTGTGCATTAATTTACTCTGAACAAACCAATACATATAAAATCTTCCTGCATCCTCCACTGTTTGCTGTTTGTTTTGCAGCTGCTTTGAAAACCAATAATTTGTTCATAAACCCAAATGCATGCATTCATATTCCAGTCAGAAAGAAAAGCAAAATACAGCACAGACACTTTATTAATCATTGTCTTTGTCTAAAGCGGTGAGCCAATCATTAACCCCTGATATAGCGACTGTTAGCACACTGCTGCTCTCTAAATACATATCCTCACTGATACAGAGCCATAAAACTTCCTGCTTCCTGCTGTGACCCAGAAAGTTTAGTGATGTTTTAGTTTAAGGATTAAAAATGTCTTCCCTGAAATGATTATGTCATATCGACTAACATTTATCACAGTTTACTGATCTCTAGAGGAGTTTTTTGCTCCATTTAAACTGAAACTGTGCCTAAATATCAGAATATTTCTGTTTCTGTGAACAACCAAGACAAGAATCACAAACCTACTCAGATAAAAATCACAGTTTAATACCGATTTGAAAAAGGTCAAAATCAGAATTGCACTATAAAATGTTTCCCTTTGCCCTGTGTGAAAATAAAACCTGGTATTTCAGATGACTTGATTACCTTCTGGATACCTATTGATCCGATATTATACAAAAAGCAATTGTTAAATAAAATCATTCCCTGATTTCCAGTTAAATCTTTGGTTTCTTTTCTCAGAGCTACAGTATGTTGTCGGCGCTGTTAAATAAAAAGTCTGTCATCAGTGAACAGTACAGACAGTAAATCAGTGATGAAGACGACGGGATGCTTCAGTCCAGTTTGAAGGGAGTGGCAGCAGAAACTGTTCGTGACCTTTGACCCTTCGTTGCCACGGCGGCTCAGAGAGTCCAGGTGTGACACGACCGTGTAAACATCCAAACCGAGTCAAAGAGTCACCAACTTCCTGTTTGTGTTGCTGTGGAAACGTCCTGAATCACCTCAAACACAACGCTTCATCCAAACTGCTGATTCACATTTTCTCTAAATACAGTCCAGAGGAGCCACAGTGTTCATATCTATGGAAGCGTAATGCATTGACTTGAAGAAAAAAAAATAGTAATTTATTTTTGGTTTGTTTTTCAGACTAACTTTCTTTTTATGGTTGGTTTTTCATGCTATTTTTTCTGATTTTATGAGTAATTATTTTTCCGAACAGAAATAAAAATAAAAAATAAATTACTGAGAAAAACACAAAAAAAACCCAGAAAAACTGAAAATCATATTTTAAAAAATCTCTGAGAAAAACTGAAAAAAAAATATTCAAAAGATCAAAACAAAAAATAAATTACTGAGAAAAAAAAATTTAAAAAAATACTTAGAAAAACATAAAAAATATTCAAAAGCTCAAAACAAAAAATAAATTGCTGAGAAAAAAACAGGACAACATTATTCAGAATAACAGATAGATATAAAAAAAATATTCAAATGAATGCAATAAGCTTCCATACATATCATCAGTGTGGCACCTTATGAGGAAAAAATTACACCTGTGTGCTTAAAAAAAATGACATAAAGTCCCTTAAATTAAAAACATGTTCAGGTTCAGTTTTCTTTCAGCTTCCACAGTTAAACACACTCAGACAGAGAGAAGAGAATCTGAGTCAAACAGACCTCGGCCGCTGCCAGCAGCTCTGACCGTCTATTTAGGGCGGCGAGACGAGATATTTTAAGCTGGTGACAAACTCAACTGCAGTCTTGTCTCTTGTCAACACACCATATGACACAGAAACCACTTTAGCATGCAGCCACGGTCCTCAACGTGTGCAACATCAATAGTTTAAAAGTCTGTGTGCAGCTCATTTTAAATCGTGACGTTCTCATGCAACCAGACTGGATTTTTATAATTACATTTTGAGGTAAAAAGATTTTCTTCTGAATTACAGTTTCACTTTTGAGCACAAAAATGCAACAAAACTCTGTTTAGTATCACCATCATTAAGAAGGAAGCAAACAGAAAGTCACAATCCGGTTTCACTGCATGGGAACAGAATTATTAGGAGACGCTGAAAATTAAACGATCACCACCTCAGGTTAGCATGTTAGCATTTGCTACTCATCACTAAACAAAGAGGCAGGGGCTGATGGGAATGTTGTCTTCTTTGTAGAAATCTGGTCATAAAATACCAGAAAAAAATAAAATGTCTACCTGACATGAAAAATCCAGATATGACCACAGATATTAGGATTCATTCACTGACCAAATTTAAAAAGCAATGGGCCCAAATGCTAAAAAAATAAATAAAAATAAATGTCCATGCTGACCAATCACAGCAGCTCTCATTAAAAAAAAAAAAAAAAAATCCTTCTTCATAAAACACAAACTTTGCTCCATTCAGAGTCACGAACCAGCAGACCACACAGGAAGAGTCGTCCATCTTTGAACTTCCTGTCTCGCCGTCACCATGCTGGCGACTCGTGTGCAGACACGACGGCGTTTCTGCTCGACCTGAATTCACTTGTGCATGTAGAGGCGCAGGAGGCTGGCCTGGTGCAGCTGCTGCCACAGAGTCATCTCCATGCGCAGGTCGTGGTTGATGAAGAAGCCCACCGGGCGGTACTTGTTGTCGTAGTAGTGGTCCGAGTAGTTCTTGTAGTCGGGCGTCATGAAGCCGTACGCGCTCACCTTCATTAATAAAAGACACAAAAGCTCCAGTCAGCTCCGTGCAGTCATGTTTGGACTTGACACACAGGTGGAAAAACAGGTTTTCACTTTGATAAATGAGACATTTTCGTGTCATGCACATGAGCTGTGGTCTGTGGCTTTTTCAGAGACAGGAGCATTTACAAGGACAGCTGCTGAACACTGACACGCTATCAGGCAAGTGCAGCCTTGTTCCACTGTAGATAAACAGCTGACTGACGGAAAATATGCAAAAAGAGAAATGTGTGGCAGAAATGATGAATCCCACCTGGTCGCAGGTGTGCAGCGCAGCCAGCAGCATCACAGCACCTGTCGACGGACGGTAAATGTCCTTATATTTGGTTTTCAGAGCATGAGAACGAAGGAACCTGAAAGACAAAGAAGAGTCGACGTGACATGAATGAACTTGTTTGAAGTTCACACATAAACTCCAGGTTCCTCTTTTGCTTTCCGTCACCGTACAGGAAGTTTCAGCTTCTCCTTTAATCTCATGTCCAACTGTTTGAAATGTGAGCCGTGCTTTGTGGGTAATTCACCTGTTTCTGAGGTAACGGATGAAGTCGGGGTGGTACATCTTCAGCTTTGCAGCAGACACGTCCTCTCCAAAGTACTTGCATGGACTGTGAGGCAGAAATGTCAAAAAGCAGATTACACTGTTGGAGCAGAAATCTTTTCCATGTGTCAGTAAATGTCTGTGGATATGTTCATACCTGGATATGAATACAGCTACGTGTTAGAAAGCTAGATGTTAAACTGGCCCTTAAACTAAGACAAAATCTATAAAACTAAGAGGAAACTAAAGTGAGGAACATCCTGAAAACTGATCTGTTACTAGCTGACAGGGTTTGTGATATTTCTAGCTGAACATATAAAGGACATGACCACTACGGCAGCCTGTAAGGGTCACCCACTCTTTGTTCCGCTCAGGTCCTCTCTCCACTCGAGTGTGAGTCGCCGCCGCCTTCATCAGCAGGTAATCTCGGTCGTGATCCGGCAGGAAAACGTAGCGTGTTTCCTGTCGTAGATCAGCAGAGAGAGACGTGACGATCGGTTCAGTTAACGGCAGGATTTTAGAAACACTTTGTGGCCCTCACTTTAGACAGCGGGGGGCCTCTGTAGCCGACGCCGGCGTAGCTCCTCATGGAGTTCATGAGCGTGTTGGTGGAGAAGGTGTAGTGGGTGGTGCGAGAGCCGACGTCCTGCTCGAAGCCCTGAATGATCGCTCCGTTGGTCCTGGAGATCAAACACAACAAGGTCACCTTTAAACCATCAAGAGAAGATGTGGGCGATGTAGTCAGAACATAAAGAGACGGTATACACCACAGAGATCAAAACAGGAAGTGGAGACGATCGAGATTAGAGAGCAAAACAAACAGAATGTGGAGAAAAAGTGGTGATTTTGGTGAAAGTGTCCTCTACTCTACCTCTGATAAAACAAGAATGGAACAAGGTAAAAACAAACATTTTTTTCATGATGAAACAGAGAGTATCTTCTTTCATTTGAGCTATTCAGTGTTTTCAGAGTCACAGTACTAAATATTCTGTGGGTCTAGAAATATGAATCTGGAACAAGACACTTCCTGTTTTATAAAACAGCTGGCACTCAAAGAGATAAAATCAATTCCAACAACAAAATCATTTTTTTTTTTTTAAGTTGTGTTTTTTTTTACATACTTGTATCAAAGGGTGTTTTTTAAAACCCACTTTTATTCCCTGACTTTTGACCCAGCATGACACTTTGCTCCTGTTTTAACATTTTTATTATTCTTTACTGTTTTATGCCCTGCGATGAGGTGGCGACTTGTCCAGGGTGTACCCTGCCTTCCGCCCTAAGACAGCTGGGATAGGCTCCAGTCCCCCCGCGACCCTATGAGGATAAGCGGTAGATAATGGATGGATGGATTTACTGTTTTATGGTTGTTTATGTGCATCACTTTGTTTTCAGCTGTGGTTGTTTTATAAATAAAGTTGAGTTGTGTTTATAAGAAATGTTATGATTATAACAAAATCATTGTATTTTGAGGTTATACGTATGATTTTTTTTTATCAGCAGTTTATTGTTATTTCATGTTTAAATTCTGAGAGTTTTTACTTGTTTTAAATAAAAACTGTTGCTCTTGTGTATTTTTGGAGGGAATAAAGCTGCTCTCAGCTCCAGTGAGGACGCTCTGCTACCTGAAGACGTAGTGGTGTCCGTCGATCTCCTTCCCTTTCTTTGAGTCCTTCAGGATGCCACCGTTTCCCACCACAGCACAGCGGATACACTCAGATTTATTACCACGGTCCTTCCAGTCGTCCAGCAGCCTCCAGTTAGCAGAGGAGTTGAGGACAGACAGAGTTTCCACCAGAGCTGATCACACAGAGAAAAAAAAACTGAATTAATGTGGATGAAATTCATTTCATTTGGTAGCTGAAGCGCTGAGTGTTCACTTAAAGAGAGACTCTGCCCGAGGCTACAAGAGACAGGAAGCTACAATTATGTGCAGTGACGAGGTCCACATGTCCTCAAATTATCCAAAACATGTCTGCGGTCTGGACATATTTAGAACGCAAACACAACAACATTTTATTATGAATGCGCTTTTTGAAATGTTACTGGCATTACAAAATAAAAGAAGGTTTTGATGCAGATACAAGAATCTTCTGATCGACAATCAATTTAGAGCTTTAAAAACGTCACCAAGAAAAAAAAGAGCATTTTAAAAATGAACAGAGAAAATATAAAAAAATAATAAAATTCAAATAAAAAAAAAAAAAAATACTGAAACTGGAAAAATAATTAATGCAATGCAATCTTTTTTCCAGGTTTTCCAGGACATGTGAGGACACAGTAATGCAATAACTCAATAATAAAAAAACAAACTAATAAATACAGGTAGAAGAAACACTCACTCTTGTAGTCGACGCCCCCCCAGCCATGGGCTCCAGGGTAGCGGCTCAGGCGCTGGTGCTGCTCAGGGCTCACATGCTGGGCCCACTGCAGGACTGGAACCTGCTTCAGGAAGCGGTCACCAAACTGGGTTTTTGAAACCCGACTTTGGATTTTATCTGGGCAGTCCTGAGGGCGGCAGGTAACACAGCCTCTTTATCATCACACCACACAGCAAGTATTAAATCTTTACAAACACCGTTAGCAACACAAACTCCAGAATAAACTCCAGATTAACCTCCAGAATAACCTCCAGATTAACCTCCAGATTAAACTCCAGACTAAACTCCAGACTAACCTCCAGATTAACCTCAAGATTAAACTCCAGACTAAACTGGAGGGAATAAGTCCTTATGAGATTTACACAGAAATGTTCTGCTGATGCATTAAATATGGAATCAGATGAAGGCGTCAACACATGAACAACTCCACGATTCATTTTCATCTAACAGCGAAAACTTTTTACTTTAAAGGTCACATGATGGACAAAATAAACTTTCACTTTCTCCTCATCTCTTCTATGAACATGTTATTATTTATTCATGTTGCACTTTATACACCAGCAGAACTCAGTAGATCAGTTTAGTCTAGTCTAGTTTAATTTAGTCTAGTTTAGCTTAGTCTGGTTTAGTTTAGTCTGGTTTAGCTTAGTCTGGTTTAGTTTCGTTTAGCTTAGCCTGGTTTAGCTTAGTCTAGTTTAGCTTAGTCTGGTTTAGTTTAGTCTAGTTTAGCTTAGTCTGGTTTAGTTTAGTCTAGTTTAGTTTAGTCTGGTTTACCTTAGTCTGGTTTAGTCTGGTTTAGTTTAGTCTATTTTAGCTTAGTCTGGTTTAGTTTAGTCTAGTTTAGCTTAGTCTGGTTTAGATTCGTCTATTTTAGCTTAGTCTGGTTTAGTTTAGTCTGGTTTAGTTTAGTCTAGTTTAGCTTAGTCTGGTTTAGCTTAGTCTGGTTTAGTTTAGTCTGGTTTAGCTTAGTCTGGTTTAGTTTAGTCTAGTTTAGCTTAATCTGGTTTAGTTTAGTCTAGTTTAGCTTAGTCTGGTTTAGTCTGGTTTAGTTTAGTCTGGTTTAGCTTAGTCTAGTTATCTCAACATTTCCGTCGAGCTGCCTGGCAGTCCTGTTCAGTACTTCTGTTAATGTCATTCATTTTTTGTTCTTTTTTAGTTAGTTGTTGTCGTCATTTAGCATCTTGGTTTGTGAGAGAAGAAAAACATTTTGTTCTTCTGCACTTTAAGAACTCGACTTGTTTTCAGGCTCATTAGAATAAACCAGGCTACCTTTATAAAGGTGGGACGGCCAATCAGAGCAGGAGGAGGGTCTTAAAGAGACAGGTACTACACAGATGATGGATAGAAGAATATTCAAACTGACAGGTTGTGCTTCTTTTCCTACAGCTGCTTTGCTGAGTCACCAATCATTGATGACTTAATGATAGATAATAATAACAATAATAATAATAATAATAATAAGGACGTGCTGGCTGCTCTGCTGTAGGTTCAGCTCAGCTGTAAAAGCTTTGACCACGGGCTGTGGTGACAAACATCTGAGCATGTAAATATGTTCTCATGGAAAATATAACTGTATTTGATGATGACACACTCAGGGTGGGTGGTGGAGGAATCAGCCAGTGTTTACTGGCAGCTCAGAGCAGCTGGTGGAGCCGCCCTGTGACAGCATCCACCCTGATCAGAACCAGAGCAGCTCCTCCACTCTGGTGTTTAAATCTACCAACAAAAACAATAAAAACCATGAGCTCACAGTGACTCAGCGACAAACAGATCCTCTCAGAGGGACTCACTGTTTGTGGTGGGATGTCCTCCCTCATGTAGGTGTCACCGATGAACGGAGGCTCTGTTGGTCCAGCTGCCTTTGTGGGCTGCTGGCGGTGCAGCACAGGGCCTTTGGTCCTGGTCCTGGTTTTATCCACGCCATCAGACCCAGAGCTGGACTTGGACAGATCCGGGGTTTTGTTCTCTGCTCGTGGTTCAGGTTTAGCGGCTGTGGCCCTTAAAGCTGAAGCCCGAGTCCGTTGATGCAGCGCTGGGTGGGGGGTGGAGGCCGGGGCCGGGCGAGTCCACTGGTCCTCGCTGAAGTCAAGAGGCTCCTCAGAGTCTAGTGAGCTGCTGTGGAGGACAAGGTTTGGCGGTGAGCCTGGCAGATCACTGCTGGAAATAAATCATCTCATGTGGTAAAAGCTCCTCATCGAACAGTTCAGCGTTTTGGGATGAAGACGAGGAGAGTTTAAAACCACTGAATGGTTCATTTCTGATCTTCTGCTACATGATGAACCAGCTCAGGTGGTCTGGACCAGCTCTGAACTAACATAAGAACCCATTTACCAGGTCAGCTGCAGCTCTGGAGGCTGATTCTGGTCGTTGCTGCTCTTTATTAAATTTGAGCACTCTGTGTTCTTCTCTGATCTACAGTTTAAACTTGTGGTCGGCCATTAAAGCCAATGAGGCGGTTGTTTCCAGAGGGGTTGTGCTCGACCCGGATAAAACCCACAGTGATGTCACACCCTGAGGAGGCTCAGGGTAGCTGAAACCAGTTAAAAACAACAAAAAAAAAAGTGTGTTGGGTTGATTTCAGTTTTCAGATTGACTGCTTTGGCTTCATGTTGAGCTAAGTTTAAAAAATGTCTCTAAATATCTAAGTATAGCCAGCAGACATAAAGAGATCTTTGACAGGACAAAGGGTTAATGAGAAAATGAGTTTTATTTTGAAATTTAGGTGAACCAACCCTTTAATAAACTTTGATTATATATATATATATATATATATAAAAAAGGGAGGGATCTGAAGGGAAATTTAGAGTGTACGAAGAGGGTGGAGGCTGCTTGTCATCTGAGTGGTTAAATGTTAATTGTCAGTTGCCATGGAGACGGCTTATCACATGACCTGAATAAGTATAGAGCTGAAATATGATGGAAGAAAGAGAATGTTTCTGAAAAGCTTAATTTAAGACATTCAGGACAGAAAGGAGCTGCACACTCAGGTAACCACGGCGATCACCTTATCACCAAGGCTCTTTATGATGTCATTCGGCAGTAAATAAAGCTCACAAGTCCCATAACAAGACCCTAAACTGAGGAGCAATAAAGCAGCTGAAACGTGTTAATGATGAACAAAGAGCAAAGGTCCGACTGCAGGAAGTTTCATGTGTCACCTAGAGACACATGAAACTGAAATAAAGAGAGACAAACACATTATTTTGTTAAAAAAATATATTAAAATATTAAAAAGATTTTCACTGTTTTATTTTGTTCATTAACTTTAATACATATTTAATATTGACATACTTTAATATGCTGCAAGTTTGTTTCGATATTCACACAGAATAGAATAACAGAATCATTTTTATTGGATTTTCTGAATGCGGAAGTCTTCTCATCCTGTCAGGAAGGTGGAACACCAGCAGGAAGTGGGCACCTTATTTATTTCTTGGCTTTCAGATTAAAGAGGAGCTTTTAAAATGAAAGAGCTGCGAGCCCAAACTCAGCGTTTAGTGTCTGAAACGAAGCTTTGAGGAGCAGCCATCCCTTCCTGACTTAATGCATCTTATCTGGGCCTGTCGCCTGCCCTCCACAACAAAGCTTACATTTCAGGATTTGCTGGAGCAAACAGTGACTGCAGGGCCTTTCTCTCATTAGTGGCTCCTCAGTGACCAAAAAACACACATGGAGCTTTTCATAGCACTCATGATCTAAAAGTTTAACCCTTTAAACCCATTTTCCTGCTGAATCTGACCTCAGCTCTGAAGCTATTTAACAAACATCGACGCCGAACTCACATTGACTTTGACACACTTTTGATTTTAACATTAAAATGTCCTACTTGAATAAATAATGTTCTGTTTATTCCCCATGATTTTATTTTCTGGGCGCTGTAGGAAAATATGGTATGAAAAAATGTGTGCATGGATTTCATTTTTAACACTTTTTCTCTGCTGAGTTCATTTTCACTCTCGTACTTAACGTGTGTGACGCTAATTCATCCTCTAAAATAATTAAGTCCTCATGTTTGATATTTGCCGTCAGCTCATGTTTTCCTGAGGTATCAGCAGACTTTGCTCCACTTTCACTTCCTGGTTGTTTTTTTAATTTGCTTCAGCAGAAACACGTGATCATAAAATAAAATTCCCTGCTCGCCTCGCTGAATATTTAGCATCATGGTCATGCTGCTTTTTCCTAAAGTTAAGAGAACATGTATGAAACACCCTTAAATTAAAGTGGAGTAATACATAAAATAAAAACAATCTTAATTATAGCATCTACTGTTTGACATAAGTGTGTATTTTAAATTTTAATTTGTAAAACTGTTTTTGTACTTCCTGTATGTTACTTATATTAAATATCTGGACACATCCATCTTTCTAACCTAAAGTGATTTTTAGGGGAAAAAATATTGATATGGCAATATATCAAGAAAAAAATGTTTTGGGGGGAAAATTGTAAATCCAGAACAACTTCTGCACGTTGTAATAAAAATTTACATTAAAAAAAAATTCCATACTTAACCATATTTTAAGCTGCATTTTAAATTTCTCAGTGATCTATGTAGAATATCACAATATCGCAATAATATATCGTATCGTGAATCAAGCATCGTGATACGTATCTTATCGTGAAGTCCTTTTCAAAATGTTTTTATCAGGTGTTTGCATGTTGCATTGGAAAGGTTTAGTGAGTTATCATCAGGCGTCGTCCCGTCGCTCACCTGCTCGTCTCCTGTGTGAAGCTGTGGAAACGTCTCAGAGGCACCATGGACCAGGACAGAGGCTTCTCCAGGTAAACACACAGGACGTAGACGCACAGCAGCGAGCTGAGGGTTACCACGCCGACCACCAGCCGCCTCTGGAGCGCCATCCCCATCACGAAGCGAGCAGCCAGGGCCCGGCCCTCCTCTCCACCTGGAGGAGCATGAGGAGGTGCAGGATGGAGGCGAGGATGCCGTCCTGCTCAGGACAGGGTGGGTTTTTTTTTTTTGGTCGACCAGGCGTGGGGAGGAGGAGGTGGTGGAGGGGATTTAATGAGCCCAGATCTGGGCTCCTCTCCACTCTTCTCTCAGCACAGCTACAGTGGGAGGAGAGGAGTTGGAATGAAGGAAAAGACTTCATCTTTCAACAGAGTCCCAAATAATCCCTTTTTAATGAAACCTTTTCTCATGCCCTTGGACACACAGTGTCATAAGGTTTCTCTGGTATTTATCTGCTTTCTACCCTCACAGAAAAGAGGAAACACTGCGGCTGCATGACAAAATGTGAATGAGACAATGAGAAAAGCTGAACAGGAAGCAGATCGCCAGCAGAAACCCTATGTGACAGGAAACTGAGGCCTGGACGAACGAATGCTGGGAGTCTGTGGAGGTTCTCTGAGCACCACCCCTTCACTTCTCACCTCTTTGTAAGTGTCATAAACAGAGCCAGAGGCCGGCCTCTGCTCTTTAGTCAGGCCCTGAGCTGCTTTTCTTTAAACCACTTGATAACAGAGCGAACGAGGACAAAAAGCAACAGCACTGATGACCCAGTGGGTGACAGAAAGTCCCAGACTGGTGCTCTCCTGGCTGAGGCGACATGGTGGGAATGGAAGGAATGTGATCCAGTGATTATCTCTGCTCTCTGATAAGAGCACCACAAAAATACAGGCTGCAGGTTTAGCAGAGATGTCTAAACCATGACTCTTCCCTGCAGCCAGAGGACTGTCTCATGTCTAACTCTTTAAAATAAAGAATGAAATGTCCTCTCACCGGCAGAAAGTCCTCTTCGTCCTGTGGTCTCGCTCTTTCCGTCATGATGGTCCTACCGCAGACTTACTCCTCTGAGTTTGGAGCTCATCTAGTGGAGCTGCTCTGCCAGCCTCGGCACTGTATGGGCGGGACCATTGTGAAATGAGCAACAGCTGCTGGCAATTGGTCAACCCCCCTCAACTCCACTGCATGGAGGGAGGGGAAGAAAGAAGAGCCCACTCCAGGCTGCAATAAAGTTGGACATGAGCAGGCGCCTCTGAGGATCTCTGCTATGCTCACAATGTGGAGGACGACCACACAGTGAAGGCAAGAAGGAACAGAGAAACCGTGAAGTGACAAGCAGGAACATGCAGCCTGACCGTCCTCAGCACAGCTGACGGCTTCTCAGAGAGAATGAGGACACTTCAGTCTGTCACTAGAGCCATTCATCCCTACATCAAGAGCCATTCATCCCTCCATCCGTCCCTGCAGTCAGTCAGCTGGGAGTCACCAGTCGGTGCTCCTCTCCGGGGTTTGGTTTACTCTGTGAAAAGAAAGGAAATACTCTGAAAGGAGAGACACGTTTCAGTACACACCACCGGTTGCTTTGGCAGTGTGGAGGAAGTGAGTGAGCTGGAGGAAAAAAAGGGGAAGAGGAGGAGGAAGAAGAAGTGGGTCAGCTCTGGACATTATTCCAGATGTATAGGCTGAAACATCCCTGAGGTGAGTTTAACTCCATCAAGGCAGCTGGGATGACATTTAGAGAAGAAACAGCTGCAGACATTTCAGGAATGAACAACGACGACATCTCACTGAAGATCTGTGAGTTCTGGGAGGAGGGTGGAGGGACCTAAACAAGCAAACAATTGTCTTTTTCCCCCCACAGGACAGAAAGGACAAACAGCGTGTCTTCCCAAACAGCCTTTGCTTTTATTCTCTTTTTTGCAGAAAGATCAGTCACCATCTTCTTCACAGTTTTACGAACCAAAACCTCGACGAACACTAGGAACTAAAACTAAAATGAGAGAAGAAAACCGTGTTTGTTGATGTAGACGTCAGAGGAGTCAGCTGGAATGGCTCGTGTACAAAATGACAAAAGAAAAAAACAACAACAGCAGGGTCTTTGTGTGGATTTATTTTACTTCTGGATTGATTTCGTGGTTCGGTTTGGCTGCTGTGACTCTCATTGAGAGAAACCGCATTACCCATAATGCCGCGCTGCGTTAACCCCTACGCTACCCTTCATATGAACCCTTTACATTGAGGCTCAGACAACTCCCATATCAGAAAAACCTGACATACTGGATTTAAACCATCTACAAATGGCACAGTTATAAAGTCTTAGCTAAGTGTAAAAATTTACTTCAAATCCTCGACCTTTCTGCTGCTAAAGGTCGTGAAAGAGTGCTAAATTTGAAAATAAATAAAGAGAAAGAGAAGCAGAATAAATACTTCCTGTCTTTCACATCTTGCTGCCTCTAAACGAGGCTTCACTTCCAGGTTTCGAGTTTCTCTCTGCACCCCTCGCTGCCTCCTTCTTACTGACATCTTATCCACAAAGACCCGTTGTGTCTGTTCAGTCTTCAACATTAAGAAGTTAGAAAGAAAAATCAATGAGAAACACATTTCCAGTGTTTATGGTGAGGCCCCCTCCTCCTCCTGCTGAGTTTGGTGTGTTTTGTCTCAAACCTACAGTACATGGTATTTAGCAGAGCTCTGGTCACATGGTGCCTGGTGCCCCTCAACCCTCAAACCAACCTCGGTCCCAGCTCTGCCTCTCTAATCCTGGAAACATTTCCTTTCTCTGCATTCCTTCTTCAGATCCTCTCTCCTCTTCTTTCTCCCTCACATTCACAAACTTTCCTACCACCATCCATCCGTCTATGACCTCAAACAAGCTGTCAGACGTCCAAGTGTTCTTCGCTCACTTTACCTTTTTTTTTCTTCTTTAATTTGCATCCTATTGTTCTTTCTAGCAACGTCCTACACACACTCTAACTTTAGCCTGTAACCACTGTTGGTATATCACCTCTAACTTCTTTGTTAAATCCGAGCGAGTCACGGGGCGGTAGAGAGGGAGCGCTTCTAGCTTCTAGATCCTGTAATTAGCGCTCGCCTTAAGGGGGCCTGGGGACAAAACCATGACTCAGCAGAAAGAAGGGGCGCCAGGAGCTGGACAAACAGCTCTGACTGATCTGTGACTCCTGGTTGTTAGTGGGATTCTACACCAGCACAGGCCTGGGCTGGTTTACAGAAACATCTGGAAGTGTTCCTGCTCCAGAGAGGAGGGGGAGGAGGAGGAGGGTACAGTCACAGAAATATCCTCCTCTGGAAAGGGGAGAAGAACAGGGAGTCCATCTAGTGCCATCTGGTCTGTGGCATTTAAATCAGGAGCACGCTCCGTCATGCCTGGGAGGAGGAGGAGGAGGAGGAGGAGGAGGTGCTGTACAGTGAAGCCCAGTGCATTTCCCCTTTTGTGTTTCTCCAGTGAGGGAGGACAAGGTTCACTCTCTTGTTCAACCCACTGCAGCTCCACAGGTTCAGTCTTGTTGTGACAGGAAGGGACTTCACAGTCACTTCCTGTCCGTCACTTCTCCAGCAGCTGCTTCCTCTGCTGCTCCCACAGGGCCTCCAGGTGGTCCGCCCTCTTCAGGGCAGCCTATCAGAGCACAGGAACACATTCGAACACGTCGTCAATCACCTGTCTTTGTTAACGATGCTCTGACAGACAGACGGACGCCACCAGGCCTCTCACCTCATGCTGCTTACGGAGATTACTGAGCGTCTCTTCCTTCTTCAAGATGGCCGACTTCACTCTGGAAAAGCACAGAAAAAGAGCATGTTCAGCAAAATAAGTTTTTTTCATTTGCTGTTTTCACTTCCCAGGTGAATGACCGTGGACAACATGGAGCTGTCCACATCCTGCATCATCAAGCAAGTTCACAGCTATTTTAGAAATACAGAAAAAAAGTGAAAATGTGAAATAGGAACCTTTAATTATAGGCTACACATAGAAGAAGAATAAAACAACCCTCTATGAATGGAGGGACGATTCTTTTATGTCAGCTGGTGTTTGTGATGCAGCACAAACAGCTGATCAGTCACGTACTTTAGGACTCAGAAAAAGAGTTTCCATCGTCTGTTTAGTCTTTGAACAAACACTCCTCAATGAGCATAAAAGAAGTAAAGAAGTATAGACGCACAGGAAGTTTTCCTGAATATTTCCATAAAGCTTTCTTACCGCTGGTGCACTTCAGCCAGCTCCTCCTCCTTCTCCCTGGTGACTCTCTCCACCTCCAGCCGAAGCCTCGCTCGAACCTCTGACACCTCCACCTTCATCCTGCGGTTCTCCTCCTCCGTCGTCACCAGCCGCTCGGCGAACTCCTGCCTTATGACCTCGGCTAAGCTGCGGCGCTCCTCCACCAGTTTGTCCCTGGTCTGAGTAGAAAGGAGGAAGTTCAGACCTGATCCATGTGATGTGACGAATGAATAAACAGAGATTATCAGCAGCATACCTGAGTGACGTCTTCAGTCTCCTGCTCCTTCTGTCGCAGTGCAGCCTGTAGTCTGATCAGCTCTCCCTCCATCTCCAGCTGCTGCCTCCTCAGCTCCTGCTGTTTCTCCACAGCCTCCCTCTCTGAGCGCTCCAGCTCCACCAGCTCCGCCTCGTATTTCTCCCTGACACGCTTCACCCTGAAAGCAGCCACAGCGCATTAGAACTGATGCAACATTTGTGAAAAGTTAACGTTCACATGCACAACGCACACACACACACACACACACACACACACACACACCTGTTGTCGGCGGTCCGCTCACACTCCTCCTTGTCCTTGCTCGTCTCCTCCTCCAGCGTCCAGATGGCGAGCTCGATCTCTTTGTCTCGCTCCCGTCGCAGCTCTTCTTTGAGTTCACGCTCACGGCTCAGCAGCCACACTTCCTGTGAATGCACACATTTCAAGTCCAGTTAATCTTGTTGTTATAGGCTAATATCACAAATTACAGATTATTGTCAGAGTGATTTAAAATCCTTCTAAAGTCTTTCACAGTGTGACCCTCACATCTACCTAAAAAAAAAACAAAAAACATGGAAACAGGAAAAAGAAATGGTAGAATTGGTGAGATCAAATGAAGCACATCGGGTCAACAAACCTCTTTTTTCTTGTAGGTTTCCTCCCAGGTCTGCTTTTCGATGTCCAAACGGTCGTGTAACGCCTTCATCTCCACCTGGTCACACAAACAAAACTTGGTTAATGCTGCTGCAGCTCTGATGGGAGTTAAAGGAGGTGCAGACAGTAGTGTGACGTCACCTGGTGCCTCCTCTCCTGCTCCTCTCTGCTCTTGTCCAGCTCCTCTCGGAGGGCTCGTCCAGCCAGGCAGCTGTTCTCCTCCAGCTGTCGACGCAGATCCTCCAGCTCGGCTCGCTGCCTGAGAACACAGAGAGAAGAGAATGAATCCCCATCACACACTACAGCTGCAGAAATGAATCCATTCATCACTAACTGAATATTACAGTTTGTTAAACGTGAATATTTCCTGTTTTTTTTCCTCCTTTGTGAAAGTAAACTGATATATTTGAGACTTTTGAGGATGTCATCCTGATATTTGGGAAACACAGATCCATATTTCTCACCATTTTTTGTCATTTTATAATCAAAACAATTAATTGATTAATCAAGTATATACTGTCTGAGACAGTCTGGGATGGACTGGGACAGTCTGGGACAGTCTGGGACAGTCTGAGGGTGTCTCCTGCAGGATGAACACTCCTCACAGGTGACGTTTAAGCTCACCTTGCAGCCACTTGAGCCAGCCTCTCTTTCTCATCAGCCACCTCCTTGTAGAGACGCCTCCTCTGCTGCTGCAGCGACAGCTCCTCTTCCTGGAGCTGCTTCTCGTATCTGAGACACAGAAACACAGAAACACCTGAATACGTTCTCTTGGAGATGGACGGCACATCGCTGCAGCCTGTCTTTTGGTGTAATTAAAGACATTTATTTTGAAGGACTCTGTTGTTTGTTTGATATTTGTCACTGAATAAAAAAACAAAAGTTTGTTGTGTTTTGCACCTAAGTAACCTTGTTTTTTCCTCTTCCCCCTTTAATTTTATTTATTTTTGTTTGTTTTTATGTTTTTGTGGACAGTTTCATTGTTTTTTTAGTTCTTAAAAATATCCACATCTTAAGTTTAAGGTGTATACATGTTTGATGCTTTTATACTTGTAATTGCCTCATTTCTTCTTGGATACACTTCAACAAAAATATGAAACAAAGAAAATACAAACATCTGAATACTAAAACATACATCTCCATTGCATATTCAGTCCGGTCATATAATTACTATTCAGCACAGAACACATGTCTAATGAACTAACATCCTGCTGACAGCATTTAATCTGATGCTCATTAACTCTGCCAGAGCTGCAACAATTATCTGACCACTATAAAATCAACCACTTAGATAATCTTTTTAACTATTTCTATAAATGTCAGAAAATGTTTTCTGGCATGTCAAATATCACCTGCTTTTCTGTTTTATATCTCATTAAACTGAATGTCTTTAGGTTCTGGATGAAATAAGACGATTAAAGGCATCTCCTTGGACTTTTATGGATCTAATAATTAATTGAGAAAATGATCTGCAGATTAAGTGGGTTAAATAAAAGCCTCTGTCGGGTCAGCATGAAGAGACTGAGGGCTTCATTTACGATGAAGGCTGCTTCCTGAGTTTCAGTCAGTGGAAGCTAACAGCTAACTGTGCTAACAGTGTAAACCCTGTGAGAACGAACCTCTGCTTGGCCAGCTCCCTCTCTCTCTGACACTGCTCCTCCTTCTCCCTCTCCAGCTGCTGACGGAGCTCCTCACACTGGCGGACGTAGTGCTGCGCCGCCCGGTCGTCGGCCTGCAGCAGCTCCGCCTCGTGGAGCGTCCTCAGCTTCTTCAGCTCCTGTTTGTGCTTGGAGATCAGCTTCTGGATCTCTGGCTCCAGACCTGTGGGGGGGAGGCAGATCCAGTTCTGGTCAGGCCTGCAGGACGTTTACAGCTCACTGGGAAAAATGAGATGATTCATGTCTTTTCAAATAAAAGTCTGGATAGTCAGAGTGCTTTAAGGATGATTTATTTCAGACTAAGTATCAGTGAAAACAGAACTCATCACAGACAGGAAACAGTACAGGAACATGGTGAGTTTCTGGAAACAAACCCACACCTGCAAGGCTAGCTGGTGTTTTTCAAACCATGTTTTGTGTCTCACTGATTAACAGACATAATAAAGTCTGACACTGATTCAGTACAGCGGGAGAGCTGTGGTCTGCTCTTTCATTTACCAGGGCTCTTGTACCGTTTGAGTCTCACTGAAGAAGAAGTAGAGGAATACATGGTGGAAACCTGAGAGTTTGTGGTGTTGGAGAGGTTTTATCTAAAAGATTCACAGTATCATGGCTGAATATTTAGACGATTTCCACAATGTGGACGAGGTCGCCTGTATGTATTTGAATATTCACAACAACAAACACGCCAAGGTAAAGAAACGTATTATTTCTCTGTGGGGTTATTTCTGTAATGTCAGAGGACATAACTTGAGTTTGATGCCAGAGACGTTACAGAGTCGAAACAAGCAGTGAAAAGAGCTGGAGGCGTTTCACATTCCTGCTAAAGGATGCATGACACCTGCACAGACGAGGATTTGGTGAAACTAAAAGTCACTTAGATAAGAGTGGCCAGGAAAAGTTACACTCACTCAAAGTGGAATTTCATTACACACCCTGATCTTAAGGGAGCTTTAGGAAAGATGTGCTAATCTCACATTTCCTCACCTTTGACGGTGATCTCTTTGATCTTCTTGGTTTTCTCGTCGATCCATTTCTCCCGGCGGATCTTCTCCGTGGCACTCATCAGGTCTTTTAGCTTCTTGATTTCCTGTGGAAGGAGGGAACTGTTTGTCTTTGTTCAGTTTTAAAACAGCAGCGACAAACTCAAGGTGTGTGCATGTTGCAAGTTTACGATAAGAGGAAGGAGAAAGAGACAAATCAAAGTAGGTTTTCTATATAAATGTAGACATAAGAGAAAAGACTCACATGCAGACAGACTGTCCGACAGTAGTGGTGAGGAACAGAAGAATGAAAGGAAAAAGGAATGGTAGAATGAGAGAGATGATCGTGCCGAGGATGACCAGGTTAGAGGAGAAAAAAGTTACCTCGCACAAGGGACCCAGAATTTGCCACACCTAAAAGCCAGAATAAAAACAGGAGTAGAGACGAGGACGGAGACAAAGACAGGTGAGAAGAAGAGAGTTAAACCAAAGCACTGCAGGACAGGAAGTTACACAACATCATCACACATGATGCCAAGCAGAGCAGCAGAAGTTATCAGCAGTGAAAGGTCTTCACCATCTCATGCTGCTCCTGCATTTGTGCGATCTTCTTGGTGTACTTCTGGTCCACCTGCTTCAGCTCTCCCACCACTCCTTCACAGCGCTCACTCAAACTCTTCTTATCGTTGATGAGCTGAAGAGAGACAGAACGTTTTTCAGACCATGAGGGAGTAGAAGGCTCGTACTGCAGGGATTAGACTGTGTTATGACCTACCTGATCGATGAACGTCAGGTGTCTCTGGATGGTGGCTTCATACTGGTCCTTCTGGAGCTGGAAGTTCCTGCTCAGCTCCTTCTCGGTCTCCTTCACATGTCTAACTGTGAGCTCCCTCTGCTGGGCCTGGAGGACAGGAGAGGACAGGAAGACAATGAACATCTAAAGACCTTTCTTCACTGCAGGAACTTTTCCTCCATTTGAGCTTCAGAACCAGGATCTAAATTAACTTCCTGGGACTGATAATCCCCAAAAAGGTCCTATTCAAGGAGGTAGTCCTGTCTGAAAGTACAGATTTCAGGCAGATTTTCAGGGACAACGACTGCTGCTGCTGCTTCAGTTGTACCTCTTCATTCATAAACAAGAAACTCTAGTACTTATTAAGGACAATTTTAGGAAATTTGACTAAAATTCCCAGGTACTTCTCGGTGGAAATGCATCTTCCAGCAGCTAACAGGAGCAAAAACATTTAAATGAACTGTGACAGGAGTGTTTCCTCACCAGTGCTGTCTGCAGCATGTTGACTGAGCGTTTCTTCTCCTCCAGCTCCAGCTTGATTCTCATCATGGAGCCGGTGATTTCGGCGGCTGTGGCCGAGGCCTGCTCGACACCGACCAGCTCCTCCTCGGACATCACGGCCTGCGAACACACAGGATACATTCAACAATTAATCCACGAGCCTCAGACTTTTCTCATCTCCTTACTGATCAGTAAACCCAGACGCTGACCTCTCTGTGGGACCCTGAAGTAACCGAGCGTGGCCTCTCCTGCTCAGACTTCTCCATCTCATCCAGGAAGCTCATGATGCTCTGCAGTTTGGCTTCAGAGAGCAGGGCGCCCCCGTCTGGCAGCGCAGGATGGTGACTCAGCTGGCCGTGACGCTCCAGGTTGTCAGTGGTCAGAGAGTTGGAGTCTCCGTCCTTTAATGAGACACAGTGGAGACGCCGGATTACAGCTGTGGCATCGTTAAACTGAAGGTCAGGGCTGCGTAACGCAGGTGATGGATGACACCTCACCTCGTCTATCCAGGCGTATTTGTCTTTGCTGTAGCGCTTTGGCTCGGACAGCCTCTCGGGCTCCTCCTCTAACAGCTTCAGGGTGTCCAGCAGCTCGTTCAGGGTGGTTTTAGACTGAGCCCTGCTGGACACGGCTCCCTGCCGCTGGTCCTCCACACTCACCGACCTCTGTAGGATCTCCTGCAGCACAGACAGAGCAGAGCATGCTTAGAACAGGACCGAATACAACAACTGATCGATCATATTGATCATTAAAGTGCAGTTTCAATTATTTACCTGGGAACACTGGGAACCTCTGCAGTTGGACATCGCTGGGGAAACGGCTCTGAAGCCAGAGAGCTCGCCGAACTCTGCCACAACTTTCAAATTAGAGTCTGTGGAAACATTTAATACAAAGAAACCAACACCAAGTCAAGACCAGAGCAGTGCTTTTCACACTTGAAATCACTGAGACACTCAAGAAGTTGATCTGAAAAATCTCTTTCAGGGTTTTTGCACCATTTTTAAACTTTTAAGGCCTTTTTAAGACCTCAACAAATATAATTTAAGACCCAAAAATGACAGAACAATTTCTTTGGTAGAAAATAGTCAAGTTATTGTCGAGCCAGACATATGGAGTTTTTGAGGCTGATGCTGATATTTAGCAGGAACAAAAAATTTATGATACATTAATATTATTATTTCAGCCCTTTAGGTATACCACTTAACTTGTTACTACAAAGAAGTGAACTTTGTGAACAAAATAATTTGCAAAATTGCAGTAAATCTCCGAATGCTCTGTTTTCCTATTGGCATTAAATGCACCATCTGAAAATTTAATACCTACAGCAAATTTACCCGGATTTTAATTGAAGGCATTTTAAGACTTTTTAAGGAACCGCAGGAAGTATTTTACTCCCTCATATTTACTGTGTGTTTCAGTGGATGTATCAGTGTACCAGCAGAAACGTCTTAATAAAATAATCAACAGGCTTTGCAGAGGTGAAATTAGACAGTTGAAGGATATCCTCACAGTTATTATTTCACTTTTTAGCCATGTTACTGAATATGCTCACCTGTGTTTTTAGCTTTGACGTCTGTGGGCGACATCGGGCTGTTGTTGCTCGGTGAGACTGGACCTTTGTTGGAGGGACAGATCTTGGGCGGCTTCCTGCGTCCGACCCCTCCGGTCTGCCTCAGACCCTCCAGCTCCACCTCAGCAGCAGGCTGAGCCTCGGCACCCCGCTGGGCTCTTCTCTGCTGCAGCTCCTGTAACACACCACCAGAGGACGTCAGTTAACTCATGTGGCAGACATCCTTTAACCTTGATTTCACCAAAACACGTACCTCAGCTGTGTTCACCTGCGTGGGGGCGGGGCGAGCGAGGCGAGCTTTCTCTTTACGAATCAATTTCCTGTCGTTCTGCTGCTCTAGGCAAACGTCTGCCTCCGCTCTGTCCTCCTGATCCTATGAGGAAAACAGAGACGAGGTGCTGGACATAAGGAGAAAGGGAGCGATAGAGAATGAAGGAGGTGGAGAGATAACCTGTGGAGGTATTTACCTGTGAACACTGAGAGCTTCTGTGATTGGACAATGCTGGGGAAATGGCTCTGAAGCTCAGCTCAACCAAGTCAGCAGCGACATTCAAATTGGAGTCTAAAGAAACACATAATGAATCAATACCAGGGTTCTTGGGCCATTTTAAAGGTCAAATTTTATACTTTTTAAGACCTCAACAAAAATAATTTAAGACCCAAAAATGTCAGAACAATTTCTTTGGTAGAAAGTAGTCAATTTACTGTAGGGCCCGACCAGTATGGAGTTTTTGAGACCAATTAATCTCTGCTAATTTTTTTGTGTTTTCCTACAGGCATTATACGCACCATCTGAAAATTTAACACCTAGAGCAAATTTAACACATTAATTACTCAATGTAATTCAATGTAAGACATTTTAAGACTTTTAAAGGAACCGTGGGAACCCTGACTACTTATTACACAATGCTATTACATTATTACCATTAAACACAGCAGTTCTTTGGCAACAATAAGAGGACATAAAGATGTTTTGGTATTCAATACTACTATTCTACTGCTATTCCCAGACTTTTCAATGCCCAGAAATTACAATATGTGTATTTTTAAATTAATGACGATGAATCTGAAGTTTCAACCTGTGTTTTTAGCTTTGACGTCTGTGGGCGACATCGGGCTGTTGTTGCTCGGTGAGACTGGACCTTTGTTGGAGGGACAGATCTTGGGCGGCTTCCTGCGTCCGACCCCTCCGGTCTGCCTCAGACCCTCCAGCTCCACCTCAGCAGCAGGCTGAGCCTCGGCACCCCGCTGGGCTCTTCTCTGCTGCAGCTCCTGTAACACACCACCAGAGGGAGACATGCTGTAAACCATCATGAATCAGGGAAAGCATCCATAAAGACCCTTGATTCACATGCTTGCATGTCAAGAAGTTAGAGTCATAAAGTATGCACAATAATTTCAAGTGCAAGTCAAGCTGAGGTTGTGCAGACAGAAATACTTGTCTGTTATTCTCGTGCTATTTGATGAATTCTGACGAAACCCTGGGGGCATGGCTTTAATGATCTGCTGAGATGCAAGAATAAAATCGAATGTTTTTGAGTTTTTGGCTCTCTGCTGCATCTCTCAACTTTCTGGAGGCACCTTAATGGCAGCCAGACGGGCCAGACGAGCTTTCTCTTCACGAACACGTTTTCTGTCCTCATCCTTTTTCTGCTGCTGCTCCAGACGACTGTCCTCCTCTGTTCTCTCCTCCCACTCCTGAAAGGGACAGACAGAGATGGTGTTAATACAGGAACAATGGGAAGAGAAGGATAAAGCCATGGAGAATAAAAGGTAGGGAGTAATGCAGCCCGGGGGTGAACGGATACCTTTCTTTTACTGGCGAGGATGCGTTTGAGCGCTGTCTGGTTTGTGTGTCGTCTGTTAACGTGGCGTCTGTACCAGCGCTGGATGGTGACCGCTGCCTGGTTCACCTGCTGAATAAACCTTCAAATACACAGAGGAGAAGCTGTGAGTCACAGAACTAATAACATCAGCAGAGGAGTGAACACACAGTAGGAACAGACCTCTCGGCCTCCTCCTCAGTGACCTCCCTCCTTCGAGACAGGACGGGGCTGCTGCGCTGAGCCGACGCTGGAGATCTGTTGTTTGAGGTGGAGGACATTGACAGGAAGTTCTTCTGGGACTTTGTCAAGGAGCTGTTGTCTTGCAACACCTCATCGTTCGCTGTCGCCTTCAGGATGTTGCTGAGAGGAAAATATAAAAAGGGGTATTTGAGGCAGCAGCAACTGATACCAAACATTTCTTATCTTGGCCACAGTAAAACTGGATAAGGATGGATAAGCCACGATGATTTCAGGACATACTTAAAGGATGGCCTCTGGTTGGAGCTCTTCGGTGTGAGAGGTTTCTCAGAGTAGTTGTTGTGTAAGATGGTGGTGACAGAGTTCCCCACCGCTCCCTTGTTGCTCCTAGGGAAAAAAACAACAACAAAAAGGCACAATGACACTTCGGTCATGTGTTTAAGTAAAGTTCCGCCCTTCGAGGCTTTACAGTAACTGACCTTTTTTCAAATTCTTACCACATTACACACTCAGCCCCCACACACTTTTTTCAGTGTGTGGGTGGAATTCCTAAAGGCCGTATCAGCTGCTGAGATCAACAGGTATGAAACACGAGAAGCAGCTTGAGATCCAGAATGCAGCAGTGCAGCTTTACCTGGACTACTGTGTGTGTGTGTGTGTGTGTGTGTGTGTGTGTGTGTGTGTGTGTCACAGACGCTGCCCACCTGTTGTTGGCAGTGAAGGTGGCGGCCAGAGCGATACCAGGCTCTCTCTTCTTCAGGCCGGTGGGGGAGTCCATGCTGCCAGTGCTTCTGGAGCTGGAGTGCAGGGGAAAAGCTCTCGGCTGGTCGTCCTTAAAGACGGGGAACACACACAAAAAATACTTTTTAAGACCTCAACGAGTATAACTTAAGACCCAAAAATGTCATAACAATTTCTTTGGTAGAAAATAGTCAGTTTATTGTAGGGCCTGACCAATATGGAGTTTTTGAGGCTGATACTGATATTTAGCAGGAAAACAAATCTGATAACCAATGAATACCCGAAAATAATTTTTTCTTATTTTTTTCAGCCCCGTAACACCTGTAACAACGGTATAAATCAAAGGTATAACACTTACCTCTTTTCTGCTACTTTAACTTTCAAGAACAAAGAAGTGAACTTCGTGAACAAAATAACATGAAAAAAAACTGCAGTAAATTTCTGAATACTGTGTTTTCCTATTGGCATTAAATGCACCATCTGAAAATTTAACACACAGCAAATTTACAGTAAATTTAAGATAACTTAAAACCTTAATTACCTGGATTTCAATTTAAGACATTTTTAGGGAACCCCGCCTTAAAACAGAAATGTTTTACTGTTTCAGGAGGAAACACTATCTTTGATCCTGATATTAATGATACTTAGTATAGATAAAAACATCTGTATGATGACACGTGAACAAGCGTAATTGATGGTAAATACCAGGATGTTCCATGTGGTTCTGTCTGGAGAGGCTTTGCTGAGGCTGGCCAGTTTCTTCCGTCCATCTGAGCTGCTGTCAAACAGGGCCAGGTAGTCCTCATTTTGGTCCTGACTGGGAAACCAGCCACACATTAGTCCCACTGTTTTACACAACACAGTAGGGCACTACACATTGTAGTGGACCGTAATCTCAAAAACTCAAATTTTACATTTGCATGGATCGATACCACTAGAGTGCTGTTAAAAGCATTTGTCTCTTCAAACACTGACATGATTGCTGTGAGCAATTTGAAACCTGTCCCTTTAAGCCGGGGAAAGCTCAATTTTTACGCAACAAGGGCTTAACAGTGCACAATACACAATTAAACAACTTGGCACAAAGCAGGAACGTTGAGTCGCAGCTTTTAGTGGCAGTTTTGGTGATTTAATTCTGCAATGACAGCTGCAAAAATGGGACTCGTCGCCTTCTCTTCTCCCTCTCCAAATACTGGAATTCAGCATGCAGCAGCTGACCGGCTGCTCGGGGGAACTCCGCTATGGATTCCATGTAAATGTGTGCATGCATATGTTGACCCCCATGTCATTGCTCCTTTAAATAGCCCTACACACCAGCACCTCCACCATGAGGCACAGATGCAGAGGGAGCTCCTGTCTAGCCTGGCCTCCGCTGGTATCTGTGCTGAGTGTATAAATGAGCGTGTGTCTTCAGGGGGGTGAAGCCAGCTGGCCCAGTGAAAAGCAATCTGACAACACAATTGAGGCAGCGCATTCCTCTGCTTTTTGCTTTACAAGAGAGTGGAGGGGAGAGGGGTGGTGAGTGACCCAATGACAACCCCGAAAGACTCACAGACTTGGAGGGATGGGGGGTACTGGTGGTATTTAGGGTGTGTTTAAATGTAAAACCCCTCTGCTCTGCATCCTCAGAGGCAGGGGGTGGGGGGTGGCGGCAGCTGCCGGACAATACAACCAGTGCACACACACTTCTTCTTTCACTGGCTCCTGTTAGAGGGGTAACCTGACCCTGAGGTCCAGGCCCTCCCCCTCTAACCTGGGACAAAGCAAGTCCCTGCACCCCATGACCCTAGCAACAGTCACCCAGCTTCCCTACACTCTTTATCATGCAGGAGCCGGCGCACCACAACTCCTATTGTTCACTCTGCTGAAGCTTCAGGGCTGCCAGCTGTTGCTCAGTGAAGAGAGGCACTCTGGTTTAAAGAGCAAAGCCTGAGCTGCAGGGACTGTCCCTGCTTCAAGACGGCCTGACACACTTTATCAAAAACAAACAGTCATGTTCATAAACATGTCCTTCATATTTTCAGACATTAGGTCAATGAAGATCTAACTGGGAACAAGAAGAAGAAGAGCGAGTTTTGCCTGAGGCTCTGCAGAGTGCACATATCAGCACATGATGTACTGTATGCAGTTTAGCGTGTCAATGTTAGAGATAAGGAATGAAGAAAAGAGGGCTGGCCTAGAGGAATAAGAGCAGATACAGTTCCAGTGCTACTACTTCAGCAGGTGTATGTGTAGCCCATATTATCCATTAAAAGCTGCTAAGATAATTCACTTTGATTCGTGAATTATTTTGAAAAGTCCAGAGTCTAACTCACCCTCTTTGTCTGAAATCTCTCTGTTGAACTTGATCAGTTTCAATAAAGTGAAACCACACTCCTGGAAGTGACAAAATAATGTTTGCAGCTTTAACAACACACACTCCTGCAGTGTGTTTGTACCTTAAAGCAATGTTGGCTGGCTGATTAACCTGAGTGGTGCTGTTGGACCGACGGAGGTTCTTGATAGAGCGGGAGCTACCATAGCTGGCATCACTCTGTGGATTTAAAAGGTCTGTTAGTGAATTATTGGAGACCTCTGAGACAGATCTGTCCTGCATCTTGAGCAGATCACGCACTGTGTATTACTCACCAGGGTGTTGCGTTTTCCCCTGCTGTCACCAGGCACAGACACCGACACAGACCGAGAGAAGTATTTCCCAGGCGATGCGCTGCTGGGTCTTTTGGACATGGAGAGCTGGGAGCCGGACAAGCTGAGGTCCAAGGCGTCTCCTGAGACACCAGGCGGGATGGATGAAGGGCTGCGTGTTGTATGCATCCTTCAGACACCTGACAGGGAGACACAGTGAGCCACATGCTATGGAGTCAGCAGAAACAACAACAACAGAAGAAGTAACAGACTGTTTTGTCTCCCAGGGCAACCAACAAAAAAAACACAGTCACTATTTTACTGCAGATTAAAAATAAGTCACTAAGAGTGCTTACAGTTGTTATGTACTTTACTGTGGATCGTGTTATCAACAAAACAAGCGAGGTAAAATAAATAAAATTCAATGCTCATGTTGAGGTTAATATAGTATGCTAAGTTGCTGCTAGCCCTGTGGCAGGTGTATGTTAGCTCTGTTAGCTAACATTATCATATGCTCATCACAGCCTGTGAAACATGACAGGTTTGATAAATATCAGGAAATAACTAGAGCTTTCTCCAGCTAATGTTGTAGTTAACACAATACTTGCTAGCTAGCTGCTGGTGCCTTACCCTGAAGCTAATCACTACACCGTTACTAACGGTTCATGTAGCTGTTTACTGGCACAGATTCGTCCCAACTGATGCAAACAAAATCAGATGAAGTTAAAACGGCTGCTAAATCACCGCCTTGTTTCAGTAGCCACACGAAGCTAACGTTAACGGTTAAACTCCGCTGCTTAATAAGATTGTTATAAAAATAAAAAAATACGTCTGTTTTTCAAATGAAGTCCAGTCAGAACGTCTCTAGCTCGTCTTTAGCGTTTCTTCCATCAACCAAAACAAGTTAGCGTTGGTCACTTACTTCAGAAGCGGGATGGCACCATTGCTGATGAGCTCCAGTAGACTTTGACGGTTTTAATTCCCGACACAATCCTCCTGATACCCAGTGAAAGTGCTCCTCTGACTCGGGGAGCCAAGGAACGCGTAACATCATCTCTGTGGTAACGACGGTCAGGGCCGACGCCCCTCGACGTCTGTGATTGGTGGAGAGAGGTTGCCGTCTCTGTAATTGTGACTCTGATTGGCTGTGCTGAGCTGTCCGTCTACAGGCTGGCTTATGAGGGGCGTGGCCAGTACAACGGTTTGGTTGACATTGCAAAGGGAGGTGTGATGGCAAAATGTCATTTTTTAGTGTTGGGAAACACTTCAATACAGAAAAAAACAATTTCCAGTCCATTCATACTGATTTATTGATTGTTCCCTGACTCCTCATTAACATATTGTAACATAATGAATAACAAAAAGCTTCAAATGCAATTACACTACACTGTCGCTTTCAAACATCTCAAAATATACAGATATATTTAATCAGAGTATGCACTGTCATTAGTCACAGCCATTCAGTCCTAACCTAGATAGTCCTTTGCCTTTGTCCTAATAGGACAATAACAACACAAATAAATCACATGAAGAATCAGAAATGATCTATCGCCTTTTAAACTCCACAGCAGCCCTCCACACGTCAGCCCCTTGTCCCAGTGTGATGTCCTCTGGTAAAGACTCAAGCCCCATCAGAGCTGGAAGGTCTTTCTGCTCCAAGTGGACCTCTATGGTGGACCTGATGCTGGAGACAGCAGGGAGGGAGTGTGCAAAGAAAACAATTGTGAGCACTGCATCCATTGTTTTCACCACAAACATTGCCTATTCACGTCCCTGCCCAGCTGCTGCTTCAATAGAGATGACCTGTGACTGAGGGAGCATAACTTAAGCTCCTTTTCCCCCTGACAGATGGCCGCCTGGACGGGTCACACTCTGGTCCTGTAAGTCAAAAGGCTCCAAATCCCAGGGGAGAGCCCCAGGGTGAGCCCTCCACACTTTACTCTGATTAAAGCTGTCCACAATCAATGGATTCCTTCAGACGAGGGTGGTAATCTTTGAACTGACACACTTCTCACATTCATGAGTCCACAAACAATTCTCATTCCTACAAACACCTCCTGGGTAAACTAGGGAATAGATGTCAATAATGCAAATGTTCTGGGATTGTTTTTCCATTTGGCATGTCCCAAAAACCAAACTCACAAATGGTAAACTAGCTGTTTGCACTATAGAGGAGGAGGGGGAGTACAAATGGTTTATGCTTACTCCCAATGTGGCTGATAACTCTGGTCAGGATCGGCATTGCTCGTCTTCAGCAGCAGGATTTCATGCAGCTCCAGAGAGAAAGCGTCAACATCTGTGGCAGCGAGGAAACCCTTCAGGCCTTTCCTCTCCTCCTCAGACAGCCTCTGCTGGAACTCTGAGGGCAGCCTCTGAAACGGGTCCTGAAACATGACCATGACTTAAGTGTAATTAAAACTTCTTGCAACAGATTCTTGCAACAGAAACTGCAGCGCAGACTGAATTCCTGAAATTTTGTTTTTATTGGGGTCAAGCTCTGTAAGGCTGCCATGTCAGACGGCACACTTCAATGGATTACAGCCCAGAACATTTAACTGTGTGTGGTGTTTGGGGTCAGTCAGCGGAGGTCACCAGTGAAAATAATGACTCAAAAACAAATAATTTGGTGGATTTTCTCCTGTGGATTTTGGATCTTAGTAAAGGGGCTTAGTTATTTTATATGTTTATATGTTTAATTGCATTTTTCTTCTGCCACACCAAATAAAGACCAGGAAATGTATGATTTTATTGCTACGTACTTGCTTTCTGTTCAGCATAAGCTCAGATTTCCAAGAAGTAAGGAGCTGCCAGGTGAATACGCTGTGTTCAAGTTTGCTCTCCCCAAGACCCTGAAATGAAAATGAAACAGACCAGTTTAACATTTCCCAAGAACAAACAAGCATTATTGTTTTTTTTGCAGGTTTTAGCTCCTGAGATGCAGCTCATTGTTTCAGTAAAGTTCAGTTCATATTTTACCGTTTACTTTGTGTAATGTAAACTGGCTCACAGTTAACAGACTAAAACATGTAATGTTACTGTAATGGATGTGAACACGACTTGTTTCAGGTAGCGTCAGAGCACATTTTGATTTCACTCATGTGTCAAGAAGTATTGTTTAAAGTGGATTTTTAGAGAAAGAAAAATGACAAAGGAGTGCATTGATGATAACATCCACAGCATCACATTCTTTGCATAGCAGTGTTGTGATGGAATCATTTGTGTTTCTGGAGGTTTCTACCTTAGCTACGGTGCTGGAAATCTGCGGCTCCATCTGCAGTGAATCAGTGAGGTAGGACAGAAGTCGACCTCGGGGATCACCGCCTGTTTTGCCAAGAAAACGAAGGCCGATCTCCACCACAAACACAGCGTCACAAACGTCCGTGTATGAGCGCAGCGTCGCCCTCACGGCGCCGGCCACCGAACCCTTCAGCGGCTCCTGGAGGACGAACAGAGAGACTGTCAGGGAAGGAATTTGACCTCTAACAGGGGAAACTACTGTGAACATTCTTCAGCTGGCATTAGTCAGTTCCAGATGAACACTTTGGCACCATGAAATACTAAAGTTCATGAGCGTGAACTGGTCTCACCTGAGGGATCTTGCCTCGGACCTCGTTCAGGACCACAGAGAAGTCCTGCAGGTGTCTGTTCAGGTACCTGGAGGTGTCCTGGTTTGATCAAACAGTGCTGGTCAGCAGAGTGTTAGCTACTAGCTGACATGCAGGTTGGATTCTCTTACTGTTTTTATGAGCGGTTTTCCAGCCAGGAAGCGACGGGCCAGCTGGGCTTGGATGCCCGGCAGGTCGTAGCTGCAGTCCGTCTGCCCGCCTTTCTTCAGGGTGTAGTGGCAGTGGGATAAAACCAGAGGCAGCAGCTGTCGCTCTGGGCTGCACAGAGTCAGCTGAGTGTCTGATATCCTGTCTAAAGGAACGCTGTAGTCACTGCAGGAACACAACAGGAGCATGACGATCAGACGTATTGATCACAGGTTTATAAAGTGCTGTTACAGCTCTTCACAAGTTTATGAGGAAAGATCTCTAGAAAAATGCCAGTATCAAATGATTCAACATGATTCTAGTTTTTACTTTTCCTCTTCATTTTACTTCAACTTTTTATATATTTTGTTTTAGTGTCACTGCCAAGAGTGCAGATATACTTTATCACAAATAAATATATATATATATATATTATCTAATAACTGTGTCTAATTAATACTTATTTGGACTATTTATAGTCATAATTGTTATAACATATGGTTCATCTTTACTTCACTGCACCTTACTGTTTATTTGCACTATGAATATCACCATGAGTCATAAGTATTTATCTACATATACATTTTCATACTTTTACTTTTCAAATACTGTGATTGCATTTCTTGCTGTTGCTGCAACATCATTTCTCAGGTACTACTACTTATTACTACTTATTCCATTATTTCATTGCTATTGTTTATTGTATACTGTAATTTTGTCTATGCTGCTGTGGGGGGTGAATTTCCCTCAATGGGAGATACATAAAAAAACTATTCTATTCTATTCCACATATAAGATCTAAAATGAAATTAATTTAAATTATTTTTTATATTATTTTCAATAGGAATGTTGCTTCTGTTTAGTTTTTCTTTAAGGATAAGCATATATTTAGTTTCAGGTCACAAAAATATTTTTCTTTAGTTTTGGTTTTAGGTTTACTAGAATAACTTTCATAAATAAAGCTTTCAAAGATGAGGAAAAAACGTCTCAGAATCGAGAGAATCTGAAGCTTCATGGATCTGAGAACAAGCAGGAAAACCTTAAAAGAATTATTCTTGGTTATTGTGCCAAATCTGATCTGGGTTCAGATTATTTATCTGTTCAAAACATGGATAAAAAATGATCTAAGAACTTTTCAAATATTTCTTAAAAATTTGGACCTGGTGCTGCACTGTACTGACCTGTCCTCTTGGCGGCTCACTCTCACCAGACTGTTGTGAGTCTCTGACAGGAAGTCCACCAGAGTCCGCAGACAGGAGCCTGGTCCATGTCGGCTCGGTGTCAGAAACTCCCCGGAGCTCTCAGTGGTCACCTCCTTCTGACACAAGTTCACATCCACACCCAGGTCTGCTGCTAAATACAGAGGAAAACACAAAATCACAACGATTCACTTCAATTATTACTATTTTTCTCTCTAAATTCAATCAAATTTTTCTAACTATAAATTGATTCGATAACAATCAATCAATAAATATGTGCAATATTCTCTTAATTCTCTTCCATGGTAAAATAACGAATAAAACAATAAAAAGAATTATGTCTTAAAGTATTCTAAAATATCAGAAAATATAATATTTTCAGTATTTGTTGAAAGAATATGACATAACGTCACTCTCATCTAAAAACGTTTATTTTAAGAACTTAAATTCGACCATTGCTCAACTTTAAATACATAAAACTGCCATGAATAAATCATGTTTAATTGAGTTAATCACTTTTAAAACATACTTTTGGTACAAAGATGAACCAGAACTTAATAAATAAACACTTACAGCTGTTTGCCACCTCTGCTCTGAGGTCGTTCCACACCTTCAGGAACATCTCCACTCTCTCCAGCAGCGTTTTCTTCTGGTATCCTGATGAGGATCACCACAAAGCTCACCTGGCGTCTGCTTACATCATTGTCATTGTGCGTTCAGCTGGAAGGTGACATGTTGTCTTACCTGCTGGGATGTGCTGCAACATCTGGCCGATGGTCTGATCTGGAGCTCGTGAGGCCAGAGGAAACACCCTGAGCAGGTCCGACTGTAAAGCAGCCAGCTCAGGCAGGTGGTGTAACTGCCTCACACTGTGGATCTGCACAGACGGAGGCAGGACAGGTCAAAAACTGTTCGTATGGAGGTCGTGGTGTCATCTGATTTTGAATGTGAATTTCTAAAGATAATTTTTTTTTTTTTTAACTTTGAATTTCTAGCATGCATTTTTATTTCTGACATTTTTTTCTCAGTGGTAAAATAAATTCTGTGTAAAAAAATCAATGACTCAAAATATTCTGTTTTTGAAAATTCAACATCTAAAAATTCACTGTAAAAAATTCAACATCAAAAATTAGTCTTAAAAAATTAAAAATCAAAAAATTCAACTGCAAAAATTGACAGTGACATTGGAAGAAAGAGCCAGGCATCCATTATGTCTCCCCAGATGTTGTTTTGGTCTCTTTTTACACTAAATTTTTCAAGCCATTTTTTTGTTGTTGATCTTTCTTTACATTGATTTTTTAGATGTTGAATTTCTTTATGTTGAATTTTCAAAATTGAATATTTTGAGACATTGATTTTTTTTACACTCAATTTATTTTATCATGGAGAAAAAATGTTTTATTCACTGTGGGAATTCAGAATGAAATAATTATTATACTTATTGTTTTTTACTACAAACAGTGCTTAGCAATAAATAAATAAATACTGAACTTTTTGCAGGTTTTCTTGGTTTAACATGGATATTTTTCCAGAACATATAAAGTCAGGATTTCTGCATCACCAAATCCTCTTTTCGACTCTCCGTCTGTGTTATTGTGACCCTGATCAGACGTGGTGAACTTCACATGAGAGCAGCTGACCTTCTGGAGGAACAGGCTGAGCAGCTTTAAGGAGCTCCGTCCTTCAGCTTCTGCCACCAGCTGAGAGAAACGCTCCACTGTCATCGTCTCAGGAGGAGTCCAGAAGGAGGAGCGATGGGTCGGGCAGCCGGAGGGGAACGATAACATGGAGGCAGGATCCCCGAAGAGGAGATTCATCAGAGGACTCCCAGCGAGGCCATCATCAGCACCGACTCTGTCCTGAGCTTCAGCCAGATTCTTCTGCAGAGCCTGAAGAAAAAGCAGCTTTGAAAAGACTCCAGCGCACTTTTGTGCCCGTTTGACCTTGATACAGTTCAAAGTTGTATTCAGATTCAGTCATTATTTAAAGACGAGGCTGGCACAGATTTTGTTGTGACCCTGTAATCTTTTTTCTCTTGTGCTGCCCTAGCAAATAAATTTTGGCAAATTTATTTCAACACAATGTCCAAAGTGTTTTCAAAGATATCTGCACACAGTGGTATTTTTGGTATATCCTATGGAAGTAACTTTTAAATCACATTTCTTACTTGAAGGACAGGGCTGATGGCAGAATCACAGACGAGCTTCTCCCACTGTTGACGTCCTGGTCGGGAGGACAGATCTGGTCTCGCTCGGTGGGAACCTTTGTGAACGTTCGGCAGCGTTTGTTAACGGAAACAAGAGGAGCTGAAAATACTCAGGAAAGAAAAGTCACCTGGAGAAAACTGTGAGCATCGATGGAGAATCAAATGAACCGTGACCGCCGTGTTGTCCCGGTTCTGATCCAGAGTCTGCCCCAACACATGCAGGTCCTTCTCAAGGTGGGTCCACAGGAAGTGGACGACGTCGTGCGGCCTGGGGTGGATCATGTCACCAACTCCCTACAACAACAAGGTATGGTTACATAAATCACTCCTTTCACTGCCATTCATGTGGAAGCAGGAAGTGCTCACTCTGTCGTTTCTTATGGCGCCCTGCAGCATGGCGAGATGCGTAAGCAGCCGCAGGATGCAGGACTGAGCGTACGTCATCTGTCTTTCAGGGGCTTCGGACCTCTGCCGAGCCTCTCCTAAGACATGTCCGGTCCGAGTTTGATCTCTGACACTTCAAACACAAGACGAGGAACACTGGTTAGAGTGTAGCTAGAGGCACAGAGCTGGTTGACTGAAAAGATCAATACCTTTGTCTTGCCGTAAATCCATCAACCGGGGTGTGATTGATGCCACCGATCAGGACTCCACACACATGACATTTTGCTGTAACCACTGGTCTACCACACTAGGGGACAATTCAGAAGCATTAAAAGGTATTAGTGATTAAATATCTCTATTCTCAAAGAGTAACTTCTGTGTTTTTTAACATGGACCTGATTTTCCAGCTAAACAGGCTGTAATTTGATCATTTAGGTCGACCTGCACCGTCACTTTGACCCCATTAAAGTTCTTCTTTTAAGATTAGTATTAGAAGTCAGACAACATTACTTCCTGTTTGTGTCATGTGGCTTGTTGCCGGGAGACGACGGTGGAAACGTGAGTGGTGTTGTCAGAGTTTGCTTAACGTTATCTAGAAGATTTTCAAAGTCACGGTTGAATATTTAGAGGACTTTCATGAGCAGAGTGGATCAAGAGAAAGGATTTATTCTTTCCATAATGTTATCAGACTCTTCTAATAATAATAATCTGAGCCTGAAACAAGAACTTTTGTTGGATTAAAGTGACGGTGCAGGTTGACCCAAATGATCACGTTACAGATGGTTTTATAGGGTGATGTCCTACCTCTGTCACCACACATGGATGTCCGTTGGAGCAAACTATGAATGATGTGAAACACAATATGAACAGAAGTCAACATCAAAAAACAACCAAAATATTTAATAATAACGTCAAATACTTACAGAACAGCTGAGCTCTTCTGTCTCCAGTCAGCCACTGTTTGACTTCACTGGTGTGATCATCAGGCATCGTGGGCAGGAAGGAGTCCTGGGAGGAAACAGCGGGGAATAATCAATATTAAGAAATTAAAAATCAATATTATATTAGAAGAAAAAGTATCACGATATATTGCCATATCAATATTTTTCCCACCCCTAACAGTGAGACGACAAGACAGGAAATTATAGATAGATAAATAACAAAATAAATTATATCTTTAGCCTCATACCATAATTACCTGAGTCACATTTCAAATTTTTCAGAGAAGAAGAAAAAACACACTTTATAGTTCTACTGTAGTAATAAGTTCAGACCAGATGTGTATATAGATAGAGTTAGGCAGATATCACAATTTTGCCAAAATATGACCTGATGAGAGACGAGATAACGACATGAGAAAACCTGAAACCACGTGGTCCTTTCCGGAAAATTACTGGATGCAGAGCCTTAGTTTAGGAGGACTGATGAAGCTTCTTACTGTGACGTTCTGAGGCTGCGAGGCGATCTGATGAAGAGGAACCAGCAGAGGGTTTCCACTGAGGACCACAGAGTCCAGATGGACCAGCAGCTCCAGGAGCGTTTGTCTCTGAGCCGAGCCGTGGGCGTCCAGGTGGAGACGTGAACCCCGTCCACCAATCTGATTGGACAGAAGCGCAGCGCAGAACTCCCTGAACTCCCTTGACTTGATGGTTTTAAGGAGCTCCTCCAGTTTTTTCACGTCCTGTAAGTTCACATGGAGCCACATGTTACGAAGAAAGTGTGTTTATATTTTATAACAGACACGGTTTACGTGAGACGTCATGAAGAGCGACCTGTGGGGAGGGAAGTGATCTGACGTCAGGTGATCTGTAGCGACAGGTGACCTGTCTGAACAAGGCCAGAGCCAGAAGACTGATCTGAGAGCTGCTCAGCTTCTAAAGGAAACACAGAGGACAGAAACCTGAGGAGCTAATGAGATCAAAAAACACAACCAGAACTCAGATTCATTCATCTGTGGTTTTCTTTAGTTAAAATATATGTAATATACATATAGAAAAAAAAATATTAAAAGTATTATTTTATTATATAATGTAGTTATTTATTATTTAATAGTGTTAGTCAACTACAAATTTCTTTAGTTGATTTTACTATTTATGCCTTTGTACTGCTGAATTATTTCTATATTACAATTTTTGCATTTATTTTGTATTGTATTTATTTTAAATTTTATATCATTATATACTATAATTCAGTGTTATTTTATTATTTTTTTTATTTTACTAATTTAATTGAGTGTTTGGTTGAGGACAGCTCAGATAATTTAACAAATTCAATTAAAAATGAAAAGCATCCAAATAATGAAGTTCAACTAAAATGTGATAGAAACCATTTATTAAGTGTTTAATAATAAAAGCTTATAAAAGCTGAACAATGTGAGTGAAAACTACATGGCCTTTGTGACCTCTAGTGGTCGTCAGGAGACATGATGGTGTCTACAGAAATAACTGATTTCTCTGCTCCTCTAAATAAACTCACTGCTCATGATCTGAATGATCTGAATGATCTGAATAACGGCGTCTCTGACCTGGATCAGGGTCCTGAAGGAGTCTGATGTGTTCTCCAGCAGAACCTGACCCACAGCGTCTCTCATCGCTCGGTACTCTGTCCCACAGCAGAGGAACTGGTCCACGTTGGCTGGACTCAGCCTCTGATGGGAAGAAAACAATATTTCAGTGTTTCTGTTCAAAGCTCCTCTTCATCATGATGTTTCTTTTCTTACCTGGAGTCGGAGCAGCTCTGCTGGGAAGACCCACCTCCAGGCCGGCTTGTTGATCAGGGACAGGATGCAGTCCAGACCGGAGCGCCGGTGCAGAGCTCTGAGCAGGAACACCTTGAGCCAGTCATTAGGGCAGGACTGGAAGAGCGCCCTCACCTGCTGCAGGTACTGAGCGCCCGTGTCTTTGGGCCGGCCTGCGTTTCATGAACACACCGAACATTTCACATGTTGGTCAGCGTGGGGGCAGTTACTCCAAAAAAGTAATGGATTACAAGTGATGGCGTAACAAAGGTAACTTAAGCAATCACAACTTAACAATCACGACTATCTGCGTTCGTCATGACGTGACTTTGATTTTACTTTAACGGAACAAAGATGTCGGAGCTGGTTGACTGGTAATGTTCTCACAGATATATAATAATAGAAAAGTACAAAACCGACGCAACACACAGACAGAGCTTCTATTTTTGCCGGATGCTGGAGTTCGGGACACAGAATAAAATGTCTGGGTAATTTTCAAAGTAAAATAATCCGTGTTCGCAGCGACTCACGTAATTGCTGGGAGGAGACGAGGAAAAAAGGTTTTTAGACAGCGTTTAACCATTTAACACCATGGAAGAGGAGTGCTGATCGTGGAGGTCCAGAATCATAATACAGTACCATCTATTGGAAAGATCTCATTAATCATTGTTAGTCCTCGAGATGTTGTTATGTTGTTAGTCCTTGAAATCTTATTAGTCCTTGTTAGTCCTTGATAATCCTTGAAATCTTATTAGTCCTTGTTAGTCCTTGATAATCCTTGAAATCTTATTAGTCCTTGTTAGTCCTTGATAATCCTTGAGATCTTGTTAGTCCTTGTTAGTCCTTGAGATCTCATTCTGATGACGGACAGCGACAGACGTTGGTGCCGTTCCACATTCAGTGGGAGTTACCAGTAAGGAATCTTTAGAGATATCTTTATAAAATACCATTTCAGTCATGTTAGTCAGTGAAAGACAGTGAATGTCTCACCTGGACCTGCAGCCTCCTCCAGCAGCCCAGCAGCAGCGCTCAGGCAGATCCTCAGTCTGGACGTGTTGAGCAGGAACTCTGCTGGATCTTCTCGTCTGTCTGGAGTCTGTTTCCTGACCATCCTGCTCAGGAAGCTCATCTCTGCTCCTCTTTGCTGTTTGACGCTCTGCTCCTCTTTTCTGGCTTCTGAGCACAACAGAGAGTCCTGGGAAAAAAAAAAAAAAACTATATATATAATATATAATACCAATAAACTCTGAGGACAACGTGTTTTTGTTTTTTTTTTTACCTGGAAGCAGTTGACGAACAGCAGGTAGAGTTCAGTCCGGTCTTCTCTGGCTAGAAGATTCTCCTCCAGATTCTTCAGGTAAGTCTGAATGTGAGTCTTCACCTGCTCAAAACTGAGACACATTCCCCATCAACACCACGTTCAGCTCCTGCTGTAGTTTACTTTTTTGTCTGATCTTACTTACACTTTGGATCAGGGAATCTCTTGTCTCTGTTTAAATTTCTACCTCATAAAATTCAAATGCATCCCAGAAAAAAATAGTGTTTGCCACTTTGCTGTCAAAAAAATGTTGTTTTCAAGTTTGGTCGCATCACTGACGTTGTAAGATTAGCACCCTGGTGAAAAATAAATATGCTAAGTGCACTAAAATTCAGCATACTTTGTATACTTGAAGTACGCTATTTTGGAACAAGTTATTTTTGTACTAAATGTATTTTAATTGTAATTAAATTGTAGAAAAGCTCAACTTGAAGTGTATTTGGCGTACTTGTGTACTTTTATGTGGAACAACTTATATATTTTGTATACTTTTGTATACTTAAAAGTATAAGTATATGACTCATATACTTTAGGCTTGTAAATAGCAGTTGCTATCTGTGTACTTTACACACATCACAGGGTTTACGTGCATTTCCATAGTAATACTACTGACAACTATCAAAAGAATGTACTGAAGTACAAGCGTAAATAACTTCACATCATTTCAAATAAGTACACTTCAGAAATTGCACATAACTTTCACTTAAAGTATATTTTAGTATAATATATTTCTACAAAGTGTAATAAGTGTAAGTACATTTTCAATATATTGTTGAAAATATAAATATACTTAAAATACTTTTATTTCACCAGGGCAGACGAGAAAGTACACACCAAGTTTGACAATGACTGCAGAAAATAGATAATAAAATAAAATCAGGAATATTAGAGTTACATTTAGGAGATTTCTATCTCCAGTTTTAGGATTTTTGAATGAATCTCTGTGATGAAAATCAGCATGAAGCAGACAGTTTTTGCTGCTCGTTCAGTCACCTGGTTAATCCTCACCTGTGCTGCAGCAGCAGCTTCAGCAGCACCGATCGCACCACCGGACTGTGATCCACACACTGCAGGAAGGGAGTGAGCTGTCTGGTCCTGTACACGTCTCCTGCATCACACAGGCAATCACCTGTTATTATCACTGCGTCATCAATGATCTATAACGACTTATCCTCCCACTGACCGCTAGCGGAGACGAGTAAGGAGAAGAGCAGCTCCACCACTCCCTCTCCAGGCCTCTGCTCCTCTGACAGGAAGAACCTGGACACCACCTCCAGGAAGAAGGAGTTACAGCGCTCCCTGATCACCTCCTGCTGCTCTAGAGCTGCCCTGAACCACAAAAAGATTCAGCAGACCTTCCTTTGACTTTGTCTCATAGACTGTTGCACCAGACAGTTACTCACTTGACAGCAGCAGAGACAGTCGGCTTGAAGTCTGCCGGCAGGTCCGTCCTGCATTTAGGACAAAAAAGTCTCTGCTGCTGAATGCAGCGCTGGAGACACGGCAAACAGAGGACATGCTGGCAGGGCAGGACGGACGGATCTGTGAGCGTCGACAGGCAAACTGGACAAGAAATACCTAACCTGCACGACAAGAGACCCACCATGCACTGTTATTATTAATACTGTACATAATTAAGCTGCTTGGTGGGATGTTTCCAGAGCTGACCTCAGCTCCCTGCTGATACACTCATCATGAAAAGAGTTGAGGATCCGGATCAGCCTCTGCAGCGAGTCCACGCTCCTTAGATCAGGTGACTCCTGCATCAGCTGTGAGGAGATGAGACGTTATTTCTCCACTCATTTGACAAACGTCACGTCAAGAAGAAAAGATTTCACTCACGTTCAAGTGAAGGTTGCAGTGTTTCAGAGCCAGGTCTGTCAATCTGGAGTCAGTGAGTTTGAAAATGATGTGCTGAATGAAACATGCAACAACCAGCATCCAGCGCCACAGCGACCTGAGAAACAACAAATACTTATGATAATAAATTAACCCTGACACACAGAGAAGTCTTTCTTTTCTCTTTTCTCACCTGATGGAGTCCAGATGTTGCAGACAGACAGCGCTGCAGAGGTTTCTGTATTTCTGAGCCAACACTCGATCCAGACACGGCTGCAGAAACTCCACTCTGCTCACAAAGGACCGGCACTCTTTAAGGGACGTCACAGTCAGCAGTTTGGTTTGTTCCACACAGACACCGAGTGCGAGAATGTCCTCCAGCTGCCAAAAAGTGAGCTTATCATTGTTTTATCAAACAATATGACATACAGCGTACAAAAAGACTGTGTCTTCTCTGCTGTGTGGGTAAAAGAGTTTAAAATGCACACATATAAAGTAAATAAATTTTACAAAATAATTAGTTTTTATTTGTGAATTTTCTCTTTTACGTCAAAAAGAGTAAAATATAGAAGGAAAAAGAAAGATAAAAATGATTAAATAGTTGAAAATTAACGAATAAATAATAAAAATAATAAGAAGAAAAGAAATACTTAATAAATACATTTGGTCCTTTAAGTCAAAAAGAGTAAAAGATAGAAGGAAAAAACAAAGAAAGAATTAATAAATAAATTTTACATAATATTTAGATTTTATTTGTCAATTTTGTCCTTTAAGTCAAAAAGAGTAAAAGGACGAAAAAGATAAATGATTGAATTAAGCTGAAATAAATAACTAAATAATCATAATAATAAGAAAGAAGCAGAAGAAGTAAAGAAATAATAAATAAATAAATTAAAATAATCCAAATTATGTGAGTGTAAATTAACCACAACTTGACTTTTTGTAATTAATCCTTAATAAAAAAAATGCTAATAATTTAAATGATGAGAAATAATCCTTGTGTTTGCAGTGTAGTTAATAAAAGAAAGGGGACTGACACATAGTGATAGTTAATCCTCTTGACTTTGTTTAGTTGTAGTCTGGTAGATGAAGTCACCCTCTACATCATAAAACAAACCACCACCTTCAGCTTTATCAGTTAGCTTGGTAACAACTACAAGATGTTATGCTGGTTTTAGCATGTTAGCATTCTACATTCTCACCACATAAAAACAACAGTCACAGTTTATCATCCTCACCATTTCTCTGGGCTCCTCCCTCTCTGACTCCTGCAGACAGACAGTGGTTTCCAGCTGTGGCTGCAGCAGAAACATGTGGCACAGAGCGTCCAGTCTGGGGCCGAAGTGTTTGGCAGCAGCTGTGATCCAAGCAGGAGAGAGCTCAGCGACGGCACCCATGGACGTCTGGAGCTCGGACACACAGCCCAGCAGCGCTCTGGTGAACACCTGCATGTGGGTCAAAGGTCATTTTAGATCAATACAGGCTGTTTCATCTGGACATGTGACTTCTGATGTTTGTACCCTGAGCTCGTCCTGTGACTTGATCTTCAGGGAGAGCAGCAGGAAGTCCTGGAGGTAGCGGCGGCTGAACTCTGACCTCTCATCTTCTGAGAGTTTCTGTAGGAGACGGCCCGGCCTGCTGCTGGAGAAGGAGCTCACAAAGTGGAGGATCCTCCCTGAGCCGTCCTCTCTGGTGACTGTGGAGCAAGAAACATGGTCATGTGATAGATAGACAGATAGATACATAGATGGATGGATTGATAGATAAAAGTGAGACAAACCTGGCATAAATTCAGATTCTTCCCACAAGCTTTCCAGGTTCATCCTGATGATCCAGCTGAACGGTGCTGCACAGGCTAGTTCTTCACCATCCAACATGAAGTAGTGATGCACAAGCACCTCCTGGTCTGACTCACTGGAAACAATAATAATCAAAGAAAAATGATGCATTTTGTTGATTAAAGTCACTGCAGGAGTCACACAGCAGCAGTAACACGCAATACCTTGTGTTCTGGAGAGGTGTCAGGACTAACAGCTGTGAATCTGCCAGGATATCCAACCACAGCGTCATCAGGCCCTGACTGAGCCTGTCGTCACAGACCAGGTCCAGGTTTGAGTACCTGTCCAGAACCTCCAACATGCTGGCCAAGACTGGCGTCACGGTGGACTGAAGACAGCGCCACAGGGTGTGTCTGTCAGTTCATAGAAAGATCTCAGTTCAGACCAGAACAAGTCACCACATCCTGGCCCAGCTGCTTAATCTTTAATGTTTTCAGTTATCCTGCTCAGTCAGTTCACCTCAGGGTTCCCCCCTCCTGCAGAGCCCGGCGCTTCTTGGCTTCTCTGTTCACCCACTCCTTAGGGGAACCCATCATTTCTTCTCTCTGAGCCAGAGCCTCCGCCAGCCTGCTCAACAACGCCTCCTGAAAGCGAGCTTTAACAAAGAATACAGATCATCAGAAACACATTAGAGAAGCACAAAGCCTGAATAAAGTGACCAACAAACCCAGTCACAGCCCTGCGCATACATTCAGGTCAATTCTGCTGGATTAAGCAGGGTTCTTGCACCTTTTTAAAATCACCACTTTTTGTCCAGATTCTGTTTGTTTTGCTCTCTAATCTCGATCGTCTCCACTTCCTGTTTTGATCTCTGTGGTGTATACCGTCTCTTTATGCTCTGACTACATCTCCCAGAAGCCCCAAAATTACTCACAGGCTGCAGAAGACTGTAATCGGTCAACGACTGACCTCCTATTTGAACTTGACCAGCTCCCAGAAGAGTCAGGAGGATGTGCATCCTCTGCATGCTTCGTGATGTCATGCCATCGGCATTCCTCAGCAAACCCACAGCTTTCTGGACACATGACCTCACTAAGGACAGACTGTGGAGGTGGGCTCTTCCCTGTACACACAACACAATTACATTTACATTTGTTTCAAGCTGAAACGTACACAGGAAAGTATAGTTTGTTTCCTCACTGGACTCAAATTTGTGTTGACCTGAGCGTCTCCTCTTTCCATCGCGGATTTGCCATCTTCATGGTGTTCTATTAAAGATCAATAATATTGTTTATTTACAGTAAAAAGTAGCCTAACTAAAAAGTGAAATCATGTTCTCGATGAACAGTTTCTACCTGGCAGCGCAGGGCACAGGAGGCTGCTGATGAGGGTTCCACAGAAAACCATCAGATTCAGGCTCATGTCCTCTGAATCCCTCAGGTCGTCAATATGCACCGACTGCCAGACTCCTTTGATGCCAAAGACAAAGCGTGGCTTTAGTCTTGTTATACAACATATCTAATGCAGACAGCAAATACACAAAAATATCTAGTACTCACCTCCTTGGAAACCGATGTACTGAGACTGACTTGGGATCCTGGAAACCTTCACAATGAAAATCACCCAACAGGTCTGATCCTCCAGTGACATCAAGTAATTCATGGTGCAGTATCTGGGGGAGGATGAAATGATAAACTGACCTACCCTGTCCTTTTCCCCACATATTAAATCATATCACAATGTTCAGGAACTTGGCATTGGACCCTCACTTTGCTGAAGCTATGAGCTCATCGCTGCAGTGGGATTCCTCCAGATCCATCTGAATCAGCAGGATGTGAAGTGAGTGGCCAGCATCCAGCAGGAAGTCCCTGATACAGAGAGGACAGGAAGTGATAGCTTAAAAGATATAAATAACACAAAAAAGCTGTGCAGCTGTTACATTTGAATATTTAATACCGTATCTTGTTGCAGAAGGAGACCTCTGTGTCAAACTGGTGGAGCGACAGCAGGAGGATCCTGGCAGTATGAATCCCTAGAGCATGGGCCACAACCCTGACATCTGATCTGGTTAGCAAGCTGGAGAACGTAGTTATCTGTGGACGGGGATGTCAACAGTCTGTAAAGAGTGCAAAGAAGTGATGAAACAGAATTGCAGCAGTGATTTGCGTCCTACCTCTAGAAACTTGCAGGATGCCTGTTGTTCGTTCAGATAATCTTGCAGGAAATCTCTGAGGCAGTGGTGATGCTGTCGTTGGAAGTACGTTCTCTGGAGTCTCTCCACCTCTTGCTTTGCTATATCTGAATACTTCAGCCTCACCACAGCGTCAGGCGTGGCACAGTTCAACAAGAGACATTTAGCTGAATCGAAGAGTTCTTCTTCCTCGTTTACCCCGACAGTGTTTTCTGTCTCCATCACTTCTTTGCTCTGAGGCATCACTTTGTGTCCATCGTTACAAACCTCTGTGGATTCACCTTCATTCTTTTCCGCTGACTCAATCCCTATGTCCATCTCGTCACTCGACAGATCAACCTCTTCATGTCGTCTCACTGCATCATCTTCAACCTTTCCTGCTTTCCTTTCTAGTGCTTGCAAAAGGGCGCTGGCACAAGCATCGCCATGGTGACCAACAAAAATGTCAGACAGCATGAAATCCTCCGAGGACTCACCGGAGAAATCCTTCACCCACTCCTTCAGTTTGTGGAGAACCCTGCGTTGCCATGGTTCCAGGTCAGTGCTCCTATCCACCCTGTGTTTTTCAAGCCTGTTAATGAGGGGGATGGGGAAGTGCTTGTAGACCTTCTTCTGGTCCTCCACCACCACCAGTCTGAAGTTTCTATGGACCCGACATTTGACCCTGTGGGAGCCAAGTCCAAGATCAACGTATTGCTGATTACTGAGGTGAACATAGTACTGGTTCAAGGCATCATACAGGCTTTCGTAAAGATTTTGCATGTTGAGGAGGATGACGGTACGGCCGGTCTCCATGCATGTTTTCACCCGGTTAACGTTACGACAGATTTGGGCATATTCCTGGTCCTTTGGGAATCCTGAGCCAAAGACTATTTCAGGTGGTGGATAGTCTCCTTTGGCAAAGATCTGCTGCTGAAGGATATGGAGGGCTGCATTGTTGGTGGTGAGTAAAAGGAGGTAACGGCTCTCCTGGTTGGCGTCATAGTCAAGGTTCTTTTTCACCATTTGCAAGGTGCTTGGTCTGGGAATTTCCGTCAAGTTTTGGAGAACCTCTTGGAAAAACATGACAGGGTCAAAGTCCTCTGGTTGTCCACTGAAGTTACGCAAGATGGCCTCCATCAATTGTCCGCTATCTGGCTCTTGTTGGGTTGATTTGACTGCGGCGAAGAGCATTTTGACAAGGCTGTAATAATCCCTCAGACCAAAGAACTGATTCTTTGTGGTCTCATTACAGATGCTCAAGAAGGCCTTTGCCAAAGACGGGAACAGGTGTTTGATTTGTAGGAGAATTTGGTTGGATGATGAACAAATTCCCTTGGCAGTTTCCACAAGTTCATCCTCACTTGGATCCCATCTCGACACAAAAATTCCTCTGTTCATCTTTGCTGGGTCAAGAGCCCAGTTGGAAATGCCCACAAAGCCGACCTTCATGTGTGGATCTGGCTTGTCGTTGTCGATGCAACCATCCTCCAGGAGAGGATGAAGGGTCTTCAGGGGCATCTGAGGAGAATCTTCAGCGAGTCCTATCTCATCAAGCACCACCACAGATACATACTCATCCATGTTTTTGTCCTTCTGGAAACGGGCACAGTTTTTGAATGTCCCTATGATACCCTCTGGACTGGAGTGAGGACTGCACTGGAAGGAGACCATGTGAACTTGCTTGAGTTTCTTGAACAGTTCATAGTGGGAGCTCTGGCCCTGCATGGCATCCGCTACCACAGTCTTAGCGAGCGACTTGGAGCTTCCTGGCTTTCCAACCACAAAGAGTGGAATCCTGAGCTCAATGCAAACCACCATGAGGAACACATTCTCTTTGAGGGCACGATTTTTGGCAATGGTCTCTCTTGTCTGTATGTTCTGAAGGAAGAAGTCCTGGCAGGATGAAATCTCTTCCTGCAGTGTTTCTGGGGAGCAGAGGGGTTCTGGAAGGTGCTGACAAATCACAGAGAGGTACTGCTCTTTGTCCACCAGGGACGGGTAGTAGCAAACTCCAACTGAAAGGATCAAGGACTTCAGTGTTTTATGAGCTGCACTGAGATCAGAGGAGTTGTTGAAAAGAGCCTCGCCATGCTGGTAAAACCAAACGAGCACTTTCATAGACCTCTCCACGTCTCTGAGACTCACAAAACTGCACTCATTTTTCCGACTTCGCATGTATTTCTGGGAGGCTGCCAGCACATTTGAAATGATGCCCTTGCAGATCACCGGCAAATGATGGTCGCCAACTTGCTTCTGGACAATCTGTTTGATGTAGGAGAGTTCAGTTGCATCACTCAACTGACCAAAGTCCCACACCAAAGACGCCATGCTTGGAGGCAGAGGATGGACTCTGTACACCAGCTGCCGCAGAGGGACTTTGCCAAGACGGTCTTCTGTTTCCTCTGCCTTCACCCTGTATCCCAAACCAGCACTTTCCAAACGCTTCACCATTTCAGGCGAGTGCTTCCTGTAAGGGTTGCAAGCAGCTATTATTTTCAAGCCACTGTCTGGCTTCAGAGGTTTCCCTTTCACTGACCGGTCGCACAGGATTTCCTTGATGGCAAAAATGGCCTCCGTGGTGTTGCCTTCGTCAAAGAACAAAATGGTGTCAAGTTTGTGAATTCTGCGGTTCATTGCAGCGAGAACCTCTGCCTGCCTCACCTTCCTGTAGATCATCTCTGCTGTGGTTCCTCCATGTACCTTTACAAGGACCATGTTGTCTACAGGTTTTCCTTCGCTCTGCAGAGCACAAAGGAAACGGACTAATCTGGTTTTTCCACAGCCGGTCTCTCCCATGATGACAACTGGAATGCTGCACCGGAATCTCATGTGAATGGCCAACATCTTCATCACATTGTCAGCGGTGAGCTCATATGTTGGGTCTGGATCAAAATTCATGTCCATCATTCCTTTCTTTGCACCGACGACGCATGAAATCCTTTTGATTTTTTCAGCTCGTGGCAACCGATCAAAGTCTTCAGTGAGAGAGATCCTTTGCCGTTCCAGGTCTTGAAAAAGTTTTTGTGACATCACATCTTTCATCAGGACCTTGCGGCTTCGAGGATCAACTGCGCTGAGCGTGTTTTGTCCCTGACGTATCACATTGAAGCCGAGGAATGACATCGAGAATCGGTCCGCGTTAAAGAAAATGTACGGGTGAGGCTCATTTTCCCAATGCTTACGAATCGTCAGACGGGCGACAATGTCATCATCCAGACTGTTATCGATGTGAAACACAGGACTTTCATCAGATATGTTCAGAGACGGTGTGGCAAAATCTCTTGACATTAGAATCATGAACTTCACGATGAAGCTCTTGAAACCAGGCAGCTGGTCGGCCAGAAAATCTGGATCGCAGAAGACCGAGTTCTCACAGTCTTTCAGTTGCACATTGAGGAACCAGGAGAAGTTCTTCAGCTCGGCCCAGGATGGATCGGTCATTCCACAGTACATGAGAAAGTGATTGACACAATCAACAGGATCGCCCATCCTGGACCCTTCTCGGTAGTAAAACCGATCCAGATTCCGGTTGCTGCTGTAGAGCTTCAGGTACTGATAGGGCCTTTGAATCCCCTCACTGCAAAACTCCTGCTCATCCATGAGTGGATCAAACATCTGCTTTGTCATCGTCCCTCTACTGGACAACAGCTGCTTCACCTCTTTTGGGGCTCTGCAATGGACGGTGGGCAGAACGTCAAGAAGTCCGAGCTTCATCTGTGTGAGCAAATTAAGCACAACAATTTTTGATAAATACTCTGCAGTCTGAGGTGATTTTTAAAATTCTGATTTACATTAAAAAAGACTAATTAATCTGAAACATTCAATTCTCCTGCTCATAATTTAAACAATCCTTAAAAATCAGAGCTGTGTGTAAGGATTAGGGAATAAATGCACCAAATGTTTGACATTTGTTTACTACTTAAAACTACTAATACTTTCAACTAATTATCTTTTCCTAAGGAAATGATTGTGTATAAGCATTTTAAACACAGGAAAATCCACTAAAAAGAGGTGAGTCCTTTCTCATAGTATAGTATGCCGTCATATTTCCGTCCAAATGCCAGATGTTAGTGGGTGTCAGTGGGAAAGGAGTGTAAATGACACTGCACTCCTGGCAGATTTCATCCACTTGTTTCTTGATGCTTATGAAATATGAGCACATGCTTGTTATTAAAAAGTTCTAGTCTTATTTAAAGTTTGAAGAAAGACCTGAATACCTCTTTTGGCTGTTTCTGGGAGGGTTTGTGCGTTCTCAGGACCTCCACAGTGATCAGATGAGCGACATTTCTTCTCCACATCATGCCATGACTGTCGCTCAGACAGCCCAGAACCAACAGATGGAAGAGGAGCTCATCCAGACCTGAACCAACCTGACAGAGAAAACCACTCTTGAGTCGAGCAAACAGCAGAACGACTGATGTTTAATCTGAGATTACTGCTTGTATAATTACCCCAGCAGTGTCAATGTGCAGGAGAACAGGCTCCTGCTCTCTTAAGGGATCCAGTTCCTCTGATAGCCTCTTGATTAAAGAGTCAATGTCGACACATGGATAGATCAGCCTGATCCGGATGTGTTTCGCTCTGGGACATTTCTGCTTTAACTTCTCAAACAAGCGATCCACATAAAGGGATTTCCCTATAAATAAACAAAAAGACACAATCATGAATCAACTTGAAAGTCTACCTAACACAGTTTTTTACAAACGTACAGCCAGTTAAAGTCAGTCTTACCGACAGCAGGGCGCTCAGATGACACCACCCACACTGACAGGTGATCTGGTGAAACCTGTGCCACTGGGTTCTGTGGGGTCGTGTTTTGTGTGAAGTGGTGATGTAGATATTTCCTGGCAGTCTCTGCTGTTAGATTGACTCCAGCCAGCACTTTGTCACTGCTGAAGAAAGAGGGAACGTATCTGTGCTGGTGCTCAACAGGACTGACTATTATCAAGCGATAATGTGGGCTGGCGCTTCTCTCGAGAGCTTCAAAGAGCTCCCCCAAGGCCACGCTCACATCATATCCCAGCAGCCCCGGGTTGACGAGAGAGTAGATCTTCTGCCAGGAGCCTCGACCAAGAGCTCGGCGGAGAAAGATCTCCACCTCCTCCTCTGTGGTTTCATCCCTGCAGATGAGGACCTCATCGGCAGACGGAAGAGGCTGCTCTGGACTCTGCATGTAGAAAGACAAGATGGTGGTGAGAACTTCTGCACCAGGACAAAGCACAAGGTTGGGCTTTCCCTCCTGGAGAACCGGTGGAAGCTTCCTCATCAGGTGTTGCTGGTTCATTTCAGAAAGACATGACAGAAAGTGGGCCAGAGACGGGATGTCCAAGTACTCATTGAGGTACAGAGGCATGTTGTCCCTGAATTTACACCAGAGTTTTCCAAGACTCTCCTCGTCGTTCTTCCTGGTGCCATCAGTGAGTCTGAGAGGAGAGTCGTCTGCTGCCTCGTCATCACATTTCATGACAACATCATCTTCATCTTCTGAGGAAAACTCCATCAGGTCATGAGAAGGAGAGAAGACCTCTTCATCCTCACTGTCACACTCAACATCTTCAAGTTCACTTGACGTCACACTTGCTGCGTTAGCGTAAGCGACTCTGACATCACTCAGTGTGCACTGAGGCTTTATGGGAAAAAGTAAAAGCCATAACTGTGGAGGAGCCGGCGCCTGCCGCTCACACACCGTGTGCACCCAGTGGCTCATGTACACCATCTGCTCAGAGGTGTAGTGGTTCAGCAGGTCGAAGGTGGAGCGCATCTCACTGATGAAGCAGCTCCACTCCTTCAGGCAGCTGTCCATGGAGCGAGCCAGACGCTGCAGCTGCTCCGTCAGCTCGCCGTCATACCTCATCTCTTTCGCCTGCAGGGATGAGAAGGTCACTCTGATGCACGGCTGCTGCTGTGGGCTGCAGCGGACCTCAGCATGCCAGGCCCTGAAGAGCATGTTACCAGATGTTTGCATCTGAAGAAAGATGGAGCCGATCCGCTGCACCCCTTCAAAAACCTGCCGAGAGAGTCGGGATTCATTCATTTCTATAATAACAAAGGGTCAGGTGATTTTATGTAGGATAAAGGAATGAAAGGTTCAGTCATAGCGACTCCTTTTTCAATTATTTTTATTATTAATATTCATTCTGTTGTTGCTTTATCCTTGCTCTGTTGAATTTCTTACTTTTAACTTAGAAGCTAAGAAGATTAAAGATATTCTAGTCAAAACTGAAATAGAATTAAAAAACTGTTATCTTTCTGACTGACAGTGCTAATAAAGTTACAGTCACACTCCTTTATATCACAACATTACAATAATTATATATATTATATAAATTATATAAAAGTATTTGCTGAATCATCTGATGTCAGAAGAGATGAGAAGTTTTGTTTTGAAACTAAATTTTGAACTGAATTGATGGTTGTTTTTTTTCAAATCATTTTTCACAAAGAAACAGAGTTCACTTTTGTGAGTAATAAACAATAATCTCCATAAAGTGGCTGACCTCTGTGAACCTGTTGACCTGCTCTTTGCCATGCTCGCCTTTGGATGACATGAGCATGAGTTTGTTCTGCAGCTCCTGCAGCTCCTCCAGCTTGTACATCTTCTCTTTCACGCTGACATGCACCATGTTCTGCAGACATCTCTGCTACAAAGAAACAGAAATATCTTGAATTAACTGAGACGAATTCAGCCGCCGAGGCCCTTCGTCTCGTCCACCGACCTTCTCTGTGTTCTGATCAGACCATCCGATGTGATAAACTCCATGAGCGTTGATGGAGGAGGCCAGGGAGAGGGAGGACTGCTCCACAGAGCCGTGGGTCTCCTTCAGGGCTTTCAGCCAGCTCAGCAGACGACAGGAATCTCTCTGGAAAACAAACCATCACAATCTTGTCTGTCTAACTGGGCTTTACGTTCTGCCTATAAAAACAGGAGGACTCTTTACCAGTTTGTCCGGCAGCTTCTCGTCTCTGTTTTGGGCGTCCCACACCTGCTGAGCACACCTCATGAACTCCTCCAGGCCGGCTTCAGGGGACAGGGAGTAGAGCAGCGGGGCGTAGCCCATCACTGCGTCATGGAAACAGGCCACCTGGTCGATCTCTGTGTCGTTCTCTCCAGCCGATATGGACGCCAGGTCGACGTACACCTTCACATCGCTCATATCTGTTGGAATAGACAGGTGAGCAGACAGGAATGGGCTGCAGATCTAAAGATAGCCAGTGTTTCTGCTCACTTTTCAGGTTCTCCCTGACCCAGCTGACCAGAGACCGGCTCGACAGAAACTCTTCCAGACAGGAAGTCTGCTGCTTGGTGACGGTGGAGAGTCTCCGTTTGGCATCAAAGAGTTCATCAGTGAGGGACGCCAGAGTCCTCTGCTGAAACGAGTCTTCTTCCTGTGAACCAGACGTCATTCATTTTATAAAAAGACAAGAAAGACACAAAGGTTCTGTTGGACAGATGTAAAAGCTTGATCATCAGCAGATTTCACCTCCTGCTATTTATATTTAATTTACCTATATTATATATTTTAATTTATTTACTATATTTTAAATGTCACTAAAGGTTTGCACAGACATTGTTTTTATAGTTTCTGGGGCTTCTCTCAGATTAATGGAAAGAAAATATCCAAAATAGACATTTAGGAGTTTATTTTACTACTTTGTCTATTTGCATCTGTCGATTTATCCTAAATTCACCAGAAGTTAACATTTAATAATGTTCAAAAAAAGTATAAACAGAAAAAATTATAATAATTGTCTTAATGTCAAAGAGTTTAAATTCATTCCTGACATGTTTTGATTGTTTATTTATTATTATTATTTATTTGAAAATGGCTGTTTATTTATGGAGTGATATCAGTAATATCAGATTTCAGAAATCTCCTCAGTAAAAAAAACAGATTTGATTCTAATAATGTCAACAAAATAAAACAAGAATTTTGAACCTGACTTTATCCAAAGTTCACATTTTTGTCCTGAAATGGAATTAATTTCTCACGATAATGCCTAATTTGCAGAGATAACATGACAAAACTTGTAATACAAAAAAAAAGAAGTTAACTTTGTAATTATTAGTTTCATCTGCATCTCTCTGTTCAAATGTTGACCCTTCACCTGTGGGGTCTAAGTTATGGATGTGATTATGAATTGTAACAGAGCTTATAATTCTCCACAGCAGCTCTTCTCTTTCATAAATAAACAGAGGTCACATCATTGTTTATTACCAGCTGGCTGAGAGCCTTGATTTCTGAGAAGTTTCCAGAAAGCTTCATCTTCTCGGCTATCTTCAGGACGGCGCTGGCTGCAGCCGCTGCCTGGTGGATCTGCTGGTACTCCTGGATCTGACCCAGTCTCTGGTCCACCCAGTCCCCCTCAGGTCTGGACTCACAGAGCGTCTCTGCCATGAGGCTCAGCTCCTTCTTCAGCAGCCTCCCGTCTCCCTGGTCTCCAGACTCCACCAGAAGCTCATCCAGCTGCCCGACAGTGACGCTTGCGTTCCTGATGCTGTGACCGAGCCGACAGAAGTCCGTCACCAGCGGCTTCCAAATGTTTTCGCAGATCTGCGTTAGGGTGACCGGGACAGGAGCTGAGCAGGGTCGCCTCGCCGACGCCAAAGATGCCGCCCCCTTCACCCAGGAGGACAGAACCAGGCTGCTGTGAAGCAGCTTGTGCATCTCGCTGGCCATCTTCAGGACATCCAGACGGGTGTTATACCACAGGACCCGGGAGGAGGCGGTCTTCCCCAGCTGGCCCTCAGCATCGAAGGACTGGACCAGCACCAGTTTGTTCAGGCTCACAGTCTGGAGGTCCGCATTGTGCTGCTTCTCCAGGGGCGACATCTCAGGAACTGGTTAGATAAGGAGGTAAGTGAGGAGAGCAGACCATAAAACCACAGGACCAGACTGTAAAACATCTCCACCTGACTCACAGAGCCTTTGGTGTATTTACGTGACGTAACATGACGTATGAATGTCTCAGTCATACGCACCACTGATGCTCTCTGTAACCTTGGCTATCATCTTCATCAGGGTATCCATCTGCTGTTTCCGCTGCATGAAAGAGTTCAAATCCTTCTCTCTGCGAGACAAAACCACATCCGCATCGACGGGAACCGTCTCAGATGTGCTGTTTCTCTTGTCTGTGGAGGACACAGTGCAGCTCTTATTAGTGAACATTTAAGACAGGAATCATGCGTCGGCATTGATGCTGAGGCTCCTACAAAGCTGATGAAGTCTCTTAAACTTGTCTTTATATCTCAGGCAGGTCTGCAAGTGACCCAGGGTCACATGTCCCTGAAGAAGAGACTCCACCAGAGACTGAAGAGCAGTCAGACAGATGTGGACGACCTGTCCTGCAGCGTCATCCACCTGGATGGACTTCCAATCACCTGGACAGGAGAACATTAATGAGACTGTTAGAGCTGACGTCCTGGAGGAAATAAATAAAAAAAACAGTAGAAATGGATGAAGTACTGTGAGACAGCAGCTGGTTCATGGCAGACTGAGGATCCAGCAGCTGGACTGCAGAGTCGGTGAATCGAGCTGCTGATTGGACCACAAGAGAAGACAGGACGACACCTGGGAGGTCCTTCACCTTGGACCTGAGAGTGTGCATCAGGTCTCCCTCCTGCTCTCTCTGAAACATTTGACTTTTATCAACATCTGAACGAAACATAGAAACGGTTAGAGAACATTCAGATGATTCATCAGATAATCACCTGGACATGAGTGCATCAATAAATAAGATACCTGGCAGATTATCTTGACAGCAGACTGACAGAGCTCATGGAAACAGCTCTGGATCATATCATCACTTTGTTTTATAGCTGCTGAGGATGAGTGGAGGCAGCAGAGCAGCACCTGGTCCTCCTCACTGGCCTGCCAACAGAACAGTCCACTTCCTGTTATTCATTTATTTCAATAAATGACCTGATCTGATCAACAAATGATCCGATCTGATCAATAAATGATCGCTGACCTTGGAAATCCTCTTCTTCAGGTCTTTTTGCAGACTCAGCCTCCAGCTGGAAGAAACTTCCTGAAGGCAGCAGCTCACCTTCAGCAGCGAATCCCACATCTGATGATTCAACACAAGATCTGAGTCTGGTTTTAAAGCATCAGTATAGAGACGATTAAATAACACATAAAGGTAAGAACGAAAATCAGGAAGCATAAATGAAGATGGTCAAAATATACATGAGAAGATAAATACCATAAAATCAAAAACAAGTTCAAATATGACAATATATTGTGTCATGTAAACAACACGCACCACCATGTGCATAAAATATGGTAGTGAAGTAAAAAAAAAAAAATAATCTGTGATACGCATCATGATACAGAGGTTATGATTCAGTATATTACTATACTCTGAGCAAAGTGATATATTACCATTTTTTCATCGAAATTTAGAAAAAATGTAGAAAAAAAATTATAATTTTAATTTTATTTTGCAGGACTTAAGAAAACTTACATGGCTCATCTTGTTCCTTATATCTATTTAAAAAAAATATTTATTTTAATGAATTATTTTAAATAATTTATTTTAATTACAGTGCAAAGACTTTCAGTCTGTTGGAGCTGTTCGCTGTAAACTGCAAGATAACTGACTGCACCAGTGAAGTCAGATATTCTGTAGAACGGTTCACCTTGATTTCGTTCGGATAGGTGAGGCTTTTAGACGGCGTCAGAAAGGGTTTCTGCAGCAGCTCGTCTCTCCATGCACTGATTTTCTGCAGGACGTCCTGCAGATCATCCAGGAGCTTCTGCTTTAAGGTCTTAAACTCGTCGTCCGTCGACTAAACCGAACAAAAACAACAGCTGATTTAAAGTTGAGCAAAGAGGCAGTGTGAAGAGAAAAGGAAGAGGTCGTCACCTCTTTCCTCAGTTTGTTTTCCAGCATGTCGGCCAGTTTCAGCAGCAGCTGGAGGGACAGGACGACGGCCTGGTAGGACGAGACGAGTCGAGATGTTTCACATGTGAGCTTCATTACGCTGATGCTGCTCCTGAATGCAGCCTTCACGTTTCCACTTCCAGTCATTCTGCAAAGCAAAGGTGCATCAGTTAAGAGCTGCAGCATGTGATCAGTTTCATGAGTTTGTATTTCTGTTTAGTGTCAGGAGATCGTCAGATGTGACGTTCATTTCTGACCAGGTCCAGGTGTCTCACCTGTCCTTCTCTCTGTCCACCTTCAGCAGTATGTGGGTCAGAGCTTTCTGGGTGTGCTGCAGCTGAACATAGAAAAAACACCACAAACAGTCATTTTAAAGGTAAAACAAACGTTCATTTAACGCCGTCGTCAGTCGGTTTTTCCACCTTTACATCCTCCTGTGCTCTGTCGTTTTCCCTTGACGCTCCACACCTTCGCAGGCGGTACAGCAGACCCTGGATCAGGTGTTCGGCAGGTATTCCCGTCAGGTCTGAAAACTCAGGAAGATCCTCGAATGCGACCAGAGCGGACCAGCTGATCAGCAGCAGAGGCATCTCTTCAGCCTCAGACACTCGTTTCTGGATCAAACTCAGCGTCCTCCTGAGGAGAACGTGAGGAAACAAAACTTTAATTAGCACTTATTTAATAAGACAAGGCCTTATTTGCCTTTTCTGAAAACTTGCAAAGCAAAAAATTGTCTTAATGTGAGAAATCAAGTGAGGAAGTTTAAAGTGTTTATTGTGAGAAATCCTTCCTTTGCTGTCCACAACGAGTCAAAGTACAAAACAGAAAAAAGAAATAAGACAGTTTAGAGGCAGCAAGGTGAAAAAATACAATATAATACACATAAAATAAAAAGGTAGTGCAATATCAGTGAAATTAGCTGAAGTTTGGAAATATTATATTAGTTAAACTTCTACCCTCTCCACCTGGATCCTCTTTTTCAAACAAAATAAAACTCACTTTCTTCTGTCAGGGTGGGACTGGATGTTCTCCCTGAACCTGCAGAACTGGACCCCTCTGAGTCCAGACCAGTCCTCCTCGTCCACAGCTGGACCCAGTTTCGCGGCGTCGGCTCCAGACCTCCTGAGCCTGAAGAGCAGAGGAAGCAGCAGGACGAGCTCGGACACCGTTTGCTGCTCACAGCAGTTTATGAGGCCGAGCACAGTGCTGAGGGACGGACACATGATGAGAGCCTTCAGACAGGAAGTGAGACAACCTCAGGGATTTCTTGGCACTAACTTACTATTGTGGCTGCTGGACATGAGTGAGCAGCTCGTCCAGGTTTTTCTTGTCCATCGCGGTCTCTGAGGACACCAGTAGACACAGCTCAGCCCAGCCTTTCACCCCCAGGTTGATGTCACACCTCCTGGTCACCATGAAGAGCGTCAGGCCCTGAACCAGAGGGCTGCAGCTCCTCCAGCTGCCGGGCAGCTTCTCCTTCTGCTCTCCGTTCAAGATCCCAACCAAAGTGTCAGCAATCAGCTGTGACGTCTGCGAGGAGCAAACAGAGGTATTAAACATATGACCTGTGACCCCTGAAGGTGTGCTGTGGTATCTGAATGAACCCATCTCCTCTAACCTGGACTACAGGAGGTCCTGAACCGTCTGGGAACCTCATCCTTGAAGGTGCAGACCCCAGACTGCACTTAAAATGCTCCAGGCTGCGACACAAGCTCTCTGTGCTCTGTCTGTCCGACGGCGTCCACTTCTGGAAGATTCTGTCCAGCAGGATCCTCGCTGAGGCCTGCCAGGCGTCTGATACCTCGACGCCTTTTGATCTCTGCAAACCCAACATGTTGAGGCCGCTTCTCCACAAACTGCGTCCACTCTGACGAGTAACGAAGCCTTCATAAAGGTGCAGCTCTACGAGAAACACAGGCAGGTTAATGTTAAAGGCCTGCAGCAGGGTGTCGACACGCTGCACATAAACGCTTTGTCTTACCTTTAATGTTTGGGTCCAACGGTATTTGAACGCATCTTGTGATAATTCCTGTAACTTCTTTTTGTCGCTGCTTTACTCCAAACCAATAAGACCAGATTTCACCTCTGCTGAAGTCCTTTTCTTCAACACAAAGACTTGCTTCAACCAGATATCCTCCCTGTTTCAGTCCCCTAAACACAAAATATGGAACATCTGTGATGACGACTCAGGTTGGAAAAACAATGCAGACACAATTTAGCATCACGTTTCATGTTTTGTGATGATTGATTTTTACTTACAAAAGAAAAAAGGTGAATTTTACAGGGAGAGGATAAATGCAAATGCTCAAAAGTTCTTAAGAAGTTCTTAAGTATCTTAAGAGATTTATGCAGAAAAATGCTATTAAGTTTTTGTAGTACTTAACTGTAGTTCTGATGCTACACAGAAACTACTAATGCATCAAAGTCAATATTTTGGCTAATCTTTCATATATCCAGGACTGATTTAGAAAAAAAAAATCAGCTACCTAAAATTCAATCAAAACAATCAAACTGACATTTAAAGGGTTTAAATCCTCAAAATGATCGAATGTTTGGTAGTTTTGAGCAGAGCTGAAGTTGTTCAAGAGATTTATGCAGAAAAAATATTAATCTGTTAAGTTTTTATAGCAGTTTTTGAAAGTGGACATTTTTGTCCTCAATGACTCGAGAGGGTAGTAAATTAAAGTGACACCTGAGGGTTTAAGTAAATACCTGAGTTCACCTTAAACTGGGAGGAATCTTCTGTTTTTCCTCACAGTCGTCGTTTCATTTTATTTCTGGACGCTCGACACTCAGTACTCACACAAAATGGGTCATGTTGAAGGGGAGATAATTCCCGTCCCCCCAGCACAGTAAAAGCTCGTCATGGTCTTGGTTGAATCTGAACTTTTTGTCCAGGACGGCGTAGATATGGACGGTGAAGTCTGCAGCAGAAGGTGGACGTGTCCCTGGGCTTCGCTTCCTGTGGAGATAAGAAGAGCTGCAGGTTTCCCAGCAGAACGTGGAGCTGCTGTAGGATCGGCCTTACCTGGTGCTTTCATCTGCTGCTCTACAGGCTCCTCCTGCAGACACAGCGCTGGCGTAGGACCTGGGTTTGACACCTTCATCCCCTGCACAGGGACCCTCCTCTTCACACTCTTCCTCCTTGGTCGAATCTGATGATGGAGTCTGAGCAGAGTCTTGTAGTTTGGCTTCGTCTGGCTTCTCTGCTTCGTTCTTCGTCTCAGGTTGAGGATTTTCTACTTCTTGTCTGGACGCAGGGAAGTCGGTCTGTGTCTCCTGGTCGCTCTGAGCAACAACAGGAGTTTGTGTGGATTTGTCAGAGCCTTCATGCGTCCATGTTTGCGTCTGAACTTCCACCTTCTCAGCTTCTTCGGGGCGTTCTTCTTCCTCAGTTTGAGCCTCTATGGACACACTTTCCTGACTCTCCTCGACCTCCATCCCGCCTTTTTCTGCATCTCTGTCAACGCTGGAGATGCTTCTTCTTCGTCTCTGGTTCCTCCTCTGCCTCCTCTCTTTGTTTCGCTCCTGGAACATGAACAGTGACTTTAATGATGGTTCACATGATCTCTGAAATGTCTCTCATGGATGAACTTTCACCTTATTTCTTTTACGGCGTCTTTTAGTGGAAACATCCTCCACTGTCTTGGACCCAGCGGTGCTGTCGAGGTTTCCTGCTCCCTCCTCCATCTGCCTCTGAACAATAATGACAATAATAATAATAATAATAATAATAATAATAATGACATCATTATTTGGATTAATATAGTGCCTTTCTGAGAAGCCAGGGAAACTTTTCATAGAGATTTTAAGACAGAAACGGGTGGTTATATTATATTATAAAATAAAAAAAATATAGGAGATATAAAATATGCATTCAGTTAATGGAGTGGCAGGATTGAGAAGCACATTGATAAAATACCTTAACATATAAAGTCACTATAATAAACTATGGTATTTCAATATAATGTATTTGAGCTAATTCTCATGTAGTTTCACAGAGAAAATGTAAGGAAAGAAACACTGAAGTTGTGTTTCGGAAGCATCACCTCAGACATGATCTGCAGTAAATGTACTGATATTAATGTGTTTACTCACCTTTGTGGTCAGAAGCTGACAGCAGCAGCTCTGTCTGGTATCATCTGGTAAAATGTGGAGGAAATGTTGGTTTTATCTGCTCAACTCTTCAAGGGAGTGTCACTAAATGATCCCACTTCTCTCTCTGCTGGATATTTATCAGGAAATTTCACCCAAACTAACCGGAATAATTATGAAAACACCAGCTGACGTGTTTTCACATTTAACACACATCTGGCTCATCAGCTCACAAACTGTGTTAAAGGGTTTAAGGTCTTCATTAAGGCATTCATTTACAGACGGTCCCTGAAGCGGCTCTTTCACTTTCATTTCTCCTGTCATCAAACCAGAAACTCATGATGCGTTCAGGGACCGTTACTGAATTATAAGAAAACATTTGATGCGTTATTGATCCATTTGATACGATTTAAACAGCTACAGGGCACATAATTCAATTGGATTTTTTAATATTTGTACTGTATATAGTTATTATAAAGCTGAACTGTGAAGAATGATAAAAATATCATGACAATGATATAAATCACAGTGTTTTAACTTATTGTATTTAATGAGATATTAACAGGTAAAATGATGCTTCTGCCGTTCACTGTTTTATCCATTTAGATAAAAATGATGATAAGAAGTCACCTGGTAGTAAATATAACTGTACATACAGTAAATAAAGTTATTACAAGAATAAAAGCACACGTGCACACATTAATACACAGGCTGGTTATCTTTTATTATTGAGATGGTGTGGTCAATGTTAAAGCTGCCAGTTTTGTATCACAGTGAAAACAAGAGTTTCCCAGCATGAGAGTGATAATTAGTCTGGAAGACCATATTAATGACATTATTTTATTTCTTTAAAGTAAAAGAAAAAATAACATGAGATAGAAGCTGTGAGATGAAAACAAAATCTTATGACTTAGTGTCTCAAACTAATGAAAATGACATAATAATAATAAAAAAGTCAAAATAATGAGTTAGTTTCTTAAAATAATAAAAACAAAACTCTCAAAATAAAGACTTGGTATAATAAAGTACTTAGTCATGGTAATGAGTTAGTGTCTTAAATAATAAAAAGTCAAACTAATGAGTTAGTTTCTTAAAATAATAAAAAAAAAAACACTCAAAATAAAGACTTGATATAATAAAGTACTTAGTCATAGTAATGAGTGTCTTAAAATAATAAAAAGTCAAAATAATGAGTTAGTTTCTTAAAATAATGAAAAACTCTCAAAATAAAGACCTGATATAATAAAATACTTAGTCATAGTAATGAGTTAGTGTCTTAAAATAATAAAAAAAGTCAAAATAATGAGTTAGTTTCTTAAAATAATAAAAACAAAACTCTCAAAATAAAGACCTGATATAATAAAATACTTAGTCATAGTAATGAGTTAGTGTCTAAAAATAATTTTAAAAAGTCAAAATAATGAGTTAGTTTCTTAAAATAATAAAAACAAAACTCTCAGAATAAAGACTTGATATAATAAAGTACTTAGTCATGGTAATGAGTTAGTGTCTTAAAATAATAAAAAGTCAAACTAATGAGTTAGTTTCTTAAAATAATAAAAACTCTCAAAATAAAGACTTGATATAATAAATTCTTAGTCATAGTAATGAGTTAGTGTCTTAAAATAATAAAAAAAGTCAAAATAAAGACTTATTTTCTGAAAATAATAAAAAAACTCTCAAAATAAAGACTTGATATAATAAATACTTAGTCATAGTAATGAGTTAGTGTCTTAAAATAAAAAAAGTCAAAATAAAGACTTATTTTCTGAAAATAATAAAAAAACTCTCAAAATAAAGACTTGATATAATAAATACTTAGTCATAGTAATGAGTTAGTGTCTTAAAATAAAAAAAAGTCACAATAATGAGTTAGTTTCTTAAAAAATGAAAAACTTTCAAAATAAAGACTTAAAATAATAAAATACTTAGTCAGAATAATGTCTTAAAGTAATGAGTTAAGGATTCTTAAAGAAGAATAAAGAGTTTCCATAAGTGGAGGAATGAGCTCACCTGTAGTTTCTAACTTTCTTTCCATGATAATCTCACAGGGGATGAAGCAGGAAAACTGATGTATGAAGACAATGAGAAGACGTATCAAAGACTCCACCTCTGGACCAAACAGGACCATAATGCTGGTCTGGATCACCTCCAGACCACCTCAGTCCTGTGAACCTGCAGGTTTCTTGATCCTCCGGACTACAACCCTGGTTCTCCTTCTCTCAGGAGGTCGACCTCCAGCGTCGGTGGCTGCAGCCCTCACCTCCCCAGCAGGAGATCCAGGGGGTCTGGGTTCCCGTCGGGGCCCTGCAGGCTTCCTTCCTGACCGCACATGGTCCACAAAGCCCTCCACTCCTTCAAACCTGGCCGTCAGCTCAGAGAGACGCTCTTTGAGGGCGTTGAACTCCTTGTAAAGATCTCCAAGAGCGTCTGACAGCGGCTGGATCCTGAGGGGAGGAGAAGCACCTCCATTACGCACAGAAACATCAGCTGACACCAAAGATGAGGAGATCCTCACCGTCCGTAGTCCGGCAGCACGGTGCTGTGGTCGTGCAGCAGGAGATCTTTGACCTGCGTCATGATGGCGTATTTCCAGTTGTCCAGAACCAGCGTGAGGTTGGCACATCCTCTGTTGGTCTTCTCTGCTGCAGAGGAAACATCAAAACAGCCTGGATGATCTTTTCTGCGTCCAGTTTAGGACTTAAAACATCAACAGAAAAACATCCTCAAGTTACCAGAGTAACATTTCTGATGAGAAAGAAGAAGGAAAAGACTGAAAGAGGTCGAGCAGAGGAGGACATAAACACTAATAACTGATATGTCCTGTTCAGGAGCTGCTTCACCACTAACCTTCATTCCTGTCATCCCACTGTGTTATTTTCTGTTTCTGAGCAGCACAAAGAGTCACAGTGAAGATGAGGAGGACTCCAGCAGTCTTCATCCTCAAACAGACACATCAACATATTCAGCTTAAAAATGTATAATGAGGTGAACTACAGTGAAGTGAGAGAAAACATAGTAAAGGTACCTGCAGCATCGGTGGTTTGAAGAAGAATAATCCAGAAGAAAGATAGATGATGTTTTTGAGGGAGGAGGTTCTTCAGACTGACCTCATATATCAGCTCCACTTCAAAGCTCCAACCTTTCAGTCTGTTTCCTATTAGAGCGCTTTAACTCCTTCATTTTTAACTCCTTCTTTTCAGCATTATTTATCAGCACTTTCTGATATTTTAAAATGTTTAATGAGGCTGAAAAAAAAACATCCAGGGAGGAAAAAAAAGATGAAAATGTGAATAAAGTGGAAACGCTGCAATCTGATCTGCAGAGGACGCTGATGTTTTATGGTCCAACTTAAAACACATTCCTGTTCTTCATCTGTTGTCCATCTGTGGGTGTGGGGAGGAGGACCAGGTACTGGACCAAGAACTGGACCAGGTACTGAACCAGGTACTGGTGCTGATCATTAAAGGTCTACTTAAGCAGATATCCTGACAGTGAACTCTATAGAGACATTTTACAGAGAATAAACCCTCAAAATGCCAAACCTAAGTTCACAGCATGTGGACACTCCTCAGTCATTATTAGTTTATCACAGATTTATCTGAAACAAGAAACTGGGAGTCCACAAAAATATGAGGTCATTTCCTTCGTTTGTCCACCTCTGAGAGCTGATAAGTTGATTTATGGAAATAAAATCAAAAGGATCCATATCAAACTTATTTTTTTTCATGTCGCATAAGATTATATACTATATTATATATCATTTTAAATTGCCAAATATTGAAATCAGCTGTAAAAACGCAAAATCTCACAAAGAATATTTGTCAAATTGCTCCTTAAATTATCCCACAATATTTAAAATAAGACAGGGTCACCCCAAAGGCAACATTTCAGACTAAATATAAATACATTTACTTCAGATAATTTATCTTATAGGTCTAATTAAGAAAAGAAAAAAATACTACTTTTTAACAATTACAGGCTTGTTATGATGCAAAATTATTTTCCAGCTAATTTACACAACATTTTATCTTATTTGAAGAATTTTTACCAAGTGAATAATCTTTATTTTTATAAACAAAAACAGCTTCAGGCTGTTACTGAAGTTGACATATTATCCTCATAGTTTATATATATATATATATATAATTTATTGTTATCCTTTTTATATCTGCACTAAGTTTCCATGTCATGTACCAACATAAATCAAATTCTTTTCTTTCATTGTAAAAAAACTGTTTGATTCTGATGAAGTTGGAAACACCCTAAAAAATGTCCTCAGACCAGGTGAGGTGAGTCCACATCTGTCTCTAATTAAAATATAAAATGCACATCTTTCAGTTCTCGTGTGTTGTTCATTAATATTATTAGAATAAACAACACATGAGAACTGAGACTAATCTGCTTCCATTTGCAGACAGCCGACACATCAAAGACGTTATCTGCAATATTCTTTGTTGTTTTTTTATTATTATTTTGTTTTAAATCCAGGTCAACAGCAAACAGCTTCAGGGTCCTCAGCGAGCAGGGCGGGAACTCCAGGAGCTGCTCGCTCAGCAAACGACCCCGGATCAATACAAAAGGAAAAGGTCACCGCTGCCTGTCAGCGTCACGTCGCAGAGATCGCTCTTAAAACTCACACTGGGGGCAAATAAACAAAACAATTTCAAGCATTTTCAAATTAACCTACAACTAAAAATATATTCTCACTTCTCCAATGGAATTACTGTCAAGAAGCACACGTCTGCTAAACATCCAATCAAGCAGAGACTCTCCCCGTCAGCTGGAAACAGAGTTCAGTGATTTGCTCGGCAGCTGGAAACATCCTCCAGCAAAGACTGGTTCACGTGACGGTGCAGCAAGGGATGATGGGAAAAAGTAAACATGAGTGTGGGGAGGAAAGGGATGAAGGTGTGGGAAGGCCTCATCAGTCAGCAGAGGACGAGTCGAGGACCAGAGGAGATCTTTTTTAACTCGTTAAAAATCAAGACTGTTTAGGTCAAATCTGAGATGCTGCTGAGCTTTTATTAAGAGGACTTTTTTACCAGTCTGATAATCATGATAATATTTTTATTTTTGCTGAAGTTTAGAAACATTACCAGCTTTAATGCGGAGCGGCTCTCAGTCACATTTTGCTGCCAGATGTTAGCGTGCTAACGATGCTGAACTCTGATGAGTCAAAAGATTTCTCAAGTTTTGGTCCCAAAGAGGTCATAAAAATGACACGCTCACTGCTGACTGACTGAGGTTAAAGGGTTACTTCACTGAAATTATTTACAGTAAAGAGAGAAAAAAAAAACAACCTTTCCCCACTTTTCTCTGAGATTTCTGCCTCCTCATTAAACCACGTATCCATGCTCGCATCATGATCCTGGAGCGAAGGCAGAAGCTCTGAAGGTTTTTGTTTTCAGTGCCGTAGAGAAGAAGTGCTTTTACTGCTGAAGAGACGAGGAAACATCCATCTGAGCTCCTCCTGCAGGAAGAAGCTCAGGCTTTTGGCTGGAGAGCAGCAGCTGATAATTATCTGACTTACAGCTCAGACGGTGGTGGTGACCTGCGACCTTCTAGCAAAGTATTTCAAGGCTGAGTGATGGAAAAAAAAAAATCAACCCATCAGTGGAGGAAACGTCGGTTAGAAACGTTGACCCAAAAAAAGAAAAGCAGAGATAAGGAGCACCAGTTGTTTCTAGAAGCACCTCACGGCGATTATAGTCAGCGACAATGAGGATGGTGATGGACAGAAGCTGATAAATTAAGCTACATATTGTGCCGACTCCAGTTCAAACCACCAAAAGCTACAATCCCAACGACGAGGAGGATCTTAAGGAGGATGAAGGGAACAGCTGTGTGAGCACACCTTTTCAACTTTCAAATGAATTTAATACTGAAAATAGAAACTCTGGAGCTGTGGAGGAGTTTCCAGGTCTCTGACTGATGATTGTACTTTAAGGGGCTTGTCAAAGAGACCAGGACCTATAAAAACCTGACGCTGAAGATCCAGAACTTCAAAGGTACGCTACACTCTCCGATAAAAAAGAAGCTTAATTAAATAACAGTATCATTCCTCAAATGTATTTATACACAGACAGGGTTTCCAGAAGACATAGTGAGAGTGGGGGTCTTTGTGGTCGTCTCCAGTCTCAGCAGGTTTTAGTAGACTGTTGGGGGGGAGGGGCTTCAGCCAAAAGTGCTTTAATGAAGTGACTCAGCAGAGCCGCTGTGATGACGGATGATGGGTTTGATTTTATGCACTCGTTGAACTCAGTGTAAACGCATCCCTTTTCCCAGCAGCCCGTGAGGCAGGAAGGACCGAGGCTTTCAGAGTGAGGTGAGAGAAAAGAAACGGGGCATCCAGCTGGTCCTGGAGCAGCGATGACATGGAGTCAGAGGGTCTAACTGCGGGGAAGGCTGCACATCTCACAGTGCTCTGTGCCGGGCTGGTTCATGAAGGTGCAGTGGAGGCAGGACCACATGGCCGAGGACGAGGCAGGGAGCGAGGGGCCGCCCATGGCCCCGTAACCCTGAGAGCTGGAGGGCTGCCCGCCCACGGTACCTGGGGAGGAGGAGGGGGGGAAGAGATACAGGATGTTAAAAAAAACAAAAAAAAAAAAAACCCCAACCATTTAAAAACCAAACAGCCTGTTAGCTCTGCAGGTTTAACTCAACTTGGTACTGGATGTTAATAAAGTTATTCTTTAGTTTATAAGTGTTAACAAGGTTTCTGTTAGATTTAAGATGATTTTAAGACCATTTTTCAGGCCATTTTAAGACCATGTAGAGTTAAATTTAGTGCCTGCTTGTAGTGTGCAAACATAGTATGAAGGGATGTTGCAGAATTACAGTGCAATGATGTTTTTAGGATTAAAACCCAGAGGTTGCAGAGTTTCATGTTGAAAGTTTAATGTGCTGGAGATGAACTGGTGGCTGGCTGCAGTGGTGATGGAGGACAGACCATGATGAGGTGATGTTCCTAAAGTGATGCAGAGTCTAAATCTAAATGTTAACAAGCTGACATGTGTGTCCACTGTGACTCCTTTCTCCAACCGAAATAAAATAACCTTTCCCAGACCATGTGAGGTCCTTAAACCAACATGTTGTTCGATAAGTTACACAAACTCCTGATAGGTTATCAGCATGTTCTTTTCTTCAGCTTATCAACGAGCTGTTTAAACACTAGTGCTCAAACTGAGCTGAGATCAGCTCAGGTAGTGGTAGTCTAGACTTACTGCACAGCTGCTCGATGGTGGCCCACTGCTCAGACTTCTTCCAGGTCTGAGCCAGATCTTCATTAGAAGTCCTCACAGCATCCAGCAGCAGCCCGATGCTGTCCTGCACACAAACATCAACTGTGAGTGATCCACTGGATGATGAAACTACTGATCCAACTGACCAAGCAGTTCATAATAATTTAACAAGCATCTCATCACAGCTCAGTTTAAAACTCTACCAGCATGAGTGAATGAGAGGAAGTGGAGACGTACTCTCAGAGGCATGACTTCATTGGTGACGAGGAAGAGGAGCAGATGGAAGTCTGACACCATGTCCAGGAAGGTCGTGGAGGAGCACTGGGACAGGTACATCGCTAAGCTGTGGAAGTCCTGCACACAGAAATAATAAGAATAAAAAAAATAGAGGCAGAACTTCTCTGAAGGAAACTGATTGTCTCAGCTGTGACTGATGTGTGCATAAATTCATGTTGGCAGCCACTCCTGCTTGGTTATCATTTAATCTCTGGATCATCAGAGCTCAGAGGTTTAGATCAGCAGCAGTTTGTCTTACTTGTGTCTCTCCTAGGATGTCTCGGTTCTCGATGGGGAAGCGTTGTGTGGAGCAGAAGGTGTACTGGGGGTCCTTTGGGAAGGTGGTGGTTATCTGAAATAAGCAGGAAGTGCAGTCTTCAGTGGATTGTAAGAGTGAGAACAGATGTTAGATGAATTTAATAATCACACTCACGTCTATGATGAGGTACTCCACAGGAAGAGGCCGAGCTAGAAACGTTACATCATTTCCAAACTTGTCTTTGTCCTTGAGGATGGAAAGAGGGAAATAATAATCACATCTGGAAGAAATCGGCTCATGATACCAACACATTCCCTCCGTACCTTATTAGATCATTTTATTAATTGTCTCACCTTATAGAAGACATCCGGTACGTACTGCTCAGGGGTGGACTCCTTAGCGAAGCCCAGCTCTGGAGCGTCTTTGCAGGGCAGGAGGCACTCGTCTCTCACCAGAGCCATGCACTGATTGGACACCTGATACCCCTCAAAGTGCACCTGGTTATCTGGTCCACCTGCACACACAGCATGAACACACAGGTGTGTTCATGTTGACTCAACGCTGGCTGTGTTAATATTCTATCTAGTATTGAAGTAGTGATGAAATGAGAGCGTCAAGTCCTCATCTGAGAAGCTACAAGCAGAAAATATTCTTCAGACTAACTGCAAAATTTGATTTATCTGCCATGTGGTCGCCAGTCTGATCCATGTGTAAAGCTAATTTAAAGTTCAAAGAACTTTATTTAACTATTATCACATCAGGCTCTTTGGCTTTACATTCACAAACTGACGACGTCTTTACACAAGGGAACAGAAAACAGATGCTGGCATCAGATGTGGAGCCATGACGTCGCCTTTGACTGCCGGAGCCTCATTACTGCAAATGACAGTGATGAGGTCACCGCTAAAGTTTTGTGTTTTTCTGCAACAAATCCACCAGGTGGTCTGGATCACACAGAGCATGTGGCCTGAATTACGCTGCTCTGCTGACCTCAAGACATTTCAAGATCATTTCATAATATCAAGCATCTCCTCATCCGACATGTCATGATTTAGACTATAAATAGTAAAAAAAAAAAAATTAGCCCTGAGCGAATGAAAGGTACCTGTTGCCACCACAGTGACGAATTTCGAGCCAAAATGTCCGTCTCTAGAGAGTCTGCAAGGGTTTGAATGTAGATTCTGGAAGTATCCTGCTGTGATGCACTCCTCTGCGCTCAGGTAATGAGAGTCCTGACAGCAGAGAGAAGCAACGTTAAACCATGAGGACAAGCAGCAGCAGTGAGTCAGCCTTTAATGAGCTGCAGCCTCACATTGTTTCTTGTGTAACGGACGGTTCCTATCCTGGTGTCCTCAGAGAGCAGGTCAGTGAAGATCCAGCCCACCTGAAGACCACAGAGAGAAGAGCACTGAGAAAACAAGGACAGCTGGAACAAACTTTTTTTTTAATCAATTTGCACATTTGTGTGTGACTTCACTGAGAAATTTAAAATCAGCTTAAGAGTTTAATAATAACAATGTATTTTAAGCTGCATTTTAAATTCCATCAAGGTCTACAATCCATTCAGACATATTCCTGTTTAACAGACCGAACGTGAAGCATTTAGCCAAAATAAAGCCTCAGGTGGAATCAGTTAACTTCTTTGGTTAATTCATGAACAATTGAAAAGGAGAAGCATAAATGTGCCATGAGCCTTGAACTGAAAAATCTGTCACACTGCTGGAGAGCAAATTATCAGCATTCAGTGTGAAAGGGAGGTAAGAAAGCAAGAACAGACGGACAACCTTGCACAGGCCCAGTTTGGCAGCGATTTCATCCACAGCTGCAGCTTTAGGATCCTCCACCAGCTCCAGGCTGTTCTGAGTGGCATTCTGAAACACAGCAGCCACCATCAAACTAAAGCAAGGAGCGTGATGACAAGGAGGCCAATAGTGACTTTCACTCGCTGATGGAAGGATAAATTAAAGATAACTGCTGAAGCAGACAGTGAACGCCTCACCTGTGGCGGCTCGTAGATGGCAGCCACCTCAGCTCTGATCCCCAGAGGGATGTCTTTGTGCTCGGTGTACCTGCCGTACAAGTAGCCCATCCTCTGGCTGCCCGTCTTCCTCCAGAAGTCCAGGAAGCGGTCAGCGATGGTGTGGTTCTCAAACATGATGTTGTCCACATGTCTGTATTTCTGGGAGGAGAACAGTCAAAGCGAAAATCAGCAGTGATAATAAAGTTATGAGCTCTGAATACTCCTTGATATTGGCTGTTTGTCATTTCTGTCACCCTCTCTGCTGTTGAACTCCTCATACCTGTCTGTTCAGGGTGATGGCGCTGGGCTGGCACTTGGTGCAGATCCCCTCCGGCCAGGGAGGATGACCCTCACAGCCTGACTTGATCTTACAGCTGATGTTCTCCAAAGCTGCAAACTTCCCTCTGCAGGAGATCAAGCCAGGGTTGGACTTCGACTAGAGTTGAAAAAAGGGATGCGTATTTCCACTGAAGAAATTAAAACTCCTTACTTGTCAGCTCCACCTGTCAGCTTCCGAAGGTATGCGTGGAAAGACATGTGCTTCACCGGCGGGTCGAGGTGATTCAGGTAGTCTTCGTCAAAAGGCTGGCCAAAAAAAAAAAAAAATAAAATCTGAATAAACTAGTTTTACAGTAGTGGTGTGAGCTTTACAACCCGTCAGGAAACAAGACTTCTCATACCTCTAATGGTACACAGTGCACACATTTCCCCAGGGAACCGTGGTGACATCTGTCACAAGAAAACAATCATTGTTTATCTGACATTTTAATTAATGTGGATGTTTGTTTTTTATATTTTCTTACAGCTGTGGATCTTTGTTCCTGTAGATCTTGCCATCTTGCTTGGACAGATACTGATCAATCTCATCCTCCTGGACCTGGGGTGCTGACAAGGACCGGGGGATCATGGAGGACGAAGAGGAGGATGAGACGGATGGTAGGGATGAAGATGAGTGTGGGGTGGCGGTGTCCATCACCTCCCCAGAGGAGGAAGAGGATCCTGAAGGGAACAGATACAGCATGTCGCCATGCCTACACAGAAGAGAAGATGTGACTCAGCAGCTTTTACCAAATTATCTTATTGTCATCACAAAATCCAACACGTTATATTAAAAATAAATACTTTTGGACATGTGTCTGAATGACCCATTTTATCAGGTGGGTTTTATTCTCTAAAGCAGAGCCATCTACACTTCATACTCAACAGCACTGTCTCTGTTTACTTACTTGATCTTAAGCAGGCTCAGAGTTTTGTTCTGGGAAAGGATCTCTCCGGTCTTGTTGCGGGTCAGGTAAATAGAAAATCCATTGGAATTGAACCCAAACTCTTTGGCCACCTGAGAGAGAAATAATGCCATGTGCTGATTAGACAGGATAAAAACATTCTCTCAGTCTCAGCTGATTATTAGCATGATGTCTCAGAAGTGTTTTTGAAATCCACTCTAGGAAACAAATCAGATCAATCAAACAGGTGCATGAGTAAAGGGTGTCCGCCCTGTGGAAGCAGATTAGAGCCTCTTGGATCCAGAGACTGAGCTTGTAGGAAGGCCTCTAAATGTCAGAAGAGGGTGAGCCAAACTAAGCTACTAAGAGCAGCCAGAGCTGGTCAACCAGCAGAGCATCCTCCAACACTTCAGCCTGATGCTATTTTTTATTTATCAGGTGGACTTTCAACAACTTATTCTGACATAAAAACTCATGATGACACTTACAGCATACAGCTGCACTGACACAATGACACCTAACACACAAACAGAAATCAACCAGCATTCATTTTTTTTATCTATAAAGATCAGTGTTGGTAAAACTAAGCAGTCTGAAGCATGGGTTCACACAAAGAAGAACACAGTGTAAGGTATTATAGCTGAGTGAAGCTGTCAAACTGTCTGAGACAGAACATCTCTTTGAGCTCCTTTTATTCACTTTCAGCTGCAGAAATTCAAACCTGCATGGCTCAGACTCTCTGCTTCAAACCCCTGGTTTTCTATTCCAGCCATCGCTGGCTGCACACCGGCAGGGAATGAAAACTACTCCCTACACTGATCTGCAGGCTACACCATGCTGCCTTCACACGGATGCATACATTTTTAATGAGGTGCTGCTGCAATGCTCTGCTGTGACTGGTCTGCTGGAATATGCTTCTTTTTTTGGTTTGTCAAATCAACTGATTCAAATGCATCTGTGATTATTTTTGTTTGTATAACTAGAGGTCAGGCAGAACCAAATTGAGAAAGAACCATTCTTACGGACCAAATCTTTTTCATGTGTTTATTATTCTTGATAGTGCCTTGCTTGTAAACCAACACCGGGTAAACAGCTGTAGCATAGCAATGCCTCCTCTACACTACCTGAACATGTTACATGTTAATAGTGGAAGCCAGCAGAGTACACAGGAGCAATGCAGGACTGATCTGGTATTTTCTGCACAACATCACACATAAATGAATACTGAGCAGTCACAAAACCCAGGAAAACATTTCTGTAGAAATCAGCCCAGTCACCACTTGCCAGGAATTAAAGGATGACTCTGGACATTTCTGCAAACCAGGGATACACTGAGGGGAGGTGGATGGGTCCAACAAACACAAAGCTTCTATCCAGGAGACCACTGTTTATTTTTTTTACAATCAGCTGTTGGCTCCTGTCCCGTGTTCACAACGTTCAGTGTCATTTTCACTGTATAAACGTAGTTATTTCAATGCAAACAATGTAGTTAAAAGCATTTTTTTGTAATTATAATATTATTTGAACACAGACTGTGATCTTTTTCAAAATTAAAGTTTTGCTGCCAAAGTTTAACCAGTCTTTTCACAACATTGTGGCATTGCACTTCTGAAACCATGATACGAGGCAGATATGAAACTATCTATTTCTGTCACTGCTTTCCCGAAACTTTCAGTGCCGATCTTTTATTATGGACAACTGGGTTGATGAAAAATGGTAAAAAAAAAAAAAAAAAAAAGTAGCTCAGTCTGTAGTGACTTGGGCTGGGAATCGGTGGGTCGCCAGTTCAAGTCCAGGTCGGACCCAAATGTGAAGAGTGGACTGGTAGCTGGAGAGGTGCCAGTTCCTCCTCCTGGGCACTGCCGAGGTCGCCCTTGAGCAAGGCACCGAACCCCCAACTGCTCGGGGCGCCTGGATAAGGGGCAGCCCCCTCACTCTGACACCTCTCCTCTAATGCATGTGCATGTGTTTGTTTCATGACTTGTGTGTGTAATGTGCAATTGAAAAATATATATGTATATATACTAACAGAGTGAAAAAATGTAATTTCCCTCATTGAGGGATTAATAAAGGAATTCTTCTTCTTCTTCTTCTTCAAATTAGAAATAGTACATTATAGAAGATGTGGTGGCATGTTTTTACATACAGGTTTGTGCAGAAACAGTCTCACAAATTCAGGGTTTCAGGAAGCCAAAATGACACATAAAAACGTGTGATGCATGTGTCAATTAAACAGTATGACTCCTTCTGACTTGAAATGTTTGACATCCAGTACCTTCTTCAAAAAAGCAGCAGCTGTCTCCCTCTTGGTAGAAATAATTTTCTTCATCCCATCTGGGGATTGCACCCTGATGATCTAAAGAAAACAGAAAAACAAAGACATGAGCTGAATTCAGTGGTGGTGTAAGGTACCAGTTCAAAGCAACTGGGATGGAAAGCTCCATGGTTGGCTGCTGAAAAACAAACACAACGTGGACACAACACAGTTGCTCTTTGACTTCCTCACACCTGTCAGACAACAGAAGGCCTCTATTCCCCCTCTTTACAGTAGTATCAGTGCCAGGATATTATGACAGCGATGACAGTGCAAAAAAGTAATGTTAACATTAGCTTGGGAGCCTCTACTTTCCGACAAAGAGCTTCTGTATTGCGATATTGAGATGCCGACTTTGAACTAAACAGCGTTAAATAAAACTGTCAGGTGGAGTTAACAAAGTACCACTTTTAATGAATCAACATCTTGGCTTGAATTACATTCACCGACCATATTCTGGCTAATGTTTGGCTAATGAAGTGAGCATGCTAAAGAATATTCCAGACATATCAATTCCTGAATTTGCTGGTAATGTAGCTTCCCGGTTGTCCGACGATGATTTTTTTTTTTATTCGAATGTCGTCAGCTAGCCAAAGAGCTAATATTAGCCGGTCAGCTAAACAGGCCCCGGTCAGTCTTTGCTATGATAAGCAGCGAGCGTTAGCTATCAAGCTAATTCTGCTGCCTCATCACTCCGTACTTCGTGTAACAAGCTAGCTAACATTAGCCAAGTCGACCCCTTCACTGTCGTCAATACAGCAAACCACCGTACTTACAATATTATCCGCCATGTTGCCCGGGGGACAGCTCCCGATTGATAACCCTGTGTTAGCAGACAGAGACTATAAATACAAATTTAACGTAGCGTCTCTGCCTGTCAACGAAACTCCATCCCACAACTCAAACACCGGGTGTTGCAGACATTAGTGACCGGCCGTGCCCCGGCGGTCCTACAACGAAACAACCACGGGTGAAACAAGCTTTTGTTCACCGCAAGTTCCACTTCCCTCTTAAACTGAGGACACTGCAGCTACAGACATTAAATTATATAGTATTATAAATATATGCACTCTTGATTACAACTACCCAGACTCAAATGGCCCCAAATTGTAATTAAGTAATTAATTACAATTTCACCCACTTGTACATCTATGAGTGTTTCCATTTTATGCTACTTTACACTTGTGTTACATCATTTGTGTTTATTTTGAGTTGTACTTCAAGAAGAGAGATATTTTTCTACCTTTATATATTTTGTTGAAGACTGAGCAAAATATCCATTGACAGTAACTGAAGGAAATTTTATTAAATATTTGACCACTGCAACAGAGTATGACTGTAGGCTCATACAAAATATAATAACTAAATATTATAGCTTAAGCTACCCAGTAGTATACTGCACAGAGATAAGATAAGATAAGATAAGATGAAACTTAATTCATTCTGAAGGAAATTCTTTCACAACAGTTACCACACACAGTCGCAAAGGTGATGATATTTAAAAAATATTTAAAAAAAAAAAGGACATACGGTGCAGAATAAAGTAATTAGAATTAAATCCACCTTTAGGTGTTGCAACATAAAAAGAAGGGCATCAATGATAAAAATAATCCAGAGATATGTATTAATATGAAATAAATCACTCTGCATGAACACTTTTGGTCATTTAAATATATTTTAATGCTGATACTACTTCTTCTACCACTTCCCAAAGTGCGTGCCAGTTAGTTTCACATCATTTAAGTCTGACTTCAAAACCAAGATTAAAACTGAACATTATCAAACTAAAGACTCATAATCAAGGAAAAAGGTTGAAGATAATAAATAATCTCCATATTTATTTTCCTGTTTTTATTCTTTATTTTTCCCCATCCTGTAGAGAGGACAAAGCTCCATTATACATCAAACACAGTGCAATCTTTGCAAACATCATTTATAAAGAAAACTATATCTTTTTGATTTGAACAATGTTTATGAAGACAGTCAGGATAGCAGAAATGCATCTCAATGTGTTCATGCATTGATCTTGTGTGAACAACAGATTAATACTTCACTGTCTAAACATGAACAGAATGAAGGTTTGGTGACGATGACTGGAGATGAAAGATGAATAGCTCAAATACTGATCGTACAAACACAGATAAAAACACACAGGGCACAACAGTGTTGTGTGAAAGCATGACAGATAAACATAAAATGCATTTTTTCATATACATTAATATTATACAAGGGTGTTATACAAATAAGAAGTGGTATGAAACACAAGCTAACACAATGATGGAAGCAGAACGCACTACCGTCCTGCAGCATCACACACTGGTTTATTCTCTTCTCAGTTGGGTTTAAATATCTTAGTTTTGCTCCAAATGCATCAGACATCCACATAGTATGATGGTGGAACATTTCAAGAAAAGAACAGATGGTAGAGTGGTGAAGATGTATGTTTCCTGGGCAGGATGGGTGCAGATAAGTGTTGGTAAAAACAGAAGGAAAACAGGGTCGTGCAGGTATCATTATCCCACTGAAAGGTTATGCTCAGCAATGGCAAGCTGCTGTCCAGTCTCTACAGAATTCAGGTTTTGTGTTTTACGTTTTCAGCGTTGATGGCGTTGAGCCTCAGAGATGGTGAGAGAGGCGCCGAAGCACATGAAGCAGGAACCCACCCACTCCACGGGTCTGTCACTTTAACTCAATTTGAGGCTGCCTTGCTTGTGTAAGTTTCATGTTTTTTTCCGAGAGAAGAAGAGAACAGAAAGGAAAGAAGAGGAAAAAGAAGAGCAGCGAGAGGAGAGAGAAGAGGATGCTGTGAGTTTAGAGTGTCAGAGCAGATCTAATGGAGACATGAGGAACAGATGTGAGCAGATGTGAACTGCATAAGAAAAAGAAGTATCCGGTGAAAGAGTACAGAAAGTTTTTTTTGTAGATTCTTTTTCTCTTTTTCCATTTTTTGTGCTTGTTACAGTTCGTTGTGGTAGTTTGTTTGGAATAGATCCATTTGAAGTGAGGAGATGGAGCCTGAGGCAGATGTTTCGATGTGATCCTCAGAGGGCTCAGATGATGCCGTACTTAGCCAGCTCGTTCAGCTCCAGGTGATTAAAGGCCTCCCAGGGGCAAATGACGGTGATGTCTGCAGGAAAAAACACAAAGGTGTAAGGTTATCCATCTACTCTGATGATTGTAGAGTATAGAGCATTTTAAAATCTCAGGTGAGCTCACCTGTGCCTAAGCCCTCCATGCCAGGGATGTCATCACCAAAGCTGCAAAGATAGAACAGTTACACACCAAACTTCTCCATTATGTCTAATGAAAACAGGCAGAGTCAACAGATCCAGGACATAGACGTACCCCTGGATGCCCTTCTTGGGGGGCTTGCTCTTAAACTGACGGGTCTGCCTCTGCTTGAACTTGGGCGGGCCCTTGCGTGGGGTGGCGGGGCCTCCGGTGACTCGGGTGGCCGACTTGATCTCAGCTTTGGGCGGCTCGAGGTTCATCTCGAATCAGCAGTTGTGGTACCTGTGTGCAGGCTGCAGTCGTGGTGGTGATAGCTTTTCATTTTGGAGAGGAGGAAAAAAAAGAAGTTCACTCCACAGTTAGCATGTAGCCTCTGTCACCTCTGCCTGACATTACAGGCCTTAATCCTCTTACTGATCTGACAAGCACCAGGCAGGATTTGCTCTCATATTTCCCCCTGATTGAATGTCTGAGATGGACTACCTTGTTCTGTGGGGATGACCCAATTTCTCCTAATCCCTGGCTCAAGTTAATAAGTGCTCCCCTCTCAAATGTAATCTCGTTAGAGCAAGGACAGCACAGCAGATATGCTGACCATGCTCCGAGGGTGTAAGTGATCAATCCGTTCAGCACGTCCCGAAAACAGCGACCGTCTGAACACAGTGTGCAGCACTTCATGTCAAAATAAAAGCATGTGTTCTCTCAGTGGTTGGTGAGTCCAGTCTTTTCATGTGCAATGATAACACACCCACGTCCCCTCCACCTGAATAGTGAATAACTTTTTTTATTGGTTTAAAGATGCTGAAGCCACTTAATTTTTAGAATTAACATCGTATTTTGAACCTGTTCTGGATTTCTGGTCAAATTTGTGATTATTTGAAAAAAGTGTGAGGTTAGAAGAATATTTTTCTATTTTTCAAGACATTTGATAATAAAATGCTTAAAAATCAGTAACTATACTGTAGTTGTTAATATCCTCCTGTAGGGCCAACATTGTATTGTGTGTCTAACTGTTCTCAAACTGCCTTCATTATTCTGTAACAGACAACTCTCTTGCCACCTAAAAAGGGACAACAACTGTCCGATGTTTCTATTTTCAAGTTACATACCAAGCTGGCAGGGCAGGGATCTAGTGCAGACAGCATCACTAATCATATTTAACATTATTTTATCTATTTTCTCCAATAAAAGAATGTGAATTTCTGGTCCTGTCAGAGAGACTGAAGGGAAAAAGACACACAGTTATTTTTAAAACCTCTCATCAGATTCAGACTTGACTCATAAATCCACAATCTCTAATAAACAAAACAAACAAGGACCTGCCACCTCTGTTACGTCTTAAAAAAATATCTATTTCTGTTACGTCTCCATCTCTTCAGATCAAAAAATAACAGTCACAGTTCTCCAGAAATGTCCTTGTAGCTCCTGAACACCAACATTTTCTCTCAGTGAGTGTGTGGTCGTCATGGTGATGTGGCGGCGGGTCTACTCACCGGCTGCTTGGGAGAAGGACAGCCAGACAGGTGGACAGGTGGACAGGTGAGAGCAGCAGCAGATGTGTGGAGTTCTGTGCTGGGCTCGCTGTGAGGGCCAGTCGGGGTTTAGGGCCCCTCTTATAAAAGCTGCTGAGCCAGACGATTATGGACGCACCGCCTCCCTGCTCTAATGTCAACAGTCCACATGGACAGGGCTTGGGTAAAAAAAACAGTAACATATAATGGTCATGGTGACTGTCTTCACTTCAGCTTTAATTCTGGATGAAAATATGTCCACATCCAGTGTTTCATGTATTCAATTCCTAAAAACTGACTTTGTTAGAGATCTCCAAACATGATAATAAGTGTCCAGAAAAAGAGCCCTAATCAAATTACTGGTTTGAGACAATCGGATACATGAGATAATACAGGCTGGAATATGTTGATGCAGATTAGGACGCTTCCTGAAAGGTTCCCTCTCCTCTTATGCAATCGTCTCACCACCATCTGCTTCAATCCTCCATCACACAAAAGTCTCTTCTTAGATCATCTTAATGTGCTCTTCAGTGTGATTGACTGCAGTGAGCATCCTCCACACCTGTACCACCAAATTACATTCAGAGGTTAAACTGAACAACATGAAGCTAAATGTTCTTTATTTATACGGCCCTTTACAACAACCTAAGTGCTTTACAATAGACAGTAAATAAAAGCAATTAAATAAAGCAATAAAATAAAATAAAAACAAAAAATAAAATCATTCTCTATGCTGCTTCTTCATTCAGGTGGATACACCGCAGCATGCTTTGGCTTTTTATGTCCAAAACATGCAGCTAAAGACCTTTGTATGGGTCAAAGGTCAAACCTCTGCGCTGTCCTCTCACATCTACCTGAGCTCCCCTTTAATATGAGTTAAACACCTGGACATCACAGCTAGTTAATTTGTTTTTGAGTCTGTTTTCCTTGGAACCAACAGTTCAGCTCACTAACTTAATGCAACCATTTAGAACATAGCTGATATAGTTCATGACAAATGTGATGGTGAATATGACTTCCTGTCTCTAAATAATTTATTTATTTTTTATATTAAGAAGTATGGACTTTGTATGTTTTTATTTTTGTGCTTTTTGTCACCCTAGCTTTTGGTATTAGCTTGGCTTCTTATTGGTGAGGCAAATTCATTTATATAGCACTTTTCATCTACAGGACAATTAAAAGTGCATTACATAAAACATTAATCGTTAAAGACATTATCAAGACATAAAACATGAAAAGCATGTAGACATAAAACAACACAACAAACACATTATAACTGATAAATGATTAAAAAAATAAGGACCAAAATAATCTGCAAGACAGCAAACTGTGTCTCCATCAGTGACCTTAACGGTTGATTCATTAAATAAAAACAAGCTAAAATAGAATAAGACATGTATAAAAGAGTAAAAGTTACAGTGCATGATATATGACTATGGGTGTTATTTCCATTTTTGAAACATTGAGTTGGCTCAAAATGTGGTGATTCATAATTTTGTGGTATTTTTCCGTCCTGGGTTCAGTGTTTATCATCACTACATTGACCAGAGGCTGACGACCACCAAGCTCTCTGCAGGAAGGCTCATTAATGAGTGAATGCTCACTGTTGTTTGAGGTCTGTGTCTTATTGTTTTTTTTATTTTTAATAGCCTGTACATAGACACACTTATCAGGGATGCAGACAAAGCTTCCCGATTCATGTGATGTGAATATTTCACGCTGATGCACAATGCAAAGTGACACATCGCAGCGTTGGTGTCAGCAGTAATCTGGGGTTCAGTGTTATATGATCAGTGAAATTTGTAATCTCTGCATAACCCAGATCAAACAATAACTGTGTCTGGAGCTGCCTGCTGCCTCCTGTGTAATCAGGACTTACAGTGCATCACCATCACCAGACAAGTGCTGACTAAGTCAGGGAGATCAGGGTCACCGTCACCTCACAAACTGGTCCTGCAAGACGGACATGAAGTGAAAGACGTCATTCAACAGATCTGAACAAGCTCAGATCCATCAGCATCACCTCAGCTCTGCAAGAAGCCTCGTTAATATCTCATAAACTAGAGTTTTAGAAATACTAAATAACAAAATCCACAGTCAGTCAGTTGTGAACCTGTTCAAAACTGTTAGTATGTCATTAAGTTATCTTTTTAAAAACTTTGGTCTCTTAAAGGCAACTGATTCTTGACGATACTGAAAGATTGTCTTCATTTAGGTGTCCTGTTATGAAAAACACTTCTTACACTCTCACCATATTAAATACAGTCTGACAGCACTGACTGTTCCTGAACAGGAGCCGGTCGTACAAATCCACACGGTGATGAAATGAGCAGGTTAAGAGGATCAGCCAAAACATTTTATCCTCTTGAGAGCAGACAGTTTTATTTCTATCTGCTGCTCCTAGTGGCTGCAGAAAAAAAAAACACACCAAAAAGGTTCATGTCATTACAGAAAGAACATTTATTTAACAATAACTTAAATAAAAATAAATGTCAAATGCATAATCAAAAATATTATGAAATATAATCGATCAAATGATCAGTGAACACACAAAAACATACTTTTAACTCGTCCAAACTTATAATAAATAAATGTGCAAATCTGCTTTACAACTAAAACAACACAATGAATCCAAACAGATTTTTGACTCACATTATAATTAAACAAACTTCACTTCAAGCATGATATGAAATAAAGCTGTGACAACAATTTCTGAAGACACGTTGGGTTTCTTTTTACACTTTAATCTGAAACATAAGGAACATTTTCTCTTATGTTCACCATTATTCCTGTTAGTAATCATGATGTTTTACTGAGGGAAAATAAATTAATATTGGCTGTGGTAGATAAACATTTCAGCTCACCTGCCACCGTGGCAGATAACTTGTCTCTATAGTAAAAAAATATATATTTTCTGCAAGTTAAAAATATGACACACTCAATATTTCTGCTGACTCAGTGTTTACAGGAAGTAGCTGTGCTGTGAAAAGGTGGAGGGGACGTGGGTGTGTTATAAAGTGCTTACAAGCACAACACTGATTCCTTGTCAACAGTGAGGTCGAAGCCACTGCCAATAAGAACTTCAGTCATGTACTTTTTAAGAGTCTAATCTCCATCTTCAGGTACGTTTTAAGGTTCTCGTCATGGACGTTCTCCTCAATAGCAGCGAGCGCCCGGTCGCCTCCGTCGTGGTAGTACGCCAGCAGCTGCTCGGCATGTTCGATCCACACACAGTTATGACAGCCACTCATGCAGCAGTGGGTGGGAGCAGGTGGTGGACCCTGGTCAGGAGACCAGGCAGAGGTGCTGAGGCTGGGTTCTGGTTCAACGCTCCCAGAGGAGTCCGTTAGCGTGGGAGGAGCAGGTGAAGCTGGTCCAGTGGAGAGGCAGCGAACGGCACCGCTGTGCTGGAGTCTCCACCACATCTGCACAGGACAACGATGAGACTGAAGTCTCACGTGTAGCAGGGAGAGGACGCACAGCTGGAAGACAGTGGAATATAATATTTACAACCAATTAAAATCATCTAGATTTCATGCAATCATTTATTCACTCTTCAGTCTACTGTTTTTTATTGACATGGTAAGATAAGATAATTCTTTGGCTCACAAATACAGAGATTTACAATGTTGAAGCTGCAAATAAAAAACAAGAACCAGTAACATCAATTATGAAATGATGGAAATCATTCAAATAGGCAAAGGAAGTTTGATGAAGAGAAATTCCTGCTCACAAAGTTGTGACATCACTGATTGAATTTGTATTTACACTTAAAGGAAAATCACTGAGAGAAAACAGCAAAATATGTTGTACAAAGTATGGCTTTGGCTTATTATCATCATTAGACAACAGCCAGTAATATTAATATTAATACTCATATTACAATAACACAACTGTAATAATCTACATGTGCAATACTTATATGTCTATATGTCTACTCATTTCTACTATTCACTGTGAAATACTTCTGTTTATTACACCTTATCTTGTTCACATATGTTCTTTATATGATGACTGCCTATTTTCACCTGTTTGCTGCTTATTCAGACTTTTATATATTGTTTATTCATGTCCTTGTTGTTTTATAGGCTCTTACAGTTACTGTTGCTCTGTCCTCTTTACTGCTGTAACGAGCAAATTTCCCCGTTTGAGGGACCAATAAAGGCTTACCTTATCTTCAGATACATATATTTAAACATATATACAAACATGTCTATCCTCTCGGTGTCGTGCACTGACGTTTAATTTTAATTTTACAAGTCGTAAACTTCAAAGCTAGCTAAGTCTCCAGAATGAAGCTAGCTAGCTAGCTACCTAGCTAGGTAGGGGCGTGTAAATTACCGATAAACTGTCTCTGACATGACACCTAATAGACGCTTCTGACAGATAAAAATATTTCTGTAAATATTAAATATTACCAATAGTTATGAACAAACCACATGTTATGTTACAGTCAGTCTGTCAGACCTGTATGCTAGTTTAGTAGCTCCTCTACCGTTAGCTTAGCCACCAACCTTTTGTAAAGACCCTGATGACTTCACCACATTTACGCCCAAACACAGCATCCTCAGAGCACAAAGATGGATTAAATGTCCCTTTTTTATTATTATTATTATTACAACAGCTATTTACTAAAGTTACTCCCTCCTGGAGGTAACATCCACTTCTTCGTGTCTTCCGGTTCTTTGCCTCCAGTTTATCGCCTCCTTCTGGATCAGACAGGCTACTGTCTTAATATATAATAAAACTATTTTTCTTTTTGACAAAGGATTACTCAAAAAGTACACACTAAAAGTACTTAGTATTATTTTTGGTAATAGTCGAACATGTACTAAGTCTAAAAATAACAGTTTCATACAGAACTTATGACTCCATCTTCAAAGATAGAAGAGGAGGCTTTGTTCTAGTGTTTTGGGAGGCAATATATTCCACAGTTAATTAAATTCATAAATATTGTCACTTAAATTTACAATAAAATAGAGAAAAAAATCCCAGGATCATTTACTTTATCCCATAACTTCATATTTTCCTCAACTATGACCTTTGCCTGTAGTTATAAACAAGAACGCTGATTGGTCAACAAATAATCTGGCCAATCAAATAGCGCGCTGCTAAACATTTGAACCAATGGAAAGCTTAGAATATTTTATGGGCGGTTACTAAAAAAAGACAACCTGCAGTTCCCATTTGTGTCCAGCAGGTGTCAGCATTTAATATATATTTTTATGATCTCTCACTAAAGCTCATACAAACATCACATAAAGGTATACATTATTGTGAGGAGGAGGCAGATATTGTAATAAATAATAATAACTTTGTCGATAGTGATGTTTTATTCATTTGATAGTGAGTCAGAAGAAGCACATATCTTTTCATCTGTGCTCATAAATACAATGATAAAGGCCTATTTGTTGTGTGTCTATATTATTTTCTGTGTCAAGAGGCCAGTGTCATGCTTTTCATCCACATAATGATCTCCTGTTCTTTATTAGATTTAATAACTACTGAAGAGACGCATGGACTGGTTTTTATGAAACACCAGTGACTTATGATTTTCTTTGACCTCATATACTTCATACTCTCTGTCAACAAAGATTAAATCTCATAAAATAGAAGTGTCATATAAACATGCACCTGGACTTGACTTTGAACTTGTTGGTCTTGTCTCAGGACTTAATGTGATATTTCTGTTAAATGTCTTAAACAGAAACCACTAGTAAAGGCTCAGAAAGTGCTTTTGCCTTGAGTTATTTCCACTGCCCTAGATTTTCATGAATTATGTTTCACTGCTCTGAAAGAGCATTATAGCCACAGTAAAGCAGATTTGGTGGTTGAATTGATTCCTTTATGCTCAGGAGTGAAAGTAAACCCTCTTTTGATGCCTTTTTTTCTTTGTGCGTTCGACGTTTCCGCACCATTTCTTAATTATTCGCCTCGTCAGTGTGTTTGTATGAAAGAGCAGGAGTGAGAATCTGAGGTCCCCGCAGACCTCAGTGTTTGAAAGCCTCGTCCATGGTAACGAGGTAACACGGTGTGGAAACACAGCAGCTGCTCGGCCTGGCATGAGATACCAGGTGTGTGGTGGGGCGTGTTACCTCTCCAGAGAGGAGAGGTTCTCCCTCAGTCACTGTCACGCTTCACAGGAACTCAGACCTTTATCCAAACACAGAAGCAGAATTAAAAAGGCTGCTGATATTATTCTGAAAGAACAAACGGATCAAATAATCCCTGCAGAGGAACAAATAGAAGGTAGCCGTGTACACAGACCGCAGAGTGAACATGGGTTTTAATAGCTCCAGTGATTCAGGCTTATGACAAAGGTTTTATCATTATTATAACAACTTCCATTCTGTTATCATGAGGTGTGACTGATGGCTCATATTTCACCCTAAAGGAGAAGGATAAAACAGATTTGACTCTATTCATGGATGTGGAAATGATGACGCTGTTTTAAAGGTTTAACTTAAGAGAAAACACAGTGTGATAAGGTGAAAGGTCAAAGAAGAAAACTCAGACAAATCCATCAGGTAGCCGTGCCCTAAATCATCAGGGTTCCCACCCTGGGTAACCTGGAAAATGATTTACCAATTTTCCAGTCATGGAAAACAAATGACAAAAAGGTCAAATGTCCTGGAAACAGTTACGTTATTCTGGAAAATTATCTCTCCTCCCCGTACCATGTGAGTGAATGCAAACTGATTAAAGGTTACTTTTAACCTGTTTGCATAAATATTTTTCCAGGATAACTTAACTGTTTCCAGGACATTTTAATGTTTCTGCTTATTCTCCATGTTTTCCATGACTGGAAAATTGGTTTAATCTTTTTCAAAGTTTTCCAGGTTTTCCAGGATGCGTGGGAACCCTGGTCATCTCCCGCTTTATGATGTGTTTGTGAAGAAGACTTATAGTGGAGACTAGTATGTGAGGGGTCTGGATGCTGGATCAACACCTTTTCCCTTCTTTGCTGAGAGGCGCTTTGCTTTGCAGAACGAGGGAACGGTAGATTAAGTGGGGCACATGACAAACACTTAAAGAAAAGAAGCTCAGGGGAGGGAAACTATTTTTGATGCAGGCTGATGCTTCTGAAACTTTTCACATGACCCAGCAGTTCCCAAAGTCCAGCCTGAGGACTCCCAGGGGCTCTCAGGGAATTTCTGGAGGTCTCGTTAAGATTCAGCATGATTTTTCTCCTGTCCAGAATAAAGTATAAAGACGTTCATCATCCCCTCCAGATGGATTGATCACTTTGGTGATCCTCTGACTTTTTCCTCTTTCGTCATCATCAGGTTAAAGTTTTAATTTCTCCAATATTTTACACTGTACTGAAGCTGCCACATGGGGAAAATGTGTTTATTGTTTTCTCAAAATTGCTTCATAACAAGTCAGTTTTTAGTAAAAAAAAAAAAACATTATACAATGAACATTATATGTTTTTGTAGGTTTGTGATCATATACCTGAAAAATGTTCCCATCAGCCTCTGCTGCACTCACAAATGTTAACATGCTAACACGCTAACTCAAGATGAACATGAGAAACATCATCTGCAAACATTTCCCTGAATGCATTATGATGCAGAAATGCTCTCAGAGATTCTTAATAAGTGAAAACTCTGCAGACATAATTACACTCAGCTCTGTTCTGGCTGCATGAGAGGGATTACCTCCCTCACTGATAATCCTGGTGAAACCATGTGTGCACTATCACTAACAACTTCTTGCTCATTGTACGACTCTAGGGAAAGATTTCAGAGGAATGCATCCTGAATTTCAGAAATGTATCAGTATAAAACACCAGCGGTAGTTCATGACCTCAAATCTGAGGTAAAAGGTGTGACTTTCCCTGCACAGTTTATGAGCTTACGTGAGCTCGTGTAACGCAGCTGAGTCAACAGTCTGGACAAACAAGGTTTTTCTGTTTCACTTCTTGTGCTCAAATCCACCCTGATATTCAAGCATCTTTATTTCTGTTTGTCCATCTGCAAGAAGGATGAGCTCTGAATGTGACGGCGAGCTTTAAAAAGGTAGAGGAGGTGCGCCGGTGCTCAGGTGTCCTTCCTCTTGGTCCTCACAGCAGCAGCTTTGTCCTGAGCGAACAAAGAGCTCACTGTTCATTTAAGCACAGGTCACAGAAACATGGTTTAGTCAGAGCCTAAAACAGGAGACTGGATGGAGTTTACTGAGAAAACAAAGGAGTTTTACTCAGTAAATCAATATATTCCCTTAGTTTTTAGGAAAAAGGATGATTTTTATGACACATCAACACTCCCACATAATAAACTCACTTACTGTCATACCAATCATCATTACATCATGTCACTTTATCTGTCACTTTTAAACCCTAACTTGGCAGCTTACAGTATACTTTTGCACTATTCTGCATTTAAAGATCTTTAATATTAATAGAATAAATATTTACATTATGCACTAAATTACAAACAAAATATTTTAATTGCAAATGAAATGTTAAACACAACTATTTTATGAGTAAATTTTTTTTTTTTACGATATGTTATGTAGATGTGACCCGTAGAAATAAAATAAAATAAAATAAAATAAAAACTTCTAACTGTGTTTCAGGGCTCATTAATTAGCAACACCTGGGGAAAACTCATGCTGGTGTCCTCCAATCCATTTTTTTTTCATGTCATTTTATATAGATTAGTGTCTTTATTGTCATTTTGCACACATAACAAAATTTTCTCTCTCAACTTAAAAGCACACATAAATAAGACATAAAAGATGAATATAAAAATATAAATATCAAGAGTGAAATCAAATAAAAAGGGACGCAGCGGTGTGAAAACATGCTGAAAAGATAGATTACATGTATAATAAACTGTGACTTCTTTTTAGTAACTTGGTGTGGTTATACTCTCTCACTGAAGCCCATAATGACCTCTATAATACAACGAGGGCTTTTCCCTCAGAGGACGAGTCTGCAAACAGGAAGAGTCTAATTAAGCACAAAGTGTTCCAGGTCTACTAGGAAACACGTCCAGTCGATACAGAGGAGGTTCGCTTTCAACATTTCTGTGTTTTTCTTTGTATGAACGTGAAAGTGAAGGCTCTAATCTCCAAACCAAACCTCTGAGTTCACTCTGAGCTGCTGGTAAATCATTCTGCAGCTGGAGGTCACAGGAAGGTCGACGCTGGTTGAGCAACAAACCATGTTTCTGTCCTGTAAGTGAAGGTTCACGGACCAATCAGAGATGTTAACACCTGCAGCCCTCAGGATGTACAGCTGTTAATGAACGACAGGACCAGTTCATGGAGTTTTTGCATCGAAGGGTTCAGGTCTAGCAGAGGTCTGGTTCAGGTCTAGCAGAGGTCTGGTTCAGGTCTGGATCAGGTTTAGCAGAGGTCTGGGTTCAGGTCTAGCAGAGGTCTGGTTCAGGTCTGGTTCAGGTCTAGCAGAGGTCTGGTTCAGGTCTAGCAGAGGTCTGGTTCAGGTCTGGTTCAGGTCTAGCAGAGGTCTGGTTGGTGAAATGATTGTTGAAGGTTAAATCCCCTCCTGGTTTGTGTTAAAATAAAAACTATAAATTAATATGGAGGCTCAGCTGATTTTCTCACATTAAGTAAGAAGAATAAAAGTCTTTCACTGTATTTTTACTCCACTGTATTAATAACTGGACATCTACAGGAGCTGGTTTCCTGCAGGACAACATCTCATCATAAATGAAATCAGTGAGTGTGTGAGTGAGACTGGTGGTAATAATAATAATGATAACAATGATAATATCTTTCCAGCAGGTGGACATCATGTCCTCTGGGTTGAACCTGAGCAGCAGCTTCCTGTCTTCTCATGAACTAATTGGACCAGCAACAGTTAACCGTCACACTGACTCTGCTGAGCCACCAGCTCAGACATGTTTGAGATGTTTGTTTGTGTACAGATCAAATATGGCTGCAGGCCAAGCAGCTCTTCTGTCTGAAACACAGATATATATATATATATATATATATATATATATATAGAAACAAATACAGACACAACTATATATAAACAGTGCTTAGCAAATGTCTGAGAGCCTCCAGCATCGTGTCCTCTCTTAAGTTTATATAATAAATCAAACAGTAAAGAGCATCACATCTGTTCACTGACATGAATTACTGATGTGTAATAAATCAAAGTCATTATCACAGCTGGACACTAAAGGTGAAAAGCATAGTTGCATTTATCTTCTCTGACGTCTTATCTGTCCTGCAGCAGCAGCCGTCCAGAACCACAGATAAAACCCGGGCAGATAGCCGGAGCCTGAGCCCAGAATAGAGCTGAGACGAGGCCTCCTATCAGGTCATCAGGCTGCAGATTTCACTTAGAAATCACAGTCCAGCCTCCTGACCACTGCAGCAGCTCAGTAAAGACATGAGGACAGAGGGAGGTGGATTAATAACATCATAAAATAATATAACTGTCCTCATCTTCTCACAGGAACACCAGAAAACACACCATCGAGAAGACGTCCTGGTGAATATTTATTGGCCGTATATTAAAGACACACTGTAACATTAAAGGTGCTATGAACAGTTTGCTGAGGTCTTTCTTTTATTTGTCTTTCTATGAGTGAAAACATGACGACGACGTTTTCTGTCTCTGATAATTAAACCAAATGTGCGACCACTACTTCCTGTTTTCTTTCATGATAAATAAATAAATCTTTGGTCTGATGAAACTGTTCAACAACTACAACTCCCATCAGGCTTTGCTGCTTCTGCAGACTACTACTACTGTAGCAGAAACACATTTTCTGTTTTTTAGAAAGAAAACCTTCTATTAAAGACTATAAACCAGTAGAAGCTCTCTGCTCTCATGACTATCTGATAAACTAATTAAAAAGCACACAGTGGTGCTATAAATAATATTAAATATGCACACGATGCTTCCATGCAGTGCAGAGCCATCAGCACGTTAATAACATATTTACATCATGAACATCCATTTTATGGGTGAAGATTAATATTCACAATCAAGGTGCAACAATATCCTGCATAATTAAAGTGATAAGAGTGAAGGCAGTCCTTCTCATGGTTTGTTTATTATGGGATGTGTGAGGATCATCATATTTGCTGCGTCAGCGCCGTCACTCGTGGGTCCGGCAGAGAGTTCGCCGTCCTCTGCAAAAAGTCTTTGTCCGGCAGCAAATCCACGGCTTCATCCCCTCGCTTTCACTCCCAAACGACGCTCTGTCTGACACCCAGCCGCTCTGCAGAGGCTGCTTTCCATCGGACGATGACCCAGCGTTCACCCCCACGTGTCTGGGTCCAGGGTTCCTCTTAGAACAAACATACAGTCAGCGAGAGCAAACGATAGAAAAAAAAAAAAAGTTTGGCGAGGTGCTGAGAGCGTTCAGAGCGTGTTCACCACTGGGACGTCCTATGCAGACCATTCCCCTGCAGGAGGAAACAGACTGTTCAGAAACAGAAGGATAACGAGCTTTTCCGAAAAGCTTCCTCACCACTGGAGGACGGCAGCTTGATTCACAACAGAGGAGCTCCAGGAGAAATCACTCCTTATCACCCTGCGACTCCCTGCACTGCATTTACTCTCTTAACTGAACAATCTGCATGATCAAAATGTCCCCTAACAGTAGCTAATCTACTTTTCCACCTGTTAACTTATAATACATCCATAAATATGTGCTTTACTTTAGTGTTTATTGTGTAGAAATAGTCAGTGACTGGGTGAATTCAGACAGTTTGGTGGAAAAAAGGTCAATGTATTTCCTTGCTATGTTTAATAAAAACTTGATAAAGAAGTTATGAGTTGTCACAGCTGTAAATGTAGTTCTCTAACTCTGTGAATACTCATATATTGTAGCTCTACAGAGCTTTCATCCTTCATTCAAGAGAACAGCAAACTTCTCTGATCCACCATAAGAGGTGCTTTTCAGTGAAATAGTCCTTTAAACAGAGCACTAACTAACAGCAGAGAGAGGACAAACACGAATCCAATTTGACTCTTTTCACCAACATTTCATTTTGCATCGAAAAGAAACAAAGAGGAGGACGTCTGAGCAGCTTAACGAGCAAACGAGGTAAAAGAGACAGGTAAGATAAGAAAACCCAGACAAAGAGGTGATTCATAGTCGACCTGAGGAAGAGGTTGCTATGGAAACGACAGGAGGCCGACACGCACAGAGAGAGAGAAGCATCTGGAGATGAGCGAGGAAGGTACGACCTACGCTGTTTCCGTTCGTCTGAGCGGCGGTCCTGGTCTCGCCGTGCGTCGACGGCGTGCTGCTGCCGCTGTTGGCTGCAGAGCTGGCGATCGCTCTGGGGATGACCATGTCGTAGGAGACATCCGGAGGATTCTGCGCAACACAAACCATCCAAGAGATGAGGGAGGGAATGTACAGAATCATTCAGCAGGACTAGACCAGGACCAGGACTTCCTGGTCTCTAAGAGCCTCACTACAAAATACAAAGTTTACTTTTGACTTATTGTACGCTACCTTATCATAATGCTGCTCTATCCACTTTCCTGTTGTATTTATATCATTTCCCATTCAAAGGACAACTAAAGGACCGTCTGTCCAACTGTTTATCTGCTTGTGTTTGTCTCATATACTCACATTTCCCACTGCTTTGCTGATGAGAGCCAGCTCGGTGGGCTGGTACACTGAACCACGCAGCTGACCGGTGTAGCCGCTGTATGGAGACACTGGTTTGGACGCTGTAAAGGACAACACACGTCATTATTTTGTATGTTTAGGCCTCTTATTGTTCCCCAGCAACAATCTCACTTCTTTATATTACAGTCACTTAACAGGACAGGATGTTTGTCACACTTTGTGTCTCCTAATGTCAAATATTTTCCCTTGGATGAAACCGTTGCCACGCCTCAGTCGCCGTAGAGACAAAGCAAACACAAGGTGTGATGCAGAGGTTAGTGATGCAGTTAGATACTCATTAACAGGAACTATTTCTGTCTGAATACCTGACTGAGACCCTTCCTGTCCAGGTGATGAAGATAAAATACCTCAAACTATGAGGCGAGAAGTTAACAGAGGATATAACAGCTCTTCATCAGGAACTGGAAATAGAATAATCTTTAGTTTCATTAATGTGTAAAAAAAAACAACATTTTAGGGAGTTTTTTCAGACTGGATGAGGAAGGAAACAAAACACTTTAATGTCTAAAAGTGTCGCAGCTGAGGGAAACAGGGAAAGCATCAGACTATGAAGATATTTTTTAATAAAAAAAAAACGTAACAAGGAACAGGTGAAACGCATAAAGACAGACAAGCACACAGGTGGGAAACTTTCAAATTAAAACAGGACCAAATGACAAAAAGTCATTTGTTGTAACTGAATAGAAATATTACTGACAGGCTGCTGAAAAAGCCTGCAGGACGTCAGCAGCAGACAACAGAGGCGACCTCATCGTCTGTGATTATCCTGAGAGGCGGATCACATTCTGTGAGCTCATCACATCAGTGCAAAACAAGCTGGTGGGAACATTTTTCTCTGATGTTTTTCAGGGCTTGAAACTTTTACTCAAGGTCACTGTGTATATCCTCTGATAATAATCCTTATTATAGTACAAGCAGGTAACTGTGTGACTAAGCTAACGTGTCAAAGTGAACGTACTGCAGCTTAAACTCCCTTCAGGTTATCACAGCAAACGCTGTGTTGACCAGGCAAACATTTGCTTTAGAGGAAGAAGTGGGAGCGAAAACATAAATGAAGTCAAAGCTGAGAAAATTTAAAGGACCAGTGCGAGACATTGAGGGGGATATGAGCAGAAATAATGTAAAATTTAGGTAGCTGCTCAGCTAAGCTGTTAGCTTAGCGGTCCTCTGCAGAGTCCGTCATGTTTCTACAGTAGCCTAGAGCAGACAAACTAAACTCTGCTCCAAACGGGGACATTTGCAGTTCTCTGACAAGCTGCAGTCTGCAACCTCACCACTAGATGCCACCAGATCCTACACTCTGCGGCTTGTTGATGGAAAAGTTATGACGATCAACACACGAGTGTTCAGGATTTCTAACAGGATCTTTCTGGAAAAAACAAATCAAAATGTCTGGTTCTCCATGATTTTTTTGACTGGTCCCTTTGTGAGGACTGTACAATAGCTTCAATAAACTACTGCATCTCCACCTCTGTTACCATGGAGAAGTCAAGGACAGACTGGTTTGTGGTATGTCTGCAATTTCTGAAAGCTCAAGGATGAACATGAGGCAGGTTTCAGTCGGCTGCAGCCTCACCACAAACTCATTATGTGTCTGAAATTTATGTCAGCCTACCTGTGTTCTGTCGTCACTAACAAGTCAACAAATGGTTGATATATTCAGTCTGTGGGTAACTTATTAGCTTTTCAGAGCCACATTTCAAGCTAACAGGTGGTGAGAGCGTTTTACTTTAACTAGATGAAATGATAAACATGACTTCAGGCCACATACCTTGGTTGGGCTCGTCCATAGAGAAAGCTTTATTTTCCACGAACATGTTCTGGGAGCTCTGCTCCTTCAGGATTGTCTCGTAGCCGACTCCTCGGTTCGGGTAAAGATCTTCCTCGAAGCCCTGCTGGCTTTCATCAGCGCTGGTCAAGCTGCAGATGTCAGGAATGGTGTAGAGGATGAGGAAGGTCCAAGCGTTCGCCACCAAGGCGATGGCCAAGGTGGGATCATCCCACGTGGGCCCCCCCCTCCTCTCGTTGCCGTAGACGTACATGACGATCCACGCCACCCAAATACCCACAGACACCAAGCTGGTAAGAAGGATGAAGGCGCTCTCCTTCTTCCACTGACTGTGTTTTCCTGCCATGACGCCCAGACTTGCCACCACCACGGCCAGGATCAGGGTCATCACGTAGATCAGCGCCATGACGAAGTCCTCGTTGGAGATGTTGCAGGGCGTAGCCGTGGCTCTGCTTGTTTCGGCGGAGGCGTTGAGCGGCCCCTGTGGATGGCGCACCACTGTGATGATCAGCCACTCAGTGTTGATGACCACCTCCACCAGCCACAGCCCCAGCGCCCCCAGACATAAGGCCCAAGCCCGGGGCCCACTGTTCCTCCTGGCCAGGATGTTCAGCCTCACACTCTGCATCAGGAGGCTGGAGAAGCAGCCGGCGAACAGCACGCCGAAGAGGAACCTCCTGGAGGCGCAGGTGGAGAAGTCCTTTCCCACGATGAAGGCGAAGGTGAGGCAGAAGAGGCCTCCGGTGCAGACCAGGAAGCAGGCGTGGAGCGCCACCGAGCTCCTGCGCTTCTTGTCCTGCGTGAAGGGCACGCTGGCCAGCAGCGAGATGAAGAGCACGAAGGAGAAGACGACGCCGGCCGCCGCGAACGCCTCCAGCACGATGCCCCAGACGCCATTAAGGTCACACAGGTTGTAATAGAGGGAGTCCACGTTCGGGCCGCAACCCTGAGGGGTGTCGTTGGCTGCCATGGCGACCGGCAGAGTTCAATGTGGTGGAGTTGTTCTGGGACAGCACCTGTTCAGACGGACAAACAGGGAGGATCTGAGGAAATACGTCACCAACGCTGGATTACGATACTGCTGCCTACACCCAATCAAGCAAATATTACACTTCCATGAGTCAGTGGACACACACCGCATCACGTTGTCATGACATTTATACGGAAAGTATGTAATCAGAAAATAGTGAGCTGGAAAGAGTCAGAGGGCTGTGGATGTTAATCATTAACTGTCCACAAATATTTCTCTTCTGAGTGAAATCAGAGGAGTGGAACTTTGTCGTTAGTGAATAAACATTTGTGGAAGTTCATGGAAGTTCCAGTTTATTTAATTGTGTTTTGATTTCTTATTTCCTGTCTTTAAGGTCTTTAAATTTCTTCACATTTGAGCCAAACTTCAAGGTTTTAACAAGTTATCTGGATATTTAAACTTTGTTTATCCACCATCCATCCATCTTCTCCCTCTTATCCTCTCATAGGGTCAGGGGGGCTGGAGCCTATCCCAGCTGTCTTAGGGTGAAAGACAGGGTACACCCTGGACAAGTGTCCAGTTCATCACAGGACACATAGAGACAGACAACCACTCACACTCACATTCACACCTACGGCCAATTTAAATTAGCCAGTTAACCTAATCCCCATGCATGTTTTTGGATGGTGGGAGGAAGCCGGAGTACCAGAGAGAACCCACGCAGACATGAGGAGAACATGCAAACTCTACACTGAAAGGCCCCGGGCCGAGAATCGAACCCGGTACCTTCTTGCTGTGAGGCGACAGTGCTAACCACTACACCACCCCAATGTCCTCATTAATGCTTTTAACAGATCATCTGCAGGCTGTCAGGGGAGGTGGAAGCCTAACTCTAAGGGTTAAAGTCACATTTAAGAAAAGTGTCTTTGCTGTCTGGCTCGCTCTTTTTGTCCTCGTCAGATTGAATTACTCTGAACAGAGGAGCCAAATCGATAGAAGAGTTTGTGTCGGACGTTCAAGGATCTATGTGGAACAAAGTCCTGTGTATAAAACCTATAATAAACTACTAATATGTTTGTTCTCAGTCAGGGTGTGTTGAAGCTGCTGCAGTATTATTTTCTGCACTTCAGACCTCAGAAACTTTAGACATCATGTCCACCTCTGTTACCATGGAGAGCTCAAAGACCGAGTGATGTCTGGCATGTTTGTAATATCTAAAGGCTCCAGGGTGAACATGAGGCAGGTATGAAAAAAAACATCTCTCATCACTGGATGACTCAGCAGGTTCACAATGACTTCAAGATCCAAACAAATGAGTAAAGTAAGAACCAATCAAAGAGGAAGATCTGAACTCCATCTTCCAACAGAAATTCATTTAATAGCTGTCCTGGAGCTTTCAGTCCTAATTATCATGACTATCATGGAACATCAACTCCACCCTGATAAAGGTCATGTGATGTGATCAAACGCTCGTCAGCTGCTACTAAATGGTGACGACACCTTAATTATGTTTGACCATTACACTGTAAATCCAATCAGACAGATTCACAGTGAGAAACAGAAACACTTCATCTTATTTTATTCTTTTTTCTTACTTTATTCTTATTTTTATTGGGCTTATACCAGGACCAGGGAATCAATTTCATTCATCTCATGTTCCTACCGTGTGATGCAACGACAAATAAAGCTCCTTGAATCATTGAATCCTTGAATCCACAATCTGCAGTAAACTGGGAGTCATTTTAATGTGACCTGCTGCCTCTACTGACTGGTACTTAATATATAATATAATATAATATAATATAATATAATACCATGCACAGGGCATGTCAGAGATGTTTTTCCCCTCAAAGTGAGGTCTGGGATTCGTTGAGGGGGATCCTGGGTGTCCCCAGCAAAAAGTGGAATAATTTATTTTAATTTAATTTAAACTTATTTTACTCAGTGGAGTTTTACTCATGTCGTTATTCTATCAGGCTCTGGTGTTAACAGTGCTTCTTATACACTTTATATTTATTACTCTGATAGAAGCTTTATTCTCGTTGTATTTTTTATGCAGCAAACAACAAACATTTCTTTGTCTCTTTAGGGGTGTTGATATAGGCTACTTTAAATTAAATTTAATTAAGCTAAATTAAAGTACCTAAAATAAAAAAACCCTCTCAGATGGTATGGGAACCGTATATATCCATCCCTAGAAGGAGCCACTGACTCAGTTTTCATTGTCACTGAATCTCATTTCATGTAAAAAAGCAGAAACACACAGGTAGTGCTCCTGCTGGGGATAGGACACATATAATTAAAAACTACAGAAATAACGCTTCTCCTTATTGCTGACTCTAAGCTGCAGGCTGGTTTAAACAGCAGATCGCTCAGTGCATCTGAAGCATTAAAACACATTAACCTGCATGTAAAAACACAAAAATACCAGAATAGAAACACAGTTTGTTCTCTGAACATGTTTTTAAACATTAAACATTAAACATTATTAAAGCATTGATGAACATTGAAGTGTTCAAACTGTGACTGAGATATAAAAGAGAGGAAAAGTCTGTACCTGTTTGGTGTCACACTGTTGAAGGTGAATCCTGCAGAATAAAAGTTTCTGATCCTCCTGATAAATCTCAGAGGAAACAGAACACCCTCAGACTGAAACCAGGCCCCTTCAAATTAAAGGAAAAAATAAAAGTTCAAGAATCTTTCAAGAGATTTATTTTCCGACGCTCTGAGACGATGTGATGCTCTCTTTGCCTCTCTCTCTCTCTTTCTCCACAGTCATGTATCTTTATACGGCGCTCTCTTTCTCTACCCCCAACTCTCTCTACCTCGTGCTCTGTCATGCACGCGCACGCGCACATTAATGCACGTCATACAATATAATATGATACAAACTAATATAATACAACATAATACAACATAATATAATATAATATAATATAATGTTGTATACAATGTTGTTGCGTAGGCCTAAGTGCAGAGTTATGAGAGTACCGACAACTGTAGTGTTTAGAACGTTCAAGACAATTCTGTCATGGGATTGGTTCAAAGGTAGTCACGTGTTTTGTGGACGCCATGTTTAAGACTGACTTATGTCGTAAAGATGGCGCCCATGATTTGAGTTGTCGCAACTCTCTACCGCGCTGCCTGAGTGTGGTGTGTAGCGACATCTGGTGGTGCAAAGTCCAGCTGCAGTTTTGAGGAGCTTTCACCACATGAAGGTGGCAGCAAAAGACGCTGATAATAAAACAGTAAATCCTATCAAATCCTAAAATATATTTGCTACAATGACACTTACGTGTTCAAAGTGAGCGTGGACTAATTTGTTATTTAATTTTAATATCAGAATATTCTGAAGATATTTACTTTGGTGACTATGAGGTGAAAATTCGTCAAATCTGTGTTAATTTCTTCTGTGAAGATATCCAGGAAATATTATTTGTAATTCTCTATCGTTCATAAAAATAATTGTAATATTCTGATGATATTCCCCCTTATTATCCTTGTTATTATGAGTATTTTTCAACAGTGTTTTAAAGGTTTTTCACTGAACTGCATTGAAAAGAAGAGCTCACGTCATCATTGCGTCACAATTTTGAAGATGACACATGCGCAGTAAAATCTAGCCGATACCTCCGCAGCAGTTAGACTTATTTGCTCAGTGAGCTAACGCCATGCTACCATGGCAGCTAGCACAATAATTCTTTAAAATATTTTATTTCTTTTTAGTTTAGGACACACAGAAGCTAGAAAACCTGCCCATAATATAATATATAATATAATATAATATAACCTCACGAGACTCTGATAGAAACTATCTGGTTGAGCTAATCAGTGGTAAGGGAAGCTAGGTTTCTGTTAGCATCAACTGCTAGCGCCAGACAGGCAGTGTGTACAGTCAGTGGTTACAGTAAAGTATGTCAACAATTGTTTCATATTTTGAAAATAATATTTAAACAGTCATAGTTTAGTATGACATAAATAGTCATGGATCAGAAAATACCATAAAAAGTCATGTTAGCATTAAATGAGAAGGTCATAAAAATGTCATGATTTATTATGACAAGTCATCACAGTTTAGCCTACAAAAAACATCCTAAAATAATATGTGATGAAAATTTAACTAAAAAGTGTCATAGTATAATATGTCAAAAAGTTTATGAAAAAAGTGTTTTGAATGTCAACAAAAACTTGTCATAAAAACTCTTAGTAAATAAATAGTCATGAAAAAATATCAGACGTTAGCATGTCAAAAATATTTTATGAAAAAATGTATTTATAGGAAAAATCATATAAATAGTCAGTTTAGTATGAAATAAACAATCACAGTATAGAATATCTAAAATCTAATATATTGACTATTTCCTGGAAAAAAAAACAACAACGTTATAGCATGCCACCATGTGGGTAAATACTTGATTCTTTATTGTCAAAATGAAATAACAGACGCTGTGATACAGGGTTGACTGTCAGTCAGTCCTGTTGCATTAGTCTCCATCTGTCACTGATCCAGGACCTCAAAGTTTGAATAAAGTTGCTAATATCTAATATCATAACGAGGAAATACTCACATTATTATTTTTATTTGTAATATGTATCCATTAAATTGTATCACCTCAGTAATAATAATAATAATGATAATAAATCAACCTGTATGAGTGTAATCGTGACAGAAGACTATATGCAATCACAAAGTTTTCCTGATTGTATGATTTTATTTCTCTGTTGAAAATATTTTATGAACATTTTACAAGCTGCTTGTGCACAATTTTAATCAAACATCAAATCAGTGTATTCTGCACTCACCTGCAGTGCGGCTAATATTACAGAATATATGATTTCTGTGAGTATACAGTAGTATGTGTGCTTGAGTTTCAGCGCTGTCACTCAGTACAGTTTTATTCTACAGATGCTGTTGATTGTTCTGGCTAGTCGTTTCCTCTGTTCAGTACATTCGTTTCACTTTTTGTTTTCTAGGTGTAAGAGTCCGTCGCAGCACCAACACATGCTGCCCTGTGAGGAGGCAGTATTACCAGGTGAGGCTAAAAGGTGAATTACCTGACAACATGTTTAGCTTACCAACATTAAAGCCCTTTTATTGACAAGGCAGGGAGAAGAAGCTCTATTTGAAAAGAGGAGAGCCTTTGTGTAGTGACTCGACACAAGAGGAAATAATTCACACTTTGTAGATCCACGCATGCTTATATCTACACGTATATCACACCACATGATCCTCGTATGTTTTGAAAGTGAAAAGGTGAAATGATGCCACTGATTTCCATCTCTGTTACACTTTTAGAGCAACCCAACAATCAGGAGAAAAGCCTGATGTTTAAACTCCTCTGACTTTTCCATGCTGGAAGATCAAAAAAAATATCACTCCTTGTTATTATTTACATTAGATTCTCTTTCTAAACTTATACAGAGATTACCCTAAATGTGAACTTCATTAGCTGGTCACACTAATTCTCATTATATTACTATTTTTATGATAAGGTGGCTGAGTTAGAGCTTTAGAGCACAGAGGATGAAATTACACCGATCAGTCGTAACGTTATGACCACCTCCTAATGCTGCGATGGTTCCCCTTCACTTCCCACCTGCATCAATGGTCCTTGTCCTCTCATGACCCTGTCTCTGGTTCACCTCTGGTCCTTCCTTGGACCACTTTTGATAGATCCTGACCACTGCAGACCAGGAACAGACCACCAGAGCTGCAGGTCTGGAGATGCTCTGATCCAGTCCTCCAGACATCACTGTTTGCTTCTTGGTGTCAAACTCCTGAAAAATCCTGATCCTGCTTCTAACATCAACTCTGAGGACTAAATGTTCATCTGATGAAGAGATAATCAGTGATGATCACTTCACCTGTCAGTGGTCATAATGTTATGATTGATCGGTGTATATACCAGTGATCCAGCTGCAGCTGCTTTAGAGCTCAGTACTCCTCTGGTGGAATCAAAGCCTTCTCCAAGGAGTCATAGTGAGCTTCATCAGGCAGCCTGTCCTCCATAACATCCTCTTCATCAGAACGGGGCGGTTTGGTCGGGGCCTCCACAGTCGGCTCCATGGGTGGATCAAAGCTGGGAGGAAGAGAGAAAATACAGTGAATAAAACTTTTTAGTAGCTTATTAAAAAAAAAGGTGATGCAAATCATGCATGAAGCAAAGGATGCAGCACAGCAACAGGACTGTTGAAAAACAGCAGTGAAGTCTGAGGAGTCATGCAAAAAGAGAAAAGACTGAAACATGCAGTAAAGTGTTTTGCCCCACAGGTCAGTGCACAGCATCACATCACATCACATGGTGGCCACCACACCACACCCAGAGATGACATGAGGACAACGAAAAAAAAAAAGTCAAGAGGAAGAGGATGCCCCAAGGTCAGTCACTTACGATGGGTTTAGGTCAGTCAAAAGCGAGCGTAATCAGGCCCTGTGCTGAAAGGCAGAGACAGTCCCCAAGTGTCAACATTCAGGATGTCCTCAGATACAGGACAGGGTAGAATTCCTGCATACACTGTGTTCTTACATGGCTTTACAGTATACAGTATGCACGTTAAACTAACCAGTCAACAAACGCTGTCATTAACATTTACGATTTAAACAAACGAGACCATGACTGAGACGACCGGGAGCCTCCACTCAAAACTGACTACACAGAAGCAGCAGTAGTAGTGCTGTAGAGGTGTATTAAATGTAAAACACTGAAAGTGGAAATGTTCCAGTGTACTGTGGAGGACTTAAATACAATATAGACGTGTTCCACACTATGCTGGATAAAGGCTGCCAGTCAGTCTCAGTGCTGACCTTGCTTGTTATTCATACGGTTAACACTCATAAGAATCCAGATCACAGCTCCACACAGCTGCTGTGTGTTAAAATAAAAAAATGACCCAAATATACTGAATTCACAAGACAGGACACAAAATAAAACAGGCAGGCACACAGACAGGCATATTAAAGACAAATAAAGAAAAATCAGACAGTGGCACTATAAAATGAATATGCTGTGATTAGGACACAGTTAAGTTGAAAAAGGCCTTTGCCTTTACCTTAGCTACTTCAGCAGCAGGAAGAGCAGGCCGGAGGGTGCATGGCATTGGCAGGTCAGGATGCAGAGTGAACACTACTGTGCACTGAACACACACTGTACATGCAGCAAGGCCGGTGGGAGGTTATGACGGGAACTGACTCAGAAAAGGTTGACGTGAGGAGTGACATCAAATGTGCAAGAAGAGCCTCTGGTTAATGCGTTAAAGCAGGAGGATGATCGGCAGCTTGTTGACTACGAGACAGGAAGGCTCGTTCTGTTCAGTCTCTCCATTACTGCAATAAACTGATTTAGCCTCAGAGACCAATTTAGAGACAAATTAAAAGCCTATTTAAAAATTCTAATTGTCTCTTCGGATATAAAAGCCTCCTGGAGAAAAACAAATGTCCAGCTGAATTAATTTATTCATACTTATTTAAGAGTTGAAATCCACCCCTGGAATATTGAGTTTTTAATTATTTTGCAACAAAACTCTTCAAAATAAAAGCACACCAGGAGGCTGTAGGTTGGTGTACTTTCTCTGCAGTGATGGCAGTCATACCTTGGGCTTATTTTAGTGGAGGAAGAAGAAACACTGGCAGCTTCCAGTCGTTTGCACTCGACTTTTGTCTCTAAATTCATCAAAAGAGAGATGGAAAAAAGGGGGGTTGGCAAAGCTGAGGGGGACAGACGAGTGTTAGGCAGCAGGACAGCAGAAAGACAGCAGACGTGTGCAGCAAAGAAAAAAAGTCTGGGAACACTTTTCCTGAGACAACATGTGAAAGTGTTTTTCCTCACTTTCACTAATCTGGAGAAAAAGGTATTTTAAAGAATATTTGGTGAAGACAGACATTTTTGGAAGGTAGAGGGACCTCCTCTCTTTGGCAAAGACACTACTTGAATGAGATTTTTGCAAAAAACCTCCAGATTTCAAAATCAACCAATGAGCCGGACCTGGATCAGATGCTGACAGAGTTAGTAAAGACAGGCACTAACTGGACCAGCGTCTTTATTTAGCACACAGAGAATCAGACAAACACTTTCTTTCATCTTCGACACATGATGCTTTTACTCACCGGGGTTTTTAAATCACGCCTTTAATTGCAAAGACAACAGTAGAAGAAGGCTGAATGAGGTTTCAACATCAAATGAACTCCCCTTCAAGGCTGTGGCACAGTGTAAGCAGCACTCTGACACCAAGGGCCCTGTGTCAATATATCACTTTATTTATGTCATACTACGTTCACCATCGACATTAATATGAAGTCAAAAATAAAATATATATTAGTCATTTAATCCACAGTAAGAGGCACTAGAACATGTCAGAACGTATGAAAATGAGTAGAGATCATGTGCACCAGCAGTATCATGAACGACAACTACTAATCCATCAACCTCCACCTTCTCCCTTAACATCCACATCCTCCTAATTGTCTAAACTTCTACCACCGTCGTAATATTGCTAAAATATCTAAGGCATCACTTCTGGCTCCATCTTTCTAAACCTTGGTCCTCACTCTCCCCCCCTCCCTATATTTTTATTTTATTATATTATTATAACTTTATACTAGAGGTCAGACAGTTTCTGGGCATTAGTGCCTGCCTCTTGCTTTTATTTAAATTTATTTGTGTTTTCCAAATGCACACTTCAGCAGAAATTTCATGTACACTTATGCATGTGACAAATACATCTCTTGGATTTTGAATCAGTGGACCAGGCCCCAGAGACTTTAGCTCCTTTCCTTTCCTGCCTTTTCACACTGAGCAAAACAGGTCCTAGAATAATTAGTTATTGTTGTTAATTTACAATTATATATAAACAGAAAACAGCAAATTCTCACATTTGAGAAGCTGGAAGCAGCACATGTTTAACATTTTGGCAAATAATAATAAGTCACCATATTATCGGCTGATCAGCTAATGGTTTCAGCACAACTGAACTGAAGTCAGAGCCTTGTGTGTCATTCAGGGAAAGTTGACCCCATTCAGCCTTGGCATGATGTTCACACCACAATAGAGAGTGAAAGGACCTGGAGCACCGGGTGTGCCTGAGCACCTCCATAACATGTTGGACAAACAAGTGGAAAGGCTCGCACAGAAAGTCAGAAATATAGACTGTTACTTCCATAAGGTGTGGTTTTTAAACTGCTCGTAGATACTTTATGACATGGCACATTTATGTACAGTAAACATTCCCATCACATTGTCATTCACATTAGTGACACATGGCCTCTTAAGTCAGAGGAATACAAAAGCTCACAGCATGAAAAAGGTAAAATTATTGGTAAATACTGAAAGAGCCAGTAAAATATTGATTGTAATGCTGTTTTTTTTTACATGGGAATCCTCTTTGGGATCAACTTCATTAGTTTCACACCCTGGTTTACATATCCTTTACATTCTGATGGAGAGCTCTGATCGGTGTGGAAATCAGGTTCCTTTAGCGGGGAAATACAGTAATAATCCCCAGCTATATGTAAAAGAAATGCACATGCATGAAAGACAAGCAAAAGATACGTTTTCCTCAGAGAAAAAGTCCATCACTTTTTGAATACTGGGATGGACCAGAGTCTGTTTTGGCGCCGAGGCTTCACCAGCGGTCGGCGTGGCGACCGGAGGAGGAGGGGGATACAGAGCAAAGCCTCTTCCTTCCATTGATTCGCTCAGGGAGGGTTTATTGTTAGGGAGGCAGGGAGGGGGGTGAGGATGAGGGAAAGGGTTGGTTGGTCCTATCGCCTGTTTGTCTGTCTGTCCTCACACTGTCGAAATCAATTTGCCCTCTGTGGAACTGTGGACAGAGAGAGGGAGAGGCTTCCAGGTGGGCTGGCTCAGGACAAACAGCAGCAAACACAACCAGGACACATGGAGACGACGTCTAAAAGCTCTGATCTGAGACCAGCCGCTCATCTGACGGCTGCGTTTCATCAATTAACAGTGAGTGACAAGGGTTTGAAGCAGCTTATTAGTGGGTGGGAGGGTGCAGTTAGCAGGTGGAAGCGCTACCAGGGCTGCAGGGTGCATGGGGTGGTGGGGGGGGGGGGGTCAAAGCAAGAGGGTCTTAATGTTATCCAACAAAAAGAAAACTCAAATCAACTGAGGCTTAAGACAGAAATTCAAAGTGTCCTCATACAACAGTTCATATGATACCTGATGGGAAATTATTCCTCATTCTGGGTTAATTTACGTTCAGTCTTTTCAAAATAAACTATATATATTTGGTAGGTACAGCTACGAACAGTGTATGAGAACTGCCTGACCAATAACATGCATCTATTTTGATTTTTCATAAGAAAAAAACTCTTTCAGCTGCTCCTGTGTGCCTGAAGAGTTTTCTACCAATAAACACTAAAACATACAGATAATATCATCTACATTATCAAACACGTCGAAACAGAACATAGAGGAGCACAGAGGAAACTTTACCCACAATATATCGTGATACTTCTGGTATCATATAAATTTTTAATTTCTTAATATTGATTCCATATCCAGAGCAACTTCTGCATGTTGAAATAAAAAGTTAAATAAAAAATAAAATGTCACAATATATTACAATATCACAATAATGTATCATATCGTGACTCAAGTATCGCATCAAGTCCTTGATGTCCACCAATTCCCACACCTAAATTATGTTTATCCAATATTTCAGCATTTAATTCTGAATTTAATATTCTGCTTGAACTGACTGAAGCACATACTGAATTTAACCTGCATTCATCCAAAATAAACAACTCAAGTGTGTCTTACCTCGTGGGGAAGCGGGGCTCGTACTCTTCAGCTCCTTGCTGTAAAGACAGATGACAGATTTATTATCTGAAGCGACATAATAAACAGTTCATCCACAGCAGGCAGATGGCAGCAAAGGTGCATGATAGAAGAGACTGACATTATGTTATGATGTTCATATGACTTGAATACCCAGTGAGCATTAACCTTAGAGGTTTGCACGTCTTTTCAAACAACGTTTTCAATATGAGATAAGTGGAAATGTTCTGTCTTTAGTGTTGCAGCCTCCTTCAGGTGCACATAAGACCCAGTTGTCCTTAAATGTCAGAGAGATGTTTCCATCCCTGGAGGCTGTGAAGCACAAGGACCAGTTTAAGTTGTTATGTGACTGCTGAGCAATTAATCGTCGCCCACATGTTATGGTCCAGGTGAGGCGTAGGAGGCGAGCCGGGCCGGACCAGAAGGATTCAGCGTTGCATAAGTCTATTTCTGATGTAGCCTTTTTGAAAAATTAACCTCCCTCCTCATCAGCGCGGCTGCTTCCTCCTCTTTCTTATCCAACACTCGACGCTCTGTAAACAGGAAGTGTGTGAAGCGAAGGAGGAGTGATTCCTGTGTCTCTATAAGCTGAAGCCTGTCAAAGCAGAGCTATTCCTGGAGTGCACCTCAGGTCAGGTCAGCCGCTCGCAGCGAGACGCTACCTCACAACTTTCTGGGACAGACGAGCGCAGATCTTTGCCAGGTTTGGTGCGACGGCTCAGATTATGTGTCATGTGTGAACTCGTGTGTGGGTAGACGCCACGCTTCCCCCTCCCCCACCTGTGAGAAGCCTGGAACCGCCACGCTGTACGGCCGTTGTCTGCCGTGCAGCGCTGCAGCGCTCTGCGCCGCCATACGGGAGTGGAGGCCGTAATCAGGGACGGGGAGCGCCATGTCTTCCCTCTCTAGAAGGTTCCCTGTGCTGCTGCTCTTCCCGTGGAGGCTGGAAACACAGGAAATAAGGAAACATAAACATGTCAGCCTCTCCTGAGTCAACCAGGAAGAAACCGCTCAGCTTGTGGGTGTTTATGAGGAAGATCTGCAGGGGAGCCAACAGACGCTCATCAAACACAAGTCAAGTACATTCAGCTGTTTAGTGGAGGAAGGACTTTTATTTTTAGGATAAAAGTAAAATGTGCAGAACATACTTGTGTACTCGAAGTTGCCTCATGGAGCTGGAGTCGCCGTCAGAGATCACCCTGGTGTAGGAGAAGGGAAACCAGCCACGCCTGAACAGGTGAGGGGAGCCGCAGGTTAGCAAGACAAGAAAACCACCAATCTGTGATGTTTTTAAGCCCAAAAATGCAGGATGTTGCACTCACATCCTGGTCTTCTCGTTCTCTCCGTAGTGCCATCCATCACGGGCCTCAGGCACCAGCAGGGTGACCACGTCGCCCTCAAAGAAGCTCAGCAGGGTGCTGTTGTCGCCGGCTGCGTGGGAGAAGATGGCCTGGACTCGAGTTCTGCCGTTCTTCTCCAGTCCTGCAGCCATGGAGCTGGACCGGGGCAGCGTCCTGGTCTCTGCTGTCAGACATGACAGGAGGAGGGACGGCTTTCAGTCTACTGCACCTCCACACTTTATAAATCAATCACACTGCAGGCGATGACTGGAGGCGTCAGCTCTTTACTGAAATTACATTAATGACTCTGAATGAATCCTTGTGAAACCTGTCGCTGTCCTATATCTATTTTTACTCATAATCTACTTCTTAATATCACATCTCCTTTTATTCCCACCTGCTTTGGCCTGTTTTTTTTTTTTAATAAAACATCCAGGCAGATGTCATCCATTAGCCATTTTTCTTTGATACTTTTCAAGAATAATTAAGGTCTTAAATTGTCTTAAATTTACTGGAAATTCGCTGGTGCGTTTAATGCCAATAGGAAAACACAGTATTCCGAGATTTACTGCAGTTTTTCCACATTATTTTGTTCACAAAGTTCACTTCTTTGTTCTTAAAAGTTGTGAAATTTAAGTTGTAGAACCACGTTAAGTGTTATGCCCAATTTATATCATTGATGCAAGAGCTGAAAAATATTTTTGGAGATTAATCAGTTATCAGATTTTTTTTCTTGCTAAATACCAATAAACTGACTATTTTCTACCAAAGAAATTGTTATGACATTTTTGGGTCTTGAAAAGTATTACATTTGACTGGTGGAGGAACCCTGTAATCATGATAAGAAGCAGACTAAATGCTCCACTGGGGTGCTCTTACTCAGTGTGGTCTTGCTCTTGGCCGGGGCCACCTTGCGGACAGGTAAGGTGTTGGAGTAGACCTCCCCTCCGTGCCGCTGGCTCTGTGGTGAGGCCTTGCCCTGGGCCAGCTTGCCCTCCATCCACTGCTGGTAGTCCTCCCCTCCGTGAGCGGCCGCTGTGCCGTTCATCACCGGCATCCCTCCTTCCACAGCTCCCATCAGCCTCTGCACACAGGCAGTTAAAACACACCCTGTGCATCACATAGGGCTGTTACATAAGAGCTCGTTAATAATAATGAAGGAGGATGTGGGTCAGGAAGTGCTGCACACACTATACGCTGCTTTACAGAGAAACAGATGGAAAGAGTGCAGGGAGAAAGAGTCAGAGTGGGTTTAATCTGGGAACAGGTTTTGAAGTCAAAGCTTGAGTCAAACTGAGGCAGGCTGTCATGGAGATCTGCAGCTACTTCCTGTTTTTTTAAAGGAATTTAAGCCTCTTCTGCACAACAAGCTAATTAGCATGGCTCCCTAACGAGGTCATTTGCATTCAGAAGAGTTTTCTGAGGAGGCTCCCATGATGCAACACATCCCAGGCTCTTAATAAGGAGCTCATTAGACTGCACTTACCTGTATTTGTGTGTGTGTGTGTGTGTGTGTATTTGTGCTATCTTTGTGAGGACCACCTTGGGTTATAGACCTTCAGAGCAGTGAGGACATTTGTTAGTGGAGGACTATTATATTATATTATTATATTTTAACAGTTTTATACTAGAGTTCAGACAGTTAGCAGCTGCCTCTTGCTTTTATTTAAATTTATTTATGTTTTCCAAATGCACAGTTTAGCACAGTCATTGCAAATTTAATTTCACTGCTGTTGTACGTGTACAATTATGCATGTGACAAATAAATCTCTTTAGTCTTGAACTGTACCGCCACCTTGTCTCAATCTTTCAAAGCTGTTTAGGGCTGAAGCTCAGAAGCAGGTTTGTGTTAAGTTTAGAGCCAGGCTACACAATGTGTGAAGCACATGGTGACATTTTACTGCAAAGCAAAGACAAACCCAGTGACCCATTTCGATAATGTCCGATTATCATGTAAAATAGCTGTAAATTCTGCACAGTGCACATAGATCAGGTGGGCTAAATGATGCCTACCTGCTGTCCCAGGACCCCAGCGGCTCTGAGAGCAGCCAGCTCTGGAGGCACCGGCAGGGGTTTAGCACCGGGGATGGGCTCAGAGATGCCTGGATGATGAGCGCCTGCTGCACCGCTCATCTGCTGGGCCAGGAACATGGCACGATCCGGCAGCTTGTTGGGTTCGGCACAGGCCTGCTGCCACATGGGGAGCTTCTGGGATAAAAGCTCTTTGCCCTGAAAGACAGATTTAACGTCTCAAAGCGCAGCCCTGACAGAAACATATTTTTACAACCTCTGCAGAGATGTGAGTCCTCTCCATACATTATACAGTGGGGCCAGTTACATAAAGGTGCTTCTCATTTGCATTCGTCAGTAATGCATGAGCGAGTATACTGGAAGATGCTGCTCACACAGTTTAGGCTCCACCAGGCTGGTGTGGAGATAAACACAGCGAGGCTGCCTGGCCCTGCTCACTGCCTGTGGGCTGAGCGTCGGGTGTCAGGGTGTGGGAGGGATGATCACATACATTAACAAAGTACAGCAACAACAAATTCATTCTAGCGGTGTGAGCATCGTGTCACCAGGGATTCATCCGCCAACTCAAACAGCCTTTAGTTCACTTAGTTTAAGATAATGTTTTTTTTTCTGTCACAGTGTTTTCAGATTTATTAACAGAGCTGGGATGTTCCCACTTCTATGTGAGCAAAGTCTTTGTGTTTCTTGCTGCTGGTGGAGATGATGAGTCACTTGGACCTCAGTTAGCCCTCTGAATAGGTGGGCTGGTGCCTTCACCACAGTGATTAGAAAATGGACTCGCAGACGGCGGTTGTTTTTCCTTCCAGAGCTCAGGACAAACTCTCTTTGACAAACTGAGTGTGTGGGAGGTTTGCCAATTTGTAAATGTAGCCTGTAAGTAAAGAGACCCAATTCACCGCGCAGCCTCTCGGCTTGTTCCTTATAATTTCCCACAGCACAAAGTGCTTTATTCAAGCCCCACAGACTTTCACTTAAGGATCATATAGGACAAAGAAAAAGCTGCTGATCATCTAATCAATTTATCTGCTGATTACAGATTCTCCTGTACTTCTCGGCTGAGTTTAAGCCTCATTAAATCATCTTTTTTTCCTGCTGTTAGTGCATCATCCCAGCAGCAGTTTGTGTTGTGAGCGTCCTCCCTCCGTCTATCAATCACTCATTCAGACACTTTCACACCCACACAGCCGGTGAACCGAGTGTTCCTGCTAGAAGTAGGTCATCCTCTCTCCTCCTCCTCACCCACTCTCTCCTCTTTACCACCTCGCTTCACTTCCCCATTCAGAAGGAGACGTTGTTCTTATCAAGTTTCTGTGATAAGAAGAAGAAACCTCCTGATCTCCAGGCTGCACTGAAGCATGCGAGAAGCCAGGAAACCTTTTTTTTCCTGAATGAAATGGATGAATAAATGCACGCGGATATTTGTGACATTTCCGCTGTAAATATTAAATTTCTACTGCATATTTATTTTATTTCTTCATTATATGTGCCAGGGTTCCTGCACTATTAATATAAATAAATTTAATATTTTTCAAGACCCTTTAAGACAAATATAATTTAAGTCATAACAATTTCTGTGGTAATAGTCAATTTATTGTAGGGCCCAACCAATATGGAGTTTCTGAGGCCGATGCTGACATTGATATTTAGCAGGAAAAACTGATTAATCTCTGTTAATAATTTTTTCATGATTTTTTTCAGCCTTTTAACATTTGCAACAACGATATAAATTGAAGGCATAAGACTTAACTTTTTTCTAACTTCAATTTCACAACTTTCAAGAACAAAGACGTGAACTTTGTGAACAAAATAACGTGCAAAATGAATGCTGTGTTTTCCTATTGGCTTTAAACGCACCATCTGAAAATGTAACGCCTACAGCAAAAGTATGGTAAATTTAAGACAATTTAAGACATTAATTACCCAGATTTTGATTCAAGACTTTTTAAGAAACCGTGGGAACCCTGAATAAAGACTCTTACACTTGCAAGTACATTTTGCATAACTTTCATTAAATAACCATATATATATATATATATATATAACGAACAGCTACTTATCCCTATATCTGATTTTCTGTTTCTTCAAGGTCACGCTTTTCTTTTCATGGGACCAATAAAGATTCAACTGATTGAATCATCTTTAATAAAGGACGAGCCCACAGCTAAAATAAAACCAGAAGGGGAAGGATTTCCAAATATCTCAGAGAGAGACAGTGATGATTTTCGGGTAAAAAGATAAGGAGGTTCAAAGCGGATTTTAAATGCTGTAGTTATATGTTTATCAGTACAGCAGGATCTGTCATGCTGAAAGAATGAATGTGAATAACTACCTAAAGGCCTTTTTAAGCCAGATGTCAGCGCCTGCAGACGCTCACCTTGCTGTGGTAGACGCTGCTGTTCTTGGCCACGGCACACTGGCGGTCCACCAGGAAGCAGTACCTCCTCCTCTCCTCGGACAGAGCGTTCTTGTAGCCCTCAGCGATGTAGTTGTCCAGCTCGCTCTGCTTGTTGCTGATGGCCTCCACGTACTGAGAGAAGGGACAGCATTAGACAAAAATGTGATGAAGCGTCCTGATGAGGACATTAACCGACTGCTCTGATGGTCATAGAACTAGATTAAAGTGTGAACCATCATCTGTAGATCACAGTGAGAGTCAACAGATCTGAGTTTGGCAGTGTGATGATTTGATATGTAGTTAAAGTGATGAAATATGAATATATTTCTAAGATTAGACAGAGGAAAGGGACCAAACACACCGAGTCTAGAAAGCTTCAGTCTGATGTTCTCGCACCATTCTAAAAGTCAAATTTAATACTTTTTAAGACCTCAACACATATATATATATATATATATATATATGTATGTGTATATATATATACACATACATATATATACGTATATATGTATATGTATATATATATACGTATATATACATATATACGTATATATACGTATATATATATATATATATATATATACAACATATATAATTTAAGACCAAAATATTTCAGTTCATCTGTATGGTTTCCCCAAAGCCAAACTCCATTGAAAAAACCTGTCATTTTACCTCCTAGAACACAGGAGCTGCTGGTCTAAGGCTGCGTCTATCTGTGAGTTTGTCTGTGTGTTTTGAGCTGACTAAGAGTCAGAGTAGAGTAAAAGAGCTCCTCTAAAATTACTGTTTTTGTCAATGGAGTCTGGTGGCTTTGAAGAGAGATAAAGGCTGTCTGAAATATCTTAAATATAGAGCACACTTAGACTGATGGAGATTCATTTAAGTGTCTAAAATGTGTCTTGCTGCTGCCTCCGTCCACAGCAGGACGTTTCTACTTACTTACTAATACGATAACACAGACTATGGAGACTTTTGTGTTCTCACCTCATGATATTCACCTCTGAAACCATCAGAAACCAGGCGGGAAGTGTTTCACACAAAGACAGAAATCCCTGCTTTCCGCTCATGACGGGATGATAATTGTGTGTTTAATTGGTGTTACTACTCTGCGCTCCTGTGTTGGGAATCACAAGAGGATGCAATTAAGCGTTAATATGAGTCGCAGCTCTGCTTCCCACATCTGCAGACGTTTCCACTGCTCTACTGCAACAAGCTTCATTCCTTCTTACCGCAGGAAAACAAGAGCACGAGTGATTGATTTGTTCATGAGCATCATCTGAAGCCACAGACGACGCCTCTCTACCCATCATGCTTCAGTCATCTGTGGCCCCTGAGGGACGCCGTCCTGAACGGGTGACTTCCCATCTCATATACTTTTAATGTGGATCAATCATGAGGCGGAGCGGAGAAAGGAGATTCCTCTCATCTTCAGTCTCACTGAATGTTAACTAAAATAGAGCAAACACCCACAAACACATTATCAGTCATATAAACACCACACTGTGTGTTCAATAAGGAAAATCTGTCGTTTTATCTTCAGCTGTGCAGACCAGCGGAGTCTGTTCCTGCCAAGACCTGGTTCCCATGAGGGCCAACATGATGCACAGCATGGACCTGTCAGTGCTCCATATGTCCACAACATGCTAACATGCTAACACATGTGGAAAAAGTCTGAATAATTCTCGTCGTCTTTCTAAAACACGTGTGTTTTTATTGTTTACATAATATCTGAAACAGGAATGAAAAATATCCTTCTATGTATGACTAATGTACATGAACTGTACTGGGTGCTCGGTTTTAAGAGGAGCTGCAGGAGTTCACGGCTGAATTTCCCTCAAAGCTCCTCGTATTGATTTCTGTAACGACCGGCTCGGCCGTCTCTTTCACGCTCCACCGTCCATCCGTCCAAGCAACACTAACAATTACACAATAATTACCTCCCCTGCTGCTCCTGCAGAGCGATGCCTCGGCCTCTGGAAACGCTGCACGATTAGCCTTTAACCTCCGACTCCATTCTCTGCTCTGATATGATGATTTCAATTATGTATATGTGTACTTCTTCTACTGCAGTGTTTAATTAGACGTTTCTGGGGGCTTGTTTGAAAAGTCGTTGCCATTCAGCTGATCCAGATTTTAACTCTTAAGATGAGTCTGGAGACGCTGCAGGTCAGGTCTTTTTGCTTGATTTGCTGAGGCTGAATCAGCTACTAATCCATCTCAGATTCAGGATATATTCTCCTCTTTACCTGAAGCCTGAACTGAAACCGTCGTCTCCATCTCTGCTCTCTTCAAAGCCACCAGACTCCATTAAGAAAAGCTGTGATTTCACCTGTCAGGACACTGGAGCTGCTGCTCTGCTAGTTTGTGTTTTTAAAGGTCAAACTGAACCAGCTGAGCCAGAACAGCTCATTATTTTATAAAATTACTGTTTTTTTCTAGTAACTTTGAAGGAAACAGAAATAATGTCTTCAGTTTCTCATCAGAAAGCGCTTTCAGACTCATTAATCCATCTGAATCTCAAAGAAATCAATCTTGTCAGTCTTTCCAGCCCCTGTAGTCAAATGTAGTTTCAGGACCTGCTGATAAACGTGCAGGCTATTTTAACACAAAACCACTTTGTCCAGCTTTGAAGCAGTCACACACAAAATCTGTATTTTTCTTGGTTTTCCTGTTGGCCACAGAATTCCCAACAATGTGACCAAACTCTTAACTGTACGTAGATATTTCAGTGCACAGGATGCTGCAGGTGAGGGCAGACAGGTTTATCGTCCCTGTTCCAAAGTGAATTATTCACATTTGACACCTGAAGTGCTGACAGAGTAGAAATACAACAGCAGGAGTGCGTCAGGCACAGATTTAGCTCAGCTGATCATTACCGTACTGCTTCTGTCACCAACAATTTAACAGTTCAGCTGTGGACACTTCAAATCTGACTAAATGTCATTTCAGTCCAGATTAAAACCCATAAATCTTATAAGAGATCAAACAGATAAGAAAAGAATGCGCACACACAGAAACAAGTACTCAGCATATATGAGTACACACACTCCTCCTCAGCCTCTCATTGGACAGGTTGTGTAACAGGCCACGCCCACCACGTGTCACCTGAACACCTACAGAGGAGACCTCAGAGACTCCTCACAGCTCCGCTCTACCTGAGCGTCGACCCGTTCACCTGCTCCACGCATCATAAACAACGTTATGTAACACTGACGAAGAGCAGCAGCACAACAAAAAGATGTTACCAGAGGAAACGGTGGATTAAACACTTAAAGGAACAGTGTGTAGAATTCCAGGGGCTCTGTCTGCACAAATGGAATATAATATTCATAACTAGGTTGTTTTCTTCAGGGTATAATGCACTGGAGACACTCAGTTGGTTGCAATCTACAAACTCACCACTAGATGCTGCTACAGGGTTCTTAAAAGCCAAATGTAATACTTTTTAAGACCTCAACAAATATAATTAAAGACCTCAAAATGTTATAACAATTTCTTTTGTAGAAAATATTCAATTTATTGTAGGACCTGACCAATATGGAGTTTTTGAAGTGGATGCCAATATCGATATTTAGCAGGAAAAAAAAATCTGTCGACCGATTAATCTCTGGTAATAATTTTTCACCTCTTTAACACTTAAAACAACAATATAAATTGAAGGCCTAACACTTAACTTTCCTCTATAACTTTTGTGAACAAAATAATGTGAAAAATTGCAGTAAATCTCTGAATGCTGTATTTTCCTATTGGCATTAAACGCACCATCTGAAAATTGAATACCTACAGTTTATGGTAAGTTTAAGACAATTTAAGACCTTAATTATCTGGATTTTAATTTAAGACATTTCAGACTTTTAAAGGAACCGTGGGAGTTTGCTGCACACATTTCTCTGTATGTTCACACTCACTGATCTCTGGTAGTGTTTTTGCTGCAGTGAGTTTGAACTGTTTCAGACTTTCATCCAAACTGCTAGTCGGGGGTCCCATTCCATTCAGCTCAGCACGTCTATTCCATCAGCTCCGTCACGGATTACCAGATGTTCTGAAGCTCAAATCCCATCAGGAGGAGGGGAAAGACTCTACGAGGACCAGTGTAGCTCCTCATTGATCCAAAGAAGCATGCAGGCCTCCTCCACACACACTTTAACACACATCCACAGCTCCACCGACTGACCTGCATCTCCTTGTCTCCATACTTGGACGGGTGTTTGCTGCCTTGGCTCTTCCTGCGCAGTTTCTTCAGCTCGGCCTGGCACTTCTCCAGACTCTCCCCTTTGCTCTTGTGCTCCGTCTGGTACTTCTTCAGGGCGGCCTGGAGGGGGCAGCACAGAGTCAGCAGGACTGCATCACACCTGTCCCCGTCCACAGGTGAGATTTTTACAAAGCAGCAGTCAGCTTCAGCTTTTATGACCTGAGTGGTGCAGGATGAGGACGTCGTCCACCAACAAAGCATCACAGTTAGAGCAGTTTTTAATTAGCGATGCACGAATGCATCGGTCAATATTTGCCCTGCTGATTGCCACTGGCACATCTCTTATTACTGACTGCTCATCTGTTGTGTCTGTTTTGCACAAATGTTCTCAGACAACAATAACCAGCTGCAACGAGTGGTCAGGTTACAAATAAAAGCAAATAGTTGCCTGAGTGCGAGCATCACGAGTTCACTTTATTGCTTTTACATTTAGTTTATGTTTCATAGACAATCTTCTCTTTCAATACGCATATTTTTATAAAAATAATCTTTTTTTCAGGTGATATTAAATCTGACACCCTTAACACATTTGCCTCAGGATGTCTGACTGAATAATCAGTGATGTTACATCCCTCAAATGTGTCTGGGACTGAATCCAAACGACTGATCACCATGAAAAATAATTTATCTCTAATTTTTTAGCAAAGCTGCTCATTTTTACAGCATGAGTCATAATTCAGAGGGAAGTAATTTATGTAACTTGATGCAGCGGTTTAAAAGCCGGCGGGATGTTAAGGAGAGAGCGTGCTTTTTGTTTGAGGGAGTTTGATAATGTACTTATTAGTGCTTTAAATACAGGCCATTCAGTTTAGAATTAAGCAGGAATTTCTCTTGAAACGATGAGAAAGACAAGTTGGGTTTAGAAAATACAATAAAATCCAATCTCACGTTCAGGTAGCGAGCATCCAGCTCCACTTTCTTCTCCAGCTCTGTGAGCAGCTCGTTGTGAAAAGACTTTAGCTGCAATAAAAACACAGAAAAACATTAAAAAAAAAACCCTTAACACAACACAACAAACAGAGAATTAAATAAACCTCGAGCAAAGGAACGTAACGCTGCAGCGTCGTGGCTCAAAGACGACTGGAAGGCTTGTATTTGTTTTCAGAAACGTCACACGCAGAGGATCAGAGGAGATGGATTTACAGTCTGTGTGCATGTTTACTGTGACTCTAAAATGTGAAATGATGTTCCTACACAGATAAACTGCATTCTCAATTAACTTCGAGGGGAAGTTATTTCCTCCCAGGCTCCAGTCGTAAAGTGAAATGTAATAACTGACAATGGCAAATGGGCCAAATCTTTTTTTTTAATTTAATATTTCACTTGTAAACTCTCCCTATAATATCATCTTATACTACTATCATGCTCAAGAAGCACTGAGTTCACTGCCTGTTTATGGGTTTCAGTGGAGATAAAAGTCCGAAATGTGTTACAAAACTTTGAATATTTGCACTTTAAGAGACGAGCATCTGCTCACTGCCTGATTTGTAAATGACACCGCTGTGCGTAATCATTGGCTCGGCTCACTGACATCCATTTCCCAAAGGATCTAAAAACAGCCTTTATAACAAACTCTGCAGTGAGATTAAAGTCAGACTGCTCTTCACTTCTTTTCTCAGATAATCATCCAATTTACTCTTTGGGAGCTTCAAATGAAAATCTGAATGAGTGTGTAATAAAGGCAGAAGATTAAAGTAGAAGCTCCTATATATGCAAGAGTCTGGTTTAGAGTGAAACACTGAATATCTCTTGTTTGTGGAGACTCAACAGTCTGTTTGGCTGCAGACTCGTGGCTTAAGAGGAGCTGATTTTAGCAGCACCACATGCTCACCATCTCTTCGAGCTGGATCTGGATCTGTCTGTGCACTTCAGCCATCTGAAAGAGCACCTCCCCTGCAGAGAAGAACGACGACAAACAAAGACAGGGAGGGGGAAAGAGGGAAAAGAGGGATATTAACTCTTTGCAACGTCTGAGGGCGACACACATCGTGCAAAAAGAAAGACCATGCAGCCACACAGAACAGATGAGGGACAGGTGGAGGACGTCCAGGGTGGAGGAGGACACAATGGACAGGATGAAACATCCGTCATGATGCCAACCAAGCTGAAAAACTCATAAAAAAGTGACGACAGAAATATGCAGCACGAACAGAGTTATGAAAAAGCAAAGAGCTGATCAAGCAGAGTGTTTTAAAAAGTGAAACCAAGGCTTTTTTTCCACGTTACTGAGAGTTTACTGCCAATAAACACACAGGAATGTTTAGAAATAAACAGTTTCATCTTAGCAACAAACAGCATGAGAAGTCTGAAAAGCTAAAGAAGAGTCAAAGAAGAAACACAAAGTAAAGGATGGTTCATGCAACCAGGGAGGTGCGTGTCGTTTTAAAGGTACCTACATGCTGCCTCCTCTGAATATGCAATGTAAAAAAAGGAACAAAAAGATCTAGTTTGAGCAAAGAACAGAGGGAAAGAGACCTGAGAGACACACAGATCCAACTAGCCTGCGGAAAATGAGGCACAGGACGGATTTACACAGAGAAAGACACAGACAGGAAGTCAGTCTGAAAGCTCCGCCTTCTTTAAGGGAGAAAACATCCAGGCGACCGAATGTGACGATATTTAAAAAATATCTAACGTTTTTTTAATGTTCTCCGCTGGAAACCACCGATGAGGTTTTACATATACATAATACAAAAATATTCCAAGATGTTTATCAAATACTGGCCATATAATAATAATAATAATGATTATTATTCATAATAATATTATTATGAATAATAATCATTTTATTATTGACATTTTTAATGATATTATATATATATATATAAATATATAAATATTTTTAATGATAATAATAATATTAGCTGCCTCAAAAACCCAGTATGATTGAAGCTCTATATATGTCACCTTTAAACAATAAAATTTACCATCACTAACAATATAATAACAATAATATTATAACTGATAAAAATGGAAATATATAAACAAATCAAGCTAAATATTTAGCACACTTTACTGAAGGGAAAATAAAACCATAAACACATCTTATACTAAAGCATAGTGGAGCATCAGGACACTCAGGACTGCTCTATACATCAACCAGGCTCCTTATAATTAAAAGACTCAGTAAAATGTGACTCAGCTGCAGCTCTGAGAGCCAATCAGCTGTAAATGAGCCACTAATGAGCATCAAGAGTGGTCATCCTGCCTCCTGCCTGATGTGAGCTGACACCACATGATGTAGATCGATAGATCATTTAGCCTCTATTTTCTAAAACCTGAGTTAGAAATGATGACAGATGTGATAAAGGGTGAAATAAAAGAAGCAGCAGGTCATCATCTGGAGGATCTCCACACTCCTGGATCTTCTTGTTTCTCTGCAGCCGTTAATCCAAACAGCTCTCCTCCACCTTGCATTGTGAAATAGTGGACTTCTACCCACCAGCACTAAGCTGCTTACTGTAATCACAGCAGATCACAACATCTGAGGCTCAGAGGGACTGAAGCGCATTGTTGTCCTGCAGGGTCCACATCCGTTCAAGGCCACACAAATGTGGATTTTACCTGTGAAACACTGAAGTAAGCGTCCCGACAACTGCCTCTCAGTCTGGTACCAAGAACCTCAAAAAATGTCCAACTAGCTTTATTTTGTTCACCATTGTTGACCATTTCATCTGGCCAACTAAACGGCCAATTAACCAACAGAAAAGGCACGTTATTGTTTGGCTAATACTCATGTTAAGTCTGAGATTCAGAGGTTTACGGCACACGTGGAGAGAAATCACCTTCAGAAACTTAAAGCTGCAGAATTACATCAAGTCTGGTGAAGAAAGCGGGGTAAAGTTCACTACATGTGGTCTCAGCTCCTCAGCAAGTTATAATATAGAGTGAAGAAGAGGCCATCATCCAGTGAGGTTAACCTACAGACAGTGTTTTATGTGGCGCTGGTCTCCATTAAAGGAGCCTGGAAGCTAACACAAGCAGCTCTAATCCCCAGGAAGCTGCACAAAGTGCTGCAGGGAGATAAGGTTCTGTCGTCACCGCTCTGCGTCTTTAATTTCTCTAAACGGCGTGCATGCTAACAGCTAGCACAACTCCTCATTAGCATTTACATTTTAAGCAACATCTGCAGTTCAGCGTGAATAATAACACAAAATATAATCCTGCAGTGCGTGCTGGCAAACAATAAGACAAATCCTCTCAATCTGATGACAAGCCTGATATATTTTTACTCCTGTGGCGTGAAAAGAAAAATGACTCAGTGATCAGCTATACATAATCATTACAGGGTGCAGAATGGAGACGGATTATCAGAGCGGCAGATGTGAGCTGGTAGCCAGACATTCAATCTGATCCAAACACATGGACCTCAGCTGGTCAATACGCCACCCAGCTCTTCTAATTGGGTCCCACAGCGGGAAAAGAGACAGTAAAGACCTTTTAAGCGTTGTCTTTTATTGATCCATCACCTGTTTGTCTCTGGAGCTGAAGTGAGTCTGAAAAGACAGACTTAAGGTTTAAATCAGGCTGGAAGAAGGAGAGCAGAGTTTGACTTGTGATAAAGTAGGAAGCGTCAGATCAGAGGCGCTACTTCACATCATCAGCGTCATTAAGTCAAGTTTGGCTGAATCCCAACATCAAGGACGATGCGACAGCTCAAGGACACTTCATGGTGTGACGGCGTATTAAAGCCACATTAACAGCCCGTTAAGTCTCCATTAAACACGACGCGTTCCTGCCTGATCTCTTTTTGAGTGGCACTCAGGAAGACGTGCAGCGTGCTGTTGACAGGGCGGCTTGTTTGAAAGTGTGGATGGATGTGACGCTGGAGACAAGAGAAGAAGAAACAGGTGGTGTGGTCGGAGTAAAGAGAGGAGGATGAGGCGACCAGAGACTGAATGATGCTAATGAGCCGGGAACACATCTCTTTGTTCCTCTGCTTCCTCCCTCGCCTCCTGAGGTGACTTTGTAAAGGACAGGAAGTGAGAGGAAGTTAAAGCTGTTCTGATGACAAAGGAGAGAAGGCTGGACACCTGGGATGTGGTAATTAGATGGTAAGTTAATGCTGGATGGAAACTAAAAACACTGGACAGACTGGAGGGAAAAAAGGCAAAATGTTCACAGCGAGTGCCAAAATCCTCAAAGTCATTTAACTCTTTGAGTGCCATCGATGTAAGAATACGGCAAAGTGGGTTTTCTGCAGTGGGTCGCGATCACAGCCTGTGAGTAGTCAGAGCATAAAGAGACAGTATACACCACAGAGATCAAAACAGGAAGTGGAGACCATCGAGATTAGAGAGCAAAACAAACAGAATGTGGAGAAAAAGTGGTGATTTTGGTGAAAGTGTCCTCTACTCTACCTCTGATAAAACAAGAATGGAACAAGGTAAAAACAAACATTTTTTTCATGATGAAATAGAGAGTCTCTTCTTTCATTTGAGATATTCACTGTTTTCAGAGACATAGTACTAAATATTCTGTGGGTCTAGAAATATGACTCAAAATGGACAAAAACACTGGAACAAGACACTTTTCCCAGAAGCCCCAAAATTACTCATAGGCTGTGTGAGAGCACAATCAGCCACTTTGATGTATTATTACATTGATGGCACTCAAACTATGATGATTTTCCAAACATATCTGAGGATGCAAACCCTCTTCCCTTTTACCCAGGTGTCCATTTGATAAGACAGGTTGTCCACTGTGTGACACTGTTAGCTGCTCTCCTACACCTGCACAGGTAGAAGATTATCCTTTATTAGTCCCACAAACAGGGAGATTTGCCCCACAGAGTCAGCGCACACCTCTGCACTGAGACATAAACGCTTAAACGCCTCAATCATCTCCTGCTATGACACCACATCACCAGAGTTACATAACTCCAATTAAGGCTAAACTCCAGTGATATCCCTCAGGTCGGACTTTGTTCCCAGACTCGTCAGAAACTAATGACTCAAAATGCCACAATCAATCTTCTGAAGGCTGGACGGCAGCAGGAAGCGTCCCCTGCAGGATGGTGAGGGGGAAATATTACCGAGGAGGGAAAAAGCACTTCTGAAAGAGTGCCCTCGCTGCAGTTTGCCTCTACGCAGAGCGAACGCCGGCTGAATTCAGATCGAGGTCGAAGCTCGAGGGAAATTCAGCGTCTGCTGACTCAGAAAAACGAGGGTCACGACGAGGTCGCCAGCTTTCCCCCTCAAACTTCGTGATGCGAGACGAGACACAAAAGTGAATACTGTGGGCGAATTTCCCTCAGTGATGCGAGGCAATATCACAGTCCTTGTTTATCTCTTTCTTATTGCTTCCCTCCTCTGTTTGCTTCACCTCCAGCCAGCTGTGATTTAAAGCACTTCACTCCCAGATGACGTGTGATTACTGCAGAGACAAATGAGGAGAAAATCAGACAGTATTTTGTCTTTTTGAGCCTGATCCAGTCCATGATATCACCGCTCGCTGCTGAAGTGGAGGATCGTGCCAACATCTCCAGCGTCTCCCCGTGAATTATTCAACCAAAGGCTAACTGAGTGACTTAAGCTTAAATTGTTTTAATGAGATGGACGTGATGCTGCAGCATGTTGCCCGCGGCAACGAGGATATCTGAGAGCATGACGATCAGAATATATTATTTGAAGACATATCATGTTCATTTGCTCATGGTTGTGAGACATTTGGCTTTTAATTTGGGAATGTATAAGTATTTATTTTGGTTTGAAAGCTGACCTTTCTCTTCACTTTTTATTTTTTAAGAAGTAAAATATTTTTTTGTTGCCCTGGGAAAGTAATCTTTTATTAGATTATTGCTGGCAGTTGATTGGATAACTTCAGATTTGTATTTTTTGTATGTGGGCCTGGACTCTCAGTGATGCTTCCCTGCTTTGATTAAAATTTAAAAATACTCTCCATCTACTCCTTGCATGTATATAAACCTCCATTCTGATTCTATGACGCATAAACTGTAGCTTCACTTCTACATTACTGATATTACAGCCACAGATTACATAAAGCAAAGCCAAGATGGATGTTTTTTTGCTTGACAGAGTACCACCTCTGCTCACATTTGCATCTGAATGACGGAGTCCTTATTTGGTCAAAGAGGGGAACCGGAACTGCAGGAGCTTCCTTCCTTCCATATTTAGTCTCCGGAAGGAGGACGACGGTGCGTTCAGGCGCGCTGACATCACCACCAGCCTTTTTTGGGCTGCGTACTGAGCATCGTAGCCCGGCTCTCCTCCAGTCGAGGCGTTTGGTTGTCGTCTATTTTTAGAAACGTGTCCTCCCGGGGGCTGCCTGAGCTCCCACATCGATGCAGAGGCGTTTGCAGACACTCGGAAAGCGAAGCAGTGAAAGAAAGAGGAGAGGACGAGTGGGAGGACGTCGAGCAGCTCGCCTCACGTTCAAACGGCATCATGTGAATTAAGAGGAGAGGCATCATTTCCTCTTCCTGTGTATCAGCTGTGTGATTAAGAACGCCACAAACCAGGAGACGTTTATTCTGGGCTACAGGAGTGGATAATAATCACGTGATGGTTTCTTCTGTCCTAATTACTCAGTTTGATGTCAGGGTCTATTTCTACTTTATGTGTGTCAGCTGAAATCCACCATTAAGCTAAAGTGACTCCACCTGTCAGACCAACGTCTGCTCTTACTAACTCCTACTGATAACCAACATGACCTCTATACAAAAAGGACATTATAGAGTGTATAGAAGGAGAGGAAAGTGTCTTGTTGCAGCGTTCATATTTCTAGACCCACAGAATATTTTGGACTATGACTCTGAAAACACTGATAGCTCAAACAGCCCAGAGCCTCTCCTCCCTGCAGGACACCATGCTCTTCACTTCCTCCATCCAGCTCCATCACTTTCTCAAACCCAACCCTCCCTCTTCTCCTCACATCGCTCCGTCACGTCCACTTCCACGTCCTCTGTTCATGTGCTAATGCTATTAGCTGCTGCTCGTCGTAAAGCTCTGATTAACAACCCTGGTTCACTGAGTACAGTTTGACCGTCGCACTCAGACATTTTCAACAAAAGTCAATTAAAGGCACAATTACAAGTTGGCTGTTTTACAAATCTGCCTTCAGTTGTGCAGTGTGAGGTAAAACCCCGGGTGAGTGATCATCCCTGATAAACACTCACATAGACGTCCTTATCTGTGGCTCTGTGGTCGTCGCTCTGGCAACACCCAATCCTTCTTATCTGCTAATTAATAAGCTAGCACGCTGAAAGATTTGAAAATGTATTGACTGTTTGCCACAACCATGGTGCTCCATGTTTCAGAGGAAAGTGGACCAGAAGACTTATTGTACTATGTACAATGCAAACAGGGCATTAATTAAATGCTAAATAAATATTGGTGCATTCAAAGGCATCTTATGTGCAAACAACTGGTCAAATTATCATATGATCATATATCTGGACTTCATCATCTGTTCATCATCCCTGATCTGTATTTTTAACCGTCCAGTGTTAATCAGATATGACTCTGTCTGTTTATTATTCCTGCTTTTTTAAAACTTGCTCAGAAAAGCAGCTCAAACTGCGCTGATTGAGAAAGAAACTGGCGTCCGTGCTAAAGCTCTCCACATCGCGATTTTTACATCCAACCTGAAGTTGCTGTTGAGAAATGCTAATTTGCATTTTCTGAAGACGAGAGGCTCAAGAATCTGCCTTCGGTCAGGACGGACGTGATTTTAAGAGACGCCATCCATCCTTTCTGCTCAGCCTAGTCTGTCATTTCACTGGAGGCACAGGGAGATTCTGCTGAGTCATGGTTAGGCTGAGAGAAAAAGAATAGGGGACACAGAACAGGCAGACGCAAGATGCATGCAGACAGAAGACGACAGAAGCTCATGTCATGTAAGACAGAAAGCAACAAGCTGATGGAGCTGAGGATGATGGGATACTCTGCACCTTCTTTAAATGATGATGCACAAGTAGCAAAACAAAAGTATGCACTGTGAAACTGAATGTAAAAACTCTGCTTCATGTGAAGTTTTGGAGAACAAAAGCCTTTACTTTTACTCTCTGATGACTGAACGTTTAAGACGAGACATTCAGTGTTTGTACAAAACGTTCATTAAAGCTGTAAGTTTAGCAGGAAGTAGATGAACCCCTCAACAAGATAACTGAGTAATGGAGCTGAATGGAGGGTTAGTTCTGAGTATTTACTCAAAATGAAAAGATGAGGCAGTGGAAGAAGACCTGGAAAAGGTGAAAGCAGCTTTTATACTCTCCTCAGATGTCCCTGTTTCAGACGCTAAAGTCAAGGCAGAGAGAAAGAAGGAAGAGGAAGCAGCGATGCAGGACGAACGCAGACTCGTGACCGCCGCTACAACCACGACGCAACAGAGCACGACGCAACATGCTGGCCTGTCCTACGTCATCCAGATGTTCCTGCAAACTGTCACTGCAGATCACTAAAGCTCAGCCTATGATGAGCAGAACCAGGGCTGATCCAACCCAAACCAGACAACACGCTGCGTGAGAGCGCTGTGAATATACGAAGGGTTTAGTATGATCCACGCTAACATGTGCTGCTGCGAACATGAAACCCCAGACATTATTTCAGAGTTTATTACTGGCTCAGAGCGATGTGAGATGCTGTGACAATCATGCACGATTAATCAGGTTTGATTATATCAACTGATTACAAGCACTGTGTGTGTGTGTGTGTGTGTGTGTGTGTCCGGTTTAAGGTTGGTCATCAGCTGCTTCTGCTCTGCAGCACCAAGCCATCCCATCCAGCAGCCCCCCTCCACCCCACCAGGGGGCGCTACAGCCACTAACGAGGACTCACCAAGATCCTTAGAGCCTTGACTTTCGCTGGCCATCTCGCCCATCCGCACCAGAGCGTCGAAGTAGCCCTTTGCAGCGTATGTGACACCTGGAAACATGGAAGCATTGGGCATCAGATCAAGGGCGCCGAGCTCTGCAATCCACCCACCCCTCCCACCCCCCCCAGGCTGGGCATGGGAAATAAAGAGCGACAGGCGGGGATGGAGACCAGGCAGGAAGAGAGGAAGCTCTACAGGAAACAGAAAGCTAGAGAGGCTAGCCACAAGAACGAAAACATCTCTAAGACCCTTTAAAAAGGATCAGAACACAAACTCTCACTTCACCATGATGGTGTCGAGCAAATCCAGGTAGCAGACCATCACCAGAGGAAATCAACGTTACCTTAAAACTTTTAATAATAAGCTGCTGTCAGCACTGTGCATTCAGACCGGAAACAGCTCTGCACTGAAACGATGCAAGACGGAGTTTAAAGTCCAAGAGAGATGATGACACAATATTTAGGGAATCTGAGGTTTGAAAGCTCATCAGACGTCACTTAAAAAGTTCTTAAAACCTGCTGTCAAAAGGAACACTAAGATTCAACTCAAACCTGCACCAAAGTCTGCGCTACCTGAAGCATTCAGACATCTCATCAAAATAAGTTTTTTTTGTTATTTGGATGAACTGAATCTTTAAAATCTTTCCCCCAAAAAATAAAACTTTCCACAGCGTGCGACGTGACGTGAAAACACAAGGCAGCTGTCATCCTCTGCGGTGCGTCGTCACGGTGACTCAGGTCTTAAACTGAGACAAGACGAGTAAATTAAAGCAGGCCAGGGGTTAGCATGATGACAGAGGACACGTGTCCAGTCAGGACAAACATATGGATGAGGGCTGATGTTAATATGTCATGCTGATGGGAGCTGAATCCCCAACAGAGGGAAGCAATGACAGGAAAACAATGAAATGGCCTGCTTTCACTTCTTCATCACGACCATGAAGGGAGATAAATCCAGTAAAGCCACACAGCAGTGCAACTCTCCCAGCTATAAGCTGTGACAGAGACACAAACCAAGACCCCGTTCCCTGGCTCTTCTGAGACCGGCTCTAGTTTAAGACTAGGTGGGATGTGAGAGAGCCAGAGAGGGGATGGACGTGAGGCTGAGACGCCTGGGAGAGGACGGCTAATTTAATCCATGTCTGGAGAAATCCCAGCTTTGCTGGTCTGTCAGCTGAAAAGTGACAGCAATGAAAGGAAGGAAGAAAGGAAGGAAGGAAGGAAGGAGCCTGTAAAGAGGATCATAGCAGTGATGTAACAGAGATACAGAGCGGAGAACATCTATCTAAATGAAACAAGCAATGCTCAATCAGTAAACTGATAATCAATCATTTAAATCATTTATGAAGCAGACACGTCCTGTTTCCAGCTTCTTAAATGTTAACTGGACCTTTACAATACGAGCAACAACAGCAACCTGAATGACCTGAAATATAAAAGTCAACATAAAAAAGCTGTTTAACCTTGACTAGATGACCTTCAAACCAGTTCCCTTTCACACCTGGATCCTCTCTGTCCTCAAACCTACAACATTTTCCAGCCTCACACGAACCTGCAGTGAAGATTTTAATGAGGACTGGATCCTGGCTGAACATCCAGTCCAGTCCTGGTTTTAGACTCAAATAAAACCAGTGGTTTCCACAGATGAACACTTGTCACCTCAGGTCTGCGCTGGTTCGGCTCTGCCCTCCTCTGTGCCGCCGCCTGGCTTTGATGAAGTGTAATCCCCACTCAGGGCTATTTTTAGTCTTATCTATCAGTCTGGAGCGAGGCCTCTGTTATTGGTCTTTCCTTCGTCCCCCTCAAAGCCCATGATGGACAGTCCTGATCCACACAGCGAGCACCATGGAGGAAACCCGATAACCTCCTCAGAGGGTTTCTGATCAACAGATGAGCTCAACATCGTCGTCTAAACACTGACGAGCCTTTCTTTTTCTTTTTCTTTATTTCACCCCGTCTCGTCCTAAATTCCGGCTCGCTCTCGTTTCCTCGTTCCCTTGGGGGGGCGCTGTTGCTGTTCCACTTCCCATCAGCTCATTTCGCTCCACTTTGCTCCCCCAAGACATTTTTCACTGCTTTTCGTCTTTAACCTTGAGCCACTGCTGCACGAACACCTCAGTGTTTCTGTCGCACAAACACACAGGACCATGCGAGCAACAAAAAGCAAAGACAAAGGACGAACAGTGGAGACGGATATTTAAGACCGATGAACTGGCGTCAGAGAGAGGAGGACATGTGGACATGGACGTCAGCCCCAGAGCATCATCTCTGATCTTTAACATCTTTTAATATTCGCTGAGCGTCTCTGCAGGACGACGATACAACTCTGAAGCTGAATATCGGCGGCGTCGTCACACAACACCTCCACTCAGGAGACATTAAGAGGACATAAAGCATCGCCAAGCGTCGGGTCAGCTGGCCCTCTGCCTGGACGACAGGACAGACGTGAGGAATGACAGACGGAAGAAGACAGAAGCAGAAATGGCTGAGGTGTACTCACTGGTCAGCGCCTTCTCGTAGCTTTTCCCCATGGCTATGAAGTTCCTCAAGCAGGGGTTGAACTGCTCCATGATGGACTGGAAAAGGGAGGGAAAGACAGCAGGTTTGGTTAGAGAAGAAGCAGGAAAGACGGGACAGAAAGACAGATACGAGCCTCAGAGGGAGCAGCTCCTGACTGAGGCATGAACAGAGTCAGCTGAGCTCAAACAAACATGGCTGTACGTTGTGGTGTGTTTGTGTGTTTCCTCTCACCTTCCCTGCCGTCTCTATTAAAATCAAACCTGCTTTTGGCTGCTGACTCCCCTCAGCTCAGCAGCAGACCTGGACCGTCACACCGCTCCCGCTAATTGATTTTTTTCCCCTCTTTTTAAAGGGTCAGCTCACCCAAATTAGAAATAAAACCCATTTTTCTGTGGCGTCATCAAATATCAGAGCAAGAAATTTCAAAACCTGACGAATAAAACCAAGAGTAGCATCACCCTGGTGAGGATACACTTTAAACTGAAGCTGCACAGAGCGAGGTTTGGATCGTTCGTCATGTATCGTTTGATCAGAACAGAGATAATCGAGCTATCTAACGATCACAAGTTGTGAAAAATCTCCTGATTCTATGTGACCTCAACATTCAGGGTCTTTATCGAGTTTGGAAACTTGGCGGTTTCCTTCTTCTTATCTCAACTTTCTTTACTAGTTTTTTAATTTGTGGGTCACGACCATAAAGCCACATCAAGACGACCTGATTCAAGGTTTCAGAGTGTCTATTCTCATACAAACAATATGGAGTGTGTGTGTGTGTGTGTGTGTATATATGTTAACATGGATTTTTTTTTTTTTAATCTAACTTTTTATTTCAATGAGCGGGAGTCGTTCTGGATTAACAATCAGCCCAAAACATGACCTTTTTTTGGGGGAAAAAATTGATATTAAGAAATTAAAAATCAGTATGATATCAGAAGAAAAACTATCGTGATATAGTGCCGTATCGATATGATTTCCCATCCCCAGGAAGTTGCCCTCTTATTGGAGGTTATCCTGCAGGTGTCAACGATAACACCTGAAAATCTATTTTAATACTTCGCTGTGATAACAGAGAGAGGAATAAGTCAACCTCTGTGGACAAAGAGGACGAAGACACAAGATGAGACTTTACTTCCTGTCCAGGTGAGGAGAAAAAATGAGTCCACAGGTATAATATATGTATCTAAATCTGTCTCTGTCATGACAGATGGACGGACACACCAACGAGCAGAGGTCGAAGACAACCTTCAAAAGATCAAGACCTGATCACACAGTTCAGCTGAACGGCAGCAAGGTGTTTTTAAGGTTAAATATTTTAAGATTTCACAGCATGCTGGAGGAGAAGAGACAGGACAGAAGACTGAGCATAAGGCAGGGAAAGACAGGGAGACGTTTGAGGTTGACGGACGTCTCGCTACAAGGAACGCCGGAAGTCTCCTCGGTACAAAAATGTCACCAAAAGGGAAGCAGAGCGAGCGCTTCAAAGTGCTTAAACCAGGTGGAGACAAGCTTAAAGACGAGTGGGACTGAGACTGAGATGGGACGACGATGACTCCATCATGAGTGGAGAAGTGTTCTGAGGCTGGATGGAGAGCTGGCTGTACGCCGGATGAAAAGCTCCCTCCATGGATCCTCTGAAGTCACAATCACATGCTCAAACATGAAAAAGAAGAACGAGGCTGGCAGCGCTTCCTTCCTGCATTTCTGGGGACAAACAGAACTATTTATACCCCGATTCCCTCTCTGGGTGTGTTTTCTGTTACGTAAGGCGAGCCACCGCTTGGCAGGAAGAAAGGGACGATGAAGAAAAGAATAAATATGGAGGCTGGAGAGGAAAGAGCTCCTCATGTCTAAACCAACACACCAGGGAGTGAGTGTTCATGACTGAGTGATCGGACAGGTTGGGCCTCATGCTTTACGTTCCTCCTCCTCTTCTTCAGTGTGGCTGTTAAAACACTTTCTCAATAAAAAAAAAAGTCAGAAGAGGTGAGATAAACTCCAAAACTCAGTGTGACACCTGCCGCCCAACAAACTGCATCATTCATTTTCAAAACTAAACAAACAATGATCTGTTTTCTCAACGTTCACTCTCAAAACCAGAATGAAAAAAATTTGTGCCGATTTTGTGCACAAATGGAAAATGGAAAAACCAGATTACAGGCGTTTCATTGAATTTGGATATTTTCATTTGTCTCAAGTTGCGTACTGTGGTCCAGTCAGTTTTCTAGTGCGCAAATGATAGAGTATTTACGGTAATCACTGTTTTCTTTTTCCACAAAACGTTACTGAAGAGCATCATTTATTAAACTTAAGGGATAAAGTAAGTGTCCCTGGTATTTTTTCTGTATTTCATTGTAAATATAAGTGAGAATATTTCTAAATTAATGGATATACTGCCTTCCAAAACACAACAACAACACCTCTTCTGCTATCTCTGAAGATATCTGTATGAAAGTGTTATTTTTGGACTTGTTAGAGGATTACCAAAATTATTATGAAGTACTTTTACTGTGTACCTTTTGAGTAATAATTCTTATTCTCTTGCAGAGAGCACAAGTTCGTCGGTCATTTTGCACACTTGAAAACTTTGACAGCAAAACGTCACTTTCGACAGATGAAAATATCCGAATCAGATGAAACATTTCTGTTTCATTATTTGTTATTTTAGTTTCAGTTTCGTTTTGAATAATTAATGACTGATACACGGATTCATCTGCACGTTCAGACAGATCTTCACACTCACTAACCATGAATAATGATCCACTTCAGAGTTTCCCTCCTCTCTGGATCATTTCTAATCCACTCTCCATCAGCTGAGCTCCTTCCTCCAGGCTGATTAGCATTCCAGCGAATGAAAGACCACATCTGACCGAGGGATTACCCAGCAAACACTGCTGCGTCTCTCTGTGTTTTAATCACCTGATAACAATACGAGGATTGTTCGGTGATTGATCACGTCGCAGCTTCTCCATCTCTGAATGTTATCTGAGAGCGTTAACGCTCTGTTTGCTGATCACGGATGATGGAGATTTATTTTATTCATAAATCCATTAAGCAGCTTCAGAGTTTTTTTTTTTTAAACGTCCTGACAGGATCAGACAATCACTGAGATTGATGGAAATATGAAGTAATAATTAGCTCTATCTAGCTCTACAAATATTCGTTGTTACCGGACGCTGAAATGTGAGGAGTTCATGGTTTTCTCTGTATCAAATCATCATGAAATTTGCATTTTTTTTAAATATTCAAGCTTTCAGTCTCTCTACCAGCAGATGTTTCGGTTGGCCGGCGAGGCAGATGTTCACCCTGGAGGCGTCCGAGTGTGATAAAATATGAGTGTGTGTGCTGGCAGGCAGGACTGGCTGCCATGTAGCATCAGTTCCTGCAGGACAGACGAACATTTGAGCCTGTCATTGTGATTTTTTTTTATTTTAGGAGGGTGGCTTGTTCTTGTTTTTTCTGTGGAAGCAGCTTGAAAACACCTGACAACATCGCTCTGGGAAAAAAAACAAAGGATTTCATCTGTTCTAAGTCATCAGGGTCGACAGGAGACCACAACAACACAGAGTGTCACCAGTCAATACTACAGCCAGCAGCCCTAAACCAATCAGTCCACTCTGTGACTTTGATTTAGTTTTTAGAAAATGTCTGTTGTCTAATAAAGTATAATTTATTTTATTGTCATATGCTCTCTTCCATGTGTGTGTGTCACACTGCATCGCACCGGAAAAGGGTGAAGATTTGTCATATTTCCACATGAAAACTGCAGAGAATAAATGCAGATTATAACCTTTAGATGGCAGGTGTGTGTGTGTGTGTGTGTGTGTGTGTGTGTGTGTGTGTGTGTGTGGTGAGTCAGAGGTGACATAAACAGCAGCAGGTTCATATCATGTTGGGGTGTAAATTAGTGCAAAGCTGAGTCGACCATGTGGCTCCTTTAGGACCTGCTGAGAAAAACTGATTAACCAGGAAGACAGGACCTGGCAACCCCAGCAAGGAGGGACGGAGTGGGACCAGGACAGACCAGGACAGACCAGGTCCAGATTGACATAACCACTCTTCTCTTAATCCTATAAATCAGTTTTCAATCTCTGTTTCAACAGCATTTCTCTGTGATGCATGTTCTTTATTTCACTGACTATATTTCAGCTCACTGATACACAACAAAGACGTCTAAAAGGAAACATTCGCGGTTAGGGGAAGAGGGGATAGGAGGCTAAATATATTTCTGACTTAAGTTGAGGTATTTTTCTTAAGCGACTGTGGTCCTCCTTGAATTATTGTGAAAGTGAAAAAAAAGAAAAAAACTGTACAAGAGATGACTAAATGCCTTCAATGAAATGCCCACAGAGGAAGATGTGATGATGGTGTTTGTTAAAGATTCAACAAACTGAATCAGGTAAATAAAGTGTGAAGTACGTGAGGTTCGTCTTCCTCAAACCACTGCTTCACTGCTTCAGCACGGTGAAGAGGAGAAAGATGCTTCAGCTTTGGTTTCACATGAAGAAAAAAAATAAAAACAAGTACATGACGGCTCGTCCTTCCTCCTCCTCAGTTCATCGGTCACATGACAGAAACATGAAGGTCACTTCCTGTTCTCAAACATTCTCTAATCAGCAGCAGAGTCAACAGCTCCAGAGTTGATAAGTTCAGATTTTAGATGTGTGACTTGGTCAGGTTACACACACACACACACACACACACACACACACACACACACACACACACACACACACTTCGTTGCCCTGGAAACTGCGATGGCTCGTGCTCTGAGTGTGGCGAACACTCTTAAGTGAAGGTGACCTCTGTGATCAAGTTTAACTATAAAGAGAGAGACACACCTCTGACAGCTGGTGACTCCTCCTCCTCCTCATCACCATCATCATCATCATCATCACCATCATCATCATCATCATCATCATCATCATCATCACCATCATCATCATCATCACCATCATCATCATCATCACCATCATCATCACCACCATCATCATCACCACTGAAGCCCTTTCTGCTCTCGGAGCTTCATCACTGATAAGCAGGGAGCTGCTTGTGTTCCCATGAACTCTGACGGAAACTTTCCAAAGAGCACAACACAGATTAGATTAGGAACGTTACAATAAATGCCATAAGAGATGTTTTCAGGGTTCCCACGTGTCCTGGAAAACCTGGAAAATTATTGACCAATCAATTTTCCAGTCATATGGAAAAATGAGAAAAAAGGTCAGATGTCCTGGAAACGGTTAAGTTATCCTGGAAAATTATTTGTCATCCCCATGCCTTGTGAACGAATGCAAACCTGTTCAAAGCAAAAGTTAAAAGCCCGTTTGCATAAATAAGTTTTCAGGATAATTTTCCAGGACGTGTGGGAACCTTGGTGTTCCCTCGCTCAGGGGTTACTGTTCAATATGAGGTGAACTATTCAAATCTAATTTTAGGGAAAAACTGTCATCTGAGTGAAGAAAGGTTCACAGTGGGATCTTAAAGAAAATGTATGTATGAAAATATATGATAATGTATGATTAGAGGCCATTTTATTAGGTACACCTGCTCCACACAGTGGAGACCATTAATGCTAATGGGAAAAAACCCATTATAGACGGCGTGTGGCGGGATGATAAGCTGATGTATACTATGTCCATTAGTGTTCTGCTGCTGTCCCAGGAAATGGACATTATTTGCTGTGGCTCAGGCGGTGCGTTAAAGCTGCGCCGCTTCAACGCCCTCAGGAGATGAAAATGAACTGTTGTGTGTGTCAGTGTGTATGAACTCAGCCAATTTCCCTTTCAGATGAGCTCTTATCTGCAGGCGAGCGGAGGCAGCGCCCTCTACGCCACTGATGCAGCTTTATTTTGGCGGGAGGGGGGGACTTCCGACACCATGTATGGAAGTGCTGGAATTCCCCCCGTCACAGAGCAACCATCTCCATTCACCTCACGTCAAACCTCCTCATCAGACTGACGCATCACATTTGATCTGAGCGTACACGTGAGCGAGCATGTGCTCACAGGAGCGTGCACGTTCAGGTGTTGGTTAATATAAGACAGGGAGTGATTCATTCATGCAGAGACGTGACGGACGCCTGATGCCAGGATGCACAGCGTGCAGGAGGCTGTGTGTTCACTGCGAAATGAGAAAAGATGCAGCCTGCAGCAGCGACATAACGCTGCCCTTCAAACTGCAGCTACAGCAGCAGATCCAGGCTTCTTCTTGCCTCTCACTCCTTTTTCTTTCCTCTAATTTCAGTCTAATTAGAGTCAGAAAACAATAGAGCATCGTCTCACTCTGCCTCCATTTATTCTGCTCCCAGTATCTTTCCTTTCATCCTCCGCCAGCCTCCACCTCTCCCCCAGCCGACCTCCTCCAGCTCCAGTTAGATAACTTACAGATGTGCTAACGGCCGCTGACACACTGAACACACAGCAGATGCCAGCAGTTATGTTGTAGGACAGCTATGAGAGCTGCACTCTAACAAGAGCAGCTGGTGAAACCTCAATAATAAAAGACGACACCGTTCACTCCTGAAGGTGAAGCCTGCTGGATGTAGATTTATGGTCCAGACATATATTATATTCATATGCAAACAAAAAAAGAGACACAGATGATGCCAGCTCTGAATTCTGTTGTAGACGTTATTTCTATAATATAAAAGAAAACAGCATTTCTATCTTCGGCTACCAGTGATGTGAAAGTGCACAGAGAGAAAAGTCAGAGCTGGAAGTGGTCTGAGTCATTAACCGTCTCCATCATGCTGTACTGGTTTATTAACACTCTACATCCAAAATACACAGGCTGTCAAATAAGACGAGGGTCAAAATTCAAGTAATCCATGTTATGAGGAAGCAGTGTCACAGTGAACACTTGGTAAAAAGGAGGAATGCACTCTGGAATCCAGCTTTGTGAAGCAGGAGGATGAAACGAAGTACAACCAAAAGACCAATAAGACATTTTTTACGCAACTTCGATGAAGTGAAAACAGGCTGACAGGGTTTATGGACATCATGCTGTACTGAGAAAAAAAGACTAGAAAGACCCTAAACTCATGTTTCCAATGTTTACTGAGGGAATAAATCTCAGTAAAAGGATCATTTTCTACAGAGACCAGAGGAGTCGCCCCCTGCTGGATAAAGATGTGACGATCAACAGGTGAAAGAGCACCTGCTCGCCTCTTAACGAACACAATGAGCCTCACGATGACATCAACGCCTGAAGCTCTGACACCAGAGGCGAACACATGGAGGTTTACATGAGAATATATATATGAAGAAAAAGCTGCTGCACTTTACCTGTTCGCTCAACACTAGACCACAAACATTTGAATTTTATCTATTAGATGTCAACTGCTAAATCAATCGAACACTACTCTGACCTACTGTGATCAGTTTGAGGATTTTTTTCAAGAAAAAAAGTCTCTGAGCTCCTGAACTGTTTCCATTTCCTGTTTTTTTTCCTCCTCTGTGACACTAATCTGAATATCTTTTGCTCTGGGAAACACCGAACGTCCTTTTTTCACCATTTCTAACATTCTATAGACTCAACAACTAAGTGATTAACAGGGGTGGGAATTGGAAAAGACTTCACGATAACAATTATAATAATAACTTCAATTTATATAGCGCCTTTCATGGAACCCACAGTCGCTTTACAAAGGTAGAAAAACCAACATAACAAAACAAACATGAAGGGACCTAAGCCAACAAATAGATCCAGAAAAGCAAAGGAGAAGAGGTGATATGATATGTATCGCGACACAGTACGTTATTGTGATATTCTAAATAGATCACTGAAATTTAAAATGCAGCTTAAATAGAAGATGAGGAGGGGAACTGATATTATATCAGAAGAAAAAGTATTGCGATATATTGCCATATTGATTTTATCTCCTACTGATTAAAACTCAACAGAGATAATGATGAATTGCAGCCCTCATTGAAAAAAACACTACATGAACTTTACAGTTTTCTCTCTGTTGACGTGGTTTAAGAAGTGGAAAGTATCGCTGATGGCCACACATTCCACTGAAATCCCTGTGTTCTCTCCTCACGAGCTCTGTTTGAGGAGGCTGGACTTGAGATATGACAATATTTATGGAGGGATATGAGGCTCCAATCACTGGAGGAAAACTAATACAGTTCCTGTCATCTCCAGAAGAGACTGATGCCTTTTGGACGCCGCTGAGACACAAACTGACGACAAGTTTCACAACAAGAGGAAGTGATTTAGATCCTGTCATCAGCTGTGTGTCCACGAGGAACAACAGGACCACCAACGCCAATATGATATGATCGATCAATATGAGCAACTCTGTGATGACTGAGCCACGGTTTGATCAACTAAAGAGCCAGAACACAATGAAAAATGCCCCTCTAATTTCTTATTTATTACTGTTCAAAACCCAGAAAAAAAGCTGCTCATCCTCACATTTGAGAATATTTGACAGTTTGTTTGAAAAATGAATAAATTACTTCTATGCTGGAATGTATTACGTTCTATTTGATCCACTGAATTAACCCACACATGCACCACAGCAGCATACTACGGGGGTCCCGATCTGATATTGATATCACATATCGGTCCAATATCAGCAAATAAAAAACAAGTATGGGATTCTATCAGTCTGCAGCTGAAATCTCAGAGACCATCAGTCCATTCCAGACTCCACTCCAGCTCTTCTATCCAGCAGCGCTGCTTTTACTGGATTTATTGAGGTTATTTTTCAAAGTCTTCTAATCATTTTTTATTCTATTGCAGAATATACTTATGTTTCATTCTTATGTTTTCTAACACTCCATCCTACAAAATAAGTGATAAAAGTCGGTATGATTAGTGCTGATATCAGATCAGATCAAGATCGGAAGTGAAAAAGTCGTATCGAGCCACTCGTAATAAAATCACACCTGATGCCACAACTACAGGAAGTGTTTCCCAGTCATTTCGCTGACTCGTTGATTAGTTGATTTAATTGATTACTAGAGAGGAGCACAAAGAAATCAGCATGAAGCAGCTTCACAGGACAGCAGAGCCTGACGAGGAGGAGCTGGAGGAGGTGATGAAGAGCTGATCTGAAGCTGAAACCTTCACTCAACAAACATGCAGATGGTGTTTGTTCAGCAGCCACAGGAAGCACATCAGTCCAGGTCAGGTGCTGACACACACACACACACACACACACAGTATGAGTCATCCAAAAATCACATTCAGCATGTGTGGTTTGAGCAGCGGAGCCACGAGGTCGAGGCTCTGAACTGCCTGGGAGTCAAATCAACACCTGCTGTCGGTCAGGACGCTCCACATGGACATGAAACACAGATTTCCCACAGGACTGAGGTACCCTGAATGCTCTGTCTCCTCTCTATCTTCATGTTGTTGTGACTGCAGATGGTCTGTGAACGCACCACGCTCTCTGGCAGTGCTTCATTCTCTGTTATTCAGACGCAGATTAAACATTCGCAAACACTTTCTGGAGGTGTGAGCTCTTTCATCGTGATATTACGTTGTGTAGTTCATGACCCGTGCTGCTGGATGAGTCTACTGGCAGCTGGCACCTCTGGGCCTCTTCGTCTTCCTCGCCTTTAATGATTTAATAAAGAGCGGTTAAAGCTCAGCTGCCTGGTCGTCACGGCGCCGCTGCAGCATCAGCAGCGGGTCAAGCCTCTCCTGCTGACTCGGTAATGATGCAGCCTGCTGATGACAGGAAGAAACCTGCTGCTGCAGTGCTGCATGACGGCTGCATCACTCTAATGGGCTCCATCTTTATCGATTAATCTGGCTTTGACTCTCACAAATTAATGGTTTGGTCTACGAAAAGCCCCCCACGTATTCCCACTGCAGCGTCTCCATATGGCTCCATACTCCCACAGACGATCAATCTGTTGATTATTTTCTCAATCAATCAATTAGGTGTCAGAAACAGAGAAAAGAAACCAGGAATTTTTCCCTCCTTCTTCTCACCAAAATAGTTGCTGATTATTTTTTCACTTGACAACCAATCAATTAATCGATTAATCATTAGACACAACAGAGAAAAGCAGCAAATCTCAATATATCACTTATATTAATAATTCTGTCATCTTCTGCCAACTGTCTCCTTACAAACCACAGCACCATTCACTTTACAGCACATTCTGTCCATCCTCCTCCTCCTCCTCCTCCTCCTCCTCTTCCTCCTCCTCTTCCTCCTCTCCTCCTCCTCCTCTTCCTCCTCTCCTCCTCCTCTCCTCCTCCTCTTCCTCCTCTCCTCCTCCTCCTCTTCCTCCTCTCCTCCTCCTCTCCTCCTCCTCTTCCTCCTCTCCTCCTCCTCCTCCTCTTCCTCCTAATGATCTGTCCAAACCTCCCACAGGTCACATCTCCTCATGGACTGAGCTGGTGTGTTTGTGAACTTACTTCCATGATGCTTAAAATCAGCTACGATCATTTCCTAAATCAACGACACTGAGAGGCGTGACCTTTCTCTGACCTGACCTCCTCTGATGCAGCTTCTTTTCCTCCATCATCATCATCATCATCATCATCCTAATCATCATCATCATCATCTCTGATGCCTGGAAGCTCCTCGGCTCTTTCAGAGCTCCTGTGGAGGCGGCAGATCAGTGACAAGTTTCCCCACATAAAAGGAAAACGCTTCGTCGTGCTTCCGCTGCTGAAATCCACCTCACCTGGAGAGACGCCACCTCTCCTCCTCCTCCTCCTCCTCCTCCTGAGCGTTTGTCACCTTTGCCTCTCCAGTTCCAGACTGCAGGGTGGTCCAATGTGGAGGACTGATCAGTATCTCAGGGTCGACAGGTCACCTTCCAGCGGACAGCTCAGGCTGGCTGGGACCAAAAACTACTGTGTAAAGCTGCTCTCATTCAGCCTGTTAATGTCCAGCTGAGACTGGGACACATTTACAGACTGACTGACACTCATTAGATCATAAAAATATTATTACAGCCAGAGGAAGGTGGGAGAATAAAGTGACAGTTAATGATGGGCTCTGACAAGTGTCTCATATTTAAAACACCAAATCATTCCTGGACTCTAAACAGTCTCTTTACAGCCAGGATCCAGCATGAAACACGAGTCAAAGGTGTGTCCTCTGACACCTGTCCACCTGTCTACCTGTCCACCGGTGCAGCAGGTGTCCCTCCGCGGGAGGAGGACTCGTGTTCAGCGGACACAAACAAGCAGACATGCCGTCTCTTACCTTGTAGACATTCTCCGTTATACGGTGCACCTCGTCGGTCCGGGACATGCTTGTTGGAGAGTCAGTCTGAACCATAGACTTCCTGTGAGGTGTTCAGGAGCTCACCGGGCTGTGGATGAAGGAAAAAAGCGGCTGCTGGCGAAGAAACGCGGCTCCGGTCTGCCGGTGACGGAGAGTCGAGCTCGGCTGGCCGTGGGATCCCTGCTTTTATAGGAAAGTCCTCCGCTGCGCCCACACCGGCTCCCCACGCAGCCGCTCCGTCCGTCGGCGCCTCTCGGTTGGAGCAGAGGCGGACTCACTGCAAGAGGGGCGGTGCTGCCTCCAAGGACGGTGGGAAATTACACCCACGACCTGAGCTGCAGGGGGATCCTGTAATAAATGTAGCATGTTTAAACAGAAAATATGAAAAGTGATGTTCACATTGATGACATTTAGTCACTAGATTTATGGTATCTTCTTTATTAAAGGGAACCAAACAAAACATCCACTTTTGATATTAAATTCTCAAGCATAATAGATTTTAAGAAAACTTTAATTCTGCGCTCTGAGGATGGATTTTTATGAAATCATCAACATGAAAATATAATTATTGATATATTTAGGAACCAAAACGGCAGATTAGTGCTCTGTGAAATGAACAATTTTCAGCTATTTTATCCATTTGTCCCTGATTTTCTAAACAAAAGATGGTTAAAAAGTAAATAAATATGACATGTAGCAAAGAGAATGAGAATATTTAGCACTGTCTATATTTCTGTCTGTTTTATACGTAAGGCTGTCTCAGATTAATAATGTAAATATCAATTTTACAACATTTTACAAGCTATTTTTTATTTTTAAAAGATGTTTTTGTATAAAATGAATAATTTATACGAGCACTAAGTACAATTCACGATTTCATTATGAATTAACTTTATAATCCTCCTCTAATAATCTAATAATCCTCCTAGAATATTTATGATTATCAATTAACCTGAACTAACCCTGGAAAAGCATCAGAAAGTCAGGATTGAGGACTTTACGATGAGTCCCTGAATGCAGCACAGCATTTGAAGAGCCTCGCCTCCTCCACCCATCATCTCCACCCATCATCTCCACCCATCATCTCTACCCATCATCTCCACCCATCATCTCCACCCATCATCTCCACCCATCATCTCTACCAATTGTCTCCACCCATCATCTCCACCCATCATCTCTACCCATCATCTCCACCCATCATCTCTACCCATCATCTCCACCCATCATCTCCACCCATCATTTCTACCTAATATCTCCACCCATCATCTCTACCCATCATCTCTACCCAGCATCTCCACCCATCATCTCCACCCATCATCTCTACCCATCATCTCCACCCATCATTTCTACCTAATATCTCTACCCATCATCTCCACCCATCATCTCCACCCATCATTTCTACCTAATATCTCCACCCATCATCTCTACCCATCATCTCTACCCAGCATCTCCACCCATCATCTCCACCCATCATTTCTACCTAATATCTCCACCCATCATCTCCACCCATCATTTCTACCTAATATCTCCACCCATCATCTCCACCCATCATTTCTACCTAATATCTCCACCCATCATCTCCACCCATCATTTCTACCTAATATCTCCACCCATCATCTCCACCCATCATCTCTACCCATCATCTCCACCCATCATCTCCACCCATCATTTCCACCCATCATCTCCACCCATCATCTCCACCCATCATCTCCACCCAGCATCTCTACCCATCATCTCCACCCATCATCTCCACTCATCATCTCTACCCAGCATCTCCACCCATCATCTCCACCCATCATTTCTACCTAATATCTCCACCCATCATCTCCACCCATCATTTCTACCTAATATCTCCACCATCATCTCCACCCATCATTTCTACCTAATATCTCCACCCATCATCTCTACCCATCATCTCCACCCATCAGCTCCACCCATCATTTCTACCTAATATCTCCACCCATCATCTCTACCCATCATCTCTACCCATCATCTCCACCCATCATCTCCACCCAGCATCTCCACCCATCATTTCTACCCATCATCTCTACCAATCATCTCCACCCATCATCTCCACCCATCATTTCCACCCATCGTCTCTACCCATCATCTCCACCCATCATCTCCACCCATCATTTCCACCCATCATCTCCACCCATCATCTCCACCCAGCATCTCTACCCATCATCTCCACCCATCATCTCCACCCATCATTTCCACCCATCATCTCCACCCATCATCTCCACCCATCATCTCCACCCAGCATCTCTACCCATCATCTCCACCCATCATCTCCACTCATCATCTCCACCCAGCATCTCTACCTAATATCTCTACCCATCATCTCTACCAATCGTCTCCACCCATCATCTCCACCCATCATCTCTACCAATTGTCTCCACCCATCATCTCCACTCATCATCTCCACCCAGCATCTCAACCCATCATCTCTACCCATCATCTCCACCAATCATCTCTACCCATCATCTCCACTCATCATCTCCACCCAGCATCTCCACCCATCATCTCTACCCATCATCTCCACCCATCATCTCCACCCATCATCTCCACCCATCATCTCCACCCATCATCTCCACCCATCATCTCCACCCATCATCTCTACCCATCATCTCCACCCATCATCTCCACTCATCATCTCCACCCAGCATCTCTACCTAATATCTCTACCCATCATCTCCACCCATCATCTCCACTCATCATCTCCACCCAGCATCTCTACCTAATATCTCTACCCATCATCTCTACCAATCGTCTCCACCCATCATCTCCACCCATCATCTCTACCAATCGTCTCCACCCATCATCTCCACCCATCATCTCTACCAATTGTCTCCACCCATCATCTCCACTCATCATCTCCACCCAGCATCTCTACCTAATATCTCTACCCATCATCTCCACCCATCATCTCTACCCATCATCTCCACCCATCATCTCTACCCATCATCTCCACCCATCATCTCCACCCATCATCTCTACCCATCATCTCCACCCATCGTCTCCACTCATCAGCTCCACCCAGTATCTCGTACTGTATGAGCAGGCTGAAGCTGCTGTAGCTCAGAGCTCAGCTGTCTGCGGGATTAAACTCATCTTTTCTCTGTTTACGCTGCTCTATATTTGGGAGGCTCCACTCCTCTTGGCTGAGTGGGATGGAGCCACATTTTGTTGGATCTCAAAGCCGTACGGTGGCTGGAGATCCCACACATCTCACGATCTGAAGTCCTTTCAGTGAGAATCCATGAAGCAGCAGAAGATAACGGAGGAGCAGTGTGAGCATGTTTCATTAGTTTGGACCGTCAGCAAACACTTAGTGGGAATCAGTCCAGAGCAGCTGATTCAGTCCTCTGAGTGTTCAAACAGTTTCCTTAACTGAAGGTTTCAGTCCATCCTGAAGTCTCATTAAACACAAAGATAATCACTGTCACAGAACAGGGTCTTTTTTTCACTAAACCTAACCAAGTAATCAGCTTTTATTTTGTCTCCAGTTTGTTTGTTAAGGTTTGAACTCGATGTTAGATGTTGATTAATGACTTTATCATCCTAAGTAGCTAGAAAACGTCTTTTTATTACTTTTTGTTAGTGTTCGTGTTTTTATTTGACGGTATTCAGAAATGAGAGGCTGCTCTCAGATCAGCACCTTGACCCAGACATTTCTCATTTCTGCACACTTGGACTTGAACACACCTCCTGTGTGATTACTCAGTGCTCAGTGGGGGTGTGTGTAGTCAGGTAGGCAGGACACACTCCTCCACCTGAAGCATCCATTCAGCAGCACTGATCTCCCCTTCATGACCGTCCCACTCACCATCGCCCATGATTCATCGCTGCACAGCGCTCTGACATTCAGGCTGCTGTCTGCACCGCCCACTCCCACACAGCTCCATCCATTCAGAAACACTGTGACAGGCTCAGCAGCTCTACAAAGACAATTCAGACTATTTCAGGCCTGAACAATACACAGGCTGAGAGTGAAAAGACTGCATTTAACAGCTTAAAAACATCTTTATGCATAAATATGTTTCAAAACCAGAGCTCACCTGATTGCACTGCTCATGTCCATCCAGAGAAGAAGAATTATCTTCATCAAATACAGAAAACCAGTCGCTTCCTCAAGTTCAGTATGAAAATTAAATAACTGAGCGAGCTTTAATTCTGGGATCTCAGGGTGTCAACAGTTTTCATCTAGAAGAAAAGCATGGAGTCTGAATTGGTCTTCTTGTCTAAAACGGACCAATATTTAGTTTTGGTGATAGAAATGACGGGTAAAGGTGTCTGCTGTGCTGTCAGAGCATCAGTGATGCTGCTCATCAGCTTTATTGTGGAGATGGTTTCGTGTTTTCATGTTGAGACAGGAAAGAGAAACACAGAAACAGTATCTTTACATACTGACATCATCTCACAGAGATGCAGTGTGTTTATTTTATTTTAAAATAAATGAAAATCTTTTTTTTTCATTTTCATAATTATTTTAAATTTAAACTATTTTTTTCATTCACTCAAATATTAGTCTTTTATTAGGAACTTTTAACCATTTATTTTTCTAATATAATATTATAAATTATTTTCTTATTGTCACTATTTCCCCCTCCTTTGTTTTTCAGTTTACAGTCACTCTCTGTTATTTGTTAAAGTCTATTTGTGGTCATTTGTCGCCACCTTGTGTTCAAACATGAGAATGAAGGCCGTGAAGGCAACAGTATGACAATAAAAAAACACTTTTATTGTAAAAAGAATATACAGAAAGAAATGAACAGTCTGAGGCTGCGCTGATGAAATGACGTCTGCAGTCTGTCAGTTTAGTCATCATCTGATTTACAGATTAGCTGGATGGATCATAAAGACACACGAGCTTAAGCCTCCTGAATGTAGGCCATCTTTCTGCTGCAATTTAACACCGACCAGGACAAGTGAGTGTGGGCACAGTGAGATAATTACAGCCATGATCGTTCTTAGTGGGCGAGGACATGAACAGGTGATGTCTGGGCTGCACAGGTGAACCTGGTTAGTTAGCCCTTTCTCCAGTGACACTGCGCTAATCCACAAGAGGAGCACAGACTGAGATTAGAGGGGTTACACTGAAACAGAAAAGAATGACTTTAAGTGAGTTTATGTCTTCATCTCGCCGCCTTAAAGGATCACTTCAGTGCAATTACAGAAAACAAACCCTTTTATCACCCAAATATTTTTGATGACTTTATAATCTACCTTCTCTCAACACTTTATTTTTTTGTACTGACTAGAGCCTGAACGCATCATAATATAAATCAATGCATTCTGTAAACATCCTCATCACTCAGCTGTTCCAGCTCTACGGTTCAGATTAAGATTCTGATATTTAAGTATGAACCAACATGTGACAGAGGAAGAGGACGCTGATCTGAATCACACGTTTTCTGATCTAAACTGGCTATTAAAAAAATCAATAAGACTGTGTCATCTTATTTCACAGTTTGAGGCTTGGCAGGAACTCCTGGTACGTCCCTTTTAAAGTGCAACTGAAATAAAACAGTTTGTAGTTTTTACTAAGTATTTTTAAATGTACGGTACTGTCAAAGTTTTTATTATTAAAAACAAGAAACAAAGAGTATTTGGGGGAAACTATCAGTAATCTGAAAAAATCATCATTGAGAGACCAACAATATAAATACATACATATATATATATAATCATGTCAACAGATCTCTGGAGGCAGAAAATAAAACTATATGAGCAGATAAAAGAGTCGAGTAATCTGAGTGAATTGACCCTTTATGGACCAAGAGCTCATTTGATGAGTTACAGTGATTATCATGCATTTAAGTGAAGTCAATGTGTGTAAAAAGGTTTACTGATGAAGCAAAGGTTAGGCACAATAATCTGATCTCACAGGTCGTCCTGGTCCAGTGAAGGCATCGTGTTGCCTTCGCGTGTCGACAGACCAGCAGCGGCTGGCTGATGTTCTGATGGAGGAAGCTCTGTATCTGAGAGAGGCTGCTCTTCACTCTGGAGGTGAGAGACTCCTGATGCTTGTTGCTGATGGGAGGTCAGTGACGTTCCTACGCAGCCAGCATCTCTCGCTCTGGCTTCTTCCTGGGACGATCCCTCGCTGAGACACAAACACATTTATTAAAGGAAGCAGGGCGGAGAATCAGCAACCAGCATGAAAATTACAGCAACTGGAAAACTGCAGAGAAACTAGACACCATCTAATTAATGCTACTCCAGCTACTAGTGTGTTTTAAATAAGTTGTAACACCGGGCCTCCTCCTTCAGCAAACTTCTGCTTTTAAACATTTAACATAAGAACGTTCCCGTTTAAAAACTGACATTCTCTTTCAGGTGGTTTCATGCAGCATGTTTTGAGGCAGACAGACAATCCTTTCAACAAGAACAGGTATATTAAAGATGACAGAATGCACACTGATCACATTACACAGCTGGATTATGATCAGGACAACACAAAGAGGCTGTTAGGTGTCAAATAACAGTCACAAAAAAACAATAAGGGTGCAAAAGAACAGACCTGGTTTCTGCTCAGTGGCCGCTGGGACTTCTGGGAGCTCGTCTTCAGGAACCTGGGGAAGCTGGACGTCTCCCTGAGACACAAACAGAGCAGATTAGACACATGGAAGGTTAACGCTGCTTCTCTGAGCCTCTAATGATGCTTCAATTATACTTTAAAACACACAGCTCCTATAAATATGTGAATATTAGCATCAAACCACTGTGGAGATGAGACCGACCTGAGTTATGGCCTCCAGCTCAGCCAGCACAGCATCTTCATCTTCTTGAGACAAAGATCCAGCAAGCATCTCGTCTATTTGCTGCAGAGACACGACAAGATCTCAGTAAACAACAACAAACTGGTTCATATTGTTGATCAGAGTACAGAAAACTGTATGTTTGACTTCAGCTTACCCTTTGGTACTCGATGGCATCTTGGGTTTCATCCAAAATCCGCTCGACTTCTTCAACAGACATCACCTAACATTAGAAAAGCATCAATAACCAGTGGAACAGACCCTGAGATTTTCTTTTTTTCTGAAAGACACACTTTCCATCACCCACCTCATGCATTTTCTTCAGACATTCATTTCCAACTTTCAACCCCTGGATGACTTTCGCTTCAATCTGGGCGAACTCCAGGTCCTGAACCTAAAACAGCCAGAAAAGAAAGGAGCTGTTAGCTTCTCCTCAGTGCTGATGCTAGCATCACGTCTCAGATCCTCACCATGCGCTCCAGGTTGCTGATCTGGTTCTCCGTCTTGTCTAGAAGTTGATCCTGGTAGCGCTTCTTTTTCAACAAGAGGAGAGCTTTCCTGTTTTTGAATCCAAAACATCCTCAAATTAGAATCAGTAGTGATCTATCTCTCTGTAACATGATAACATTTTGGTCTTCTCACTCTTTTTTGCCATTTTTCAGCAGCTGCTTGGCTAAAAGTCTCTCCTTCTCCAGCTGCAGGTTGATCCTCTTCTGATACTGCCTCAGTTTATCTCTTTGCTGTTTCAGTTGCTGCAATGAAAAAAAACCAGAAACATGAGAATAAAACTGCCATTTACACACATTAATGTCATAGAGTAGCTTACTGCTCTGAAGCTGGGTTTAGATACCTGTCAGTACTATCACGGTGAGTGGCTCACCTGCAGCTCTGCTGAGTTCTACAGTCAAATATACACAGCTCTAACACAACTAGTTGTAAGATATTACATTAATAAAACACACACACACACACACACACACACACACACAAACTTTAGGCTCCTTGGATAAAATCGACACTTACATGGTCGAGTACCAGTTTGGTTAAATATCTTAACTTCTAAAAATGAGTTGCATTGATTGCTATCTGGGGTTGAATTAACCAGCACACCAACATCTGAAAGTATATCTCAAATTATATTGACGCCGAATTGAAGAGTAACTCATAAAGTGCTAGCATGATAAAGTTTAAACGTTTAAACGGTGTGTATACCACTACTGACACTCACGGTTGTTAAATTACCACATTTTATTAAATCAGTTTGGCGCGGCTTGATCTTGTTAAAGAACCGAACGTCCAGTGAAGAGGCTAACTTTAACAGTTCAGTTATAGCTAATGCTAGCTAATGCCGCTCATGCTAGCTAGCTGTGATACCTACCAGCACCGCCTTGTCTTGTTCTGTCACTCGGCTGTGTTTCTTTTTCCCAAAAAGATTTCCCATTCTGACAAAACATCCCAGCTACACTTTGCAACCAGGAGCGGAAAGGGGAGAGTGAGCCCGATATGAAACTATCTGTCTAAGTTGTGAGGAGTAGACTAAAGGAGCGCCTCCATTATTGGTGAGGTCATCCGACCACACCCACACCAGGAAGGACGGTGGCTGGACAGGGACAAACAATGGGAGGAGGAACATCTGGGAAATGTCCCAAAAAACTTTAAAAAAAAACAAAACAAAAAAAACGAGCCTGTGGCAGTAAATATATAATATATATAATAAATATTTATTATATTTTTTGCTGTTTGTTAACAGTAGAATAACTACTGGTCAAGTTTAATTAATTATCAATTTATCATTTATAAGTTATGAGTGTTACCTTTGTGAATTATTTAATAATACTAGAAACATTTTTATTTTCATTTAAAGTATTTACTTAAGAAGTAAAAAAAAAATGAATAAGACAAAAATAATCATTTGGTTGAACATTTAATCATGAAAAGGTCGTGTAAAGACCACAAAGTTCTTGAGTGTCTGTCCAGACACGGGGCCATACAGGAGGAAAATACAGCACACAGCTAAACCACAGTCCTTAAAATAAAATAAAATCAGTGCACAGATAATCTTACAAAGATTGCATAATATAAAGAAAGGTTATAAAATTTCCCAGAAATAGTGCAATTTCTACCACCACCAGGAAAACAAAACGAAACCGGCTCCACTTCCACTGCTGACTTTGCACAGAGCCAGAGGACAGTTTGGGCTTTTCCTCCATGTGAAATACGTCCAACTACATGTGCTGCAAAACAAAAGCCAGTGTTAACTGGGTGGTGACATGTTACTGAAACTGACAGAGTACACGTGCATGTTGGAGCAGGACAAAACACAAGATTTGGGAAAACATGTAATTATAACGTCCACACAGGTTAATGCAGAGCCAGTGGATTATTTTGGGAACAAGGCTACATGTGTGCAAAAAAAAACAAAAAAAACAACAACAACAGCATTTAAACATATTTTTCACATTTAAAAAGTCATAACGTGCCCGACAATGCACGGACATGTGAATCTTTAGTGTATGTATCATGCTTTAATGTCTGAGGTGTGTTTGGGAAGTCAGTTGGCTTCAAATTCACGGATACTTCATAAACCAGCTCTTACTCATGATGACACTGTAGGTAAAAACACCAAATGAAGCTTGTTTAAAACCCGCAACAATCTGAGCGTTCGCAGCATGACAGAAAATCCATTAACGCTATGAAATCATCTATAACTCATATCAAAATCCTCTTTAAAACAAACTCTTGGCTCCTGCTCCACAGCTTATTTGTCATAAGTAGACCCCTCCCCCCCTAAAAAAAAACCCTGATGAGATGATCCTGGGTTACAGAGGTGGACAAAACAAACACGCCCGGCAGTGAAATCAATCCACAACACACACTTCCTGTCAACTGTTCCCATCATTCTGTTCACCTCACGTCCAACAGGTTAACAATTAAATTCCCTTTAACCGCATTAATGTCATGAAAAAATTACAATTTATCGGTTTGCTGATGAAATGCACCTGCTTGTACAAACACTAGATTATTTAGATATAGCTGCAGCTAATCACAGTATACAAACACAACACACACCACACAGGCTAAATAGAGTTAACAAAACACAGCTGTGTGATTCAAAGTGGCACCAAAGTGAACCAGAGTGACGGCCGCTCACTGCTGAGTCACGACCCTCCTCTCTCTGGAGGCCCGATGTACATTCAATGATCAAAAATCAACTCAAAAAGAGCCTCTTAACACTCTACGTCCCTCCACGTTTGAGGTCATCGGCCCTGGCTAACACCTGACGAGGGCAGTGTGCTACATGTACTGGTGTGCATATTCTCTACACTACATTCCCAAAAGCTACGGGTTCCAGTTGGGAGCTAAACCTGCAGAGAGGAAGGCCACAGGGCAAAGATCACGCATCCAAAATCATCTGATTCATCGTCTTCCTCATGAGTGTGCATGCTAAAACGTGATGGTAAGATGTGCATGCTGGTGTAAAACGAGTAGAAGGGGCTTTGTAAAGGTCTACAGACTGTGGAGAGCATCTGGTCTCTTCCCACTGCTCCTCACCAACAACAGAACTATTTCTGCACATGCTACTGACGCCAAAAAACAAAAAGTAGTTCTCAGTTTCACTGTGCGAGGAGGTGTGGTAGTGTGTGGTTCAGAGATGTGCTGCTTTGGTACGATCGTGGCTGGATCCCAGTTCTGGTTAAAAAAAAAAACTGTTTCACAAACACAAACATCAACACAGTAACTGTAACGAGGATTACAAAGCATAAATATTATATGTTATTTAGATATATATTTCTTTTACTGACTCCCTGTGAAGATAAAAAACACCGTTAGAAAGAGGAGAAGGTGTCCACAAAGACAGCAGCCCCTCGGTCAGTGCGATTCAGAAAACACGGAGCACCAGTGGACGAGGGCCGGACCTGGAGCCCACACACACACACACACACACACACACACACACACACACACACACACACAGTCAGACCTCGCTCAGGTCTATCCCCTTCATTTAATGGCGGTGGGCGTCGGTTTAGCGTGGAGCGGGCGAGTGCCGGCGTGAGTCCTCGGGCGAAGAGGCCTGGCAGGTTGGGGGTTGGTCAGTCCTGGTCAGACCAGCCGGCTCCCATCAGAGGCAGAGTTCAAAGCTGGTGCACGATGCTCTCAGTGTGGTTGACCGGGATGGCGGCGTCCTGGCGCAGACGCCGCCACTGGAAGGTCGTGCTCAGGGATCCGACCTCGTCCTCCTCGTTCTCCTGCTCCTTAGCAAACTCCATGAACACCTACAGGATGAAGTCACAGGGAGACATCAACGCTCAGACATTAAAAAAAGGAACATCAAGTTTCCTCTGAAGAAATGTGTGTGGCGTCTCCACAGACCTGCTCCAAGGTCGACTGGGAGAAGTTGTATTCTTCAAAGTTGAATGTTTGCTTGGCTGAAGATGAACAGAGATGAAGACGATCAGTCACACCGAATGACTCAGCAGATATCTGAGTGTTTATGTGTGTGATCAGCTGTGACTCACCGCTCTCTAACTGAGAGAAAGACTTGGCCAGTGACTTCACATCCTCCATGGGGATCTTGTAAACCATCAGAGTAGCAAAGCTGCAAAGAAATCAGCAGCCAGCTGAAGTAGGCAGCATGTAATAATAGTAGTGGTAGTTTGTCTCAGGCATTGCACATTTCTTTAAAATCATCCAGTGCATGTATTAGTTGGGATTTTAATTTGAAGGTTATATAACCTGTTATATGTTCTATATTTCAGTGTTAAACGTAAACGTCTGGCTGTCTGTTTTTAGTTGACAGACTCTATTTAGGAGGAAACTTGTTGGACCTCGTTGATGAAAATGAAACATGACAACGTGGATAATTCACACCAGACCTGACGCATCGCTGTCAAAGCAGAAAATTTGAACGCTCCCTTTCTTCCTCCTGTCGTACAGCTTCTCACCTCTCCTGTCGAGCAGCGTGAGGGAAGATTCGGAGGATCTCTTTGTGCAGCAGCGCCACCTGCTGGAGCCCCGTCAGCTCCTCTCTGAGTTTGATCTCCAAGCTGTAGCCTCGGCCGTATTTCCCTTTTAGATGCTGGATGGAGCCGATGCATCTAGAAAGAATAAAACAGACTGAGCGTTAAGTGATCCACGTATCCGTTCTGTCCCGTCATGGCGATGCAAAAGCTGAGCGCTGACCTCAGCTGACCGGACACCACGATGGCTACGCGGTCGCACACGGCCTCGGCCTCCTCCATGTAGTGCGTGGTGAGCACGGCTCCACGCTGACGGTTCTTGAAAGCGGCACGTATGGCCCTCCTGAACATCAAGTGAAAAACCTTAATTAATAAGCTGTTCAACTAATCAAAAGAAAGTATCTTAAATAGACTTAATTTAAGCCTTTAACAGTAAATGTAACATAATACAGTACTATAGAGTATATTATTCCTCTCACCACATGCGCTGTTTGGACTTGGGGTCCATCCCTGACGACGGCTCATCCAGTAAGACGATCTGAGGATTCCCAATCATACTCAAGGCGAAGCACAACTGGAAAGAAACCAGACAACAGAGCATCAATAAAGCACAGTTTCTACTCCATATTCGCCTCATCTTCAGTGTACGTTTTCTGCAGATTTGTACTCCCAACCTGTTTACACTCCATATTTCAGTTCAATTCCCAAACACATCATTGTAATATGGATTCTTTAAATGCTGGATCTTTGTGGACGTCCTGACAGCTGAGTGGGTTTGTTTGGTTCTCACCTTCCTCTTGAGTCCTGCTGACAGAGTTTTGGCTTGTTTGTTCACGTGGTCCTTTAACTCCAGAGCGTTCACCACACTGACAACAACAACAACAACAACAACAATAACAAGCATGAAACAACTGTCAACAGCTTTTACATGGCCTCATTTAACAACATTAATACACAGCATTTCCTCCATGATCAGACACAAACTTCTTTCTGTCTAAAAATATTTTAGAAAACATTAACAATCTTAAGTATTTAAAACATCCTGTATGTATTTTACTGTTCTGATTTGTTGTCAGTTTTGTGGCTCCCCCTAGTGGTCGATCTGAAGGACACTATGGTTCCAGTACTTACTATCAATAATAACACATCCAAATGTTTCCATGTCTTCATGTGTGAAGTTCCTTCTTAAATGTTCATAATTAAGGAACAAACAATCCATTTACAAATGAGATGATGAGCAGCCTGAGATGTCCTCAAACCTGCCAACAAATCATTTATCTTTTCGGTCTGAAGTTGTTGTATATTTTGTCGTCTGATAGATGCTGTGAGTATTATGAAAAGTGGAGTTAACACACTGAATAAACTGGTCTGTATTTCATGGAAAACCCTTGTCAGCGTTGTCATACAGCCTGTGTGTGATTTTATTGAAAAGTAGAAAGTAAATCATCCAGTCATCCAGTGGGCCGGATCGGACACCGTGACAGGCCGGTTCTGGCCCTCGGGCCGGATGTTTGACACCCCTGTGGTTGGCCTGAAATATCCGAAGCTCACCGTTTGATGATCCCTGGTACTTCCTGTCCTCTCAGGCCCTTGATGGCAGCGTAGACCTCCAGGTGCTCCTGCAGAGTGATCCTGGGCCACAGAGGGTTCACCTGAGGACAGTAGCCCACCTGGTCCAGAGGACTGTCCACTGGACCGAACTCTGTGCTGTAGTCACCCATCAGCACCTGGACAGAACCAAATATCTTCCTATCAGGTTGAATTAGAAAAATCAAAAGTGAGACTGCTCCTACTGACACTACTTTTTTCTGTTTTTTATGTTCATGTAGACTTTTATAACATTACAGTGATTGATATAAAAACACATCTGATTCCACATCTGTGGGAGTTCAAGCATCACTCGTTGAAGCTCCAGTATTATGGGTACTGTACCTGTCCAGCAGTGGGCTCGGTGTCACCTGACAACATGTGCATGATGGTGCTCTTTCCTGCTCCGTTCGGACCCAACAGTCCAAGAACTTCACCTGAAGACACAACAGGTTGATTTTACCAAATCAGATTTGGGTTGAACTTCTGTCACGTGATTTTTTGTGGACTGAAAGTCCAAACATGATTAAATTTTTAGTCAACTTGACAAACAGGCTGAAGGTACCTTTGCGGACACAGAAAGAGATGTTCTTTGTGGCCACTTTCCTCCTCTTGTTCAGAGAAAAACCTTCTCTTCTGCCTTTGTACTGCTTCCTCAGGTTACTCACAACCACCGCTGGTTTCTAAAGGGACCAGACACAGCGAAGGGAGACGAGATTAACTGGTGTTCAACCAAAAAAAAAAGTGCACTAACAATCATAAAGTCAGATTCTCAAATTGGCTCACCTCTGGAGACAAACATTCACTAGCTGTTACTTTTTGTGTTGTACCATAAGACAGGAGATCCACCCACCTCCTCACAGGACTGGCAGATGAGGGCCTCCTTCACTCTGGCCTTCTCCATCTGAACATCCTCATCCTCGTTCAGACCTTCCTCTGGGTTTTTCTCCACTCTGGGCTTTGACTTGATCAAGTTCCTGCAAATGCAGAACAATCTAAGAAGATGGACATGAACTAAAACTGTAGAGCTGAAAGCTGATCAATACCTGCAGATCGCCCTCCCTCCGTAGCGGATCTCCAGCCAACGAAGCAGGAACAGCAGCAGGATGCACTGGAGATAGGGCTGAGCACAGAAACAGACAGTTATGGCTGAGCGAACACTCGTACAGTCTGTATTTACTGAGCAGAGCAATGCTTGGCTGTTTTTTACAACATATACTGACAGCTACAACAGCAATGAGCAGGTTCTTCCACAGGAAGTTCTCCTCGTATAGGGAGGGGAGGAAGGTCGCCTGTAAGCAGAGGAAAACATCAGCTGTGGTGTGCAACACTTACTGATCTTAAAATCTGCCTTCATGCAGAGTTTTGTTGAGCTCCTACCTTGGTGATGCAGTTGAGGCAGCCCATCAGAGGGTACAAAGGGTTGAAAAAACACAAGATGTTGTGCAGGTTTCTGGTCAGATCGGGATTGTCGTTCACGAAAGACAACTGAACCAGCGAGGCTGACACCACACACACCTGAAGCACGAGTGTCACGGTTAGTAAAGCTCCAACACAAAAGATCACGACTAGATCGATCCAAGATTTCTCACCATCATCGAGATGACGGAGAAGAAATCCCTGTTGCTCTGGACTCGGGCGAAGCCAAAAGAAACCACATAAGTGAAGAGGATCATGGCTGGACCGAAGCCGACAGTACACAGGACCTAAGAGAGGGGAAGGGAAATACTATGTTGATTTTGTGATGATTTGAGGCCGAATCAAGCATGTTTTTTTTTACATATTTGTTATGTGAAAGTGCAATCTAGAATATGTCAAAAAGCAGCGTATTACAGGTTATCTTAGGTTAGACATAATAATTACAGAGCTGGCAGATAGACGGGGTCATGCTCAGAGAAACAAACTGATATTCTCTGAGATTTAAGTCATAATTCTGCTGGAAAACATGTATGTACATGTGCATATATGTATTATGTATCTTTCAGGACCTTTGCCTCATCTGGAGGATTTATCTGATAGAACAGGTGCACATGATGAACGGTGTTTTGTGTCATCATAATGTTCACAAAATATCAAGAAAAACCTTGAAACTTTTTTTCTCTACTGCACCATATCTATATATTTAAACCTACAATGGCCCTAATATTAAATGTATATGAATGTGTTTAAGACAGCAGTACGGACCACAGCGGTGAGGTTGCTGGAGGTGAGCAGGTTCCCAGTGTGGAAGGAGAAGAGGATGATGGTCATGCTGGAGAGGATAAGGTAGTAGAAGGGGATGTCCACGGCAGCCTGGCCACACCAGTAGGCTGACGGCACCAGACCAGAGATACGCAGCGTCGAGCGACACTTGATCTGAGAGGAAACAAGCAACCATACAGCAGGGTGACTATTACTGGTTTGATTCAACCCCCGACCTTTCTTTCATGAGTCCTGCTGCTCTCTAAACACCGTTTATAAGAGATTACCTCTCTGTCTCGAGTGTGGTCCATTGCAAAATATGCAGGCATCCCAGCAGCCAGCATTCCCAGGATGATGGCCTCGATGTATACCAGAGCGTAGGACGTAGCGTCTGGGATTTGCTGAGAGAAGAACAGCGGAGGAGACATTTAATGTAATTAACAATGAACTTCAAATGCTTCCTATCCCTAAAACATGTCAATAAAGTCAATATTTATTGATGAAAAAACTGAAGTTGCATTGAACTTTAATTTTTGCATATTATCGTCTTTGCTTTCTGCTGCAAAAACAATGAACGCTCCAGAAGTTTTTTATTTTCTGATCAATGATCCACCATGGCGGGCGGCACGGTGGTGTAGTGGTTAGCACTGTCGCCTCACAGCAAGAAGGAAAGGCCCGGGGCCTTTCTGTGTGGAGTTTGCATGTTCTCCTCATGTCTGTGAGGGTTCTCTCTGGTACTCCGGCTTCCTCCCACCATCCAAAAACATGCATGGGGATTAGGTTAATTGGCTAATTTAAATTGACCGTAGGTGTGAATGTGAGTGTGAATGGTTGTCTGTCTCTATGTGCCCTGCGATGAGGTGGTGACTTGTCCAGGGTGTACCCTGCCTTCCGCCCTAAGACAGCTGGGATAGGCTCCAGCCCCCCTGCGACCCTATGAGGATAAGCGGTAGATAATGGATTGATGGATGGATCCACCACGGCTGCCTGCAGGAGGTCTGTAATTAAAACTTTAATGTCAGAGGGAACCAGGTGGATAAGATCCTTAAAATACTCACATAATCAAATGGTTTGGTCCAGGTTCGGATCTGTCCAGTACCATTCAGACCTCTGAGAAGAGCGTTGCTCAGGACATTGACAGCCATGGGTAAGGAGTGAACTGTGGTGCTGTTGAAGGCAACGCTGTATCTGAAGCCCTGCTGACAGACAGAAAAGAAAAAGTTAGAAGATCAGAGGACCACATTAGCTGCAGGACAGATGAGCCCACATCCAGTTTCCTCAAATATATGGAGTCAAAAACAGAAATAAATTCACCTTGCTGGATCCTGTTACATTGATGGCGGCGCTGTGAGGAGCTGCTGACATGTAGTCGCTGTGTTTCATCAGATCCACTTTGATGTCCTGAGACTGCAGGTTGTGGATGAAGTCAGAAATATCAGATCCTGTTAAACAAGACATGAAAGCAGGTTCAGGGTTAGAGTTTCAACCAGGGGACAAATCTTATTGATTGTTTGAGGGGTAATTTAACAGCTGTAAAGACGCCAGCATCCCATCACAATATTTACACCATCAAGCACTTTGGACCAGGTCCTTCTCCTCACCTGAGGAGTTCTGCACCAGGAGGCTGGTGGCGTATCTCCGCGGCGCCTCGTTCCTTTTGAGGAGGTAAATGGGCAGAAACTGACGGTCTGGGGAGTGGATCTGGATGTTTCCTGTGGCCAGAGACAGGACGAGCACCGCCGCAACGAACACCAGGAACAAGGCCAGTCTGCAGGAGGAGAAGCTTTATAATCTTACAGCAGAATATACATCTATAAAACTTTTAACCAGCAATTTAAAAGTCAGATACTCTGTGTTACGGTTACATGTCAGCAAATGAAGTGCTTGAAATTTAATGCTGAGGCTGTATTGAATGTCTTTTAAATAAAAGCCCTCAAACAAATCAACCCATTATTTTTATTTTATTTTATCATAATTTACACTTTGCATTCCTCTTATCTATCTATTATAGTATATATTTTTGGTACTTTATTTTTTTTTAACTGTATTTTTTTTTTAATCTTCCTGAACTCTGCATGTCCCTGTGTGTTTCCATCTTTCAAGCTGCAGAAGTATGAATTTCTCTGTGAGATGAATAAAGTATCTGTCTATCAATCTTAAGTGATTCTTCTGATTAGATAGATGATTTTTAATTATTAATATAACAAGTCAGTTTGCAGTAAAAGGGCTAGCAAAGGGATAGTTTTTTGGCTGCAGAGAAAATATGGATTAAAGCAGAATATTTTGTGAATAATAATGTATTTTTGCTGTGTTTTTATGTTTTTATATAAAAATAAATAATGTCAGCGTAGCTTGAACTTTGTGTGCAACTGTGCGTGAACCCTTGCTTTAGAATTAAGCTATAAATCCTTGCATTTTTAAATTCTACATAAGATAAATGAACTAGTCGTCTGGACTGTATTTCCTGTATGTCTCACGTGTAAACGAAGGCCTTCCTCTCTCTCCTCATGTTGAGCATGTGCAGCCAGGCCACGGTGCTGAACTGCTGCCTCCACAGAGCGTGACCCGACACCACGTCTGACTTGCTGTCGGAAAACGTCAGCAGCCGCTGGTCTGTGTCGTCCAGAGAGGCGTTGTCACACTCGTCCTCCGTCTGCTCGCGGTTAAACACGCTGTAATCTGACAGCACACGGACAAATGCTCATATTATCATTAGAATTTATTGAGATTTATTTTTGCTTCGTCACACTCACTCACCAGCTTGGTCCACTTCAGCTTCTGCCTCTAAACGAAGGAAAACATCCTCCAGGGTTGTCATGGAAACGCCGTAGTTGATAATTCCCAGATTGGGTTGACAGTCGAGCGCCGAGAACAAACCTGTGAGAAACTTTACTGTCAGGCAGGCAAACTCGTTACCATCTGCAGTAATTTAGATCAGATACTCGATAAACGATGGAAATGTAAACTTCAGCAGATCTGACCTGAGAAGGTGTCCATGCTCTCAAAGGGCAGAGTGAAGGTCAGCTCCGCCTCGTGCTGTCGAGACAGCTTCGCCTTGGGAACATGCTGGGTGACGAGAGACGTGATCTTTTCAGCTTCACATCCCTCGCTGATAGACATCCTGTGTGGGAGAAAAAATAAATGTTTGACAAAGACGTAAATACAGCAGACACAAGTTAGGATGAAAAAACTCTCAATTAGATGAGCAACTGATTTCATAAGTTCATCAGGTAATTAATAATGGTTCAACACAGATGAGTCGCTACTCTGTGATTTGAAACAACAATTTACAAGAGAAAAGTAAGGTCTACACTGCAAAAAAAGATAAAAACACTAAATATGAGGAAAAAAAACAAGTGAAATTATCTGTCCATGCAGTGAGATGGTTTCTCGAGTTAAGATAATTAAAGCTAGAAATAAGATGTATTTAGAAGGCTTAAAATGAGCAGAAAATGCTGGATTGTTTTGTCATATACACAAAATGTGTTATCTGCATTTAATCCATCTTGTTCAGGGATACTCGACCTCATGACCCTTCAGGGATTCAGGGACGACAACTCTACCAACTGAGCTACACTCCACCCAGCTACATACTAAATATACACATAAAATAAGTAGAAAATGCTGGTTTTAAGATGAAATTACTTAAAATTTAACTTTTTAAAGACCCAAAGTATGTGAAAAAAAATAAATATGAAGAAAATAAGCAGAAACTGCTCACAGATGTTTTTTGTGACTCTTGAATCAAGCAACTTGAGTTGAATCTAAAAAATAGATTTTAAGATTTCCTGCCTATTTGAGACACAAATAAGGGTGTGTTTGATTTAAGATTATAATGTAAAGTTACTTAAAATGACAAAATAACTTTTAAAACAGGATAAATTATCTAACGTGTCTAAATCTAACCTAATAATTTGCAGTCTACTTGCCTGAGATGATATCCAACACCACACTTGACTTTGAGATACAGAGAAGAGCCGACACATTTCAGCTGTCCTTGAGAAATCACAGCTTTGCGATCTGGAGAGGAAAAGGAAAATAACACCAGCAACAAAGTCTGTGATCCTAGGAAACTGCAGTCAGTGTAACTATCAGAGCTACAGCAACAGTTTCCCACAGATAGTGACAAAAATAATGAGTAAAAAGTGAGTAAAGAGTTAAAAAATAAAAAATAAAAAATAAAAAACATATTTTCAGTTCAGGCATGACTCTCTCAATCCCTCTAACATTACATTGAGAAACTGTCTAATAAGTATAAAAAATATTAAATAAAAATATAAATAATTTGGACTTTTAAGGACAACTTTATTGCGCCTTTCAACCTTGACAAAGATGATGCTGACCAACCCCACTCCTTTAGTTCAAATCTTTCACAATAAAAGCCCATGGCAAGAATTTTGTGCTGTTTATCCTTGACGTCTTTAACTCTTTGAGCGCCATAGACGTGTATATATATGTCAAAGTTTTTTTTAGATAGCAAGAGGGTGCTCTCAAACAGTCTGTGAGTAATTTTGGGGCTTCTTGGATATTAGTCAGAACATAAAGAGACGGTATACACCACAGAGATCAAAACAGGAAGTGCAGACGATCGAGATTAGAGAGCAAAACAAAAAGAATCTGGTGATTTTGGTGAAAGTGTCCTCTACTCTACCTCTGATAAAACAAGAATGGAACAAGGTAAAAACAAACATTTTTTTCATGATGAAATAGAGAGTATCTTCTTTCATTTGAGCTATTCACTGTTTTCAGAGACATAGTACTAAATATTCTGTGGGTCTAGAAATATGACTCAAAATGGGCAAAAATGCTGGAACAAGGCACTGTGAGTTTTATAAAATGGCACTCAAAGAGTTAATGTGAACAAAAATGGTGAGAGTGAAGCTAAATTTCAGCTTTTTAATTTAGGATTTGGTGCCTGTGTCGGTTTGAGACTTCATACCAGCCAGAATGTCGGCCTCGTCCATGTAGTGTGTGCTGAGGACCGTCACTCTGCCGGCTCTGCGGCTCTTCAGCAGCGACCAGACCTGGTGTCTGGAGCAGGGGTCCATACCTGCAGTGGGCTCGTCCAGGAGCAGAATCTAGCAGGAACAAAGAGCTAAGAGTTATCACGCTAGCTCTGGTAACAGACTGACTGAAAACTGAACAAGCACTCGCTCCAGGTACCTTAGGATCTCCCAGAATGGCGATGCCCACAGAGAGCTTCCTCTTCTGGCCTCCACTCAGATTCTTGGCCTGAGCCGTCATGATCTTCTCTAAGTCCAGATCCTTCAGCACTTTGGTAACCTAGTAGAGAGAGATCTTTCAACTTCCTTCAGTAACAGTTACACCTTTAGTCATTACACCATCCGAACCATCTACCTCTGCGTTGATGTCGCAGGGTGGGATGCCTTTGATGGCAGCAAATATCCGGAGGTGCTCCTCCACGGTGAGCACATCAAAGATGATGTTGAACTGGGGGCAAATCCCCACCAGCTGCTTCATTTCCGACCTGTCTGCAATCTCCGCTACCGGGGAGCCGTAGATGGTGGCCGAGCCGTTGGTGGGCGGGCAGATGCCACACAGGATGTTCATGAGCGTGGACTTACCGGCCCCGCTGTGTCCCAGCAGAGCCGTGATCTGGCCCTCATAGATGTCGAACGTCAAACCTGAAGACAGAGAAGGGAAAGTGTGCACAGAGGTCTCCTCCCCCACAAATACAATTAAATCTGTAAAACAATGACTGAAGCAGCTCCATGTTAAAAGTTGCTGTTAACTTTGCTCAACTTATTTCTCAGAACTTCAGATCCAGACGTGATGACTATAATCTGTCACCTGCAAAACCTGGTTCTTGCACCAGTTTTTCAGGCCGATATCGATATTTAGCAGGAAAAAAAAATCTGATAATAAATTGAAGGCATAACACTTAACTTGATTTCCACAACTTTTGAGAACAAATAAATAAACTTTGTGAACAAAATAACATGCAAAATTGCAGTAAATCTCTGAATATTGTGTTTTCATATTGCCATTACATGCACCATCTGAAAATTTAATACCTACAGCAAATTTACAGTAAATTAAGACCTTAATTACCCAGATTTTAATTTAAGACTTTCTAAAATCCTGCCTTTGTCTTGATTCATGTGCACAGTGAGAACCAGGACTCACCTCTCAGAGCCTCCACTACGCTGTCCTTCTCTTTGTACACTTTCTGGATGTTATTGATGCTGCCAGAAAAGAAGGAAATTAGATTTTAAAGAGCAGCTCTCAGGTTTCAGACTCAACATTTGAACTCTGATTTCTACTTAAAGTCTCCATTTCTCTGCTCTTGCTTCAGTTTCATCCTCTCAATAAATATTTTAGATACTTTGTACTAAAACAGCACAAAGACTTTCACCAGCAGTACTGCAGTAACTTGTCCAAGAATGTCACAGGCTGCAGATATATGCATGTACCCGGTAATTATTATGCAAGTTCAGACTTTTACCGGATGGCCTCTTTCCCTCTGAACTCAGGTGAAACCGGCTCGATGGACTCATCCCCACCAGGGCCTCCTTTCACCTCGGTATCGTACACCGAGCTCACTTCAACATAGCGCTTTCTGCGTTTGGACCAATAGGACGGCTTCAGGAAGTACACCAAGGACCTCTTCATTCCAAACTCCCCTGCATTTCAGAGAAAAGATAATGGATAAGAACACTTAACAATGATAGGTAAGATATTAAACTTAAGTGAGCCCACAGGGAAAGTGGTGTTAGTTGTTGCTGCATAACTGATAAAACTAATCAACTATTTTACTCACCAGGCAGTACCTGGTCCAGGTAGACAGCCAACAGAAGGTAGAGGATACAGTCCACAACCAGCATGAGCAGGGGAACGTAAAGAGGATGAGGGCCGTTGGTCAGGGAGGAAAACACAGCACCGTCTCCCTGGGCCTCCAGGTAAACCACCTGACATACAAACAAAGGTGTCACAGAGCTGGTCACTGAGTCTTACAGGATGCTGGACGGATGTGGTTCCAGGTGAGGTTTCCAGGCCTGTCAGGTGTCTCGTTACCTGAGCGATGCCGATTGAGAAGGCGCTGGGGGAGAGCAGGCAGAGAAGCCAGACCAGCGGCTGTGGGAAGTCCTTCATCAGCACGGTGAACAGCGACAGGCAGCCAAACACCACCGTCAGCATGGAGCCCACGGTGCTGGCAAACTTGGGCTTCTTGAATAAAGGAGTCAGCATGAAGGAGAAAAAGATCTGCACACCAGAGAGAGAGAGTCAGCATCGTCATGACTCTACAGCAGCACCTTGCTTTGCTCCATATTAATGCTCCTGACTGTTTCTATTAACATCTACTGCAGTAAAACACTCAGAAATCACACAGTCAGTACCTTTCTTTTTACTTTTACTGCTTCTTCAGTCGACAGTAGTTTCAAACTGAGTTTTGTGGATTATCCAGAATAAAAGTAACAACACGTGTCTCATTTTTCCCTGCTGTGACTATCAAAACATTGTTTTATTCCCCTCCCTTGCTTTTAGGATGGAGGTAAAAATCTGTGCATGGCCAGTAGGTGACACTGGGGGTAAATGAAGAGATACTGATGTTTCTAAGTAAACAACAAGAGGTTTACTGTCTATCTCTCGCAGCTCTACTTACTGATGATATGCCATAGAGGAAGATGAGGAAGAAGATAACCAAGAAGTTGCTGTTCGGGAACAGGGCGGTGTACGTAGCGATGATGGACATCAGGATGGACATGGTGGTCACCAGAGCAGCGTACAGGAGCCCCCATGACAACCTGCACGACATAAAGCATCCACATAATCACCTGCACACAGGAAGCACATTATTTTTTCACACAAACCAAACTTCCATCTTCTTCTCCCTCACCAGAAAGAGGTGTCATAGAGCCCCATCATGGTCATGGTGTCTTTGAGGCGATGCTCCTTCTCAGCCGCCACATTGACAATGAGGAAGGTGACGAAGGGCGTGAAGGCCAGGACCAGGTATATGGAGATGAGAGCGTGGGGGAACTTCTGCACCTCTACGGAGCCGGGCTGACCCATCATGACTGCCCTCAGGTCCATCTCACTCCACACCGAGCGCTTCGTCTGCATCTGTAAGGAACGGTTATCATCATTAGAGATGTATATTTAGGTTTATGACTGCACAAACCAGCATTTAAACAAAGCAAATATATGAAAGTGACTGGAAGGGAACCCTCTGCCCTGTTCCCACTGCTGATCTCTGGTCAGTCTCACCTGAATGATGGCAGCGTCGATCAGAGACTGGAGGCGGATGAAGCCGGAGTACCAGTAATTAGCCGCTCTGCAGTTCACTGAGCTGGTGAAACAGTTGGCTAGAGGAGAACAGCAATGAAAAAAATGATAGACCTGCATTTATGCAACTTTCTTTACCTTCCATATAAAATAAAGAGGTATAACTCTTTAGTTTCTCGTTTCTCGATATTTTTTTGTGTTCACCACCTCAGTGACACCTGATTTGGCCATTACGAGGTCCTTGCACCATTTTAAAAGTCAATTTTAATACTATTTAAAACATTTTGAAGACCTTAACAAACCAAAAATGTCATGACAATTTCTTTGGTAGAAAATAGACAATTTATTGTAGGGCCCGACCAATATGGAGTTTTTGAGGCTGATGCCGATATCGATATTTAGCGGGAACAAAAAACTGATGGCATATCAGCTGTTTGACAGCATGGAGCTCTTAATGTTGGCCGATAATGCAGATTCTGACATGAAAAATGTGGAGAAGCGAGGGGAGGAGAGAGGAGAGACTATACCAATAGATTCTATGTAATCGCTGGGCAAGGGCAGCTGGTTGTACGGGAAGCGTAGCCTGTACGACGTGGCAGAGCTGTCCGTGAACACAACACCGACGTAGCTGGAGGGTTCGTACAGGCTGGCGTTCTCCAGATCCTCCTCACTGGCAAACATCTCCAGATGATCCTGCATGTCTGGAAACACAGGGAAGAGCATGAAAGTGTGATAAACTAAGTATATTTGGTGTAGTTGGCGTTCCTCTGTCACTATCCTGTATGAACAGCACTGGAGGGGTCTTGGACTGTGGATTTAAAGGATGCTCTCAGGGACTCACGCATCTCCTGGGCTACCCCTTCCATGATGTGGCTCGTGATGTTAGTGATGGGTGTGTAGCCCAGGCCCTTGAAGGAGTGGTCGTCACGCTCCAGCTCCATGGTGCTGATGCCTCCATAATAAACGTGAGGATTGAGGGTGCTGATGAGTATCAGGAGACCCAACAGGAGCAGCGGTAGGATCAGTTCCTGCAAAGACAAAACATATGAGAAGGCAGCGCTGACGAGGAAACCCAGACTATCCCAGGCCAGATGGGATATGTTTTACCTTCAGCATGTGTTGAGTCTGTTGGATTTTATCTCTACCCAAAGCTTGTGACCACAGTGGAGCCTTAGAGTATAGACTAACAAGTGCCAGACCTTTTCTACAATCTGTGTTCGGGACTCTAACATCTAAATCAAACCTCATGATTGACAACTTCCTCTTCCAGTCCATAAACAACATGCTACAGTTTGACCTTCAGCAACACAAAAAATAAACAACAAATTTTGAGCTTTGAACAAAGAAATATTTAGGGTTTTTGGTTGTGGTTCTCCACATTACAACTGAAATCTCATTTGGTAAACACTATGTTTTCCATTACCACAGAGCACTGCAGAAAAAGATTAATTTAATTTTGAATAACTCAAGACAAATAGTTATCCTTGAGCAGCTGAAGCAGCCAGGGCAAACAGCTGGTATCTCTGGCATGAAGTAAACAAGCAGAATTAAATCTCACTGCAGCTTCAGGGAGTCCTGAAGTTTCCTAACTGCTGTTAGAGAAGCTGCAGGACGTCCTTCAGCGCTGCCACATGAAAGAAAAGTTGATACGCACAGAGACATTAAAAATGCATCAGTGCAACTTCAAGCCAAATGAAAAATGCATGGCACAACAAACAAGAGATTGAAATGGAAGAAGGAAGAGGCATAAGCTCTGTTCTCTTTCATTTAATTACAAAATCTACATCGTGTATAAATGAAGTCCTCTGTCAAGGGCAAAACACTGGTGCTGCTTGTTTTTTTTCAGTGCACTGGAGCAGCCACAGGTGTGACTAAATGAATATGAAAATGATGAATTATGAAGCATTTTAATTGTGGCAGAAGTTTTTCTGGAATAACCACTAAGAGAGAGAGAGCTCTCGATATCCATAATAATAAAAAAAATTCAACAAACCTGTCTGCCTTCTTTACTTGGACTGAGGAGTATAATTATTAACTGAATTAAAATGTAAATAAAAGGAAGAAAGAAATAGATTTATAGTATCTATCATTTATATAATACCTGCAGTAGATCCTCATTTTAACACAAGCTGTTAACACTTCACTTTTTATTGCTACAGCTCCACAGTTCAAACTAAATATTCTTAAAATCTGATCACCTGAAGACTCTGCTGCTTGGTCCTCCATTTGATGAGCAGATTCTTGTAGAGGAGACTCTTTGTTTGGTGCCAGACTCCAGCATCTCTTCTGAACACGGGCTGCATACTTCCAGCATGCCTCATCTGGATGACGTACGGACGAGAAGTCGTCTCCCTAATGCTGCCTTCAGCTGTAAGCAAAAACAAGGGATGCTTTATTGAACCAAATTGTACAAATAAAAGCAGAATAAGAGCGGTTATGACTGTTTTAGTGTGGTTTCATATTTAATCCTTCTACCCATATGTATGCACATACAGTTTCTGAATGAAACTTCATAGAGTGTGCTATGCTTTCACACTTTTCATCATGGATCATTACTATGCTACTGGGTAGATTAGAGTACCATCACATGTAGTGGAGTAAATAGTACACTATTTATGTACTGCACTATCTGAAATACAGAGGAATAGAAGTACACACTTGCAGAAAAATTAAAGTTCAACTAAATCAAAATTGTATCTGAGTACAGTATTTGAGTAAATGTACTTAATCACCTTTTCCTTTGTGAAGACAGTTTAGCTGCTTTATTTTAAAGAACACCTGACAGATTTAAAAGTACCTGAGCTTCTCTTAAAAGAGCAGCTTCACACCAGGTGCTGCTGTGCTTCACTGCCAGGTAACTGCGCTGACACCTGCGCAGTCACAAAGCTCATGAAGTGGCTTTTAGCCTGCGGCGACACCTTGCATCTGTTACCTGTCCGTGTTTAGCTAGTTACCATAAACAGCTAGCTGGCGCTAGCCTATGAACCAAAGCTAACCTGCTGTGCGGGGCGCTGGCAAGCCTGACATTTCAAGATGCTGTCAAACTGTTCCTTTGATTTCCAGAAACACCGTCGTTGTGCAAAAAAACGTACGCGAGTTTGTGCGCGAGAAAAATTAGATGTTTATTTGCATCACCTGCGCTAACGCTGCCTGCGCACCAGCGAAGCACTCAAGCTAGCATGCTACAGCAACACAGCCGACTGGAAAACAGACACAAGCACCGATAAAAACACACATTTAACATACTCACGTATGAAATACATTAAGGCATATCTTTCCTCAATTCATGGTGTGACGGTCTTTGATTACAGGTGATGTTTTCTGTCAAGTAAACCCCCCAAAAAAGGAGCTCCCTTGTTTCCTACGTCTCTACTTCCGCCTGTCAAATACAGATGTGACGTTAACCAATCAGATCCGGCCTCGGTGATAATGACAACAGTTTACACCAATCAGAATCAGACTAACTGGTTTCTGTTGTCATATCGCAAACAAACCGTTCATAAACAGCATGGGTAGATTATAACGTACAAATACATTAAATCATTTTAGAGGAGAAACAGATGAAGTATCTTTTTAAACCTAAAACCAAGCCTCGTGTAAACCTCCAAATATCCAAAACACATGCTGGATGAAGTATTCAGATACTTTACGACACTGTAAAATGATAAAAATACAAAGAAAGTTCCTGCATATCACTACTTACTTGTAAAAGCAGGATTTTACTGCAGCTTATGAATATTTTTATTATGGTTTAATCTGCCGATCTGCCGAAATAGCCAACTAACAGCACAAACTTCAACAATATTACTATTACTGAAATTATCAAAAGGAAAATTCGTTTTAAAATTAATATCTGACAACCTGACATTCAAAGTATCATGATTTCTAAGTTATTTTTATGTAACATTTTCATTTGTTAAGTAAATATAGCTGTCAGACAAATGTAGTGCAGTAAATGATGTAGTATTTAAACACATTACTTGAGCATATGTTTTTAGTAACATTCCTTTACTGGTGTGAAATTATACAAAAAACATTTACAATATTTCAATTTAATGGAATAGTGCAGCCATAAATAAATAAATAACACAATTATAGGTTTTAATATTACACAGAAATATAACATAGCATCCATGAGGAGCTGTAACAGGATGACACATTTCACATCTAAGAAACTGTCAAACCGTGTGAAATGAGAGGATTTAAACAATCTAAAGGATGGGGTCATAGAACATATCTGTGTTGGTGTGTACTGCGGTATTCCTGTATTCGATTTGAAAGAGGCGATGATGCCGGTGAGTGTGTGTAGGGAGCTTCCGAGACATCTCTAAATTGGAGGAAGTCATGAAGCAGGGCAGGGACAGGGAGCTGCTGTACTACACTGGTCCTCATCAGAAGATCTGGTCCCAACACTAACCTGACCTGCAGCCGACAGATGTGGGAGAGAGAGGGAACAGCATCTAGAGGGAGGAGGAGAGAAAAGGAAAATCACTGTTTACTACAGTTCAGTGAAAGCAAATCTGCAGTGTATATTGTTACTGTACCGAAATGTGGAAATGGTCCCCAGGTTTTCTCTGCCCATCTTCGATCCAGAATTTGTTTTAAAGGTGGAGACAAATTCGACCAGTTTACGAACTCTAGCAGGTAATTCAACACCTCACTATGTGCCTGTTCCAACCTAGAATGCATGGAGGTCAGAAAGAAACTGATCAAGTAGACATGTGACACCAAAGAGTGAAAAAGTGCGAGGACTCTTACATGTAGGGCTGAAGCAGCAAAGAAGGTTCTAGTCCAGCCTTTAGAAGCAGAGGAAGCCAGCAGGCAGCAAAGTGGACTTGGTTTAGTGCCACACAAAGCAGCTCCCTCAGTTCCTGCAGCTTTAACACAGTTTTTCCATGATGATGTGGAGCAGAACAGTCCCTGGTCAAAGTTTCCGGTCGAGGGATCCATCTGTGCTCCAGTATCAGTTGCAGCAGGTCGGTTTTGTCGGTTGCTAAGGCATAAATCCAGTCCTCCTCGCTCAAACTGGCTCCTGCAGCTACCAGCAACCTCACTGACTCACTGAAAGAGAATTCATCGAATCAAGTACCATCTGTTTTATTTTGCCTATGTGGTTGTATAAGGAGGTCATCAGCTTTCCAACAAACCTGTATGGTTGGTTGTTGGTTGTGCGACACAAGGCGATGGAGAGCGGCGAACGGATGCCCAGGATGTGTGTGCAGTCCTGAGCGTCTGGGCTATAACCTTCCCTCAAGAGCATCTCAACACTCTTGCTCTGATGGTTGTGGACGGCTACGTACAGTGGACTCACCATGCCATCGCCGCGGTCACATGCACGATCTGTAACAGCTATCAGCCTCTGGAGGACACTAGATTAACAAAATTACAGAGGGTTAAGGGGAAACAGTATGGGTACACGTGCATACAGCATCTCCTAATAAGGGGACAATGTGTTAAAATGAGGATCTTAAGTTTAACTCTGAAGGTCAGTAACTGTCAGCTAAAAAGTTTAGGAGTCGCTGACCAACAATGCGTCATTAAAAGACGAGTTATGAGTCAGTACCTGAAGTGACCAAACTCAGCAGCAGCATGAATGGGAAGCTGGGGCCAGTCGTGACTGCAGGCTATGTTAGGGTCTGCCCCGTGGTGCAACAGGATATCCACACATGCCTGGTGGCCCTCCTGAGAGGCAATCAGCAGCGGTGTAGCCAGATCAGCTGCCTGGGTGCTCACATCAGCACCTACAGAGGAAATCAAAGGAAACACGATTCATTCTGGATTTTATTTTACTCAACTACTTGTGTCAATGAGGAGTGAAAAGAAGAGGACAAGATAATAGCTGGGACACAAGAAAAGATATCTGATAGAAACATTAAACTGCACATTCACACTAAAGGCATAAAAAAAATAGCTATATAATTACCAGCATTAACAAGGATTTCCAGACATTCCTGCTGTCCATACTGAGCAGCCAGAAAGAGAGGGGAGATCTTGTGGTCATCTAGTGCCTCCAGGTTGCACACATTGACCAGAATGCGCACGATTTCACGATGACCCTGAGGAAATTAAAAACAAACATATCAGGAAACACCTCACAGAGTTGTGTGTGTTTGTGAGTTCTATTATTACCTTATAAACAGCCTGATGGAGGCATGTCCAGCAGGAAGAGGTGTGTGTTCTGTTGACCTCTGCACCTTTACTGACCAGAAGTTCTACAACCTCCTTGTGCCCGTTGTCTACAGCTGTTGAAAAGCAGTTAGCAGCTGATAAATACTGCAGGCAGAAGTAGCACTCACATCAAAGTCAACTTTACAGAAGTATTATACCTGCATACAAAGGACAGGACAGGTCATTTGTTAGCTGGTTGATGTTGGAATGAGCTTTCAGGAGGAGTCGGACCACAGCCAGGTGTCCACGCTCTGCTGCCAGGTAACATGCAGATTCCCCCTCATGTGTCAAAGTGTTCACGTATGCAGTGCAGCCACGGCAAGAGCTTCCTGCTGATGTTCAGAAACAAAGAGGGACAAAACAGAAATTAAGTCTAAAAATTACAAGAAAGAAATCCCAGCATTCTCTGCTTCAAGCTTCTAAAAGTTGTATAGTGTCCTCTCTTACTTCCCACAGCAGCCAGAATGTCCTGCACACACTCTTTGCTACCAGCTGCTGCCGCCTCATGCAGAGCGTTCCAGCCACGGTTGTCTCGACAGTCCACACTGAAACCTCTCTTTATCAGTCTCCTCACTCGCTTCCTACAGCCTGAACGTGCTGCAGCAGCAACACAGGAGACTGTGTCTGTGTAGCTCTCTGTGAAGTCCATCCCTGCTTCAAGAAGAGTCACATCCACTAATTATCCCATTATTCAAGCCATAAATTAGCTGTGTATCATGACATTAATAGAGGACAAACCCAAGTGCAGTAGTCCAATGTAACAAAGTACATTTTCTACCTTTACTTCACTACATCTCATTGATTACATTTATACTTTTTACTCTGACAGCCTCAGTTACTTTTCTTATAGACCATGATGTATTGTAAAGGAGTTCAAATGCAACATATACATTAATGCAGCAGCAATATTAATCCAAAAGCACATCGACACTTTTACTTTTATGCTTAGTAAGTATGTGTAGGATCTTCAATTTCATTTGTATTTGTACTTTTACTCAACTTTTAGATCTGAACAGCCTACTACTTCCACCACTGATTATTTATCTACATTATCACATATGTTAGCTAGTGAAAAGACAACATAGGACAAAGCAATACATTATTGTTTTGTTATTATTATAATAATATTAACATCAAAACACAACTTCAGCCTCCAAGCTAACGCTGCTGACCGTTAACATCATAACGTTAGCTAGTTTGCTAACGGTCATAAATCACAAAACATCGTTGCAAATCACTATTCGCTGCACTGTAAAGATGTCATGAGCTCTAACACAACGCATACAGTTTTTACGCTAAAAACAACAACGTGATATTATTTGTTGTACTTGAAGGAAAACGTTATAATTTACCAAAATACCATCACAATCCTGGCGTTGACGTTTGACGAGAGTCGCTGTTTGATGACATCACACCACAACATCCTGTCGCGTGCCGCTACGCAACATCTTTGGCTGCAGACCGCAGCTTCAGATTTAGCTTTAGCCACAAGTCATAAATTCACCGTTTTGTCACCAGTTAAATACCCTTGAATGATAATATTATATATTTTTTTAAATACGCCTGAAGAAATGCGAAGTCTAAGGTTCAGAAAACCGAAGAAAACAAGCTAATCAACGGTTCAGCTGGAGCTATTTTAAGGTAAAAGTAGCCTGATTAGCAAGCTATTTTGTTTATTTACAGTCACCGTTGTTGTATCAAACACTCGATTGACTTCTATGTGATATATGTATATGTGTATGCATTTAAATATATACATTCCACTCACAACATCCTCATATCATTCTCAGCTGTCAAATGCTTCACCCACATACATAAGAAAGTTTTCATTTCCATGCAGCTTTTCCTCTTAGTTGTCTATCATTTCGTCTCCTATCCTTTCATCTCCTATTATTCTCTCTTGTCTCCTAACTTCAGGTCTTATTCTCTCTTGTGTCCTACTTTGTGTCCTGATTTCAGTCCCTGTGGCCTCTGTAACATCATGGTGGACATTGCTGTGAAGAGAGAAGCTGCTTGGACCTGCCCGGCTCAGGGACATCAGCTGGCTGACATCCTGTTTGCTGTTCACATCAGCAACGAAGAGGAGACAGATGAGTCAAACTGGTGAGAAGCTTTTAGCTTCTATGAAAGCAATTATCAAAGTACCTGCATATTTTGGGAGAACAGCACCTTTAACTCATATCTCCTGCTCACAGCAGTGGTCCGGTGCTGCTGGAGCAGACAGAGGAAGGCTCTCCTTGTGTCCTGACCCTCCGCTGCACCCCTCAGTCCTCTGCTGCCATCAGCCGCCTGCTGATCATCAGCGAGGCTCGAACCTTGGAGGCGTACAACCAGATGGGAGAATACTGTGGCACAATACGAGGGGAGAGGGACGACAGCGTCCAGACAGACAGGTACAAACACAGTTATCATGGCTGGGGTTGCATTTTTGTTGCATGTTTTTGAGCTGACCGAGCAGAATTTAACTTCTTATAAATTTATGATGGGATGTGAAAGTGGTTCAGACAGAGGGCCTTTCTATAAGAAACAGCTGATCCTGGAGCATCCGTCCTCAGCCTGTGAAGTGAAGGTGAGCTGAGTTCAGAGACTCTGCTAGAGACCCTTGTGTCCTCCTTACTTTAAACTTCATATCTATGAACTGTTCAGATATTTCTTTCATCCAGATGTATACATTTGTGTCATCTGGTTCTGCCAGTTGCTGTCCCTGGGTGGTAGAAGCAGTATTTTGGTGCATCGGGTCATCGTGGGCCTCCAGCCTCTGCAGCCCTGCGTTGCCCACGGCACCGGCATCGACATGCAGCAGGTGCAGTGTCTGGTTGAGGAGATGGGAGCGAGCCTCTCGCCGGGAGCCCAGAACCTCATGGACATGGTGCACTTCCAGCAGAAGGTGGGAGTAAAGGAGCAGTGAGTTACTTATGACCTTTAATGACAATGAGTGGGAAAATAAACATACTAACTTGTTTGTGCTTCACTCATTATTGTTTTCCAAAGTGTGGCGTGAGGTCTAATCTTTGGTTTCACTTCATTTCACCTCACTATGAAAGTCAACTTGCTGCTTGACATAGTGATTGTGTTTCTCTCCAGAACCATACCGGCTCTCTGGGCGGCTTCCTGCCTCTCCTGATGGGTGGAGGAGTCTTCTCCGCCCTGGCCCAAGGAACCAACATCTGTCCAGCAGCTGTAAGCAGCCAGCACCAGCCTGCATCCTCCAGGGTATCAGTATTATCTGTGCTGCTCAGAAAATATTTGCACATTCTGCATACCAGATATATTCAGAGTGTCTTGTTTCTGTGCCACCAGCCACCAGTCAGCTCCATCAGGCCTGCAGATGAAACTCCAACAGCTCAGAACGGAGTGATATCAGATTGCTCAAGCGCCTCCTCTCCAGACCCATCAGCCTCTGGGGTTAACACCAAGAACATAAGTAAGGATCATCTTCAGTTCGCCAAAGCATGTATTATTATTATTATCATTATTATTATTATAGTTTTCATGAATCAAATAAGAAAAAACTGTAAGTATGTTTGTTTCCTCTAGCGAATAGTGAGACTGGAGGCCCGGTGAGCCACATCCAGTTGGCAGAGATGATGTCACGCTTCCTGAACGGGCTGGGCCCCGGCCAGGCTCCATCGGGCCCCGGCCCTGAGCTGCTGCCGGTGCTCCAGAACCTCTGTGGTCAGGTGACGCAGCTCAGACTGGATGATGCCACGGCGCTGGCAGAGAAGGAGAAGATGATGAGAAACGGCTCATGGTGGGTGAAGTTCAGTCAGTTCAGTGAAGTGACTGCTGTCATATCTGTTGAACTGAACCATCAGCGCTCTGCATGAAGAAGAAGCTCAATGTTGTTGGTCTGTAACTAGATAAAATAGCTCCACCCTGTGGCAAAAAGTAACACTACCAAACATGCAAACTCTTAGTATACTACTATTGTTATTATTATCGTTAGTTTTCCTGCTGTTTTGTTTTCCTCAGAAGCTCTTTAATAGATTTTACATCCCTGCATGTTTGCAAATAATAGAATATTTGAGTCTTTGTTGAATAGAAAGTACTGTAGCAGAAACAATAAGCATGTTTCATAGAGGCGCGGTCACAGACTGACGATCAGAGGCTGTGGGTGAAACAGAGAGTCATTTAGTTCTGGTGGTCTGAGCTCACATTATTTGCTGAAAGCTGACGTCCTCATGATCGACTATTCACCGACCAAACACATACCACATATCATGACATGCATGATAATAAATTCAGTGATGTTCTTTATAAATAAGGTATCCTGGTAACTGTTCAGTGAACAGCTGATCTGGGGTCTGGTTTGACCAGCAGTGCAGTGAGGAGGCTGACACGGACACAATGGAGTTCATTTATCAGCATTGCTGTGAGCGTGAATCATTAAACTGACAGCAAACTGCACCATTCATCGTTGAATAAATCTAATATTTAAGCCAATGCTGATGCAAAGGCTCTTTATCAGTTATCTTAACTTACAGCTGGTGTTAGTTTCACTCTACAGTTATAAATGTGTTCATGAGCTGCTGTTACAGTGTGTGGTTTGATAAATGAGGCTCTTTGACTGCACATGTGGGTTCAGAGCGAACGTCAGCTGAGGAGTGACTCACATTGAGGAGACGGCAGCAGCTCAGCGGTACGTTTTGCCAAAACATATCCGTGTAGTTACCACAGGCTAAAATATTTAGTTAGCTTGAGAAATGTGAATGTGAACTGTCCTTCAACCTCTCTTTTTTTCCCCACAAATGCAGGAAGTTGCTTCTTTTAGTCGTGCAGATGACTGGTTGGAGGAGGGAGTGAGAAAGAGGAGAAACGGTTAGTGTTGCTGCTTAGAGCCAAACCTGAGCTGTTGCATTACATTCTGGTCTGTTGAGGCTGCTCTGTAACATCAGCTACCAGAAGCAGTCAGGTTTTCCTCTGGTGGTCAGAGCGGTTCAGTAACTGGAGCTGCCAGAGCGGCGGTGGCGTTGGTTTGACAAAGATGTGAAGGCGGTTTGAGGATTCTTCAGGATCATTGAGGGTAAAAGAGTAATGCTGAGAAACCCCAAATGCAAAGACGTGCAGAAAGAGTGGAAATGTTTGAGACGGTGGAAAAAGAGGAGGATGTTTTATAAAGACTCCTGGTTTTGAAAGTTTTGTCTCGGTGGTCATGAAATGAAGTGTCATTCAGGCTGAAATGAGGTGGACACAGCAGGATTTCTGGGGGAAGAACTCTGTCAGTCAGTACTGACTGGGTGTCTGTGTTTATATTTGAGGTTTTCTCTCTGATGTGGATTCATGTTTGTTCATGGTCATGAGTCACACTGACTCTCATTCCTCTACACTAGATTTAAGTTCACCTTTCTGCTCATTTTAGTGCACAGAGTCCAGTCATTTCCTTCTTATTCTCCATGCATGTTGTTAACGGCAGTAACGTCCAGTGCCACCACGGGTCAAGAAGAATATCCACATGCTTTTATCTCAGTTCTTCTACTTTTGTGTAGAAAAGATTTGTATTTGCATTAAATTTCCTCTATTTTAACATTTAAAGCTGCTGTTTTGATCACTGTACTGCTGCTGTTTTCATTCCTTTTTACGTTACTGAAGGTTTTGATGTTCTCAAAGAGACAGTTTTTTAATCAAATCTATCGTCATGCTCCGTCCTTTCTGCAGGGAGCTGGACGTCGCCATGGAGCGTCGTCTGGAGGAGATGGAGAGGAGGCTGAAGGAGCATGTGGACCAACGGCTGGACGCCCTGGAGCAGAAGCTGGAGAAGGTCCTGCTGAGCGTCCTGCCGCATGTCGTCTCCAACCAGGGAGACGGAGGAGCGTCGCAGCAGACGGCCACTGAGACCAGAACCACCGAATGACTGACACGTAACCTGGAAGCCTTTCTGCCTGTGGAAACAAAAGGGCTAGCCACAGTAATCTGCTAAAAAGAAGATGCAGCTTCTGTAACGCTTCGCTCGTCTTTCATCTCTGATGAAATAACAAATGAACGAGACGCTGTTGGTCGGTCCTGAACGTCTCTCTGCTCGGCTTAAAGACACAAACCAAGCAGGGTTTTTTTTTTAAAAACTGGGTGATCCTATCCATGCTGCTGTCAGCAGGTTTTAACACGATGCTAACTTACATGCAACACCAGCAGAACACTTATTTATTCACGTTAAAATGTGCATGAAGACACTCCAGGTTTCATGATCACATGATCTTCCAGTCAGTGTTCTGTAACTGCACTGATACCGTTTGGATTGAATGATTATAATGTGTTTTTAATACGTCATGTTGGAAATAATATACAGTACATGTCTGTAATATGCTGCCAATGTAAACTGTAGGACCTTTGATGTTGATAATTTTAATAACTGTGCTGACATAAAAAGCAATAAAAATATATTTATACAGATGAATGTGCTCTTTTTTGACAGAGAGAAGTGCAACAAAAAGCATCAGGAAGAAGTTGAGCTCTTGAATGAATGACGTGGGACTGCAGAGATCTCATGTTTTATGCACAGAGGAGAGGAGAGAAGCTAACAAGCAGAACATTTTGGCCTTCAGTTTGGTATCTTTGGGCTGGAGACAAAACATATGAGTCAGAGAATACTTTAAAGAGTCGACAGTGCTGATTTATGGATACTGTGTGTGGACGACAGTGGCTGGTAGAGGAAAATGTTGCTTTGCCAGTGGTTCCTTACAGTAACGCTGACTCATCAGTGTGAACCGTGAAGGTCACCGAAAGTCTGGAGAATCATCTGAAGTTCCCAAAATATAAAAAGAAAGGGATGGTTGCTGTCCAACGAAGCATGAAATGAGGAGGATACTTTATGAAATGAAGTGTGGATGTTAGACAAGTGGAGGACAGACGCTGAGTCAGCAGAGGAGAAAATCTGCTCAGTGGATCAGATCACTGGTTCATCTGACTGTGATTAACTCAACACCAAGATACCAGCATGGAGCTGCTCCATGTTATGTTTAATTTGATAGAACAGTTCAGTGGTTTGTGGACTTTTTGGCCGATTTAATCTGGTGTAGAAGTTGACACTGAGTTTATAAAACATCTTGAGCGAATTTGCATGTTAGAAGTTTTGGAGATGCAGTTTGTTCCTAATCTGTCATTTTATGACCTTTATGTCATAAAAGATGATGTATTTTGACCCGTGGTGCATGCTGTACAAATGTTTTAGCACTGAACTAGTAGCATTTTAGTGTTCAGCTAAAATAACTGCTATCCATTCATTTATTGATTAAAACACTACAGTAGATGATGTTACTGTAAGTTTTCTGTGGGAAAAGGCTGTGGCCTCCATGAACAGAGAAGACATCATTACTAACCTCACTGTGTGACACAACACACACACCAGGCCAACATTATGTCAAGCTAATTTTATATTTCAGTGTGTAACACGGCACCGAGGGACGTCAGAGTCTCAGAGAACAAGATGTTTGAGAGGTGATGGAGCTCTTTCTCAACTTGTTTTCTCCGTCTCCTTGTGAACTGGAGCTGAGGTGGAGCTGGACTTCACCTTCTGCTCCATTCATTTTCACATTACATCTCTAATGATTTGTCTCAGTTATTCTAAGCTGAGAGTTATAGTGCCTCTGGATCCATTATCGCCATTTAATAATTTAAGCTTCAGGTGGACAGGAGGATAACTGGAGTGACCTGGTTTGAGGAAAAGCTGATGGACTGTGTCCAGAAGGTAAAGAGTGTTACGTCGGCTTCTGGCGTCGAAGCCCAAATGTACCAGAGAGGATATTAACTTCAGAGAATAATGTGAAGCAACGCAAATACATGATGATGTGGAAAACATCTCAGTGTGTCCAGAAGCTCAGACTCACAAAAGTTATTGTTCTCATTTTCCAACAAATGTCCAGCAAAACGAGTCTATTTCTACCTGTTACACTGAAATACACACTTCTGTTTTCACAGGAAACAACTTGATTAGGTTTAGGCAGTAAAAATAAACTTGTCCTTATAGGGCATTCATCGCTCTCTCACTATACTTTGATCATAAATTAATTTCATGGGATATATAAATCAGTTAAAGTGCATTTAGCTTTCAGGAACCTTCAGATATTATTTAGTAAAAATATTTTTGAAAAATGTTAGCGTATGTTAGCGACCACAAGATGCTACTGTATTTATTTTTGTTCCTTTTTTTCAGATCAAACATGAACTTGCAGTTAGTATACAGACACTGTCAATAAAAACAACAATTTAGAAAATCATTTTATTCCCTTTTTTTTTGCAAAAAAAACTCATCAAACACATAGAGTCAAAAATACTATTAAAAATATTCCATCAAGAAGAAACAACAAAACAGAAGTACGGTACGTAGTTAGTAGAATATAAAAGGTCTGAGATGAAGGAAAGTAAAGTAACGTGACGACAGGGTTGAAGCTTCACGTCCACGTCCAGAAGAAGCAGTGGAAATAATTACAAGTTCTTAAACGCTGGAGGCGTGGCCCCAGACACGATCATCCGCTATTGGTCGCTTGGTTTTTCAAAGTGTTCCTGATTGGTTGAAAAACACCGAGAGCTTGTTGAGCGTTCGCTCGTTCAGCGGAGACGTCAAGGCTCGATCTCCTCAGGGACGATGGTGAGGATGATGTCCTCGTTGCCTCGTCTCACCACCGTTCGCAGCATCTCGTCTCGCTTTATGGCAGCGCTGACATCACTGGCCGAGGAGATTGGCTCGCCGTTGATGCTGATGATGACGTCTCTCTCCTGCAGACCAGCTCTGTCACGAGAAACAAGGGTTTTTGTCTTTAGCAGAACATATATATAACTTATAACTACAATTTAGAACAGAGCAAACCATTTGACTCACTGGACACACTGTTTTCTCTTTGTCTTTTCGTCTATTTCACGTAACAAATTAACGATGCTCTTTGGTGGAATATTTGTTTGCCGAATTACAGGAGAAGTTTGGACAGATTCAGAAAAGATGGTTAATCTATTTTGATCAGCATGTTTGATTGTTAGTTACGACTACGTTGTTAGTTTCCTTGATTTTTTGAATGGAGTTCTGCTTCATGACCTGCTTTCATCTTCTTTAGATGTTTCGCATTTCGTAACTTTGTCCAGTTAGACTTACCATAGTTCAGCCCTAAATATAATATAATTGAATTTAATACTATAATTTGATAGTAGCTTTGTTTGGTGGACCGGATTGAAAAGACAAACGGGCCGTATATGGCCCGCGGGCCATAGTTTGCCCATGTCTGAGTCAGAAACGTTATTTTCCTTTATATTAACTTTGTTTGTTGCTCATTAATGTGTGATGTTATAGAGAAATATTTAAGCTTTGAAGCCTGGTTTTCAGGTGCTTTATTTTTTACACATGAAGTAATGAAGCAGCCTCTTTTTGAGACTCCCTGCCAGAGCTGGACACTCTGGGTGGGAAACAGTCATGATTGGTCCTTCCCTTTGCTGCCAGCAGCTTTAAAACCAGAAGTGAACTTTCCATATCCTGCAGACTTCACACACAGAAAAGTCTAGAATAAAATGCCTTTTCAGCACCGTCAGATCATCTTGAAATAAGAGGACAATAAGAGCTGTGGTTTGGTGTCAACAAGCTTTTCATGTGGACGCTAAACGTCTTTCTGGAGGACAAAATAGTGAATATTCTGCAGGTGACTGAGTATTTAACCTACTTTAAGCCCACTTTAACACACTGGGCAGTGGACACTCACGTCTCAGCTGGAGTCCGGCTGATGACCTCGATGACGTACGCCCCGGAGGTGATATCTGGGAAGTCTGACTGCCTCTCCTTCAGCTCCTTCGCCAGCCTGACGGGAAGGAAGAAGACATCAGCTCTTCATGAAACTTGAAGGCTTGAAGCATCGTGACTCATTTTAACGTCCATCACGTGAAGCATTGCTCTGAATATCTGTGGTAAAACTTCAACAACACATCTCTTTAATCAGGTTGTGAATACCAGTTCACACATAACACGATGCTCAATAATCACTTCATCAGCTACCACAATTTAAATGTTCGGTATTTTTCCATTAACCACAAACATTTACAATATACTGTTTGGTATGTTTTATTATAATAGTAGACAATCAGTCGTCTAATCTGTAGTTTGACTCTAAATGGACTGACATTTATTTAAAATTATTTCCAAATATGAGCTCATCTCTGGTAAAAAACAGGATTGAAGTGATGCTTCAGTGCATTTAGTCACTGATAATATGATGTTAGAAAAGAGAAAGTGAAACTTTTCTAGCTGGGCGACTCGCAGGACGCATTAACCTGAAATAATTATTAGAAAAACATAATGCTGAAAGGCCAACACATTTACCTGAGAACCTACAGACATATGATGATAAATTTAGCACTATATGTAATAAAATGTTCACTGTAATAATCTGAAGAGATGCTTCAGAGGAGCAGTCAGTATTACTGTAACATTATTAAGTGACTGGATGGTTAAAACCTGCCGCTGTCTGTCATGGAGTCGTTGTTGTTTTTGGCGTTTTGAGGCGTTTCCTGCTGTGATTCTCTGCAGGGCAGCTCCTGAGTGTCCTCACTTCACTCTCATTCCTGTTTATAGTCGTCATTTGACGGCAGGTAGCTAAAGCTGAGCTCACATTTCCCATTCGATCGGTTCTCACACTTAAGTGGTTTTCTTTCGTACAACAGAACTCATTCAAATACTAAAATAATGCTGTTTTTATCTATTTATCTTATTTATATATCCTCTAATGTGTAAACAGGAAACAGGAACTTACGTTGGCGTGAGGTTCATCATCCTGACGCCGATGTATTTCTTCTTCTGGAACGTTTTACCTGAGGAAGAAGGAATATGTGAGGTCCATCATCTTCTTTATTTACTTTATTTGTTTCTCTGTGAACCAATCAGGAGCTCAACAACAACATGAAGGTTAAAAGAGAGAGAGGGCTGCTCCACCTTTGGCCTGTCGGTCGTGCGACTCTGCCAGAAACTGACGGATCTTGTCTGATGGGATGGCGAAGGAGATTCCTGCCGTGACCTTCAGGGTGTTGATGCCGATCACCTCGCCGTCCTGCAGGACACACACACACACACACACACACACACACTTTAAAGTCCAGCTTCCACGTGAATCTTGTTAAACAGCCTTTCTGACGCCACACTCTTCTTTGTTTTAGTGAAACAAGCGGCTGAAAACAATCTCATGATCAGAGTCAGCTGCAGATTATTTGCCAAGAATTACCTAACCGACCTCCCATAACTGTTTTTTACTCCTCTTAACGAGGACTTTACCGGCCCTGGTGTTGTTTATAGGAGATACTGAACTTTTCTTTCCCCTCTCACCATCTCTGAAACTGGGATGCACACGAATCTCTTGGTGAGAGAAATTTGCCTTCAGCTCCCCAAACAAAAGGTGAAAATACATTGAAATGATGATTTCTTTAGATTTTCAACACTCACCAGATTGACTAGTGGTCCTCCTGAGTTGCCGTACTGCAAGAAAACAAAATATGTGAAGAAATCACAACATGTGAGAGAGACATGATGAACTATTTGAGCAGTCATAGATGTAATAATGAATATAGATGTATATCATATAGATCTCAGTTACTTCCTGCTGCAGTTACACACATGCTTACTAAATAATTATGAATGCACCGATGCAATGTTGTGTTTTGTTGAATTTTGTGAGAAAAACTGCTGAACCTCAAGAAGACTGAGGCGTCTTTTTATCTGTCACTCACGTTGATGATGGCGTCAGTCTGGATGTAGTCCATGTCGGAGTTTCGGAGGCCCAGCTCCTTGCCCCCTCTCTGGGTGGTGCTGACGATGCCGGTGGTGACGGTGTTCTGCAGGGAGAACGGGCTGCCGATGGCGACCACGAACTCACCGGGACGAAGGTCCGCCGAGCGGCCGAGCAGCAGCACCGGCAGCTTCATCTGGTCCACAGAGAGAGGACGAGATGGTTCGAGAAGGGATGAGACGAACAGAAATACAGAAGTGATATCTGTCTGGACTGAAGCACATCAAAACAGTTTATCCCATCCTGACACTATTCTTCTTGTGTTTTTGGTTTGGAGAAGCTAAAAGAAAAAGACATCTGCATCCAAACTGATGTTGTGTTTTTCATCAACATTTAGAGATTCAGAGGAAAGCGCGCACACACACACACACACGCACACACACACACACAGAGTTTAGTAAACAGCAGTTTATCCTCTAAGCTGCTGGAAACAGACGTGGACTTCCTGTGCAGAGCTGACTCAGCTTTCCCTCCAAACTCTAAATCTGCCTTCAGCCTCGGGTCAGTCAGACTCTCTGCTAACTCCTCTAAGTTCCTTTACTTTGCTTTTTATTCTGTCAGAATTAAAGTCCAACTTCCTCCCACTTGGTGGGTGTTTCCACCTCTGAAATCACTCAAACAGTCTGTGGTTCACAAAGTTCATTGACGGCGACTAAAAGTGTTTTCACTAAACAGGATCAGGATGCCCACTGAAGAAGGTCTAAAATGAACACTGGTTATATCAGACAGTTGAGTGCAAATTAAAACCTTCAAATGCAAAATTTTAAAACCTCTGACAGTCAGTGGTATCGTCTTCTGCAGACACTACCTGTAAAAACTACAAAAATATAATCAAGAGGAAAAAGGCACCAGTCATGATCCCTCTCTGTCCACATTTTCTACCATTCACAACTTGAATATAAAACGCCCCTGAATCTCTTCAGTGGAAGCAGATGAAGTCGGTTATCCATCCCCAGCATGTTATCCTCTCATCTGTTTCCATCACATGAATCGAGTCTCACCAACATGTGGTCAGCTGGCAGCTTCCTGCACTTTAAACGGCCTTTAGCACTTTTCTGTCTGCATCATAAATGTGCAAAACGAGAGCTGCCAAAGAAATGAATCATGTGTCGTTACAGCAAACAGATGGGAAGAAAGATCCAGAACAAGTCGTGCTAGAAGATCAACAGCTTTTCACTCCTGCTGCTGTTAGTCTGGCTGCAGCTCCGATGAACCGGCTCGCTGTCATTAGCTTTTCCACCCTGCTAACACAGAGTTGGCACTGACAGGAATTTATTCGTAATAATCTACTGAAAGAGATTTAAGTGGACTCTTATTAGCATGCAGCTGGCTCAGCGTCTCTCTTCACTGAATTAAAAGCAGGAAACACTCTGACTGTTTGCTCTGCTGCTGCTAATTATTCTAGACAGGAAATACTAACACACAAACTCATGTTCCGAGAAGGTGAAAATGTGATTTTTAGTTTAAATAAAAGTGACACAAGCCTCTTTCACTGATTCAATCAATCATCTTCTGCTTACAGGTCTGCATTATTCAATTACATATTTGAGTATTTCTGTTTTTCTTTAGTGACCCTCCTCTGCTCCACACTCACACCACTGTTAAGGTCAAATTCACACCTGGATGCCTCAGTTAGCACTAAAACTTTCTGTCTAGTTTCATTAAAATAGCATTTGTACGAGTGCATGCTAACAACTCTTTTTGTCATATTTGTAGAGTCATATTTCTAGACTCACAGAATATTTAGTACTATGTCTCTGAAAACAGTGAATAGCTCAAATGAAAGAAGAGACTCTCTATTTCATCATGAAAAAAATGTTTGTTTTTACCTTGTTCCATTCTTGTTTTATCAGAGGTAGAGTAGAGGACACTTTCACCAAAATCACCACTCTTTGTCCAGATTCTGTTTTGCTCTCTAATCTCGATCGTCTCCACTTCCTGTTTTGATCTCTGTGGTGTATACCGTCTCTTTATGCTCTGACTACATCTCCCAGAAGCCCCAGTATTACTCACAGGCTGTGTGAGAGCGCCCTCTTGTGCCGGCTGCCGAAAAAAAAACAAAGACGTATACATACACGTTTGGTTTGTTGGCTGTTTTTGAAGCATCTGGCTCATCATTTTGGGTGTCGCTATCTTGGTTTTTGGCCTTTGATATCTTTTTTTGTGGTTGAAATGCTAAAGTTCACAGTTTACTGAGAGAATAAATCAAGAGAGAAGTCGGATCATTTTCGATACGACCATAGAGTCGCCCCCTGCTGGTTGATAGACAGACTGCAGCTTTAAGGCTTTTTGCTGATTGGCTGAACTGTTTCGTCGTCTTACTAACCTACTTCAGCTCCAGAGAAACAGACATATAGCAGCCGTGATGTTTGCATCCAACTTTCAGCAGCTCCACCAAGCGTGATGACGGACACATGTGGCCCATTTCCTCTGTTAAGTAACGAGCCTGAGACTCTGACCCACTTTATCTGTGTTTAGTAAGAGAGAGAGACGTACTGTATGACTGGACAAAGAGGAGGGAAGGATGAATGAATGAACAGATGTGACAGATGTGTTTTACTCAGGGCAGCTGTGGAGTGATGAAGACAAATCTAAACTCTCTCTCACTTTGATTGATTGGTGTGAAAATCTAGAAACCACAGGTATGCTCGACTCATCGGTACATGACCAACGCCTCGGTGTGTCTGGGTGAGTCAGATAATGGAGCAAAACAAAAAAATAAAAAGTGTGCATTCTCTATATCTCATATCTCTATGATGTGCTCATTTTTAACGCTTCCATGCAGTAACACTTCAAACCATCATTAAAAGGTTTAAATCACTTTAAATGTACTTCAGATTTAAAGAAATGTGTCCAGATGTGGAGGACTCCACTGAAGAAACTGCCCATTTAACCAAACAATAAATGATGCATCATAGTTCATTTAACCTTCACCAGCTACACGAGTAAAGCTTTTTTTGACTTTATCAAGGCTTCTGATTTATTAGTAATATTATTACAGAATTCAATGTATAATAGTATCAGTAGTAAAACACATTTTATTTTGCTGATAATTGTGCTTAATTAACATTTAATTTGCAATTTACCCCAATGAGGGATAAATTAAAAAATATATTCTATTTTATTATTTGTAATTGTGTATTATTTGCTACATATTTTTCTTAATGTTGTGATATCTTATTTGACATATCACCATGCCATGCCTACCACTGTGTCACATCTGTATTATTATTTAGACAAAGTGATGCATTTTTACTTCTTTAAAAAAAAATATTGTTCATTCAGTGCTTTCTATACACCCTCATCACCAGGGGCCTCACTAGTTTTTAAGCATGAGGGGGCTTAGCCCCAAAGAGATGCACAGGATGTGAACAAACATGTTTCCATGTCACCCCAAGTACTCATCAGCCCAACTTTTAACGAAATTTCATCCACGAATTATTCCAGGGGGGCTTCAGACCTCCTAAAATAGGTCCAATGACGCCACCGCTGACCACATTTCTCCTGCAGATAATGTTTTTTTTTGATAAATGGATTGATGCTTATATAATAAAAGCCCAAAGGGAAGTTGCTCTAGCTGTTCTGATGAGGCCTGCAGCACATAGAGAACATAAAGTCTGGACTCATTCAGCTCAACATAAAGCTCCTCTGTTTCTCTGCACTGAACCACAACCAGAAGTTCACCGACACGCAGCCCGCTGAGCTCCGCCCACCGCCACAGCGGCCATGTTTGTCACTCAGTCGGCGGTTTCCAGGACGACAGCACTTTGTCACAAAGCAGCGACTCCATGTTCAGCCACAATTTAACAACCGTCAAACATGAAACCACAAGAGGAAACAAAGCAGTGTTCATCCCTGCTGCCTTCTTCTTCTCCTCATTATCTCCATCCATTCATCCATTCATCGTTCACATGAAGCCTACAGCTTACAGACGCTTTCAGGTCCGTTAACCATCATCACAGCCATGCAGATAGTTTGGACTTTACGTAACGAGGATCTTCCTCTTCACTGCCTGCGAGCAATTTGTCTTTCCAGAAAGAACGACTCTCAAACAGACACAATATTTGACTCTACAGAGGACAATAATTCAGCTTATTTTATTCACTTTCTGCTGAGCTGAAAGTGTCTGCAGCAGCAGCTCTACCTCTATCAGAGTCAGTGACAGGATCAGTAGTACCTGTACGGACCTGTTGAATCAGCTGAGAGCAGTTTAAATACGGTGCTTGAAAAGTCGAGCTGGAATGAGTGGTACGCTTCACCCCACAACACTAAACGCTCCAGTGTGTTCACAAGGTTTATCAAAAGATCACAAGGAGGCAGTCTGGGTCGTGTCGAGACCACAAGAATTTGCAGGGAGGAGAAAAAAGTTATGAAGCTTATCTGCTCTGAACATGCAGCGACTCGTCTGCAAACACTCTGCTTTGTTTTGTATCAGTGACCTGCACAGGTAGACCTGTGCTGCTCAGACTGTGCAGTTATTTCAGATGAGGCTCTTAGAAGTGAAGATGATGACCCTATTCTGTGTTGGGATGATGTGAGGAGGGCTGAGGAAAACCACGACTGCCTCCGCCTGACCGGCAAACATGAACTCACATCCTGCAGCGTCTCCGCCTCTGTTTGTTTAAGTCCATGTTTGGATTTTTAGCCTGCTGACCAGAGCAGTGAGCTCCACTGAGTGTCAGTTTGAAAATGCATCGTTGCTGCTTTGTGGAGATTTTCAGCGTCAGTGCAGACACTGAATGTGATTTCTATTTTCTGCGGGTTCATGTGTGCAGATGTTACAGACTGGTGAAAAGAAACAGCTGTTTGGTTGTGATGATGTTTCTGTTCTAACATCTTCCCAGCCCAAAAATCTGCATCCACTGATGGCATAAAGATGTTTGTGTGTCAGGTCTGAACCCTCCAGACGACTGGAGGAGGGAAACACTTCGGTTTTGGAAAGATGATCTGTTGGAGCACTTTGGTATTTCTATTTATAGCCATAACGTTTGTGCAGGATGCTGCAGCTCTGACAGTGTCTAAGTGTTTTCCAGATTTTGTGGAAACTCCTCCTGAACCGAGCCGATCTGTCCAGAAAGAGAAAATGACCCACATGAAAAGATTCCCTCCGTCTTCCCACCACTCCACAGATATCCACTTTCATGAGTCATGATATTATTCTGCTGAGGCACCTCGTTTCAATTATCCCACTGAGCTGAAATAAAAACCAGGCTTTCCATTTCAGGAATGCTCATGAGAAGCAGATTTTCCAAAAAGGAATAAATACCTGAATTTATTTTGCAAAACAAAAGCAGAGAAACAAGGAGAGGAAGCTTCTAGAGAGCTGAGAAAAACAAGTTTCAAAACAAATATCACCTTATTTTACGCTAAATCTCTGGATGAATTTTCATCATTTGAAAGCGTTTTGTCACAATCAAATCAATGAATCGATCAGATGTGTCCTCCATCAGTTCCAGGAGACAAAAAGACAATAAAAAGAGGAATAAGAAGCAGCAATTCATTCATTCATTCATTCATCCAGACGCTCACCGGTGCATCGATCTTGATCAGAGCGATGTCGGCCTTCTCATCCACATCCTGGATCTTGGCGTCGAACGAGGCTCCGCTCTTCAGCTCCACCTGGAGGAAACATGTCGCTCATATTCATACGATTCAGTTCTTCATCTTTTTTAATTATTACCTGTGAAACACAGAGCGGGAGGTCATGGTCACCTTGACCCGGTGCTTGTTAGCGACCACGTGGGCGTTGGTGACGATCAGTCCGTCCTCCGACACCACAAATCCAGAGCCGCTGGCGACCGCCACCTCCCGCTTCGAGAAGATCATCCTGAGCAGAGACAAGAAGAGACGACGTGAGGACAAGAAGACATGAAGACGTGAGGACATGAAGACATGGAGACGTGAGGACATGAAGACATGAGGACTTGAAGACATGAATGTGTGCTCCCTAAGAACTGAAGAACTAAGAGTTAAGAGGTGATCCTGAACGAACTGACTCTACCGACACGCCAGCAGCTCGAACACGTCTGTCATTTTAGCACCACAAACACCAACAGCTGACCTGAAGTCAGTGTCGTATTGATCATTGATCAGCCAATCGATCGCTCATTTCACCAGGAATCTTCAGATGATTCAATGTCTTAATCCCCACTCTCATCCCATTTATATTTCGCCTTTCAGTCTAGAAAGAGGTGGTGTTGTTGTAGAGCTAATCACATGACCTATTGGTTGTGATAATTGATTAGTTGGTTTGATTCCAGCTTCTTAAATGTTTTCTGTTTTCTCTGCTCCTCTATGATGGGCTTTGGGAAACACTGATCCACCACTGATTTCACAGTTTTCTGACATTTTATGAACCAAACAATGTTCGTCGTTCAGGTGTTTTTTTTCTTACTTGCGGTAAAGTTCGATATGAACGACAGCGGGGGCGATCTTCTCCACCACGTCAGCGATGAAGTTGTACTTGTAGCGAAGACTGTCGGGGTTCTGCTGAGCTGCAGGGAGGAAAGAGAGGGTCAGTGTGAAGGACCTGCAGGTCTGGAGATGGTTAGAAAAAAGAGGAGTCCATCCATCCATCCAAACAGAGCTGCTGCTGTCACCTTACATAACCCTGTTTCTGCTTCACAGTCTGTCACAGCTCCTTCTTTCTTTGCTCTTTTTCTAAGCAGTGAGAGCCTCTCATGGCTTCAACACGTCTGAACACTGTGCTCCATATCAGTGTTTGAGTGCTTTTACAATCTGCACAGCAGCGAAGCCAAAAACAACCAGGGACGTTTCACCAACGGGACATTCCTCGTCTCCAGCATGCAGGAGAAACTTTCAACAGGCCGGAGTGCTGATTGATAATTAGTTCATAATGATAATATGATTACACTTTAAGCGAACTAAAGCACTGATTTATGTTTATTATGTTTCTTAAAAGTCATTTGTGTGTTTTTTTAAATTTTGCTGTTCATGCATGAGAAAGAGGACAAAGTGTTGGGGTTAAATCTGTTTTAATCTCTTTTCAGATCTTCTCACAGACACGTAGGAATCAAGATATTTCGAGCTGGAATGATTTATCGATTAGTTTACTAACTAGTTTGAGAATGAATTTGAATATTTATTAAATGTGCACATTTTCTGATTTCTGTTTTTCCTCTTCTGTGATAGCAAACTGAATATATTTGAGACTTTTGAGGAAGAACACAGACATTTTAGAGACAAAACAACTAATTACAATCATAAAGTATGCTTCATTTATAAACATTTATATTCAATGTACATCCTCAAACTCAGCAGAGTCTCACCTGACTGAACTTTACGCCTCAGGTTCTCTGAGGACGTCCTCCTCAGCTGTTGGTTGTGGGCGTTCGGTGTGTTTATGAGTGTTTGGGTGGAGGATTAGTGCAGCGCCAGCTGCTGCAGCTTTGATGTGAACTGAATGGAGGCAGTCAGACTTCTCCACCTCAAACATGCTGCAGGTGCCGGTAACAGCGCTGCAAACCTACTGAGGGTTCATGTACGCTTTGATCATCACTGCTGAGACGGCCGTGTCCCTGAACGCACCAGCAAGGAGAGTTCAAAGCAGCGGACTATGAATGAAGCTGATAAATTGTTCACTGAATGTTCCTGAACGCAGCTCAAACATTTCGATCCTGTCTGAACTTTAATGTGAGATCTCATCAAGAGCTGGACGAGCCTGAACTGGGACACATTCCTCACTGTGTCACTGTGTTTTCTTGATGCTGTTTCCATGTCTGTCAAAGAGCTGCATGTCTGTACAGGAAGCAGAAATATTAAAAGATTAAAACTAGGTTAAATAACCTAAACTGACCCAGATCTGCCTCTGTTAGGAAGTTACACAACCGACCAATGAGATCCAAGATATGAATCATCACAGAGGAGTTAAAGTAGGGAGAGCCACGCTGACAGTTTCCACATTTCTCTCCTTCAAATCCTCAGAGAAGTGATGACACAAACCGATCTTAGAAGAGATGGAGGGAGAGGAGAGACACTAAAGAGAGGTCTTCCTCTACCACTCTATCAGGTTTGACAGACGAGAAGAAAAAGCTCCTCATCTCCTCTTTCCTTTCCTTGAGGAAGGTGGAGAGGAAGGGAGGAAATAAGGAGAGGGAGGAGAGCATGAAGAAAGAGAGGAAAATGAATGATTGGATGATAAGAAACAATGCAGGAAACGAGAGGAGAGACCCTCAGAAAACTGGTGTGTTCACAGCTGCAGCTTCACAACGTGTGTGTGTGCGTGTGTGTGTGTGTGCGTGTGCGTGCGTGCGTGCGTGCGTGCGTGTGTGTGTGTGTGTGTGTGTGTGTGTGTGCGTGTGTGTGTGTGTGTTTGCTCGACTCTCTCAGGGGAACACTGTTTGTTTTTGCAGCACAGTGGAGGAACTCAGGACCTGCTGGACTGATTTCAAGACACCATGACCTTGTTAAGATAACATGAGGAGTGTGTGTGTGTGTGAGAGAGAGAGAGAGAGAGAGAGAGAACACACAATCCTCAGAGAGAGAGAGAGAGAGAGAGAGAGAACACACAATCCTCAGAGAGAGAGAGAGAGGTGGAAAACAAGCCCATTTTTAGAGTTTGGTGCAGTGAGGCTCTGATGTAAATCTGACTGATCAGCAAATGGAGAGATGCCAGAGAAAGAGGAAGAGGAGAGAAGGACGAAGGACGATGATGGACCAGAGATCAGTTTCTAATCCTGTGGTTCATTTCAGTCATTGAGCAGTGAAGCTGTCACTGCTAAAAGCATTAAAACAACATTTTAAAGCTGCAACATGGCCTGAAACACTGGTGTCACTGCAGTCCACTGTGTGGACCCTGAGGTCACCACAGGTTTCTGATGGCACATATTAAAGCAGCACTAACAGATGTGATCAGCAACCATAGTCACAGGATGATGATAAAATGTGAAAATGAGAGTAAAAGCAAACTTACCTTTCTGCAGTCCTGATAGTGCATTAATGAGCCAAAAACAGGCATTAAAATGGATTATCTGACAGATTTGAGGAGGAAAGAGACTTGAACAAAGTTCAGTCTCACACACACACACACACACACACACACACAGGTGCGCTCACCTTTCCCGCACACTCCTCTCTGGATGAAAATCACAGGCGGCTGCTGCAGCTTCATTGCTCGGTTGCTGACGCGCTTTAGCTCGCAGATGTTGCGGTAGGAGACGCCGTCGCTGCCGCACACCGGGTCGGAGCTGGTGCACGAGCACACGCCGGCCTTGCCCCGCCGCCTCACGGTGGCGGACACCTCCACGCCGTCGCTCACTACGCACTCCATCCCCTCGGCGCACTCGCGGTGTCCGGTGCCGCCGCACTGCTCGCCCTCGCCGGACGCGCACACCGGGCAGCAGTCGCAGCTGTCCAGCACGTCTCCGGCCAGGCAGTCCGCGGGGATCGGCGCGCACCTCGACTTGTCGCACTTCTCCGGGCAGCCGATGGCGAAGCGCTTGGCTATTCGCGACCCGGCGAGCAGAGGCGGGCAGGAGAGCAGCACCGTTACGCACAGGACGAGCTGGAGACGCATGATGGCACCTGGACCTGGACCTGAACCTGGAGGGACTAGTTAAGGTCTGAGGGTTTCAAGTGGTTTCCTGCAGAAACAAAGTGATGAAGAGGAACTTCAGTCCAGGTTATAAAAGCTGCAGGATGAAGCCGGGAGGAGGTTGGTGTGACGTCTGGAGGGAGGAGGGCTGATGGAGCGACCAGCTGCATGCTGGGAACTCACTGAGACGTTACAAAAACCTTTTTTTATTTCAGTATTTTGATGCTGTTTTCCTTTATACTTTGTGTGTGTGTGTGTGTGTGTGTGTGTGTGTGCAACACTGTGCAACAAAGTCTGGAGATAATAAATGAAACTGCAGACGCAGATGGTTCCAGTGATTCTGATTCAGATCAGACTGCTCAATAGTTTCGGTCTGTTCCCAGGTATTCTCCACCTGTCCCAGTCACCTGACCATCACTTCCACCTGCTCACCTGTTTCCACTTCCTCCCATCAGACCTGTTCCATTAGCACAGAGTTTTATTCAGTTTTTCCTCTTTCAGCACAAGCTGAAAACCAAAACAAGTTGAACTAAAACTGTGTCCTCCATGTCTAAACTTTATGTGCACTGCTGCACGCTCCCGTTGACCTCCATCAGTGAGAGCTGCTGTGCAACAATTGATTTTTCCAGTCAGGGAGCCAAGTCAATACAGTGACTGAAAACATCATTAAAAATTGAATTTGATGACATCAAATGTGACGTCACGGTATTTGGCACTCAATGAAACTCAGTCTAATGGCTCTTCATCCAGCCTGCACAGCTGAACACGTCATATTGTTTATTTTCATCCGTACAAACTGTACTGTCTTTACATGATGTAGAACACATGAGGCATGTTTAGATCGCTCTGAACCCTCAGGGCTGATCAGCAGAACCCATTCTCATCCATCTCCGTCTCTCTGTTTGTGTGTGTTGACGTTGCCACCCTCATCGCCATGGAGATGATGATCTCAAGACTCTAAGGAGGAAGGTGTGCGTATGTTCGCTGTAGTTCCTCGAGCTCCTGGAGGAGGTTCTTTAAAAGGTCTCCAGGGTTCTTTGAGGGAATTCAGGGCGGATACTTTGATCCGATGAGGCTTGAAGGTGATCTAGTGGTCTCTGAGGAGCCACACGGGTCCTTTGAGTGGTTCTGCTGGTCTTTGAACGGGTTCCATGGTTCCTTCTTGTAAGGGACTCCACTAGTCCTTAAGATGGTCCAAGGAGTCTTGATCAACTTCATGGATCCTTCAAGGAGTCTTCCAGGTTCATGAAGGGACTCTAAGAGTCACTGAAGTAGCTCACAGGGTCCAACAGCATAAGGAACAATTTAGCAGATACAGCTTTTGCCAAAAGTGTGTTTTTAAGGCACTGAACTCTGTTCTGTATTAATACTAATAAATAGCAGAGGCAGCGTGACGTGCTGGACGTTTCATTTGCTGACGCATGATACTTTAAAAAGGAACATTTATTGGTTGCAGGACCGTTTAATCACATTTCTGAACAATAAAGCAGTTTGCATTGTGTAACAGGTTTGTATCCAGACCAGGACCTGCAGGGAGCTGATTTCACAGAAGAAAGTCATTTAATAACATTTACCATGCTTTTTATTTTTCGATGAAACTCACATGAAACTGCAGTAAGAAGTTGTTTTTTCTTGGCCAGTAGATTCATTTAATAACTGATCTGTTATCAGTTGTGTTCAGATTCCAAGTTCATGAGTTCATTTTGGAAACATACATTCTAAAATGTGAGTCATGTTTGTAAAATGAGTCATAATTCATATCTGACAGACATAAAATGAGTCTGTGTGTGTGTGTGTGTGTGTGTGAAACATCAAGCTAATTCCTCTCATGTTGAGTCAGGCACCAATAATGTCTTGATTTATGGATGTGCGTGTCTGACTTGGATTGAGAGACAGCGTGAAAAAGACAACAACAAAGTCACAGTTGGCTTTAGTGAACATGCAGCTGTGTGTGTCTGTGTTTGTGTACATGTACATGTGTTTGTGATGACTCAGGCCTCCTCCCATCCGTCCAAACACTCTGAAGTCCTCCTCACGTCACACCAGAGACGCTCCGCAGAATTTAGTTTCAAGCGACTGAGAAATCACAAAAATACCACCAGAGTTTTGATGTGAATGAAGACAAACAGAGGCGTCTCCAGATGAACATCAGAAAGTACTTCCTGAACCTGTGCGTCTCAATGAAAACAGCCGTGGACTTAGACGAACCCTGACCTGGTCTGAACCAGGTCTGAACCAGGTAGGTCCACCTGAGATGAAGGTGCATCATCAGGCCTGAGGTCATGTCACAGCAGCATTTTGCTTTGAGGCTTCTGGACAGCATCACCATCCATTATTCAGCCTGTTTTCTTCTCTGAGAACGAACACATGGAGCTTTTCCTCTGAAATCTGAAGCTCCTCGTTTCAAACCTGAACCTTAAATCCCTCCTCCCTCCCATTCGTCAGACCGAGTCCAGCCTCGATAAAGCCTCACAAGGAGACGGCAGGTTGTGTAAGTTTAGCCTGAGATCAGGACGACCTGACTGGAAGCCTCTTTCTACTTTCACCAAACTTCATCTTTGATTTTATGAGACTAAAAGCAAAGCTGCTCCAAAAGAGCCATTAACGGTGCCTTTCTGCCATGTTTGTGACCCATCGTTGTGTCATTTGAGAACTTTTACAGCACGCTAAGAACATGAAATAGTTTCAGAACAATGAGCAAAGTTTAATTTTCAGAGCTGTCAGGAGCTCTTGGCTTGAAAAATGTAAAATAAATGACCGTGGCTCTTCAGAGGCTCAGTTTCAAAATATGTTTCTCATTTCACTTGATTTATTTTCAGCTGCAGATATTGTGAATTTCAACAGCTGAAAGTGTCAGTGCAGAAAAACTGGACTTAAAGGTTTAAACATTAGAGTGGAAGGAGTACCTTCAGTTTTCTATTTCTGTAAATACAGGAAATGACTCCAAAAATGTCTGAAAGCTCTGAAATGTTTTCTGATATCAGACTCCATTGAGGGAAACATCTGGACGTTTGGCCGCTTCCCCTCAGGAATAAATAATCGAGGGTCGTACTGGGGAGTTCCTCGGCCGTCATCATTAACCAAACCTGATTTGGAAATGTGTTTGACTGTAACAGCTGGAGGAGAACAGATGTTACATAATGTGGAGGTCGTGTTTAGATGTAGGCTGCATGGACAGTTTGGGTTCACAGGAAGTAGCTTCAGCATGAGCTAGTTGTTAGTCACAGTGTGATGTTTGTGACTAAGAGGCATTTTCAGTGAAAACCATCATGCACCGCACCAGCACCCTGAAGCATTAATGTGCATTTATTCCCAATAAATCCATCCCAGATGTGATCGGCTACCACGTCACGGTTTCCTTCAGGTCATCTTGCCACCTACCCATCATGCATCTGTCCTTTCTCATAGAAAACCAGCTTCAAAGGTCACTGATTGGGACAAATATTCAACATTTCCCACAGAGAGCAGTCAAACAGCGATTCAGTGGGATTCATCGCTCCGCTGAGGAACAACAATGGTTGGATTTCACAGAAATAAAGAGAACAGCTGCTAAAAGGAATCTGAGCTCACATTAAAGTCTTCATCACACATGACGGCAGCATGTTAGGATGCCGTGGGACTGACGCTCTGCAGCCGGCGTCCAACAGCTCAAACCTAACGAGCCGCAGAAGAGTTTATCTGGAGAGCGTCCACCTGATGAGAAGCAGCATGAAGAATGAAGAGCGAAGACTTCCTGTTGCCATAAACCAGGACAAACCGCCTGAGAAGAGGTGAGACTGATGACTTCCAGCAGCCGCAGATCTGATCCGGCCATGTTCATCTGAGCGGAGTTAAAACACAATAAAAGCAGGTTTTCTTCCTAGAATACTGCATCATGATTGTAGAGGTGTTCAAAGTGGACCCAGGAGTTCTTGAGCAAAAAAGAGATTTTCAATTTTCACTATAATTCCATTCATAAACAACACAACGACAGAATATCATGTGCAATATTACTTTCTCTACTTTTCCAATATTTCTTTCTAAATATCTTCCTTTAAAATTCTGACACGTCACTCTCAGTAATAAAATATGAATATGAAGATATGAATCAAGGAAGTGAATTTTGGGAACTTAAATGGAAAGTGTTTCATTATTATTATTATTATTATTACACTTTTTATTGTGTTGTTATTGTTTTTTAATTTAACTTCTTTTTTGGGGTAAAGGGGCAGATTATATAAGATTATTCCTCTTTCACTCAGATTTGGGAATGTTGTTTTCAATCAATGAATAAAATAAAATTTAAATAACAATAAAAAATAAAACACATGTAAAATTGAGGTTCTGTGTTTTGTTTTCGCATCAGAAAACGTCTTGTTTTTAACACTCATTCTGGACAAACAATGTCAGACAGGGAAGTTTGATTAGCAGGAGATAAAGAGTGGCTGAAGCAGGTTTAAGAGGCTTGATTGATTGATTGATTGGTGGGCAGGTGCACTGATGGCAGATTATGATCAGGTGAGCTGTGAGAAAGACAGCGAGGACAAGAGGAGAGAAACAACAAAACTAAAAACCCACCGAGGAGCTCTTAGTGGACTTCGACAGGCCTGAATGTTATTCATAACAAAAGGCAGAAAACATCATAAAAACAGTCCTCTAAACACAAATATGTTAGAGTTTTCTTCTAGATCACATGTATTAATCCACAACTGAAAATAGTCCCAGACAAACACATCAATAATATATCTGTCAGCTGCTTTTCTGAGCCTTTTGTAGAAAAGTATGAAACTAATATCTGCGCGGTGATTTCAAGTTTTACGTCTCCTCAGTCCTGTGAGCAAAACAGACACCTGAATCCAGTTCAGATCATTTTCTGACGTATTTTAATAAACAGAGATCAAGGTTTTTGGAATCAAATACACACTAAAAAGGGTCAAAACAGCCCATCTTTCAATGCAGGCACTTTACCCAGCTTGTGTTTAACAGGGAACAAGAGCAGTGGAAGGGTTTGTGTGCATGCAGCCGTGCACACGTGTCTCTAAAAGTCAGTGAACAACATCTATATGTAGATATATCTATATCTATACGTCTGTGTATTTTCCTCGCTGTAAATAACAAACTCTAAAAGCACATCAGAAGGGAAGGAAACACCCACAACCAGCAACGTTTACAATGAATCATCAATGTGAGTTTGGTTTGGTGTCTCGCCACGTCCTGAAACTAAAACAATGAACACATGAACACATGTCCTGACTGTAGAGAGCAGCATCAAAAGCAACTCGTCAACTTTTACAACTATCCACTTTGATAAAATTCAGGTTTTTGGATTCACATTAATTATGTTAAAATCAACGCTTTGGCATTTTATAAATAGTATTTTCACTTTTCTTCAGAAGTCAGATCAGTTAATATCTGCAGGTGATGGAGGTAGAAAAAATCTGTTTAACATAAATGTGGTCAATTTAAAGGCTGTGCTGAAGTCAAATTAAATTTGAGTTTTTTTTGTAAATTTATGCCTTTAATATCAGATAATTTTGTCTCACAAATCCATGAATTTATAATCTCTAGTCAAGTTTTCTTATGGTACATTTCCAAGTTTGTTTTTCTTGTAAATTTATTTTCTTTGAAAAGTTTCTTCATAAATCTACTACAGCCCTAATTCGCCATCATAAGTAGATTTCTGGTCAGTGACATGAAAACATGACAAATGTGCCGACATCATGAGAAAAGCTTGAAGTGCTAAAACAGCTGACAGGAAGTCCTTTTCTACTGAACATGAGCGAGAAGAGACGGTCCGAGAGGCTGGATTAGTCAGTCTCTCAGCAGAGTCCAACCAGAAGCTGCTGCAAAACAACAAACAAACAAACAAACAAACAAACAGTTTCTCAGGAGTCATGAAACCAGCCCCTCACTGAGTGATGAGCTGGTTTCAGGATGCTTTCACTGCTACTACGATTAAAATGAACAAAAACACCCAGGAGAGTTTTTTTTTCTTTGTATGGCGACATGTTGTTTGTTTGTCTGCAGCTAGACGTTGTAAATAATAATCCAGGAAGACAACAGTGACGGAAAATCAGCAGAGGAGGAAGTTCCTGATCCACATGAGCACAGAAATAGAAAAGAGTTGATCCCAGGGAGTTTAGGAGGAGGATCGTTTGGCCGGTCAGGTAGTTTTCTAAGCAGCTGGTGCAGGAGTGTTTCTGTCATCATCATCATCATATCAGGGTCATCTGCAGGTCGGACTTCTCACTGCTGCGTCTGTTCAGCTCCTCCCTACCGCCACCAATGAGCCCCAGCCGGGCGATTCCGCTGCGCCGTTTCCACGGCGACTCCTCCGTTACTTTGACGACTGCAGCGTTTCCTGCAGCGACAGGCGGGAGCGCGCCGGAGGGAGGGGCATCATCACGGCCTGGACGCCGCTCAGCCTCCACGGCAGGAGGCTGAGGAAGTTGTCTTGGCGGTGCGCCTCCAGCGTGAAGCTCAGGGTCCTCTGAGGCAGTGGGGGATTGTGGGAGGTGTAGTTCCTCATCGTAGGGGTAGTAGAAGATGGAGGTGGATGCTGGGGAGGGAGGGGAGTGGTCACTGCGTTCCTGCAGGGAGAGATGGAAGAAGGACAGGAAGTGAGAGGCAGAAGAGGAAGAGGTGAGTGATGGACGGAGGGAACAGCGATGAGCGATGACTGGATGGACAGATGGGAAGAACTCGTTCAGGCAAGAGCATCTCGTTTTTAATTAGCACATTTAGCTCTTAAGTCACCTTGATCACCAGCAAACTCTTAAAGGGACAGTTCACCTCTTAACTTAACTCCAGACATCAATCTGCAGAGTGAAATGACTGACTCATGTTTGCTGGTGATCAAGGAAACATTTCCCAAATGAACTTTGACTTGCTCTTGACCTGAAGAGAAAAAACAACAAGATGCAGGTTTGATGAAGTTCAGCAAACATGTTAGCATGTTATGTTAGCAGGGAGAGTAGCGATAGCTCCTTATTCCACTCATGACAACATGTGACTGCAACACGACGTTTCATGCAGTTACAAGCAACACGTACGAAAAAAACGACGCTGCAGTCGCCGCGGAGAAGGGCGGGATCGAACAGCAGCTGCTAAGGAAGCGGAGAGGCGGTGGGGCTTGGTGATTGGACGATGAGCAGCGGTGGGAGGGGCAGGAAGTAGGCAGCAGGAAGTAGGCAGCAGGAAGTAGGCAGCAGGAAGTAGGCAACGGGACTCATTTGGGGAAGGTTAGTACGTCACTGTCACACCTTATTCTCTGAAAAGCAGACACACACACACACACACACACACACAGGAAATACAGAAAGACACACAGGGTTAGCAGAAAAAAAAAATAAAAGCCTGTGATGAATTTTGGTTTTGCGGAGCTCTGCTGGGAGTCAGGAACGCTGAAAATGTTATTAAGATGTGAATAATGACACAGAGAGAAGACACACTGGTTGTGTTATGAGAATGAAAAGGAAAGAAAGGTTCGATTCGACTCGTGTGGACGGATGACTGAAAAAAAAAGAAGAAAAAAGACAACATGGTGAGAAGCTGGGAGGACGATGGAGCGACCTGCTGATCTAAATCAATCGATGGTGGATCAATATGATCAATATGAAGATGGGTTATGATGAGGAATGAAGACAACCAGCATGAAATGATCTGGAGCTGAGCAGGACTCAGGTCAAAGGTCAACTATCAGGAATATTCCATGCAGCGCTCACATACTCTGACTCTATAATTTAATAATAATAAAAGTTGTGAGCAGACTGCTTTGATTTCAGGTGGGCCAGTCTCATAGAGGGCTGCTGGGTTAATGGGGTGAAAGGTCATGGGGTCACATACGTGCTGCCTTCACCACTGCAGAATGGAGTATACCTCTGTATACAAGGACTGGACAGCCTTCTGGCCTGACGGATCTGGAAACAACAGTTTACAGCACAGCTCAGTCAGTCAGGAGAAGAGCTGCTTTCCAGGAAACCACACGTCCGTTCAGAGGAGGGTTCAAGTAATGTTTGCTTCAAAAAGATGTCAATCCTCTGATAACAGGTCAAGACTTTCCTGACTTCATGATTACAGACACGTCCACATTGAAAAAGTTCTGCTAATTATTCAGACTCACAGTGAATCATGTGTTTTTTTTATTTTACAGTAGCTTATTTATGGTTTTCTTCTGCTGTTTAATTGTGTGGTTTTGGAAGGAAACTCTTCAAACTGAGAGAAGAGACTGAAGAAGAGAGACAGTTTTAGAATGAACAGATATAAAGAATAGTTTGTGTTTGTGCAGAAAAGAAAACAAGACATCATAAAAACACATTTCATCATCATTATCATCATCATCGGGTTGTGAAACTCCTAAACACATTTACCACACTGACACAGACCTACTTTACACTTATTACATCCCTAAATATAGAGCTTTTCTATGAATAAATGAAATCAATCTAAATCAGAATGTTTGTCAGCTGCAGAAACTCTTTTCTCCACCAGGTGGAGCCACTTCAACAACAACACTGGGCAACAGGAGGCAAAAATACTAATACAGGTGAGCCATACATGCTGCTGTTAAACTCAACGATGACACTTAATGATTTTGGTAAACTCTGTGTTTAGCTGCTGCCTTCCTCTTTATTAAACACATTGTGACAGGATACCTACCGTGTTGGCGGAGCGTCCAGGGCCGCGCTGAGCAACGATGGCCCCTGAGATGGCCTTGATCCAGCTGTGCATGTCCTCTGGACTGTCAGCCTGGCACAGAGACACAGAGAGAGGACGGTCTTTGTTTTATGGTGTGGAGGAAGAACATGGACAACAGTCTGCTGCAGCACAGCCAGGTGAGGTTAGCTGGTATGCTAACATGCTAACATGTGCTAATTCAATTCATCCTGAGGGGACATGAATGGAAACACGGACAGACTGACTGATATTACACTTATATTATATATTTTACATTTTATAAATGTATATTAATTTTCTGTGCAATAATGGGTAACATAAATAAATGTGCAATAACTGTTTTTGTAGCAATAAGTGTGCCTGACATACTGAAAATAACATCTTATGTTTTACCAAAGTTTATTTCTTTTTTTTTTTTTACTGTTTTTATATTGCACTAAGCACCATGTGGAGCGGTGCTCCTGTTTTCACTGTGTGTACTGTCATATAATGACAATAAAGGCTGAATTGATTTGACTACATCAGTCATGTCACTTTCACTAGCATCAGGTCAGAGGCTGGCAGGTGTTACTGCAGGTAAATGTGTGTCAGTGCTCCAGGAAAGCGACACATGGGTACCTGTATGTAGAAGGTTCTGGAGCTGGTGACCATTTCAAACAGGTTGTCCCTCATCATCAAGTCACTGGAACAAAGAAGCAGCAGTTATTAACGAGCTGCATGGTGACATCAGCCGCCAACGAGCTAACGAGCTAACCTCACTGACCTCTGTTTGCACTCCTGGACTTTGTGAATCTCCTTCAGTGGGATGACTCTCAGCGCCTCTCGCTCCTGAAAGGACGACAGAGGACGACGTCACTGTGTTGGTAAAACAAAGTCATGCATGCTGCAGGACTCATTTTAAACCCCAAAATATTATCAATATCAGTCAAAGGGCTCTCGCGTCAGGAAGCCGCTATCTCTTTAAAGGCACCAGACTACTCCTACTACAACTGTATATTTTACCTCTCAGAGGACAAGAGATGCTGGTCTACCACTGCCTGCTTGTTTTACTGTGACTGGAGGCATTGGTAGAGGTGAAATCAGTCTGGTGGCCTTAAAGAGGGCACAGAAAGGGCTGTCTGACCTCTGTCTGCTGTTGGTAACACACTGACTAAAAGCGAAAAACAGCCCAACCATCCCTTTAAGACCTGATGTAGAACAGAAGATTTATTCAGATTAAATTATTATTTATTAACGTGCAAAATATCCAACATACAGACATATTAAAGAGACAGATGCACCTATATAAACTGAAATATTTCTATTATCTCACATATAGTTCACCTATATAAACTGGAATATTATCTCACATTATATATCATTTAAAGAGACAGATTCACCTATATAAACTGAAATATTATCTCACATTATATATCATTTAAAGAGACAGATTCACCTATATAAACTGAAATATTATCTCACATTATATATCATTTAAAGAGACAGATTCACCTATATAAACTGAAATATTATCTCACATTATATATCATTTAAAGAGACAGATTCACCTATATAAACTGAAATATTATCTCACATTATATATCATTTAAAGAGACAGATTCACCTATATAAACTGAAATATTATCTCACATTATATATCATTTAAAGAGACAGATTCACCTATATAAACTGAAATATTATCTCACATTATATATCATTTAAAGAGACAGATTCACCTATATAAACTGAAATATTTCTATTATCTCACATATAGTTCACCTATATAAACTGAAATATTATCTCACATTATATATCATTTAAAGAGACAGATTCACCTATATAAACTGAAATATTTCTATTATCTCACATATAGTTCACCTATATAAACTGAAATATTATCTCACATTATATATCATTTAAAGAGACAGATTCACCTATATAAACTGGAATATTATCTCACATTATATATCATTTAAAGAGACAGATTCATCTATATAAACTGAAATATTATCTCACATTATATATCATTTAAAGAGACAGATTCACCTATATAAACTGGAATATTATCTCACATTATATATCATTTAAAGAGACAGATTCACCTATATAAACTGAAATATTTCTATTATCTCACATATAGTTCACCTATATAAACTGAAATATTATCTCACATTATATATCATTTAAAGAGACAGATGCACCTATATAAACTGGAATATTATCTCACATTATATATCATTTAAAGAGACAGATTCACCTATATAAACTGAAATATTTCTATTATCTCACATATAGTTCACCTATATAAACTGAAATATTATCTCACATTATATATCATTTAAAGAGACAGATGCACCTATATAAACTGAAATATTATCTCACATTATATATCATTTAAAGAGACAGATTCACCTATATAAACTGGAATATTATCTCACATTATATATCATTTAAAGAGACAGATGCACCTATATAAACTGGAATATTATCTCACATTATATATCATTTAAAGAGACAGATTCACCTATATAAACTGAAATATTATCTCACATTATATATCATTTAAAGAGACAGATGCACCTATATAAACTGGAATATCTCACATTATATATCATTTAAAGAGACAGATTCATCTATATAAACTGGAATATTATCTCACATTATATATCATTTAAAGAGACAGATGCACCTATATAAACTGAAATATTATCTCACATTATATATCATTTAAAGAGACAGATTCACCTATATAAACTGAAATATCTCACATTATATATCATTTAAAGAGACAGATTCATCTATATAAACTGGAATATTATCTCACATTATATATCATTTAAAGAGACAGATTCACCTATATAAACTGAAATATCTCACATTATATATCATTTAAAGAGACAGATTCACCTATATAAACTGGAATATTATCTCACATTATATATCATTTAAAGAGACAGATTCACCTATATAAACTGGAATATTATCTCACATTATATATCATTTAAAGAGACAGATTCATCTATATAAACTGGAATATTATCTCACATTATATATCATTTAAAGAGACAGATTCATCTATATAAACTGGAATATTATCTCACATTATATATCATTTAAAGAGACAGATTCACCTATATAAACTGGAATATTATCTCACATTATATATCATTTAAAGAGACAGATGCACCTATATAAACTGGAATATTATCTCACATTATATATCATTTAAAGAGACAGATGCACCTATATAAACTGGAATATTATCTCACATTATATATCATTTAAAGAGACAGATTCACCTATATAAACTGAAATATTATCTCACATTATATATCATTTAAAGAGACAGATGCACCTATATAAACTGAAATATTATCTCACATTATATATCATTTAAAGAGACAGATTCACCTATATAAACTGAAATATTATCTCACATTATATATCATTTAAAGAGACAGATTCACCTATATAAACTGGAATATTATCTCACATTATATATCATTTAAAGAGACAGATTCACCTATATAAACTGAAATATCTCACATTATATATCATTTAAAGAGACAGATGCACCTATATAAACTGAAATATTATCTCACATTATATATCATTTAAAGAGACAGATGCACCTATATAAACTGAAATATCTCACATTATATATCATTTAAAGAGACAGATGCACCTATATAAACTGAAATATTATCTCACATTATATATCATTTAAAGAGACAGATGCACCTATATAAACTGGAATATTATCTCACATTATATATCATTTAAAGAGACAGATTCACCTATATAAACTGAAATATTATCTCACATTATATATCATTTAAAGAGACAGATTCACCTATATAAACTGAAATATTATCTCACATTATATATCATTTAAAGAGACAGATTCACCTATATAAACTGAAATATCTCACATTATATATCATTTAAAGAGACAGATGCACCTATATAAACTGAAATATTATCTCACATTATATATCATTTAAAGAGACAGATGCACCTATATAAACTGAAATATCTCACATTATATATCATTTAAAGAGACAGATGCACCTATATAAACTGGAATATTATCTCACATTATATATCATTTAAAGAGACAGATTCACCTATATAAACTGAAATATCTCACATTATATATCATTTAAAGAGACAGATGCACCTATATAAACTGGAATATTATCTCACATTATATATCATTTAAAGAGACAGATTCACCTATATAAACTGAAATATTATCTCACATTATATATCATTTAAAGAGACAGATGCACCTATATAAACTGAAATATCTCACATTGTATACCGTATCATGACTCTGTCCGACCCAGACCAGCAGGGTACTGTTAGCTGTTAGCCCTCCTAGCCTGGTCGCTAACAGCGGAGCTAGCTCCGGCTGAACGCTGGCATTCCTCCGCTGGTTTCTGACTCATCACACATCACCATTTCTAATTACAGGCTATTTAAAGACGTGGTGTGGCGCTCTGCATTTCAGTTCCCTGTCGTGTCTTGTAGCAAGGGTTTAGACTGAGGCTATACTCAGTGTGTTTTAATGATATTTAATGACAACAGTGAGTAACTTCATTCATGGCAGCGAGTGAAAGTACATTTTGCAGCATTCAAGACGTACAGACATGAGACTCCAAGAGTGAATCATCAGTATGAAATAAGTACTGTGTCGGAAAATCTGCTTCTTTTATCAAAAAAAGTGAATGGAGGATAAAAAATAAAGTGAAACATTCAGCTGTTTAAGTGGGTTATTATGCCAGGCTTTAATCAGTTAGATCTGATGGTTGGAAAATAAACCGAGCATCGTTTTATCATCTGAGAGACTTCTGAGAAAAGTTTCCCATTTTGGGAATTCACAAGAGGAAGAAAGACGAGAGAAAGCAGCGGAAAGTCACACTCGTGTTTGACAATGATTCAAGAAGTGACGCTTTCAAACACATGACGTCACTTTGAACATGTGACTGCTAAATACCTGCAGTGTAAAACACACACACACACACACACACACACAGTCTGGGTGTGTCTCTTTATGTGTGCAGACAGGCTGCCGTCCACACGTGGCTCATATGAGGAGGTATTCAGCATGTAGAGACACAACGTACACTGACATGCTCCCAGCAGCTCTCTGCTCTGACATGACTTTGTTTTTAAAGGATCAGTTCCTTTAAGTAAAGTAAAAAAAACACATTTCCTCACCAGGTCAGATTTGTAGTAGCTGACAGCGTTTTCTTCCAGCACAAAGTATCTCCTCTTCCAGTTCTTCATCTGAGGAAGAAGAGCAGAGCTGTTAGTTTGTTCAATCTGACAAAAACACTTTAAGGATCTTAAGATGACAGGACGGATGACGTGCGCGCGTACGTTAAGGAACAGTTTTCTTAAATACGAGTCAAACACTTTGCTTATTAATCATTAATCCTGTTCAAATAATAATTTTCAGGAGCGAGATGATCTCTGTGTCTGGAGCTGTTCAGTCCTTCAAGACAGGAAATGATGAAGTAATTTCAGGGTTCTTTCATTTTAAAAGTCAAATTTATTACTTTTTAAGACCTCAACAAATATCATTTAAGACCACAAAATGTCACAAAAATTTCTTTGGTAGAAAATAGTCAATTTATTGTAGGGCCCGGCTGAGTTATTGAGGCTGACACTAACATTGATATTTAGCAGGAAAAAAGATCTGATCAACGATTAATCTCTGAAAATAGTTTTTTTTCAGCCCTTTTTTTAACACTTGGAACAATGATATAAATTGAAGGCATAACATTTTTTCACAACTTAAATTTCACAACTTTCAAGAACAAAGAATTGAACTTTGTGAACAAAATAACATGAAAAAATGCAGGAAATCTCTGAATTCTGTCTTTTCCTGAAATTTTCCTGAAAATTTAAACCCTACAGCAAATTTACAGTAAATTTACAGACAATTTAAGACCTTAATTACCCAGATTTTAATTTAAGACATTTTAAGACTTTAAGGAACTGCAGGAACCCTGAATTTAGAGGAGAGGAAATAAAAGAAATAAAAGTGTACCTGGGGAACATCAGTTTAACTTTGGCCTATATGAGTAATATGAGTTATTGTTGAAGAACAATTTAAGATTTAATTTCAGTTTCATCGGTAGGTGTGTGCGTGCAGTCTCACCACAGCCCCTTGTTTAACACAGTAGCCGGCCTTGATGACCTGGTCCTGGACTCCTCTGGACAGGAAGTAGGGCAGCTGATTCTGACCCCGCTTCAGACCCCCACGATCGACCTCGGTCTGCCCCTCCCCCTGCTCCTAAAACACATTTATACATAACAACTTTCATGACAAACACCTGATACAGTGAACATCATTACATACATTAATTTAATTACTGTCTCTTAATGAGCTCTGGAGCGTCTCATGACATTCAAAGCAGCCGTCACTCGTCTGCGCTGACTCAGTCGGGTCACATGTTTGCGGCTGCATACCAACACTGACAGGACCGGACCTGCAGAGCTGCTGCTAACAGCTGCTAACGACGCTCACTGTGCTCTGTGTGTGTGTGTGTGTGTGTGTGTGTGTGTGTGTGTGTGTGTGTGTTACCTGTGTGGTGGTGGTGATAGGGACTCCTCCTATGATTTCAGTCTTGTAGGAGACCTGTTTCATGGCGCCGAGTACTTCCTGCGGCGTCTCTGCGTGGGCGGCTGTTTGGCCTTCTCCCAGCTTTGGCACCTAAACACACAACAAGAGCTTACCAACAATCACACCCACAGGATTTTATGGATTAAACTAGATTATTTCCTTCTTTGTATCACTTTAAGAGTCTGCCAATGGCACCGAAATGATCATATTTGTTTTTTTAAGGTCAGTTTGTAGACAACAACGGAGGGAGATATGAGGATTAAAGACACGTAGGGTCAAATCATGGTTGGTGTGGTGCTGAGTTTGCCTTTCATATTAAAAACAGAATTTATATTCGTTTTAGATTTAATTTAAGAGTGCTGCAAATCCTGTGAGTATTTCAGAATAAAAGCCTTGTGTTAAAAAGAAAAAACAATGTTAGGGAGCTTTTATTTTGATGATGTCAACACTCAACAACACCTTCCCACCATCCTGCTGCCACAAAGACTCACCGGAGCACCACATGTGTGTTAATCCGCCACTGAAAATAGAGCCCAACACATGCAATTCTCATGCAAAAATGAAACTTGAAAAAAAAATGAAAAGTTTTATCCTCCTCTCCCCCCACACACTCTCTGTTAAACCTGAACTCGTTCTGGTCTGATGGCTGATTTTCCATCTGCTGCAGCCTGAGGCATCACAGTCACCTATTGATCCTGATCAGTGTGTGTGTGTGTGTGTGTGTGTGAGGCTCACAGTAATCTTGGTGGCTTTGTTGAGAACACTGATCCATTCCACCAAATCCTGCTGATCGTTGGCCTGCAGGTAAAATTTCCTCATTCCTGCATTTATTACTGCAGAGAGAGAGAGAAAAACACCCTGAGTTTCATGCAAATCAAGCTAAAAATATGCTCTTGTTTCTGGTTTCTCAGAACCAGAGGATGTGTGTGTGTGTGTGTGTGTGTGTGTGTGTGTGTGTTTTAACATCCCATCACACAGGTCAGGTCAGAGTCATTGTACAGTTTCCTCCTATTGAGTGACAAAACGCTACCGTTGGCCACCAGAGGAACAACAACAAGCAGCGAGGGACAAAAGAGAGGAAATAAAGCAAACAGGAGAGGAAAGGAAGGAGGGGGAAGGAAGGAAGGAGAGGGAATAAGGAAGACATGAAGGAGAGACTGGATGAAGGAAGTTAAAGGACGTTAATCTGCTGCGAAAAGCCTCTGCTGGTCTGGTGTCAGTCGACCTTCTAGTCCCTATGAAAGGTGCTGGACTGGGTTGAGACCAGTCAGCTGGGAGAACCAGTCCAGGAACCAGGAAAGGGACAAACACAAGCTGCAAGCTCACTTTTCCCTTCAGTGGAACTGAGAGGAGTCGAGAAAATAAAATAAAAATAAATATAAACCTCAACTAACACAAAGTGCGATCAGAGCGACAGCGAAGGAAAGATGGACTCACCAAAGCAGAACTCCGCCTTTGGTCTGAGTTTGGTGGCATCACTGACCTGAAGAGAGTAGAGCGGTTTAGCATTTTAGCTGCGTGTGTGTGTGTGTGTGTGTGTGTGTGTGTGTGGACTGACCATGGAGATGTAGGTGAGTTTGAGGGATCCCACCTTCTCTGCGCCTTTGGGCAGATTCTGAACAAAGCAGAAAGAAGCAGTGTTATCATGGTTAAATCCGTTCAGAAAAGGCTCGTTGGGTGAAATCATGTGTTCAGTGTTTACTGAAGATGCACCAAAACAAATCTTCACATGAATAAAAGAAGAGCTGCAGTGACTTTTCTCTTAGTTTGTTGTAATTTGTTTATTATTTTGGTCAACAAAGGAAAGTTTATCACAATAATTCAGATAAAACAAGTATCTGGAGGATGTCAGGAACAGAATACCTCACTAATATTTATTCATACTCGTCTCATAAAAGCTGCATCAGTCTGACGCTGCAGTGTTTGAGGAATTCCCCGGCTGGAAGGTATTTGAGTACTACTACTACTAGTACTACTAGTACTACTAGTACTACTACAGTGCTAACCTTTTGGATTTCTGGTTCCTGTTTGTCTGCTTGGATCGGTCACATGACCACGTCAGGACTCATAAAACGTGTTCAGGGTAGTTCTGTGCTTTAAAACCCACGACTTCCTGCTGACATATCTTCTGCCTCACTACTACTTTCGGGTTTCTTCTTTTTACTGCAGCGCCCGGCGTCTTGTGTGACTTTTAGTTTCAAATAAACAGACCGAAGTTTAGTTCATGTCAGTTCTTCAAAATCAGCATTCAGTTCGTGTTTAAAGCTGCGTTTACTGCACATGTTCCCCAACAGAAGCACTGTTTGCTCCTGTTTGTTTGACATGAAAAGACACGGTCGTCAGATGTCGGAATGACCTTGAAAGCAGCACCAGGGACTCTTTTTGACTTTACCACGAAAAACGATGACAACTAAACGTGATGATTTGACTCCCTGAAGGGAGTTTCAAGTCCAGGCGTGCTGATGTGGATCACTGCGAGCTGATGTTAATAATAGCTGCCTGGAAGGAAGGAAATCAGTCTGTTACTCTAATTGATGGTGTGCAGCAAACAACTCCTGGATTTCAAAATAAAGCGACAAGTTCATTCCCTTGTCAAAAACACCAAAGACGTTTGAAGATGCAGTGATGGCTGAAGAGAATTTGTACAGACGTGAGAGAAAACGGAGTTGCTCACCTGTTCATTCATTCGCTCGCTCACCTGTGGGTTGTCCATGTACCACAGCAGGTTGCCCTGCTGGGTGTCCAGGATGAAGTATCTGCGCAGGAACCTGCCGCTGTTTTCATTCTCCTCGATGTCCAGGAAACCGCAGATGCGATTCTGTCGGTCCACATAAGGCATCGCAACCCCGACCAGCTCAGCCCGCCGTGGGGCATCACAGGAACGCTGCAGGAGGCGACACGGCTCCATGTTTGGAGTGAACAAAATGTGAACATGGTGTTTTATAGAGCAGCACAGCACAACTCTCTCTCTTAATATGAATTTGTTTAGTTGTTTTCTTTAAGGTCAGTTAGATATGTGACATCGTCTGCAGACATTCATATTTTGCATTCATATTTATTCTTAGTCACCTTATCGTTTCTTGGTTCTTATCTTACTGTGTTTATATATTTATGTTTACATGTCATGCACCAGAATGCAAACTACATTCCTTGTTTGTGCAAACTTTCTTGGTAATAAACTTGTTTCTGAGTTCACTGTGACTAAAACTACTTCTTTACTGGAGCTGCTGTGTAGAAATCAACATCAGTGCCAACACCAAATCCACAGCAGTGATTTTTTAAAAGGAGGCTGAACGAGTTTCTACAAGCAGCTAAACACAATTTAAACACTCTCAGGAGTCACTGTGTTTGCTGTGGATCTTTGAAGCTGCTCAACTTTCAGTTTTTTAAAAAAAAAAAAATAACAACGAAGGAGGAATTTGAAAACACAAACATCCTGAAAAAAGTGTGAAGAGCTTCAGCTGATGGACAAGGACAGAGACAAATAAAGCATGCAGGGATTAACAGAGCAGGTGCTGCTAGATCACACACACACACACACACACACACACACACTGTATTAGTCTATCAGCCCTCTGTCTTTCTATGTGTAATATTCTGTCATTCTATATCTTAAAATAGACCAAAAAAAAGAGATCTGAATCCTTAAAAAGCACAATGTTTAAACCTCCTCTCTGTTATTTAAGTATTAATATGCATGATAATACTGGCTTTTACTTATTGATGGATGAATGTGCTCATAACTTTGCAGCTGGTAAAGATGGACCTAATATACAGCTATAATACTAGCTCATACTTAAGAAGTTTACATATATTTGATATTAAGTTATGCAGTGCAGTAAAAAGCCAAATATTTGCCTGTCAGTACCTCAAAAAGCAGCACTTCATTAAACCGCTGAACACTGAGGTATGAGGCTGCATGTGCATTAATCGATTATCAGAATAATACATGATTGAGTAGTTATATTGTCTTTAAGTGAGAGGCATAAGTCTAACACACGAAATAAAAAAGCCTAAACAGAATCCTAATCAATCACAGACACAGTATGAATCTCTGTGGATGATTTCAAATGCATGAAACTAAATAGAGATTCTATTAAATAAATGGTATGGTGTTTTATCTACACTAATAATATTATCCCCATAAGCAGAGCCATGTAGTGAGAAGCATCCCATAATACTCTGCATTTAAACAGGCCTGAACAACACGGGCTGCTTTCCTCTCCGCCTCCATTAACCGTCTGATCGGCCTCTCTCTCTTATCGATTATTATATTTACACACTTCCGGCTCTGAGCCGTCGGACCGGCACGAGCCTCTCAGAGCGGGAAAGCGCCGGATCGCGGCTTTACTTACACGGTTCGGCTCGGTCCGGGTCCAGGGAGACAGCTGTCCGGCACGAGCGTCAAGGTGCGAGTGGAACACGTCAAGAACAACCTGCTTCCGGTTTCAGCATAAAAAATAAAAGCGCCCTCCGGCAATGGCGTTACTTCCGTTATTTCAAATTTCAAAATAAAACACCCGGAGCAACGTGCAGAAAAGGGAACGAAGTACTTTTAATCAGTTACTGCACTGCACTGTGCACATTTGAGGTTTTTTATTTAAACTTTAACACACTCCCACTTTATTCACTTTATTCACCTTAACCAGACAATAAGCCAACTGTTTTTGCATTATAATCATATATTTGCATTTACTGAATTTGCCCTATTTATTAACATCTCAGTTAGTCGTAGTTAATTGCACTTGTTTTTACTATATTGTATTTGATTTTATTTTGCATGCACCAGGCTTTGAGAAAACTGTAATTTCAATCCTCTGTATGTCCTGTATATGCTGCAGAATTGACAATAGAGCGAGTCAATAAACCCATAACTTTGTTGCAGTGTCTTTTTTGCAAATCAGTTCACACATGTAGTCTGAACTTACTATTTATTATGGTATAAATAAAAATGTGTTTTCTTTTCTGAAAACCTTGAAAATGACTTAGACAGTTATGCCATGATGCTAACAATATTTCCATTTTTATTCAACTAGAAAGTTACTATTTCTGCACTACATTTATCGGTACCGTACTTAAGCAGAATTCTGAACTTTAGTTACATCATTGCAGTAATAATCTATAACAATCTACTCTTTACAGGAACGTTTACTTTTAATACTTTAAATATATTTCACTGATTTATTTATTTATTTTGAGTTTTGCAATGCAGAACTTTTACTTGCAGTGCTGCTATTTTTATGTAAAAGATCACGGTTGACAACCTTTTACACACATACTTCACTTTTGTTGAGAGACAGTTTTTTTGTTGTCTTTTCTGTTATTGTCTCAGTTGTTCCCCTGATTCAAAAAAGGGAAGTATCAATCATGCATAGTGATGGTCACATGATCAGCCCCTGTATCACCTGCAGAGTCAAGCATCAATGGTCCTCAGCTCAGTTCAGTCCCACCTCTGTTTCTTGATGTCTCCTGGTGACAGAGATGGTCCTGTGTTTCAGGACTCCCACTGTCAACGTTGAGACAGGGGTTCAAACAGGAGTGTGCCTAATGTATGTGTTGACTTCAATTGCCTGCTGTAAATAAACTTAAAGTGTACAGAATTGCATCACAGGTAACCACATTTTGCTTTGTGACTGTAAGGACTTTTCACCGTCAAGAGTCATGTCCCTTCAGATATTATGAGACTGTAAATACAGAGAAAATATCACATATAAAATGAGTGAAAACGGAAGGGACTGGGGAAGAAAACAAGATGACAAGAGGAGATATGGATGAAGCAGAGATTATCATTATATGATGTGTAAAGTCTGACATCTAGTGGTGACAGACAGAAATCACAGCACAGCAGGAGTTAATGTTTTTCAGGTTCATTAATGACAGAATCTGTTGGGGGAAACACGAATGACATGAATGTGACATGAAAATGTCCAACATGTCACTGCCACTCACTGTTTGGCCACTTAAGGGAAGAACTGAAGGGTAATGTTAACTGCTCATGTATTATGTACCAATGTTCAGTGCTAATGCAGAAAATAAAACCGTACTGCCCCGCTCTACTCACACATACTGAGGTGAGACTGGATGAGCATGTGATGAGTTCAGCTTTCATTCAGGAGATCAAAGTTTGCATCCTGTAGCAGACCTGCAATTAATACACACATTTTTAACTGTAGCCATGGTCTTTGCAGAATACTCGTGGTGCAGTGGCTTTAACAGACTGGTGGTAAAACTGAATGTGTCCCAAGGACCCCAGCTCATGTTTACATAATTGAAGACCATAATATCTGCATTAGCCAGTTGGTATCACTCCCTATATCCTCTCTATGAAGAGAATTTCAATGCAGAGAATGTCATTTTTTTTCCACAACACTCGATCAAGAGTCTTTCTATGGAGTCCTTGAAGTCTTGAAAGAGATTTTTTGCATGCACAACATATGGAAACTATGTGAGTGAGATGCACATAAAAACAAAACAGGAGATTATCATTTAGGATTGGATGTATAGAGGCTCATCACCTTGCTGAACCATCATCTCAGAAAAGTGAGTTGCTTGGGGCAGTAAGTCTTTTGGCTTCCCTCCTCTCTTTCTCTGCCAGAGCTGATCCTACAGCTGCTATCTGGTGAAAGTCAAAGGCCTAATTGTTTTTGAAGATGGTGCTGCCAGCACTGATGCCAGCCCAGATGCTGGTCTGTTCTCCAAAACTATATGATGCCTGAACACTCCAGAAGCCACCGCAGCGCTCTGCCAGGTTCTCAGCAACCAACGCCTGCTCAGGGAAGAACTCAGATCTGTTCTTTATTGTCAGAGTCTATTGAGCCCATCGTGGTGCAGTAGCACAGTAGTGGTATCGTAGCACCAGGCTTCTGGCTGGCAGGAAGGCTGCTGCTGGCACCGGGACCGCAGCATGCCATCCAGGGATTTCAGCCAGGCTTAGCGCTCCGCAGTAACTGATTTTTGAGGTTTGAAGAAGTAAGGCTTGATGCCAAGATGCCTTGAAGAAACAGACAGCCACAGCAGGGTACATGTCAACAAGCTCTGGGATCATTTCAGGTCCTGTGGCAACGGCAAGGACGAGCCGCCTGGCTCTGGTGACATTTTACCATCCCTCCCCAAAACCAAGAGGACACATGTTTCCACAAAAGCCTGATGTGTGTTACAACTCCTCCACAGATCATAGATATCATAATATTGGTCAAGTTGAAGATCAGTATAATTACAACATGAGAGAATCTATCAGATTCTCCAGTTATTTTTCTTATTTTCCTCCAGATCTTCAGATGATCTGTAAGTTTTTGTGTTCAATCTGAAACATCCAAATCATACATGGTTGCATCTAAGCTTCAGTTTGAACCATTCAAACATTAGAAAGGATTAGAAGGAAATTGTGTCTAGACTGTTCATACACAGTGAGCCTTAGCTGTAATAAAACCTACCATAAGTTTTTTATTTGTTTGGGTTTCTAATGTCACAGTCACACTTTGCTTATAGCAGAAAAGACACTGACACATGCATGGTTTAAATCTTTTCATTACATGAGTAAACTGGTATGTCTTGTGCAATGCAAAACAGACAAACCATACTCATTGCACAGAATATTGAAAATGATATGACATGTTTTATTTCTGACTTGTTTCTGTATGACTATCTTTAATGTAATTTCCCAGGTTGGGATCAATAAAGTAATTGTATTTTATTAAATGTGATATTTCATTAGTAGTAGTAGCCTGTGACTCCAGTATAATGATGGGCTGTATGATTCTCTCTCTTATCATGTAAAAAATTAAGCCTTAGATTTTTAAAAGTAGTTATTCTCAAAATGAATGAATAGACAAAACTAAACTTTAAACAGTAGCTTAATAAATTATTATTTGCATTACCTTTGTTGGGTTTCATTTATTGTAATATTGCTCACTATATGAGTTGCATAATTATTTATGGTGCATTTACGGAAAGACATTTGAAATCTTTTACGAGTTTGATGGGAGTACGTGAACGCAGCATTCATAGTGCAAAGCTTGATTAAGTCAGAAGTGTGAAGGTCAAAACCATATGAGCATTTCTGGTCATGATTTTCAAAACAAAATCAGCCAACCGCTTAGCTAAATTATACGTGAGCACATTCAGCGCTACATTGGCTCACATATAGATGAGGGGCCCCATATTAGGTCCAGAATTGGCTGAGATGTCATTTATATGTAAATACATGGATGCCCCATAATACTTAGCTAACGTGTTATTTCCGTATGTTCAATTATGCTTTTATTTTTAAGGCTAGATTGCCAAAGTTCCGGTCACGCTCTGCTATGTCCGGATAGCTTGACGCAGCGGAGGAGTCCAATGGAAGCCTTCGTCGCAACCCGGAGGAGACAATTGCGTGCGATTTTGCTTAAAAATAGAGGCCAATATAATTTTATGTAGTTATAAAGTACATCTTATCTCATTAGTCTGATTCTGTGGTTTTCGCCGTTGTGTTTCAAACCCGCTAGTTTGCTGTTAACGGCGTCTGTTGGGCCTTGTTTATACTGGGCAGAGCAGCTTGAACCAGTGAAGCAGGCCCGGTCCTGTGCGAGTTAACGTCCGTTTAGGTTCTGGAGGGTATTTGTACGGATCGGCCCTTTCATTCACCAAGTAAGTGGAAATAAAGACAACAGTCAATGTTCGTTTACCTCTAGAAAACCGTCTGTGTTTAGAGCTTTTACTTGTAGTACTACACGATATCAGTTTGTAGTTATTGTTAGCTGTTAGCTTCAAGCTAGCAGTTTGCTGGGGTGACGGCTCTAGTCTCCGCTGCTGAGCGTTTTGCTAATGCTAAAGGCTAGCGCTAAACTCGAGCCAACATTAATATTAACTTAGAGAAATGTGGCATAATGTGTGTAACATATGTGTTGCCCCGATACACAACCTCATTTGTCTCTCATCTCCACCAGTGTGTCTTCTTTATAAATATTCTGCTAGTTTACTACCAGTGTTGACAGAAGTAAGTTAGCACTATTAGCTCGCTGGCTAGCTAATGTTAGCCTTGTTTTGTCAAACCAGCTGGCCGAGCAGCGCTCAAGCTGTTTGCAAGTAATTATCACACCTAGCTGACGTTACGTTTCTTCTATGGAGAAATTAAGTGTGATGCAAAGTGTGATATAAATCAACAAATGCTGTCTTTGTTTGCGAGTCAAAACATGTATATGGTTTAATATAGCGTGTACTACTACAAAAGAGTTAATGGTTAAAACTGCGAAAATAAAAGTAAATGTGAGGATTCACATCCATGATGTCAGTACAAAGGTTTCTAAATGATGTACACTTCTGCTCTTTTGTCGTAGAGAATATGTCCCAGATGCAACAATGACATCCAGATTTGGTAAAACCTACAGCCGCAAGGGAGGAGAGGGCACGTCCAAGTTTGACGAAGTTCTGTCCACCAAGAGAGGCACTCTTAGTACCAAATGGGGTGACACCACCTACAAGGCCAAGGTGGGCTCTAAGCGTGCTGGTGCGCCCAAGAATGATTCTGTCCTGGAGGTTTACAAGAGGCCACGTCCATGTGGAGACGGTTTTGAGGATCCGTTTGGATTTGACAGTGATGAGGAATCCAAGCCGGTGTCGTCTCGCAGTGGCAACAAGTCATCACCCGCAAAACCGACGTCCGCAGAACCCCCACAAGCGGAAAGGCCGGGGATTTCTCTGGACACAGGCAGCAGGTCCAGCCTCCAGGGGGGATCCCACGCTTTGACCTCCGTCCGAGGGGCGTCATGGCTGCCCAATGACAGGAACCAGCCCAGGGTGGTGGAGGACACAGCTTGGTTCTTCAACAGCAGCAGTGCTAGCACAGGTAACCTTTAAGCTTGGGTAGTTCACAGTTTCAGTTAATCAATTTAACCCAAATTTCCTTCTGGAAATGGATAAGTAATGAATGAATGAAAGAGGAAGTGTTCTGACCGTCTGGCTATGAGGTGAGTGAGTGGGCTGAAATTTGAATGAGATTGAAATTTTGCTCAGTTTGTCTTTTTGATATTATCTGTTGATGCCAGCTCTGTCAGGTGTATGTAGTTAAGCCTCTCTGAACTTTTTAATCTGACAAAATGGAAACATACCTGGTAAGGGTGAGCGCACCATGAGTCCCAACCTTCATTCAAAAGGGACTGGAAAGCACTTTGACAGTTTAATATAATGGCTCAGTCTGATGGCATCCTTAGACTAATGTTAAGCTCACACCTTACTTTCAGCTTAAGACAAAAAGTCCTTTGTGGTTATCGATCTTGTGATGGCATCCATTTGCTCACAGTTAACTGAATTCTGTGTCTCTCATATGACAAACCTAGGTATTTCTATACACCTAAATACTCCTGTTGCCTCTGTTTGTCTCCGTGTGAGCCCCTCTTAAGCTAAAGGGGTCACTGAGCGGAGCAGTAAACCAGCATCACATCACGCTGTACAAATCTGAAGACTAACACTCAGTGTTGTGCAGCCAGTGTAAGGTGATTTAATCTTCAAGAACAATGGACACAACAAGTGTGTGTTTCCACCCGTGCCTTTTAAGGTTTTAGATTTGAATGGTTTTTCTTTTGACTGAACAGCATCAGAGAAATCCCATTTATTGGCCAGTCACTGTCAGCGTCGCTGCCTTCAGCTTGACTCGTCCTCAGCTCTCTGTGACTGCTGCTGGCCACCTGCCAGAGACACCAGCCACTCGAACCCACTCCGAACAACAAGCTGTGCCTCCGTGAGCACTTCAGCTTGTAGAGTGATGTTTCCTCGGTGTTAGGACTCTGAGTCATATTGAAAGGAAGCCAGCAACATTCAGCTGAAACACTGCCATGGCCATGTTAACTCTCTAGGACAAATCCTTGACGAAAACATTTGATAATATTTGTCATTATTATAGCTGACTGTTGCACTTTCACAGTAATGTTTATAATCTAGAAAATGATGAACGGATGAACAACTGCACTGTAAATACGAGGGGGGCCGTCCCTTTGCAGTGCATCGTCTGTTTGCTCCTCATACAGCAGCTGTCAAAACCACCTTGTTTTCCTGCTTTAAATCGCTGTAACAGTTTTCTGATATATGAGAGAGAGAAACATGGAGTAACACTAAATAAACAGAAGCCAGCGGTTTGAGTTAATGATGTCAACATGCGTCAGGGAGCTGAGTGAGCAGAGTGACAGGCTGCTGCTGCTTTAAAAGTGCTTTTGAACCTCAACAGTTTATTCCTGATGGGTATGAAGAGAGACAGTGACAGGCTGCACTCATGGGTAAGAAACCATTACGTCTGTCACTGAAAGCTCTAGTGTATCACACGGTTTAATGCTATGGAGGATTTCTTTTTAATGCAGGGAAATACAGCCTTAAAACATCACGACTCAGAGGCCTTGCATTGGCTAAATGTGCACTGAGCTGTAATTTAAGTTTAACACTCAGATTCAACACTACACCCAGTGATGTAGAGACTGTTTGTCTCTAAAACCAGTTCATTTGAAGCATGTGGCAGTGTTGGGCTTTTAATATTCAGTATGGAGTGCAGAGTGATAACAGTTGCAGAAACAAGAAGAAACGTGGTAATCTGGTCAGAGTATGGTAGCAAAGGGTGAAGGCAGGCAGATAACATGTTGATGCTGTGATCATCTTTATTACTGGGGTGTCGTCGCTACAGCCTGTCTGAAAATTCAATAAATGTTTTATTGCTATAGCTCTTTACACTCAAAGACACTGAAACTGAAGGGTGATGTAATTCCCTTTTGAATATTGTTGTATTTATTGAATTATTTGAAGGTGATATGGCCAGATTTTGTAATGTATGATCATTTTGCCGCTTGTATAAAACGTCTCACATTAATGAGAGCGATGCAGAGCAGAATGTCCTTGATGTAAGCAGCCCATGATCTGGCATATGAACAAAGGAAAGCGGAGTTTATTAATTGCTGGCACATTTTGCTTTGTGTCACAAACCCAGGCTTTTTAATTTCTCAAAGTAGATCTGATTTTCTGTAATCAGGATGTGATGTTTACATGTGCAGACGGGGTTACCAGGATACTCCAGAAGTCATCTTGTAACCTCTGTCACCTCTTGGTTTATATGTTGACATCTTCTCTTCAGGGTCTGTCCTGCAGTCTGTGGCCACGTTCAGTTTATTTAGGAATAGACTAATAGGATCCAATAAGCTCATAAGTCCATGGATAAATAAATCACAAACCCTCCCTAGAGCCAGTGTTTTCATTCAGCAAGACTCAAAAACCTCCTCCTCCTGTTGCCATCTTCTGTTTATTCGACAGTCCGCTAAAAGCCTGAAATTCAGTACGATGATTGATCAGACTTCATCTTAGACTGGATGCATTTCTCAAAAACAGAGACACAATAATGAAACTGAGAAGACAAAAGCAGACGTTGAGTGCTTTGGGACTGATGGTCTCACATCTCCCTCACAGCCTGGTCAGATCATTTGGCCAAAACTAGCTCCCCTTTTCTGTTCAGGGCTGAGACTGTTGCTGATGCTCCAGAGCAGCTGAAACAAGCAGGACAGTGCCCTCCGTCTTTCTTCTGAGAGTTTTTATTTCTAGTTTGTCAGATAAGGTCTGAAGAGAGCGAACTGGCCTACTTTCTAGTTTTGCTACGCTTTGGCAACACGTTCTATAAAAACCCACAGCTCTTTTACAGAGCAGATAGATTTTCTTTGATGTTACACTGTGAAGCAATTTCCTGTGTATGCTCAGAGTAACGAGTCCAGTATTTCCACCCGTTTTATCATCTGAAGGCAGAAATGGCCTCAGGTTGCTAATAACCAGAGCCTGTGTGGATCCAGACTCTTTTCACCACCTGGCAGATGAGTGTTTGACAAGTGCCTTGGTAGCACTTCCAGCTGTGTGTGTGACCTGTTTTCAGTGTGCAAAGGTGCATTTTGAAATGGTGCAAACATGATGCCACACCATTGTTCTGCTGAGCAGCCTGGGAGGTTAACTAGAGGCAACTTGTGGGCGGAGGGTTGGTTTGTATGAACATGTTCACCTCTTAAATCAGTTACTACTGCAGCACGCCAAGTTCAGAGAAGACGCTACTACAGCATCAAATCATTTAATCGGTCAACAGAACCTTCTGTTTCCAGCGTCTCCGATATTAGGACTAGTTGCTTTTCTCGCTTGAGTTTTTGACTATTTTATATACCAAGGAATTGGTTAATAAAATAAAAATATATAGATGAAACAGTAATGAAAATAATTACTATAGTGGTGGATATAGTTAATATAATAAGAAGTTAAACTCCCAAAACTTTGTTGCCACCAGTTTGGGATATTTTTGATAATTCTGTTTTCCTTTTTTTCTGCAGGAAAGTCCCAGCAAAGTTCCTTGTTGTCAGAGAAACAGGACAGCTACTCCTGGTACCAGAATGCTTCTGAAAGTGATAAGAAGCCCCTAGCGCAGACCACCACCCTGAAAACCGGGTCCAAAGCAGAGTCTACCTACGACTCCTGGGATGACCTCATGGGTCTCCGTTCACCCTCACCTAGCCAGGAGCCTCGCAACCCCGCCCCCACACTCTCCTGGGCTACAGCGGGCATCACTGTGGGCAGCTGTGATGCAGAGCAGACCCAGCATGAGAAGCCCCCTTCTCCCTCATGGCTCCAGATCCCCAGCGAGAGCGGGGACCTTGAGGCTAACTCTGATTTCCACAAGGAGACGTCAGACTACTCCCAGACTTCCCCCTCCTCGTCACTTCTAAGAAACTCTAACTGTCGGACGTACCGGAGGCCAAACAAACAGGGCTCTGGCAAATCCTCGGAATCCAGCGGCACTGTTTTCGGCACGGATCTTCCTAAAGCCTCATGTGACGGCAGTAGTAAGGCGACAGGTGGGGGACGAGGACGGGGGCGGGGCAGGACGAGGGACTACACAGTGATGCACCCGTCCTCCATGTCGATGTGTAGCGTCACCATCCAGGACCGTGGACTGGATGAATTCAGCACTGATACACCGCCCTCTAGTGGTAGCAGTAGCACCGTCTCTTTAAGCACGACGGAGGTGGGAGAAGCTGGGTGGCAGCGGAAGAAGACAGAGCAACAAAACACGAGGTAGAACAACAAGAGTGGCCTCTTCTCAGATATCTTCTTTTAAACAAACCTAGACTGAACTTAACTGCCTTAAATGAATTAACTAGCAACAAGTGAGGCAAGTGTGTGTTTGTATGCCAAGCCTTCAATAGTAATAATTATTATTATTAACTGCTCCTCTTTTTTTCCAAAGTGCAGTAATTATATTTAGATGAAACAAAGTGAGACCGTCACAGCATGTCTTTGAAATGCTGAAGTTGGAAACCAATAAATGCAGTGAACGAATGTAAATACTCACTGCAGGATGTATCGTTTCATAGATTGATTCTTCTTATTCATAAGTAGGCTTTGTCTCTTTAAAAACTGTTCTTGATGTTTATCTGTCCTGGCTTCAGGTTCAAACAAACCCAGACAAAGTCAAAGAAGGACAACATGTTGGCCATGTTTGGGTTCGAAGATGCAGATTCTCAGCAGGAGGAGAACAGCGCAGACAACACAGACGGCAGATCCAGTTACAAGATCCAGTACTTTGGCTTTGATGACATGAGCGACAGTGACGGCACAGATGATGATGATGTCGGTGCTAAAGAGAGGAGGAGGGCCAAGAAGGCATCCACCACCAAAAGGACCCCCATGGTTGCCATGGAAGAAGAAACGGTGGCCGACGACCCCCCGGATCCCTTTGAGAGACTAGAGAGAGTAGAGGGCTCGGAGAGGACGGACAGACCGGAGAGGCCTGAAAGACCGGAGAGGCCTGAAAGACCGGAGAGGCCTGAAAGACTGGAGAGACCGGCAGCCAAGGAGAGCAAGAAGAGGGAGGAAAGCAGGATAGGAACAGGTTAAAACACACTCCTTCAGTGAAACATCTCTGAGCATTACTGCATTATGTAACTTAAAGGGATGGCTGTGGTGTTTCTTAGCTCTTGTCCATAGTCAGTGTGTTACTACAGTAGATGGATTCAGCAGAAACAGCGTCAGCAAGACACGTTTCAGACACCTAAAAGCATCCATATCAGTTATAGTGTTCATGGTTTCAGACAGGAACTGAAACTGTTGTCTATGCTATCTTCAAAGCCAGCAGACTCCACTGACAGAAACTACTTTACTCATAAATCTACCTCATGAACATTTTTCTGTTCATATAATCAATATTATTTATTACATTATGAGCATTCAGGTTCTCATCAGCAGCTATATCCTGTTTAAACAGGATGCTGGGGACGAGATACAACACAGGAAAGGTCATTTGAAAAAGACTAAATGAACGTCATGTCGTAACAGTCCTAATTGTATTCCAGAAAATGGGACCAGTGATTATGAAGTCTAGTAAAGATTTGCACTCATCCTGACTAATGTGAGGTTTTGGTGACTGCTTTGTCTGCAGACGTCCTGGACTTCTCAGAGGATGGCCTCAGAGTGGTGGCCGGAGCCATCAGGAGGCCGCCTCAGTCCAAACCGGCCGAGAAGAACCCAGACAGCTTCAGGAGGATCTTCAGTGCACACAAGAAGGTGAGACAGAACGCCAGCGTTCACCCACATCACGCTGCACAGACGACTCCAAATCCCTCCGATCAGGGATCAGTGAGCCTGTTGATAAAACCACTGAGCTTGACTCTCACTTTTGTCTTTTAAAGATAAAATAAGTCAGAATCTGGGTCATTCTATGCATGTGAAGCACTTCAGTGAAATATTTGAACCCTCGTTACATTTCGAAAGAGATGTTCATGTACCTGTGGGGAGGAGACGGCCCACCTACGCCCAGCATGACTCAGCGCTGTGTGTGGGCAGAGCAGAGGAGTTGGTCTCTGGTTTATTCATGGCTGGACGAGGAGAGGGATTGAGTTGTCTTTGAACTGCTTCTTTTTTATGTGTCAGTGTGCTCAAGGCCTGTCACTGACTGGATGTCACACTATAAGAGCCTCAAGTCTTTTTATAGGGAAGATCAATGTCATTGATCCAGACCAGCAAGAATAACTCACATGTACTGTATGTGAATAATCAGCATTTCCTACTTGTGGTTGTTTTGTGCATGAATCTCACTGCTTTTATCGCCTTACATCAGGTGCAGAACTTGGATTGAACTGATGGTTGGATTTCTTCTTGTTATGCTGCAGGAGTGTTCTTAATTGGATCGGCGCAGTTTGTCTTAACAAGCTCTGCAAGGCTCCTCTTCATCACAGCTGCTTGATAAATGTCTTCTTTTTTTAGTTTGCAGCATTTTAACTTTGTTGGGAAAAGCGATGCACGACTGTAGCTGTAATTAGCAGGACTAATTTGTGAATTTAAATTGGTTTCGTAGATGTGCATCAGATTTAGCTGAAACATTATGGTTTAGACTCACAAGCTGCTGCCTCTGGTGTTTATATTGTAATTTGCATATTATTTCTGTTTATTACCTCAGTACATTCAGCCAACCAGAGCGGCGGTGAAAATGTAATAACTTCCACTCAAACTGAAAAACACATTTTAACAGTTCAGTGTTTCTCACTAATTACCTGGACGGTGGCGGTCTAATTTGTCCTGCCACAGTTTCATAATGAATATTTTGACACTTCTCAATGAGTTTAAGTCCACACAGTCTGCTCAGGGATTCATGCTGGTGGTCTGGGACAGGTCTCACACTTGGCTTCTTGCTGGTGCTGGCTGGCTCGCCGGACACATTTCCTGCAGTATGCCACTGCTGGATGTGGGTCGCTTTAGAAAGTTTGCTCACAGCTCCAGTTTGAGCTTTACAGCTCACCTTACCTGGACTTTACCACTTTGTGAGGCCGTGGACTCGGGCATCCTGGTGGTCTGCTGCGATCTTGGCAACCCTCCCAACCCGCCTTGAAACTCAGACCCAGTCCCTTTACTTGTGTCTACTCTGTTTTTCAGTGTCCTCACTATCTAGCCTCATCTTTTTGCACTCAAACGGTTGCATTTAACTTTAAAATGTACACAATTTTCTCCCGGGCAACCCACAACAGTGTCATAAAATCCCACATTGCAGTTTAGACACTGTGCCTCATGCTCTCTGGTTGCGTTGTCAGAAGCAGTGGCGGCAGAGATAGCTTTGTTGGGAAGTTCTCTGTTGGCACCTTTAGGGAACTTTTGAAGTGCCAAATGTAAATTTAATTCCTGTTCATGTGCCCATTGCAGACCAGCTGTAAGAGCATTACCAGGGACAACGCCTATAGGAGCATGATAATGCACTTAATGTACTCTCTCTCATTCTCCGGTTTCATGCCCTCGCTCCCAATAACTTCCTTCCCTCTCAGTTGAATAATGCGTCTCCATCACTTCCTCTTGACCACTTCGTCTTTTACCTCTCTGAATAATCTCCTCTACCTCCCTTCTTGTTCTAATTTACGTTCTCTCCGTAACACTGTGTGTTTTGGCTCCCCCACTCCGTCCTCGGTTAACATAATTCAGAGTGAGAGCCGAGTCGAGTTCATTAAAAAAACAGTAGCCCTTCTGAAGTGACCAGAAAAGTTGGTGAAACTTCCTCAATTACAGTAAATTGTGTGTGTGGCCGGCGTCGGCGGAGCCAGAGAGTTAGGTTATTCTGCCGAGGATGCTGAGTTATTAGACAGTGGGTGGATGGACTCATCCATATTTAATATTTGGTTTAAATTTCCTGACGCTCTGTTACTTTATGTCTGCTTCTGTTGTGTTTTATGTAGGGCTGTCAAGCTTAATGATGGTAACTCCACTTGGGCCACACAGAGACAGGTTTACGAGTAAACGGCAAAGTTTTTTTTTTTCTATGATATGATTGTTTCGTCCCCACAGAACCGCCATTTCAGGAGCCGCTAATTTTTAAATCCCTAAACGTCACCCTGGTGTTTCCATGTGTACAGCCTATACAGATCTTTCTTGAATCGCACCTCCTCTTTAAGTTTCGTTGTTACACTTGTACTGCTCTATTTCTTCTTTGCTTCTCTTGTTGTATTTGTGTGGCTATGTTACAGCTCCACCCGCAGGCTGGTTGGATATTTTACCTCATTTCAGCATTTTCTTGGGGACAAACGTTTCCTGAGATGGCGACATGTTTACGGAAAACTTTTTCACTACAAAGTCGGCTCCGTTTCCATGTGGACATGGCCTTGGACAAACCGTCTGTGATGTGTTGCCAGAGACGTGTTAATTTTGACCGTCCTAATATATAAATATTCGGGCTATTAGGTGAAATCAGAGCGACACCACCTTAGCTCTGTTTTTATCAAAAGATTGTCTCTTTTTCCTTTTCGTCCATTTCTTGTTACAAATTAAAACTTAAATGATGCTCTTTGGTGGATTATTTGTTTGCTGAATCACAGGAGAAGTTTGGACAGATTCAGAAAAGATGGTTGATCTAATATTTATGTTTGATCATTCATTATGACTGTGTTGTTAGTTTCCTTGATTTTTTTTTTTTTGAATGGAATTCAGCTTCATGACCTGCCAGCACGTCTCTGACAATGCATTTCAGGCAGAATGTCATGGAAGGTAACGCCTATCAACCATGTTAACACGCTAATTTTCAACAGCTCTACTTTTATTTAATGCTCATCTTTTATTTCATTTATTCATCACTGTCAACACACTTCCCTGGCCCAAAACACAGTCAGTTTGGAGTTTTGTTTTTTTTCTTCCACACAGCAGTTAATCAAAAAAATAAATAAATAATTGCATTGATGAGAAAAATTGATCTATGACTGGGAATTGATTTAAGTCTTCCCAAGCTTGTGCTGTTGACTGTGACCCATGAGACGGCAGTTTATTGTCTGCTGAAACAGTGTCCTCAGCAGGACCACGGCCTCGCTCGCCCACCTTCCTCTTTCACTCTCTTTTCTCCCATGCTGCTTAGCGGCAGGTGGGCATGGCGGGTAGGTAGGTGTCCATCTGTGTCATTCAGATTACTGTAGGAGGCTTTTAATTTGGTGTGTTGATGTTCCAGCACAGCTCATCTCCAAACTCCTCTTTTGTCTCTGCTTATTAACCCTGTGGTGCAGGACCCCCCTCCACACCTCCCTCTGCAGCCAACTCTCTCTTTTCTTTCCCTCCGTCCTTCCCTTCCCTTTTGTTTTTCATTATGAATGCCCCAGCAACCATCAACCACAGGTTTGGCAAAAAAATACATAAAGAGGACAGGAGACGAGCCAAGGATGAAAGGATGGTGGATGTGTTTTTAAGTGTGTGTGTTTGTGTCCTGCTGTTTGATCAGTGCTGGCTGACTCTCACCACTTTAATATGCATCCAGTCATCCTGTTTTCTTTCACTTTTTCTCCTTCCTTCTTCAGTTTTGTCTTTCTTCTCTTCCTCTCCAAATCAGTTTTTATCTTAACATTTCTGTTTTTTCATTCATTTATAGCTCTTAGCTATTATAGCTCAAGCTCATGAGATTTGACTAAAAATGACTGCGAGTGATAGGTGGCTTAATAAAATAAAATAACCAGCTTTTATTATAATCCTAATAAGCAGTGTGACGATGTGATAAACATAATATTGTGTGTGTTTGTAAATGGAAGAGCTGGGGTGTGACCTCAGCAGAGGTGGGAAGAGAGTATGTTTGTTTATTAGAAAGTTCATGTACTTTTTTGGGCTGAGTCGACGAGACATGACTGAGTTTAAAATGAAAAGAAAAATAAAACTGTGCCAATATGAAGCTGACGAGGTGAGCTAAAATAAGCATGGTGTAAACACTGCAGGAAAAAGCCGTGGCTTCTTTCCTTATTAGGTGTTTAGTGTGTCGACTGTTGGTTTGGAAGAGCATGACATCACTGGAGTCACCTCTGTGGTTCAACTGTAGTCATAATAATTAAAATATGTCAGATAAGAGATAATGAAAGCATCAGTGATTTCTTCCTGCTCAGCTCTGAAATGACCCACCAGTTTATTTTTCATGGTGACTTCAAACATGCTTTATTGTGAAGACTTTTTTTTCCCTTTGCACTTCCTGTGTCAGTGATACGATATCTGTTTTTGTGGCGGTGTGTTCATGTTCCAGTCTCCAACTAAAGCTGTGTACAACGCCCGACACTGGACGCTGCAGAGTGAAGAGGAGCCTCCTCCATCTTTCCTGTCACGATCACAGACGGCTCCTGTGAGTTTTTAGTAATTCACTCCGAAACAAGTTTTTATGTTCCATATGCTGCCCTTTTTATATCATAAAATGTGTTGATTTTTTGCAGGCACCCGCCTCAGCGGGAGGCTCTAGTAAGGAGTCCTCTGATGCTGCTCAGAAGGACGATGGCGTTTTTAAGACTCCACCCCCTCCTCCTAAGGTCACCAAGTGTGTCACCCTCCCCACCGACCTGTACCAGGATGCCGTCACTGCGCTCAAATGCCGCAAAGAGCACAAGGAGGTACACCGAAATCTTTCACTTAACCCTTTAACACATTGTGTGTCACCGGCAACATATTGCACATAGGCATTTTAGATTACCGTAATTATGAAACGGTTTGTGCTATGGGAAAAAATCCAATGGTGTCTGAAAGCTGAAATATTGTGCTTTACTGTAAATATGGTGTCACTATGGTAATTTCATTACTGCCTCTCCTGGAAGCTTGCGAAGCAGCCCCTTTGTTCTCTGTGGTAATAAAATAATAAACACCTGTAAATAGTTTCCATTTTGTAGCCGATTTTTGCACATTTAGAGACAAGGACTCACAAAAATGTATCTTGAATAGTTTTCATACTTTTCAAATTTAAACTTTAACATGTAAAATCTGTTATTCATGTTCAATTGCATTGCTTCTTTTCCCCAAATGAAACTCTAAAGTCAAATTCAGTTTTGTGTTTTTCGTTTTTACTGTTTTTTTACACTCTTATAACATGTAGTAAATTGTAAATAATTGCTAGATATTCTAATTTCCAAGTCTTCTGGATAAGCAAAAACAGTCCAGACAGAAATTTTGAGGTGTTAAAGCGTTAACCTAAAACTTGTATGACTCCATTGAGTCTGCCCAAATGAGCAGTGAATTCTTCATTTGTCTTTCCTAATATCCGCTCTTTACTCAATCCACTTAATAAGAAATAAAGTCACTTAACCTGCAAAGTTTCGGTGGAATTGCCTGTCACATGAAACAGAGTTGCACAGAAACGAGCGTCTCCGGTTTAAGTTTAGTTGGCTTTGTTACCTGTAGTCCCTCCTGGCACATTCCCTGTCACTCTCTATTATTTACTATCGTTAGGTATTTTGCACTCTCTCACCCGGCCCCTGTGTTTTCCAGCTGTATACAGTCGTCCAGCATGTGAAGCACTTCAATGACGTGGTGGAGTTTGGAGAGAACCAGGAGTTCACTGATGACTTTGAGTATCTGGCCACTGGTCTGAAGAGTGGGCAGCCTCTCAACACACGCTGCCTTAGGTAAGAACCCACCGGCAAGTCCCCACGAGGAAATGAAGTGCTCCCTCCTCATTTACTGCTGCTTCTGACTGGTCACATTGGTTTTACTTGTGCACATTTAGCTCACTGAAATTACATAAATATCAAGATATTCCTTTCATCGTTTCCTGTTGCTGGTGTTTTGTTTCTGCAGTGTGATCAGCCTGGCTGCCCGCTGTGCCATGCCCAGCTTCAGGATGCACCTCAGGGCCAGAGGGAAGGTGGCTCAGGTCTTCAAAACACTCAATGATGCCCCACAACACCCGGTAGGGATCAGTCTTTACAAATAAAACACTTTACAGCTCCTAAAATCTTAGGATGGGTAAAAGGCAAAATGCAGACGATATAAATGCAGCATTAATAATTCATAGTTAAAGTGGATTCCCTCCCTCTCTTCTCTGCAGAACTTGGCTCTGTGTACGGCGTCTCTGATGTACATCCTCAGTAGAGACCGCTTGAACATGGATCTGGACCGGTCGTGTCTGGACCTGATGATCCGGCTGCTGGAGATGGACCAGGACCAGGGTGGTGGGTCCGGGACAGGGACGGACCCCACCTCCCAGTTCAGTGCCAGGGAAATTGCCAAGATGAAGGAGAAGATCAGGAAGCTCTGTGACACTGTGCACAACAAGCACCTGGACCTGGAGAACATAACGGTACTGAGCGGATCTGCTGTTATGTGTGAATATATTAATAACTGGGACATTTTAATTCCATGTACTCAGTGTTTCTAGCAGAACTGTTTGGAGGAAAAGCCTTGAAACGTTATAGCGTCCCACCTCTCCACTGAAGCCTCTGACTAATGATATTCTTTCAGTCAGGTGACTCACGTCCGCCCACAGGTGTTAAGATATTTCTGTCTTTTGTGATGAAATACATCTACAGGAAATCAGGTTTTACTGTCCATCTTTCTTAGTCAAAGAGGGAAGGCATCTATACAGCTACACCAGCGTTGAACAGTTAAAATCCATCAGAGCAAACACTGAATCCAAGTTCTACATCCACAGGAAACACCAGCAGGATCACCTCACACAGCAGCTGAATGTTTAATATGCTTTTTGTCCCTCCTCTCTCCCTGCAGACAGGTCATTTAGCCATGGAGACGCTACTGTCCCTGACTTCGAAGCGAGCAGGAGACTGGTTCAAAGAGGAACTACGGCTACTTGGAGGACTGGACCACATAGTCGATAAAGGTTGAAGATGTTCTGAAGAATTTGTGTTGACTTAAAATGAGTGAAAACATCACACATGAGGTTTCTGACTGTGTTTTTATTTCCTCTCACAGTGAAGGAGTGTGTCGATAGCTTAAACCAGGAGGATGAGAAGGAGAAGATGGTTTCGTCTCTGTGGGGAGCTGAGAGGTGTTTACGGGTGTTGGAGAGCGTAAGTGACCCAGATTATAGACCAGCCTTGTGTGCAGGTTCAGATTTATTCTGCAGTACTGTCAGACTCTACTGTATATTTTAAATCTATATGGATGAGTAAGATCAAAGTACTGAAAAACAACTAGTTTCACTTTAAATTTGAACCAATTAAAACAAAAGCAGTGATACAATCTAAGCTTGCTGGTACTTGGTTTTAACATTTAGTTCAGTTTCAGTTAAGTTTTCATGTCAGTGCACACGTTTGTCAAACAAAACAACGCTCCTGTCAAAAAAATTAGTGTGTTAGTCAGATGTGAAAACCTTGTGTCACCGCTCTACTTTCCCCTCAGATGTTCATTGATAAGTCACAGGTTTGTTTGAGTTTTTGGACCCGAAGTATCCTCAAATGACACAAACCTTCAACAGCCAACACGATAACATGCTGTAGATGTTTTACAGCAGCATTTTTCCATTAAAATTTTCATTGATTAAAATCAAAACAGTTCAGTATACAGAATACACAACGGTCCCACATCTGAATGGAAGAGAGCAGAAAGAAGAATAATCTTATTTAATCTACCCCTTTTACCCCAAGAAATCAATTTACAAAGAACTTAACTTAAAAAACAACAACAGAATAAACAGCAAAATAATAAAATACAATAGCTGTCGGCCAACACTGACAGTCCTGTTCTATTTTAGTTCCTTCATTCAGACTAAACAAAACAAAAAGAAATGTTTGTCTACCTCCCCATACCACACAATGGGTCTAATAATCAAACATAACTAACATTATATTTCCTTAACATGCTGGCTTTAATTGTCCTTCTAAATGCTTTCTATCTTTTTTTTTTTTTTTTAATAAATAAAAAATCTGTTCTGAATATTGATTGGTAAAAGTTTTTTTAAATCAGCTTTAAACATATTTTTTTGAACAGGGTCTTTTTTATTAAAGGTTTTTACAATATGAAACTACAAACAAAATACAAACAGTGACTAATCCGCTTTAAACATAATTTGTTTGTAATTTTTTTGTGTTAACATGCAGGTAACAGTCCACAACCCAGAGAACCAGGGCTACCTGATCGCCTACAAGGACTCATCACTCATCATCTCCTCTGCAAAGTGAGAGCACACACACACACACATCAGAAATATAACACACAGATTAAAGTATAACTAGTTCAGATTTCTGCCTTCAGAAACTAAAAATGATGTTGAAGAACGATGCTACATAGATGTGCGTGCCTGATGGTTATTGTGTGTTTCATTATCAGGCTTTTGTTGTTCAATTTCCTGATCATGACATCCTGTCAGTCACAGCGCTGACCTTTGACCTCCACAGTGGAAATGACCTGACCTCACTCTCTCCCTCTCGTTTTTTTTTTTCCTGCCCTCAAGTGTTTCAGACATGTCTGACCTGACAGAATCAATTCTGTCCAAACCTAGTTATATATTAATATATTACAATATTACAACGAACACATCAAGATAACATTATAATATTGCATAATTAATAACATAATGATGCTTTAATGCATTATAATGTAACTCAGTTCACCCTCTGTTAACGTTAGCAGCTCCATCATTCAGCCAAGCAGCACTGCGCTACCCCCACCTGCTAACAGCTAACGTTAACTAGCTCTCCTGCTGATTTGTTGTTTAAAATTAAGTTGCTGTTGTCCTGGAGATGACAGCACATTGTTAGCTGTAAAGTGTGCCGTCATGTTCAGAATATTGAAGTGCACTCATAGATGCCGTGTGGCAGTAATATCCACATCTTATTAGAATATGGGACTCATAAATACAGTATCAGGAGAACGTCACAGTTCCTTCACCCTCTGTGTGACCGGACCTTCGCCCCCTGCAGAAGCTCTGCTGTGGGCGGGTGAGGATGATGATGAAGGCTAAATGGATGGACAAAGAGCTGCTGTTTCAGCGGTGACACAGGCCTCAGTCTGAGCATTCAGCTGTCCTCCCTGTTAACTCAATTAACCCCCAAAACCACAGCGAGAAAGAGAGCGCCGCCACCTAAACAGCACAGACACCAGCTGTGTGTTCATGTAACTGGAGTTGAAATCTTCCTCCATCGTTTAGTCCTCCTCCTTCTGTTTTCTCCTCTTTGTTACCGTCCCGCTGCTCTTATTGTTTCAACCCTCTGCCTCTCTGAGGGCTTCATCTGTCTGCACGACTAATTCAATAATCCCTCAAACCACACGTCCAGGCTGCACACACACACTTACTGACTTTCCTCATCTGCATCTGACAACAAACCCGAACTTCTCTCGACAGGGAAAATCTGGTTTACTGTGACCCAGGCCTTATTTTTGTTTTCCTGTCTTAGTTGCGCAGTCACTTTAGCAGATTACATGAGATTCAACATGACAAGTAGGAAGCAAATAATGTGTTGAATCTGTTGCTCACCATAAAAAGGAAATTATACTCCAAATTTCCTGTAGTTTTCGTTTCGGCACGTCCTGTCTGACTGCCGCCCTCCTCAGGCCACATTTAACTCTTTACCGACACCCTCTGTTCTCTTTCCCCCCTTTTTTTGTCTTCCTTCCTCTCCGTCTGTCCAGACTCTGGTTTCTGCTCGTTAGATTTAATCTGGTTATTAACATCAGCCTGCTGACCTGCTTCACCTCTTCTTCTGCTGCAGCCGGCGTTTGAGTTTCTCTCAATGCTGCTCTGTTTGTTGATGGAGGAGTCTAGTCAAGAAAAATCCAGTTTGTTTGTGTTAGTGATGAACAGGTATCTGTGAACTATTAATAATCATCTGAACAGGAAAGATCTGATGAATGAACATGTATTTTTTTATTTCAGTCTACCTGATCAGGCCTTTTCACTTTTATTCAAATGGGCTGTCCTACTTTCAAACATGCCGAGTCTTTTTCCATTATGTGAGGGTGATAACTGCGTTAATCAAATCATTGTCCTTGTTTTGCAGCTGGCTTTTCTTTGGGAAGGAGCTGCACACAGAGTGTATTTGTTGCAGACAGAAATTGAAACATGAAATTCTTAATAGAGATGCACTGATTACAGTTTTCTTGGCCAGTTCCTATTCTTCAGGACACAGAAAAAAAATAAATAAAAGGATTAGGACATATTGATCATCATGCGGCACATTTGTGTAAGTGTGCACAGAAATGGGATCATGAGATTGACGTGTTTCTGCTGGTGATTGTCTAGTTCTTAAAGCTTTATGGATCCACCTACTTGTGTTGGTCCCTGTGATCCAGACACTCTTTAAACATGTTTTTTCTCTCTCAGGGTGCTGAGGAGGTGTGAGAAGATGATCCAGCGCTACAGCAGGGAGCTGAACTCAGATGGAGTTGTGGGCAAAGCAGTGGAGGACTGTATGAGGGCCATCATAGGAGTCCTGCTCAACCTGACGCACGACAACGGTCATTAAACCACTCTGCTGAGTGCTGGCTCATAAAGAAGTTACTGAAATGTGGTCTTAATTTATGACAGAACATGTCCTCGTGTTTTTCTGTTAATGTGTGTACAGAGTGGGGCAGTACGAAGACCGGAGAGCAGGAGGATCTAATAATGACGGCTCTGAACTGTGTTCTCAAAGTCCCTCAGTATCTTCCACAGGAGCAGAGGTTCGACATCCGAGTCCTGGTGAGCATCGCTAAATCAAAAACCCTCACTCATTTCTGGAAACTTTTGTCAGTTAACAGAGCTCAGAATCACTTTATAACTTCATACAGACACATTTTCAGGGACATTTCATGACACTTTTTCACGTTCAGGGTCTGGGCCTGTTGATCAACCTGGTGGAGTACAGCGCCAGGAACAAGTACTGTCTGATGGATATGGAGATGGAGGGAGGTCAGGGTCCCTGCGACTCCACCGTCCTGCTGAACCCTCAGCACCAGGACGTCATCAGTACCGAGCCGCTGAGCGCCATCGCTGCTCTTGTACAGGTATGTGATGAAGCAGCTGCAACCATCGGCCTGTCTCCACCCTCAGTTACATGTGTTGATTGTGTTGTGTGTACCTCTAGTGGTACTGACTCACATATCCTTCAGGTTTTGAGCTGCAGCATCTCTCTGAATTGATGCAGCAGGTGTTGTTGAGAAATATTTCAAGCTGATCACATTTACATTCACTCTCTAAATTAATAGTTGTGTTATCCTCATCTGTGTTGTGTTCTGCGCTGCTGTGGCAGCTCAGATTCCCATGAGCACCATCAAAGCTCCATTCAAATCCAATCATCCCATATAATCAGATTTGGCTGATGCTTTTCCAGCGAGGTCAGCCGTAGGATCAGCAACATCAGCCTGATGGCGTACACGGAGGAAGAGCAACAAGAGGTGGAAATATTTAAAAATAGTCTGAACATGAATGATGTGACTTCAAGGTGATTGTACGGAAACTTTTGAAAACCAGCCATTCATCAAACAAAATGGACAAAATATTTCTTCTGTCTACTATTATGCAGCAAATTCTTCTATTTGTAGCTCTCACATAATATATATTGGAGAATCAGGTCGTATAATAAAACATGGTCCTCCTCAGCTGTTCCTCCAGAGGGAGCGAGCCGCCATCCAGGCCGAGGCACAGACTGATGACCTCATCAAGGAGGCGCCGAAGCCTGCGCTGGACAAGAGCGGGGAGTGGCAGGAGACCGGCGGCGAGATCCAGTGGGTCGCCAACGACAACAACACAGAGAAACCAGAGGACGAGAAGAAGAAGGGGAAGGACGAGGAGGACGAGGAGCTGGACCTCAACAAAGGTTCGACTACGCTGCTGCTGTTTTTAGGAAGTGTGTAGATTTGAGAAGTAGAACAGAAGACGTGACCGTTTTCTCCTCCTCCTCCTCACAGCTCTGCAGCATGCAGGGAAGCACATGGAGGACAGCATAGTGGCCTCCTACACAGCACTGCTGCTGGGCTGCCTGTGTCAGGGGAGCCCGGTGAGTGAGACACACTGTTACACAACAGGAAGCTGTGGAGGTGATGCACCAGTGTCACTGTGCCGCCATCATTGTTATTATTCTTCTTAGTATTTGTTCAGTGATGGTTATCGTTGGTGTCAGCAAGTTTAAAAACAAGTATGAACTTCATTTGCTGACTTCCAGGACGGTTGGTGGTGGACGCTCTCTAACCAGGAGTGAGAGCTTCAGATGCTTTATTTTGTTTATCATCTCTCTCTCTCTCTCTCTCCACCAGTTGAATGTGACTACTGTGAGAGAGAACCTGCCTAAAGGAGATTTCTCCATCATGACAGAAATGCTGAAAAAGTTCCTCAACTTCATGAACCTCACTGTGAGTCACACCTTTATTTATCTCCAAGTCTCCTTGTGAACAACAGTGATAACAAATAGGGGTGGCTATTGGCAAGGACTTTACGATACGATATGTATCACGATACTTGAGTCACGATACCCAATATTGTTGCAATATTGCGATATTCTACATAGATCACAGAGAAATGTAAACTGCAGCTTAAAGTACAGTTTGTATATTTGTACATATACACACACACACATTTTTCCCACCCCTTGATAAACAGTTTGGTAGTTTTTCATCTGGTTTGTTGCTTATTGCGTCATTTCTACATTTTTTTGCTGATCTATATTAGTTATTAGTCCCATGCAAAGATGCATTTGTTTACTTCCTCACCTTTTATCTACCATTTTTACATGTTTTTCTGATTTTTCTACTTTTCTACTTACTGATGTCACTACTTCTTTATGTAGACCCTATTCACTTTGCTGCTCTATATTTTTTTTTATTATGGTTATCTTGTCTGATATCAGGTCTAATATTATGCAACACATAACCAGTGTTTTAACTCACTAATAATGATGAGAAATATGCAAACATGCATCAAGACGTGAGGTGACTGACCTCTGCTCTCTCTGCAGTGTGACGTCGGCACCGCAGGACAGAAATCCATCTCCAGGATCATCGACTATCTGGAGCACTGCTAGAGAGAAGCCTGTCACACACACACACACACACACACACACACACCACAGCCTTCATCATCCTCATCCTCCTCATCTCAGAAGAAAGAAACCCTGCTAACCAAACACACCTTCCTCTCTGTTGTGACCAGACCTTAACATAAGCTAAGTGAAAGAAAAGGGACTTTTTGTTTCCCACTTTCAGGATATTTTCTGTTAATCACAGGAACAATGAGAGTCAGTGTTCTGGTATTCTTTCCCACCTGTCCTCTATTTATAAAAGATGTTGTTTCCTGCTGTCCATCAGTTTTTTTCCTCTTCTTCCTCTTCAAAGTTTCCTCACAGTTCACCTCCTCTCTCACCTATCCCCCCGCCCTCACCCTGTCTTGTGAAAGCACCCCTGCCTTCCTATCGATTGGTGACAGATTGGAGTGGAGCTGCCATTTTCTGCAGGCTGCCATCAAAGCGCTGCTCCCCTCCGCCTTGCCTCTGGAGCCCATAATCACCAAAACAAGTCCTGAGTTTAAAAACAGACCTGCTGACCCAAACGCTGTGCTCCTCTTCTTCTTCCTCTCCTTCTTCCTCTTCTTCTCTTGTTGCTGCTTTGACCTCTCCCCTCTTCCAGGAGGTGGTTTGAGGCAGAGAAATCAGGTATTGATCTTTTGGCCTGAGAGCACAGAAATGGCGTTTGGACTCTGAATTGCAGCTTTTAGTGAAGCTCAGGTGGAGTTTGGAGGTGGGCTGCACTCGCTCGGTTTTTAGGTGGTTTATAAGAGCTTTTCTTCACTCTGCAGCCAAAAAGCTGGTTTAAATCGGTTGTTCTTGTAGAGCTGTTATTGAAACAGATGCTTCTCCCAGCATGCCGAGCACACACACATACACGACAACACACCTGAGGCTGAAACAGGATGACCCTCGAGGCTGGTAGAAAAATCTCTGGGAACTTTGAACACCCCCCAGCACCATCTAAAAGCAGAAACTTTCTCCCTGCAAAGAATCGATTGCCCTCTCACTCGACTTCAAAGCTTTGTGTCTCGACGGGACCCGAGCCCTCCGGACCAGAACCTGTCCTCCTTCAGCTCCTTTCAATTACCACCTGCATGTGTGCCGGCCGCTCACAGAAGAGCCTCAATTACAGCACAAAGGCAGCAGAGGTGCTGTGGTCTGAGCGAGAGGTGAAGACAAGCTGCTTCAGTCTGGTTCGAACCAAAGCTCCAGCAGAGAGGCTTTCAAACATCCTGCTGCTACTTTTCACTTCTTCCTCTTCGATTGTTTTTAGCCAGAAAGACTTTAAATCTGCAAAATCCTCCTCTCCTCAGATGCATTTTCAGTTTCCCTTCAGCCCAACGTGGAAAATGAAAGAGGAGAAGCTGGGTGTTTTAGATGGCGTCATGTTTTTTGGTGATCAAACAGAACCAGAGGAGGCTGGAGAGTAAAAGATTTGTCCTCATTTTCTGTTCCTTGTTGATTTTTTTTATGTCCCACTTTTTGATGAAGCTGCAGCTTGTATGAGTTGTAAAGTCTTGATAATGTGTTTATTTATACTTAGTAGATTAGCTATCTGTGGGAATAAGAAATAAATTCTGCTGTGCCGTATTGTGCCACATGGTTTGATTAGAAAGTGATCCCTCCTTTGTTTGCTTCTTTCGTGTTGAAGACGAGGACGTAAAAGAAATGTTGATGAAAAATGTGACTTCTGCTTGGCAGCAGATGATTTTCTTTGAATATGATAAGTAATCCTCGGCACTTAAGTTTAAGATTTGATGACTTTCCAAATCAACAACGGAAACAACAATGTAATGATCTGGTTTTCCCGAAAAAAATATTAGGACCTGACACCTTTTGTCTGAGCAAAAACAGGATTTACTGCTGCTGGGTCAAATTTATAATTTCTTGCCGTCAGGGCAGAAAAAAGAACTTATGTTCCCCTCGACGACCTAGAGACAATTTAAGTTTAACTCTTTTTTTCTTTTGAACGCAAATTTATCTTGAATTTTGTCCGTTGTAAACGTTTGTGTCATCAAGCATGTTCATCCTGTTAACTTGCATTTTGTTTGTGATCATTAACACACACACACACACACACACACACACAGAGCTTAACCCTCACACTCCTTTTTTTAAGTTTACAAAGCTTTATTCACAGATGTCTGGAAGAATGAATGGAAGAGCTTTTTGTACATAGTTCCTGTACATTGATTTCCTCATGTAGGAGGAGAGGCTGATGGGTAATGGGGGTGGGATTGTGGGTAGGTTGGGGGGGTTAAATTTAAAGTTAGACCGGTAGACTCTACTTTTCTGAATCTGACTCTATTTTTCATTTTCTAAAGCCTTTTCTCCCAGTCGTGTTGTTGTTTCGGACAGACAGACAGAGAGCTTCTTAACAAGCCAACTGCAGGAAAACTTGTTCTTTGTACCAATTTGCAGACTGATGTCTTTGGTTACCTGTATATAATTTTAAAATAATAAAAATTGCTACTTTCAGTACTTCCTGCTCCGTCTGTCTTTATTCTGTCTGCTTCCTTTTGTTAGTTGATGTTTTCTCAGGATCTTCTTTGTTTGTATTTGAAAGATGAATTTCACTGCATTTATCAGCATCTGCAACCTTTTTTCCACATTACATGTCTGACATTTTCCCCTAAAACAAATTCTGCAACACTGTCAAACATGATGCAACAATAATGATGATGATGATAATAATAATAATAATAATAATAATAATAATAATATACCACCATACCTGTCAAACATATATACACACTTAATGCTGGCAGTGAACAGAGATTAATAATAAACTATTCACAGCTTCATGTCTTCTCAGGAAACTTAAAGTCTTAAAGTAGAAACCATCAGAGGAGTTTGGTTCCTCAGCTTGTGTCCCACATGTCCTCCTCATCAGGACTCATCTGGAGCTCCTCTGTGCTCTCGGGGCCTCCGCTGCTCCTCCCGGTCTGAAGGTCCCTGACTGGCCCCTCTGCTACCAGTGTGGTCCCCTGTGAGGGCGGGGCGGCCCCCGGGGCCCGTGGTGCGCAGACCGGCACCGTGGCGCCCTCCTGGAGCAGCTCGCTCAGTGTGGAGATGTAGATCTGCGCCATTTGGAGCGTCTCGGATTTGGAGAGCTTCTTGTCGCTCTCCAGGTTGGGGATGACGCTCCGCAGCCGGTCGAAGGCGACGTTGAGCCCCAGCATCCTCCTCCTTTCCCGAGCGTTGGCAGCGAGGCGTCTCCTTCTTTGCGCGCGTTCCAAAGCGCACGTGTCCGGCTGGAGGTAGTGAAGCGCGCCGCCGACGGGCCCCAGCCGGAGCTCCACGATGGCGCACGGAGAGTCTCTTTGGCCGCAGCCTCGTCTGCTGCGCTCTGTCCCCGGCAGGTCCTGAGCGCGGCTCCGCTGCAGCAGAGCCTGGATGTCGGCGTGGAGGGCCCCGGGGCCCTCTGCTCCTCCTGGGGCCACAGAGAGGAAAGGAGCAAAGAGGCTCTTACTCGGCGGCATCGCGAGCAAACTTGTGTCAAACACGGTGAGTTCACTGAGGACTTGGACAAAGTCACACACTGTTCAACTCTCTGCACTTTGATGCCTGGATTTATGGAGATGGGAGCCGCGAGAACGCGCAGTGCGTGCTCCGGGGGCGTGGAGAGGGTCGTGTGCTGCCTAATGAACAGAGCCAAAGTCTCTGCAGGAGGTCCATTAACCGAGTTCATCAAAAGAGGATTAGAAGCGTCTCAGTGCGCCGCTGTGGGCCGAAACATGGAGGCGGCCAAGCAGAGGAAGGAGGGAGGCGGGAAGGAAGGATGAGAGGAGGGATGGATGGAGAATTTAAAGGAGAATAATTTAAAACGATAAGAGAAAAATCCAACCTGTCCATGTTAATAAAGAGGCCTTTAGTTTTCCCTTAAGTGGAAACTGTCATATTAGATGTTCCCTCTCTACACATTAATGTGCCAAATGTCTCAGAAATTAAATATATGTTTGCATTCAGATTTCAATCATTCATGAATAATCCTTTTTAAAAACCAAAATTCAAGTTCAAGTCAAGAAAAGACTCTTTCTTCTGGTTTTATTCAGTGAGGTGTTTTTTTTCCATAAAATTGTTTTACTTTGTGGAGGTTGTTCGAAATAGCCTATTAGACTTGAATCTTTTTGAAAACCATTACTGTTTGGTTTTTTTCCATTTGTGTTTAAATGTGATATAACATTTCAGCCCAAAACAATGAATAATTAATAATAATAAGAAGGCTTCATCATGTCCCAGTTTTGAGTTTTTTTTTTTTTTTTGGGAGGGTCTGGATGTGTTTTGTTGTGATTTCCTGTTTCCTGTTTGCTACCCTGCTTTTTTTCACTTAAGTAAAGTTGGATTTAAGGCCTTTCCTAGATGCAGGTTGTTGTGACACTTGTCTTGTTGCGGCTCCCTGAGGTTGAAGCCTGGTGATGACTGACAGTAACTGGCAGCCTCCTATCCTCTGGACTAACTCCTAATGGGATTTAGCAGCGTGTCCAGACCGCCGTGTGCCAGCTCTCTGCCGGGTCTTTACAGACGCCTCAGCGTGGCACCGGGCCGGCACAAAGATGGCTACGTGACACGAGGGAACATAATAGACTCCTTATGGCCCGGAGGACCCTCGCTGTCCGAGGCTGAGGGTTGTTTTTTTCTACTCTCCAGTCTGGAGCGCGTGGGGAGGTTTGGCTTCACGGCTCAGATGACAGTTGTTGGCACGCTCCGCTTTATTAAACCCAATGAAATGGCTCATTGCAGCCAGCGGACGGACACGGGCCGTAGATCAAACCCTCACGCCGCCATGATGGACCTCCACAGATGACACCTACAGGAGTGATCTGACCTCCTGGTCTTTTGAGTTCAGCTTCACAAACTCTGCAAACAACTGCAAATGTTGAAACGTCTCCAAACAATCAATCCCTGCATTTGACTTTTTTTCAGTTTATTACAAATAATAGTATCAGAATCACTTTAACAGTGCTGGTATTGTGATTTCCACAGATCCGTCACACCTCCTGTTACCAGCATTCAGTGTGTTTTGTTCAAACTTCCTCTGAAAGGAAACTTTTCTTTCTGTCAGTCAGGTTGTTGTTACAGGGTGCAGAACAACAGTTATTTTGGAGATGATATTTTGGCTGCAGAATAAAGCTGATATGTTCTATATTTTATTGTCCTCTCAGCTCCTGCTGGTTCCTACTGATGATGTAAATCATCAAAACTCAAATAAGATGAAGAAAAAAACAAAATACAGATTTCTGCTTGAGAAACACAACAGAAATGGTCCAGCTAGTAACCAGGAGAGGTTTGGCTTCACTTGTTCACACGCTGCGCTTTATTAAAGCCAATGAAACGGCTCGTTGGACAGCGACACGCCGCAGATCAAACTGCTTTCATTGAGTCAGAGAAGCAGCACAATGAAAAGGTTTCAACTCGCACCAATTAAACTGAATACAAATGGTTGTAGTTTGATTCCCTTTTTGGTTGGTCACATTGATTATGGTGACTAAGCTCTTTGTTTCTTTAAAAGCCACCTGTTAAACCTTAAATGCCCTTAAATGCACCAGCAGGTCAGACTGACACCATCTGATGATGACATGACGATGAGCTGAGAATGTTCATATTTATAAGTAAATTGCTGCTGTTAATTCTGCATCAAAACCATAAAACATTGAGCTCAAAGTGTCTCAGTGTTGTTGAGGTCAGGCAGGTCAGTAACTGCAGGAGTTTTGAGTCATTGCAGCGTCTTACCTCACAAACTGCTACGCTGATAAATGCTTAAAATGATTTATTTTTCTTCTGCTTCTGAGAGGAAATAAATCTTCTAAAAAATCAGCCAATGTCTCATGTCTTATAAATAACTATTTCGTTAGGAGCATTAGACTGAACAGACTGAATCCTCCTCTGGAAGCAGTGGATGATGGTAAATTTTGTGCGGCTTTTTTCTTCTGTTTGTCCAGCCTGAAGATCCTGCAAAAAAAGTAACTCTACTGACCCTGAGAAGACACATTTAATGTCCTGATAACAGCTGGATGGAGTCCGAGCAGCCAATCAGAGAGCCTGCAGGTGACAGTCGTCCTCACATGGACCAGTGTTGGTGGACGGTCGGCTCGCTGCTTCAGGACGCCAATGTGACAAAAACGCTTTGATGTTGTGATGAAACACACACACAACATGCAGATCAATGGCCACACACAAGAATGAACACACACACAAAGCCTCGGACACACTCATTTGTCTCATTTCACAGCAGCGACCCTTCCTTCCCCCCTCATTGTGTCTCCCTTTAGACACTCACACTCATTTGTTTCTCTGCACATCACAGAACCCTGCAGCTCCAATCACTAATTATTGATTAGGCCAGCTGTGTGTGTGTGTGTGTGTGTGTGTGTGTGTGTGTGTGTGTGTGGCCAGGAGGGGTTTCATCAGGCGTGTTGCTCCTCTAATGAAAGATCGTCCTCCTCTATCGGCCCCTCTGGACTTCTGGACTCTTTGTGTTATTAATGCTGTGAACTGTGAGGCGTTCACTGTCCCTCCTGCTTGTTCTCACTTTGTTTATCGCTGTCCTAAAATCCTCCATGAAGCTTTCAACTTTCCAAAATGCCCCTCTTCTCTGAGAACATCCTCACTTTTCTTAAACTTTCCAAAAACAGCCTTGTCCTCTAAATATTTCCAAAAAGCCTCCTCAGTGTCTTCCTCTTGACAAATTGTCCTCCAGTTGTGCTTCTCCTCCTCTTGGGAAAAAAGTGTCCCCCTTTTCTAAATTCATCCTCCAGCTTTCCTAAAACTTTCCTTCATGACTCAGAGGCCACCAGTAAAGCCAGTAGAAGAGGCAGCTTCTTTCTTCCTGGTTTGCTGGTAGATGTGGTCAGAGGAGTGGGAAAAAGACAAACACGGATGAATGGTTGATGGTATTTAATGATGATGCGTCTTGGTGTGATCGTGGTTGAACCCGCTCAGGTTATAGACGACTCCTCCTCCAAAATGCTCCTCACTTTCCTTATTTTCCTCCTTTACCTCTGTTGGTTCAACATTAATTTCCCGGTGGACTTTATGGAGAATCTGGTCCTGTTATGATCCAGCGGAGCTCAGATTGAGCCTCAAACTAATAAATCATATTTACTTCAGACTGCCACACTTTCACTTAAATATGTTTAAGGAATGACTCAAACATCACGTCAGAAACTGATGTAATTTATTAGTGTGAGCTCTTCTGGACTTAATCTGCCCCACCGGATCAGAGCAGAACCACAGGACCGTCAGGAAATTAAACTTTTCTCTGGTGTGTGTGTGTGTGTGTGTGTGTGTGTGTGTGTGTGTGCAGAAAACAGTGCTTTACTCAATAAATAGTAGTTTTCTGTCTTTGCCTCAGAGTCCTTCTCCCTCTCTAACCTGTTCCTTAAGCTTTATTTATCTATTCATCTGTCTATAGGATTGTTTCTTTGGATCAAACATTATTGATTCTTCTTCCTGTGTGTGTGTGTGTGTGTGTGTGTGTGTGTGTGTCTTCTGCTTCCCACCAGCAGGCTGATCACTTGTCAGAGCACAAACACAGCGATCAATAACATTATTAAACAATGTCTGCCTGCAGGTGAAGAAACTGCAGCTTGTGTGTGTGTGTGTGTGTGTGTGTGTTTCCATGGCAACTGAGCAGAACTCCCTCTGCATAATGTGATGGTGAGATGTGGTTGAAAGCTCCAGGAACAAGCTGATGGATTCTGGGTTAATGAGACACCTGCCAACCAATCAGAAACAAGTATTTATCGTGTCGTCCGGTCGTCGGCGTCTCGTTCAGTTTTCTGGAGGTTTCTCTGGTCCAGACCTCCTCCCTGCTGCTCTGAACTCCGTGTCTCTCCTGGTTCCCTCAGATGTCGGCGGCTTTGACAGACGATGCGTTCGGGCATGTTTTTCTCACCGTGATAAGTTGACCTGGCGACCTCTACCTGTTCCTGCTGCCCTCACCCCCACCGACTGACGGTTAATTATAGATGCAGGCGGCAGGAGGGAGAGGAGATGTCAGAGACGTCAGGTTGGATTATGAATACTGCCTGGGAGGAGAGAGAGAGAGGAGGGAGAGTCAGAGGATGAATTATAACTAACTCTCACTTTTCCCTTTGTGTTTATTTATGTTTGAACGACACAGACGAGGGAGGAGTGAACAAATGCATCTGACAAGACACCAGAGAGAGCTGCGTTCACTCCACTCAGTTATGGGATACATACCTTGTAGTTTTTATTCAAGTTAGTGGAATATTGCATGGGGAAAAAATAACGCAACATTTAGAAATCTTTTCCAGAACTGTGCTGATGCACATGAAGGCATCATTCGTTATCATTTGGGTTGAAACTGGACATATTTCACTTGAAGGTTCATATTAATAATTTGGGTTTCTACCAGAACATGAAATATATTAAAAAACACATCGTTTCTCTCGTTTCCCAGGTAAAAACACCACTTTAGTTAGGTTTAGGAAAAAAAATGACATGGTTTGTTTATTCAATGAGAAAGATGCTGAAAGTTGTCTTGTTGAATCACATTTGGGTTGCTAGGATACAGAGATGTTTGATATCTGCACTGAGAAAGTGAATTTCAAGATTCAAGACTGAAGAGTCTTTGTTGTCATAATGCATGCATAAATATAAATATAAAAGTATACAACACCCGTATTTACAGAGAAGATTTACAGCAGAAATTTTTCATGATACGTCTCCTTTCAAACAGGGAAAGCTGTGATGTTTTGATGTTTTTTTTAGGTTGATTATCTGGAGCAGTTGGAGTGTTTTGTCCTCCCAGAACATGGTTTTCTTTTTTAAAGGAGATGATGAACTGTAGGGAGGACATCACTTCATTAGTGTGAGCGTACAGACAGTCCATCAGCGATCCGATGGAGGGAGCTGTGGGTCTGAGGAAGTGAAGAGAGACACAGAAACCTGCTGAGAGGGTTTACAAACCATTAACATCACCGTCTGCTGCACTGGGTTTTCGACATAGTTTTACTTCTTGTCACATTATTCTTTGTAAACTACAAACCCATCCACACCAGAATAATCTAATACAGTGTGTCACTTTAGATTGTGTTTTTAGATGGACTATATTTTAAAAAAATGCACCCAAAGATGCTTCGACAATAAGATTAGAGGCTCAAGGAGAAGTATTCCTGCAGGGAATAAGAAAAGAAAGAAGGGAATTGATCATTTCTTCTAGAACAAAGAGTCAACAGGTGCTCGACAGGATCCATCTCTCCAAAGAGCCTCACATCAAAAAGAGTTTCTATTCAGATGAATCTCTGAGGTATAATATAAATAATTAATAAGACGATGATGTTTCTGCTCGTAATGGGTCCCAGTGTGCGGTCCACGAGCATCCGTCTTCTTTAACCACTGTTTGTGTCTCAGAAGACGACACGCTGCATTCAGGGTCCGTACGGCGTTCCAGCTGAGGCAGCTGAAAAACAAGAGAATCTGTTTTTTTGGTCACATTATTGATAATCCAGCTCATTATTGCAGTGTATGATACTGATGTGTGTTTTGTAGGAAGTTCGTGTTTCCTTCCAGCACATTGGACTTTTTTCTCTATGGCCCGTTTCCCCTGGTTGCCTAGCAACAGGAGCTGGATCAGGTTGCTGTTTGCAGCAACAGTTCTTTAACTTTAAAAAGTAATATAATAAAATGAAGTGCAGGGATTTGCAGTGAAGACACATGTCTCTGATGTCCAGGTGAGGGACACAAAGAAACTTTCCTCTTCCGTGTGTTTTATATATTTGTGTGTATTTCTTGCTTTCCTGATGAAACACAGGTCATGTTATGACTTTAATGTGTATAAAATGATGGAAACTCGTTTCATGTCTTCTTTTGCTCTGCTTCATGCTGAGTCTTTTCTCACTTGGACAGAGTTTGGTGACGCAGACCTCGTCAGTGTGGGTCAGACTTTAACATGACCTTTGTGATCGATGGTGTATTTTATAAGTAATTGCTGTTTAATTTGAATTAAAAAGCAGTGACTTTGTCATTGTACTTTGTTTGTTTCATGTCTTTTTTAGGGAAAAATCAACTTTGTGTGAATTCAGCTCGTCTCTGACAGGCCTTCAGAGCTGACAGGTGGCTGCTGGTCACATGATCAGTCACTCAGGTGTTTCCACTGATTGGAGCTCCTGTCAGGACAGACTGAGGGCAGACTGTGGTGGTAAACGGTGAAACGTTGTTCAGTAGTTTCATGGTTAGAAAGTTCCAGCAGTGACTTGTGCCTTCAGCTGAGCAGAGGACCTGCAGGCTGCTGATCACACAGGTGAGTACAACAACACACCTGTCCTGTCCTGTCCTGTCCTGTCCTCACTGTCTGTGTGTTGATGGGCCTTTTCTGATGCTGATACGTCTTGTGATGCTCTGATTGGCTGTTTTTGATGCATCCTGTTGGTAACCTGCAGGAAGTTATTTCACTTTCAGAAGTTGTTACTCCCTCGTCTTAAATCCTGCTTTCTCCTCTTCTCTTCTTTATCAAATTTAATCTGTGGATTGTTTCTGACTGAGCTGCTTCCTGTTTTGTTTGCTTAAAATCTGCTCCATATCATAAAAGTTATAAAAGGTGAGCAGCTCGACGGTTAACATGCGCTTTGTTTGTGTGAATTTAAATTATACAGCAGCTTCTCATTAAAGGGAGCTGTGTTGTTTTATGTGGGTCATCTCTGTGTATGAACACCTGTGGGTTCATCTGTACACATTTTTTTTTTTTTTGTGGCAACAGAAGGCGAATGGCTGCTCAGTGACCAATCAGACGTCGGCTCGTAGCAGCTGCACGCCGACAGTTGAGGGTTAAAGTGTCGTGGTGAACCAGAAGCTCAGTGTTTGATTTAAAGGATGCACATTTCTGCAGGAGGAGGAGGAGAAGTGGTGCTTCACATTAAAACGATCAAAGCTGAAATTTCCTCAAGTTGTTGCTCGGCTGCAGATTTAGTGTGAGAGGTGGGTTCCACACAGTTTATCACATCACATTAACTTTTACTCTATGCTATTCATCTTTTATCCTTCTAGTTGCTTCTTTTTTTGTCATATTTTTAATCATATTAGCTTACCTTTAATCCTGTTGATCTGAGACACCCGTCAGTTTTTAATCTGATTCTAAATAATCACCAACTATTTTGATTATCGGCTCATTGTTAAGATACTTTTCCAAACAAAAATGCCACTAAATGCTGTTTCCTGCTTTTCTCGGTTTTCTATCAAACTGAATAACTTTGGGTTTTGGATAAAACAAGACATTTAAAAGCATCACCTTGGACTTTTATTCTGCTATTTCATAAAAAAGTGAATGAATTTAGAAAACAAGCAGCAGTTGAATCAAAAATAGAAATGTGTGTCTTTTGTGTAACGACAGGAAGTGCTGCACAGTGGAGTGTTTTCAGGTTATTCAGTCCAGATGTTTTGATTGACAGCTGTGCCTCTGACTGTCAGGGTGGTGATGAAGGAAACTGATGTCGAGGCCGAACAGCTTCTGGATGAATCCAGAATGACATGTTTTGACATCCTGTCAAGGCGTTCTCCAAAGCTTACATTATTCATAGATGGAAGGAGGCTCACCTCTGTCCGTTTCTTCATTTCAGAGATGATGCAGCTGTTTGAGTCACTCTGGCAGCCCGTTCGGCTGCTAACATGCTAACATGTGACCTCTGAGCTAGAACTGATGCTTCAGCAGTCAATAAAGACAAAGAACTGAACTGAATTAGACACTTCACAGGCATTTAGAGTGAAACATTTAGTCCACTGAAACCAGATCAGTCACTGTTTTATTTTTATTTAATGTCTATTTACTGTCATTTTTCCAGCAGTCTCTATTTTAATTTCTCTTCGGTCAGGATGTGCTTTTAAACTTTATTTTGTGAAATTTCTGCCTGTATTTCAATATTTCTGACATTTCCTTGATGAAATGATCAGTGGATGGATGAAGCAGGTGAATTAATTGTAAAGATAAATATTAAATACAGGATTCCCATGCATTCTGGAAAATGACTGACCAATTTTCCAGTCCTGGAAAACATGTAAAATGAGAAAAAAGGTCAACTATCTTGGAAACAGTTAAGTTATCCTGGAAAATGATCTATCCTCCTCATGCCTTGTGAGTGAATGCAAACAGGTTAAAGTTACTTTTAACCTGTTTGCATAAATATTTTTTCCAGGATAACTTAACCGCTTCCAGGACATTGACATGAACTTTTTTTTTCTTATTTTCCCTGTTTTGCATGACTGGGAAATTGGTCAATCGTTTTCCAGGTTTTCCAGGATGCGTGGGAACCCTGGATAGTTAGCAGAAGTTGAACACCTGCAGAAGCTGAAAGCTTCCTGCTCTTTTTAGTGTGAGCGCCCCCTGCTGGATCCTGGACCAGAAAGTCAGTCCTCTCTCAGCAAGTAATATTGCAGCAGTTTGTTAGTCCAGCAGCGTTGTCTAATATCCGGTGTGACAGACTGGGACAGCAGCTCAGACCAGATGCTGTTCCACTTTAATACTCAGCAGGGAACAAACACACACACACACACACACACACACACAGAGTCTGCAGGGTAAAAATATGCCATGAGGTAAAAATCTGCAAAGCGAAGTTTCTCTTTAAAGACTAGTCGTGCTGTTTCTTCCTCACTGTCAGTGTGTTTCTGCACTAAGATGCATTTTAGACACCTAGAAAAGTCAGAGTCACTTTTATTGTTCGCTATATTTAGAATATTTTCACCACTTTCTGAGGGGAACTCAAGCTGTCGTCTCTGCTCCTTTCAAAGCCACCACACTCCTTTTGAAGAAACTACCATCTACCACAGTTTGTTTGGTGGATCTCACTGAATCTTTTTTAAACACCAAAGTCACACAACAACCTCTGGTGCTTTGAAGACAGTGTAGACTGATTCATACATATTCAGACGTTTAATGTGCAGAGTCATTCTTGTTCTTAAATCCAGGCAGAATCAAGGAGGTCATAACATATTGAGCCATGTAGCGCAGCTTTTGATCTAATTAAAGATGTTGTCCTCCTCTGTGAGTGAAGATGATTCACTTCTGTATTTATGAAGGCTTTAAATTCAATAGGTACGTTCAGCACCATGGATAGCGACACTGAAGTCAGTAATCATTAAATAAGAAGTGAATACATCGATGTGGGAGCAACACATATTATTAACTTTTTTTTTAGAATTAACTGTTTAATGCAAATTATTTTATTTAATAAAGGAAATATAATTTGCAGTCTAACTTCATTAACAAGCATGTTTAGGACTGCTGAAGACCTCAGGGTTCTTGCACCATTTTAAGTCAAATTTAATGATTTTTAAGACCTCATCAAATATTTTTAAGACCCAAAAAATGTCATACCAATTTCTGTGGTGGAAAATTGTCAATTTATTTTAGGGCCCAAACAATATGGAGTTTTTGTGGCTGAAAATAATCCAATAACTGATAAATCTCCCCAAAAAGATATTTTAACAACAATGATATAAATTGAAGGTATAACACTTAACTTTTTTCGATAACTATCATTTCACAATTTTTCCTATTTCCTATTATCATTAAACACACCATCTGAAATCTATCTATCTATCTATCTATCTATCTATCTATCTATCTATCTATCTATCTATCTATCTATCTATCACAGTTTGCCTGTTATACTTCTTATAGAGGGATATGAATTGATCCCTCAGATCCTCCATATGTGTGACTGGATGCTGTCATGTTTTCTATACTGTCTGCAGTCACACTGGGTGTTGAGATGCAGAAGGAGTCCTCAGAGGTTTTGGTTTTCTCTCAGCGTCCCACAGCACGAAGCCTCAGGGGAGAGAAGAGAAGAGGACGGGGACGCTTCATCAATAATTTAACATGCAGTGCTGAAATCTGTCCCCCGTGGAGCTTTGTGAGTGGAGGGGGGAAGAGAGGGAGAGCTGGTCGGACAGACAGACAGACGGACTGATGAAGAAGAGCTGAGGGAGTTTCTGGATGGTTGCAGCGCTGCAGACAAGTCTGAAAGCGTTGGAAGAGCAAGAAGGTGGTGAACATCTGGAGCAACAAAACAGAAAAAGTGTCACTGACGGCCAAATGTATGTGGACACTGATGTGCAGCTCTAACAGTTTTCCAGCAGATGTTGATCCAGCTGCAGGGATTCAGTCCCATTCAGACACTGAACACTTCGTGTCGATGTTCACGTGAAACGGAGATAAAGCAGAAAGAATAGAGCTAGCACAGCATGAAGAAGACCCTGCAGGTCCCACAGCAGACAGGTCTGGGTGGGGGGTTTCTGAAGATACAGGATCAAGAAGACAGAACCACAACACGAGGGACAACGTGTAATGAGTAACCACTATTTCCAACATGATCCCTGAAGCCCGAGAAGAAGAAGTCCGACTCTGATCAGGGTTTCCTCCCTTCTGCAGATTTCAGCTGGTGAATGAGTCCAATGAGGGAAAAGGACATCTGTGCCTCCCTGCTGGAGAAGATGTGGGTATAACAGTAAAGCTCCATCCCAGTGAAAATGATGTTTTTGCTTCATGTAGAGAGTGACTGCAGCTGATTCTGCACCTAAGTGTTCAGCAGGCTGATCTGTGGTCAGCTGCTGCTGAATGAAACCAACGTTTCAGTTTTGATGTCATATTTTCTGAAAGAAAGCGAGTGCATTGTTTAGTATTGGAAAGAAGACTAAGATGTCCTGTTTTACTGTTATGACAGTAATGATTGTTAATGACAAACAAGATGCTCCTGTCTATTGTGAAGGAGACAGAGACATGAAGAGACACAGGAGATGACAGAGAGGGATGCTTTGAAAGTGAGCAGGAAGGAGGAGGTCCAGCAGAGAGGTCGACCACTGATGTTTGTTCAGCATGAAGTTTGAGCTGCTTGTTGTTTCCAGACTGCAGCTGTGACTTTTCCTCACTTCCACTTGTTTTCTGTTTGCTTCAGTTTGCAGGAAGACTCAAAAACTTTCGATTTCAAACAAAAAAAAAAATTGGTGGAAATGTTCTGAAACATTGGTGACACGTTTGAGGTGGAGAGGTGTTTTTTTTTCCCTTTCCCTTTCGTTTGTGCAGCAGAGCTGCTGGGTTGTTTTTGTTCATCTCTCTCTCTGCAGTGGATGTAAACTAACTCGTACTGTGTCTGAATCAAAGCCTGATCTCTCCTCTGCCGGTTGTTCCTCCATCACCATCAACTCTGCACTTTATTCATCCACCATCCCGCAGAGCATCACATGTGGGTTAATCCGCCTCTGGAAATAGTCCCCATCAAATGCAGCGAGCAGCTGTTTTACTCAGAAAATATTAAAGAGGGTGACTAACTTGTTGTTAGTTAAGCTTCCATCAGCTATAATGATCCTGAAAGTGATAGGAACCCTCCTCCTGTGGACTTGATGTCAACATAAATTAGACATTAAAGCCTGTCTTGCTCGAGGCGTGGCCTGCCGACTTGAATTGAATCCATTACTGGTGAGCAGATCTGCGTCTCCATCCCTCCTTCTTTCTGCCTCTTTCCTGTCATTCAGTACAGTCCATTTCTTTTTCAGCTCCTCTAAAATCAAGTGTCGCTGTGTTACCACCTGATTTTACTGCAACGGTACAACCACACAGAGCGCACACAGGCGTCAGAATCAGGTTTGAAGCTGAGGTCAAAGGTCAGGGAATCCTCACAGCTATGTGTGTGCTGGTGCCGTGAGGAGCACTGTTACGTCGTATGGTTGTTATTCTGGCTCAGTTTCCTCCACTGCTGACTACTGAGAGAGCCTCACTGACTGCTGAGCAACAACATCTGTTCACCAGTTCATTCATCTGTTCATGTGTTGTCAGAGCAAAATATCCCATCCAGTGGAGAAGCTTCAGGAAACAACTCTGTAGAGAAAAAAGTCAACAGTTCAGCTGAAGTAACATCACACCATCACACGTGACATTTCAGCTCCTGTCCGAGCACAAAGCAAAACAAGATGGCCGTCACACCTGATCTGTAATCCTGCCATTCCTTCAATCAATCAATCAATCAAATTGTATTTGTAAAGCACCTTACAACAGCCAAAAGTTTCCATTTACATTAATCTGCATAAATACGCTGTCGAGAGCCATCATAACTAACACTTCCTGTTCCTCCGAGCCCGAATACGTCTCTGCTCCTGTACATACAGTAACAGAGGAGCTTAAAAAGTGCTTACACCAACAGAAATGCTACTGATACCCAGAATGCTTGACTGCTCATAGACTACTCTGACGGCCGTACAACACAAAAAAGATCACACTTTTAGTGTGTAGAGTTCCTAAAACTCAGTTTTTCTCCGTTTACATTCAAACACGAAACCAGAGTTTTCCTAAATCTCCACTTTTGACTTTTTAGAAAGAATGGTATTCAGAGGAGAAATGGTTGTTTGTGTGTAAATAAAAGGGAAAAGTCTCTGTTTTTACAAATACCTGTGTATCTATAAATGGGCCCTTTAGGATGGAGGAGCTGAACAGACTCTGATGCTGTCAGGAGCTGCAGCTCTGAGCCATCCACCCATCCATCCATCCATCCATCCATCATCTACCGTTTATCCTCATAGGGTCAGGGGGGCTGGAGCCTATCCCAGCTGTCTTAGGGCGGAAGGCAGGGTACACCCTGGACAAGTCAGCTCTGAGCCAATAAAAGAGATTTCCTGCAGGTGTGAGCTTTGTTTTTTGACTGAATAATATTTCTATAATATTAGCTGTTAACAGGATTAAACCATTTTTCTTTTGGGGATCACCTGATCTTTTCTTTAGTGCCACCATCAGAGCACAAATTCAAAGTTCCACTTTTACAAAATGAATTCTCATTTCTGCAGAATGAAACCTTTTTTCTATTCACCGTGATGTGTAATGATTATTTCAGCCTCTAGGGGTCGCTTGTTTACTGGATTACACTGCTTTTTTTTAGCAATTTACAGTAACAACCCATAATTCACAAAAGAAAAGGAATAGTCCTTCCTTTTGTCTGTGGTACACTAAGGTCTACACACACACACACACACACACACAGCGGGAGTTGTCTTTAAACAGATGTGATTGTTGTAATTGAAACGGCCAAAAATGATTTACCCCACTGCTTTCAGCAAAAATTTTATCCAGCATGAATGCAGGTATGATATGTATGTATAAACAGTGTACTAAATACTGTGTGTGCGTGTGTGTGTGTGTATATATACTATAGAGGTATAGTGTGTGTATATATTGCATGATATCCAGCACACTGAAGAATGGTTTTTTTGAGAAAATAGAAAATGAAAAGATTGTGGCTTCATGTTTGTTTTTGTTTGTGTTCGTTCGTCTTCTTTTTCTCTTCATCTTTTGGTTTGTCAGACAGAAAGTCTCAGGAATTTGATTCATCAAGCATCTTCAGCTGCATAATTGCAGAGTGTTTTGTTTTATACAAGTTATTTTTTGCAATTTCTTGTTTTCACAGATGATCCATTTTTTATTTTCTGGAAAATTCACTTAAAACTAAACTTGACTGAAATGTAAAAAAGCTAATTTTTTTTTTAGTTCTTTCACGTTCGGTAAAATTTTAACAACATATAGTGGCTGAAATTACAGCCTTCACTTCAGTGTGAAAATTCAGAGCTGCACATTTTTCATTTGGCTCATTTTTTTTCATCATGTAACATGTCACCGTTCAGAGTATTGAGGTCGTGTCTGAAGGGAAAAGTGTTTAAAACACTCCTGATCTTTGGAACGATTAGCACGTCTGTGCTATCAGGCCATTTTTCCTTGAAGCTTTCTATAGTGGTGCAACTCTTTCTGCTTTCCCTCTGTAAACCTGCTAATCTCTGTGAAATGTTGGATGGGACATTTGGACGCTGTCAAGTCTAAAAAGCACTTTATTCACAGCATATTTAACCCTTTAGAGCCACCATAGAGAGTATTCAACCTGCATTATAATCCTTGTGCTGAAAAAGTGCAGACTGCTGATCCAGTTTTATTATTACAATATCAAGCTTTGTGTCATTGTCGCCTTCACTTGAGTCTTTGTGTTGTTTTCATTCCACTGTGAGAGTTTCATTAATTAGTGTGCGGAGAGTCAGCTGTGGTTTCTGCGTTTTGCTGAGTGTTTTAATGCAGGCAGAATTTCCTTTATTAACACTGGCTGTTTAAGATGTTTTTCTTCCTTTTCAGCTTAAGCTGCAAATACAGTGAATATTACTTATAAACACATTAACATCCTTTGTGTCAGACAGTGTTGGTTGCTTATTACAGTTCACATCATTTGTAATTTATGAATTCTTTTCTCAGCCTTTCTTTGCACACGTACCACTGCAGGTAAAAAGGAATAAATGCAATCCAACCACAGACAGGGTCACAGTGCAGACGCCTCCGTGCTGATCATGCACTCCTAAAATCCCTTTTTCTTTTTTGTGTCGTTTGCAGAATATTTGTTTGCTTTTTAAGGAGTTTTAAGAGTTTGAATGTAAAAAAAAGATGCAGGATTAGCTTTTAGCTTTTTTTTTACTTAGCTTATTGTCAGGTGTGATGATGCTAGCTTATATCAAAGGTGACTTTATCATCAAGTGAACTTATACTTTCTGTCTGTGCATTTAGCAGAAGCAGAGCCGACCTGACCCTCCATGGAGCCCTGAGCAAAATTTGAATGTGGGGTCCTCTATTACTGCCAATAATACTATTTTTTAAAATCATTTACATACTGAATACACATCCTATATTCTTACTTTTCTTTTTTCCTCCCTGCCTTTTGAGGCATCCTGTCATCTCCTCCTCCACTCTGTGAAAAGTTAACTCTGTCTGATGGAGCAGCTGGACTGAACCATTTTACTAAAGAGAGAGGGGAGAAATGTTTCCAAAACAAATAAAGTTAGTGTCACCAGTATTGGAAATAAAATATATTACTGAGTATTTTGTCAATATTATGATTATATTAGAGACCCCTCTGAATCTGAATCCTTCTCCTGATTCTCCCTTTTCTGCGCTCTTGGGGCCTCTAGAGGCCAGGAGGCTCTGAGCAGAAGTCAGAAGTCGTCGATGTGACTTTGGCTGTTTTGTAAGCTGAAAAAAAAATGATCAAGCCATTATTGTGGCGGTGTTAATGGAGGCTAGCAGCTTCCACTCTTTATGCTAAGCTAAGGCTAAGAATGTGGACCTATTGAACGCTCTGAGGAAGAAGTTGTAATAAAACCCTGCAGCAGAGTTCCTGCTCTGTTCTTCAGACATGTTTGGTCTGATGGATGGTTTTTGTTGTGTGAACCTCAGCGTTGCTGCAGAGGTGACTTCATGGTTTTGCTGCTCAGTGGTGTCATGATTATCTCAGTGTGATGTACACAAGTGGAGGTTTGCATGCAAATGTTTTCCTGTATAATACGCTGGTGCTTGTATCTTGCAGTGTGCTTCAGTGTGTGTGTGTGTGTGCGCTGTAGTGTGTGTGTGTGTGTGTGTGTGTGTGTGTGTCTGTGTGTTTCAGCCCTGCAGCCACACTCACCTGTCAGTCAGTACAGTGCAGATCCAGCCAGCTCGCTCCGATCCTCCTCGATGCCGCCGAGCTCACAGTCGAGTCTTATTAATTCATTTTGTTCAACCAACAGCTTCCTCACGGAGCGCTTTGACCAAAAACAAAACCCACCAATGCACATGTTGTGTATAGAAACTTTTATTCTCACAATGTGGCAACATCTGAGAAAAAAAGTGATATTTTTTTCCCCTAAAGAGCTGCACTTTTACGGCCTCCTTTTACCACTTTTTCATCACTGTGTTGTTTTTCTGACTCGAAACATAACTCCATATTAATATTTACTCCATGTCTGCTGGGTGTGTAAATTTCTGTTTTCTAACATATTCACCATATGTTCACAAGGATAAACAAGTAAATATTGTTTACAGCTTGTTAAAAACATTTAATTTAGTATTTTGAGGACACAAATTAATATTTTGAAGATCTGGCTTGAGTTGCAGGTACAAGATATTAAATTGAAATGAAAGGAATTAAATCTGCATATTGAGTTCACAGTTTAGTAATGTGAGGAACTGATTTGTCAGAAATGTGTGTCTCTCAGTGGAGGTTTGTTCTGAGCTGCAGAAGGTAAAAGTTAGTTAACAGAACTGAAACTTGACCTCGTCGGAGTGTAAATATTCAAAGCAACAGTCACTGGTACAAGAAAACTGTCAAAGGTTCAAACTTTTGAAAGGCGATAAGTGACCAGTTTTTTTTTTAATATTTTGCTGAGGCCTGTCTGACTGCTGAGGCATGTTTCACTGATTATTAATTAATGGAACAATATCTCTCATAAAAAACAAAATGATCCAGAATGTCAAAGTGTCCTGGTTGGTGGAGTAGAGGACCACTGAGCAAGTAAACACACACACACAGCTGAGGCTACAGCACTGTAACAATCAATAATTCATTTTCAGGATTTGTTTGGCTCGGTGTATCTGGTTTGACAGGCAGCAGAAACGTGTGTTTTTAATCTGTTTGCATGGATGTAACGGCCTGATATGATGCTGAAAGAGACAGAGCAAATAAAAAAGCACTTCAGGGGTTTAACACACATTCGTGACATGTGATGTGCTGTTTTACTGTCCTCTTAAAGTCTGCTTACAGATGGAGGAAGCATCCATCAGCGTCACTAAATAAGCAGTAAAAATACTTATAGTGTGTTAAATTTATGCTCAGTGCTTCACAAACACATATTTACCTGCCCATTTAAACCACTAATATGGATCAGAATAATAGAGAAATTAGAGAAGATGCATGTGACCTGATAAATAGGTTAAATTCATCCTGAAGTTTTCTTCAAATATTCAAGATAATGCAGGGTGAGTGACTGATATGCAAAGAGTCCTTTTTGGGGTGAAGTGTTCCTTTTTAATAGACATGTTCCTTCTTAATTACTCCCTACATGGTTTGCTGCAGTGTGTGTGTGTGTGTGGTTTGTCTCTCCGGCTCTCGTTGAAGTCCTGGACATCCTCTCCATCCCCGCCTGTGCCCGAGGCTCACCACGCTCCAGGCTCCCTGCCTGCTCCTCCTGATGAACGGTGAACGCTGTTGTCAGGCCTGATCAGGCACAGCAGCAGGGAGATGGTGAGGAGATGGAGGTGGGATCGGACGGTCAGAACGAGGCGAAAGTACTTTGGTTCTCATCGATCCGCTTCCTCAACTCGCTGCTCTAGTCTCAGCAGGAAAGACGTGAACACTTGCAGTACTAGAACAGTGAAGATGTTATGTGAAAAGCTGCGATCGTCCTCTCAGGCAGTGATCTCCTTTGACTGGACTCACTGGTCTTAGTTTAGTTAAACTGCTCTTCAGAAGCAGAAAGTTAACTGAGAACTCCTTTAAGCAATACTTTGTTGTCCTGCAGCTCAGATACCGATCACACTGGAGGGTTTCTACTTTTTTTCGCTATGAGAGGCCTCTTGCTGTTGCTAGGCAACAGCTACAGTAGTCCATTGCCTTTTATTCACTTGTGTGCTGGTGAGCTACGCTCAATAACTATCAACTATCTGCAGCTACATTCAAAAACATGACGACCAGTGAGTTTGACGAATTTCAGCAGCTAATTATGAGTAGTCAGATTACTACTATTGAAAAAATGACCCATGTATGGGCTCCAAATGAGATCACAGGTCTGCAGGTTAGGGTGGAGACCAACCAACTCTACCAGAGAAATAAATGCAGATCCACTGGGACTCTTGATGAGAAACTGATCCAGCAGCTGATTAGCTTAGCTTTAAGCAGAGTCGTACTGGCAGGTCATGAAGCAGAACTCCTTTCAAAAAATCAACTAACAACACAGTCATAACTAACGATCAAACATGCTGATAAATTTAGATTAACCATCTTTTCTGAATCTGTCCAAACTTCTCCTGTAATTCAACAAACAAATGATCCATCAAAGAGCACCATTAAAGTATTAATTTATAACAAGAAATGGAGGAAAATGAAAAGAGAAAGAGACATCGTCAGAGTGTCACTCTGATTTTAGCAGCTAGAGTTGCCGTCACACAATTTTAATTTTAATGTGGATATATATATATATATATATATATATATATATATATATATATATATATGCATGTTGCATTTTGGACAGTTTTTCCAACTAGAGTTAATCGCACTTCCACAGCCCTAGTTTCACTGTGCTGCTGGGATTCAGGATTGATATGTCACAAAGCAGTGACCTCCCTCTGACTGATGAATACATAAAAAAACGATCCCACATCTTGGATGGAGGGACATTTGTTCCTCTTTTCAGTCCCTTTCTCATGTTTCTCCATCTTTCATCCTAAAAATGTAAAATAAATCAGCACCTCCTCGACAGTGTTTCACTGTTTCTAATCCTTTGTCACCAGGGCAACCGTGCACCAATAAGCCAAATAAACAAACACAACCAATCGGAGGTGGCCTGGAAAGCCAAGAGGGACTTCCACCGAGACCTTCCTCCCTCTTTCAAAGTTTCTTTGGTCTTTTTCTTTTTTTTCTTCCCTTCTTCTGTCTCTTTGTGTTTTGTTGCCGCTGTCCACTTCAGGGACGACTCAGTCATCCTCGCTTTGGAAAAGAGCCGCAGCTTAAAAGACAGAAGCTCACAGCCGAGGGGGGAATTCACTTTCAAACAGAGTTCAAGAGCATCTTCCCTTTTCAGGTTGAGCTTGTGGTTGATTGGAGGGATCTGGATGTGGAGAGAGACCAAGAGAGAGGGCGAGGAAGGATAAAGGAGGAGTAAAGAAACAAGACTCTTCTCAGTGGGGAAATGTGGGATTTTCTTAACTAGTCAGGCTTCATATTTACAAAGGGGAGCACAGTGGCTCTGCTTGAACCTCTTAAACTGCACTATTACTGTCTTGTTTTAAAGCTACAGTGACCCTGTCAGGAAAGCTGAGACTGAATCCATTTGTACTCATGTGTGGTGATGATGTTAGTGCCCATCATAGCCGTTTGTGAACCTTAACGTCACTGCATTAAATGAGCTGTTGTCACCTTGAGGATAATTTCAGGAAGTAGAGACCTGGAGCGTTCAGAGGATGGATGGATTTCCTGTGTTTTTTCACAATAAGTGAGTTTCTGAGCAGTTCAATGGTGAACGGACTCGTTCACCATTGAATTTCTGAAAAATACCAAACTCAGCATCAAATCTTGAGTGGTAATAGTGATGTGATGCACAGTGCTGAGCTGCATCACAAATTATTCTGCAGCTTTCCAGCTTCCTGATGATGTTCATCACTTCTGTCTGGCTGTGACTGTTGACCTGCTGTTTCTTTGGGTCCTCTCAGTGGATATAAGTAAATGTCACACCAGTTGAGAGACAAGCCTTTTAAATACAGCGCTGACTTTGTTTTGAGAGGGACGACGGTGATAATAGGTGATTGTCGTGTCTGTACTTTGTCCTCCTTCAGGCTACATCCATGCTACTGAACTGTGAGGCTGCACTCTGTGGAAGGAGGCATGGTTTTAATCCTGAGCAGCGCCTAAAGTATGCTGTTTGTCTGTTTGTGTTCATGTGGGACTGATGGGATCTGAACCATGTGCTGAAAACTACAAAGCTCCTGGTTTGGTCTCTACTCCCTCCTCTTGTCTTTCTTCTCTTTTTCATAGGTGGGATGATGACATCCATCTGTGATCTGTTTCCTCACAAACCTACTTAATGATATCCCATCAGGTTTGACTCAACAACATCAAGCTATCGTTGAAATGCATTTGTTTCTACTTGTGTTTATTTTTTGTTGTTTTCCTTCATTAGTCTCCTTGGTGGAAGAACCCATTAAATTCTGGAGTGGATCTGAATCACAGGCTGGATTCACTGTCGTTAACATTGGAAGAAAGCACAATTGGCCTTGTCTGCACTCTCTATTTGTTCAATATTACTATCGACTGGAACGAGAGCAGAAGGATGGAAACAGACTGGATTTAAACTCCATTGAGTCTGTGCAGAAAATAACAAATATATAGTAGTTCGGATTTTATTTGTCCACATGTTCAGTACACTGGAGATTATGTACAGGAAGAACAAAGATGATCAGGTTTTTTTTTTAACCAAAACTGAACTTTGAACTGATATTAATGAAACTAATGGAGCAATAACTCACACTGTTTATGATTAGTTATTGAGCTCTATGATCGACGCTGTGCTGATCAATACAGGTGTTTGTCATGAAGCTAATTTAAGATGGATTAAGGTGAACACTTTGGCCTGGTTCTTACTTCAGCTTGAAAAGATCAGGAGGAGATCTTAATCTGTTCTGGGTTCCTCTGAAAAGGAAATCGTAATATTTCCGGTTGTGGCCGAGCGTCTGGCCTGCAGGAGGCGACGCATCATTTTCACAACCTTTTAATCTGTGGAGATGCTTCATTGTTAGCTGAAGAGTTATTTCCAGCATGTAATCACTGCTATTATTATCTTCCACAGAGGTCTTTAGCATCTCATCTGGTGGAATTCAACACACCTGCAGTAACAGTCTGGTGTTGTTGTCTTATCCATTCATCCTGTGAAGGGAACAATTCAGCCAATCAGACAACGGCTCTTTTCATCCATTGAACGCAGTGGTTCGATCTGTACCTGCGCTCTGGAGAAAAAACACTTTTTACTGATAATACTGTTTTAAAACCTGAAAATAGGTGTGCATCATCCTTTCTGTCCTCACAGTAGATTTATGGATTTTTTTTCATTGTATGCTGTTGGGTGATACATGATGTCTTTTTTTTCACTGGATCAGTGCAGTCTGACTTTTTGAAACTGAATCTAAATGTCAAAACTCTCTGTACCACGACGCTGCTGAATTTGCATCGAACCAATAAACTGCACATGATCAGCTTTTCAATCTGTGATGAACCAGCAGGGCCATCACCAGATTTTAAGGACATGGGGGCTTAGCCCCCAGATGAGGCTAATTTGGAGATATTTTCAATTTTCCCGACCAGACCATTGTTGAATAAATATCAACAAAAGAAAAGGGCTGAGCTTTAAGGTTGAGAAGATTTGCAAGAGTTACAACTTAAGTGCACTTTGACTTTTGAGTCAATAAATCTTCACTGTGTTTAAATCTCTGACAAACTACTGCAGAAAAACAAGAGCTTCTCTTTCTATCATAAAAAAGGGCACCTGTTTTACCATGTTTTAACCAGCCAGCAGAGCAGTTTAGTGTGTTCTGTGTCATTAGGTGGTCATTAGTGACATCATTACTATCATACTATACTATAAACAGACTGGACTTCAGTACAGATGTTACATTAAAAACATCACTGTTTCATTTACAATTAAAAAGGACATTAATTATTGAATTGATTTAGAAGCACATGACTTTTATTTAGGACTTTAAGTTTTTTTTTTAACTTGGGACTCAGAAAAACTTTGACCTGAAAGCTGTCATGAAGCATATATATTTTTAATATTTGTGTCTGTAGTATCTCTCCTGTCCAACATAATGCAGCAGGACTTTGCAGAGAGTTGATTCAGAACTTAATGAGTTGTTTTCCTGCTTACTGCAGACAGACTCTGTCCTACCATCTATGTATTCAGGCCTCTTGACTAATGCTGCTGATGTTTCGATGCAGCCCTCCGTACGCCAATACTGTCGACGCAACTGAGGCAGAAAATGGGCAGAATATAGAAAGAGAGGCGACTAAACACAGACCTGTGAGTCGAATGTAAATGAGGCAAAGAGAGGAGGAAGGGAGGAGCAGAACGATGAGCGAGGAGCTGGAGGGAGTGAGGGAGGGAAAACCAGAGGAACTCCTTCGGTGAAGCCTGCAGCTAAAGTCATTATGGAAACATTTCTTTGTGTAAAGCATCCACTTCTTGTTCTGTACTAATCCTGGAAAGATGTTTAGAAATGCAAATTTTAAAATGTATTCCACACATGAGAGAAATATTTCTGTTTGCATAGAGGATGAAATGGTTAAATTATGTTAAAGCAATGTGAGATGACGAATTAAGTCAGTGATCTCAGCTGTATTCTTTGCACTCAGTGTCTAATAAATTTGATCTATTGCTGCTCCTTGTCGGGCTTCATTCACTCTTTTCTTCTTCCCTCGACACATAAATCAATAAACTTTTTATTAGCAAGTCAAGTCAGTTTGATTTGTATATCCCAGTGTCACAAATTAGCATCACAGGTTTCCTTCACACTTCGATTATCTCAACAGGAAATACACTGAACCCAAAAAGAGAAGACATGCTGAAATCATCCAGAACATGAACAACATCAGCTTATGTCATAGCATTGATAGTTAAAGTAAATCTTCACTTGCACACCTTTAAACTGCTCGTGATCAGCTGCTACACTACAGGAGGCATGTCTTCTGCACACTGTCCTGTCCTGAAGATGTCTCCATTTTAAGACAGAGCTCATGAGCAGTCTAAGAAAAGAAACAAATGAGGTGGAGGAGGAGAGGAAAGGGTGTCAGATGGAGAAGGAGAAGGAGGTGATCAGTAGCTGCAGTGTTATCAATACCTGCTCAGGTTGGTGTGTTCGTGGATGTGTGAAGCTCTGCAGCCGCTGTTTGTTTGCAGAATAATTCCTCAGCATGAACATCAGCACACACTGCAGTGAAGCGTCAGTTTCTACTGAGGTGTGCAACAACTTCTTCACATTTTGTAAAAGTTACTCTTACTTGGCAGTGTACAGTTTACTTATGTTTGCATACTTATGCTCTTTAGTTTCTGTAGATGTTTTGTATATTGTTGTATTGTTTAGATTGCTGGTTTTCCACCATACTGTATTTTTCCATCATTCTGCACTGTCTATATTTTGAAAAAGCTCCTACTGTGTATGGCAACTGTTGTGAAAGATTTTCCTTTGGGATGAATAAAGTTCTCTTATCTTATCTTATCTTATCGTAGTGTCATATTTCGATGTGGTCAAAGGAAGTGACCATTAGGACTCACCTTTTGTCAAACATTAAAAACCTGAGAAGGATTTCAAAGGGCACAGAGTCGTGATGTTTTTGAAAAGCATGAACAGGTTTTAGATGCTAACAGAGGTGTTTTTCAGTGGATCGTCCTCCACATTTCTAATTTCTTTCTACACCATACAGGTGTTAAATCTTTAAATGTTAAACGTTTAAATGTTTGATCTGGGAGGAAACAACATGAAGTGATGGACAGAGAACTTCAGTTTACTCTCACTCCATCTGTGGCCTCGTGAGCGTAAAGAGAAGTGAAAGAGAGAGTGGTCAGAGACGCCTCATAAAACAGGACATTACATCAGTTCAACTCTCTGAGCAATGCAGGAGTTGTAGCTCCATAACTGATAGCAATGCAATATTGTGTTACTGTTTCACTGGAAATGAAAGGAGCTGCAGTGCAGAGCAGAATAAACTTCATGTGTATTTTATATTTAGGCATGTTTGCATCTCCGTCCACATCAGTGTTTCCAAAGAGGAACCTGTCCAGGTGTCCCACAGGGGATACCTGAGGAGCATCAACCGCTCACCGACTCAAACAGAAGCAGAAAGTACAGTCCGGTCCACATGGGACTGACTTATCTGCAGAATGCATGCAGAGCTCAACAGTAAAGGTTGTTGTTGGGAGACTGCTGGGATTTGCAGAGGACTGTACTTCCTGTTTGCTGTCTGAGAGCCGAGCAGAAACAGTAGAAAAGCACTTCCTGTATAAAATGCTAATGGTTAGCTTCATTTTAGTGCAGCGGTTCAAGCATTTTGCCTTCATGAGGTGGATGGAGCATAAATTATCTTTAGTGAGTAACTGCTGACAGCACGGTGGTGTAGTGGTTAGCACTGTCGCCTCACAGCAAGAAGGTACCGGGTTCGATTCCCGGCCCGGGGCCTTTCTGTGTGGAGTTTGCATGTTCTCCTCATGTCTGTGTGGGTTCTCTCTGGTACTCCGGCTTCCTCCCACCATCCAAAAACATGCATGGGGATTGGTTGTCTGTCTCTATGTGTCCTGTGATGAACTGGACACTTGTCCAGGGTGTACCTGTGTCTTTCACCCTAAGACAGCTGGGATAGGCTCCAGCCCCCCTGACCCTATGAGAGGATAAGAGGGAGAACATGGATGGATGGGTGGATGGAGTAACTGCTGAATCACTAAATATGACTATGAGAGGATAAGAGGGAGAACATGGATGGATGGGTGGATGGAGTAACTGCTGAATCACTAAATATGACTTTATAATCTGTAGGTTTATTTTACAAGAACACTTTATCAATGAAAAGCCTTTATGGTCATTGTAAACCAGTTCATACAACGGTAAAGATTGTGGTTACAGAAGATGTTTTGTGCCACATATGACTCGAATTTAACCAAGATAACAACGTTTCCTCAACGTTGTCTTTAAAATTCTTGGCGCTCTATGAGAAGGACCATAAAATGTTGTGTAAAAGTTTTTTGGATGGCTTTATGTTGCTGTGCTCTGCTGCTTTGAGCTCTAAAGCCTTCATGTTTTGAAAATTTGAGCTTCGTATTGTGCAGATGGTGTCTTGGCTCCCTGAATCAGAAACAAGTTTATTACACAAACAAGGAATTAAACCCGGTGACTTGATGCATGACATACAGACATATAGACATAAACCTATATACATATAAATGTGTGCAGAGATTAGAACCAAAGACAAGACTTGTACAGAAGGTGCAAATATTCAGAAATGTGCAGTCATTGCACTCTCTTTCTCTTGTCTCTGTCCTGCTGTATTGATGATGATCATCAGAATCAGAATCACCTGCCCTGAACTTTGCTTTTGAAAGAAAGCTGAAACTACTTTTTCCAAACTACTGGAAAACAGCTTTTGTCAACCAAACAAAGAAACTGTGCTGCTACCAGTTTGGTCACAACAGAAAATGAATATGTGTGACATAACGGTATAACAGTAATTCATGGATATGAGCTGTATGAATGCTGCATGAAAAATATTCTCATTTCTTTGTAATATCCAGCTCAGCTCTGCCTTTCTCTCTCCAACTAAGAAAACAAACTCTGACTGAAAGTGTCACTCTGTGGCTCCTCCTTGATCACTGCTGCTGTTGATTGGAATGAAATGCACTTATTTTAACTCATTTCTGTGTGTCTGATGCCTCCAGCAGCCTAATCAAGACTCTAACAACATTTTAGTTTCATGCTCTAGTAGCAGCAATCAGTGCTCGTCTCTTTCCTGATCTAACGAACAGCATGCATGATGAAATTCATTGAGTAATGACAGTTTGTCACATGTACAATTGCACTTATCCATTTTTTTCCCTGCCTGGTCAACGGGGCATTGTAGATGGGAGGGAGGATGATTCTTTCCAGTGAATAACTTTTCTTCATCTGAGCAAAATTAAAAATGGAAATGAGAAACTCTGTTAAATGAATGCATGGTGCTTTTGTGCAGGAGTGCAACTTTATTTCAGTATTAAAAGTGAGTTTTCTTACCTTTGAGGGATCAGTAGTAAATGAGACCATTGTTGCTGATATTGATAATTATGTGGGCTGAGTGACTATATGAAGGCGGAACAACTCAAACCACGTCTTTCTGTATTAGTATTGTAGATGAAATGCTCATTCCCTACATGAGCTACATCACATAAGAAAAAGCAGTAATCGTGCTTCTAAACTTTTCACGATCCTTCATAATGACAAATATATTCATTGCTTCTTTACCTCTTTTGCTCTGGAAGTCACTGATGATGGAAAAAAAAAATCTTTGCTAAACTTTTGATGACATGGAACTGATTAAAAAAATTGCAACACAAATAAACCCTTAAACCCCCCTTTTTTCTCTTAAAATAGCTTGACTGTCTGTGCAGATAAAACAGGACATCTTGTACAGGAAAGTTTCCTTTAAACACATTTTCTGACAGCCGTAGGAGCAAACATTGAAGGAGAGAAGCAGGCAGGCGAATAAATACAAGGATGGACGATGAAAGAGAGCACTGAGGGACAATAGATGGACAGGCTGGAAAGAGATGGAACAACACGAAAGATTTCTCACCTGAGCCCAGGAGGAGCAGTCCTGCCTGGCGTCTCATCGTTTTGTGTGGACTCCTTCCTCACAGCTCCAGACAGCTTTTTCTTCTGCTGCGCTCTTCCACAGGATGGATAGTGTTCCCTGCCAGCGCTGAATCACGGCTCTCTCTACAGCTTTAAGACATTTAAAGTTATTTGTAGGCAAAAATCTCATCCAGAGACCAATGAAGGCAGCCATTTGGTTTATTCCTTTGTTTACTGTCTCAGTCCATTTTGTTTATTCATGTTTGATGTAGTGACTTGTTTGCCTATTAACCAAAGTCTAGAGTCCTTCACTGTGGTACAGATTGTTTTCTTCAGGGTTTGTGTGAGGAAACATGAACACATATATATAACACACCTTCTGTCATTAAAGTCACCACTGGTCAACATGTTAACAAGCTAACTCATTCAAAGTCAAAGTAACTTTATTGTCAATTTCACAATATGAGCAGTACATACAGCGAGATCGAAATGCGGTTTCCCCCCAGTCCCCAAATAGCACAAGTTTCTCAAAATCTGCAAAACAAGCAGCTTTGTGAGTGAGTGGTTCACTTTCACTTTCACTTTCCTCTGTGTGTCTGACTACAAAAAGTGAACTCCAGCATCACAGAAGTGCTTCCAGTGTGGTGTCATCTGACTTTTCACACACTTTTTTTTTAAATAAATTCTAGCTTTTGGACAGCATGTCTTGCATGCAAAAAAAAAAAAATATGCATAAAAGTGTCATTTCTTTGAGGCTGTGGTTGACTTGTCAGGATGTCACAGACACACAGTGAGGCTCGACGCCGTGATTGACAGGATGAATAATTGACTTCTGACATCTGACTGCACTGTCTTCATTCTTGAAGGGTCAGATAAATTTAAAGCTTTCTACTCTGTAAATGCAATTAGTATGATAGAATGTTTTATGAAGGATATTGTTTTTATGGTTATTTTATCCTCTGATGCACAACATGGGTCAAAAGTGGCATTTTCCTTTTTCCATTTTCTACTGGAATACAGCCAGCATGACCAGATTTACTGTAGTCATGATGTCAGCACAGGTGTAGATGTACCAAATCTGATTACAAAGACCTTCCCATGGCCTGGGCATTTCTGTGGAATGAATGCTTAACAGTGCCTGGTGTTGTAATAGTTTCAGAGTAACTGCTGAAACACAAGATAAGAGGTAAGATAAGAACTTTATTGATCCCGTAGAACATTGTTGACAACATCAAACTACATTTTACAGATGTTTGACTCCCTAATACAGAGGAAGAAGTCAAACAATGCTTGATTATGGTCTGATGATGAACAATACAGACAGCACAGAACAGTTAACATGATCTGAGCACAAACATTCACCTTTTTCTAGTGAAACTTATATGAATGTGGGCATCGCTGCATGTCTCACATGTATTTCAGTGAATAATTGTGGTGTTTTTGCTATAAAAGGAGGAGTTCTGTCAACACAGCAGACCTCCACATACACTGAGGAACACTGGCTTATTGAAATACACAGTAAGTCAAACCTGTTAACACAAAAATGCACAAATGAAACAATAATAATCAACCAGAACACACCCTGTCACATCTTTCAATCAACATTTAAGCCTATTCAACATAAAGAGTCAGCATCCGGAGATAAATATGTTCTGAACACATGTGAGGTTGAGCAGAGCTGAACAATTTAATATTTTTATAATGCTCTTTGGTGGATTAATTGTTTGTTGAATCACTGGAGAAGGTTGGACAGATTCAAGAAGATGCTTCATGACCTGCCAGCACCTCTCTCAGCTGGTCCTCTGTTCTCTGCCAGCCTTGCTCTGTTGTTTAATTATTACAGTTGAGTTTCCTTTTTTACTGATAATATTTTTATTTCGTCGTAGCCTTCTACAATTAGCTCTTGTTTGGCTTTGGAAAAGTATTTCGTACCGTCTTCTCCATGTTTTTTTCCATTAATCCGTTAAAGTCGCTCCTTTTCATGAAAGGGACTGATCCAGGAAGGACAGGTAAGGCTTTGTCAAGTCTCACTTTCTCAGTCATCCTGGATCTATAAATCCTACTTTTGTAAAACAGGCCCCAGGTATTTACTACCAGCAATCCTTTCCTTGCAGGAAATGTTGGTTCATCCAGTTATTTATTTGTTCTGGACAGTGACACAACACCTCTATTGATCTGTAGTCATCTGTGGACACTGCTAGATATAACTCATCTGCATAACTACAATAATCCTCATTAAAGTTCTGCAGAATTTGATCCAAAGGTAGCATATATAGGCTGAACAAAAGAGGTCCAAGAAGTGACCCTTGAGGGACCCCATGTGTCATGAACATTAGTTCTACTTCTCCTTGTGTATTAAGGAGTAAAACATCTGCACATCTCTTTTGTTGTTTCAGCAGTTACTCAGGAACTTTAAGTAATTGCTCCACAGAAGTGTCCATGTCACGGAAAGGTCTTCATACAATAATCAAATGTTGTAGTAGGTGTGTCCTCACTTCTGCTAAAAAAATGCTGCTATTCTATTGAAGAAGTAGCCACTGCACCTTTAAGGTCACAAGGTCATCTCTCACTGATGAACTGACGTGTAGCTTTATGTTGCCTGTTAATTGGTACATCGTTATTTTTAGTGTACCTGCCCAGGGACAACAGATGCTAATTAGTGAGCTCTGATGCTTTCACTTGTGTGACACTTAAAGTGCAATAAATACAGTAGGATGTACACCTCTGCAGATTGTGTAATATTGATGGCAGCCATTTGGTTTATTCCTTTGTTTAATAATAATAAACTTTATTTGTGTTACACCTTTCTTAACATAGTTACAAGGTGCATAAACATTACTGTCTCAGTCCACTTTGTTTATTCACGTTTTAGTTCCTTCCTTGTCCAGAAGTGACTTGTTTGTTTAGAGTCCTTCACTGTGGTACAAATTGTTTTCTTCAGGGTTTGTGTGTGGAAACATTAACTTTAATGTCAATTTCACAATATGAACATGGGTAAAAAGTGACCTGAGTGAACTTCTTTTTATTTCTTTGCTTTTTATTACTCAATATTTATCAGGCATAACACCATGACCACCTCCTAATGTTGTGATAATACTTTCTTTTTGACCAAAACAGTCCCAAACCCACCAAACTGCTCTGTTCTGGGTATCCTGACTCCTTTTCCATTTTCTACTGGAATACAGCCAGCATGACCAGATTTACTGTAGTCATGATGTCAGCACAGGTGTAGATGTACCAAATCTGATTACAAAGACCTTCCCATGGCCTGGGCATTTCTGTGGAATGAATGCTTAATCAGTGCCTGGTGTTGTAATAGTTTCAGAGTAACTGCTGAAACACAAGATAAGAGGTAAGATAAGAACTTTATTGATCCCGTAGAACATTGTTGACAACATCAAACTACATTTTACAGATGTTTGACTCCCTAATACAGAGGAAGAAGTCAAACAATGCTTGATTATGGTCTGATGATGAACAATACAGACAGCACAGAACAGTTAACATGATCTGAGCACAAACATTCACCTTTTTCTAGTGAAACTTATATGAATGTGGGCATCGCTGCATGTCTCACATGTATTTCAGTGAATAATTGTGGTGTTTTTGCTATAAAAGGAGGAGTTCTGTCAACACAGCAGACCTCCACATACACTGAGGAACACTGGCTTATTGAAATACACAGTAAGTCAAACCTGTTAACACAAAAATGCACAAATGAAACAATAATAATCAACCAGAACACACCCTGTCACATCTTTCAATCAACATTTAAGCCTATTCGACATAAAGAGTCAGCACTCAGGAGATAAATATGTTCTGAACACATGTGAGGTTGAGCAGAGCTCAGAATTACAATTTAATATTTTTATAATGCTCTTTGGTGGATTAATTGTTTGTCGAATCACTGGAGAAGGTTGGACAGATTCAAGAAGATGCTTCATGACCTGCCAGCACCTCTCTCAGCTGGTCCTCTGTTCTCTGCCAGCCTTGCTCTGTTGTTTAATTATTACAGTTGAGTTTCCTTTTTTACTGATAATATTTTTATTTCGTCGTTGCCTTCTACAATCAGCTCTTGTTTGGCTTTGGAAAAGTATTTCGTACCGTCTTCTCCATGTTTTTTTCCATTAATCCGTTAAAGTCGCTCCTTTTCATGAAAGGGACTGATCCAGGAAGGACAGGTAAGGCTTTGTCAAGTCTCACTTTCTCAGTCATCCTGGATCTATAAATCTACTTTTGTAAAACAGGCCCCAGGTATTTACTACCAGCAATCCTTTCCTTGCAGGAAATGTTGGTTCATCCAGTTATTTATTTGTTCTGGACAGTGACACAACACCTCTATTGATCTGTAGTCATCTGTGGACACTGCTAGATATAACTCATCTGCATAACTACAATAATCCTCATTAAAGTTCTGCAGAATTTGATCCATAGGTAGCATATATAGGCTGAACAAAAGGGGTCCAAGAAGTGACCCTTGAGGGACTCCATGTGTCATGAACATTAGTTCTACTTCTCCTTGTGTATTAGGGAGTAAAACATCTGCACCTCTCTTTTGTTGTTTCAGCAGTTACTCAGGAACTTTAAGTAATTGCTCCACAGAAGCGTCCATGTCACGGAAAGGTCTTCATACAGCAATCAAATGTTGTAGTAGGTGTGTCCTCACTTCTGCTAAAAAAATGCTGCTATTCTATTGAAGAAGTAGGCACTGCACCTTTAAGGTCACAAGGTCATCTTTCACTGATGAACTGACGTGTAGCTTTATGTTGCCTGTTAATTGGTACATGGTTATTTTTAGTGTACCTGCCCAGGGACAACAGATGCTAATTAGTGAACTCTGATGCTTTTACTTGTGTGACTGTTGAAATAAAGTGCAATAAATACAGTAGGATGTACACCACTGCAGATTGTGTAATATTGACAGTAATGAGTCAGCACATTTTGCTTCATTTCACTTCAGCCACAAGAACAAGTTGACAAAGTGCCAAGCTACATTTAATTTTGAGGGGTGTCAGCCACATTTTATGTAATTATTAGACTGTGCTGAATGTTGTCCTGTGTTTATAAAGTTTTATGTTTGTCACACAGCTAAATTATAATGTGACTACAGGCCTCATGTGTTGTCATGTCTGGAGGCGTGTCATGGGAGGAGTCAGAACTAGAGACTCTCTGACTGGATATAAATAATCTCAGAAATCACAGATCATCACACTGGAAGCTCCAGTTGGAAGTCAAGAAGACTCTCACACAGCTCAGCAGATCTACACAACTTCACCAGGTGAGGACAAACTGTGCAGACACAGACATATTTCAACTTTTAACCATGCATGTGTAAAACAATGTCAGTCTGCTGTCTTCAGGGAAATACTTCAGTCTTTTAACGGTCTTTTGTCTATTTACTGTGCCGTCCTTTTGTTGACAGTTGTACCATTTAAGAGTATAATAAAGAGCTGAAGGCTGTGTGCTCACTTTTCTCAGCAGGTTGCAGAAATGAATGCAGATCTGATGGAAGTCGCTGCCCTGGGTCGACCTTTCACCCTTGGGATGCTCTATGATGCTCGAAAAGACAAACTGATCCCAGGTAATTCTACATATATCTCTGCTCGCAGGAAATCATTTTATAAAGTAGCAACACTATATTAAGCTCTATATATCATTCTTTTGTACAATAAAAGTAATTGATATATTGTCCAGCAATGAATAAAAGCACAGAATGTTAACTGCTGTTCCTTACATGATCTTTAGGAATCAAACAGACTTATACCTGTGGCTCCAGCTGCTTTAAAGTGAAAGGAACAGCTTCAACTGTCCATATAAACCCATTGTAACTGAAAGAAGAACAGCTGTACTTTTTTCTTGTCTTCATTAAAGTTTGCTGTCGTTCTTATGTGAAGAAGCTACAATATGCTAAAATCGACTTGACAAATGACTTTATAATATCAAAATAATGTTGCTGCTTCATCAGACAATGTTTTCCAATTTCTATAGGTTTGACATTGTGGAGTGATGCCATTCTACAAGAGAAGACAACTGCGACCCCTCAGCACAGCAGTGCTTTTGAAATTTCTACTTCTGACTCCATCGAATCTAAAACTCATCTGCTGGGTGTTGAAGCTTCTCTGAAGGCCAGTTTCCTGAGTGGGCTGATTGAAATCGAAGGATCTGCCAAATATCTGAATGATCAGAAGAAATTCAAGAATCAGAGCAGAGTGACGTGTCAGTACAAAGCTACCACCACCTTCGAGCAGTTGTCAATGGTCGACCTTGTGGACGTGAAACCCCACCAAATGGATGTCATTGAGAGGGGCTTGGCAACACATGTAGTCACGGGCATCGTTTATGGGGCAAATGCTTTCTTTGTGTTTGACAGTGTCAAGGTAGAAGATAACAAGGTTCAGCAGATCCAGGGCAGCATGAAAGGTATGATCAAGAAAATCCCCACATTTGATGTTGAGGCAAGTATTGACATCAAACTAACTGATGAAGAAAAATCCCTGAGTGAGAGTTGTTCCTGCAAATTCTACGGAGACTTCATTCTTGAAAGCAACCCTTCAACATATAAAGATGCAGTGATGACTTACGCACAACTTCCAAAACTGCTGGGAGAAGAAGGAAAGAATGCTGTTCCAATAAAGGTCTGGCTGATGCCATTGAAGAACTTGTTTCCTCAAGCTGCTCAGCTGAAGAGTGAGATCAGCATTAGGCTGGTGAGGAAGACTCAGGATGCTCTGGAAGATTTAAAAGAAGTACAAATGAGATGCAACGATTCTCTGGAAGAGGAGTTGGTGGAGAAGTTTCCATACATTCAAGAGGAGCTGAGCACTTACCAAAAATTGTGTTCTCAGTATGCATCTTACCTCCAGGACGCCATGGCAAAGAAATTTCCCTCCATCCGTAATGGTGGAGAAGATGAGAGCTCAGCACTAAAACTCTTTGAAGACAGAGACAAGTCACCTTTCAGTCGTGAAAAACTAACCAAGTGGCTGGATCATAAAGAGAGAGAAATCAACGTCGTCAAATCCAGTGTAGGTCTCATGGAGGGAACAAAGATCGTCCTGACTCAGTCACAGCTGGACAGAGAGGTCCTAGCTACAGGTGTATCGGATGCTCTCTGCTTTGTTTTCACCTCCATGGAAAGGGGTGACACCTGCCTTGATGAGATGGCCGAATACTTGGACTCGCCTAAATTAGGAAGTACCAAGGAAGACCAGTGGTACTTCTCAGCTGAAATTTTGACCAAACTGAGAGAAAAAGCCAAAATGTTCCATGAGCTTGTCAAAGCACAGAAGAAAAACAGCCACATACGTTTCCTCATAGCAACCATTCCAAATAAGAATTACCAAGGAGCAACCATCTATCATTACAAGAACGGCATTCTGGTCACTGAAAACTTCTCAAAGCCTGACCTCCCTCCTCAGCAGGTCACAGACAGAAGAGATCTGCTCTGGTGTAAGTCATTTTCCATGCATTTCTCATTCAAACATAAGCTGCACTAAATATTGTCTTCCAGAAATTATCTGGCCATCAGAATAATTGGTAACATATTTAGTTTTCTTCTCTTCATCAGATGCCTGTGATCTCAACCTGGATCCGAACACTACAAATGGTTACCTCATTCTGTCTGATGGAAACAAGAGGGCATCGACTGAACCCACATGGTACTATTATCCTGATCACCCAGACAGGTTTGATACTCATACTCAGGTGATGTGCAAAGAGGGCTTATCTGGGCGCCATTACTGGGAGGTGGAGTGGAGTCATGAGTCAGGAGCGAAGAAATCTATTTATGCAGCCGTTGCATACAAGGGGATGGAAAGAAAGGGAGGTGGTTCAGACAGTGAGCTTGGTCGTAATGCCATATCATGGGCTTTTGGCAAATATGAAGATTCAAAATATGAATTCAGGGCATGGCACGGTGGTTTCTTGGACATCGTGCCTTTAATAGAATCCAGAAAACTCGGGGTGTATCTGGACTGGTCTGCCGGCACGCTGTCCTTCTACAACGTGTCCTCTAACAGGCTGACTCACCTGTACACCTTTTATGCATCATTCACTGAGCCTGTTTACCCAGGCTTCTGGTCTTATAACAACTTCAACTATGTGTACCTGTGTCCAGTTGAATGAGACACTTTCTTGGTCTGGGAGTAGGGATGTGTGTTTCCATTTGAAGTTTGAAGACTTAACCCCCCCGTTAGCCTGAACCCACTTTAAAAAATACACAAACTGCATTGAAACCCAGACAGATCAGGATCATTGATGATGCAATAAGGATTAAGTTCATGCTTCACATAGCTCAAAATATTTTAATCATTGAAATTTTAATCCTAATTCCTTATACTTATAATGATAAACACTTAATCTATTAACTCATGTTGATTCTGTGCACAGCCTCTATTCAGAGTCAGTTTTTCTGCCTTATACATCACATACATATTCTTTTTAGTTCTTTCTCTTCCAGTTCCTGGTCATTGTTGCTCCATCAACACCAGCATGTTGAAATATAATATCAGAGCTCATGTCAGAAGTACTTGTTTTGATAAACTTGTTATCTTTTCAGGATCTAAGAGGAAAACTTCTTGATCTGTGTTTTTCTGTAAAGGTTAAGTCTGTGTGACTTTACTGTCCTCATGAGACACTCTCTGGTAACATTATTTTGTGAGATAATTAGCACATCACTGTTTGATTGAGATTAATCAATGTCTGTCTGTAATCACTTTAACCCTTCATATACATTTGCTTTGTCAACATTAGTATGTTGAAATATATACTCATAGCTCATATAAAAATGTCAGTGTTAACGCCATTTTGTTTCAAACATTGTTGATGTTCACAGAGCTGAATCAATGTCAGATTTCTGTGATGCTGCAACACCTGTTTACTCAATAATAATCAATAAAGTGGAGAACCTGACTTCATCAATGTGTCAAACTTTATTTCCTTTATGTTAAAGAGTTGACCACCAAAGGTTGTTTTATCGGGACCCATCATTTGTATTCCAGTTAGCCCAGCTTGCTAATGTTAGCACTGATACTCACTAGATACTGGACCACAATTCCTTCTCTTACATCACTTCTCTATCATCAGGAACATGGAGACACTGCACTATTGGTTAAAGTTTGCCTATGGACACAACTTTACTGTTGTATTCAATGTAATTTTCCACATAAAGCCTAAAACATCAGAAAAAAAGTCTGCACTACAAAATGTTCAACTCAGGTTTTTATTCATTTCTTGACTGAAAGAAAGAACAGTCTTATCCAACATACTGATTAAAGAAATTTGACTTTTCCCAGTTCCTTCTAGAAAAACAGGGACCAGCAGAGGTTCCGAGTGGCGCATGTTTTTTTTTTTTAATAAAGAATAAGGGAAAAAAAGAAGACTTTTTGTTTTGAAAGCCTTCAATAGAAGTACTCTTTCTGTTAATTCATTGATGCATGGAGCCCACTGATAGTTACACAAGACAAGGAAGAACAAAATGACCATATACCTAATATTAAGATCCATGGTAATCCGAAACATGATGCATGACATACATGGTGGTACTTTAGATGAGAAAAAACTATGATTCAATTGTGTAAATGCAGTAATTTCATTATATCCGTCAAATCTTGAAAAACGTTTAAGCCATGAGGCACTTTGTTGTTTTGTTGACAAGTGTGTTAGTGTGAGTCTTCCATGATGAGCAAGGAACCAAAACACACGACAGCATTACTTCAAAACAAAACCCGGGAAGTGGAAATGACAAGACATCAATAAATGGGAAAAAATACTGAACTTAACCACCATCCACTCGTCCAGTCCTTGTCCTCCCAGTCGGCCAGGAATTGCTTTTCCCAGAGTGTTGAAACCGGTCTTCCACTCATTGTCCTCCCTGATGCGCACCAGGTGGTACACATTCCTAAGATCCACTTTGGTGAATAGCTTGACCACTTGCAGCGGAGGACATCAGTGGGAGAGAGTATCAGTTTTTTATCGTCACTTTGTTGAGGGGTGCATATTCTATACACAGATGTCAGGAACAATCTTTTTTTTTCCCAAAGAAGAAACATGCCCCTGCAGGTGAGGAGGAGGGGTGGATGCGACCTGCCTTGAAGGATGTGCTGATGTATTCCTACATGATCACCTTCTCTGGACCTGAGATGGAGTACAGCCAGACTCTGGGAATGGGAGAAAGGCAAGGTCGATGGCACAGTCATAGGGACGGTGCAGGGGGTTAGGGTCAGAGCCCTCACTTTACTGAAAATCTCGGCCAGGTCTTGGTAGCAGACAGCAACGTTGGTGAAGTCAGTAGGTTCAGCGGCTCTTTCAGTGGTACAGGTTTTATCCTCAGGACTTCAGCTGAGCCAAAGTCTATCAGGCTAATTAGTGCTTGGAAGCACACAGTCTCAGTGTGAGTGGTGATAGTTACCTTGGTAAAGGTCTGAGGATCCACTGTGAAAATTGGCTCACCAGCACTCTGCTCGGATGAGCCTGAGGCTGGGGAGGAAGTGGAGCAGGTGGCGAAGTGGTGTCTCTGCCTCTCGTTGTCTGTCCTTACGTTGGAGGGCGAAGGTGGTTGTCTGTCCGGATGGCCAGGGCAATGAGGGAGTCCAGGTTGGAGGTACTTTTGACTACTGTTTGTTGTTACTTTTCTGAAAAGCTCCAAATGGAACAGTGCTCCCAATTTCATTGTCTGCACTGTTCTGCAATGACAACCAAGGCTTTTGATTTGATTTATTCATTTGATTAAAGGCCCAATTTGTGCAAACACGTACCCAAACGTAAGGTCTGACCTACAAATACAAAAATGAACATGCTGAGGGTTTCTGAACTTGATTAATCCAAAACAAATTTCCTTTACTTACTTACTTTTTCGTGTTTTTCAAAGTAATCCAATCTTTTCGTGGTCATCACCAGACCCGAGACAGAAAGCCCAGAGGGCATGAAAACTGATTTTAGAAGAGACATAAACTGTGGAAGACAATGAAGATGATGAAGCTGACAGTGAATTCAAAGAGGAAGACAACATTGACCATCAGTCAGCTCCAAAACGAGCTCAGCCGCAGCCTGGCTGATGGCGACTGACCACAGCTTCTAAAGGAGAACCCTGCGCTGGCTGCTTGTGATAGTTTTTAACATCATTCTAGATTGAGGCCAGTAGCAAGAAAAAGAAGCACTGCGATGTGACACAGTATACATGCATCACGTTCAAGAAACACCTATGCAACACACACACACTCATGCACGCAATTTCAATCCAAAGTTCAAATAAATAAACATTAGTGTTTGTTTCATTCAGCACAAAATATGAATGACACTTTTTTCATAAATGTGACCTAACAGAGATAGAGATATATGCACAAATTAAGATAACATAAAGGTCTATATAGTATTTTTACATAAATTGTTATGGCTATGCACACACATTTTCTACTTGCTAGTTGTGGATAATAGGAATATAGCCGCCATGACCAGATTTACTGTAGTCACTGTGTAACAGAAGACTGTCAACACAGGTGAAGACGTACCAAATATGATTATGAAGACCTTCCCATGGCCTGGGCATTTCTGAGGAATGAATGCTTAATCAGTGCCCGGTGTTGTAATAGTTTCAGAGTAACTGCTGAAACATCAAAATATATTTTACAGATGTTTGACTCCCTAATACAGAGGAAGAAGTCAAACAATGCTTGATTATGGTCTGATGATGAACAATACAGACAGCACAGAACAGTTAACATGATCTGAGCACAAACATTCACCTTTTTCTAGTGAAACTTATATGAATGTGGGCATCGCTGCATGTCTCACATGTATTTCAGTGAATAATTGTGGTGTTTTTGCTATAAAAGGAGGAGTTCTGTCAACACAGCAGACCTCCACATACACTGAGGAACACTGGCTTATTGAAATACACAGTAAGTCAAACCTGTTAACTTCATGACCTGCCAGCACCTCTCTCAGCTGGTCCTCTGTTCTCTGCCAGCCTTGCTCTGTTGTTTAATTATTACAGTTGAGTTTCCTTTTTTACTGATAATATTTTTATTTCGTCGGAGCCTTCTACAATCAGCTCTTGTTTGGCTTTGGAAAAGTATTTCGTACCATCTTCTCCATGTTTTTTTCCATTAATCCATTAAAGTCGCTCCTTTTCATGAAAGGGACTGATCCAGGAAGGACAGGTAAGGCTTTGTCAAGTCTCACTTTCTCAGTCATCCTGGATCTATAAATCTACTTTTGTAAAACAGGCCCCAGGTATTTACCACCAGCAATCCTTTCCTTGCAGGAAATGTTGGTTCATCCAGTTATTTATTTGTTCTGGACAGTGACACAACACCTCTATTGATCTGTAGTCATCTGTGGACACTGCTAGATATAACTCATCTGCATAACTACAATAATCCTCATTAAAGTTCTGCAGAATTTGATCCAAAGGTAGCATATATAGGCTGAACAAAAGGGGTCCAAGAAGTGACCCTTGAGGGACCCCATGTGTCATGAACATTAGTTCTACTTCTCCTTGTGTATTAGGGAGTAAAACATCTGCACATCTCTTTTGTTGTTTCAGCAGTTACTCAGGAACTTTAAGTAATTGCTCCACAGAAGTGTCCATGTCACTGAAAGGTCTTCATACAGCAATCAAATGTTGTAGTAGGTGTGTCCTCACTTCTGCTAAAAAAATGCTGCTATTCTATTGAAGAAGTAGGCACTGCACCTTTAAGGTCACAAGGTCATCTTTCACTGATGAACTGACGTGTAGCTTTATGTTGCCTGTTATTTGGTACATGGTTATTTTTAGTGTACCTGCCCAGGGACAACAGATGCTAATTAGTGAGCTCTGATGCTTTCACTTGTGTGACTGTTAACATAAAGTGCAATAAATACAGTAGGATGTACACCACTGCAGATTGTGTAATATTGACAGTAATGAGTCAGCACATTTTGCGTCATTTCACTTCAGCCACAAGAACAAGTTGACAAAGTGCCAAGCTACATTTAATTTTGAGGGGTGTCAGCCACATTTTATATAATTATTAGACTGTGCTGAATGTTGTCCTGTGTTTATAAAGTTTTATGTTTGTCACACAGCTAAATTATAATGTGACTACAGGCCTCATGTGTTGTCATGTCTGGAGGCGTGTCATGGGAGGAGTCAGAACTAGAGACTCTCTGACTGGATATAAATAATCTCAGAAATCACAGATCATCACACTGGAAGCTCCAGTTGGAAGTCAAGAAGACTCTCACACAGCTCAGCAGATCTACACAACTTCACCAGGTGAGGACGAACTGTGCAGACAGACATATTTCGACTTTTAACCATGCATGTGTAAAACAGTGTCAGTCTGTTGTCTTCAGGGAAATACTTCAGTCTTTTAACGGTCTTTTGTCTATTTACTGTGCCGTCCTTTTGTTGACAGTTGTACCATTTAAGAGTATAATAAAGAGCTGAAGGCTGTGTGCTCACTTTTCTCAGCAGGTTGCAGAAATGAATGCAGATCTGATGGAAGTCGCTGCCCTGGGTCGACCTTTCACCCTTGGGATGCTCTATGATGCTCGAAAAGACAAACTGATCCCAGGTAATTCTACATATATCTCTGCTCGCAGGAAATCATTTTATAAAGTAGCAACACTACATTAAGCTCTATATATCATTCTTTCGTACAATAAAAGTAATTGATATATTGTCCAGCAATGAATAAAAGCACAGAATGTTAACTGCTGTTCCTTACATGATCTTTAGGAATCAAACAGACTTATACCTGTGGCTCCAGCTGCTTTAAATTGAAAGGAACAGCTTCAACTGTCCATATAAACCCATTGTAACTGAAAGAAGAACAGCTGTACTTTTTTCTTGTCTTCATTAAAGTTTGCTGTCGTTCTTATGTGAAGAAGCTACAAAATGCTAAAATCGACTTGACAAATGACTTTATAATATCAAAATAATGTTGCTGCTTCATCAGACAATGTTTTCCAATTTCTATAGGTTTGACATTGTGGAGTGATGCCATTCTACAAAAGAAGACAACTGCGACCCCTCAGCACAGCAGTGCTTTTGAAATTTCTACTTCTGACTCCATTGAATCTAAAACTCATCTGCTGGGTGTTGAAGCTTCTCTGAAGGCCAGTTTCCTGAGTGGGCTGATTGAAATCGAAGGATCTGCCAAATATCTGAATGATCAGAAGAAATTCAAGAATCAGAGCAGAGTGACGTGTCAGTACAAAGCTACCACCACCTTCGAGCAGTTGTCAATGGTCGACCTTGTGGACATGAAACCCCACCAAATGGATGTCATTGAGAGGGGCTTGGCAACACATGTAGTCACGGGCATCGTTTATGGAGCAAATGCTTTCTTTGTGTTTGACAGTGTCAAGGTAGAAGATAACAAGGTTCAGCAGATCCAGGGCAGCATGAAAGGTATGATCAAGAAAATCCCCACATTTGATGTTGAGGCAAGTATTGACATCAAACTAACTGATGAAGAAAAATCCCTGAGTGAGAGTTGTTCCTGCAAATTCTATGGAGACTTCATTCTTGAAAGCAACCCTTCAACATATAAAGATGCAGTGATGACTTACGCACAACTTCCAAAACTGCTGGGAGAAAAAGGAAAGAATGCTGTTCCAATAAAGGTCTGGCTGATGCCATTGAAGAACTTGTTTCGTCAAGCTGCTCAGCTGAAGAGTGAGATCAGCATTAGGCTGGTGAGGAAGACTCAGGATGCTCTGGAAGATTTAAAAGAAGTACAAATGAGATGCAACGATTCTCTGGAAGAGGAGTTGGTTGAGAAGTTTCCATACATTCAAGAGGAGCTGAGCACTTACCAAAAATTGTGTTCTCAGTATGCATCTTACCTCCAGGACGCCATGGCAAAGAAATTTCCCTCCATCCGTAATGGTGGAGAAGATGAGAGCTCAGCACTAAAACTCTTTGAAGACAGAGACAAGTCACCTTTCAGTCGTGAAAAACTAACCAAGTGGCTGGATCATAAAGAGAGAGAAATCAACGTCGTCAAATCCAGTGTAGGTCTCATGGAGGGAACAAAGATCGTCCTGACTCAGTCACAGCTGGACAGAGAGGTCCTAGCTACAGGTGTATCGGATGCTCTCTGCTTTGTTTTCACCTCCATGGAAAGGGGTGACACCTGCCTTGATGAGATGGCCAAATACTTGGACTCGCCTAAAATAGGAAGTACCAAGGAAGACCTGTGGTACTTCTCAGCTAAAATTTTGACCAAACTGAGAGAAAAAGCCAAAATGTTCCATGAGCTTGTCAAAGCACAGAAGAAAAACAGCCACATACGTTTCCTCATAGCAACCATTCCAAATAAGAGTTACCAAGGAGCAACCATCTATCATTACAAGAACGGCATTCTGGTCACTGAAAACTTCTCAAAGCCTGACCTCCCTCCTCAGCAGGTCACAGACAGAAGAGATCTGCTCTGGTGTAAGTCATTTTCCATGCATTTCTCATTCAAACATAAGCTGCACTATAAATACTGTCTTCTAGAAATTGTCTGGTCATCAGAATAATTGGTAACATATTTAGTTTTCTTCTCTTCATCAGATGCCTCTGATCTCAACCTTGATCCGAACACTACAAATGGTTACCTCATTCTGTCTGATGGAAACAAGAGGGCATCGACTGAACCCACATGGTACTATTATCCTGATCACCCAGACAGGTTTGATACTCATACTCAGGTGATGTGCAAAGAGGGCTTATCTGGGCGCCATTACTGGGAGGTGGAGTGGAGTCATGAGTCAGGAGCGAAGAAATCTATTTATGCAGCCGTTGCATACAAGGGGATGGAAAGAAAGGGAGGTGGTTCAGACAGTGAGCTTGGTCGTAATGCCATATCATGGGCTTTTGGCAAATATGAAGATTCAAAATATGAATTCAGGGCATGGCACGGTGGTTTCTTGGCCATTGTGCCTTTAATAGAATCCAAAAAACTCGGGGTGTATCTGGACTGGTCTGCCGGCACGCTGTCCTTCTACAACGTCTCCTCTAACAGGCTGACTCACCTGTACACCTTTCATGCATCATTCACTGAGCCTGTTTACCCAGGCTTCTGGTCTCATGACAACTTCAACTATGTGTACCTGTGTCCAGTTGAATGAGACACTTTCTTGGTCTGGGAGTAGGGATGTGTGTTTCCATTTGAAATTTGAAGACTTAACCCTCTAAACCCACTTAAAAAAATACACAAACTGCATTGAAACCCAGACAGATCAGGATCATTGATAGATGTAATAAGGTTTAAGTTCATGCTTCACATAGCTCAAAATATTTTAATCATTGAAATTTTAATCCTAATTCTTTATACTTATTATGATAAACACTCAATCTATTAATTCATGTTGATTCTGTGCACAGCCTCTATTCAGAGTCAGTTTTTCTGCCTTATACATCACATACATTCTTTTTAGTTCTTTCTCTTCCAGTTCCTGGTCATTGTTGCTCCATCAACACCAGCATGTTGAAATATAATATCAGAGCTCATGTCAGAAGTACTTGTTTTGATAAACTTGTTATCTTTTCAGGATCTAAGAGGAAAACTTCTTGATCTGTGTTTTTCTGTAAAGGTTAAGTCTGTGTGACTTTACTGTCCTCATGAGACACTCTCTGGTAACATTATTTTGTGAGATAATTAGCACATCACTGTTTGATTGAGATTAATCAATGTCTGTCTGTAATCACTTTAACCCTTCATATACATTTGCTTTGTCAACATTAGTATGTTGAAATATATACTCATAGCTCATATAAAAATGTCAGTGTTAACGCCATTTTGTTTCAAACATTGTTGATGTTCACAGAGCTGAATCAATGTCAGATTTCTGTGATGCTGCAACACCTGTTTACTCAATAATAATCAATAAAGTGGAGAACCTGACTTCATCAATGTGTCAAACTTTATTTCCTTTATGTTAAAGAGTTGACCACCAAAGGTTGTTTTATCGGGACCCATCATTTGTATTCCAGTTAGCCCAGCTTGCTAATGTTAGCACTGATACTCACTAGATACTGGACCACAATTCCTTCTCTTACATCACTTCTCTATCATCAGGAACATGGAGACACTGCACTATTGGTTAAAGTTTGCCTATGGACACAACTTTACTGTTGTATTCAATGTAATTTTCCACATAAAGTCTAAAACATCAGAAAAAAAGTCTGCACTACAAAATGTTCAACTCACGTCTTTATTCATTTCTTGACTGAAAGAAAGAACAGTCTTATCCAACATACTGATTATAGAAATCTGACTTTTCCCAGTTCCTTCTAGAAAAAACAGGGACCAGCAGATTCTTTAAAAGAATAATGAGAAAAAAAATATAACTGCTACATGTGTTTATTCCTTGATGAATGGAGCCCACCGATAGTTACACAAGACAAAGAAGAATAAAATTAAGTAAGGTACAAGAATAAACCATCACGATTACCATATACTGTACTGCTAATCGGTAAAGTAACTCATGCTGACATACAGTAACATCCCACATGACATGGTGGCACTTTAGATGAGAAAAAAAGCTATGATTCAAATTTTTAAATGCAATAATTCCAGTATATCTGTCAAATCAATAACTATTAATTACTAAATATATTATTACTATAGAGCTGTCTGTTTAAACAGTTGAAGTTGGTATTGTGGCGAGAATAAATATCAGAATGAAATTTTTGTTGACACTAATATTAAATAAGTAAATACAGTATCATTATATCTGTACAGTGTGCCATACTGTAAAACCTGTAAATATTAATACATATATTTCTACCTTACTTTATTCATGTTTTTATACTTTTGACTACTGTTTGTTGTTACTTTGCTGTAAAGCACCAAATGAAGCTGTGCTCCCAATTTTATTGTCTGCACTGTTCTACAATGATGATCAAGGCTTTTGATTTTATTATTTTGATTAAAGATCAAATAGATCACAGGTATATTTATGTGCCCAAAGTTAACATCCATCCATCCTTCCATCCATTATCTATCGCTTATCCTCATAGGGTCACGGGGGGGCTGGAGCCTATCCCAGCTGTCTTAGGGCGGAAGGCAGGGTACACGCTGGACAAGTCACCACCTCCCAAAGTTAACATCTGACTGATATACATGAAGGAAATAAACAATACTGAGTGTTTCTGAACTTGACCAATCCAAAACAATTTCCTTTTAATTACTTACTGTTTACTGTTTTTCAAAGTAAACGGATCTTTCCGTGGTCATTGCCAGACCCGAGACAGAAGACCGGATAAACAGGCTCAGTGAATCTGTCTCTGAAGCTGTAAATATGCTGCAGTACGTCAGAGGAGACAATGTAGAATGACAAGGTGCCAGCAGTCTTGTCAAGAAACACTCCTAGCCGTTTAAAACCAGGAGTGAGCACACTGACATCAGATTCTTTTTTATTATGCTTTATAATGTATCCACGTCTGGGAATGGAGTTAAAAACCCAGGAGCTCAAATTGTACCCTAGAGCACTTGCATAGTTTAGCCCTTTCCGGCCAATGGAAAAATAAGCTACACCTACATTAACATATCCATTCCACTCCACCTCCCAGTAATGTTTCCCCGTCAGCCCCTCGTTGCACAACACCTGCTTAAAACAATCAAACCTTTCTGAGCTTTTCGGATAGTTCTGCATTGTTGCAGCCTCAGACTCGGCAAGTTTGTCGTTGTCAGAAAGTGAGATCATGTGGTTTATACTGTTTCGATCAAATGTGAGGTCACAGGCATCTGATAAAAAGAACAAGACACAATCTGTTAGCAGTTAAAAAATAATCACAACGTTCATATATAATCTGTGCATTATCATAAACAAAATACTTTATCTATCACTTTAAATTTCTGTTTTTTTAAAAAAATTAATATTGTCTTTGTAAATGTTTACAAATCTTACTATCCATTTATAAGACAACAATGGTGAACACTCCTCTGTCATGATGACACCTTGTCCATGCATTCCTTTTGGACCATCAGATATCCTCAAATTTCACCGCTGTTTTTTGACAGTTACTTTAAGTCTTCTTGAGGGTATTCTCCCTTGTTGTCTAGTACCTATAGAAATTGTCGGTTGGCAATTTGAAGTCCTTGAAGAAAAAACAGGTAAGAAACGAACAACAGGTCAAGGACAAGTCAAGAACAGGGACAAGGACAAGGGACAGGTAGAGTGTCAAATAAAAGGAGGACAGTGACTAGCATCTGGAGCAGAATAGGTGGAAAATCTGAGGGCATCTTTAGAAGAGCTGGGGAATAACAGGGACTGCAAAGAACAGGAACTAGTGGAAGGAAGCCAGGAACAAAGGAGAGGTGTCACATGACACTCTGAGGTTTGCATGTTTCCAAATAACACCTAAAAAGGCAGGAAATACTTTAAGTATGTGCTTTTGCTTCACTGTGAATCAATGCAGAAAGAATTACTTACACCAAAGCAAATCACTTCTGTTTCTGAAGTTCATCACAAAAGGCATGCGAGGGAATGTGAAGTCCTGAGTGGCCAGACTGCCTTCCTTGTAATGGTAGATGCTTGCTCCTTGGAATTTCCCATTTTCCAAGGCTGTGACAAAGAAACCAACGTTTCTGCTTTTCTCAAAATCGTTGACATGATCACAAAATGTTTGGGCTCTTTGTTTCATTTTGAGTACCACCCGAGTGGAGAAACACCACTTGTCTTCAGTAGATGGCACAGCTTCCTTGGCATCTTTTAAATCGGGTGATTCCAAATAGTCGGACAACACTTTAAGGTAAGGATCATTGCGTTCCACTGAGGTGAAAACAAAGCACAGAGCATGCTTTACCTTACCAACAAGAACCTCTCTGTCCAACTCGGTCTGATTTGAGACAAATTTTGCCTGTGTTCCCTCAACCATGCCTGCACAGGACTTTAAGACGGCGACTTCTCTCTCTATGGCTTCCAGCCACGTGCTCACTTTTTCATTGCTGAATGGTGACTTGGCTCTGTCATCAATTATCTTCTGCAATGACTGCTCACTTTCTGTACCTCCTCGAACCAGTGGAAGTTTCTTTGCTATTTTCTTTTGAACGGTAAGCATGTAATCCTGAAATATCTGTTGGAAATTGCTAATCTTGTCATGAATCAAGGGAATTTGTTGCACAAATTTGTCATCCATGGCTTCATTGGCTCTCCTCTTCAGTTCATGCAACTCTTCTAAGGTAGTGTGAATCCTTCTCACTTTACTAACAGTGATCTCCTGGACCAGCTGTTGGGCTTTAGAATAAAATTTCTTCAAGGGTACCAGCCAGACCTTCATTGGAACCGCATCGGCTCCGTCTTCTCCAAGAAGTGTTGGAAGTGTCTGGTAGGTCGTCACTGCATCTTCAAACGTTGTAGGGAGGCTTTCAAGAAGGAAGTCTCCATGAAACTTGCAGGAGAGATTGCTAGCCAGAGACTTTTCTTCATCAGTCAGTTGGACAGAAGCAGACCCCTCAATACTAATCATAGGAATCTTCTTTATCACGGCTTCCATTTTGCCCTGGATGTCTTGGAGGTTGGTATCCTCTACCTTGTCACTGTCAAACACAAAGAAAGCATTTGCCCCATAAAGGATGCTTGTTACTACATGTGTTGCCAAGCCCTTCTCAGTAATGGCTGTTTCTTGCACCTTCACAGTCCCAGGAGGAGCTGTGAATTGTTTATAGACGGTGGTAGCTTTGTACTTGAGTGTAACTCTGCTCTGATTCTGGTATTTCTTTGTATTGTTGAGATACTTGGCAGATCCTCCAACTTCAACCAGTCCTCCCAGGAAACTGACTCCAAGAGAAGCTTCAATATCCATCGCAGAGGACTTGGACTCAGTGGAATCAGAAGCAACGATTTTGAATTCACTGCTGCGTTGAGCGTTACTTGATTGATATTGTTGTAGAGTTTCATCACCAAATAATGAGAAACCTTAAAAAATGAAAGAAAAAACATCTGATGAGGCAGGAAAGTTGTTACTAAGTGTTCAGACTGTTTTACCAGAGTGATCTTGCACATTTTTGTCTTGTTCCTGAATGTTGTCCTGTCATTTCCTGTTTTATTTTGTAGTAACCCTGTCTCCCTCTCATTTCAGATGGTTTTGCTTCCTGCCCCCCTGTTCCTGCATCTGTGATTGTCAAACCCCGCCCTAAAACGATAATTGTTTCCAGCTATTCCCCATTTCCTCATGTATATATTGTCCTGTCTCCCCTCAGTCGGCATGAGTTCGTCTCATCCTTGTACCCATGGTCCCACACCTGTCACCAGTAATCACTGCGCCATTAGAGAAGATTGTTGCTTTGTTGCCTGTTCTGTTTCTGGTTAGAGTGGTTTGAGTTTCCCCTTGAGTTTTTTAGTTGGTACACTGCCTCCCTAGTTTTAGGTCGAGTGCTGTCTAGTTATTTCCCCCTATTAATTTGTAGACTCCCTTTCTAGGTAGAGTGTTTTCTGTAGGTTTTGTCTCTCTCCAGAGTTTTCCCCTTAGACAGGGTTCCCTGTGCATTTTATCACTTCTCAACTTATGGTAGAACTTCCTTAGTCGCTGCAGTTGCCCTTATATTTTTCCCCTTAGTTTCCCCGAGTAGGTTAGATCTCATTAGTTCGCTTTAGAGCCAGAGTAGTCAGGTGCCACGTGTCTCTCAAACTGCCTGGGTGAGAGCGTGCACAATGCACAGCTGCTGTATACCCTTTATGTGATCTGTGAATAAACTCTGCCTGTGTTGGAGACTGACTGTTCCTGAGTCCTGCATTTGGGTTCTTGAACTGAACAAAGCATCACAGTACTTCTTAAGGAAATTAGTCGTTAGTAGTTGAGATTTTTTTTCATACTTGCTATTTACACAAAAAAGGAAAAAATAAAAGACACTTCACAAAACCGGTGAGTTTTAAAAGATGATGAAGTTGACGGTGCAGTACTTTGTCTGAGCTAGCATAATGCTTGATTTATTTCATTCTAAAACAGTCTACTCCAAAACATACCTGGGATCAGTTTCTCTCTGCGAGCGTCATACAGCATCCCAAGGGTGAAAGGTCGACCCAGAGCAGGCATTACCATGATATCTGATGACATGTCTGCGACTCTTGAAGACAGGTTCAACAGTATGGGTACAACAAAGTGCCTGGAGTTTGAACAGCATGTAAACTTTAGCTTTACAGTACTTGAGTTGTGTGAAAGCCCCAGTGGCTATGGCCCACCTGATGATGTTGTGTAGATCTGCTGAGTTGTGTGAGTCGTCCTGACTTCCAACTGGATCTTTAATCTCATGCTGTTTGACGTTGTGAGATCCTTTATATCCTGTGAGACACAGCGTCCTTGTGACCTCTCCCTCGACACTCCTACACGCCTGTAATATTTCCGCTCCCACAGATCACATCTACATGCTGAAAAAAATTGTCTAACATCATTTTTTCACATGGCTGTTTTTGCATAATGACAGTCAGATGTGAGAGAAATTGCTGAATTTTACATGGAAAGCTTTTGCATGTCTGCTCAGACCACAAATGACTTCAGTCATATTAATAAATTTATTAATTAGCTTCCTTCATATTGCATCACATTGTAGTGACAAGAAGATTTTGCAAAAAATTTCATCTGTGCCAAGTTTTATATTGTTTACATGTTGACCTGTGAGGCTTCCATGGTGAGCAGGAACCCAAACACACTATGGTGCAAAGGAGTGCACACAGGGATTCACACACATGCTCTTCAATGCAGGGGACAAATCCATGCAAGAAACGTAATCCTACACTCAAAACTACTGGTGAAGCAAAACATGCAACAGATACACACGGAAGAGCAGGATTTAAGACAAACTCGCACATGACAAGTCTGTGTCTTATGTCTAAAGTGTTTCAGCAGTGGCACGATCTGATATAACTAAGTAATTAACAGTCCTTGACAACTAACACAATAGTCCTGGACCACAAACCCTCATTCTCACCCAACTCTAAAAGTGTTGACACTGACGTTGACTTTGGTAAGTACCTTCTTCTATATTCTCAAATTCATGCCAATACCTTTTAAATGTTTTTTTCTACCACTCTTTGGAGTCGTGCGGTGTACTGGGGCACAAAGAGTTGGCAACATTCTTCACCATGCTTTGGGGTTGTGCAGTGTACTTGGGACACAAAGCATTGGTTTCTCCTGATCCGCCAGGTCCACTGGGGGTCTCAAGGAGGTAGAGCCCATCTCTGCTCTCCAAGAGCCATCAGTCATGGATGCCGGGGGAGGAGATGAGACCGCCCTCTCTGGGCCTGCTCGGTCAGGACCGCAGATACCATACGGTATCTTCTCTCTGGGTCTTGGCTGGTCAGGTGGTGAGTATGCGGCCCCTCATGTCCCGACTCTAGGGCAGCACTATGGGAGTGGTGGTTCAGGCATAGAGCCTTCTATGGGGTTTAGCCTCACCCACGCAACAGCCCATTTCGCACTACACACGTTTATAGCTACTCCATTTTGACTAAAACCTCAATTGGGTGTACTTCAAATTGCCACCCTTCTCAATTTCCATCCCCCAGACTGACTTAGAGACTGGGCTTTGGACATTACAAAAGCATAGCCATAGACTAAACTATTTTTAATACCTCACCATGTTTAATATCAAAGTATTTAGAAACCTAAAACTAACTTTCAACAAAATGCAAAAAATAACCTTAATCTCACCAAAAACAAAAATTTCTTCAAAACAAGCTCTTAAAATACAAGTGGCTAGTGTGTGTTTTTGCTGTTTCCTCTCTGTCTCAAGGTTGATGAAAAATATTTGCATGCTAAATTCAGCATAGTTAAACATAGAAAAACACATGTAATATGACTCAGGGAAATAAAAATTGTCAAAATGGAAAATAGATTTGAAAGAGACTTTGCTGTGAAATTCTTGAAATTTGCATGAAAAGGTGTCAAAGTGGTTCCAGGCACGTCAGAGTGAGGGCTCAAACGTTATCAGACAGGATATAAGGAATGAAGCAGAGTCACAGACCATCACACTGGAAGCTCTAGTTAGAAGTCAGAAGACTCCTACACAACTCAGCTGATCTGCACAACTTCATCAGGTGAGGACATACTGGCTGGCTGGAAAGCCTTGAACTTTTACTCAACCCTGGTCTATGTACAGTAAAACTGTTGATTTATGACCAGGACATGTTTCTGTTAGTTGTTTTCTCTTTCTCTTTGGCCCATGCTGTTGATTTTTCCCAAAAGGTTGGAGTCATGCCTTCAGACATCTTGGTTGTGGCTGCTCTGGGCCGACCTTTCACCTTAGGGATGCTCTATGATGCTCGAAATGATAAACTGATTCCAGGTAAAGATCATTTTGAAAAGTTGGTAAATGATTTTAATTCAGTTACCAAAATGGAGGCTTGAATTCATATAAAACACCAGTTGATTCAGGATACAGATGATCATGAGTGACGTTATTACTGTACAAGCTAGGGCTAACACAGTTTTAGAATATTAAGTGATCTCTTAAAGATAAATTCCAACATGTCATCAGTTGGTCACCAAAGGTATCACTAGCACCTAAAAAGCATTAAAAACATGCAGCCAAAGAACCCAAGTGAGCAGCTTTTGAGTGAAGATACCCATCCGGGATGCTCTGCCATCGTTTGCTTGCACTGTTTTTACCAACACTGCTGCAACCAAGCTGATACAAACAAACAAGCATTTTATGTGACTCGCTTGATTCTGATGGTCGTTTGGTTTGTTTTCTTCACTTGTAGGTTTCACATTGTGGGAAGATGAGGTTATAGAAGAGAGCACAGTTGAAAGCAGTCAGCCCAGCAGTGCATTTGAAATCATTGCATCTGATTCTATTGATGACAAGTCTTCTCTGATGGATATTGAAGCATCTCTGAAAGCCAGTTTCCTGGGTGGACTGGTAGAAGTTGGAGGATCAGCCAAGTATCTGAATAATCAGAAGAAATTCAAGAATCAGAGTCGAGTGACTCTTCAGTACAAAGCTACCACTAACTTCAAACAGCTGATGACTAATCTTGGAACCAAACATGTAGAATATTCTGAATTATTTGAGAACATCCAGGCAACTCATGTAGTGATAGGGATCCTTTATGGGGCCAATGCTTTCTTTGTCTTTGACAGTAACAAAGTGGATTCAACCAATGTTCAGGAAATCCAGGGCCAAATGGAAGCTGTGATAAAGAAGATTCCCTCAGTTGAAATCTCAGGGAAAGCTTCTGTCCAGCTAACCAGTGAGGAAACTGATATAACCAACAGCTTTTCCTGTGAATTCCATGGGGACTTCTTTCTCACTAGTAACCCTACAACTTTTGAGGACGCAGTTAAAACATACCAGCAACTTCCACAAATGATGGGGAAAGACAATGCTGTCCCAATGACAGTCTGGCTCGTGCCAATGGTAAATTTTTATTCTGAAGCACCTCAGCTGATGGCTGATAGCAGCACTCCAATACTTAGGAAGGTTCGCAACACTCTGGAAGCCATAGTGCAAGTTCAAATGAGATGCAACGATGCACTGGATGACCCCACAGTGAACCTGTTCACAGAGGTTCAAAAGAAGTTGAGCGATTTCCAAATAATTTGTGATGATCATATGTCGAAACTCCAGGCGACGATTGCAAAGAAACTTTTTGCCATCCGGAGTGGAGATGAAGATGAAAGTGCCTTAGTGAACCTTTTTGAAGAAAACCTTCAATCACCATTCAACACTGAAAGCCTAAACATGTGGATGGAGTTTGAAGAAAGAGAGATCAATGTCCTCAAGTCCTGCATGGATATTTTAACAAAAGCAAAACCTAAGGTTATTTTTAATCAGGGTGTACTTTTTAAAGAACTTTATGATTCAAAAGTAAAGCATGGTTTGTGCTATGTCTTTACCAATGTGACAAAGAATGATGACTTCCTGACCGTGTTAAATGACTTCTTGGATTCACCTCAAAGCAGACCAAAGAAACTCAGACCGTCACCAAAAGACTACTGGTATAGCTATGATGACATACCAGAGATGATGAGGGAAAAAGCTCACCTTTTCCGCAACCTTGCCAAAGAGATGAACAACCGCTGTGTCCATTTCTTTGTAACGGCTATAAATAATCCAAAGCAAGAAGGAGCAGGTATCCACTACTACAGGGAGAGCATCCAGATCATTCATGAGTTTACAAAACCTCACATGCCTGGTGTGGAGACCATAAAGGACAGAAGAGAGTTACAATGGTGTAAGTCATTAGTGTGCTCATATTCTCTTCATGCTGTGATCTTATTCTGGATTCTGCATGTTTTTGGTTCTGAACTACCTCAGCTAAACTGACACTTGATACTTGATACTTGAGGCTAGAAACACGTCCAAATGCCAAAACATGCAGCTTCCTTGTGGTAGCTGGTAACAGATTATTTCTTGGTCTCTCCATCAGATGACTGTGAGCTCACCCTGGACACGGAAACAGCACACCAGGTCCTGACTCTGTCCGAGGGCAATAAAAAGGCAGTGTCGGGGAGTACGAAGTCACCCGCCGATCACTTCGAGAAGTTCAGCCACTTTCAGCAGGTGATGTGCACCAAGGGGCTGAGTGGACGCCATTACTGGGAGTTAGAGTGGTCTGGTCATGTTAGTGCAGGTGTCACATATAAAGGAATCAGTAGGAAAACATCTACCCCAGATTCCTCACTTGGAAAAAATCAGAAGTCCTGGGTTTTTGAATATACTAAAAAATCAGGCTACCAACAAATTCATAATGGTAAAAATGCTCGTGTCACTGTGTCCTCCATTGGCTTTAAACAATTAGGAGTGTATTTGGACTGGCCTGCTGGCACTCTCTCCTTCTACATGGTCAACAAAGCCTGGGTGACTCATCTCCACACCTTCCACACCAAATTCTACGAGGCTGTTTATCCAGCCTTCCTGATTGGGGATGCACAACAGAAAGTCAATGGTCAAATTAAACTATTGTAAAATGTTTGTGCACCAAATCCAGACTCTTTAGCAGTACATGTAGTTGCTTCCACAGAGTTAGTGGAATAATTACATAATAATAATAATAATAATTACAGGAAGTATGTTTAAAAAAAATAAATGGCATCAATATTGTAAAGAATCCATTTGAATTGCGGGGTTGCCTATTTTTGGTGGTAGAAGCAGTAATAGTAGTAGGGGTAATCAGAGATCCTACTACAGGTGTGTTTTAACATAAATATATACACAATAAATGATACGATAAAATAAGATAATGTTGGATACAGTAAAAAGGTTCAAAATGCAGAGAAATATTATGAGTTACTCTGGAAACAGCTTTAAATGTTACATGGAAGTTACAAATTATAATTAAAAAGGCATGTTATAGGAATATAGTCAAACATTTGGGGGGAATTCGCTCTCTTGATGTCTTGCAGTGTTAGCTTAGTGACAAGTATTGTGTTTTTGCATTGCTATTACTGCACTATTTATTTTTTCAGTCAGTGCACAAGAAGCAGCAACAATCACAACAGATTCTAGTATGAGTCGATAAGCTGTAAAGCTTTGTATTACACTGATGGGTTAATAGAATAGCATCGTTTCATATGTCAGTAAATTATCCACATTGTTTAATATAATGTTATGACTGATAAAATGGACAAAACTATGAAAATAGACTTTAATTGAGATTTCTGAAGTAGAAGTTTGTTTTCGGAATATCACAGTTAGTGAGCTGTTGCCATGGACAAATGGAAAGAAGCTTTCAAATTTAAACTATAAACTAATACATTTATATTAAACTTATTCTTAATATACCAACAGTGATGCAATGTGATATAATACAAATAGTAAAGTAACACAAATATAGTGACTAATCAATCCAAAAAAACCCAAAAATTTAATCTTCAAATCATGATGCTCGTGTTCACGCATAGATTGTTAAACATGTTGACAACCTTATTTGCTTTGCTTATCATGGGTTGGAATTGATAAATAATTTAATAAGCTTTTGAGACGTCCACTTAATACAGAGTTATTGGTGGCACCTTACAAGTTTCTGTGTGTTTTAAACAATCGGATTCCATTTATGCTTGGGTCGATAGCTCTACTAGTTCAAAGAGGTAGGCCACTCAGGAAAGCTCTGCCAATCCAGTTCTCTAATCTCGACCATGTGTGGTCACCCCCTGCTCTGAAGAGACTGCAGTGTTGTTGTTGATAATGTAACATCAATGTCAAATGTCTTTTATCAATATATCAACATTTTCAACATTTGTAACACCTAATAAAGTGGAGACCTGAGTTGAACTCTAGGTGCTGCTTCTTTTTTCCCCATGAGTGTAATTAAGTAATTGTTCAGTTTTTTTGTTCAGTTTTATTGTGGATTTCTTCTAGAACATGTTCATTTGATTAAGTTGAAACATGTCATGAAAACTCACCTTTTCAATGCTTGTGCACATCCATTTGGGTATCTAGACTCAAACCAACTAAACTACGTGTGACATAAGACAACCCAGCCAGGTGTTTGTGGGCTGTCTAGATTAGAAAACGTGATTTGACATGTGAATCAGATTAGTCTCCTCTTCCTGTGTCTCATTCACTCTCATTAGGGTTCAATATTTCCCACAGATTGAGAACTTCTGTGACAGGAAAGCAAGTAGTGGAGCAGACAGAGGAAGCTAAAACATTTTTATTGCATAAGAAATGGTCTTTCTTTATTGTTTTTTTCCTTTTGATTAAACAGGCAAGTATTAACAAAGACACTAAAACTGTACGAAACATGTACATAAATGTGACCTACGGAGCCAGGCTATATCTTATGACCATAACCAGCTCTGTCAACAAAAATAGAGTCAATGGATATTAAAACCATCTTGTAAAGATGTTAGAATGACATGAATTTCAGCTTGCAATCACAAGTGTTCATTCCCCCATCCCTCTTTATATACTGAGGCACAGAGATCTAATACAGCTGAGCACCAGCTGGAGCCCCACCCACTGGATAGCCCCAAAAATCAGTTCGATAAAATAATCACCAAATCATACACTAAGGAATATAAATAAAATTCACCTACAACACTTCCCCTGCCCCAAAACAGCCCTTAAAAGGATAAAAATCACGTAAAAAAAAATTGTGGTTAAAACACCCCTGTCAAAGTGGTACACCCCACCAATCACCAAGAACCCCTCTATTTAACCAACAATGGTACAGCTGCTCAGAGACCCCATGGAAAGCCAGGAAGTGAGCACGGATTTAAATGGGGGTGAGTGAAATACGCACATAGTAAGTACTAAAAGTTTTAACCAACAAACAAATATTTGAACAGCTAGTGTGAGCATTTGCATTTCTTGGAATCAGATGAAGTTAATACCAATGAGATGAAAATGAAAATTCAGCGCATCTGAATGATGACATCATGTGAATTTGTCAACATTTGTTGACCAGAAAATGCTGGTAATGCACCGTAACAACAGAGTTTTGAGATGTTATGGCATATGGTGGTTAATGATTATGAGCCATTAATGTCATGCATGGGAAGAGAAATATAGCGTTGAGTCAATGTGATTAAATATTGCCAGCAGATGATTGATGGCTATCATTGGAAAGGTGCAGATTTCTTTCACAAGCCATCGTTTATGCATATGGACAGTGTTATTTTCACTCTACACTTTGGCTGTTGTTATTTTTGGTATGGGGCCACATTTTAGACACAAACCTGCATTGTCTTTGAAGATCACACTTCACAGTAACCAGAGACCTGTACAGACCACTTTATTTTCCCCACATTCTACTGTTTTCACTTCATATGCTTCCCCTGGGATTGATATTTTGGAAACATGGTATTCCTCCTCATTGCTTTGCTGACGATGTACAGGTGTACTTGTCATTAAAGGTCCCTTCGAAGGAATCCCCTTTGCATGCATGATATTAAAAAATGGATGGACTTAAATTTTTCAAGACAAAATGAAAACAAAACTGAGCTTGTCCTGTTCAGTCATCCTCACCTGGTCCAGGTCCTTGCCAGCTCCCTTGGCCCACTGGCACCTTATATAATGGTCCAGGCCTGGAGTCTTGGTGTCATGGTTGATGGGGCTTTTAAACTGGACAAGCAGGTCAGCTCAGAGGGCAAGGCTAGCTCCTTTCAGCTTCGGCCTCTAGCCAAAGTCAAACCATATCTGAGAAGGTCTCACCTGGAAAAAGTGGTCCATGCTTTTATCACATCTCGTTTAGATTACTGTAACGTCCTGTATGTCAGCATTGGTCTGTCAGAGCTCAACCATCTGCAGCAACTCGTCTCCTAACTGGGACAAAGAAGTGAGAGGTAACTCTTTTTAAGTCTCAGAATGGACTAGCCTTAGAATATTTACGTAACCTTGTTGTGGTGCATCGACCCTCCAGCGCCCTCAGGTCAGATGACCAGATGATCCCGAATGTTCCTCGATCACGTGCCACGATTTTACTGTTTTCATTCATTTAACGTTTTTTTTCAATTCTAATTTTCACCATTTTGTTCGTTTTCTTTAATAACCGTGCTCTGGACACAACTTTACCAGTTTATTCAAAATAATTTTCCATATAACGCTTAAAGCATCAGAAAAAAATCTGAACCACAAAATGTTCAACTCAGGTCTTTATTTATTGACTCAAAGAAAGAACAGTCCTATCCAACTGATTAAAGAAATCTGACTTTTCCCCGTTCATTCTAGAAAAAACAGGGACCAGCAGAGGTTTCCTGAGTGGTGCTTGATTCTTTAAAAGAATGAAGGAAAGAGGAGAAAAAGATTTTTTTGAAAGCACACGATAGAAGAACTTTTTTTCTGTTAATTTCTTGAATGGAGCCCACTGGTAGTTTCACAAGACAAAGAAGAATAAACCTAAACAAAAAACAAGAATATCCCATCATAATTATGTAGTATACTAAGCATAACCGTCTTTGCTGAGATCCATCGATATGGTGAAACGGTGTCTGCAATAGACTTAATGCAATGATAAAATATTAGCAATAGAATGAAGAATGAAGCCAATTTAAGTCTGTTTAATACTCAATGCTAATCCAAAACAAATGAAAAAACATGCTGACATACACTAACATCCCAAAAACTCAAATTAGCTACAGGTACCTCAGGATTGTCGCAGATTCCAACATCTATTCAGAAAAATAATATAATGCATCTCCTAAAAATAATATTGTGGAGTCTTGGCATCAGTAACTGTGATGTTTCAAAGTAATCTGACAGTTCCGTGGTCAAAGCGATACCCGAGACAGAAGGCTGGATAAACAGGCTCAGTAAATTTGGTTTTGAAAGTGTGAAGATGGTGCACTTCATCAGAGGAGACAGCATAGAAAGATAGACTGCCATCAGGCCAATTGAGAAACACCCCTAGTTGTTTAAAGCCAGGAGTGGGCACCGTGACGTAATATTGACGTTGATTATACCTTTCAACATATCCAGCTCTGGGAATGGAGCTAAAAACCCAGGAACAGGTATTGTGCCCGATAGCACTCACCCAGTTATCTTCTTTCCTGGAGATGGAAATGTAAGCGACACCTACGTCAACGTATCCGTTCCACTCCACCTCCCAGTAATGTTTCCCTGTCAGCCCCTCATTGCACAACACCTGATTATAACACAGAAAACGTTCTGGGTGTTTTGGATAGTTCTGTCGTTTTCCGTGCTCAGAGGCCGCAAATGTGTCGTTGTCAGAAAGAGAGACCCAGATGTTTATGGTGTTTCGGTCAAAGGTGAGGTCACAGGCATCTGATGAGAAGACAAAAAACACAATATATTAGCAGTCAGTCTCTTCATTCACTTTATGTTATGACATTTTTAACAAAATATTTTATCTATCACTTTAAATTTCTTTTTTTAATTAATATTGTCTTTGAAAATGTTTACAAATCTTACTGCCCATAGCATTTACAAGACAACAATGAACACTCTTCCTCTGTCATGGTGACACCTTGTCCATGCATTCCTTTTGGATCCTGGTATTTCCCTCAGATGTCCTCAAACTGTCTTACTGTTTTTGAAGAATAATTAAAGTGTCTTAAATCTTCTTGTGGATCAAGAACAAGACAAGAACTGGGACAAGGACAAGAGTGTCAAATAAAATAGCAGGATAGGTAGGAAAGTCTGAGGGCATCTTTAGAAGAGGTGGGGAATAACAGGGACTGCAAAGAATAGGAACTAGTGGAATGAAGCCAGGAACAAAGGAGAGGTGTCACATGACACTGAGGTTTGCATGTTTCCAAATAACACCTAAAAAGGTGGGAAGTACTTTAAGTATAATTTGCTTTTGCTACAGTGTGAATCAATACAGAAAGAATTACTTACACCAAAGTAAATCACTTCTCTTTTTGTAACCCTGCACAAAAGGCATGCGAGGGAATGTGAAGTCCTGAGTGGCCAGACTGCCTTCCTTGTAATGGTAGATGCTTGCTCCTTGGAATTTTCCATTTTCCAAGGCTGTGACAAAGAAACCAACGTTTCTGCTTTTCTCAAAATCGTTGACATGATCACAAAATGTTTGGGCTCTTTGTTTCATTTTGAGTACCACCCGAGTGGAGAAACACCACTTGTCTTCAGTAGATGGCACAGCTTCCTTGCCGTCTTTTGAATCGGGTGATTCCAAATAGTCGGACAACACTTTAAGGTAAGGATCATTGCGTTCCACTGAGGTGAAAACAAAGCACAGAGCATGCTTCACATCTTCAGCAAGAACCTCTCTGTCCAACTCTGTCTGATTTGAGACAAATTTTGCCTGTGTTCCCTCAACCATGCCTGCACAGGACTTTAAGACGGCGATTTCTCTCTCTATGACTTCCAGCCACGTGCTCACATTTTCATTGCTGAATGGTGACTTGGCTCTGTCATCAATTATCTTCTGCAATGACTGCTCACTTTCTGTACCTGCTCGAACCAGTGGAAGTTTCTCTGCTATTTTCTTTTGCACCGTAAGCATGTAATCCTGAAATATCTGATGGAAATTGCTAATCTTGTCATGAATCAAGGGAATTTGTTGCACAAGTTTGTCATCCATGGCTTCATTGGCTCTCCTCTTCAGTTTATACAACTCTTCTAAGGTAGTGTGAATCCTTCTCACTTTACTAACAGTGATCTCCTGGGTCAGCAGTTTGGCTTTAGAAAAAAATTTCTTCAAGGGTACCAGCCAGACCTTCATTGGAACTGCACTGGCTCCGTCTTCTCCAAGAAGTGTTGGAAGTGTCTGGTAGGTCGTCACTGCATCTTCAAACGTTGTAGGGAGGCTTTCAAGAAGGAAGTCTCCATGAAACTTGCAGGAGAGATTGCTGGCCAGAGACTTTTCTTCATCAGTCAGTTGGACAGAAGCAGATCCCTCAATACTAATCGTAGGAATCTTCTTTATCACGGCTTCCATTTTGCCCTGGATGTCTTGGAGGTTGGTATCCTCTACCTTGTCACTGTCAAACACAAAGAAAGCATTTGCCCCATAAAGAATGCCTGTTACTACATGTGTTGCCAAGCCCCTCTGAGTAATGACTGTTTCTTGCACCTTCACAGTCCCAGGAGGAGCTGTGAATTGTTTATAGATGGTGGTAGCTTTGTACTTGAGTGTAACTCTGCTTTGATTCTGGTATTTCTTTGTATTGTTGAGATACTTGGCAGATCCTCCAACTTCAACAAGTCCTCCCAGGAAACTGACTCCAAGAGAAGCTTCAATATCCATCGCAGAGGACTTGGACTCAGTGGAATCAGAAGCAACAATTTTGAATTCACTGCTGCGTTGAGTGTTACTTGATTGATATTGTTGTAGAGTTTCATCACCAAATAATGAGAAACCTTAAAAAAAATGAAAGAAAAAACATCTAATGAGGCAGGAAAATTGTTACTGGGTGTTCAGATTAAAAAAACACAATGCGTTAAGAAAAATGCACCAGGGCTACTTGTACCTCTCTACCTCAGTAATACAGCTAAGTTGCCAAATGTGTCTCAGTCTTGGTATTTTTACACACAAATATGCCTCCTCTCTAGCCTGGCTATCGCGACTACTAGCTCTGCGAGTGTAATCTGCCCTTGTTAACCGCTTTCTCAGAGGGCGGGCTTAACCCCATGTCAAATGCCTGTCTGCATTACTGGACGAAGCTTCAACCAATCAGACCACTCCTTCCTCTGACGTTTGCGTAGCAACGGAAATTGCTTGATCCAGTGCTGCGAGCGCCATTGCCTTAAACATGTCTCAATTAAACTGTTGGAAATGCTAGATTTTCATTGTCCCCATTTCTAGGTGAATCTGAAATAGGAGAGAATGGCAGCTTGACCAGGCTGCCTTGGTCGCGAAATTTTGTGAAGCATCACAGGAAGTATGGGTTGGCCCAGGCTACCTCCTCTCACTAAAACGGGAAAAAATAAAAGACACCTTATGTTATAATATTAAATAAACAAACTTTCTATTATACTGTATTATATATGCTGGGTGAGTTGAAAATATCTTAAAGTTGTGGTGCTTCAAAGATGATAATTTCTCAGAAAAAGTTGTTCTCTTCTGCAAAGTCTGCAAAACTACAGTATATTCAAGTATCATACATGCACTTCTCAACCAGTTTGCACATTGCAAGCACACATTTACCCTGTTAAATGAAGCTTTGACCAGTGAATGTACCATCATCAGTAATCCATTCAAGAGCAGTTATTGCAAGGATTAAAGTGTATGAATGTATAAATTAATATTAGCAGCCAGCTGGTGGCAGCCAGTTAATGATGGAGCCACTGACAGTGCAGCGTAATGGTTGATTTATTTCATTCTAAAACAGTCTACTCCAAAACATACCTGGGATCAGTTTCTCTCTGCGAGTGTCATACAGCATCCCAAGGGTGAAAGGTCGACCCAGAGCAGGCATTACCATGATATCTGAAGACATGTCTGCAACCCTTGAAGATAGGTTCAGCAATATGGGTACAACAAAGTGCCTGGAGTTTGAACAGCATATTGTAAACTTTAGCTTTACAGTACTTGAGTTGTGTGAAAGCCCCAGTGTCTGTTGCTCACCTGATGAAGTTTTGTAGAGCCGCTGAGTTGTGTGAGTCGTCCTGACTTCCAACTGGATCTTTAATGTGATGCTGTTTGACGTTGTGAGATCCTTTATATCCTGTGAGACACAGCGTCCTTGTGACCTCTCCCTCGATACTCCTGCACGCCTGTAATATTTCCGCTCCCACAGATCACATCTGCATGCAGAAAAAAATTGTCTAACATTTTTCACATGGTGTTTTTGCATAATGACAGTCAGGTGTGAGAGAAATTGCTGGATTTTACATGGAAAGCTTTTGCATGTCTGCTCAGACCACAAATGACTTCAGTCATATTAATACATTTTAATAATTAGCTTCCTTCATATTGCATCACGTTGTAATGACAAGCAGATTTTGCATAACATAATATGATGTGCCAAGCTTTATACTGTTTACATGTAGTGTGATTACTACAAAACAATTATTAAATATGGTGACTTCTTTCTAGGTACCCCAATAATTACATTAGGTGTCTTTTTTTCATATTGCTGTTGTCCAATCAGTAATTTGTTCCGTATCATTGATTTGTTATTGATTTCCTCTGTTAGTTGCATCCCAGGCATCTGGCATTATCAACTCGTAACTTTATGTGACAGATTTACCAATGACTTGATTACCACTTGAATTCAAATGGGTGCAAGTCGAACTCGCACATGACAAGGGGAGATGAGACTTCTTAAACATGAGGAAATGGGAATCAGCTCGAAAACAATCAGGGCGGGGCAGACAATCACAGATACGGGAACACAGGAAGGCAGGAAGCAAATAGATCTGAAACGAGAGGGAAACAGCATTACTGCAAAATAAAACCCATAAATGACAAGACAACGCGCATGAACAAGACAGAAATAGAGAACTTAAGCAAACGAGACAGATGGGACATGACAATATCCCCTTCCTAGGGATGGCCGTGAGGACGGTGGTGTTACCTTATGTTTCCGGGAGTCCTGTAACAAAATCCAATGAAATCTGCACTCATGGATGGTCGTGTAGAAATGGAGATGCGCTGTAGCAGACCCACTCAGACCTGACAGGAGGTTTTGCAGCGGACGCATACGGGGGCAGTCTTCAATGTACTCCCGAACAGTCTTTAACATGGCCGGCCACCAGAAGTGTTGCTGGATGAAGGTGACTGTTCTTTTAACCCCTGGGTGGCAAGTGAGTAGAGAGATGTGAGCCAGTGAACCACCTGTGGGCGTATTTCAGCCGGAACAAAGAGGTGATTGGGTGGACACCCCGCAGATGGTGGGTTCACACAATTAACACTCTTCACCTCAGATTCTATCTGCCAAGCCACTGCTCCAACCACACAGTTCTGTGGAAGGATGTGTTCAGGCTTTTGGCACAAGCAACTGGCTTGGTGTTCTGGGACCCTGACCTGTAAGAGAGGACAAAGTAGAACCGGTTAAAAAAATAATGACCACCTGACCTGTAAGAGAGCTTCGTGTTTTGGCAGTTCTGAGATATTGCAAATATTTATGGACATGATAAGAGCAACAAGCAGCCCAACATTCAGCCAGACTGCAGCAGTTCGGCAAAGTGTGAGTCTAAAGTTTAGTGTTGCAGTAATACTGAACAGTTTCAGCAGTGATGGCTGTCCATTAACTTGATTATATACAAAAGTACGCAGGGAGCTTTGGTCAGTGCCACAATGCAAGACTGTAAGTCTACAAGACACGCACAGAGAAATACCTCAGGAGATTTATCAAATTTAAAAAATGTTTTAATACATAATTTTACCAAGCAATGGCATCATATGTAATGCCTTAAGGTGAAGTTCATTATTTGACAAATTTTCAGACCTTACTGATGTTTGATACATACATGTATTGGTTAATGGCTCTTGTGTGTTTTTGCTGCTTCCTCTTTGTCTCATGTTTGATGAAAATATTTGCATGGTAAATTCAGCAGAGTTAGAAAAACACATGTAATATAACTCATGGAAATAAAAATTACCAAAATGGAAAATAGCTTTGAAAGAGACTTTGCTGTGAAATTCTCGAAATTTGCATAGACGGGTGTCAAAGTGGACAGGTTCCAGGCACGTCAGAGGGACGGCTCAAACATTATCTGACAGGATATAAGGAATCAAGCAGAACTAGCACCCCATGGAGTACTGACGAGCCCTCGCAGTGTGTCGCATCCGATGCATCGCCTCTCCTGCTGTTGCTGACCTTGGTGAGCCCAGTCGCCTGGACTCCCTTGTTCTGTATCCCTTATTTATGACAAACTCCATGGCGCCATCTTGGCGCAGCAACACAAAACACTCTTATGAGGTTCTTAGTAAGGAGTGTCCTGTAGCAATCTTAGCTAGGTGGGATCATGTAAGGTAGATTTACAGGCTTGTCACAGTGACAACTTGCAGGCTATGAAAAACACAGTTTTTCCACAAGGTCTCAACTACAGACTGGAGTAGCAGTATCATTAGTCTTACAAGTCGTTTATTTTGGAGTAAGCCATTTGTACGGTATGACAAAAAGCACTACTTTTGTTTGAGGGGGCGCCAGTGCCACACCAAACCTCCAACCACAAAGTTTTCTATGACTTTGAACCTACACTAGTGTGGCTACCTGTGGCTGGAATTTCAGATGCTATCTTAAAATCCCTAGGAGGAGTATGCAATTGAAAATACCTTAAAATCTACCAAAATCACCCAAAATCCAGAAAAGCTGTTCTTAATGGCAAAACATCAAAGTCTGGAGCAGTGCTATGGCCACACCCTTTGACCTACCAGCCTGATTTTTGGATTTTACATTCCCCAAGTCTCAATTACAATCGGGAGTTGAAATAACATCAAATTTGTAAGTTGTTTGGTTTGGAGGCAGCCATTTGTACGCCATGGCAAAAAGCACTACTGTTGTTTGAGGGTGTGCTGTTGCCAAACCAAATCTTCAACCAGAAAGTTTTCTCGAACTTTTAAATTACACTAGCGTGGGTACCTGTGGCTGGAGTTTCAGCTTGCTATCTTGATATCTCGAGGAGAAGTATGCAATTGAATATATCTTAAAGCCGGACAAAATCACAAATTTCTAAAAATTCAACATGCAAAATGGCAGTCTTTCTGTTGGGCGTGGCCCATGGGTCCAAGGGGCTTTTTTGTTCATCTTAGGGTCCTCCATAAGCCCTCCAGATTTTATAACTGTGGGTGAAATGGGCGGGGCTGAATTTTTGAATATTTCTTGTTTTATCAGAGGTAGAGTAGAGGACACTTCCACCAACATCACCACTTTTTGTCCAGAATCCATCTGTTTTGCTCTCAATCTCGATCATCTCCACTTCCTGTTTTGATTTCTGTGGTGCATATTCAGTCTTTATGTCCCGACTACAAATCACAGAAGCAATGAAATTACTCACAGGCTGCAGGAGACCATGATCAGCAACCCGCTGCAGAAAAAACACTTTGACGGCATAACACATCAATGGCACTCAAAGAGTTATGTTGAATACTTTTGAGATCACGGACTTTAAACTTAATAGCCAAGTATGATGTTAATTTAAGCTGGCATTTGTTACTTTAACCACTATATAAATTAAACTGAATTAAATTTTTTTTTTATCTTAAGCACTAACTGTTTAGATCTTTAGTTACTGTAATTTGAACAACTTTAGTTGACTTGAAATTTGAGTACACAGGATTTTTTTTGTTTGTCTTGGGATTCTGCATAAGCCAACCAAATTTCACAGCTGTGGCACAAACACAGGGCTGATTTTTCAGAGAATTTCTAGGGGATGCTATGGAGGTGTTTGTGGGCATGTCTCCATTTTAACAGTGGATTTGTGAAGAGGACACACCTGATCTGTATCTTAAATTTAATGAATCTGTTCCTGAGGCAATATCCAAGAATGCTTTTTTTTTTTTTTTTTTAGAAATTATACAGCGCCACCTTGGTGCAGTAACACAAATTATAGTGACAATTTTTTTTTTGCAGCTTTGACAATACGTCTGGAGTTTCGTGAAGTAAATTTGGCTGCATTGCATCATTATGGCGTGAGTTATTGGCCAAAAAGTGAAAAATGCATTCGCCTTTACCACTAAGTTTACAGTTTACCACATTACCACAGTTTACAATAATGCTTTTTTCAATTGTAGTTTTCATCATTTTCTTCGTTTTCATTATTAACCTTTCTCTGGACACAACTTTACTATTTCATTCAACATAATTTTCCACATAACGCTTAAAGCATCAGAAGAAAAGGGTGCACCACAAAATGTTCAACTCAGGTCTTTATTTATTTATTGATTCAAAGAAAGAACAGTCTTATCCAACATACTGACTAAAGAAATCTGACTTTTCCCAGTTCCCTCTAGAAAAAATAGGGACCAGCAGAGGTTTCTTGAGTGGCACGTGATTCTTTAAAAGAATGAAGAAAAGGGGGGGGGCAAAAGTCTTTATTTGAAAGCATACAGTAGAACTTTTTTTCTGTTAATTTCTTGAATGGAGCCCACTGGTAGTTTCACAAGACAAAGAAGAATAAAGTTTAAAAAAGTACAAGAACAACCCTTCATAATTATCATGGTATATTATACATAATCATCTTTGCTGAGATCCATCGATATATGGTGAAAATAGTGTCTGCAATAGACTTAAAGCAACGAAAAAATATTAGCGACAGAATGAGAAGTGAAGCCAATTTGAGCCTGTTTAATACTCAATGCTAATCCAAAATGTAAAACACGCTAACATACACTAACATCCCACATGATATGCTGGTGATTTAGATGACAAAAAAAAAAAAAATAATTCAAATGTATAAATGCAGTCAATTCTTAAACGCTCTGTTACGCTATGAGGCACTTTGTTGTTGTTGTTTTGCTGACCAAGTGGGTTTGAGCAAAAATAATAACTGTCTGAAGCTTATATTGGGAGGAGAATAAAATGTCAAAATACAAATTTTGTTGACACTTTGAACATGGCCTGGTAAATACAGTGTGTTATTAAAGGTCAGATTTGTATATATAAATAACATTTTGATTGTGGGCTTGACTATGACATTTAGTTTTACCAAAATGGAGCTACAGGTACCTCAGGACTCTTGTATATAGGAGATATAGGAGATATATAATGTATCTCCTAAAAATAATATTGTGGAGTCTTGGTGGGGGTATGAGCCTCAGTAACTGTGATGTTTCAAAGTAATCTGAGAGTTCCGTGGTGACCGCCAGGCCCAATACCGAAGGCCGGATAAACAGGCTCAGTAAATTTGGTTTTGAAGGTGTGAAGATGGTGCACTTCATCAGAGGAGACAGCATAGAAAGATATACTGCCATGACGCCAATCGAGAAACACTCCTAGTCGTTTAAAGCCCGGATTGGGCGCCTTGACATGATATTCTCTTCTATTATGCCTTTCAATGTATCCAGTTTTGGGATTATAGCTAAAAACCCAGGAATAGGTATTGTACCCGATAGCACTCGCAAAGTCAACTTCTTTCCTCGGGATGGAAATGTAAGCAATACCTACGTCAACGTATCCATTCCACTCCACCTCCCAGTAATGTTTCCCCATCAGCCCCTCATTGCACAACACCTGATTAAAACACACAAAACGTTCTGGGTGTTTCGGATAGTTCTGTCGTTTTCCATGCTCAGAGGCTGCAAATGTATCGTTGTCAGAAAGAGAGATCCAGTTGTTTATGGTGTTTCGGTCAAAGGTGAGGTCACAGGCATCTGATGAGAAGACCGAAACACAATCTGTTAGCAGTCAGTCTCTTCATTCACTTTATATCATGAAATTTTGAACGAAATAATTTACTTATAACTTCTAATTATTTTAAATTGATCTGCTGTGTGTAAATGTTTACAAATCTCACTGTCCATAGCATTTACAAGACAACAATGATGAACACTTTTCTTCTGTTATGGTGACACCTTGTCCATGCATTCCTTTTGGACCCTGGTAGTTCCCTCAGATGTCCTCAAATTGCCTTACTGTTTTTGAAGATTAGTTAAAGTGTCTTAAGTCTTCTTGAGGGTCAGCAGAATGGATGGGAAAGTCTGAGGGCATCTTTTGAAGAGGTGGGGAATAATAGGGACTGCAAACAATAGGAACTAGTGGAAGGAAGCCAGGAACAAAGGAGAGGTGTCACATGACACTGAGGTTTGCATGTTTTACAAATAACACCTGAAAAGGCAGGAAGTACTACAATGTGAATCAATGTAGAAAGAATTACTTACACCACAGTAAATCACTTCTGTCTTTGAAACCCTGCACAAAAGGCATGCGAGGGAATGTGAAGTCCTGAGTGGCCAGACTGCCTTCCTTGTAATGGTAGATGCTTGCTCCTTGGAATTTCCCATTTTCCAAGGTTGTGACAAAGAAACCAACGTTTCTGCTTTTCTCAAAATCGTTGACATGATCACAAAATGTTTGGGCTCTTTGTTTCATTTTGAGTACCACCTCAGTGGAGAAACACCACTTGTCTTCAGTAGATGGCACAGCTTCCTTGGCGTCTTTTGAATCGGGTAAATCCAAATAGTCGGACAACACTTTAAGGTAAGGATCATTGCCTTCCACTGAGGTGAAAACAAAGCACAGAGCATGCTTTACCTTACCAACAAGAACCTCTCTGTCCAACTCGGTCTGATTTGAGACAAATTTTGCCTGTGTTCCCTCAACCATGCCTGCACAGGACTTTAAGACGGCGATTTCTCTCTCTATGGCTTCCAGCCACATGCTCACATTTTCATTGCTGAATGGTGACTTGGCTCTGTCATCAATTATCTTCTGCAATGACTCCTCACTTTCTGTACCTGCTCGAACCAGTGGAAGTTTCTCTGCTATTTTCTTTTGCATGGTAAGCATGTAATCCTGAAATATCTGATGGAAATTGCTAATCTTGTCATGAATCAAGGGAATTTGTTGCACAAGTTTGTCATCCATGGCTTCATTGGCTCTCCTCTTCAGTTTATGCAACTCTTCTAAGGTAGTGTGAATCCTTCTCACTTTACTGATATTGATCTCCTGGACCAGCTGTTGGGCTTTAGAATTATAGCTCTTCAAGGGTGCCAGCCAGACCTTCATTGGAACCGAATTGGCTCCATCTTCTCCAAGAAGTGTTGGAAGTGTCTGGTAGGTCGTCACTGCATCTTCAAACGTTGTAGGGAGGCTTTCAAGAAGGAAGTCGCCATGAAACTTGCAGGAGAGATTGCTGGCCAGAGACTTTTCTTCATCAGTCAGTTGGACAGAAGCAGACCCCTCAATACTAATCGTAGGAATCTTCTTTATCACGGCTTCCATTTTGCCCTGGATGTCTTGGAGGTTGGTATCCTCTACCTTGTCACTGTCAAACACAAAGAAAGCATTTGCCCCATAAAGGATGCTTGTTACTACATGTGTTGCCAAGCCCTTCTCAGTAATGGCTGTTTCTTGCACCTTCACAGTCCCAGGAGGAGCTGTGAATTGTTTATAGACGGTGGTAGCTTTGTACTTGAGTGTAACTCTGCTCTGATTCTGGTATTTCTTTGTATTGTTGAGATACTTGGCAGATCCTCCAACTTCAACCAGTCCTCCCAGGAAACTGACTCCAAGAGAAGCTTCAATATCCATCGCAGAGGACTTGGACTCAGTGGAATCAGAAGCAACGATTTTGAATTCACTGCTGCGTTGAGCATTACTTGATTGATATTTTTGTAGAGTTTCATCACCAAATAATGAGAAACCTTAAAAAATGAAAGAAAAACGGATGAGGCAGGAAAGTTGTTACTGGGTGTTCAGATTAAAAAGCACAATGTGTTAACAAAAATGCACCAGGGCTACTTGTACATCTCTTCAGTAATACATCACCAAACACCAAAATGAAGAAACAATCACAGATTTTTTTTATCAACTGTAATATTGTCTGGTGTTTGTCTGGTGACTTTTAAAATATGATAAAGTTGTGGTGCGTTAACTCTTTGTGTGCCATTGACGTATTTCGACGTCAAAGTGTTTTTTCGGCAGCGGGTAGACAATCGTGCTCTCACATAGTCTGTGAGTAATTTTGGGGCTTCTGGGAGATGTAGTCAGAGCATAAAGAGACAGTATATACCACAGAGATTGGAGATGATTGAGATTAGAGAGTAAAATGGATGGATTCTGGGCAAAAAGTGGCATTTTAGTGTGGGAGTGCCCTCTACCTCTGATAAAACAATGGAACAATGAAATAGAATCTCTTCTTTTATTTGAGCTACTCAATATTTTCAGAGACATAGTACAAAATATTCTTGAGTCTTGAAATTTGATTCAAAATGGGCAAAAAACGCTGGAACAAGGCACTTTCTGTTTTATAAAAGGCCTGGCACTCAATGAGTTAAAGATGATAATTTCTTACAAAAAAAGTGATTCTCTTCTGGAAAGTCTGCAAAACTATATTCAAGTATCATACATGCATTTCTCAACCAGTTTGCACATTGTAAGCACACGTTTACCCTGTTAAATGAAGCTTTGACCAGTGAATGTACTATCATCAGTAATGCATTCAGGGGCAGTTATTGCAAGGATTAAAGTGTATGAATGTATAAATTAATATTAGCAGCCAGCTGGTGGCAGCCAGTTAATGATGGAGCCACTGACAGTGCAGCGTAATGGTTGATTTATTTCTTTCTAAAACAGTCTACTCCAAAACATACCTGGGATCAGTTTCTCTCTGCGAGTGTCATACAGCATCCCAAGGGTGAAAGGTCGACCCAGAGCAGGCATTACCAAATCTGAAGACATGTCTGCAACCCTTGAAGATAGGTTCAACAATATGGGTACAACAAAGTGCCTGGAGTTTGAACAGCATAATGTAAACTTTAGCTTTACAGTCCTGGAGTTGAGTGAAAGCCCCAGTGTCTATGGCTCACCTGATGAAGTTTTGTAGAGCCGCTGAGTTGTGTGAGTCGTCCTGACTTCCAACTGGATCTTTAATGTGATGCTGTGTGATGTTGTGAGATCCTTCATATCCTGAGACACAGCGTCCTTGTGACCTCTCCCTCGACACTCCTGCATGCCTGTAATATTTCCGCTCCCACAGATCACATCTGCATGCAGAAAGAAATTGTCCAGCATCATTTTTTCACATGGTTTTTTTGTATAATGACAGTCAGGTGTGAGAGAAATTGCAGAATTTTACATGGAAAGCTTTTGCATGTCTGCTCAGACCAGGAATGACTTCAGTTATATTAATACATTTTCATAAGTAGCTTCCTTCATTTTGCATCACATTGTAGTGACAAAAAATGTTGTTGGATTTTGCATAATATAAGTTTTACATTGTTTACATGTTATGTGATTGCTGCAAAACAGTATTACTCTTATCAATCAATATTTTGTTTTCCATATCATTGATTTGTGTTAGAGTTCACCTGTCAGTTGCATCCCAGGCATCTGGCGTTGTCAAATCTAAACTTTATGTGACAGATTTACCATGAGTTGATTACCACTTGAATTCAAATGTGGCAACAGTCACAGGATATTTCCGCTGGTGTCGAGCAGCAATGAAAAAAAATCCATGATATATCACCCTTCAAAACTATTTAGTCACATGTTAGATTTATCATATTGGCTGACCTTATTAATGTTTGTTGATACGTAAATGTATTGGTTTACGTCTCTTGTGTTTTTGCTGCTTCTTTTCTGTCTCACGTTTGATGAACTAAAGCAACTCTGCAGACAGTTAATGTCTGTTCTGTCAGTTTGTTGAAGTTCTGTGATGACAATGACACAGACAACTTGATGCAGAAATTGGCTTTCTTTGGAAGAAGACTCAGCTTTATACATACATGCATGTCCTGAACACAACACACCCTAGGGGCTCCAACCACTTCAGGCCTGTGGTCGTCACTTCTCACTTGATGAAGACCATGGACAGGATCATGTTGAGAAACCTCCGCCCCATGGTGAGCTCACATCTGGATCCACTGCAGTTCGCGTGCCAACCATGATGATGATGATGATGATGATGATGATGATGCAGTAATCTACCTGCTGCACATATCAGTAACTCACTTAGAAAACACCTGCAGCACTGTGAGGGTCATGTACTTTGACTTCTCCAGTGCTTCAACACCATCCAGCTTTCTCTGCTCAGGGAGTAGACTGTCACATGGCAGCATGGACCTCACCAACAGACCACAGTACGAGAGCCTTCAGGACTGTGTGTCGGACATGGTAGTCTGCAGCACAGGGGCCCCACAGGACTCTCATGTAGATGGTAGGAGAGTTTCACAGATTATTGACTGATAATAAATAAAAAGGAGGCCACATGTTATTAAAATGTTTTCAGTGATTGCCTCTTAGCTCAAATAGTCAAGGGTATATGAATATGGTGAAGCTTATTTTTGGCCAGACATGCAAAATATCCATCCATTTTCTACTAGCCTGGTCTTACTAGACCCTCGCACTAATGCACAGAAGGTCTGGCATTCCTTCACTGAGAACCGATTAAAGGCGTGAACTCTGTTGAAATTTGAAACGATTGGATCTGATTTTAACCAATCACTAACGTTTGGTCGTGACGTATGTAATGCACCGCTAGCATTCAGGCTAGCCACCTCCTTTGCCACGAATGGAGCTAAATAAGACTTTTACCAAACCCTGTGGAGAGTAAAGCCACAACATCTTTTCCAGCAATAAAACTGGTTAAACATTTCTCTTGCTCTGACTTTAATTGTTGAATATTTGCCAAAACGGAGTGAATGGCTTCCTTCACTTCCGTCTCCGCCGCCATTGCCAAACTGCAACTAGCTAGAATACAACGCAAATGCTGTGCATATGTTCGATGTCATCGTTAACACCTGCCTCCCCCCGTCCCCCCACCATTCACTGACTAGCCAGGATCGAATGCATCCTGAGAAATCAAGTCCAAGGGGATCAAACCCAGGCGTAATATGTAGAGAAATAATAATTGAGCGGAAGATTATGGAGAGCTACGGCCAGGCTAATTTTCTACCGCTTGTCCTCACATAGGGTCAGGGAGGCTGGAGCCTATCCCAGCCTTCTTAGGGTGAAAGGCAGGGTACAACCTGGACAAGTCTCCAGTTCATCACAGGACACATAGAGACAGAAAACCATTCACACGCCTATGGGCAATTTAATTTAGCCAATTAAGCTAATCCCCGTGCATGTTTGATGGTTGGAGGAAGCAGGAGTACCCAGAGAGAACCCAGCAAACACGAGGAGAACATGCAAACTCCACACAGAAAGGCCCCAGGCCGGGAATCAAACCCGGTACCTTGTTGCTGTGAGGCGACAGTGCTAACCACTACACCACGCCCATGCAAAACATTTACATGGTAAATTCAGCAGAGTTGGAAAAACACATATATTACTGAGGGAATTAAGTATTACCAAAATGGAAAATAGCTTTGAAAGAAACTTTGCTGTGAAATTCTTGAAATTTGCATGGAAAGGTGTCAAAGTGGGTCCACACACATCAGAGGGAGGGCTCAAATGTTATCAAACAGGATATAAGGAATGAAGCAGAATCACAGACCATCACACTGGAAGCTTCAGTTAGAAGTCAGAAGACTGACACAGCTCAGCTGATCTGCACAACTTCATCAGGTGAGGACAGACAGGCTGGAAAGACTTGAACTTTTACTCAACCCTGGTCTATGTACAGTAAAACTGTTGATTTATGACCAGGACATATTTCTGTTAGTTGTTTTCTCTTTCTCTTTGGCCCATGCTGTTGATTTTTCCCAACAGGTTGGAGTCATGTCTTCAGACATCTTGGTGGTGGCTGCTCTGGGCCGACCTTTCACCTTAGGGACGCTCTATGACGCTCGAAGAGATAAACTTATCCCAGGTAACCAAAATGAAGGTTTAACTTCATATAAAACACCAGCTGTTTCAGGATACAGATGATCATGAGTGAAGTAATAACTGTACAAGCAAGGGCTAAAACAGTTGTGGAATATTATCTGATCTCCTAAAGATAAATTCCAATTTCTCTTAATAAAAGTCTTATTTTTTTTTACTTTGGATGTAATTTCAGTGAAAATAAAATAAAGCAGCACTCAGAAAACAAAGAGGAAGAGTCACGTGATTGCCCAAACTCAACTCTCTCTTAGTCAACTCTCCCTGTTGGTGAATATCAGCAAAAAAAAAAGTCAGTCAAAAACAATGAAAGTGACTTTAAGATGCCAAAATGGATCCCTGGTATATGTACTGTTGGCCTTACAACAGCAGATTCTGTGAGGGAACTCTGTGACTTGACATTTGAACATAGCTTTTCCAACATGTCATCAGTTGGCCACCAAATGTCTCAGGAGCATTTAAAAAACATCAACCATGTAGCCAAAAAACCAAGGTGAACAACATTTGAGTGAAGATACCCATCCAGGACGCTCTGCCATCATTTGCTTGCACTGTATTTACCAACACTGCTGCAACCAAGCTGATACAAACAAACAAGCATTTTATGTGACTCGCTTGATTCTGATGGTCGTTTGGTTTGTTTTCTTCACTTGTAGGTTTCACATTGTGGGAAGATGAAGTTATAGAAGAGAGCACAGTTGAAAGCAGTCAGCCCAGCAGTGCATTTGAAATCATTGCATCTGATTCTATTGATGACAAGTCTTCTCTGATGGATATTGAAGCATCTCTGAAAGCCAGTTTCCTGGGTGGACTGGTAGAAGTTGGAGGATCAGCCAAGTATCTGAATAATCAGAAGAAATTCAAGAATCAGAGTCGAGTGACTCTTCAGTACAAAGCTACCACTAACTTCAAACAGCTGATGACTAATCTTGGAACCAAACATGTAGAATATTCTGAATTATTTGAGAACATCCAGGCAACTCATGTAGTGATAGGGATCCTTTATGGGGCCAATGCTTTCTTTGTCTTTGACAGTAACAAAGTGGATTCAACCAATGTTCAGGAAATCCAGGGCCAAATGGAAGCTGTGATAAAGAAGATTCCCTCAGTTGAAATCTCAGGGAAAGCTTCTGTCCAGCTAACCAGTGAGGAAACTGATATAACCAACAGCTTTTCCTGTGAATTCCATGGGGACTTCTTTCTCACTAGTAACCCTACAACTTTTGAGGATGCAGTTAAAACATACCAGCAACTTCCACAAATGATGGGGAAAGAAAATGCTGTCCCAGTGACAGTCTGGCTCGTGCCAATGGTAAATTTTTATTCTGAAGCACCTCAGCTGATGGCCGATAGCAGCACTCCAATACTTAGGAAGGTTCGCAACACTCTGGAAGCCATAGTGCAAGTTCAAATGAGATGCAACGATGCACTGGATGACCCCACAGTGAACCTGTTCACACGTTAGAAAGAAGTTGAGCGATTTCCTACAAATTTGTGATGATCATAAGTTGAAACTCCAGGCGACGATTGCAGAGAAACTTTTTGCCATCCCGAGTGGAGATGAAGATGAAAGTGCCTTAGTGAACCTTTTTGAAGAAAACCTTCAATCACCATTCAACACTGAAAGCCTAAACATGTGGATGGAGTTTGAAGAAAGAGAGATCAATGTCCTCAAGTCCTGCATGGATATTGTAAATGAAAGAAAACCCAAGATTGTTTTAAACACAATGTCTACGGAAATTCTTGATTCAAAAGTAAAGCATGCTGTGTGCTATGTCTTTACCGATGTGACAGAGAAGGATGTGTTCCTGACCGTGTTAAATGACTTCTTGGATTCACCTCAAAGCAGACCAAAGAAACTCAGACCGTCACCAAAAGACTACTGGTATAGCTATGATGACATACCAGAGATGATGAGGGAAAAAGCTCACCTTTTTTGCAACCTTGCCAAAGAGCTGGCCAGCCACTCTGTCCATTTCTTTGTAGCATCTATAAACACCCCAAAGCAAGAAGGAGCAGGTATCCACTACTACGTGCATGGCATGCAGGTCTCTGATGTTTTTTCAGGCCCTCGTGTGGATTCCCTAACCTCCAGAGGAGATTTACTGTGGTGTAAGTCACTATTCTCTTCATGCTGTGATCTTATTCTGGATTCTGCATGTTTTTGGTTCTGAACTACCTCAGCTAAACTAACACAGGCTAGAAACATGTTCAAATGTCAAAATGTCCAGCTTCCTTGTGATGTTGGTCCTATTACTTTAAATAAGTCATTTAATAATGTTCTTTATTTAATTCATACATTTTTATTCATTTAGCCCTAATAGTTTAAAGTTTCTTCTTCCTTCATTCCTGAAGCTAGAAGGTGATGAGGATGACTGGTAACAGATTATTTCTTGGTCTCTCCATCAGATGACTGTGAGCTCACCATGGACCCAGAAACAGCACATCTGGCCCTGACTCTGTCTGAGGGCAACAAAAAGGCAGTGTCGGGGAGTACAAAGCCATCTGATGGTACCCTAGAGAGGTTCAGCCACTTTCAGCAGGTGATGTGCACCAAGGGGCTGAGTGGGCGCCATTACTGGGAGTTAGAGTGGTCTGGTTACGTTCGTGCAGGTGTCACATATAAAGGAATCAGTAGGAGAACATCTACCCCAGATTCCTCACTTGGATATAATGAGATGTCCTGGGCTTTTGAATATTCTACAAGTTCAGGCTACCAACAAATTCATAACGGTCAAAAGGCTCGTGTCACTGTGTCCTCCACTGGCTTTAAAAAATTAGGAGTTTGTCTGGACTGGCCTGATGGCACTCTGTCCTTCTTCATGGTCACCAACACCTCATTCACTCACCTCCACACCTTTGACACCAAATTCTATGAGGCTGTTTATCCAGCCTTCTTGATTGGGGATGCACAAAAGAATATCAATGGTCAGATTAAACTATGGTAACATGTGTCTGTGCACCAAATCCACACTCTTTAGCAGTAGTTGGTTCCTCAGAGTTGGCGGAATAATTTTACATGAAGTTTGTGCCAAATTATGTTAAACAATTAAATGGTATTATATTGTCAAGAGTCAAGAATTGAACTGCAGGGGGAGCTTTGGCCTGCTTTTCGTGGTAGTAGCATTAATTGTAGTAGTAGTCAGTGATCCTGCTATAGGCATGTTTGTGTGTTTTGAATATAAATATGTACACAATAAATTATAATGTACTTTAAATTAAAATAATGTTGGATACAGTAAAAGAGAAATAGAGAGAAATATTCTGAATTACTCTGGAAACAGCTTTGAATATTACATGGAAGTTAATTGCAATTAAAAAAAGCATGTTATAGAAAAAGTTAAACATTTGGGGGAATTCGCTCCCTTGATTTCTTGCAGAATAATATGGTGGAAAAACTCATTTGCTTTGCTTTTTATGAGTTTATTAATTTATCCGATCTGATTAATACACTTTTGAGATACATGATTAGTGGCACCTTAGTGGGAAGTTCCTGTGTGTTTTGAGTGATTGAAGGATTCCATTTATGCTTGGGTAGTTAGCTCTACTTGTACAAAGAGGTAGGCCTTTGTCTTTTTCATCTCCAACAAGTATCATGTGCCGCTCAGTAAAGCTCTGCTAGTTCAGTTATCTAAACTAGGCTGTATGCAGTCACCTCCTGCTCTGAAAAGACTTGAAAGATGATGTAACACAAATGTCAAATTTCTTTTTATCAATAGATCAACATATTTACCATTTGTACAACCTAATAAACAGGAGACCTGAGTTGAATGCTATTTGCTGCTTCTTTTTTTCCCCAATGAGTCATGAGTGTAATTAAGGGGAACCTTTCATGCTCATTTTGTTTTGTTTTATTGTGGGTTTCTTCTAACATGTTTATATTCTTTCAAGGGAACATAACATGAAAAAAATCACCTTTTCAGTGCTTGTATATATACAGTATATATATATATATATATATATATATATATATATATATATATATATATATATGGAGTTCAAATGGACAGTGTTATTTCCACTACACTTGGGCTCTTGTTATTTTTGGTATGGGGCAACATTTTACACACAACCTCCATCTTTGAATATATTTCATGTTTCCACAGGAACTGATCATATTTCTCTGCCATTTTAAAGACTGAGTCTATCCCAAATCTTTTTTTTTTTTGTATTTTATTAATTTATTGTACCATAGCGGGCAACCTACAGTATTCATCACACACCTGTAGCAACATCATCATATTCAGGAGAGACACACTGCTGTTAAGAATACACAAAAGCTCCCTCTCCAAAGTTTAAGACAACATTGATACAATTTAATTCTTTAACATCATTTGGTGTCAACTTCCTGTAATTTTATTAAGATACATCCATGTACTGCCAAAGAGTTTGCACAGTTACAATAATTTAATTTGACCATTGACTTTCTGTTGTGCACCCCCAATCAGGAAGGCTGGATAAACAGCCTCGTAGAATTTGGTGTGGAAGGTGTGGAGATGAGTCACCCAGGCTTTGTTGACCATGTAGAAGGACAGAGTGCCAGCAGGCCAGTCCAAATACACTCCTAATTGTTTAAAGCCAATGGAGGACACAGTGACTCGAGCCTTTTTACCATTTTCAATTTGATGGTAACCTGATTTTGGAGAATATTCAAAAACCCAGGACTTCTCATTATATCCAAGTGAGGAATCTGGGGTAGATGTTCTCCTACTGATTCCTTTATATGTGACACCTGCACTAACATGTCCAGACCACTCTAACTCCCAGTAATGGCGCCCACTCAGCCCCTTGGTGCACATCACCTGCTGAAAGTGGCTGAACCTCTCTAGGGTACCATCAGGTGGCTTCGTACTCCCCGACACTGCCTTTTTGTTGCCCTCAGACAGAGTCAGGGCCAGATGTGCTGTTTCTGGGTCCATGGTGAGCTCACAGTCATCTGATGGAGAGACCAAGAAATAATCTGTTACCAGTCATCCTCATCACCTTCTAGCTTCAGGAATGAAGGAAGAAGAAACTTTAAACTATTAGGGTTAAATGAATAAAAATGTATGAATTAAAGCATGCTATTAGAGGCTTCATTGAAAGTAGGACCATTATCACAAGGAAGGAACATTTAAACATGTTTCTAGCCTCAAGTGTTCAAGTGTTCTGACACAGAATAGTGTCAGGTAGTTCAGAACCAAAAACATGCAGAATCCAGAATAAGATCACAGCATGAAGAGAATAGTGACTTACACCACAGTAACTCTCTTCTGTCCTTTATGGTCTCCACACCAGGCATGTGAGGTTTTGTAAACTCATCAATGATCTGGATGCTCTCCCTGTAGTAGTGGATACCTGCTCCTTCTTGATTTGGATTATTTATAGCCGTTACAAAGAAATGGACACAGCGGTTGTTCATCTCTTTGGCAAGGTTGCAGAAAATGTGAGCTTTTTTCCTCATCATCTCTGGTATGTTGTCTGAGATATACCAGTAATACTTCGGTGGTGGTTTAAGTTTCTTGAGATCTACAGTCATTTCAGGAGATTCCAAGAATTCATTCAACACCTCCAGGTATGGATCGTCACGTCTCAAGTAGGTGAAGACATAGCACACAGCATGCTTGACTTTTGAATCAAGAAGCTCACTGATCATCTCACTCTGACTTAAAATAACCTTGGCTTTTGCTTCCTCTAAAATATCCATGCAGGACTTGAGGACATTGATCTCGCTTTCTTTACATGCCATCCACTTATTTAGGCTTTCAATGTTGAATGGTGACTGAAGGTTTTCTTCAAAAAGGTTCAGTAAGGCACTTTTATCTTCATCTCCACTCCGGATGGTGAAAAGTTTCTTTGCAATGGTTGCCTGAAGTTTTGAAATGTAATCATTATAAATGTTTTGGAAATCGCTCAACTTCTTTCTAACATGTGTGAACAGGTTCACTGTGGGGTCATCCAGTGCTTCGTTGCATCTCATTTGAACTTGCACTATGGCTTCCAGAGTGTTGCGAACCTTCCTAAGTATTGGAGTGCTGCTATCGGCCATCAGCTGAGGTGCTTCAGAATAAAAATTTACCATTGGCACGAGCCAGACTGTCACTGGGACAGCATTGTCTTTCCCCATCATTTGTGGAAGTTGCTGGTATGTTTTAACTGCGTCCTCAAAAGTTGTAGGGTTACTAGTGAGAACGAAGTCCCCATGGAATTCACAGGAAAAGCTGTTGGTTATATCAGTTTCCTCACTGGTTAGCTGGACAGAAGCTTTCCCTGAGATTTCAACTGAGGGAATCTTCTTTATCACAGCTTCCATTTGGCTCTGGATTTCCTGAACATTGGTTGAATCCACTTTGTTACTGTCAAAGACAAAGAAAGCATTGGCCCCATAAAGGATCCCTATCACTACATGAGTTGCCTGGATGTTCTCAAATAATTCAGAATATTCTACATGTTTGGTTCCAAGATTAGTCATCAGCTGTTTGAAGTTAGTGGTAGCTTTGTACTGAAGAGTCACTCGACTCTGATTCTTGAATTTCTTCTGATTATTCAGATACTTGGCTGATCCTCCAACTTCTACCAGTCCACCCAGGAAACTGGCTTTCAGAGATGCTTCAATATCCATCAGAGAAGACTTGTCATCAATAGAATCAGATGCAATGATTTCAAATGCACTGCTGGGCTGACTGCTTTCAACTGTGCTCTCTTCTATAACTTCATCTTCCCACAATGTGAAACCTACAAGTGAAGAAAACAAACCAAACGACCATCAGAATCAAGCGAGTCACATAAAATGCTTGTTTGTTTGTATCAGCTTGGTTGCAGCAGTGTTGGTAAAAACAGTAACAAGCAAACGATGGCAGAGCGTCCCGGATGGGTATCTTCACTCAAAAGCTGCTCACTTGGGTTCTTTGGCTGCATGTTTTCAATGCTTTTTAGGTGCTAGTGATACCTTTGGTGACCAACTGATGACATGTTGGAATTTATCTTTTAGAGATCAGTTAATATTCTAAAACTGTTTTAGCCCTAGCTTGTACAGTAATAACTTCACTCATGATCATCTGTATCCTGAATCAACTGGTGATTTTTATGAATTCAAACCTTCATTTTGGTAACTGAATTAAAATCATTTACCAGCTTTTCAAAATGATCTTTACCTGGGATCAGTTTATCATTTCGAGCATCATAGAGCATCCCTAAGGTGAAAGGTCGGCCCAGAGCAGCCACAACCAAGATGTCTGACGACATGACTCCAACCTTTTGGGAAAAATCAACAGCATGGGCCAAAGAGAAAGAGAAAACAACTAACAGAAACATGTCCTGGTCATAAATCGACAGTTTTACTGTACATAGACCAGGGTTGAGTAAAAGTTCAAGTCCAGCCAGCCAGTATGTCCTCACCTGATGAAGTTGTGCAGATCAGTCTTCTGACTTCTAACTGGAGCTTCCAGTGTGATGGTCTGTGATTCTGCTTCATTCCTTATATCCTGTCTGATAACATTTGAACCCCCCCTCTGATGTGTCTGGAACCACTTTGACACCTTTCCATGCAAATTTCAAGAATTTCACAGCAGTTTCCCTCAGTGCTATTTTCCATTTTGGTAATACTTAATTCCCTCAGTTATATTATGTGAACTCTGCTGAATTTACCATGCAAATATTTTGCCTGTCTCGCCAATAATAAACATCACCATATTCATATCCCCTTGGCTATTTAAGCTAACAGGCAGATAAACTGTTTCACATCTTTGCCCAAAACACAACATGTTCCAGCTTTCTCACGCTCACACACCTCTTTCACGTAAGACGCACATATCTAACTTTACAAAACCACTCTGGTATTAGAGTATTATATGTTTTTTGAGGGCGGCATGGTGGTGCAGTGGTTAGCACTGTCGCCTCACAGTAAGAAGGTACTGGGTTCGAATCCTGGGCCCGGGGAGTTTGCATCTGTGTGGAGTTTGCATGTTCTCCTCATGTCTGTGTGGGTTCTCTGTGGTCTCTCCCACCATCCAAAAACATGCTACACTGGACACTTGTCCAGGTGTACCCTGTCTTTCACCCTAAGACAGCTGGGATAGGCTCCAGCCCCCCTGACCCTATGAGAGGATAAGAGGGAGAAAATGGATGGATGGATGTTTTTTGCTTTGCATGTCCGAGAACCTACAAAGACAGTATGACTTTTGAATCCAGATGAGACACAAACAGTTGTCTCTGAGGTGAAAGTTCTTGTGTTTCACCTCCTCCTCCCTACGCAGACTTTACTAACGGTGGTTGTTGTTTATTGTTGTGTTGATACATAATTATTTCAGCACAAATAAGTTTTTTTTTCTAGCCATAATTAGTTTTGCTGTCTGTACTTGTTCCCTATTGGCTGTCAGAGGTCTTGAGCTGCAGTCTTTTAGAAATCCCATTTCTTACAACAAATGTCTGTTTTCCTGTTTATTTTAGGTTTGTGTTTGTCTCATTACATCCCCAGCTGCCTGAAGAGATGAACTAAAAATCTCTAAGCATGTTCAGAGTATCGACAGCTGAGCTCTACCTGCTGCCTTCAGTTGAAGGACAACTTGACGGGAAACAGCAACAAAAATCTATTTCTTTGGATTTGATGAATAAATTTAAGATGCTGCCCTCACCAGCATCTCCTTGTGTTCCCAAAATGACTTGAGTTCCTCGTTAAAATCCAATATTTCAGCGTTGAGGATTGCTGAAAAGGTTTCAGGAACGGTCCAAGGCTTTCTGATTTTTGATTTGGCTTGAAGGAAAGAGGCATGTTGGCATGACAACCCTGAAGGAGGGTCAAATAAACAGATGCAATAAATCCTCTGTTTTTAAGGTCTCATCTTTGCCCTGCAGCACTATTTAAATGAGAGTAAAGAAGAAAAGCGTTGAGTTACTAAGATTCCTCTCACCTCGTGAATGCGAAAAACAGCAGATGTGTCTTGTTTTTTATCCAGCCTTCTGGCTGATGTTCTGTCTGCATCAGAAATAGTCCAACCTGTACAAACAACCAGCCCGAAAGTTTCACTGCAGAAACAAAGGATGTTTTAAGTGCCTCTGTTCTTCTGCTCTGAACATATCTGACAGATCCAGCTCCTTCTCAGCCTGGGCAACATGCTGACCCAGCTGAACATGTTGCTATTGTACTTTACTGTAAAGCCGAATGACATAATATTTCTGAACCAAACATGTGTTTTATGAACGTGTTTCTCGTCAGCCTTGCATCACGCTTGGAGAGGCACACATGGTTAACTGTTGTGAAATGATTGGTTAGGTTTAGGACACAACAATACTTGAATATGGTTAGAAAAACACTGTGATCTATGTTCAAATATCAACTTGAGACCTGTAACAAGCAGAAATACACAAATATCACCCGTAGTGAACAAACGTAATGAACAACAAACAGCTGTGTTGGCTTTCCAAGTTCACCTGTCCACTCATGGTTAGAGGACTTTCTGCTGTGATAATACCATGAAGCTTTAAAATGCAAACAGCACCACCAGTACCACTATGACGAAAGTGGATTATTGTCAAAGGTGTGACCCTCACAGCTCTTTTTCACAGATCACCCTTCAAAGCAAACCAAAATAGAAAATGTTTCTGACTGACAGCAGAACAATGCACCTAGCTCTTTTTATAGATGAGTACAATACCTCATCAAAAGCCACTTATTTATGAAAAAGCACCTCAGTTACAGTGACATGAGTACTTCTAGCTCCTTTCCAGCCCTGCTCACACTCTCAGCTGTGACGTGACTTCCTGCTCTGAATTCATTTGACCTCCGACCGGCAGTGATCTGATCCGTCTGCTGCTCCCTGCAGCTCAACCTTGTCTCCACAACATTATTGTTTTGTTTGGGAGGTTGATTACTGCTCCTCCGTTGATAGTTGGAGAAACGACGGGGTGCAGTCAGCAGCCAAATGATCCTCTGAGTCTCTTCTGAAACAAACAAGTACATGTTTGTTTTACTGTGGTCGTGAATGTCGTTCATGTGGGAAAGCCTCTGTGTTGCTTCATCTCACCATGTCAAAGGGATGAGAGAGTTCTGTAGTAAAAACATTGGAGCTTTGCAGGTTCTCACAGTAATTTCAGATAAACTTAAACAACTTTGTAGAATGTGGACTGGGGATTTTGACCCCATTGGTTACCTTGGAAGCATTTTATTAATATATCTAGTGTGGCCAACGCAAACATGAGGAAAGATTAAAGTGGCCGGTTGAGTGGAGCAGGGCGTCCCCAGTGTCCTCACCAGATCAGGTGGACAGGTAGCTCATCCCTTTAACCCTTTGAGTGCCATTGACATATTTATACGTCAAAGTGTTTTTTCAGCAGCAGACACAAGATGGCGCTCTCACACAGCCTGTGAGTAATTTTAGGGCCTCTGGGAGATGTAGTCAGAGCATAAACGGACGGTATACACCACAGAGATCAAAACACGATTGAGATTAGAGAGCAAAACAAACAGAATCTGGACAAAAAGTGGTGATTTTGTGAAAGTGTCCTCTACTCTACCTCTGATAAAACAAGAATGGAACAAGGTAAAAACAAACATTTTTTTTCATGATGAAATAGAGAGTATCTTCTTTCATTTGAGATATTCACTGTTTTCAGAGTCATAATGCAAAATATTCTGGGGCTCTAGAAATATGACTCAAAATGGGCAAAATCGCTGGAACATGACACTTCTTGTTTTATTAAACAGCTGGAACTCAATGAGTTAAAACCCTCAAAATCCAGCCGGCTTTTTTCTGTCGCCTTGTTCTTAGGTATGGTTGAAAATGCCTCATGTGAAAAATGTTCCATACATACAGAAGCCGTTGGATGTGTCAGACATCCAGAAATTCACAACACGTCTGTGCTGGATAACTGGTTTAAATTTTTGAGGGTATTTGTTGCTCATTAATCTGGAAACATTCACACCAGTTGGTTCCTGCAATGTTAGATACGTTTTAGCTGTATGGTCTCGCACAACCCTTAAACACATCACACACACACACACACACACACACACACACATATATTGTCAGTTACTGTCAATATGCAAGCTGCACAGGGAAGCAAAGAAAGTGTGTAATGATGCTACCTGACAGCCCGTTAAACCAGAGAGAGATGAGGATGCAATTAGGTTGTCATCCTCGGTGGAGTCACTGCGACAAAACAGATGGAATCACTGAGAGGAGGTTTATTTTGGAATGGAGGCGAGTGTTTTCAGGGTGAGTGGATGATTTCTGCTCAGACATTTGACATGATATGAAATGACTGAGAGATGATGATCATTGTGTGTGATCAGCTGTGTCATTGGCCCAGGGTTGATTCAGCCGTTGAGTTAAAGTGGAGAGGAAGATAAAACTCCCATCGCCTCTCCTCTTCAGTCTCTTCATCTTATGAAAAAAAACAAAAAACAAAAAGTAAGACTTCATTTTGAATGGAGCTCCAGATTCCCTGCAGGCACTTCCTGTTCAGTCTCAGAGGACAGTTCACTTTATGTGCAAATGAGTGCTTTGAGCATACGTCAGGAGAACATTTAAGAATATATATTACACATCTTTATTTATATGTGATATAATATGTGTGCAGTTAAAGTTATACCTTTACTGTAGTGTGCTGTGAGCTGCATTAATGATGCTGGTTGTTGTGCTTAGAATAATAATCTTATTATTAGTCTAACATGTTGTGTAAAATGAAATTGTTGCTTTGCTGGCAAGAATAAATCTTGAAGCTCACCATGTCTTTGTTGAGACTGAATGCTTAGAATTTGAAAATATTTTTTTTTCTGTGAGGGTATCTGCATATATGTAATCATACATCACTAAATGTTATTACAGCTTTGCTATAATGCACCTTGTTATCTACTTATTGGTGTTTAAAACCATTATTGTTATTGCTATTATTATACAGGGTTGAAATGACGATACCATATTGTGAAAGAAATGAAATGTGTGGCTGATTGATGTTTCAATGGTATTGCATTCAGTTTCCTATTTACATTATTTGACTTTCTTCCTGTTACCCTTCAGTATAAAAGCCTGGCAGTAGCAGCGTGTTGCCAGTAGGAGGTGTGATGTTCCACTAGTTGACAGTGATCCTGCTTTAACAGACTGAACACTGACGTGAGAAAGTTCTGTGAAATAATACGCACTAAAACATGATTATCACCCATTATCACATTTAGAAAGAATACACCGATATAAACGAATAAATCTAATAATCTCTATAATCTAATGCATGAATGTATCTGTTTGATGTAATAATAATAACAATAATATATCATATCCATCATGACCAATAATTATGCAATATATTCCATTGTATTAAATCCATGAATCAACCATTTCACTCAGTCAGAATGTACTTATCTCTTTTACTCTTTTAGACCTTATTATAATAACCTGTAATGATAATTAGAATATTATAGTAGTCTGTCCCTTCCTGGACTGGAGCTGTCCAGACCGGCGTGGTGCTGAAACTGTTCAGGATCCATCAGCACGTGCAGAAGTTCTGTGGTTCTGCTGAACTAGACTTGGCCAAACAATTAAAAGACATTTCTGAGCCACAGTCATTCACAAGAAATATCCTTTAATTGTAAAGTCAAGTGTAGTAATCTGCCCGCTGAGTGGAGACGCTCCTTCTGCTCCCTGCAGGGCGTCAAAAACACCTGCAATGACATCACGAGGAAGGTCAGGGACGTCACATGCACGCAGAGGATGTGAGGATCCTCACCAGTCACCGACAAATATATCACGAGAGCACCCCGTGCAGCAGCCCCGTGCTGCATCCTACCGTGAACACATCTCCTCCCGTCTTTCTCTGAACCGGGACAACCAGGTGAGCTGATCAGAGTCCCCAAACCCCGCTATCACGACCCGCTGTTCCTCCTCACCGTCACATTTTGACTCCTGAGAAGCGCTGGGAAGATTTTACGCACGCGCCGCCAAAGCGTATGCTCGCCTTTTATCCGGACACTTAAACGCAACATTAGAGGTGGACATGTTACGATGAAAAAAAGTTTTTTTTTCATCCCGAGCTGATATGGATCACAGCTTCAGTGTCGCGTCCTGCGCTTTTGTGCCATCCACAACCTCTCCAAGCTGCGCCACCGACTGACCCGATGCTTACTGACACGAGCAGCAGTGGTTCAGATTAAGTCGGGAAGGTCATCTGTTACAGAACTGATTTATTTTTCCATCACGAGAAAACGAAAAACAAAACAAAACAATATTGTCTTGAATTTACGCACGAAGTGAGAGGCTCGTGCAGACTGATGCAACACACCGACTCAGTCCAGTTAACAGCGCGGCACTGCGGAGAAACCGGTTCCTCCTGTCCGCGCTGAGGAAACCAACTTCAGCCTGTGTGAAACGTGGAGTCTGGCTGTCTCAAGTTCATTACCAGCACCGCCCTCCCACCCCATCACACCCCCTCTGCTGTCCGAGTCATCCCGCACAAAACCTACCGACCAACCGATTCTCCGTCCGGACTACCTCTGCGTCCCGCCATCTCTCACCCCGTCTCCTCCACGGCGCGCACCGGCTCCCATTCATCCATCCCTCCATCTCCATTCCTCGCCTCTCTTTTCTCCGGTCGGGCTTCCAGCGCTGTAGATAGATGCTCTGCAATCACGTGGGTCGGGGAGAAGAGAGAGAGAGAGAGAGAGAGAGAGAGAGAGAGAGAGAGAGTCCGTCCTCCTCCTCCGCAGTTTGCAGTGTGTTCTGTCTCAGACTCGGAGGGAGAGAGTCAGAGCTGCTCGTCTGGCGGATCTCCTCCTCTGAAACAAACCCCCGGTGTCTTCTCTCATCCGTCCCCTCTCCCCTCCTCACTCACCCGGGTTTGTTTCCCCTGGAGCCCTGGAAGCTTCTATCTATTTCTTTTTCTACCCTTGTTGTTCCTCCAGACTCCGGCCAACAGTTTGGTCTTTGGGATTTGCTTTTCTATGACTATTCGGTGGTGATTTCACTGAGCTCAGTTCCCTGCTGCTGCTGCTGCCGCCGCTGCTTTTACGCACCGACGTTTATTTTGGATTTGCTCATCACTGGAGAAAAACACAAAAATCAGCGAGGTGGATCAGTGGATGCGCCTTTTTGGCTCAAACTGGAGATGGAAATGCTGACATTGTTATTTCATTCCCTGTGGATATTGCAATGCAACACAGTGAGCGCCGACTCCATCATTCACATTGGTAAGACACCAACCGTGGATTGTTTTTTGGCTTTGGCTGGAGGGAGAGACGAGCTGGTGGCTGCATGCAGGGATGTTAAAGCGCAGAAAAGCAGGTCACTGATGGCATTGTGAAATATGGGCAGATTAGTGATGTTTAAGTTGAGATGAGACAGGATTTGAATATTTGAGTTTCATGCACTGTTTTTTTTTCTAACATCATCTCCTCTCTGGCTAAAAAAGATCTGACCTCACACCTGCTTGTCATTCCTGTCCGAGCCCGATAATGTGTAGGAAAGAGAGGACGGAGGCTGTTGCATCCTGCTAGAAGTGAACCGCAAAGTGTTGAGCACCATCCATCAGTCCGTCCATCCATCCATCCATCCATCCATCCATCCGTTCTTCTCAGCCAAGGACATCTCATGTAGATGCATATTCACATTCACATGCAGAGAATCTGAGGCTGGCAGGAGGAACTGGCTCTACATGGTGTTTGGAGGGTTTTGCTTCATCCATCCTCCCTCCCTCCCTTCCTCTCTCCCTCTCTCCCTCTCTCCCGCGCCTCCCCTCATCTATAAGCCTGAACTTTGAATTGGACGTGAGTGAAATGTTAATCAACTCTGCCGGGGGAAGAGATGACAAAGGGGACAAACGCTGACTGTTTGGGCTCTGGAACAAGCCTAGCACCGCTCTCTGCTCCTCTTTTCCATCATTTATGTTCCTGTAATAATCGTCAAGTCACTTTTTACAGCGAAAGCAGGAGTTGATGGAGGATCCAGCGCAGTCAGGACGGATCTTTGGGGGTGTTGAGAATAGCGCAGACTCCCTGAGACGCACTTTTCATATGAACTCCCAGATCTGCTCTTATTCCTCCTCTTCGCCCGGAGATGATTGGATGCGGCAAGCGGCCGCCTTCAGCTTGGAAGAGAGCCACTTAGTCTGCAGGAGGAGGAAGTAGGAACAATAATAATCTGGTGGTTCGACAGTCCAGATCTGTGCTGCGGCTCAGACCACTGCGGTGGTTCCGCCAGGGAGGAGGGAGGAGGGGTGTCAGGCTATTCATCTACTAAGAACACACTTCCTGCTTGAATGCAAAAGACACAACGCTGCATGCATAAAGCTGCCTCTGCAACATGGAAATATGACAGCATCATTTATAGGCCTCAGAAATTAATAATGACGAAGTGACATTACATAATATGACTCTTAAATCCAGGACCACCACAGACTGTCACTGCAATTTATGCAAGTGGGAGTCTCTCCTCCATGGTGGCTGTCTAATTACTAATAATTATCTTTATGGGGCACATACAGGTGACTTTCACTGGAAATAAAACCTGCTGTTCTGCTGAGGAAGGACATTAGTTTGCTACTCAAGACATGTCTATCATTCTAGAGTATGGCTAGATAGACAGATGGATGGATACTTTACTGTCCCTCTGGAGGAAATCTGTTTAGTTCACACATGGAAACAACAACAAACAATGATCCAGGATTACAGAGAACACAGAACAGTAACAATGCCAAATAATGAGAGCAGACATGAGCAGGAAACCTCACTGGTTCATACACTGGGACCATTTATGAGCAAATCAAGCAAGAGCTCAGCTGATATTGACAGATTTCATGTTTGTCTGAGCTTTACAGGTGAAGGAGGTTAACCTGCTGCATGGAAAATGGTTTAGTTTCATTGATTGATCTGAACAAACCTTCTGTGGTTGGAGCTCCACAGCTTTAATAATATGAGGAGGAGCTTCAGCTGGTTGCTCAGCTCAAGCAACAAATGTGATGAATCCTCCTTCATCTGACTTTTTACCAGAGAGATCAGAAATTCTCCACTAGGAACCAGTATCTCTAATGGAAAACCAAGTGGTTCCAACCTTTTTATCCCACATTAAAGCTGTTGGCCTCAGTGTGAACATGAGTGAATAAACAGAGAGTGACTGCAGCTTCTATCGTTTTATTTTATTTTACTTTTTCCACTACTTCACAAGCTAAAGTCACTAAATCAAACATGTGTTCATGACCACAAGATGCTATTTTTTATTTTACAGCTGAGGAAGCGGCTCTCAGAGCCACGGTGGGACTCATCAGCAGGCTATTACATTTTAAGGAATTTCAGGCCTGAAAAGGTGAAAGTTGTTTAGTTTCTGTCTTATTTCTAATCTTATGACTTCTTGAGGCAGGAAACCATGAGAGCAACAAAAGAAATGTCTGAAACCACAAGGGCTGCCAGTGATAGCAAGGTTTTCAGGATGACAATATTTATAAGTGGCAGGTTTCAAATAAATATATATATATAAAAAATGTCCACCAGCTCATAAATAGTGGAGCTGAGTGAGTGAATGGATGTACAGTAAAAATGGCTGGACCCCCCTCCCCCCATTAGAGCCCACATTGTTCCTCTGAACCAGCTGACAGTCAGACTCTGACTGACTTGTCAGCATGAAGCAAAGCTCAGATCAGATGTGACAGTGTTCCAGCCTCGGCCCTGAAACCTCTGCCCGAGCATCTGTCTCGTCCGGCCGTGTGGCTTCATCGCTGGTGACATGTCCCGCTTCGTTTGTCCCTTTTTGTCTTCTGTTCGCTGTGGAAGATCAGTGGCAGGATGTGGATGTCATGAGTGGGGGGTTAGATCTGTAAAAGAGCTGATTCAGATGGAAAAGTGGAGCTTGGACCTTCTGCACTGCCAGGGTTCAAGAGTCTGCATCTCATCCAATCACAACAGCAGCTGGTTTCTCTAATTAGCCCCGCCCTCCCTGCTTTCCAGTTGAATGTGCACAAATCAGTGAGAGCAGCTGCTGCAGGGTTTGCTTATAACTGGAAAGAAAACCAGCGGCGGAGGAGCGTCAGTTTGTCTGACTGAAGGTCAAAAGCAGGAGCAGCAAACAGGAGGGAGCAGCGCTCCAATCAATGCTGCCCTTTAATTAAATATCAGATATCAAGCTGTCAGTGAGGTCCACTCCTGGTTTGATGGATCTCTCTGGGGCTTTATGAGAACATCTCTGTCCAGAAAAGAAGAAGGTAAAATCATTATGAAACACTGACAAATACCGGTTGTCAAACATGGATAGAAGCTCATGCAGACTCATGAATCAGTTTACAGACGTAATATCGAACTGCTGCTTGTAGAAAACATGCCAGAAAAATATATCTTTGATGCAGCTCAATAAATAGACAATAACAATAACAGACACAGAGTGTTCATGTCTCAGTGGAAACACATTATGTCCATTCAACGGACATTTAATGCTGCAGAATAAATGATTTTTAGACAATAGTGGGGTCCTGACTTTGTGGCTTGAGGCCCTTTTCTGTTCTAACATGACACTGGTTGCACAAAGAAATGAGTTTTTTTTCCAGTTTTTGGTGTGAAAGAACTTGACTTGTCAGCACAGACACCTCATCATCTCCATCCAACGCCTTTAGGATGAAGTGGAAATGAGTGAGAACTGGACTCAGTCATTCCTTTTTCTTCATAGTTCATGATCTAAGATGATTTTGATTTAGCACAGGGATTTTTTTTATCCAGATTATGGTCAGTTACACTGTGAAGGATCCCTTTCAGATTTCAGTCTTTAGTTATTCAATGTTAGCACAGAAAATACTGATAATGCACCAATACATCACCTCTGTTCCTCTTGTTTCAGTGGAGATTTGGAGCCTCACGATCACCCAAGTTTTACATCTTTTGTTATATTATAAGTCGGTCCTGTAAAAGAAGGTCTCACTGTGAACACTGTTGGTATCAGGCTTCAGGAAGTCATATCAGGACCTGGCTTGTAGCTCTTTGTGTCCCCTGTGGGCTGATGGTCCTCTAAACGCCCCTCAGGCCAGGCGGATAACGAGTCACTTTTCATAAGGAGCCTGAGAAGAAGAGATTACCCCATCCCATGAGCCAGGCAGCTGACGAGGGATGATTTACGGCGCCGGTGCAGCGACTAGCAGAAGGGCTGTCCTGCTTATCGTGGCCGGCCGTCGGAGAGGCGAGCTTGAGCTGCAGGAATCCAATCTGTTGAGGCTGGCAGAGCCAATGAACAGCTGCGGCCTTTTTCTCGCCCCGCCGCTAAACAAGATAAACTAACCCAGTTAGGGAACAACGCAAAAGGTTCCCTGCACTGTCTCAGTGAAGGCTTAGCCAGGCCATTTACCACCTACAAACACACACACACACACACACACACACACAGTGTACAGATGCAGGCATGGATGGAGAGCAGCATCTCTAACATAATGCAGCAGCCTCTTTCAGGGGGTTTAATAAATGAGGCGAGTAGCTGCACTGCTGTTCCTCCAGGTAGAGAGGACACTGAGTGGGTAGACACAGAGCAGGCTGAGAGGAGGCTGATGAAGTAATAAGCAGTTTGTTGGAGATGCTGGTGATACTGATCATTTTATACCGAAGCTGCCAAGACTCTGTGTTTTGTGCTGATGCTGAATATCTTTAAATTTGATTTATTCATGGCAAATAAGACAAGAGGGACTCAAGTTTTTATCATAATGAAAACCATCATTAGACTGTGAGCTTTGCTCCAGACCAAGTTTAGATCTGGACTTTTGGGAAATATGTCGACTTCATCATCATCATCAGACACTCTTCTGTCCGTTGAAGAAAATAAACAAAGTTCCCATCAAGAGCCCCCAGACCTCATTAACATCACACTAACAAACATCATCTTGGTTTGAACTGAAGGGTTAATCTCTCTCCAGAGGACGAGGACTAAAACCTTGTTGTCTATAGAGTCTTTAAAAACAGAAACAAAAGATAAGATGTGATTGAAAATGAGCTGCTGGTTTGGTTGTTTTATGGTTTCTATGGTTACCAAATAAACTGTACACTGCTGTCACATGTCCTTGATTTGGGTAACTGGTGGCAGAAACATATTAATGAATTTTACAAGTTGCAAACTTAAGCCAGCGCTTGTTTGCACATTTGCCAGCCGGAGCTTTTTAATTGTAGGCATGACCTAAATACTAGTGTGTTTTACATGAAGCTCTGAGAAACACTGAGCAGAACATTTACAGCTTATAAAGTGTGATGATGTTTGTGTTGTTGTGTTTAATTTAATGTTTTCAGCTTCTCTAAAGTTGTGTTTTGTCTATTGGATGCTAACATAGATCTTAATATCCATCATATCACCTCCAGAGTAGGACGAGTGTTGTGTATACCTGTTGGCAAAGTGTGATGAAGTGGCCAGTCGTGCAGGTATTCTGAGCAGGTGCACTCTTGGTTTGCATTAAGTTTGTGTCTCATGATGCTGATTGGCTGTCTGACAGATCGTGGGTTTGGAATGAAAAGGCTTCAGCAGTTTGTTTCACTGCAGCTGATGACAGTGTGGAAACGTTTTGTGGTCATAAGGGATGAACTCATAGATGTTTCCATTGTTCTGCAGCAGCTCACTGAGCTCAAATATCCCTTATATGGATGTGTAATTATGATAATAGCTCTGCTGTACTTGTGCTTCTTTTGGACTCCGGGGAAACGTCGTCCAACATCCTGGATGTTATCAGTCTTGCTGTTGTTGCTGTTGTTTATTTATTTCACTTTTTAAATCTCCTCTGGCTTTGGATCAGAATAATTTGGTGAGTGAGTGAATGTGAATTAATTGATTGGTTAAAGCTGCAGTATCTCTTCTTCATGATGGGGACCAGGTCTGATGTCCTTCAGCAGGGTCACATCCAGCTCCTGTTTATTTTTGATGATGCTGATGGGACACAGTGAGTGACCTCTGACTGGCTGCAGAAACACCCATAGTGTTCACATTTATCCCCTGTGGATTATTCAGTCTGTCATAACAAAAAAGGACAAATATAGCAGGATTTGTGCTCTTTTTCTACGTAAATCTAAATCTGAAATCAGAAATGTTTATGAGTCACTACAGAGTTCAGTTAATTGATAGGATGGTCAAATTTAGGCTAAATTAGAGAAGTGAGAAGTTGTTTAATGTCCTAAAGGACTTTTCCTCTGAGATGAACATGCTCTTATTGTGAAATGTTTGCTGGACTAGACATGACATACAATACTTCCACAGTTTAGATAAAAATAATACAAAGATGTAATGCATTGTTTCAGTATCAGCAGACTTCTAAACTTATAATAATAATGACTGTACTTGTGGTCTGGACAGTGAGTTGTCCAGGTCACCTCCTCTCTCTCTGTTAACTTAATAAAGACAAAGCATAATGTGTGTGCTCTTGCATTTAAAGCTCCTGCAGCTCTGCTACATGTGTTTTTATTCTCTGGTGGTTTTACCCAGTGCTTTGCCACATGGGCAGCTTAAGAGATAAATGAAACCTCCGATATCACCACTGATTAATCCCTTAATAGGAATGGATTTCCCTGTATGAAAGGAAGGAGGGGAGTGAGTATAATTGCATTATCTATGTGCCAAAATTGATCATTTCTGTCGAAAGCTCAGAAGGTGGAAGTCCAATTTGTTCTGAATTCTCAGAGATATCATGGGAGTAAAGCCCCGCTATGTGAGCAGCACTTGTGAATGTCAGTCTTGTGTAAACTCTGTAGTAAAGATGACTGACAGGCTCTTTATTTGGTTTTCCTTCTCATGGGACTCAGCGAGGCTCAGTGTCCATCTTTCTAACAGCACAGCAAATTCCCCCATCCTTGTATCCTGTCAAAAATGTAAATTATCCATAATAATATCTGGGTGCTCTTTGAAATCTTTACTCAAGAGTCAGCGAATCACGAAAGCCCAGCAGAGCTGCAGACTGGTCGTCGTCTTCGAAGCTGAAAGGGAGACAGCTGTTTGGTGTTTTTTTATCAGTGGACCTGTGTGTGTCCATGTTAAAACAACAGAGCTGAGACACCAACATGATGCCCAAGTGTGTGTCATCCACAAAATATCGAATCAGTGAGGCGAAAGGATAATCTGGAGGCTGAACAATCAACACAGTCTGGACCACAATATAACATAAAATATGTTTTTTTTTTTATATCTTAAACACTCACATATAACAGTATAACAGAGATGGAAACTTGACTCAAGTGTACTTAAGTATAATTTTGATGTAATTTACAGTAAATACCTTAAACATGAACATTAAGATTCCAGGTTACTTTTGATGATCCACAAACACAATATAATAACACAGAACACACAGAGCAATAGAGAGGAAGTTTTTAATCACATCTAAAAAAAATCTCCTGCCATTCAGGAAAAATAAACTACTTCTTTCTGAAGTTCTTACTTAGCATTTGAGAATATAACCAAGCAGTGAGAGCCACATAAAGCCTCCATAAAGCTTCTATGAGAGGAACAGATCCAGCAGGAAGCCAGAGTTTATGGTCGCTGATCACAGAGGCTGTTAAATCCTAAAGTAAATCAGCTGCTTTCTCTGATTTTCCAGCCTGCTTGAGCTCTGGGACCCAAAAGCCCCAGAATGCTGCTTGATTACCTGCCAGAGAGAGGAGGCGGCCTGATTAACTTACCAGCTACAATACATTGTTTTTGCATCGGTGGCAAATAAATTGCATTTGGCTGCCGGCTGGTGTGAAGTTTCCACCCTGTATGTGGTGAAGGAATGTTTGCAAATACACTCGAAAGGCCACAGACTACAAATGATGCATTCACTTTCCAGACTCAAACAGGATTTCTCTGTTTCTGTGGCATTTATTAAGTATTCAGCTCAGCGGGAAATTCAATAATCTGGTCTCAAGGACTGAAAGCGTTTGCGTGCAGTGAAAGGAAATGTTATAATAAAGTGCAATTTATATGTTAAAATGTCATGTAATGCTCCTTGACTCTAAAGGTGAAAACATAAGAAGTTTTTTTTCTACCTTTTTGTCTGAAACAGCATAAATGATGCTCTGTGAGATTTTAAAGGCTCTTCGTCATCACAGACATATTTTCTCATTTACTGCTCCTGGTGTTGATTATTGCATAGACTTTGGTTCCATTTTTAGTTTTTGATTTTGAGACATCTGTCTCTGAGATTCATGTCTGTACCAAGGTGTTTTTCTCACCTACAGTACCAGGCAGTCGCAGTGAGTGAGGAGGCTCCAGCAGATCTCATTGTTAATTAAACTGGTTGAAGTTTGAGGCTCTCAGTCTGCTGCAGCGAGGGCAGCTATAAACCTCACATCATTCCCCTCGCTGTGTCTCTGACAGGTGCAACAAGATTCATTCTTAATTGAAAACACTCTACTGGCTGCAGTTCCCAGACTGGATGATTGAGTGATCAAAGCTCAGAGTTTGGACGGGTACCCTCCCCGCGCTGTGAGGACGGGCCGTGAAATCCACGGCGAGCATCTCAGTGCTGAGCAGAGTTCATTTTGATACTCAGCGAGCTGAGCAAATTGAATTCTCACTGGTAGGAAAGGTTTACTTAATTGCGCATGACAAATTGTCCGAACAGAATCTACAAAGTTCCATTCATCAAGCTGTCCCTTTGTCTGCATTTGCCTCCCTCCATATGTCTTTCCATTTATTAGAAATCTATCTCTGCATTCCTTCTTCAGTGTGCACATCCACGATTTCCCAGCTGTACCTGAATCTGGCACAAAGCTGCTGCACATTTTCTAATCAGGGACAAGAAGAAGAAGAACTTTATTAATCCTGGAACGTCTCTCAGTTGCAGCACTTCAGTTCCTTCCACACAGGAGGTCATGAGAGGAAAACAGTTGCTTTTAAACCATCGTCCACAGCGTGGCCACATTAACCTGCAGTGGGACCAAATGAGCCAAAGGCTCTGGAATCCACTTTTGTCCCACAAGTACCCATCAACTTCAATACATGCAGCATGATTTAAAGCCATCTTAATTACATTTTGGCCCAGTAGACCCACCGGTACTCCTGCAACTTTATTGTGTCAATTAGTTCAGGATCTTTTTAATTAAAAGCAGATTTATTTGGGGATATGCACCATTAAATCAACTACTAACAGTCTTAAAACGAAATTCTTCTAGGTCTCCCTGAGGATAAAGATGCCTGGAGGCCCTTATCCTGTCAGATCATGATGTCATTTATTGAGTCCGCAATTAATCAGTTTATCACAAACTCCCTGACACACACTGAAGCTGAGGCTTTGCTCAGCAGTTCCTGTAATCCTAACCTGACTATCTCATTATTTCATACAGCAGCTCTTCTTCTTTATGACAGTTTGATATTTTCAAAAATCTATCAAAGCTTATTAACAAAAAACACTGATAATAAGTTGTGTAGTACTTGTAACTGTTGTTAAATTGCATGACATTTCAAACTATTCATAAATAGACCCATGTATGCAGTAATAGTCTTCTAGATTATATATTCAAGCTATTTTTTTAATCTATGTGCATTTTTACGGATTATTTTATTCTGGTTCATTCACCAATCGGAGGAAGTTGGGGTTGGACAGGTGATGTCATCACCTGATCACCTGATCAAGCCCACCTGTCAGTCTGTTTGGTCTGATGGTGTCTCTGCAGGGCTGGAGGCTAACCAGCAGCCTGTTTTTGTTTTTGTTTTGTTTTGTTTTTTTTGTTTTTTGTTTTTAAGTGCGCAAATGAACATGTGTTTACGGTAATCAGTGTGACTTCTGCAGGTGTTTAATGAAGAGCATCATTTGTTGAAGTTATGGTCCAACAGGCATGTTTGTGCTCTCTGCAGGGGAATTTGACAAACTATTACTCAAAACATACACAGTAAAAGTACTTCATATTATTTTGGGGAATACTTTAACAAGGACTGAGTCCAACAGTATCAGTTTTATAGAGAATTTTTAGCAAAAATCCATCTTCAAAGACAGCAGAAGAGACTTTGTTCTAGTGTTTTTGGAGGCACTTTATTCATGCTTTATTAAATTTATAAATACTGTGACTTATATTTATAGTAAAGCACAGAAGAACATTTACTTTATCCCATAACTTTAATAAATGATGTTTTTTCGTCAAAGCTCCTGTCAGCCTCAGAGCTGCGCACATTTATTACCGTAAAGACACAATTATTTGCGCATCAGAAAACACCAGCGGCTGGTTTGAGTGTTGCTGTCACGGTGCCATGGCTGGCTGGATGTTAGCTACTCTGTTTAGTTAGTTTTATAGTGAGTTAGTTGAATAGTTGGTCTCTGTAATGCTCAGGAGCTCCTGCAGGTCGGGTTCAGGTGTGTTTCATTCACATAAAGAGGAGGCATGCTTGTTTACCTGCACAAGACTCTAAACAGGAAACTTCCACCGAAACAAAGGTTGGTGACTTTAAACAAAGCTGAATATTGACACACATGCTTGCTTGTTTGAGATAATTAACCTTATTTAGCCTCATTAGTCGAACGCCTGCTGTGAATGAAAAGCTGTCAGACTGAAACCTCTCATCTCATCACCACCAGTCTGCTGGAGTTTTAAATTAAATGCGTTTAAAAAGTCATGCTTTCATTTACAGAGAGCTACAGTAGTGTGAGGAGGAGGAGGCCAGAGGCTGAATCTGCTAAATACAAACATGATTTATCACTAGAAAATGCTTTTCCTGCTGAAAATGTGTGGGAATGCTGAAAAGCTGACACTAATCTGCTAATGCTGAATAAGGAAAGCTACACAGCTAATGTCAATTACTGAAAAGTTGAATGTTGTCAATGTTTGAATGAGCATAATTTACATGAAAATCATGTAAAAGTCTAGTAAAAGACAGAATGAGACTGATGGGACGGCTCCATTAAAGGAAAAACCCTGTATGTGTGATCAATGATGTCATCCACCTGTGTGAGAACAATACAATGAATAACACCTGAACATGCCTGGTGATGTGGCACATGCAGTTGGTAGTTTGATTCCTGGTCTCACCTCCAGAATGAAAAGATCTTTGAGTTGCGTCTCACTTGTCAGCAGTCCCAGTTTTTACTCCCAGGATGCATCTGTTGCCAAAGTAATCTAATCTCCCGCATGGCTTTTTCAGTTGACGGAGCAACTTTTTGCTTCTGAGGTGGTTTTGACTCGAGGCATCATGGGAAACAAACCTGCAGGTTTCTGGTTCACGTCCTTCTGTGGCTCAAAGTCTGAAGTTTGAATTGAACGTCTGTTTGTAGTCGACCAACAGGTTCACTTCTAGTTGCGTTGCCATGGAGACCGCGGTCCTCTCCTGCTGATGTGAGTGTCCTGCTAATCCGTCTCCTGTCCTGGTGTCTCACTTGTCCAGGTGCCATATTCGAGGAGAACGCCGTGCGGGACGACGAGGTGTTCCAGCTCGCCGTGTCCGACCTCAGCCTGAGCGATGACATCCTGCAGAGCGAGAAGATCACTCACTCCATCAAACTCATCGAACCAAACAACCCTTTCCAGGCGGTGCAGGAAGGTAAGGACGCTGTGTGTTTTTTATTTTTATTGTGAGACTGTGTGAGATGCTTCGTAGCGCCGTGTGGATGTGTGCGTGTCTCACTCGCTTCGGATTGTTAATCTTTAGCTTCTGCTGGTTCTGCCTCTTGGTGAAGTTTCCTCATGGCTAATGACCCAGCTATCGACCTCCTAAATGCTGTTTAAATGGCTGCTGCCTGCTCTGTCTCTCCTCTCGGAGGACACTGTTGGTCTTTGATGCAGCGCTGCTTCTCTTTCTCTGTCTTATCATTTCCTCTGAGTCCCTCCATCACTCCATCCTTCCTCTGAGCAGAGGGAGCACAGAGTCCTGCTGTCATCCAGCACAGATTCTCTGAGGCCTGAAAGTCTTTCCGTTTAATGATGATGATGATGATGAGGGCGACTGTTTTGCTGCAGCTGATGATTGTGGAGGTGACACAGGACAGATATTGATAATGATGGAGATGAATGTTAAGATGCTGTGGATCCTGATTGTGATGAGGTGTTGAAGTGTTGAGGCTGAAGATCCCCACGGTGATTAACGTGATGAAGAAGACGCTGATGTTTACAATGAATGATAATTAATAAAGTGCATGTTGTGATGAAGATGAAGGCTTTGTGATGACTGTGTTGGTAAAATAGTGAGATAATTATGAGGAAACATTATGAGGAAACATTATTTTCATTATGTATAGTTTATTATGTTTTCCAGCCAGTGTCACTTTACTCTTGGTGCTCCTGCTGCCGTCTCGCCTGCAGATCAGGTTGTTGAAATAAGACGTGTGAGTTATGTTTTATGGATTTCTGCAGAGCTCCTCAGTTTTCCACTTCAGTAAACAGTAACGTATATCTGACAACAGTGTTGTTGTTAGTGCATCATCTGTGATCGGCCCGTCAATACTTTTACCAACCTGAACAAATCTCCAGCACAGCAGGAAACCAGAGACGTCAGAGAGACGCCTCTGAGCGGTTCATGTTAGGAAATATCGACTTGGTGAGTTCACAGAGACAGAGAGTTGTGTTTCTGGGAAGGTTTTTACTTTAAGCACAAAGTAGCGCCTCAGGCAGTGCCACATTGTTTCCGTCAGGTTTCATGAGAAAGCAGGAAGTGTGAGGGCGCCTGGCAGCTAGTGAGTCTGCAGCCTCATTCAGCCACGTTCATTCAGCACAAGGAGAGCAGAGGTCATTAGATGAACCGAAAATCTGTGTGACCCAAGACTTTCAATCATGAGCAACAGAGGTGACGCAGTTTATTTGAATATCCATTAGAATACCTCCACCTTAGTGTTTGTTTCTTGCTTGTTTGAAATCAAGACAAAACTTTAACTGTAACTGTAAGGTGACCTGCAATATTCTTTATTGAATTCAGGACAGTGCACATTAATGAACATGTATGTAAATGCATCAGATTTCCATCTGTGGTCCCTGGGCAGGTACATATGTAAAACACTGATTAGAGGAAAAATACATAAAATAAGGTGCAAAATGGACACGACATGGAGAGGAGAAAACAAGAAAATATAACTGAAAATCTAAGATACACCACAGGATAATAGCCTCATTTCAGAAGTACACAAGAAAGAAAACAAAAACAAAACAGAGCAGATAGATGGCATAAATATCAATACTGCTCAGAGTTATTGGCCACCAGGGGGCAGTATCAACAGGACGATAACAAAGTGCAGAGTGCTGTGCAAATGTTGCTTATCTTAGATGAAAAGTACCGGGGAGGTGCTGCACATTAGAGTAAAATGCATTGGAGTAAACTGCTGTTCTGGGTTGTGAAGTGCAGTTTGCTGGTTAAAAAGCTCGAGGGGGTTAATCTGTTGAACGTCAGAGCGGAGTGCTGAGCGTGGTAAAATGACCTGCTGCTTTTACCTCATTAAGAGGAAGACAGCGAAGAGCAAGGAGAGAAAATAATGACTAAAAATAATAAAAAGAGAGGAGAAGAGAAACACAAACGGTGGGAATGATAATAACAATAATGTCGACATTGTTGAGATCTTTCTGACTTCTAAATGATTATAACTAATAAACTGATCTTAATTTATGAAGCCGACTTCCACATTTCTGAAACAACGGTCCATCTTTTCGACTTTGGCGTCAGATTCATGCTAGATGTGATGAAAGTGCAGCATGAAAAAATGAAAAAGCTGAAAAGAATGAACTTCTATATTTTTAGTAGTTAGATGAGCACAAGTGGTGTTAACTCATTAAAACATTTCAGCGCATGCTTTTTCTTTTTAATAATTCTGTGACTGAAGTTTAATTCAGTTTAATATTGTTTTTGTGTCTCATAGATTAGAATCAAGGCACAACATTAGATGTTTGTCCTTGCAGCAGATTAATGTCGGCTGTCCTGGCAAACAGTTTCAACGTCAATCGGTTATTTTAGTCCAGAAGGCTCGTCAGGGTCAGTCAGACCACGTAGCGTGAGCCGTCACCGTCACCATGCTTCTGGAGCTTCAAAAGACGAGGTGAGCTGCTAGAAGACAAAAACAGAACATTCACAAAAACTGTGCTATGAGCATGGATGGATGATATCTGCCAATATTTTTTCGACTGCTCACGTGTCTCTGACAGTGTTTTATTTTTAATAACAGACGACTCTTTAAAATGATAAATTCATTTTGACTCTTGTGCTGTTGGACACAAAGCATGTTCATTTTTTATGAATGTAATAAAATATCTTGTTCAGAGTGAAAGCGTGGAGGAAAGCACATTGATTAAAGAGAGGAAACGTTGACGCTCACATGACAGCGTTAACATTTGTGTTAATTAGCAGAGCTGCTGCACTCACATGGTGTGTTTGGTTTCTGTGCAGCAGAGATGAACCTGTCAGTCAAACAGATGGATGAGGTGAAGGAGCTTCTTGAATTTCTGATGTAGTTTCTGTAGGTGGTGCTCTTCTCACCCATCTCTTCTTCTGCTCATTTTTATGCCATAATGCATAAACATGGTGCATCTGTTCACATCACTGCTCTGGTTAATTAGAAGCTCCCTGACATCCACTTTAGAGAAAGTCCTCCGTCTCTTTGGCAGGTCATGGAGGTCATCACATGGTCTGATCTGTGTTTTCCAGGTGTAAAGCCTGCTGGTCTTTGCTACAGAAGACAGAGACGTCATTAATTCCTTTTCCTGTGCCAGCTGTTCTCAGCTGCGCTCCCTGTCAGTACAGAGTGTGTGTGTTTTTTTTTTTTGTTTATGTGAGGTGATAATCCATCCTGATCCAGACACATCTTGTTTCCTGGTTGATTACCAGCTGCAGCAGTGACGCTGGTCACTGTGTGTGTCATAACGGTGAAATGTGGTCCTGAAGACTCCGAGTAGAGCGGGAAGCAGCACGGAGGAGGTTCTCCAGGTGTTCATGTCAGGAAGAGATCAAAATGAAGGAAGTGAAGACGGCACAACGTGGTCAGCTCAGTTTGTAGGAAGGAGAAAAATCACAGAGAGAATGAGAATGAGAGTGAAACTGTGGAATCAATGGATTGTGGTGAAAGGTTGGTGAGATGACTCTGTGTGTGTGTGTGTGTGTGTGTGTGTGTGTGTGTGTGTGTCTCTATTACAGCCCAGCTGGGTACTCGCTGGTCCTGACCTTTCTCAGAGCTCCCATGATCCTCGGCCCTCAGAGACTCCGCTGACAGCCCAGGCTGTAGTGGATTATGGGTAATGAGAGTGGGATTCACACCCTGCCTCGATGTGTGTGTGTGTGTGTGTGTGTTAACATTTTTGATATCTGTTGAATCATTTGCATTTTTTAAAATTTCATCTCACTGTTTGTTCAGTGAAACTGAAAACTGTGGCGACTTGTTTCACTTCATTCCTGCTCTGTGTGACTCCACGGTCCTCCAGCTTCTTATAATCTAACTGCTCCGGGGTTGCCGTTGTTTTTTCAACTAATTCGTCCTTCATCCATCCTTCTATCAGATTTAATGAAAAATCCAGTCACTAGTTTTTAATCTTACTGATAAATGAATGAAAAAAAAACTGATCATACCATACTATCTAGCTACACCTGCTCACTCACTTTTCTGGATATTCTGGCCCACAATCCTCCTCTTCTATAGCTATATGAAGAAGAGGGTCAAATGGCAAAAATACAGTAGCTACAGTAGCCCAATGGCAAAATATTGTGATAATTTTTCTTCTGCTTTAATATCAATTTTTAATTTCTTAATAACAATTCCCCCCCCAAAAAAAAAGTCATGTAAATCCAGAAGAACCCGTAGTATGCATGCTGCGTGAAACAGTTTGCACATTTGAAGTGTAAATATAAGTTGTTATGGAGGGCAGCCAGGCGCCAAAAGTAGCAGAAAGCACTGAGCTTTGTTTCCAGCCGGTGATACTTCCTCCACCCCTCCTCACAGCAAAGACTCCTTTGTCATAATAGATGCTGTTTATTCAGATAGGAGCAGCTCTTCATCCACACATGCAACACTTTAATGCCGTCGACTAACCCTCCGACGAAGCCTCAGAAGCAAGATCTCACTGAAACCATCTGTCAAACCAATCCGCTCGGATTACATGCCTCGAGTTTACAACAAAGAGGCTAAGACAGAGAGCTGTTTCTGCACCAGCTCTAATCCTTTTAACACGTATCGGCTCCATATTCAATAAAAAAACGTCTCGTTATCCTGTGTTTGTTTCCCTTTGCTGATGCTCCGCTTTGGTTCGACTTCCTGACCTGCTGCTCAGTAGTACGGATATAATCTGGTGAACTTTCCAACACCACTCACTAATTCTTTAATTGGCTTTTCAATTCAAACAAATTAGGCTAATTGTCTTATTATGATCCCGTCCGGCTCAGCTCAATTACTGTATAATTAGAGGAGAAATGACTCGACGATGGAATGTGATGTTCTTCATTTTCTCTTCATCCTTTTTATTTCTGTCTTTGTGTCCTTCGTTGTTCATTTCCTTCCCCCGTCTCTCCTTTTTCTTTCACTTTCTTTCACGCTTTCTTAATTGCCTTCAGTGCAGTTTGCTTGTTTTTGTCCTTTTGTTTGCTATCTTTATGTCTTCACACCATGACGTGCATCATGTGGTAAGGTGTTTTATCTTTCATGTGTGTTTAATTTGTCATGTAGACTTTTTAACATGCGTCAGGTTTCATCACACTGAAAACATTAGATCCACTCACATTTTTCAGCTCGTATCGCAGCTTCTGCCAGAGAAATGACAGTGAAGTAACATGGCCTGTTAAATGCCCAACAACTTGATGTGATCTGAGTGTTTCCTGTCCGTCTGTATTTATTGGAGTGACAGCTCACCTGTCATGTTTGGTGTTTAGCATATCAGTGACACTTTCTTCATGTATCATTTTAAGATGAGAGGGTTGCTAAGCTGCAAAGCTAACCAGCTTCCTGCAGATGTTAATAGAATATAACCATTTAAAACTGTCCTCTAGTGTGGACCTTTCATTTTGTGAGTATTTCTCAGCCAGGCTGCATTTCAGTCGTATTTAACTGCTAAAGAGTCGAGCCCTGCAGCGTTTCCAGCCCTCCTTGAAGGATGATGCAAACCGTGTTTTCGCGTCAGACGCTCGAGTCGCTGTTGTAACTTCTCGTGTCGATTGCATCTCGTTCAGGGATCTTAAAAAAGTCTGACTTTGTTCTAGCTCTGATGCTGCTAATCTGAACTGTCACTGACAGTGTGATCTAACCGCTGTGATCTGTGCTGCTTTCTCTTGTAATCACTTCACTCTCTGATCTCCTGCTCTTCTTAGATGTTGGCGAACCAACTATGAGGGGATTTTAGAGCTGTTATACTCTGACTGTACTTTTTTTATTTTTAGAAATCCTGAATGCAGAGTAATAATGATGGTTAAAACACCTTCATTGTGTGGCACCATGCAGCTCCACTTCAGGAGTTCATTTTGTTCACAGAGACGAGAGGAAAGAGTTTCTGATTTTATGAAGCACCTAACACCAGAAGGTTCCTTAGTGACATGATGTAAGTCACATGTGTCACGTGATTTTCTAGTGTGCATGACATGTGGGATGCCCCTCTCCTTCCCATGAAACCAGGTTGTCATGGTAACCACCTCACAAACTCTTCCGTTCAGCTCAACACCCAGGCTGGGATCTTCTTCCACACAAACTTTTAAATATATCTGTTTGGAAAGCTGATCAAAATGTGTCAGAATCACGGCTGCTCGTGTTGATGAGGAGCTCGTCTTACCGTCTTATGCTGGGGGAGGGGAGAGATGAACGATATCCACAAGGACACGGAGACGAAGCCTCGGGCCGAGCTGCTGATCCTGCTTCGCTGCTTCCCACGCACGACAGTCGTGTTCAGTCGGTGATCTGAGTTTTGCTGACTGAGTGTGAGCGCCTCGGCTGCTGGAGGAGCCACTTGAACTTATTTTATCCGGTTTGAAATTCTTCCTGTCTGTCCTGCTCTTCTTACTCTGTCGTTTCTATGCTCTTGATATTTGACGATGTTAAGGATGGAGGTGAGACTGTATTAGCAGTTAGGAGTAATCATGGATATGTTTTTTAATAGATTTTCTGGCAGGAATAATGTGCAGAGGAAAAGCTTGACGACTCTTCCTGTGTCTCCTCCTCAGAGACAGATAGCCATGTTAGATGATGATGTCACTAAAACTTCCCTTTTTTTATTTAATTTATACCTTTTTTTTTGACAATGTTATCTGAAGTCGTCCTTCAATCACGTGGATCTTTGACACAAAACGTCCCTTTATACTGGTGTAAATGCCATCTGTGATGATCTGCAGCACGTCAAACGGCTTCGTGAGGCATGTTCTTACCGCTTGAAATTAATAAAACAATGTTTCATAAATATGGATGTGCTGCTCACTGGAAGCACAGTGGTTTTGGCTCATAAATCCTCCAGTAACACACTCCACATTGACTCCTGCAACCTTTTAGTGAGAGAAGACGGCACATTTACGGCGGCTGACGTCGCCATTAAGGAAGGAGAGTGTTCAAAGCGAAGCGAGCCGTGCCAGCAGTCACTTTCCTCCTCAAAACCAGTCCGAGAGTCTTCTGGAGAAACACAGAAAATTGCCTCATTAGTATTCTTTGCTCTTCTTTCATGAGCCAATTATTCAGCATTAGCTGCTTTTTTTGTAGTTTATCGATGGCACAATAACAGCTAAATTATCTGCGATTCAAGTGCCATCTGTTTCTGTGTGATGGAGGCTTTTACTGCTTCAGCGAATCTGCAGGGAATCATCAGGAGGGAGATGAGGTTTGTTTAAGGTCTGAGCTTGACCTTTGGCCTGAGGAGAGAGCGAGCACTCTCAGTCATTCACTCTCTCTCCCCTCTGTTCCGACTGGACTTTAATCTCAATATTTTCTGAAATATTTGACACAGCGCTCGATGCTGCACTTCCTCCAAAAGTGTTTGTAGATGGAAACATTTCAATCACTGGTTTTGTTGAGTTTCTCTTCTCTGAATGTCAGCATGTGGAGCTCACATTAAATATGTTATTAATAATCACAGCAGCTTTGAGAGCAAAATGGATTCATTTCCGATGAATTCAGTTTTCGGTCAAATGTAAACTGTTTAAATGTCATGCAGCTGTCGATGTTCATGTTTAGCTGATCATAATATTTTCAGTGTATGAAATAGACATTTGGCAAATAATATTTTAAAGGGAAAATGTGATGTTATTTATTTTTGGATTTTATTTTAATTACTGTATAATCAGCTGAAACAAGGTTTGGTTGTGTTCCTGTTAGCTTGTTTCTCTGGCATTAATGTTATTATTATTATTATTTTCCATAAAGGAACCTGATGGACGAATGAATCTGATGCTTTAGTAAATCAACATCCATCTGCATCTCTTGACTTGGAGATGAATAAACATATTTTAGCACTTTCCTTGACTGCTTTTACCTTTTTCAGAAATGAGCTTCAGTACAGGAGTGACATGTTAGAAAATGCTCCCCCTGAATATGATTTCATATATTATAAACCAGCTTTTCTCTGAAGGATATTCATGGCTTTTCTCAGTGATTGTGTGTTAAATGTGTCTAGCCTGAAGAGGCTTAGTGCTCCCCAAACAGCAGTTTCTTCTGATAGCTCTTATTTTCCTGAAAGCTTGATTGTGTGTGTGTGTGTGTGTTTTTTTTTGTTAATCGTGCAGATGCTGTGTGTGTTTTATCGTGCAGATGTCGTGCTAACAGCAGGACTAGTCCTCTTCCTCAGCTGTTTACAGCACTCCTCCTCTTCTTCTCTGCTCCTGATACCCATCGCTCCATAAATCCTGTTCTGTCAATACCAGCGGCCATAATGGCGTGTCCCAAACTGCCTGAGTCACTCATACGTGGGGAATTTACATTAATCCCCTCTATGAGAGGAGATCTGCAGTGGGCTCATAGTTCCTCTCCATCACAGCGAACAGCAGTAAGAGCTGCAGTGGTACGATAGATCACCAGCAGGCCATCTGCTTGTCATCCCTGATTGGGGGACATTATTGGAGCTGTCTGTCTTTTAAAGCCAGCACTGACCGAGAGCATTTAGCCAGGAAGGGTCCAGGAGTTCGTCCAGAGGTGAAGAAAGAGTCCAGACCAGTCATGAGTCGACTGGTCTGCTCTGGCTTTCTGGAAATCAACAGCTTGTCCTCACTTCACACACAAACACACACAGTGACTAAACACTTTATATAATTAAAAGGGTTTGATTTTGCCAAATTTCCACAGCAGGGACAATTAGGGTTATTACTGTGATAGCCAGCGGCAGCTCAAAATGTTAACAGCCTCGGATCAAAACCACAATTACCTTATTTAAAACGGCAGTCACCCAGCTGGCAAATCATATCTGTAGGCGATGAAAGGCATGAGAGGCCACGGCAGAGGATGGCCTCTCCATGAAGCGAGGTGTTAAAGACTGTGCAGGCGGCTGCTGCAGGTTTTGGCAGAGCCAGCAGCGAGGAGCTGAAAATATGAGGCTGTTAAAGGATAACGAGCTGAGTGGGATGGCCGCGTGTCCGTGATATGAACTCCTGATACCATGACGCCTTTTCACCGCTTAAGTCAAGGACACTCATGTTTTCATAAAGTTCGGCTGAAGTGGACCAAGTGTGGTGAATTTGGACATTATGTGGAAAGGACTTCATGATACGACTCTCGATACGATACATTATTGTGATATATTGTGATATTCAACTGAAGTCACTGAGAAATTTAAAATGCAGTTTGAAATACAAGTTAGTATGTACATATACGTATGCATATTTCTATACATGTACATATAGATGTGTACAGTACATAGTTACCATGTTCATTATTTTTTATTTTAAATTTTTTTGTGCATAAATGTGCAGAAGTTGCTCTGGATTTACAGTTTTCTTCCCGAAACATGACTTTTTTTGGGGGGGGGGGATCAATATTAAGAAATTTAAAAACAATATTATATCAGAAGGTATTGTGACATATTGCCATATCAATATTTTTTACCACCCCCCAGACATTCATTACATATTTGCAGCAGACCAAAAGCAAGAGTGACATTTATCGATTAATATACTTTTACTTACTAGCTACTGGTTTGTCATAACAGGAGGGAAAATAACATATTTAATGAGCAGTGAAGAAGATGAAAAAATAAGATTGTGTATGAAGGTAAATACTTAGTGAATTCAATGAGCCAAAACATCTGAGAGATTTTAAGTAAAAGGTGGCATTAGTTTTATTTGTAGAGTGCATCTCTAACATCTAACAGCTGCTTTATTTGATCGGGGTCCCATCAGGGATGAATTTATTCTGGGATGAATGCAGTGGTTGTGTTGGGGGACTTCTGGACCCGTCACAGTCAGATCTGACACCCTGCTGGTTATTTCTGTTCCTCCCTGTTGGATTGTGTTTAATTGTGTTAATTTATCTGGATAGCGGCTCGTCTTTATTTGCGCTGATGACACGCTCTGACAGATCTGCTCTGGCTTCACATGACAGATGAGATTTACAAAAGGGTTCGCTGCGATCCCTCGAGCTTCTGGCTTTAAAACTGCTGATCGGGGTTGAGGTGATGATGGTGGTGGAGGACTTGGCAGATCTATTCAACTTCAACTTTGGCTTCACCATCCATCTTGTCAGAGACTGCAGATAAGGAGTGTGTTTCATGCTTTTTTTTTTTTTCGCTCACTTCAGGGAAAAAAAGCAGATCTCTGTTCTTATTTTGATACAGCATGGCTGGTTTGATGTGCTTTTTTTGGCCTCTTTGGCAGCTAGAGATAAAAATATTCCAGCTGGATTGATAGATGAGATGTGAGGTCACTTCCTGTCTCTTTTCTGTCATAACGGGGGAAGGTAAGCAATGTGGCGAACTGATACAATCCTCAGTAGACTTATTATCTGACAATAAAAGAGGCAGTCAGTCGAAGTGCACACAGCAAGACACTGATAATCTGCACATCATCAACTCCCAACACTGGTAGACCTTCAGACCGAGGCCTGCCAGAAGTGAGCTAAAACATGAAAAACAGGACCTGATCCCAGCTTGGCAGGACTTAGTGTTTGGTCTCACTCGACCAAATAACTGATCACTGCCAAATTTTCTCAGAGTTCTCAGTTTTTGTTTTATTGCTGTCCTGCTTGGTCAAAGCATTCAGCAAAGACACTACATAGAGAAAGTGAACAACGAGGCGAATAAATATAAATGGGAACGTGTGATCTTAACAGGTCAGGGAATTAAAGAATGCATCGTCACATTTCCCTCAAACTGGAGATGAGATCAACTGCCAGGTTAGTGACGACTGTCACATTGATTGTGGTGTTTTTTCTGCTCCATGGTGTGTGGATGATGGCATATAACAGTAAAAACCTACCAAATGTTGATGTTCAAGTTGTTTCCGATGAGTTTACTGACTGTGAAGATACTCACAAAGTTAAAGCTGTGAAGAATAATTGGCCACATTTAGACCCTGTGACGTCCCAGATGTTTTCCAGAAGCTTCAGCAGGTGAATGTGACAGCAGAAAGAGCTGCTTGGATGTGAACGTCAGGTTCTGGTGTCAGTCTGTCAGACTGTGAGGGTGAGCGCTCCGACGATCAAAGAAACCAATTTCTAAAGACACGTGAACAGGAAGTAGACCGGAGTGACGTGCAGCTGGAAGACAGTTTGGAGTTTTCTGTCAAAGACATTTTGACAGGAACAATTCCTTTTTGGGGCGGCAATAGCTCAGTCTGTAGTGACTTGGGCTGGGAATCAGAGGGTCGCCAGTTCAAGTCCAGGTTGGACCAAATGTGGAGAGTGGACTGGTAGCTGGAGAGGTGCCAGTTCCTCCTCCTGGGCACTGCCGAGGTGCCCTTGAGCAAGGCACCGAACCCCCAACTGCTCGGGGCGCCTGGATAAGGGGCAGCCCCCTCACTCTGACACCTCTCCTCTAATGCATGTGTTTGTTTCATGACTTGTGTGTGTAATGTGCAACTGAAAAATATACTAACAGAGTGAAAAAAATGTAATTTCCCTCACTGAGGGATCAATAAAGGAATTCTTCTTCTTCTTTTGGTTATCGGTGCTGCTGCTCTCTCCTCCTGCACAATTAATGCAACAAGTTCAGACTCCTCTGGGGTTCCCAAAAAGCTCTTTATACATGCACCAAGTCAAGGTTCAACCATCATCACATTTCCGTCAAAGATTACTGTCAGACTCTCCCCATTACAGCTAGTGATGGTGGCGTGGTGACGGTGATTGGGATTAAAATTCAGACATCAGGAAAAGAAGTCAGCTTCCCAAAGTCCAAATGCTGAATGGCCAACAGTGTGAATTCTCGTCAACTTCCTTTTTTTCCGTGAAGAGAGGATCATTTTAATCTTTATCTTATCTTTGGATCCAGCTCTTTAAAGAGGAGACACTTCTCTTGTGTTTGGATGACCTGAACTTCCCTCTGTTCTAGAAGTACCTTGCGTGCTTTATGTATGTCCTTCGGATAAATGAGTGTGACTCGTGAATTTTCTGCCTTTATTAACTCGGTGGAATCAAAGCTGGAACCAGCAGACAAGATAATCGCAGCAGGACTCTGATCTGGAGAAGATAAACCACCATGTCATCCATGTGTTTGCCCAAGGCACATTCATTTGTGTTTACTCCATCCTCGGTGAGAACAACAAGCCGGCGTGCTCACCTCACAAAATGAGATGAAAGTGATTACACCTTGAAGAATACATTGTAAGAATTACCATGCTGCTTAGCCGCCGCCGTTTAGCAGGCAAGCGCTTCCAATTATCCAGAACATGCCCCGCCGGTTAAACTGTGCAATTATCAGCTAGACGGAGTCATCACCCCAGCACGGCCGTCCTCTTCCCATGCCTCCCTTGATTTATTAACCTCTCAGAGGCAGTCACAGGAAATCATACAAGTCAACTTTGATGAATCATCGTTGCTGGAAGCCTTGGAGGAGCAGCGGGATTTCAGATAGTGAAGTAACGTAACGTGGCATCATCTGCACACAAAAAACAACAAATACAGGAAACAAACCACGAGTCTGCAGTGATAAAGATCAATACAGTACGACAAAACACACAAAGATCAACTCCATGCAAAGTACAGACCTGCAGGAAACAGGATGTATATGTGTAGATTTCGTGTGTTTCGATGTGTAACTTGGTCGTCAATTCAGGTGACAAAGTGATACCCGAGTGTCAATGGAGAAGCCGTACACAGCTTCTGAAACCAAAAATAACGTCAGTTGGTTTGAAATCTTTCTCCATGAAAAATGATTCACTAAATCATTTGTTAAGACCGTGTTTAATCCCATCACACACACTTTAGCGTGTTTCCTGCAGCCTGTGACCCACAGCAACCTTTGCATTTATGAATGGGAGTGTAGAAATGGACTGTGATGCTGGTAGCTCCATGTCATCACAGTATATTAAACACCTCCTGCTCGTGTGATGCCTCCGGAGCTCTGGAGTCAACATCACCCTCTGGAGCTGCAGACAGACGAGGTGGTCCGGAGGAAAAGCTGCCAGTTCTCAGAGCCTCAGACTGCAGCTGAATCATTTATTCTCTCTTCCTCTCACACTTTCTCTCAAACCAAGCCGGCTAAATCTGAAAATGTCAAGTTTGACCCTGAGTTCCCTCTAAGCTGTTCTCTTTTCTTGATAAATCTGAAAACTGTGGCCTTTAATTGTAGCAGTATATGTACTGCAGTGTGATTTGAAAACACTAAAAAACCAGCAACAGTTGCTGGCTGTGCAATCGACATGAGAATGACATGAATAGATGAAGGTGCATGCTCTATGAGTCATCACAGTTCTCTTCAAACATGGACATATCTCTCTCCTCTCTCCAGGAGCGCTTCTCTTCATTTAAATGAGCTGCTCATTAGCAAAGCAAAGAGACGAGCAGCCGGCCGACCACCTGCCTGCTGCAGCCTCTCAGACACTGGAGGTCTTCATCTTCTTTTCTCGTCCTCATACTGTCCTTTTCGTCTCTCAGCATGACTTCATCTCCTTGACAAGCACACTTGGGTTGCTAAAGCCCACAAAAACATAGTGGACAATTAGTGTGATGCATTAAAAAGCTGCTTACATATGATTTTACAGCCAGGTAGTCATTGCTTGTCTCTTCAGCACGAGGCAGCAGATGAACATTTAGTCCTCAGAGTTGAGGATTTTTCAGGAGTTTGACACCAAGAAGCAAACAGTGCTGTCTAGAGGACTGGATCAGAGCATCTCCAGACCTGCAGCTCTGGTGGTCTGTTCCTGGTCTGCAGTGGTCAGGATCTATCAAAAGTGGTCCAAGAAAGGACCAGTGGAGAACCAGAGACAGGGTCATGAGAGGACAAGGATCACTGATGCAGGTCTGGTCCTGGTGTTCTGACCCAACAGAGCAGAGGAGTTAATGCTGCTGAAGATAGAAAGATAAACGTGGGACCATCATCATTTTAGCCAGATGATCATCATGTTATGTATATTCAGTGTACTTATACAGAAATATCACTTTATTGGGTTAAACTCTCTGCACCATGACCTCATCTTACTCTTTGACATGCTTAAATGTAAATCACAAACATTAACTCACACTCACTTGTGCATAGTTTTCTCCTCTACACACTTAAACTCATGTAGGTGGGTGGAAATCGCCTCCATCCAGCGCAGTACTCACTGTCACCCTCACACACTGCAGGCGTTCACAGCTAACGAGGTTACGCTTTCAAATATAACTGCTATTATTCCAGCTCTGGGCATGCAAATTCATGACGTGCTTGACCTTTATGTGAGGTCATGTGATGAAAACATTTATGTTCATTTGACCTGAGAGTCCAAATATAAGAGGAGTGTTTATCATTATGTAAATAATCCATCCATTCTCTGAACTCCAGAGCTTTCATGTCACTCATCAGCCATGTTTTTCCTTTTTAAGTTAAATTTAGTTGACCATGTACAGACACCAACATGGTCTCATTGAATGAATGCCTTAAATCTGCTGACCTGTGCAGGGTCAGGACATCAAATCAGCTTCCAGCTAAATGCAAGAAATCCATCATGGAGGTCTGTGACTGGAGAGAGAGGACTACACATTAGTTTGTTACTCTGAGCAACAGACTTTTATTTCTCATATGATAACCAGCTTGACGTTAGTGAATCTCCCTCTTTAAACTTCATTGTCTTTGCTGAGTTTAGCTGGAACAGAAATAACCTCTCCGGTCAAAAAAAAAAAAAAAAAAACGATACTGAGTTTCCGCTTCTCTGTTTTTTTTTTTGTTTTTTTTTTACGACTGATTGTGAAAAATAGAAGCTTTAAAAGACACCAAACAGGTTTGGATCATTCAGTGAGACCAGGCTGATGGATCACTACCAAGAACAGGTCTGAAATTAGTGATTGGTGATCAGCCACATTAGCGATGTTTTCTTTTTTGTGTTTGTTCATCTCTCGCTCAAACACTTTAGTTGACACTGTTGGAAAAGTGTGATACTGTCACGTCCGAGTGACTGACAAAGTTTCCCCAAATTTCACATCAATAAGAGGTGAGAATGGGGAAGTAAAAGCTGGGGTGTGTGTGTGTGTGTGTGTGTGTGTGTGTGGAATATGACTTTTAAATGGTGTGTGTTTGCACAAATATGTAAAGGTGGGGATGGAGAGAATCACACCACTAGACTTTTCCATTAGAGGCTGTCATGTCACATATCTGTCCGTTTGTCAGCAGTGAATGAGAAGGACTGCTGCGCACACACACACACACACACACACACACACACACACACACACACACTATTTTAAGGAGGAATTGTTGTGTCCCTGCTGGACATTCATGCAAACATTAACGTACGGTCAGGATGTGCATCAACCCTCCACCCATCAGTGGTGTGTATGATAATAAAACTCCACTGATGAGACATCAGCACAAACGGCTGGACTTCATGCCTCATCGTTCGTCTTGTAATTTGTAACTCTGAGAGCTCGTGTGCTGATGGACCACCTGAAGTGCTCTCTGCAGTTTGCCCACCCTGCTTGTTGTGTGTCGTTGTGCTTGTTTTTCTTCATGACTGCACATTGTGTCACCCTCCTCCAGTGTTCCAGCCACAGCAGGCGGTCAGCTCCTCTGAACCCTCAGAAGCACTGACTGACAGATCTAATTGTGTGGGAGCGAGCAGATATTGAAATTCCCTCACACTTTGCTTCAACACTGGAAAGTATACAGTGGTGGCTGTTTCACACTGAATAGTGATTTCTGACAATTACATGAGTCAAAGATGAAGATGAGTCTGTAGCTTGACCTCAAGAGGAGCCAGTAATCTAGACATTTTGCAGAGAATTGTGGGAAAGGGAGCGATGGTACTTTAAATCCAAACCATGATTTAGAAATAGTCCCAACAACATGAAGATTATCATTCTGCGATGTGTCATTTACAATATGCATTATTATTATTATTATTATTATTATTCAGGTTATCTGTCATGAAATAAAGTCGCTCAGTCTTCCTTCACCTCTTGGGTCTAATCTGTGTCCCACCTCTCATTAGTGAGATAAATCTGTCAGACGTTAATATGCAGACGTTACCCAGCCAGTGCTGAATCAGCGCTCACCTTTTCGCTGCCCTTTCCCTCAGTGTCCATCAGCTGTTAGTGTCTCCTAATAGCTTTTGAAATTATGTGTAATTTCAACGGTCACTTTGCTCCTTAAAGATCTCCTAAAGATCTTAAATTTATTTTATTTGATAGAAACGATGCAGTTGAACTTCAGCTTACCAGTACAGGACATGGAAGTGTTTATAGCTTTTGCTGAGTTTACTTTATGGTGTGTAAAATGTTTTACTTTATACACATTAACTCATTTTAGTGCAGCCACAGAAGAAAAGTCTAGCATTTAATCAGATTTTATGCATTTTCTCAGTCGTCCATTGAACAGTTTGAGTCCTCACATTCATAGTGACCGTCACACAAACTTTGTGGTTGATATGACAACGGTTTCCGGGGAAACGAGAAACCTGTTTGCTTGCAGTGAGAACACACACACACACACACACACACACACACACTCAGTCCAGATATTCATTTGACTGTTTACCTCATAAAGCTTCAGGCACGTTATGACATCACTAGTAATGTTGATGCTTAATCCTTAACTAAGAGCTTTTTCTTTCCTGGATCCTGATTGGACCAAGTCAGTCCAGGTGAGTCTGGCTCAGTCAGTCTGTTGGAGTCTGGATCCATCTTGGTGTGTTGACAGTCTGTTGCTGGGTTACTTCGATCAGGGGCCTCATTTCTCAGATGGTGAGTAAATCCACCACTAAATCTGCAGCACACTGAAAATCTGAAAGTGATGAACACGCTAAACACATGAGAATAAACACGATCACACCTTGCACACCTCACATCGCTCCCTCTACACAACCATATATGGTCAATGGATGGATTTCTAATTTCTACCTTTGAAGTTCCTGTGAGCACCTGTAAAAGCCTCAACAAATAAGATTCTTCTTCTTATTATTGTTGTAGTTAAATGGGCCTGTTAGAGGAAGTGATCTTGAATTTGTGGTGAATTGGGCCATTATGGAATTTTTTTTGCATTTGTTTGATGTGCGCTCCTCTCTTCCTTGCAGATTGTAATTTTCTGACTCTGCACCTGTGTCTCCAGCTCCTCCTGTCTTCAAAAAGTGTGTAAACTATGGAGTAAACTGGTCAGACTGGTCGTAAATGTCCGTGCTTTTTCCTGTCAGGTTTTGGTTTGATCGATCACAATCGATCAATACTACCACACTGATAGATGAAGTCTTCAGATCGATCTCATATTTTTGTCCAGATTTTTTATGTTGTTTCTCTGATTTAAATCAGGGTTCTTCTGCGGCTGCTTGTGGAAAATAATGTTTGTATTCCTTAAACTCATTTTATTATTATTATTGTTTTAATGTTAGTAGAGCTGCTCTGATAACGGGTCCTTATGCCAACTTCCACACATGCTGTACACGTTATATGGAGTTTGGATACAGTATGAAGTAACACACACACACACACCCCGTGAAAATTGAAAGGCGTGTTCGACCTCACAGAATTAGTGTATCCACTTTGTCTTCTGTTCTGAATAGAATTAAAGGCTCGCTGTGTCGGCAGGTCGCTCTAAATCTCATTGTGTGTGCAGAGGGAGGAAGGATTTATTTCAGCGAGGTGGTAATCCGCTGCTCAAGGAGAAATGGAAGTTGTTTTTGGGCACTCGCTGAGACTCCGCAGGGCATCAAATAACTAATGGAGAGCGCTGCTGTTCCAGTCGTGTTTTTTTGTTTGTTCTTTATTGTAGTTTTGGGATGGATGAATTTGGCTTTTGTCTTTGCCTGAGAGAGGAAAAAAATCGATCTGCTCGCAGACTTGGAGAGCTGCCGCAGTGAGACTGGCAGGATTTTAATGTACTCCACCCTGCGAACATGCTCAAACACACACTTTAGTTTCCATGTTCACTTTGTACTTTTTAACTTTAATCACATTTGGCTTCCAAGCGTTGCTTCCAAATTGGCATAAATTAAGTTTTTGTTGTTATTCTAACCAATGAAACACAGAACGGGCACAGATTAATTATTGATCCAGATGTTGTTCGCATTAATCGTTGAAGTTATTGTGAGAAAGAAAACTGGCTTTAGCAGCTTTGTTGTTCCCAGTTGCTTACATTTTCTGATAACCTGCCTTTTTTTTCCCATCATTCTTAATTGATTTATTTTTCTGATCCATCTTCTTGTGTAATTTAAACAAACGACTATAAAGAGGTCAAAATAAATGGAGAGATAAACTTGTGATTGTGAACTCTTCACGTTTGACTGATGAAGACTCTCAAAAGAAACTTCATTAATAAGTGTTGAGTTAATCACGGCTCGTTCATCTTTAATGGACCATATATTCATTATAAACAACAGCTGTCACAGTTTCATTAAGGAGGCTGATATGCTGCTTTGTTTATGCTTGACAGATAATTTCTTAATCTTTCATGAGTTCTTTATGAAACACTTTAAGGGTTCAGCCTGGATCAGTAAAGACATCATTAGAGAAGATATCACGATACACACTGTGGTGTTTTAGTATTGAATCATGTGCTCAGTGTCATATTATTATCACATAATACAGCAGAGACAATGAACTTAAGTAATGAACTTCTTCAAACAATCACCTCATGTTTTTCTTCTACTGAAAGAACCCCGAACAGCAGGAAAAAATATCAATACATTTTTCTGATTATAAGATATGCGATCAACTCCCACATGATGTCTATATTTACAACAATAAAGCTGCATGATATAGTAAACAACCATCCTTAAAATCCATGAAGCTTAGGGAACTAAAGAAGACAAAAGACCAAATTTGCTGTTTAGGTTTCCATAGAAACGTCTCAGCCGTCACTAACGAGGACAGGAAGCTCCAGCCTAAAGATGGACTCCATATTTAGCCGGTCTGATCTCAGTCCTCTCTCAGGTTTGTTGTGACATAAACAAACAGCCTCTAATCTGCATGACGATGACACCAGCAGGTTCGTACTTTTTTAGGGAAATTGATTCTCTCAGCTCTGGTTTGCCTCGCCGGCTTTCATCCGGCCCTCTGATGCCGTCTCCTCTGGGCTGCTTCGCTTTCTATTGCCTTTAATCTGAGTGTTTGTGTTTCTGCATCCGAAGCAGCTGTTTGTGTTTGTGTGCTTGTTGACATGTTGCAGCGTTTCGACTCCCGTCGGTGACGGCAGCCACAATTCAGAGCTTCAACAGACACACTGATGAGCATGCAGGCAAGACAATCCCCCTGCAGCCTGCATGAAGATAGAGAGAGATAGAGTTCAAATAGAGGTGGTGTTTCTCTCTCTTTTCCTGTCAGACACGCACACACACGCGCGCACACACACACACACACACACACACACACACACACACACAGCGTCCTGATTGGGCTAAAAGTGATGGCTGCGCTGCTGAGGATTTAATTAGTTCTTGTTGTCCCTGCTTGTTCCTTTCATCAATTAGATCATCATCCAGTTACACACACACACACACACACACAGACACACAGAGAGACACATGCACACTAATAACTAAAATGTGTAGTAAAACTATAAACACACAGTTTCATTCAGAGGAAAAGAACTACTATCTGTTTAGAGTTTAGAGTCATACTGGGGCTTCTGGGAGATGTAGTCAGAGCATAAAGAGACGGTATACACCACAGAGATCAAAACAGGAAGTGGAGACGATCGAGATTAGAGAGCAAAACAAACAGAATGTGGAGAAAAAGTGTTGATTTTGGTGAAAGTGTCCTCTACTCTACCTCTGATAAAACAAGAATGGAACAAGGTAAAAACAAACATTTTTTTCATGATGAAATAGAGAGTCTCTTCTTTCATTTGAGCTATTCACTGTTTTCAGAGTCATAGTACAAAATATTCTGTGGGTCTAGAAATATGACTGAAAAACACTGGAACAAGACACTTCCTGTTTTATAAAAGGGTTTGGCACTGAAAGAGTTAACCTGCCTAATGCAACTTTGCCTATAAACTCTTCATGTCTGGGTTTACTCTGGTTCTCCAGGTTCCTCCCACCATCCAAAGGCAGCATGGTGAAAGACAATGGCTGATCTAGATTCATAGGTGTGATAAGAGGTTGACGATGAATGGATGAATAAATAATCAGGGGGTTGAAGCGAAGGGCTGAAGGGCTGAGCTGCTATGTGTTTGACAAGCATAAGAGCATGTCTTCATGATAAATAAATTCACAAGAATTTTAGATGTGCTTTGGCTGATTTAACAGCCTGGAGAAGTAACCATCCACCCACCAGACCCACTGGAGACACCTGATGGAGGGGTGGAGGGTGGAGGGAGAAGTTGAAAGAGAAGCAAGATGAAGAAGAGGAATGTGGAGGAGAGAGATGAGAGGGAGGAGGAGGAGGTGTAAAACACAAGGACAAACACACACTCATCACTACAGTCTTATTTCTCTGTTCTTGTTTCATAGTGTGATTTCATCTGCTGCACATCCCACAATCCACAGCTCATAAGCATCCATACCTCACATGTTCACAAAGAGAAAGCAAAGGAGAACCACTGTGTCAGTGCCTTAAATACTGTATGTTTTTCACACACACACACACACATCAAATGAATGTGGTACAAACTAAAAGAAGTGAAGTTCTCTGAATCCTGTCTGCTGGCTCCTCTTTTCACTGCAGCAGATTATTGTGATTTGTTGCAGAAAAATTCAGTGGGTTTTTCTTTATTGGCATGAAAGTTCACAAAGAGCCTAAACAAAAGAAACTGCATTATTACATTCTCATATTTCATTCTCACGTAGCGTGTGGTGACATGTAGTGTGGCATTCAGGTGTCACAGAGTTTTTCCAGCAAAACTGAACCCCAAAAAGTCACTGTCCTTTATCTGGTGTCCATTTCCTGTTCTGTAGAGGGACACTGAAATGCTCCCCACCATCCTTTTTAAGTCTCTGCAACCAAAGTGAGTGGAGCTGAGCTGAGACAAGCAAATTATTGTCATATTATCATATTTAGTGAGAGCCAAATGCCTTCATGGAGAGCAGGAATCGCAGCTAGAGAAGCACTGATTGCAATTTTCACAGCCAATTTCAATTTTTGAAAAGTCTGACCTGCTAATTTTATTTTTTTCACTCATTAATAACTATAGGCATTCATTTAAAATATAGTATAGTACAAATATATACATATTGTGATCCAACATGATATTTAGTCCTATAGATCTGCAGGAACATTAAGAAAGCATTACATAAAGATTTGAGTGAGTGCACACTAGGGAAAAAATATTGATATGGCAATGTATCGCGATATTTTGTCCTCTGATATTTTTAATTTCTTAATATCAGTTATTTTTTCCCTGCTCAAAAAAGTCACATTTTGGGCCAATTGTAAATCCAGAGCAACTTCCGCACATTTAAAATAAGAATTTAAATAAAAATAAAATTTAAAAAATAAAAATCCACATGAATGTGGTACCTATGACAGCCCTAATATATTTAAATATTTAGATGTACATCTACATATAAATATTTGAACTGTACATCTATAAATATGTGTATGTATATACAACTTGCATTTTAAGCTGCATTTTAAATTTCTCAGTGATCTATGTAGAATATCATAATATATCATAATGATGTATCGTGTTGTGACTCAGGTATTGCGATACGTCCTTGCAGTACCCAGCCATAGTGCAAACACACATAAAGTCAATAACTGCTACTAAAGTTTGAGCAACTTGATTTTTGCCTTCTTGTTTATGTTTCCAGTGTTTTATATAATAAAATTTGGCATTCCTCCCTCAGCTGTATTTGCATTCACGTCTTCTGCTGTTGTTGCGGTTTTCATTTGAAGCGAAGCCTAATTAGAGTTTGACTGCAAAGTGTCCTTCAAAACTGAAGTTAATGAGATAATAGAGTCAACCTTTGGCTTAGTGTGTCACTGTTTGCTCAGCACTTTTCCAACAAAGTGTGAACAGGAAGAAGCCGGGTGACACTGAGCGGCTGTGAAGGACTCTCAGAACGCCTGGCTGAGCTTTTACACCCCGACAAGCTTCGTGTCGCAGCGATGTTGACGGTCCTGAAGCAGAAAACGCATCCAGATCCAGAGAAAACCTCCCCAGGGTGCTCTGGAGGATGTCTGCTGACTGACCTCCTCTGCACTGACTTCTGGGTGTTTTTTTTTTTTTTTCAGCCTGAAGAGACGGGCTGACGTGTCCGGGGGCGATGAGGAAATCCAGCAGAAGGATACTCATGTGTCCAGGATCTGTTTCAATGAAGCTCGCTCAGTGTGGCCAAACATGTTTCAGGCCATCAGGTCAAGACCTGAAGACACTCGCTGCTATTCTAAGGTGGTTTTCCAGTATGTAGTGTGTGAGCAGCAACAGTGAGGAACGATTTCTCATGGTGCACCTTTGATTCAAATGGGACCAGCCCTGTCATCTTAACAGCTTAAGTCACATAAATGAAGCCTGAAATAGAGGCTGTGTCATCCCTCTGATCACTGTATTTTAGGACAGATCCTGGCTTTAACTTCTGCACTTCTGTGGAGAAAAACAAAAAAAAACACCAGCACAGCTTCAGTGTGTGTGTGTTAGGAGCATCCTGACACAACTTTTTCACTTCTGATACAATATCAAGCTGATACGATACCAGCATGAATCATGCAGACTTTTCTCCTTTGTAGTAAGGCCGGTTGATCAAATGATATTACTTAAATAAAGAGGAATAGTCAGCAACAGTAGGTCTGAGAAAAACTGACCCTTTTATTATTATCCAATGGGTTACATCAATTTTAACCTTAAACAGAAGAATATTCTACAATTGAATAACAAAAATAAATTAGAAGACCTTGGAAAATAACCTCAGTAAATCCAATTAAAACAAAACAAATATATAATTTTTAAAGTGCAAAATAACCACCAGTTTGACCTAAAAATAAGGATATTCTAGAGTTGAGTAGACTAAACTGTAGGCATTGTGAGAATGTGAAAAAAAATGTCACCACACCATCACACACCAGTGGATCAGTATCAGTCTTGTGGAGCTGAACATTTAATCAGAGCTGTAATCACAGACCAGTGGTGGCGTCCACATTAAAGCGTTGGAGCATATGAACGGTGACCGTAGAGAACAAAGTCTTGAAGACTCTCAGGATGTTCCTGTTGTTGAAATAAGCCCACAGACGTGTTTCTCGTGATTTGGCAGCCAGTCAGCCGTCATTTTGAGTCCAGTGCATTTGTAAACATCTCGTTGGCGGGGAAATGTGTTGAGTTTGGCAGGTACAGCAAGTCCAGCTCTGAGAAACAAAATATCCACTGAAACGATGCACTGAGATCACGTCCAACTCTGAAACTGTGTGTTTTGGTGCATTTCCTCCTGAAGGAGCTGTGATATTTTTGGGAGAGCAGCTTGTCATTTCTCTGCAGTGTTTTTCAGCAGAGCAGCGCTGTCGGCTTGGATCAGCTTGTTTGAAACGAACCTCACTCCGGCTTCTTCGCCGTGACTCCATGAACGTGTCGTCATCGTTCTGGTGGCGTGACCCGGTGCAGATTTGACAAATGATGCCTGCAGTAAATCCAGATTTATCTTCCTGAGTGTTTATCTGCTGCAGCTTGAGGAGGAGAACAAGTGGGTTTGGTTTGCGTGTGTGTGTGTGTGTGTGTGTTTATGAGGTCTGCTTCATTTGATTGCTAAGTGTGTGTGCGAAACAGACAGATGGACCAATATATAACTAATAACATTTCCTGCTGGGAGGACTGGAGCATGTGTGTTGTGGCCTTCAGCAACCAAAATCCAAATTATCTACCATCCATTTAATTCACTCTCGATGTCCGCTGGCTCTGAGTGGCTGGAGGGCAGTGAGAACCAGCTGGACACAACTGGCTTTATTTACACTCAAAACTCAGTGTGAGAGGCGGCAGAGCAGATGGACGTCACTTTCCACTTCAACTATTGGTTCCTTCTGAGCAGTGAAACAATAGGAGAGATCACACTTCAGCTTAATTAACATGTTTGTTGAGCAATATACTGTATGCAAACCCACAAACAGTGGCAGACTGTGTGCTGATATGTGTTGTTGAGGACAACTGACTCTTTTATGGGATGTTCAGGCTCAGCGTCGTTCAGCTGCAACCACTGATCCTCTCCTTTTACTATCACTGGTATAAATTAACTCTTAATAAGCCGTCAAAGTGTTTTTTCAGCAGCTGGCACAAGTGGGCGCTCTCACACAGCCTGTAAGTAATGTTGGGGCTTCTGGGAGATGTAGTCAGAGCATAAAGAGACGGTATACACCACAGAGATCAAAACAGGAAGTGGAGACGATCGAGATTAGAGAGCAAAACAAACAGAATGTGGAGAAAAAGTGATGATTTAGGTAAAAGTGTCCTCTACTCTACCTCTGATAAAACAAGAATGGAACAAGGTAAAAACAAACTTTTTTTTCATGATGAAATAGAGAGTCTCTTCTTTCATTTGAGCTATTCAGTGTTTTCAGAGACATAGTACAAAATATTCTGTGGGTCTAGAAATATGACTGAAAATGGACAAAAACACTGGAACACTGTGTTTTATAAAATGGCTGGCACTCAGTGAGTTAAAGTACGACACACAGACTCACAAATTAGACAAGAGCTGCAGCAATTATTCACATAATCAATTAGTGGTCAAATGTTATTCACCATTTATTTTGCTAATAGAATAGATTAGAATAGTTTTTATTTATCCCCCATTGGGGTAAATTCTCCCACCACAGCAGCGTGAGACAAATTACTGTAATAAAAAAAAAAATAAACAACAGCAAAGACATCATAGCATAAGTTATAATAATAGTAGAATAAATATTTACATTATGTACTAAATAACAAAGGAAGAAAAAATATATTTTTAATTGCAAATGAAATGTTAAGCACATTTATTACATGAAATAAAATGTATTTTTAAATTTCAGTCTTCATGAAATTCTCTGATTGCAGCTTCTTACATGTGTTATAATTATTTCCTCCTCTATGACAGTAAACTTAATATCGGATGGACGGTTTTCTAAAGGAAACACCTGAAGGATTAATTGAGAAATGTGAAGATGATTGTTGGTTCGGTCCTGTGTCAGTTAGTCATGTGATGCCTTCAGTGAATTTAGCCTTTTCGTCTCTTTACTGGATGGATTTCAAAAGTCAGCAGGAGGACAGATGGATGAATGGACAGAGCATAAAAGAGGGAGTGGGCGAGCGAGCATGCAGGAAAGGATGAGAGAGAGAGAGAGAGAGACTTTGAAACATGAATGATTAAATGAGAATGTTGCTGTCTGGTGCAGTTAGTCCAATGTGTTTGTCTTGTTTCCCTCATTATTCATCACACACATTAAAAATGTTGAACCCCCCCCCCCGTAAGTTGGTACAGTCCAGATGCATCTCACAATAAACAGTCAGACCAGTTCCTGCCCAGTCCAGCCAGTCCAGCCAGCAGACATAAAGTGATGGAGGGCAGGGTCACCTCAGGTGTTTGTTTGACCTTCAGACAGATCAGCTGACTGAAGCGATGGCACTCTGACAGGGTTTGTGAGTGCATTTAAACGGTCTCATTGCTGCTAACAACCTCCCAAACGTGTAAACGATGACATTCAGCATGAAACCAAAGTGCCACTTGGATTCTTTAATAAGCGCTCCTTGTTTTGCTCCTCCACTGTGCCTTGAAGGACGCCAGCGATTTATGTGGCGTTGGAGAGACACCGGCAGCGCTCAGGTATAAATGGCCTTCGTCTTCACTGGCTGTGTTTGTTGTTGTGAGGGTTTTTTTTTTTTGGTGAAGACACAATCTCTTGATTCGGGGCTGGATTAATGTTGGAGGGTAGTGGCACTTAAAGGGATAGTCTGCAGAAATTCATCTGGCAGGGAGTGTCGTTCGTCAGAGGTGATGTCTTCACCTTGGCTGGAGGTGCATTATCTGGATGAAAAGACAGGAGCGCCGTCAAGACGGATTAGGACAGGACACCCTCTGTTTCCTGCTCTTTGTGTTTTCAGTCGGCGTCATGCACTCTTTACCGTCGTCTCATTTCCTGTCAGTGTCCACTTTCTCACGACCAACAAGAATCAGATGTGTTTCTAGTTTTTATCATGGTGTTCAGTATCATCTGCTCAAATTCCAGCTTTCAACTGCCAAACAGTCTGTATATATAAATATCTGTCTGTCTGTCTGCAAGTTTTCCAGATTGTTTAAAAAGTTCGCAAAGATCTCGGTGGTCAGAGAATTAAAACTGAGCTCACTGTGCGCTGAGTTTCCTCACTTTTATTTTCGCTGCGATCGACAATCAGACGGCGTTTCGTCCTTCCTGATGTGTCTACACTTTAACCAAGGACAGGCTGTGTTTCATAGTGGAGTAGTTTGTGCCTTGATGGATGATTTACAGCCACACATTTATGGATTCCAACATGACGTTGACACCAGTGCTGATAGCGATCCTTCGTTAGAAGCTTTCCTTTGGAAAAAAGGTGTTCCTTTATTGAAATGAAGAACCATGATTCTTTAGAGCTCTTCAGTTGGTTTTTATGCTTTTGACTCATTGAGGGCCAGCCTTTTTTTAGAACCACACTTTGACGTACATATACGTTGATGGCACTCAAGCGTTGGATTTCAAATGGCATATTTTTACATGAGTGGCACTCAAAGAGTTAAAGGAAGCACTCTCTCATGTTGACTCCCGTCAGCTGAATTAATAGTGAAGTGATTAATGTGAAGATCTGTGTCATTGCAGCCATGCATCATATTTGTGATCATAATTGCCGTTTTCCTCCTAATACTTTATAAGTTAAGTGTGCAGTACATACTTAACAATCCTCTCATGCTGTTGTCAGATGGACTCACTGCTTCTTTTAAGATATAAATCCCCACATCTTTGAAGATCATATCAGAGCCATGTGTTTTAAAGTGGCTGACATAGAAACATTCCCTGATTCATGTCTAATGAGCTTAATTAAGGAGCACATTAGCAAAAACATGTTTTTGATCCATCATTGCTGTTCGGCTTCTTCTTTAGCTCTTTGGGGCATATTTGAGTTTAATGTAAATCCATTTACAAATGATCATCTATTCATGGTAGCAAAAATGAACTGTATATTGGATTATGCATAATTCAGAAGCTTTATCTCTGCTGATGAATATTTGATTTGCTTCCTCTGGGTTGAACGATCAATATTTGGTAGAACAACGCTGTTTTCTTCCTACAGTTTCAGGCTCAATCAATGCCTGATCAATCAGACCGATCAGATGTGCTGCTGGGTGTTTTAATTGTCAGGCTGCTGCAGACTTCCTGACGATGTGATGGATCATTACTGTGGTTTACCACCAGCCTGGACTGTGTGCTCGCTCTCAGCAGGTGGTGGCCTTTCGCTCGCAGCAAGACGCCATCTCTTAATGTCACAAGAGTGCGTTCATATCTGCATGACGCCGGACAACGTTTCTGTCACATTACTGCCATGAACATCATTATATATGGATGGAGTTTGAGGGAGAAACATTCATATTCAAGTGGAACAAACAATATTCGTCATTATTAGAAGATCTAATAATGTGATGCACCCTTAAGACAGAACACTTTACATTTTAAGAAAGAAACTAGATGGACTGAGCTGATCTTTTAATGGCTAAATATAAAATAATGATGAAATTTTTACGATCAAACTTTCTTCAAACCTTGAGCCGGATTTGATTTCAGTCTTTTGGTATATTTAAGGTTTTTCCATGAGATTCATTATAATGATATTGGTACACCTCCAGCATTCCCATCAGGTTATTATTTACCCTTCATAATATAAAAATCTAAAGAGCAGTTTGGCATCAGTGTATGTTTCACTGTTTTTGTCTCTGTTTTTAATTTTTTACCACAAACCTTTACCGTTTTTTTTTGTTGTTTTTTTTGCATATTTATTTTTAGTCACTTCATCATCTTCGGTTCTTATCTCTGCATTATGTTTACATGTTTATATGTATATAGTTTTATGTTTATGTGTCTATATGTCATGCACCAAGTGCAAACTGAAAAAATTCTTCTTCTCATTCCCCTGTGGATGAACCCTTTTAATCCACTGACCCGGTAGCATTTCCACTAAGATAAGAAGACACTCTCTTCTGTGTAAGTTATTTTCACCACATTAAATATTAGTTTAAACAGGAAATCAGTTTAACATCATGAGCTGTTTGCAGCTTCCAGGCCTGGAGGATGAGTCCAGTCCACTGCCTCCATCCCTTCATCCCTTCAGTCCTCTTCCTCCCATCACCATCCTCACCATTTCTTCTTCTCTTTTTTTGTCAGCATCCCTCCATTTTTTTTCATTCCTCTTCATTTGCACATCACTAATGCTGCCACCTCTCTTCATGCCTCTGTGAAGCATCCAAACTTTGCTTCTCATTGAAGTTTTTTCTCCTGCTGCGTGAAGGGAGCTGCAATAATGAAGCCTGGCAGAAATAATGTGAGGTCTGGAGATGAAAACAACAACCTGATGGGAGCTGAGGACAACACACACACACACAGTTCTATGTCATCTGCTGGGGTCAAAGGTCGAAATCACCACCAGATGAAAGGCGACCAGATTTAGTCCTGTCAGATTATCTTCAGCTAGAAAATGAACAAGTAGATAAACACACAGAGCGAGTAGAAGTGGATTAGCAGCTCCTGTGTACTTTTAATGTTTGTGTGTGAGAGGGATTAAATGATCAGGGTTCATCAGGTCTGTTATCAATCAGCCTCACTGTGAGCCGGCTAATCTCTGTTTCTCTCTGCTCTTATTGGGTTTATAGGCGTTCAGCATCTCACTCCTCCATCTCCCACTCCCCTTCGCTCTGTTTTTAATTATTCCTCTCACAATCAGGATTATTTTCTCGCTGTCAATCAACACATCTCCGTCTCCCTCCTCTCCTCTCTGCAGCCTCGCTGGTGTCAAAATGTTAGCTCGTCTCACATGATGCTAACGAAATGTTCCCCCTACAGTTTACCGATCACGAAACTTCACTCAAAGTGACTGAGAATATCTCAGGCACATAAATGAACTCATGTCGAAATAAATTACGCTTTGTTGAAGAAAAGTTGAAAATAATAAAAATGAAGAGACGGCGTGTGTGTCAACCTGAGAGATGGAAGGACAGACACAGAAATGTGGCCTTTAATATCCCAGAGGGCCGTTTGTCTTGAAGACATCAGTCAGTATAAAAATAATACAAAACCAGCAATCAGGACAATAAATAAACACAACACAGGTTAACGGCAACAAACCCGTCTTTCATAATATCTCCATATCTATCATGATGTTTCTACTCGTTCTATATGGATAACTTGTTTAGACCACATAACTGTGTATTGTGATATGTTGATATATGCTTTTATCACAATATGAATCCAATTAAAGATGAGATATCAGAAGTAAAAACTCCTCCTGGAACAAGTTTATACTGTGTTGAGCGTCTCAGTTTTGTCATTCAAACACTTCCTTCAGTACCTTTGATTCCATTCACATCCACAGAATTCTGTTCCTTGCATAAACCACAGAGGAAAATTAGGAAAGTTATGATCTGAAACCCATTTGGTGGGGATGGATAAATCAGAGCTGGAGTCGGTTTCTTTGCTGCATCACTCTTTTCTTTTCCTCTCCTGAATGTGCAGCAGTTCTTCGTTGTCGTGGATTTCACTGCCTCGATTCCCCTGACCACTACACTATTCACAAAATGACAGTGGTCATTTTATTGAATCGCTCAATCAATGCGAGCCTGGACAAAGCCTCGTTCAGTAATCCTTGCCATCTTTTCCCTCTGAACCTCTGTTTGTGCTGCTGGAAAAAAAGCAATGTTCAGATCTTTTTCATGGGGAATAATTCACAGTTATTCATGCAGGAAGTGGAGTTTCATGACTCCAGTGAGTGTTGAACCTCATTATTTTATACTGTCGCTCCTGCAGGCCATTGTGTGCTCTCTCTGAATGGAGATCGTCCTTTTGTGCTTCCTGCTTAACAAAAATAACCAAAGATTTAAAGAGTTTTTCATATCTAAAAAAGATGCTTCTGAGGTCAGAAGCGGAGGCGAGGACTTCCAGTCGTCATTAAAACAACCCGCTCCATAAGACAAAACCATTAGGTGTCAGAGTTACCGGCATGGCCTCTCATTACCAAGATGGCTGCTGCTTGTTCCGTGAAGGATAAGTAGCCATCAGAGCTGGATTACTGCAGAAAAAAACCAATTAGAGCCAAGAGCCGCGCAGACGCACCGAGAGATGGGAGGTTTTCCTCCCTCTCTCTTCTTTTTACCTCTGAAAGTTAAGACCACTTTACCGCCTCCCCTGCTCTGAGAGCCTGTTGTGTCACTTCACACCGATGAGTTTTTCTATTGTTTCCATCCATCTGCTGGTGGAGTGGGGAGTGAGCGAGGCATATCTAAACAGAGCGAGAGAATGTGTTCATCATTTATTTATTTAAGGCTAACCTTTTACCAGACAGCGGTGATAAAACAAAACCATTAAATAATAATTAGATTAGACTGTGGAGCAGACAAATAAATCAGGACCAGTTGGGAGGAGTGAGCATGTTCCAGGTCTGTAGGTTGTTTGAGAATCCCTTCTAAATAAACATGTAATGGAAACCATGTATTAGATGAAGAGTCTGAGCATCTGTTGATCACCGAAGTGTTCTGAATGAAAATATCAGAAGGACCAAGATGTTATTTATGTCGCCATCCTCTTATCTGGCATGTCTGGGTTTAAGGTTTGGTCAATGAAAAATACTTGATTACATTTTCAAAAGATGGATATCGTGGGTACTAAAACCTGTGCTGACCTGTCTGGAGGTGCTTGTTGGGAAAAACAGCTGTTGTTTCTTGGTGTTTGAACAGATAAGAGTGACAACGATCTTATTTGAGATTTTTTTTTGGGAATCAGTAAGAGTCAAAATGTGGAAAAAAAATAAACATCTTTAGTTGTTTACTGTTTGAGTTCCAGCCGTTTTATAAAACAGGAAGTGCCTTGTTCCAGCGTTTTCAGTCATATTTCTAGACCCACAGAATATTTAGTACTATGTCTCTGAAAACACTGAATAGTTCAAATGAAAGAAGAGACTCTCTATTTCATCATGAAAAAAATGTTTGTTTTTACCTTATTCCATTCTTGTTTTATCAGAGGTAGAGTAGAGGACACTTTCACCAAAATCAACACTTTTTGTCCACATTCTGTTTTGCTCTCTAATCTCGATCGTCTCCACTTCCTGTTTTGATCTCTGTGGTGTATACCGTCTCTTTATGCTCTGACTACATCTCCCAGAAGCCCCAGCATTATTCACAGGCTCTGAAGCGTCAGATTTTAAACAACGTTGAAATCCGTCAATGGCACTCAAAGAGTCAAGTTTGAGACTTGATATTGTTAGCGGTGCAGAGTGTTAAAGGTTTCATTGAGTTTAGTTTTGGCTCATTAATGATCTGAAGATGGTCAGCTAGTGAGGAGGCGTGGCTTCATAGAGCTAGATTATCTTAATAAAGTTAAGGGCATTTGGAAAGTTCTCATAGACCTCACAGATCTGACCTGAGCTGGTCTCTGGAGGGTCAACCTGCTCTCCTCTGTTATGCTGTCCATTATCTCTTCTCTCAGGAAGTGGCTGGAGCTCAGAGCTTTGCTCTTTTTATTTTGGTCTTTAAATTGGTCTTAAACTGTGCTCCGGGCTGCCTTAACAAGCTCTCTTAAACATTCATTACGAACCCTCCTTAAACTTTCTTCCTCCTCATCCTTCTTCCACTTCCATCCCTTTCATTTAACACCAGATCCACTGTGATATCTCTTTCCTCTGTTTCTTATTATGAAATTATGTCTCATATTTCCAGAGGTCATTCTCTATCTGTATTCACTGAGTGAGTGTGAGGGGCTGACTGGATGGGAATAGACGTCGTCTCTATCAGGATCTCTATGAACTTCCTGCTGACCAGGTAGTCCTGAGGTAATGATTGTGAGCGCTCCACTCTGTGTTTCTACATGTTTCCTTGTTGTTGCCTTCAGGCTTCCAGTGAAAACTCATGAGATCAGAATTATCATACTGTTTTTTTGTATATTATGTATAAAAGTTGAATATGTAATGCGGCTCATTTCTGGACGGGCACAGTAGTTCACTGAGGTCAGAGCGTTCAGCTGTGGTAACTGGTTATGTCTTAACACTGTGAATTCAATGTGAAAGTATGCTAAAATATAATTGAGCTGAATTTAAATGAGGACCCAAATGTTAATATGGCGCAGCAGAGCCTCGGCTTTCTCTGTGATGATACTTTACACTGTGGTCAGATTCGATAATGTGCAGAAAGTTAAGGGTGTCACTGTTATTCACCAGCAGACCTCATCACTGTGGAGCAGCTTTACCAGTAAATAACCTCAATCTGAGGGTGTGTCTCTAAGTTAAATCACCATAATCCAACCTAGCTCGAAGAAATCAAATCTGGATTTATTTCTAAATAAAAAGCTAAAGAGCGTCCTGATGATATTTAAGTTTGTTGTTGAGCCAGATTTTGTGAAACCCTTTCAGCATTTCCAGACTTTAAACCAGGAGGATGTGAAAACAAGGTGTTGTCAGAATCTTGATGGCAATTTTTACTCACCTCCAACTTCACCGTTCACAGACTCTTCAGTCGTAGCTTACTTGGACAATTCGCCAGAGTTCAGCAGCTGTATGTCAGGAAGTAGGGCTGGGTATCGATTCAGATTTTCCAGATGGATTTGTGTCGATATTAAAAAGTCCCAGTTCCATTCAGTTCAACATTCGATTGGATCTGATTGCCGTGCTGACTGTGTTTCTGGGTGACGTCTCATCAAATGGTTGCAGAGATTTGTCTGTATTTTATCTTCCTGTTGCATATTTTGCGTATTACTTGTTTTTTGTCCAACTTGTTAAATTAAAAATACATCCAAACATCAGCTTTTAAACTCGTTGGCGGTGCCTTGAGAGGTGGACTCATGTTCCACCATGTTTGTTTGACTGCTGGCGGGAATCTCATGAGATCCTGTTCGGTAGAAAGCAGCGCTAAACGCCGATCATGCCAGACTAGCAGGGTTGATACTTCAGGCTGCTTACTCAAGTTAAAAGATCTATCTTTGGATTTTATGAATCAGTTATGAACCATTTAAAGGAAAATCGATTAAAATTGATCAAATTGATTTGTTTTAAACCCAGCCCTATTGATGATAACGACTGATAACGCTCCTTTAATCTGCTGCATGCAGATGAAATACTGCTCGTCCTCACAGGTGAATAATACCTTATTTTATTTTAAGCATCAATCAAAATCAGTTGCATGTCTGGCCTTCGTCATGCTGCACACACACACACACACACACACACACACACACAGTCTCTTATACACCCACTAGCAGCTCTTCAGAGTTTTGGTGTTTTAGAGATAATTTCCATGTGTGGGAACAAAGCATCATCATATCACAGCACTCTTACATAATGACACACATACACACACACACACACACACACACACAGAAGCATAATGTTTATGAATAGGTAATAAAAGGTGTAATTTGTGCCATTCTTGCTGCTGTCATTAACACCTCAGAAGCACTTGTTCTTGATTTTTTTCTGCGTCTGATTGGTGGGCTGACTGACTCCAGCAGGTTTTTTTTTAATCCTGGACTCATTTCACTGCTTTTTTATTTAATTTCCATTTAGATTGGCAGGAATACAAGCCAGGTAGTGAAGAACTATGATTACAGGAAATAATATGGTGTGATCATGTACAGTACTTGTGTGTGTGTGTGTGTGTGTGTGTGTGTTTCATGTCTAACCACATAAAAAGCTCTTTGGCAGCTGCTATAAGACGTGTCTGACAGAATAAACCCTCTATGACGGGGCAGAGTTGTCCCTTAATCTCAGTCTCATATATAAAATCCCTTGTATGTAATGTATTAATAGTACAGGGCAGTGGTTCTCAACTGGTCTCACTCTGGGACTCACAGTTTCCCATGGTCCTTAAGTCGCAACCCACTTTTATAGAATTCAAACCAAGCAAATTTAGTTTCTTTATAAAAAAAAAAAAGCCTTTAAAGACTCAAATTTTTAACATAAATAGCCCAGTTTTATTGAGTATTATCCTCAGTGAACGAAAATCTAAATTTCAAATAGCAAATCTTACCTCCTCCTCACAACACACGGCTAGGCGTACACGTGCCTTACAAAATAAGCTATTTTTCAAAAGAAAAGACATGTCAAACATCGGCTGCTCATTAAATATTTATTTTTTGATCAGCTGTTCGTGACCCATCCAGAACATGTCTGTGACCCACTTTTGGTCGGGACCCACCAGTTGAGAATCACTGGTATAGGGCAGTGTTCACTGTTCAGGCCTCACTTAGGTGTTTTAAAAGAAGTTATTATTACGTCACCTTCATCTTAATATGACAAACATTAAAAACAAAATTTGGTTAAATACTGTTTCTCTTTCTTTACAACCAGATCGTCTGTGGTTATATTGATGGCGACACATTGATCTTTACTTATTATTACTGCCAACCTATTTCCAGTCTTGATTAATGTCCACCTCACTGAACTTAAATCTAATGTCATTTATTCTTATTTCGTATGACATAGTCAAAGAAGATTCTTGAAAATAGAAACTTTGTTGAGAGATCTTAATCGTCCATTTATAGCTGAAGCTGGATTGCCAAAAAAACCATCCAGTCTTCTCTCCAAACTTTGAACCTCATTCCTCTAACCTTGAAACAGGCTCACAAACTCTGTGCCAACATTGCTTTACGCCTCACTGTTAAACAGAAGGACAAACAGTGAGGGTGCACAGAGGAGTCCATATAACCCAGCTCAGACCCGGCGTCTTTAAAGATCCCCTCCACACTCTCTTGGCTGAGTCCCGCTCTGTTTTTAGCCCTCGGTGTGTATTTTTGGGGAGTAAATCGGCAGAGAACATCTAGTCTCAGCACGTTTTCCTGTCTGCTTTATAGACCTGCAGACTAATAAAACACGGAGGGCGAGAGACAGAGAGAGAGAGCGAGCGAGAGAGAGAGAGAGAGAGAGAGGCCTGATGCAACAACGCACTCTGCTGCAACGCTCCAACAGCTGAGTAGGAGTACGACGGCGTGCAAGAAAATCCAAAAATGCACCCATATGTGACAGCTGATCATGTGACTTCAGCTTTCTCAATGTGAATAAAAATATCTCCCATCTTGTCAGAATTGGTAATCTGATGTAGATTAGCTGATTAAACCCGACCGTGAGTTCATCCTGGCCGACCTTTCACTCCAGAATATATTGCTGACGGACGAACTGAGCTGCAGGTTCGTGACGCAGCGGGCAGCCATGCTATGTCTCGACCAATCACAGGCCTCGTCTAGCAGAAGTGACAGGCGTCGCCAGCAGGAGCCAACCTGAGCCAGTCGTTAGATGGATGTCCGGAACAATCTATCACAACCTGCACACACTGTTACACACCAGGCCAGTGCATGAAAACACTCCTCTGTCCTCTGTGAACAGTGACCCGTACAGAAACCAGTCCAGCCAGTTGACACACTGTGTTGTCCTGGTTGCTTTGTGCTTTATTGTTGCTTCCTGTCTGTCTCTCATCTAATAAACTGTTGCACCTGCAACCATAAAGCTGAAAATGAACACTCTCACAGAGGTCCAGGCGTTGATGATTTCCCATCATAAGGCCATAAAGCCTAAGTGGGTGATAAATATCAGCTGAGTGATGCTTAACCCACGCCGCCTCGCTGTTTAGCCTGTTGCCATGGTGATGGACCCGGCTGTACTGGGAGTAGTGAAGGAGGAGGGAGCTCTGGGAACATATCTATCTATCTATCTATCTATCTATCTATCTGCCCACCCATCAATCCATCATCCATCCATCCATCCACCACCAGTCCATCCGTCTGTCCGTCCATCCATCATCTGTCCATCTATCCATCTGTCTGTCCATCCATCCATCATCCATCCATCATCCATCCATCATCCATCCGTCCATTCATCCATCCATCTCTCACCTGAGCAAACTGTTGATCGGTTTGATATATTTTGTGACAGAAACATAGAAGGAGCCTCTGGGCAGGAGATGAATTTGTGCATGTTTGTGTCATTGTTTTGCTGCTGTTGTTGTTGTTATTGTTTTTTTGTGTTGTTGTTGTTGTTGTTGTGGTGACTCCAGTATAACAGATGTGTCGTGCCTCTGGAGCGGCGCTTTGTTTCATAGAATCAATCCCTCCTCTTAAAGGTCAACAATAATTGCAGAAACGGTGGAGGCATGAAGGCCTAATGAATGCTTGGAGAGCTTCATGACACGTCACAGTTATTATACATCAAACCGCTGGAGGCCGAGGGCACAATTACCCTCCACTCACTGCTACGTTCACACTGCACTGTAATTCAATACACAAGATAACAGTAATTTTAATATTTATTAATTCCTCCTCTGCCTCTGTCCTCCTTCTTGTTTTTGAGTTATATAAAGTAGGTCATCATCGATGTTTTCTGACTACATCATGTTATATTCTTCATGTCAGTGACGTCAACATGGACGTCATCTGCAAACAAATTGATCCTTAAGCTCAAGTTTTGCCACAGTCCAGCATCAACCATCAGTATTCGTTTGTAGCATGTAGCTCTGTGCTACTGAAGCACACAGCTTCCTTTCTATCCCCACTCTCCTCCTTTGCTGTGCTTCCTTCCTTCCTTCCTCTACTCCACAGCTTCCTTTCCATCGCCACTCTCCTCCTCTCTTTGTCTTACCTCACATCCTGAGTTCCTTCCTTGCGTCCTCTCTCTTGCTGCCTACCTTCCTCCCTCACTTGCCCTCTCTTTCCTCCCTCATCAGTAGTCTGGATGTGTGTTTCCACTCAGCCATATTAGTTGAATTAAGTTTGCCACTAGCAGACTTGGAGCGATAACTCCACCGCATCGCCATGGCAACACACTGCACACACACACACACACACACTTAAAGCATAAAATTATGTGTGAGAGAATGCCAGGATGCAAATAATCAAGCTGCACACACACACACACACACACACACACACACTATCCACATCAATACATGACTTGCAATGATTGAATGAAGAGACAAGGAACACAAGCGTACTATCAAATTATTTCTCCGTGTGTGTGTGTGTGTGCATGTGTGCATGTGTGTGTGTGTGTGTGTGTGTGTGTGTCCAAGTACATGACAGTGTGTAAGTGTATTAGAAGTTTCCCTCCAGTGTCTGCCGGCGCCGTCATTCAGCTCATTGTGTGCTGATTTAAACATTTTCGGAGCGGCGAGGAGGCCGATGACTGACTGAAGTGTTACTGAAACAGGAAGTGAGACGCTGCTTCTCCTGGTCCAGATGTTCATTTAAGGACTGCAGCTTTGAAAGCTCAACATTTGCTTCAGTAGCTGGTGACAACACTGCTCATAGAAAACAGTTTTGATGTGTTGTTTTTTTTTTTTTTTACTTTTGTAAAACTTTTACTTGAGGGTGTATTTTTTTTTAGTTTTTTTACCACCTACTGAACGAACAGATCTTAATGCACCCATGTAAAAAAATCCAAATCAGTTACTACAAATGGAAAACGAGACAAAAGGAACGGTGCGTTTGATGGCTTAAACACCAGTCTGGAGCCAGTTCTTGTCATCGATGTGGTCCTTTAACTCCACACCTCCACCTCCACCAAAAAAGACTTCCTGCTTGTAGTGGTGTCTCTTTCTCTGTGCGGACCTTGTAGTCATCCATTGTGATCTGCTAATGAATCTCTCAAGGGTAGTGTGTGTGTGTGTGTGTGTGTGTTTGTGTGTTTGTGGCTGATACCATTTTTCTGCTAGCGTCAGCGAAGCCAGTCAATGCTAATGGACAACAACATCACGCTTAAGTGTGATTGGATAAGGGTAGAGGCAAGATAGGGGGTGAGCACTGAGTGTGTGTGTGTGTGTGTGTGTGTGCGCACACACAGAACTTCCTCTCCTGAATCGTTAATGAGCTGAGCTGTGGGAGGCTGCAGAGTGAGCCTCTGTTGGTATATTATATTAAATCACTGCTACACAATCAGAAACACGCTGCCTTCCTTCACTAATAAAAGCCGTGGATGTCGAACAGTTGGAGGCTGGCGGAGACACGAGAGCTCTGGAGCGTACCAGAGCCAGAGGGGTGATGCAACTCAGGACGATGATGGGCTCAGTGTTCAGAAGTGAGGATCTTCTTCTTCTTCTTTTACAGTAGGGAGGTTCCAGTGATGTAAAACAGAAGCAGATCTTCACATTAGAGAAGCAAGAATCGGGTCAGACTAGAAATCACAAATATATTTTCCTAAACACAGCATGCCTCATCGTTTTCTTCTAACTTGACTATCAAGCTGTTGGTAGCAAACATACATTGAATATTGAAGTCAATATTAAATATTGATACGGCCCAGAGGCTGTGGGTCTGCTGCTGCAGACCTCCTCCTGCTTCTTCCCTCACTGTGAGGAAGTGAAATGGCCTGAAATGTTCACTGTGTTATCACCGTGACTATCTGTGTTTACAGCTGCAGAGCGTGATCAGGCGTGCTCGCCGTGACCCCGACGCCCCCGCGGCTCGACCACGGTTCGACCTCTCACTGATCCCTCATCACCTCAATTAACCTCCATGAATGAAATTAGCTTGTAGATCTCCGTGAGAGGAGAGGCCGAGCACCCCGAGTGTGAGGTTGTGAAACCGAATCTGCTGCAGTCATTAATGAGGGGAAGGAGAGAGGAGAGGAAAGATGAAGGAAAAAGGAAGTGAGGATGGAGGATGTAAGGAACCAAGAGGAGGACGTGAATTGAATTGCAAGTGATTGTTTTTTTATTTCTGCTCATTGATGTGGGTTTCTTCTGGTGGCAGACGTTCACAGTAATGACGGAGACGTTCTGTTTTATACTCACTATCCTTTTTTCAAAGAGCGACGGGAATAAAAAAAAAAAAAAAACCAAATTCCCCTTCAAGTGTCTGTAAAGGGAAGAGGATACAGTTTGTAAAAATGTAATCATAGTGTCAGCTGAGTTACCTATTATCCCTTGAAACTACCCAAATTCCCTCCATTTCTGTGTCAGTCAGGTTTTAAAAGCTGTCTCCAGGATTTCAATAGCAGAGATTCTCATTTCCTCCGACTCCGTGGATGGACTTTAATAGCGTTCACGCTGACGTCTGTCAGAGGCGCTCACAGACATATAAATTTCCATGTGAATAGAGAAGTGTACGAGATGTCAATGAATGAATCCAAGCATACAGGTGCTGTCCTCGAGCAGCAGGGTGCCTCAAAGCTCAGACCACATCCAGCAGGAGGTGAAGCTCGGCAGGTTAGCAGGGTTTAACATTCCATGAGAGGGAGGTGCACTCACGTTAGCTCAACTGATCTCAAAATGTCTAAATTGAATAAATCAGTTGATACGTACTGTCTGTGTCTGGATAGTTCATCCGGATCATGTTTTTGGAAGCTTTTCAAAGTAAGAGTCCAAATTTTGGACAGATTCCTGGTTCAACCTCGGCCATCACCGCTGTTCAGTGATTTTTGGAGATGGTTTTGATCCCGTCTGAGAGGCTCACACAGGATTTAGTTTTTAACCTCCAGTAAATATCCAGGCAGCATGTGATGACTGAGCTGCAGGAGGATATTCCCACCCTGCGCGCTGTAATGAGCATTCACCAAATGTCTCCCATTTAAATGTGAGTGCTGTTTGTAGTCGTTGTTGACACTGATATAAAAGTTCGTCTGGCTCTGTTGATAACTGCTCCAAAGCACGGCCGGCGTCTGAAACTCACTACAAAGCTGCTTTCTTTCTCCACTTGAATCACCGCTGCAGAGCCGATAACGCAGCTAATGGCTCTTCCAAAAAAAAAAAAAAAAAAAATCCCTGTGCGACTTAATGGAAGTTCACTCTTTTGAAACTGAGAGTGAAATAAGACTTTTTCCCTTTCTGACAGCAGGAAATAGACACACATCACACCACTAGTGGGATTTCATTTAAAGGTCACTCTCTGAAATACTATATATATATATATATATATATATATATATATATATATATATATATATATATTTTACCTTTTTCATGTGGACCACTGATGTAGATAGCTCTCAGATTTCTTATAAGGACTAATTAGTGCTTTTACAGCTTCCTTGTGTTAAAGGTATGGGTTTAAGCTCACCCACTAAGCACCGATTTGGGTTTAAGGATGAATATTATTCAGTCAGATGAATGTATTTCAGCCCATTTGAAGGTAGAGTTTGGTATTTTTGGTGTCATCATCGTCATCTTGTGACATCAGAGAGTGAAGTGAACCCCTAATTCCCAGTGAAGGCCGCTGACCTGCTGACGCTTACCAAAACAAATCTGCAGAGCTTCCACTGTTGGATGAATTCAGCACAGAGCAGATTGTGTGGGACAGGAAGTCAAGCACAGACAAGAATCTGTTGTTTTTTTTTGTTTTTTTTTTCAAAAATAAAATAATCCCTCTTCGCAGCGTTTCATATAATTCTCGCTGACTAATGAGACTCCAGCTGCCTGTCAGAGCCGCAGCAGGCGGATCTGGTGCGTATTGACGGACGTTGGCGTCTTTCTGCATCCAGTGGAAATTAGGGGTAAGAAGCATCGAACACTTCACTTCATGGTTACAGCTGCATGTTTGCATTTTTTCCATCCTTTATATAGTTCTGCTGGTTTTAAACTAGACGTCTTTTGAGCTGAAATCACTACAGCAATGAGTACTAGAGGAGGTGATGCTGACACATCATAACAACATAAAAACTAGACTTTTTCCAGGCTAACTGCCCTTCCTCCTGACTGACTCAGCATCTGTGAGGAGATCACTGCAGGTTGAAGTCAGGACACTGATGGGGGTCCTGTGTCTTCTCACATTTCGTCTCAGCAGGACGGGTGAAGGACAGCAGGCTGAGTCAGGACAAAACCTGGTTCAAACCTCCACGGATGCTGAGTGAGGGTAATGGAGTGGGATGATGGCTACTTAGCTTCCATAAATATGCTACGAGACAAAACACAGACGTTGTCATGGAGTCATCGGACAGTGAAAGTGCTCGGTGTGAAAAGAGAGGCCGTGAACTTTGATGGAGTTTGTATTCTGATGCGCTGCTTTCTATTCACTGCACAAAACCCTGCAGGCTGAATGATGCTGCTGTGGTTAGCTTTTAGCATGATGTTCAGTGTCCTGCTGAAATATTATGGTTATTTTTCTCTGCAGGTGAGCTGACTGACGGGATTAATGAAACTTTTAATGTCATAAATATTACTGATATGTGCATGTTTGAAGTGTATTGTGAGTGTGGGCTGTTTTTATAACGCTCGTAAAATTTAACACCTCCAATAAACATGAATTTTTTTTTGTCATGTCATGTTTGACTGTTATTATGGTCAGTAATAATCCAGACTAACTGACATTACTTCTGATGCTTTTCTGATTGTGTGTCTTTACTGGAGTCAAGCAGGGAAATATTTATATAGATCTGAAGAGCTGCTTACTGATAATGAAGCTTCATCTTTTGAAGTTAAACTTTACAAACTTGACCTCTGACCTCTGTCAGAGTCCTGAAGTCTTTCCTCCTGAGTCACAAACGTCTGTGACAGCAGCAGATTGCAGAGGTGTTTCTCCTTGGTTCTCCTCAGCACCTCCTCCTGAGGCTGCAGAGTTACTGTGACCCAGCATTACAAACACTCACACACACACGCACGCACGCACACACACACACACACACACACACACACACAGCCTGCCCTCTCCTTGTCTGTCCTGCTAAGGAGACGATTTACGAGCAGCAGCAGACGTCTCAGGCCATCAGATCATGAAGGCTAACTTTCTGTCAGATCGCAGCTGCCCACACACACACACACACACACACACACACACACACGCAAACACACACTCTGGATGCACAACGACACAAAATGCAGTAAATTTTATGCTGCCACAAATCCTCCTACGTAAGCTGCCGTTGCACTGACTAAGGTTGACTTCTGCATTCACATACTCTCTCTCACACACACACACACACACACACACACAGCGAGCTTCTTGTGGAGGAAGACGAGGAGGTTTTATTTGGCTCTGGAGGGCTGTTTGATAGAAGTCATTATCTGATTCCTGCTCTAACCCGATAGAACTGGATATTATAGTTGTGTGTGTGTGTGTGTGTGTGTGTGTATGTGTGCGTGCGTGCGTGTGTGCGTGCGTGCGTGCGTGTGTGTCTTCCTCTGGCTATGCACAGTCTTGTTTGTGAGCCAGTTCTGCTGTCAGATTCCTGCAGTGTGGAGTTTCTTCACGCACTTTTCCAGTCTGCGACACACTCATGTAGATAACTGGTTTAAAGGCACGCTGATTTTTGAGGTTTTGTACCCAAATATAGTTTTTAAAAAAGCAGCCGTGAGCTTGCAGGAAATGTTTGTGAGTCAGGAAAATATCTTCAAAGTGGGAAGAACATCTTAAATCAGTTAAACAATCCAGTGCAAAACTGTAAACAGTCACACTGAGAGGGAGTGTGATGTTAAGAACGCCTTTCTAGATCTCCATTATCATCTGAACGCCATGTTTCCTGTACTGACACAGTGTAAATCTATAAAATCTATCCATCAGGTGAAGTGATTGATACTGATTATCTCTTCATCAGAGGAACATTTAGTCCTCAGAGTTGATGTTAGAAACATGATCAGGATTTTTCAGGAGTTTGACACAAAGAAGCAAACAGTGCTGTCTAGAGGACTGGATCAGAACATCTCCAGACCTGCAGCTCTGGTGGGCTGTTCCTGGTCTGCAGTGGTCAGGATCTATCAAAAGTGGTGAACCAGAGACAGGGTCATGAGAGGACAAGGATCACTGATGCAGGTCTGATCCAACAGAGCAGAGGAGTTAATGCTGCTGAACATAGAAAGGAGTCAGATATCAGACCACCTGCCTCATTTCAGACCCATCTTTTCTCACTGAGTTCACTACGGTTCACCATTTTAAAAAGGAGTGAGGAATTTGAACGGAATTCACCTTTTTAGACCCAAATTTGATCCAGAACACTGGAATTCACAGAGAAGTCAGAAATGAATCCAGAATAACAAACAACCACTGAAAGACATTTTTCTGTTCAGGAAGGACAGGAAACAACTGAAGAATTTAACATGTCAGTCAATCAATAACAAAGATATCATTTAGATTAAGTAGCTCCACATACTATCACAGAAACATGAAAAAATATTCTGTTAATCAGTCGTAGTGTTACTTTGGAGCAGTGGTGACACTGGGTGGAGGATAATAAGCAGTGTATCTATGAAAACACTCTTCATCAGCCTGATCATCAGGGACAGTAACATTGGTCAGTATTATATGAAAGTGTTTGTGTGTTGATATAGTCCCTCATAGCCAGACTGTGTCAGCGCTAAATTAATGTCTCGCTCCACATATTGTCTTTCTGCTATAGAGGGGAAAATAACTCTTTTTCTTTGTCTTGGGTGGTAGTGAGCACAATATGGAGCACCAGTGCTCTTAGAAAATTCAATCAATAGCAGGCTCATAGCCACAGTGTCTGCTTGGTTTCTGCTCTCCATTAGAAATTAGAAAATTACCAGAGAATAGAACATGCATGTGGAGTAGAAAGCACCCCTGCACAGGTGAATGTTCAAGGTGTTTCCATCCATCATTTAGTTGTGAATATTTTACAGAGCAGTCAGAATAACACTCAGCATGCACCCGACAGTTTGACACGATGCACACCGCTCGTCAGGATACAGAAAAGCTTTAAATGTGGACAAGCTGCTGCATTTAGTTTAGTGCAGACTGAAACATGATTTGACAACAGTGACCTTAGGATCTGTTTAACTGAACTAGTTTTTCAGGGAGAAACTCAAACCGAGGCGTGGATGCTGTGAAATGATCTGAAACATAAGAAAGTCTCTGACAGATCTGAAAACATCGGTTTCTAAATTATTGATCGTTGAAGTGCAGCGACTCAAATGAATCAAAGCACAGAAAAGAAAGCCGTCATTACATTCTCATTTGCGGTGGTTTAAGGAACACCATCTGTAAAGGTTGAGCAATTTGTATTCCTAAACAGCTCTGACACCACCGGTCTGGTTTGCATATTAATAAACTTCCTCATTGTTCTCAACAAAGGCCTTTTGAATGTGTCAAGCACAACTTCATCAGTGCCAGGCCTCCAAGAGGCTGACGAATGATCAGAGCTGGAAGTCGCACGTTTATCTTTCCCTTCTGGAGGACTTTATGTTATGTTGTCACTCAATTCACACTCATCTTAAAGGTTTGAATAAAGTTTAATAAAGGTTTGAGTTCATCCTTTTCAGTCCATCTCTGCAGAGATCAGCCCCTTTTCTCACATCCAGACTGAAAAAAAATTACAAAATCCTCCTTGAGTAACCCAACTTAAATGCATACTTCTACTTAAGAGGAAAAAACTGTAGGACAACATTAGGTGCAGGAAAATATTCCATATTCATTAGGTCAGTATTCAACTCACTTACTGTAATACTTAGCATCACTACATCATGTCACTTTATCAGCAAACATCACTTTGAAACTCTTATTTGGCAGCTTTACTCATGTTTGCATACTTAGGCTCTTAAGATCTGTAGTTTTTTTGTATATTGTTTAGATTGTTGGTTTTGCACTATATTGCATTATTCTGCACTGTATATATTTTTAAAAAGCTTTAAATCTTCTTACTTTTTCCTACTCTGTCTGACAACCGTTGTGCAAAAATTTCCTTCGGGATGAATAAAGTTCTATCTTATCTCATCTTGTCTTATCTTACTCATCACAGGTTCAGATTTGATTAGAAGATTGATGGCTAGGCCATAAAGACCAAAATTTGACCTTGAGATTGGAATTCAACTTCTGGAAAGAGTAAAGATCTTATCTATATTTTATTGTGTGATGGATTCATTTTCACTCAGGCTCTAATCCTTATTTGTTGCATTTACAACTCAGTTTTTTGGATATTAGATCCATGACGTGGATAAAACCACCTCTACACAGGAGGCTGCAGCAGCACAGGATGCGTTCAGGCGCAGTATTGTATTGTATTGTAGGTCACCCTCGGTTTGGCAGTGTTCAGAGCCCGACACATAGCTGAGTGTGTAAAACACCTTTCTGAGTTCTAGTTTCCACCCTTCCTCTCACACTGGGAGACACTTCAGTGTTTTTTATGGCGACACAATTCATTCAGTTTTACATCAGCGGCTGATTCTGGACGCTGAGCAACATTGAAATTCATAAAAGGCAGGGACAATATATTTTAAGCTATTTATACTGGAGTTTATCATAAATAACCACAGAGCATTGTTCTTGTTTAAAGTTTCACAACACTTCACTTCTTTATCTTTTAATTAATTTCCTGCTGATCGCTGCCAGTGGAGGAGAGCGAGCTCAGCTTAGCATGCAGAAGATTTCCAGACGCTACCAGGAACAGACCTGCTGCAGACCAAAGTCTTTTCTTCTATTTCTTCTCGTTTATGGACCACAATTATCTTCTGATAAATGAAGTTATATTATTTTTACAAAATAACATGCTTCAGTGATTCCTCTCAATATTTAAAGTCTATTTGTACAATTAGATTTTCATCTTCCTCTTGAAGCTGTTATTTCCTCAGTAAGCTGTGACCTTTGTTTTATTACCGCTGTGCTCTTTAGAAGTTGTTCTGAGTGCAGAAACTGCAAAATAACAAAATGTCACATCTGTGAGTGTAATGGCTTTGTTTAGGCCTGGTGCTTTTGCAAAAATGAAGGAGGAAAAGGAACAAAATGCTGCTGAATAAAAATGAGGTCATTGTTCTCGGTGTAGAATTATTCAGAAGCAAAAAGGATCGTGAACGCCTCATCTGCTGTTTGAGTGATGATACTGAACGCTGGCAGCGGTGGGAGGGTTCACATGGAGGACATATCGCTTCTCGTCTCAGATAAGATTTCTGCTTGCTCACTCGTGTCAGCAGAGTCTTCATTTCTGTGTGTCTGAACTCGGCCGCTGAGGAAGCCCGGCTGGCCGATAAGAGGAGGAGAAGTGCAGCTCCACCGCTCTTATCAGCTCTTTCCTCTGCTTCTTCTCTCTGCTGCTTCACCAATCATAAGCTTTCTCCTCCACTTCCTCTCCAACCTCATGATGAGGCGTGTTCAGATTTGGTCAATCAGGCCTTCGATCATAACTGAGGCCGCTTAGGAGGTTTATGGGTCTCCTGTATTTAGTTTGAGCCACACTGGATACAGGTTCAGGTACTGGTGAATTTATGTTTTCTCATAATGTGGAAGGACCAGTTGCTAAAGTTGAATTTATGCTTCTTCAGAAAGTGTCTTGTTCCAGTGTTTTTGTCCATTTTCAGTCATATTTCTAGACCCACAGAATATTTAGTACTATGACTCTGAAAACAGTGAATAGCTCAAATGAAAGAAGAGACTCTCTATTTCATCATGAAAAAAATGTTTGTTTTTACCTTGTTCCATTCTTGTTTTATCAGAGGTAGAGTAGAGGACACTTTCACCAAAATCACCACTTTTTCTCCACATTCTGTTTGTTTTGCTCTCTAATCTCGATCGTCTCCACTTCCTGTTTTGATCTCTGTGGTGTATACTGTCTCTTTATGCTCTGACTACATCTCCCAGAAGCCCCAGCATTACTCACAGGCTGTGTGAGAGCGTGGTTGGTGACCCACTGCCAAAAAAACATTTTAGTTCAGATTTTTATCCAGAGGTGATTTCTGTAAAGGTTTTAGAGCCAGGGGAACATCCTGAAATGAATATAATGTAAAATTGAGACGTTTATGACTGAGGTGAAACGAGCAAATAGACTCAATTTATGTGATTATGAGTATGAAAGTCTCTGCCTTTAATGCTGAACAGCCTTCACTCTACTGTTCTCACACACACACACACACACACACACAGTGCTTTTGACCCCATCACACTCACAGGTGCATTGATGTGATTTGCTGTAATGCACTTCATCATATTATATCTGCAGGGAGAGTGTGTTTATAGAGACCTCCCTGCTGACAGGTGTCACTTCATATATACATATATATGTATATATATATATATATATATATATATATATATATATAGCAAAACATTAGTGATTACCACCGTATTTACCATATCTACCAGTGCTTGTGTTAGAATACTAGAACACTAGTTTGACACAGCCTCATGTAATAAATATTCTACATCTTTTAGATATATTTTGACATTTAGATTTATTTTTGTCTGATATTTTGTCTCTCAGATGTATGTGCCCCTGTTCAGATTTGACTAAATTAAGGCATTAAGGATAAAATCACTCTAAACTGTGATGGGACAGATAACGAACCATGGCATCATGACTTCAAGATAACTGAAATATAAAAGATAACATGAAAAACACTTGTGGCTTTCCTCAGAATGAATCAGCGGGACTCTGTAGTGTGGACATTTTCATATTCACCTGTAGCCTCCAGTGTGGATTTACACCAAAATTTACAGCAAAATAAATGATCAAATGTGTTTTTTTTCCTTCCTCCACTTCAACTTTAGTTTACTCATATACCTCAGAGAGTGACAGATTTGTCTCTACAATACCTATCAACACTTTAAAACCTTTAATCACAGTAAACTCTTCCCGAAAACTAAATGTAAGGTTTGCTCTCTGCCCTGCTAATCCACCATTACTCTGTGGTAAAGGAGGATGAACGGTTGAACCAGAAGGGAGGTAAATAGATAGATGGAGGAAAGGGTGAAAAGGAGGTTTTAAAGACAAAGTGCAGGCCACCAGGACTCTGTGCACCTCCTCCATCACCTCCTGTTTCCACGGCCGCCTCCCTCCATCACTGCCCAGTTTGTTACTGAAGTTGTAGAGGTGTAGGTGTGAGTGTTCCTCCATTCAGAGCGAGAGGCTAATTAAATCTAATCCTTCCCCTCCGAGACGGACAAGGTCTATTCTAAGAGGAAACAGCATTATCCCGGGATAATCACATTCACGCTGGGCCTGCTGGGAGCACATTCGCCGCTGTCAGTCAACGCTGGGCTCCATTCATCTTTAATAACTCCTCGCTCTCACTTCTGCACCTCTGCCTGTTCCTGCTGCTAGAGTCTCTTCAGCTTTATTGGCACTTTTCAGTGGATTTCAGTGAATCCAGTGAATCACTTAACAAATCAGAGCGTTGCAGTACATTGTGTTTTATCTCTTACTGACATCATGCTCATTTTCCTCATTTTTCTCAGTGTTTTCATAACAAATAAACTTAGAAATTGTTCAACAATCACAGCCGGAGAAATTCATGAGGGAACAACAGGAGACATGTTTTGTTTTTTTTATTTATCAGACACACATGATGGAAATCATTTACTAAAATAAAATATCAAGCAAGAGGAGAACACAGGATTCAGATGTCCTGCCTTCTTGTTTCCAGCAGTCATTCCTAAAAATGATAAATCTGACAGATTGTTGGACAGAAATTCAGAAACAAATTGGGTGTGGTTGCTTTGGATTGTTGAAGGTCATGATCAAGGTCATGGTGTGTTCGTACAGCGGTTTGATTCACATGATGCAAATCAGTTCCTGTCTGTTGGTATAACCATATTATACAGAATAAATACACGGTTCCCACACATCCTGGAAAACCTGGAAAACCTAGAAAATGATTGACAAATTTCCCAGTCATGGAAAACATTTGGAAAATGAGAAAAAAGTGTGTGTCCTGGAAACAGTTAAATTATCCTGTAAAATTATTTAAGCAAACATTTGCATTCGCTCACCAGGCTGGGGAGGATTTATCATTTTGCAGGCTAGCTGAACCATTTCCAGGACATTTGGAAAATTGGTCACTCATTTTCCAGGTTTCATGGACGTGTGGGAACCCAGTAAATATATTTAAAGGAAAGAAAACCCTTTGTTGTGTTTGATTGGGTGTTTTTTTCTATGATAGCTTTACTATTATTAGCTGTTAGCTTGTGGTGCTGTACTAGTGAATTCATGTTAAAATGGCAGCCGTGTCTTCGGGGGACCAGAGCTCCTTTTATAAGTCTCAGAGTGCCTTCATTTTGTCAGTCATCTTACAGCTTACATCATCAACAGCTCATATTTGGTCTGAGAACAAAGCTGCTGAAATCCAGCAGCGGAAAATGAAACTTGTCTGCTCTCAGACAGAAATAGAGATGAAGCTTTAAATGTTAAATTGTCATCTCAGGAGCCTGTCAGTCACTTTTTAAAAACTCTGATTACTGTTGAACTTTCCAGCGTCGGGCCCCTGAGCTTTGTGCTCGCAGCTCTTCAAATTAGTCTTTTGTTCTTGTGGATGGCCTCTCTCCTCCATGCTGCCCTCCTCTGCTTATCTTCAGCTCCTCTCCTCCTCTTCCTCCTTATCTGCCTCCTCAGTGCTTCCTCTCTTTATTAGTGAACTGCTGCTCCTCACCAGATTACTTCTGTGTGTCTGCTGGACTCAGTACAGGAGTTCCTTTCTGAGTTTTCATGCGTTTAAAGGCCTTGCTGTCTTTGGCACCAGAGGAAAGATCTTTAAAGGGTCATAAAGTGGCACCATGGCGACACAAAGACTTGATCTTTGCTCTGTTAAAAAGCCGTCTCACTAAAGCGAACGGCTCAGAGAGACTCTTTGACCTCATGTTTCATCTGGTCCCTAAAACCACACGGTGTCCATGATGCGACAGGAAGTTCAGGTTCGCTGCGCTGAGTGAATCTTCCTCTCTCTACATGCTGTTTTGTTTTTTCATTCAATCTGTTCTGCTTTATTGATTTTAATTATTTTCTGAGTGATTAACTGTGTGTGTGTGTGTGTGTGTGTGTGAGTCAGCCTCAGGTGCAGTGGGCGTGTTTCACTGTCAACAGCAGTAAGTTAACATAATTGATGTACTGCTGTTTTGTTGCCATGACAGCGTGTGTGTACAGTTAAGTGTGTGTGTGTGTGTTGAACTTGTGTTCAGTGTCTGTTTAGCTGGTTCAGTTTATTCTCTTTTACACTGAAACATCTTCATTTATCTCTAAAATATACAGACTTCCTCAACACAAGTCCAGTTTGATGGTATATTAAAACAAAAGGCGGCATTGTGAGGTTAATAGTTTACATTTTCAATTAAAAAGACAGGTATTCCATCTAAAATCCCTGTTTCAGCACGAGTTATTAGAAGTGATCGCTTACATTATTATTCTAATCACCGTATTAATTTGATCAAATCAAATCATTACATGATGTGATATGTGCATACGATGAAATCAGGAGTCAGATGTAAAAAATATAATAAATATTCAAGCTTAAAAATAAAATAGAAAAGAGATAAAGTTGTGTCAGAAATAATATAATAATTAACTTTATTTGTCACATATATATACTATATCACCACACACATGACATTTGTCCTCTGCATTTAACCCATCGCCCAGGGAGCTGAGGGTTCAGTGCCTTACTCAAGGGCACCTCGGCAGTGCCCAGGAGGAGAAAGTGGCACCAGTCCACTCTCCAAACTTGGTCCGACCTGGACTTGAACCAGCGACCCTCTGATTCCAGTCCAAGTCACTACATTTTCAGAAAAGGTATTATTGCATGTTTTTGTTGACCGTTATTGCACAGAAAGATAATATGTATTTATAATCTATAAGATTATTGTTTTTCTTCGTCTTCCTCCTCTTCCTCCTTTTCTCATTTAAAGCTGCTCCTCTCTCATATTTTCCCCATCCCATCGTCATCTTTCCTCCCCCCCTACTTTCTTCTCTTCTCTCTCTCTCTCTGTCCTTCCTCCTCTTCTTCTCCTCCTCATTAGCAGGATTTATAACATGTGCATGCATGCGAGGCACTATAGAACAAATTAAGCTCTCTGGCAGAGGCGTGTTTCTTTATCCGTCCTCCCTTTGCGATAATGTCCAGTATAATCTGTCTTTGGCCGGCTGGGGTCCTCAACTGGTCCCATAATCCTCTTTGTAACAAGACGGCAATTAGAAGTTCACACCATTGAGTTGGAGCTGAGCCCTCGAGGCTCCAGGGCTTTAATGAGAGCAGGAAGTGTGTGCTGGTGGGAGGATGATCATAACCCCTCCTGCTGGAGGGTTTGTTGGTGGCTGCTCTGTGACATCTGATGACTCCTCCAGTGACGAGTGAACACCATCACAGTTTGATTTTTTGAGCAAATATTGAGTGCATCATTTCACATTCACACACGAGAAGAAGGTTTTCCTCAGTAAAGTGGGAAAGGATTTCTTTACGGGGCTGGATGAATTCTCTGAATTGTGATGTAAAGCTGTGGAGGATGGAACAGAGACGTCAGAAAACAACTTTAACGGTCAGGCAAACAACTTTTTCGTCCTTCAAAAAGTCCCAGCATTACGTCGTCCCAGGTTTTCCAGAGTGAAGATTGCATACGTTATCCTTCATGTCCTGTTGGCTGGCCCTCCACATCCAGACCCAGCTCAGGGTCACCATGTTTTCCCCTCCAGCATCTCTCTGTCTGCATTTTGTTCTACTTGTGTTATTTACCTGAGGAGACACTGAGCAGCTCTAATCAGTGATAACCAGGACTATCCACTGCACCACTTTCCACCATCCATTCACTGGCTGCAGCAGCAGGTCATTATCAGGCCGCCCATGTGTCATACTACCATGATGACAGCTGATCGATACAGGTATCTGAGTGTCCTGACCTTCATCTCAGACCTGTCCGTCAGCAGCAGCTTGATAAAAAAAAAACAACCGGAGCCGTCGTTTGTCTGAACACAAGCCACCGTTCGACGTGTCGGACGACATCAATTTTCTCGTTATCGCTGTCGTTCCTCAGCTGGTCAGATCAGGATCGACCTTCCAGCTGCAGGAAACGCTCTTTTAAACTTCCAAACACAAAAAACACAAGAAGAAGTGATGATTTCTATTTCCTTTTTATATTGTTGTTTATTCCCGTCACTAAATACATGCTGGGAGAACAAAGTGAACTTATTAAATAAAGTCACTGTGAACCGACTTTGTAATTTGTTATTTCCCCAAGGCTGGTCACAAGCAGATTAAAATGGATCCCTGAATTATTTGGGAGAACAAATCAATAGGAAAAGTTAGCGTCTGTTATTGTTGCCCCCAACTTTTCTTGCAGAGTACGTTAGGTTCAGAGAGTCAACAGCAGATGGAATTATGAGTTTCAGGCCGTGAGGAATATTGTTTTTTAAACGGCATCCTCAAGAGAAAAGCTTTGAACACTTTATGGTTTTTCAGTTTAATGAGATGATAGAGAGAAAAGTAGCGGCGCGTTAAACACCCAGAGAGCCGTGCTGAATATCAACATCAAGCTCAAACCTGAGCGTTGGTGAGAAGCAGCGAATGAGCCGCCTGCAGGCAAGTTTGTCCACTAATTCACAGCAGATGGCAGGAACCTGGGCGAGTTTATTCTCCAATCCAGAAGTCATATTTTGGCCGTTATGATGCTAAAAGGAGGCTGTTGAGTCCTGGCATCTGCTCGCCGCCTGACAGATGGCTGATGGGTAACCTGAGTGTCCTTCAGAGGACATGGTAAAGTCCATTTTGGCCGATTTCATTCAGCTGTTGTGTCTGTGTGTTTTCTTAAAATTCAGTTGATTTCTGCACTTTTTGCTTCAACAAACTGAATATAAACTGAAAAAATGATGTCATCGCTGTACCTGTGTGATGTCACCGATATTTCATCTGAAGAACGTCCAAACTTCCACTGCTCCAGCCTTTTATCTCGACTCTAACTGTGAGGATTAGTCCAGCGGTGTGTGACGCCCTGCGGTCGCTCGCATGCTGATTCCTCCTCCGTTATCGGCCTCGGAGGCAGCCAATCGGCTCGCAGCGGCTGAGCTAATGGCCTCGATAATCAATTTGAAGGCTTTTTCTAATTTTAAATCCAATTACGTCGGGGATGGGGGGTATTGATGGTGTGTTTGTGTGTCCCATATTCCCTATCTGTGTGTGTGTGTGTGTGTGTGTGTGTGTGTCCCAGTGACTTGACAGAACAATTTGCGATGACGGAGCAATTTGCTTTTGTTCTTGTCGGCAGACTGAGATTGGAAAAACAAGAATATCTGTCACACTCACAGTAAGGTTGATTGAAGCTGAAGCTTGAAGCCAAACAGGCCTCAGTCTTTCAGTCCAAGGTCAGTTTATGAGCAAAAGGAAGCAAAAAGCCAGTCACTAATCAGCGGCTAAGCTAACTAGCTCGGTCATGAGTGTGTGTGTGTGTGTGTGTGCGTGCGTGTGTGTGTGTGTGTGTGTGTGTGTGTTTTATCAGCAGCCTGCCGGCTTGCTCCCCAGACGGACCTTTAGCCTCTCTTCTTTCAGTTTTTCTCTCTATCTCTGAGACACACACTCATAGAGATAAGTTCTCCCTCTCCTCGCTTTGCTTTTGCTTCCTGTTCAGAGAACAAAGTATTTGAACATGCAAACACACTCGCCGCAGAGTGTGTTTGAGACAAACTGAGAAAACACATCTTTAGCTGTCTTCATCTTTCTTTCTTTGCTTGCTTCATATTTCACTTTTTTAGTTTCTTGGGAGTCGGTTTTATTTCCCCATATTCAAGTTTAAAGGCGTACACTTTGCATTTAATCACATTACAGTTAAATTTAATAAAAAAAAAGTCACTGTGCTAAACACCAACATGTCTCTTCTGTTTGTATAAATATCCCAGAGATAAATGAGCCAAAAGCACAACAAAACCAGTTGACAGAGAAGGCTGAATGCACCTTTCAGAGCCTCAAAGTGGTGAAAAATGTGGTTAGATAACAAAGGCTCGTTCCATTGGAGCCTTGTGGGGGTGCTAGATGTCTGATTTGAATTGGTTGGTTTCTCCCAATAAATCCTGATATATATCACATTAATAATGCTGCCAAAAATGCATGCACTTTCAGTCAATCTCTTTACTGAGCGTCAATAAATCACCATGTAGACTAAAGCTCAATGAGGCCGTTGTTTCTAAATCAAAGATCACATTCATTAATCAGAGCCCGTGCTTAAAGTGTAGCACTATCACAGCACTAAATGTATTTTTGGCTTCATGAATGATTCTCTGAAAATCCAGCCCGCTGTGTGTCACCTTTTTCAGCCACTACAAACAGAGCTGTCCATAACTCTGAACAACACTCATCATAAACCAGAGTCTATGAATGATGCTGTTGGTGTAACTTCTTATTCAGGAAGGTGACTAGTTTGTTTTATTATTGTGACAGAAGTCTGTCAACACTTTTACTGTAAATGCAGGTTTGAACATCACTAACTATCCTCTGACCTCTGACCTCTGACAGACCAGCGAAGCCCAAAGATCCCAGAGCAGCGTGGTGACTTTATGTTCAGAGACGAGACCAGAGGAAGAAAAATGATGGATGAGTGAAGGAAAGGAAGAAAAGAAGAACAGAGTGATGATGACTCAAGTGAAGAAAATACAGGAGGGGGTAAACAGAAGAAGGATTAAATAAGGAAGGGTAGGAATTAAAGAAAGGAAGGACAGAGAAGAGATGGACGAAGGAAGATGTTGAGCAGAAAAACATTTTAGCCCACAGCGTAACTCACTGATTCCATGGCAACGTCATACTTCCTGTTTCCACCTCTTATCGGTGTTTTGTCCTCTGTGGGTCACCGTCCATCCTTCCTGCTTCCTTCAGGCGCTGAAGTTCTGCTCTTCTGCCCTGATCACCAGTGGGCATTAAGTAGGCCATAAAACCTCATATCACACTACATGAAATTTTATTTCCTGATCTTGAAATAGTAAATTTGAACCTAATAACCTGATGGAACTTTCCATCCAGTGAATTTAATGCACGACGAATCGAGGTGCTTCATCACGTTGACGCAAACATCTTATTCATGGGTTTAAACTGGTCCTGCTCCGTCAGCTAGGGGGAGGTGGAGCATGTGGACAGAAACGAAGAGCCGATCTTAATTTATCAATGTCAGAGTAAGTGATGAATTTATGATCAGACCGATCATTTCACAGCGTTAACCACAAACCATTGTTTCTACCAGAGTGATGGCCTGACCAGGCAAAGCATCAGTGGACTGGTGATTATAAATACATTCCAAAGTCATTATCTGACGTAGCTCAGCAGCCTACATGCCCACAGTCTATATTCAGCATAGTATTAGTATATTCTGGTAGGACAGAGGAAGTATTATAGCTTCCTGGCAGCAGAAATAGCCATGATCATCATCTGTGAGTTCTCTGTTAAAATGACAACAGTGACAAATTTGAGACAAAGCTGATTTGTGTCATCAGTGAATGGATGGATTTACTGGATATGAACATGGTGTGTGTGTGTGTGTGTGTGTGTGTTCAGGCAGCAGTGGAAAGGTTTAAAATCAGACTGTGCAGATGAAACTGTGTACGAAGCGCTCCCATTGTTCTAGTTTCTGTTGTGCTTCTATAAAGCAGTGTGTAGAAGGAAGCATTGATTCTCTCGCTCTCATTTACCCATTGATCCATGCATCTGTATCTCCTTTTATGTCCACACTGGCTTACAGTGGTGATGTGCTTTAGCCTGCTCTCCTCTGTCTTTTCTTTGGAGCTTGTTAGAAACGCTGCCGTGACCAAACCTCTCGGGCGTTTTGGTTCAGTCTTGACCAGTGATAACCCAAAGCTTCATCCAGCCTCTCTCTGTCATTTCTTCCTTGAACTTCTTTGTAGTTCCATTTTATTCATTGGAGATGAATAATAACAGCATTGTGGAATAAAAGGGATTCCTTTGTGGCGCGGTCCAAAACGTTTGAATCGTAAGCCTCGGACCGTCGAAGCGTTTGAAGTCCCTTCAGCCTCTGCAGCTTTGGTTAAATCAGACAGCGACGGCTCGTTTTCGAAATAGAAAGCAGTGGTAATATTTCAGAGCCCATGTGTGTCATGTCCTCTCAGAGCTCAGACTCGTCCCCCTGCTGCTTCTGTTGGTTAATCACAGTTTGTGAACAACCTCTCCTGTCGTCATGTTCTCACAGATTTATTTACAGGCTTTCATCAGAGCCTTTGGCAAAACTCCACAGCAGACTGGAGTCATTACGCACTAATACTAATCTAAAACTCTACTCAGGAACTCTTTGAAAATGAAGTTTGACAAGTAAATTGATAGTGCTGGGTTCATTTCCTCAGGCGATTCAGTTCAGCAGTAAAAACTGCAATCAGAAAGGAGGTTGTCATTTTTTTTATTCTATTTCATTCAAAGTGATTTTCACCCATCTGTCAGAGAGATTCAATCTTTGGCTATTTTTAGCTTTTACAGCTTTATTCCAGAACTTTGGACTGGTGGAATGAACCCCAAAGATGTAGTTTAAGACAGACGTTAACAAAACAAAGCACATTTTCACATTTAAGAAAATGTGTTTTTTCCCCATTTCATCTTCTTAATAGTTTTTGATAATGTTTCAGCTGCATCAAGCTGTTTTTATTGCTCATAGTCCAACATGAGTCCAATATTCACTTGTCTTCACTATCGATCGGTATAGATTAATCGATCAACAATGGACACAGTACCTCATTGATCGGTTAGTCTCCATCAAATCTTTATTTTCCCTCCCTCTCTATGGTTATGTACGGTATGGGACTGCACGGCCAAGAATACCATAAAAATACCATAAAGATAACTAAAAAAAAAATACATTAAAATATCATAAAAATATGTAAACATACCTAAAAAATACCATAAAATATCATAAAAATACCTAAAAAATACTATAAAAATACCCTAACAATACCATAAAAATACTTCAAACAATACCATAAAATACTATAATAGCACCATAACAATACAATGAAATACTATAAAAATACCCTAACAATACCATAAAAATACTGAAAAACAATACCATGAAATACGATTAAAAATACCAAAATAAAATACCTAAATAAAATACCATAAAGATAACTAAAAATACATTAAAATACCATAAACATATATACGTGTATATATACAGCGTATACATACACATATACGTATATATATATATATATACAGTATATATACGCTGTATATATATATATATACGCTATATATATATATACGTATATGTGTATGTATACGCGTATATATACACGTATATGTGTTTATGTGCACATATATATATATATATACACACACCATTTTTTTCCCAAATAAATGATCATCCGGAATTTTTTTATTTTTAATTCTATTTCTGCAGTCTTGTCTCTAAAGGTGGGTTGCTTTTAGCCTTAATGTTGCTAACCTAGTGACTTTCCAGCACTTTGTTCAGCTGGTCTTTAGTCACTTTATATTGAGGGATCTCATGTTTTTAATGGTTAATGTGGTGTCTGATTTCTTTTACTATTAGTTTTTATTCTTTTCTGTTCATATGACATCTTTTCCTGTCCAGAATATCTGTCCTCCTTCTGTTAAATCTGCCATTTAAAGCAGAAAAAAATATTTCCAAACTGAATGACTGCATGTAGTGACATATTTCCTGTTTTTTCACTCATCTGGTGGTGGTGAAATCTTGCTTGCTGAGCGCTGCTTCATCCTTGACATCCCTTCACCTCCACAGACTGCAGCTCTCCATTAGAGACGCTCGGTTCCCACGTCACGTCTCCGTCCTCCGTCTGTCCACGCCTGCTGCTCAGATGGGACGAAACAGACAGAAAGTCACCTACTGAGCACACGTATATGTCTATGAATAGGTAAACAAATAAATAACACCCAAAATAGACACACTGTATGTGATTTAGAGTGTAGAAAAGAGGATGAGAGCAGTGGAGATATCAAATCAATATGATATGAAGAAGTGAAGTCGCCTCGACAAAAGCTTGAAATGGGACGAGTTTTGAGAGGAGAGTCATCAGAAAGATGAAAACAGATGGTGGGCTGAAAAGACAGCAGCACGTTAACATAAATAGCACAAAAGGCTGCATGCAAACAGGAAAAAAGGAAAGGGATAAAGAGCAGGAATCTGTAATCTCAGATTGGAAAAGATGGAAGTGGAGTCAGAAATAAACCATAAACCCCGAAAATGGATGACTTCTGAAAAGGGCCTAAAATAATGAACTAAACAGAAAGGAAAACAATGTGGTGTGTAGACAGGAAATAGCAAAGATATAAATGAAGATAGTCTTCAGTGGGATGTGACCAGACGAGGGGAGAGCAGCAGTAAATGTGAGTGTTCGTCCATAAAAGCCTGAGAGGCAGCGACCAAATGGAAAAGACGATCTAGCCGCTGCCTGTCAGAAATGTGCTTTTTGTCCTCAAAGACACAAAATCCTCCTCCATTGTTTTCCCTTTGCCTTTGGTCATGGGGTCGTGTGGTGTGATGGCTCTCAATGGAAACTCAGCGGCTGCTTTTATAACGCAACACACTGCAACCGCACTGCAACACGAGGCAGGAGGAAGAGCTTTAATGACCGAGTGGACGAGATGCAGAGAAGCTTTATGTGACCACAGTGCAGAAGGTGGAGCGTCCTTTAAAACCAGCTCAGGTTTCGACAGTTTTATTTCTGGTGAAAGGAGACAAAATCTAACGTTTGTGAAAACATGTTTTATCACGTCATTTTCTTTTAAATTTATAGAGTTTAAAGTCTCACAGGAAACTCAAGAGTTAAAAACAAACTCAGAATAGAGAAACGAAGGCTGATGATGGTCTGGACAGAAGACGCAAACGTGGCGTCACGTCTTCACTTTTTATTCTGCATTTAGACGAGCGTTTTTTGGGAGCAAATCTGCCTGCATATGGTGACTCAAAAATGTGGAATTTGATTGGGTATGCATGCCAGGCGGCTAGTTGGTGCTGTGATTACAGTCACACAACACTGCCATGTCCGCACGCATGCGTAGAATATTCCCTCTTCTGTTATCTATGCTGTGAAAACCATAGTACTATCTGTGCAGATTCTGTACATTCGTTGGAAAGACTCCTGACGTTCATTAGAGCTGCCAGAGCAGCTTGAAGGTCTGATGCATGGAAATAATCTGACATGTTTGTGTATTTCCCTGTACTGGCACTTATGTACGTGACGGAAACGCGTATGCGACGTGAGCAGATCTGAGTTTTGCGTCTTGGGCAGTGGAGACAGAAACGCTACGGAGGAGCGTATTCAACTTTTCCATTCTGGTGGGTGGTTTCATTTCTTTGATTTTTAAGCCCCAAAAACGTCGTCACCGTCTAAACGAAAGGCACTTCCAATAAAATATTTGGGAGTTTTTACCCGCAATAGTTCTCGTATAAACAGAGCCTAAAGGTCTGTTGCAGGTTTTAAGGTCTAGGAGGGATCGTTTGGCGTGATGGATTATGATGTCAGTTTTCTTTAGTGTATAAAGTGAGCATCATTGTTTTTACATCTACATGAGCCAGCTGCCATGTTCCTACAGTAGCCCAGAAGGGACAAACCCAAGATCGGACATGCTGTACCTGTTAAAGGAATAATAATAGTCGTGGAGGGCAGAGCTAAAGATGTAAAACACAATCAGTTAAGTTGTGAAAGGGAAAACAGTGGCAGGGGTGAAATGCAGTGGGATAAAGAGCATAGTGAAATGACATCAGCTGAAGTCCTGCTGTTTAATAATTCAGCCGGCGGTCTGCAGGAGGCAGGAAGCACCGAGAGTCGGAGAAAGAAAGGGAGTGAAGTGGTAGCGTTTAAAGGCGTGCCGTTCAATTATTCAGCGTGAGGCGTCTGGTCTGGCTCTGATGCAGCAGGTGGCTGCAGCGAAACCACCAAGATCACAGAGAGAATAAAACGCTTTTCCTGTCTGAGACTCTGAGAGGAGATAAAATGAAGCGAGTGTGTCTGGATCCATGTGGAGGAAGTGGGACATCACAGCAGGACCCAGCAGGAGAGACCCTGTTTAACATCACCACGCTGCTCAGGAGAGCTGATTTTAATTATGAGTGCAACTCATTTACTCCTTTTTTCCTGATCTGCTTTTACTTCAGGGATGATAAATTAAATAAATGCATCTGATTTATTTAATGTATTACTCCACATTTAGACAAGACTCAAACTGATCTAACTGACTGAGTGGAGCGTCGTCGGTCTCCAGAGCAGCTTTTCTGCAGAATACAACAAAAAGTCTAATGCACGTACATGTGATTTGTAAATAGTGGCTGTAACGTATCATTTACTCAACTCAGTGTTGATGTTGCTTCTGCAGTGACGCTGATAGCAACCCAAACAAAATGAGCTCCACTGATCTCGACTCTGCCCATATAAAACCACAACTTGCATGCAGCGATAAAACAAGGAGTAAGCAGGATGTTTTTTTTTATTTGGGAACTGCTCCTTTAATGCTGTGCCAAAAATGTGCTGCTGAGTCACCTTCAGCAGATGAATGCAGGTGTAGTCATGAATGCATCATGTCCAGTTCATGGTGATAATGTCTGCCTAGAGAACACACACACACACACACACACACACAGAGAGAGAGAGAGACAGACAGAGAGAGTTGGAAACATTTACTTCCAGGCAAACATCCTCCAGGACCAACACTAGTCCATTGTTAATGGACAGATCTTGGACCAAAGGATTGTTTCAGTGTCTTGGGGTGTCTCAGGTGTCCACTGAGAGTTTTCCACTGATCTCATTATGAACTCTGTTAGAGCACAGGAAGACACCTGAGAGGAGGAAGAGGAGGAAGAGGAGGAGGGAGAGTCCTCACTGTACAACTATACAGATATCGCTGAGGCAAATGGTTTTATTCACTTTTTCCATAGAAGTCACACTGTCCATTGACAGATTACTCCCTGTCCTCCAATATGTCCTCCTCTCCTTCCTTCCCTCTGTCCTCTGCCCTCTTCCCCTCTGTCCTCCTCTCCTTCCTCCTCTCCCTCCAACCCTCTCTCTTCCCCTCCTTTCTCCTCTCCTTCCTCCCCTCTCCTTCCTCCCCTCTTCTTCCTCTCCCTCATTGATTAATCTGAGGAATGAATGGGCAGCGAGAGGCGAGACACATTTCCATCCATGAGAGAGAGAGAGAGAGTAATTGACTTCATCGTCTTTAATTGTGACCAGTAGCTGCTTAATAAGATGGAAATATGAGGAGATGATTTGAAACCAGGTCACACACTGAGCTCTATGTCTGGAGACACCGCCCTGTTTCTGGCTCCTCCATCTTCTTTCATTCTTCCTCATCATGCTCTTTTCTTCCACTCCTCCATGTTAATATTGGGAATAAAATATCAGCTTAAACTGGGGAGCTCCTTAAAGCTGAAACCATATGAATGACTCTGAATCAGTCAGACGTGATTCATGGTCACTGCTGAATCTAAAAGACACATGACAACACTTTGAGACGTGGATGAGGCCAGTTTAGTTGCTCTTATTATCTGTACTCAGAGCTCTCTTATGCAGATATATATATATATATATATATCACATATTCAGACAGTTCATTCCTTCCCTTACTGGTGTCCTTCATCCTCCTGTGGTGATTGAATGGGGAGGTGGTTTTATTATTATCCTGTAATGAGGCTCCACCACCTGCTGTGTGTGTGTGTGTGTGTGTCTCAGATGTGAAGCTTCAGTGATGTGCAAAAGAGAGGCGGAGTAGCAGTGGAGGGATAATCCTGATACATACAGTCATTACTGCTAGCAAGAAAAGATTTTAATCTTCATGATTTATGCAAAAAAAAAAAAAAACCAGAACAGAAAGAGAGAGCAGGAAGCAGTTTGGGTTCAAAAATAAATATGCAGACTCCAGAAATAAATGAGTTCACTACCACTGATTATTTGTTGTGATGGAAGAGTCCTGGGCCGCATGGAGGGGAGCACTTAAATCCATCACCTGAAAGTTTCCTGAAAGTTTCCTGGTGAAGAAATGGCTTTAGCTGCTTGTTAAACTGTTTATTTGAACCGACCTCAGCATCAGATCAACGGGTACGGAGGCCCTACTGGTACAAAACTAAACTAAAAACATGTTTTTACTATGACACACAAAGTACCAAATTAATATTATCGTTATTTATCATCATTCATGAAACTTTAATAGTTTATTTATTAACCAAACACAACTTTCCAACAGAGAGAGAGAACTGCATACTGATTATTACCATAATATGTACATAAATCCTCTCGACTGTAGTCTCCACAAACATTCACCCAATTTATGAAAACATTTATTACCAATATGTGAATGTAGATATCATGCATGTTTCAGACAACTTTTTACACAAAAACTGATTTTATTAAAACAGGATGTGTCATGGGACTATGTTTTTGTTGCTGTTTCTTTGTCTCTTACCTGCATCCTGATTAAATCCAACCAGACAGAATAGAGGATGTGAGAAAATGACATGATGTTCTAAACAAGAAAATACAATCTCAACTGGCGTTTTGGTCATAGTTACACCGATAGGACGAGAATGTGCCGAGGCAGACCGATCTGAGGACAGCTGAAGGAACAGATGGCTTTTAGCGCCGCTAATTTATTCTGTGTTCTGCTTTTAAATTCACCTCCACTGTAATTTATGCTCATTGTAACCTCTCATTTATCAGACAGACTCCTTGGTGTTTGCTGCACCTCCAGCCCTGTTTTCTAACATGTGACACACTTCTGATGCTTTATCAGCTTTCAATAAAAATGTGAAAAAAGAGTCAGGTTTTCCTTTTTTTTAATAGAAAAAAAACCATGAGGAATAATCAGGATTAGAGGCCAATCTTTGTATTCATGAGCTCATGGACTTGATATTTCTGGATTAGTAAACATGTTGGTCCATGAATAACAATAGATGTTACTCCACCAACATGTTTGTGACAAACACGCTAACTTTCAGTTTTGAGGAAGTGTGTTGAGACAGCTGGCGTCAAATAATAGTTTAATAAACTTTGATTTTGCTTCATTTTTTAAAAAAATTAATATATTTAAGTTGTATTTAATGATTAGATTGTAACAAACCGTCCATGCAGCATTTTGAGTTTTAAGGCCACAGTAAGGCAAAATAAGCTGTCATTTCTGAAACTCTGCTATCACCTCGTCATCTCGCGACCTTTTCTTCTTCTGTTTCGTTTCCTCTCCATCTCCTCACTTTCACTCTCCCCACCTCCTCCCTCCTCCACCTCTGACCTCCTCTCTGTGCCTCCCTCTCTTCTGCCTGGCAGGGCCACCTGTTTGAAGCTCATAAATAACCCAACAAAAGGATAAAAGACCAGATAAATAATGGAGCAGAGTTGAGGTGCTGGCCTTTAACACTTCCACTGCTCCTGCTGACAGCACAGAGCCTGGTTACAGCGCTCTGCCCGGCCCTGCACACAACACGACTGCTTATGCATTTAAATGACCTAGAAAGAAAGCTGGTTTTTGTTGTTTTCCTCTTTTCCTCTGTATTCTAACAGTAGCATGAAAAAAGGCTGTGGTTATGTAAGCATGGAGGGCAAGAGGTATCCGAAAGATCTCCACAAGAGACAAAAATAACCTGCCTTAACTTCCCTGCTGTCATCTGCAAGAAGACAGGCTTGATATTTTAACACTCTTTTGAGGAAGTAGGAGAAAAAAAAGGAAGGGAGAGAAAGTAGGTCATTTTAAGTTTCTTTCATCACTTTTTTTAAATGTAGAAAAGCACAAAGGAGCACGCAGAGGAACTAAAAGTGTTGTGATTTTGATCTGCAGATGAAAAAGGAAGAATGTCACGGTGCATCGCGGTCAGCTCGTCTCCAGCGACATGAAAGAGCCGATCATTCGAACGGGTGTTTTATTTATAGCAGCTCAGAAAAACACATGGGAGGCGTGAGAGAGACAGTTCTCAGTTAAACTGTCATGATGGATGACAGCCCATTAAACTATTTAGCAGAGGAGCACTGTATGTTTTTCAGGAGGTGTGGACTTTAAAACCTTTAAAATGTACGTGGTAGCCACAATGTTGGCAGCAGATGTTTCCTTTTTGTGTCGACTCAAAGTTGATGCTTTCCCACATGCTCCACTGTTTATATCAGATCATGCACAGTGCATACATCTATACTAATTAAACTAAAGTGAATCAAGAGGGAAACTTCCATCCTTGTTATGCAGACACCTGTTTACAGGTGTGGACACAGAAAAACTCTGCAGGGAGCAAAACTTCAGCTGGTTTTCATTCTATTTTAAATGTAAAAGTAAAATACCTGGCCATGAAATCACAGGTGGATTAGAGGGATTATACGCATGGAAAGGAAAACAGAGAACCAGAGGATGCAGCCATGATGCATCACATCCATTGACAGCACATAAATCTGCTGCTATGTTTTATTACATCTCGCTGTCATGTGATTTAACTAATTAAATATTTCACTCATAACCAAGGTGAACTAAATAAAACTCATCTTTTGTTGAAAACATACTGAAACCATGCTGCAGAGGCGTTTGTGTGGTGTTGTCCAGCTCATGTGCAGAGGTCGGCTCTTCTGCCAGAGGGTTACGGTTGTTATCAGCTGCTGTGATCAGGTTATCAAAGTCCTCTGCAGATGGCCAGAGGACCATAAATCTGACACTGTCAGTGTGTGTGTGTGTGTGTGTGTGTGTGTGCGCGCACACTTGGTGGTGAGGAGATTAAACAGAATTTTTTATCTTTGATGTGGATTAGATGGCACCCAGCATCATGATTAATTTGATGCTTGGAGATTGCATGTGACAGAACATGTACAGGGTGTTTGTGTGGTGACCTCCTGCGTCGACTGTTTGTCCCCTCATGTCTTTTATTACTAAATGCCAATCAGCCCTGACGAGTCAATAACAAGAGCGTGATGACGATACAGTATGAAAGAGAAACCTTCACAGTGCCCTCTGGTGAGTGATATTAACAGATATTAATCACACTTTATTTAAAGATGGATTCAATTAATGTAGATTATTATTATCCTCTGTTGAATCATCTGCATTACTCTGGCTGCAGCTAAAGATTGTTTTCTTTGTCAATTATTTTATCAGTTTAGTGCATAAAATGTCTCAAAAATAGTGGAAAATGCAGCTCACTAAATGTCTCACTTTGACTGTGGTTGTGTCGACAAACTGGATCATCAGACTGGACCGTAAAAAGAGGAAGTAGTCCCTGTGATGTCACACATGGAGTTTTCCTGTTTTGGTCATCAAGCTGCGGTTTGATGATGATCACATTCCAGATGTTTCATGGATGGAAAACAGGAAGTAAAGTGAGAAAAGGCACACACACATGCATGTCATCCAGTTCATCAGAAGATGAGGCTGATCTGGTGTCAGCTCAGTTACAGTTTACAGACAAACGCTGACAGACTGCTGATGGTGGAGCTTCCAAAACATGCCGACACAGCAGTGTGTGTGTGTGTGTGTGCACTGTGCACTGTGCATGCTAACATGTTAACATTTAGCAGCAGCCTTCATCACACTTTATGTGTTTAGTTTGTCGTCCTCCTCCTCTAATATTTGTTTTCACTTCCTCCTTCTCCATCAGTTGGGGTGAGAGGTCTGACTTTCCTCCAATATCAAAGCGTCATCCTCCTCATCAGCAGACAAATGAGTGCGGAGGAGGAGGAGGAGGTAGATGGAGGAGGAGGAGGAGAGTAGACACAGGGATCACAGATGAAGAGATTGAAATGCAGATGAGTACGACGGCCAGGCAGGTGAGCGGGAGGCTGCGCTCTCTGTTTACGACCACACATTCATGACTATCAATCCAAAAAAGCTGCATCAATTTAGAGAATTTACCTCTGAGATGAGAAAAAAACACCTGTGCTCCTAAGATGTTGATGGACAGCATGAAATACATATTTATGATGTTTTGACACCAATACCTCTGGATCCTTTGACATTTGGTGACAGATTTAAAATAAATTTAAACTTAAAAAAGATATTTTACAGTACAGGTTTTACAGGTATTTTACAACTGAAATACAGTAAAACAAAAAGTAAAGGAGTTTCTGCTTGAAACAGTGTGAAGCTGAGTCATTTTAATAAGCACAAACTGTGTCAACATTAAGATGAGTGACAGATTACAAAGAATCTGAATGTAAGATGATATTTCACATATATGAGGCACAGAAAATAACATAATGTGATGTGGTTTTTGTAAACCCTCATTTGAAAAGGGATCAGACCCATTGAGGGAGTGCAAAACCTCCTAAAGCAGCTAGCAGCCACATCAGTCCTCATTTCATCACTTCATCGAGAAATTCACGAAGCATTTTAGCGTTGAAAACAGCTCCTCAGAGATCGTTTGATCACCTGAGGAGTTTCACAGAAAGGTGTGCTCTTAAAGCAGCATCATTGTGTTTTATTCTACACTGACACTGTTTAATATCTGTATACCATGAACATTTCAGAAGTCCCAGCTGCTAATTATAAGTAAGTCTTTAACTACTAATTCAGGCGCTGACTGTGTGCGTCAGCATACTGTAGCTGCTTAACTGTTGATCTGATCAAAAAGGAGTATATGATCCATGACGGCGCTCACAGCACTTCTCTAGATGAAGCTGCGCACTAAAATGAAGCAAACAAACCGCAAGAAAACTCAATTAATGTCCTGAGCTGACTCAGCACGGCGGCCTTCGTTCACAGAAACAACACATCATGATTACAGTGTGATGAGAGCAGGAAGGGCTTATCTCTCACCGTTCCTGTACAGATTAATGGAGGCTTCATTTATGGGGCCTCTAGATGTTACTGAAGGGAATTGCAGTCCTCAATAGTTTGTTTCCAATCCTATTAAAACATGTTGTTTTTTTTTAAACAGCAGCTCCTTCTGTCACGTAGGAAAGAAGAATTCCTTAAGACCTCTTAAAGACCTTCATCCTCTTGATGTTTGCTTCCAGAAAACCAAAAAAAAACATCTTTCTGCATACATTTAGACTATTTATCTCTTTCAGTGTCAGTGTCAGCATTACAAAACTTCAAATTTATGTGATTCAGATTCCATCTGTGCCGGCGCTGATCCCCTCTGAACAAGTCAAGGTTCGGTCTGTCTCTGATCCACCTCGTTCTGCTGACGTCCTGATGTGGATCCAGCAGCAGAGAAGAGAGGAATCCATGTCAACCTTATTACCCCGACCTCATGAATCTTTCATTAGAGCCGCTGAGCTATTAGCAGCAGACAGATACTGTATATGCATCTATTTATTCATGTCTATATGTCCATATTTACCTCTTGTTATGTTTAGACATCTCCTGCATGATGATGTTTTGACAGAGTCAGAGGGGAAAGGAATATTCTGGTTTCTCTTATAAAACTGGAGCTCCCATCCCTGCTGAATCCCATCAATGAGTTATGATAATAAACGGCAATATTTAGATATTTGCTGCTCTGCATTCAAATGCACACAGTGATATAGACCACTCTGCAGGATGCATGTGTCTGCGTTGGTTTCTTAAGGGATCCTATTAACTCTTTGAGTGCCAGCCATTTTATAAAACAGAAAGTGTCTTGTTCCAGCGGTTTTGACCATTTTGAGTCATATTTCTAGACCCACAGAATATTTTGTACTATGTCTCTGAAAACACTGAATAGCTCAAATGAAAGAAGAGACTCTCTATTTCATCATGAAAAAAATTGTTTTTACCTTGTTCCATTCTTGTTTTATCAGAGGTAGAGTAGAGGACACCTTCCCCAGAATCACCACTCCATAATGCCGTGAAGACAGCTGATGGGTCAGATATTGTGCTGGCACTGGTATAAAGAGGGATATTAATTAACAGTGGCCAGTACAGAGGCTGCAGGAAGACTCCAGAATACATTTGTAAAGTGCATTTCGCCAACGCTGTTAAATATTGTAAATAAAACATGCCCTTTTTACTGCTGTGTTTTGTGCTGATGCTCCTTTGAGCAAGTTTTCATTAAGCTTTTATGTCCAGGAGTCGGCACATTTAAATAGTGCCGAATGGATGTCTTTGTTTTTGTCTCCAGACAGTATGAAATATGGCCACAGCGGCTGACAGCGATGATAAAAAAGTTTCCCAATACCAATCAATTCTGTCCTTGTTTTTGCCGGGAATCATTTCGTTCACTTCAGCCTAGCTGATGGAAACACAATAAATTCATTTTATTTAAAACTTTTTTTTTTACAGCATTTCCAAAAAGTTGGTCCCAAACTGGTGGGACACTTTGATGAAGGCGACACAGAGTGAGACGGACAAACTTTCTTCTTCTCTGTGGCGGCGAGACGTCAGCGCCTCTCCTCAGGCGGCCTCATCAATATTTATGAATGCAGCATTTAAAGTGCGGTCCACACAGCACTTAAACGCAGCATCATTATACAGAGGCCGCCCCTCGCCACGCTCTCCTCTATTAAAATAGTCAATAATAAAAGAGCAGCTATCAGCTATTAGCCTAAGTGACCCAAATGGCATTTCAAGTGGTACAGTGCGCTCAAGTGGTGTCTCCCATAGTGCATCTTGCTTTTCTTCATCCTTTCAGAAAGCCAGTCTGTTCTGGAGGCGCGAAACATCACTTTAATGTAATGGACCACAAACAAGATGAACGGGTACATCTGAAGTATTAAATGTGTTTGAAACCAGTCCTCTCCTGGTGGCATTTCATCTCTTCTTCTCTTGATTTCTTCTCAGCTTTTGTTTGTCCGGAGTTTGTCCTCGTCCTTCATCGTTCTGCCTCGCCAAAGTCACGACTCCTTCCTCACTTCCTGTTCCTGTTCCCACAGGGCTATGGCTCAAGGATAGAAATGTGCAAGGTTAAAACTTTTAAGTTAATCATATCCTGGATGAAAATGATCTTCAGAACATGAGGACAGTGGAGAATCCCTGGAGGATGGCAAAATAGAGCTAAACATAGATATAATATTATAATACAAACTTAAGTCAACAGTGTTAGATTTTCCCTCCTCAGATTGAAGGTTCTGCTCACTTATTCTGCTTTTTGTCACTGTAAACTGAACATCTTCATGAGCTGGACTGAACTTGATACCTGAAGCTGTTAACTCTGAGTGTCATCAACATAATAATATGTTAAAGTGTTTTTCAACAGCAGGCACAAGAGGGCGCTCTCCCGCAGTCTGTGAGTAATACTGGGGCTTCTGGGAGATGTAGTCAGAGCATAAAGAGACGGTATACACCACAGAGATCAAAACAGGAAGTGGAGACGATCGAGATTAGAGAGCAAAACAAACAGAATGTGGAGAAAAAGTGGTGATTTTGGTGAAAGTGTCCTCTACTCTACCTCTGATAAAACAAGAATGGAACAAGGTAAAAACAAACATTTTTTTCATGATGAAATAGAGAGTCTCTTCTTTCATTTGAGCTATTCACTGTTTTCAGAGACATAGAACAAAATATTCTGTGGGTCTAGAAATATGACTCAAAATGGACAAAAACACTGGAACAAGACACTTCCTGTTTTATAACACGACTGACACTCAAAGAGTTAATTTGACAGACTACTTTCACCTTTTTTAAATTGAATCTGCATTTAATTTTTTTATTAAATTATTTTTTTATTAAAATTCATCAATACTGAATATAATGGACAAAATCAATACACACCATCCAATAAACAAAATGTGTCTGCTACTTCAGCACCATGGACAGCACTGTGGATTCATCAATATTCTGATATTTCAGAGCCGCGGCCACAGATACGAACTTACTGAGGGGATGGAGAGGGAAGATGCCAGGCTAATAGAGGAGTGTGTTTTGATCATTTTGCTAACAAGGGGGAAGGCATCCCCACTCACTGCCCAAACTGAATGACTGATTCTTCTACTGAGTGAAAGTGTTGTGTTCAGGTTGAACTTACTGCTGTGGGGCCTTTTATAAAGCACCAAATTCAACAGTTTATGGCAGAGAAAGAGCGAGCGCATCCATTCCTCCATCATAGGACAGTAAACCACTCCACCGAGCTTATGACGGGCTTAAAACACTTTAAAGACACTCTCTGTTTATGCAGAACATTCACCTTCATCTCACTGAAGCAAATTATGGTATCAAACTGTTCACTTGACCTGTAGCCTGAGAAATTTAGCGCCTAAGTCTTAACTCTCTGTCAGCAGGAATACATAAAGACGGCAGAGTATTGTGATTTAGATCATTAGGTAAGGTAGAGACAAAACAAACAGCAGCCTGAGGAGGAGCACAGCTAGTGGATGAAAAATGAGCTGGTGGAGAGGAGGCGAGAGGCAGAGATGGAAGTCTCTAGCTTTAATAACCGGCCTCTGTCTCCCTGGGGTGTGTTTTTGTCTAAGTGTGTGTTAGCTGCACACAGCAGCACAGCCTTATCGTGCTCGCCCAGACCTCGCACCGTGTGCTGCCCAGGGAGCAGAGCCCCGTGGTGGGCAGAGCGTCAGGCTGGGGCAGGGCGGAGTGGAGGACTGAGGCACTTTCCACACAGGATGCAGTGAGACAAACCCATCTGGTCAGCTTGTTAATTATTCCATTAGCTGCAAAGGATGATGGGTAAAAACCTCCACACTTGGTCTTAAGATATGGGCACAAACAGACGTCTGGCACAACAAGGATGTTATTTTGTGACGGATGGTATAACTTGTGTTGTGCCATTCCACAAAATATCTGAGCCTATTTAATGATGTCAACAACAGTTTGGTTTATCAACCCTTCCTGTTACACAAACATACACATATTGCCATTTTTGGCAGTGGTCACCGTAACAACAAAAAGCCAAAATAATGACAACAACGTGAAAGTTTTGCTGAGTCGTGACACAATGTGTGCAAGCTTTTTGTTTCCAGCATCGTTGATGGAAATGTCGTAGATAAAGGTGACGCTGACAATAATGTTACCATGGCAACAAAGCTGTCACCTGGTGAGGCAGAGGAGGTGCCGTGGATGAAGGTCATGTCTCCAAAAGATGTCAGATCACTTTGGTTTTAAGCTGGTTGGTTGTGATTGGATAAAGATTCCACACCATCATACAGTGACACCTCATAAAGCAGCGAGCAGCTGAAGGGCTTCTTGTGTGACCTGTTCTTCTGGTTTGTTTCATGACTTCCTCCAGTTCCCTCCCAGCCTCTGAATTTCCAGACTTGCACATCAAAAGTCTGACGCTGTTTCTTTTAAAGACCCTGCTGACCCCCTGGTTTTTGGAGCATTTGAATTGAGTTTGGGCTTTGCAATGAAAGGTAACATTCGGAGGAAAATTGCAAGCTGAGATGTGAAAAGGGAGGAGGTGTGTTTGTGTGTGTGACATTTTGCTTTTCTCTCACCTGTTGGCAGCTGGAGCTCCCTCTATTCTCTCTTTCACGCTGCATTCTCTAATAGAAAAGAGAAACGAAGCTCTCCTTCCATGATGACGGCTTTTCGTGCTCCTTTCTTCCTTTCTTCCTCCTCTCGGTCTGTCAGTTGTTCCCCTCTGGGCTCTGCTGGCTGTTTTCATGGAGGGGAGGTCGTGATAACGCCGGTCAGGTACCCGGGGCCTCAGTGAAATCACTGCAGCGCAGAGACGATTAAACATTTCTCTCTTAATGGAAGAATCGCTCCACAGACCTTGAAGTTGTTTGGATTTTTACCCTACAACAGTTTTTTCTTTCTGTTTTTCTTCTTCTATTTTCCTGGGGATTGAGCTGATGTTACTGTGGTGTGACTGGATGTCAGTACAGCTCCAGCCTCCAGTCTGTCATATAGTCACATGCTCACCTTGATATAATAAGAACTGCAGTTCAACAGGGTTTGCCTGAAATCCTAAGTACTAAATAGCATTTATTGTCTTATATTTCAGGTGTTTGGAGCCTGATCCAGCTTCTTTACACCTACTAACACACGAGAGATGAATCCTGGAAAGTGTGAGTGTGTGTGTGTGTGTTTCTACTGATGATTCATCATTCAGAACAGATACAACACACACACACACACACACACACACCTTAACACACTCGTACACTATCCTTCATCACCAGGAGACACTGCCAGCATTTCATTTTATGACAGTGCTTGACAAAGGAACTTGATATGCTGCCAGAGGTTTTCTGTGTGTGTGTGTGTGCGTGTGTGTGTGTGTGTGTGTGTGTGTGTGTGCGTGTGTGTGTGTGTGTGTGTGTGTGTGTGTGTTTCTTTGACACACTACAAATAAATGACAAAGCTCTAAATGTGCTGTTTTTGGGATCGGAGACAAACTTAACTTGCGACAGTAACTTCAAGACGTGAGTGAAGGGAAGTTTGAAGCGTTAAAGACAGAAGCTGCAGAAAATAGACTGTTTAACATCTTTTGGTAAACACTGTGTGTGTGCGTGTGTGTGTGTGTGTGAGGAGGTGAGGATGTAATACTGCCTGTCATTGTGAGGAATGAAGTGCCATAAGGAGCCTGAATCAGAAGTGACTGTCTATTTCCTGATCTTTGGACATTTTAATCAGTTGGTTGTCTGCAGTAGAGTAACATGCATGATCTCAGCTCATTATTGGTGTCTTCTCTCTTGGCGTGTCGCTGTCGGCACAGATAGCTGACGTCGGCTACCTTTTCAATTTGTGTTAGAAAACCGACAAACCTGGATATCAACCCAGCCCTGATGTGTAGGATGTATTTGTCACAGTTTAAGTTTATGTGCATAACTTGTGTCAGATTAAAATCCACAGCTCCTCCTCCCATCGGGATGCTCAGCTCGAACTGAAAATCAAACTCCAAACTTTTTGACTGAAGTTCTTTCACACATTCTGCATCACTGAGCAGACCTGATTACCTTTTCACTGCAGTTGCTTTAGCTGTTATCTCTACCGCTTCAGCTGTGTGTGTGTGTGTGTGTGTGTGTGTGTGTGTGAGTGTGTGTGTGTGTGTGCTAGCATAGTGCAGTATGCAGAGTTCCTCCCTGCAGTGTAACTGTCCTACAGCCCTGCTGATGGCTGCAGTCAGGCCAGTGTGTGTGTGTGTGTTTGTGTGTTGTAGAGAGGGACTGAGGGCGACTGAGGTAACGTTGAGTTTAATGTGAGCTTTCAGCCCCTCTCCCACTAACAAAAAGGTGCTTATGTTTTAGCCAATTGGTTCCACTGCAGCCCGGAGACAGGTTCCCTTTTTCTATTCAACAATAAATGAATGAAATAATTTAGAGAAAAGCCAATTGGTGCTACTTTTTCATGGTCTGGAGGGTCTGTTGGTGGGATAGAAACTGGGCCAACTGGAGTGAGAGCCAATCTGTAGAGGAGGAAGGAAGAAAGTTAACTTTTTTTTACAAACACACACATGCAGAAAGATGTTTGAAGACCTGTTGAAGAACTGGCTCCAGATCAGCTCCTTCACACTTTAGGGATTATTGTTGATTTGATATTAAACCCATGAGGACAATGAAACTGAAAGTTGCGTCACACGCTGGCTGAACGTCATACCAACAGTTAATGTTGGTGCTGGTGTCATATCTGTGGTCCAGCAGGATCCCTGTGTGTGAAGACAATATCCCATAATCTGCTGAAGTAATGGACCTGGATGTGGTCTGACTCCCACTAGCATGTGGACCAAATATCTTTAGCGATGTTGAATTTATTTTACAGCAAAACAAACTACAAATGCAAAGTAAAGAGTCTTCAAAAAGTGCTTGTCTTCACTGATAATGTTGATGTCTTCTGAGGTTTGGCATGAGTCCTGCTCCATCTCTGCAGCTAATTTTACCAATCACTCAGACCATTAGGACTGATTGAGCTTATCTGGATGCCTAATTACTGAGTTATCCCAGCAGCTCATTCCCAAAATGGCACACAGATATAGATGATTTGAAATTTTTACTTTTGTTTTAATTGGAGCCTAACAAATGAAAGCCAAGCTAGCAGCTGATTGAGCAAAAGACCATTTAATTCAGAGAAAAGAAGTCTTCTGCTTATATAAGAAGACACCATGCTTCTCTCATTATGTGACTGAAAACAAAGCATCACAGATGGAAGGTGATGGCTTTCAGTCTGGACATGAGTTGACCTGCAGGTGTAGCGCTGAGAAACGTGTCACTTTGTGCTCTGAGTAAAGTCAGAAAGCAAGTCAAGCACAGAGTGGTGATGAGATGACGGGTCAGAGATTGAGGATGCACACCTGGCTGAACGCTGCATACCTTGATTGATGAGACAAAGTGTGAAGTTTGCATTGGTGCATTATGGGATGAGATGGAGCCGCTGCAGATCTGCTTATATGTCAGTGTGTCACTGCAACATGTGGCGGTTTGAAGTGACAGCCCTTCTCTGTGGGGAATGCTTGATGGGCTCGATTACATGCTATTAGCCTCTGGCAATGGTGTGTGTGTGTGTGTGTGTGTGTGTGTGTGTGTGTGTGGTGTCTGTTACCTGTCATCAGTCATTTCTGTTTTTTTTTTTTTAAGTACTGCTGCATGTGCGAGTGTGCTTAAGCTTTTATGCATTGTGAGCATTTACACAACTTTATCGTGTGTGTGTGTGTGTGTGTGCTTCTCTGGTTCTCTGTCTTTCTGTCACATCAGTTGGGTTTATTTGTAGAACTCAATAAATTAACAAAAGTGACACAAAAGCAGCTGAAAGATGAATTTTGTGTACAAGAGCTGGAAGAAATAATTGTGCATTTCACTGATTTGTTTGTGTCTATGATTTAAAGTATAACACTCTGAATGGGCTGAGAATATTATGACAGCTGGATATGATTCATTGCATTTCATCATTAATGTGCTTTTTTAAATTTGCTCTTGAGCCGGCCACTCAAGCTAATTACATCAATTGTCAGCCAATGACTGGTTGCTGATCAATCAGAAAAAACTCTTTGAGTGCCACTGATGTATTTCAACGTCATTTAAAATCCAACACTTGAGTGCCATCGACGTAATAATACGTCAAAGTGTTTTTTCAGCTGTGGGTCGCCGATCATGCTCTCACACAGCCTGTGAGTAATGTTAAGGCTTCTGGGAGATGTAGTCAGAGCATAAATAGACGGTATACACCACAGAGATCAAAACAGGAAGTGGAGACGATCGAGATTAGAGAGCAAAACAAACAGAATCTGGAGGAAAAAGTGGTGATTTTGGTGAAAGTGTCCTCTACTCTACCTCTGATAAAACAAGAATGGAACAAGGTAAAAACAAACATTTTTTTCATGATGAAATAGAGAGTCTCTTCTTTCATTTGAGCTATTCACTGTTTTCAGAGTCATAGTACAAAATATTCTGTGGGTCTAGAAATATGACTGAAAATGGACAAAAACACTCTGTTTTTTAAAAACAGTGAGTTCATGATGACCAGCTGAGCTAAAAGATTCATTCAGATTTCAGCGCCTGTTAATTAAAGCAGCAACTAACCATTATTTTCATTGTCAAAATGAAGTGGAAGTGACATGCCTAAATTAAACAGGAAATGTAAAAGCAGACGGATGCCGTGTTTCTTTCCACCTTTAATGAGCAGCAGCAGGAAACCAGCAGCTCAGCTTTCTAAAGGTTTGACTTGTTCAGGAGAAACGGTCGACACCTGCAACCACGGCGGTTTCTGTCATTTTTGACATTTCTAATAAGCTGCACAGTGTAATATTCAGAAATGTCTTATGCTAAACAACCTTTATGCTAAACAACCAAGCTTATCTCATCACAGCAGTGTAATAATGCTCATTCTCACTTTCCACACGTTCCCTCACACTCGATCACTGACTCTTTCATATTTCTCCCTCTAATCAAAACCCAATTACGCTCCTTCTCTCCTTTCCCCATCCCTCTTTCTTTCCTCCACCCCTCCAGCCCTCACCTCCTCCTCCCACCCCAGCACCAGTCTGAGGGAACGGGATCTATTGTAATAGGCTTAGACTCCTGACAGCCTTATGACTGGGCTGTTGGTTATTCTAATTGGATTAGGTTGAAGATAAGCTCGGTGCCAGTAAGACTCTTAAAGTCTCAATCCGTAGTCCAGAGTTGGTGACACTTTTTCTTGTTCTCTGTGAATGGAAACCACAGTCAGAGTCAGATGGTGTCAGTCCGACATGTCACAGGTTTGTTTATTTCAATGCAGAGTAATGACAATTAAAGTTAACTAAAGTTTAGTTGTGTGTGTCTGATCTGTGGTTCTTTGGCTCCTTTTGACACCACAGTTTATGGTGTGATTCTGTTAAATTCTACTGCACTTTTGTGTCTAATGTAATATCAAATGCCATGTCATTTGTGGTTCATTGGAAAGAGCAAAGCATCACTCTGCCGTGTCGAAAGGTTCAGTTCAGCTTCATGAATGTGTGGCATTAACATCACCACAGTTGACGGTTTGATTCCTGCTGGGGCCTCCCATGCTGCAAACACTTCCCCTCCTTCTGCTCCTCATTGATCTGGATTTAAGGACATGCTCTGGGTGCAACTTTTACCACAGCTTCACGTTGGGAATCCCATGTCAAAACCAAGAGATTAATGTTCCCATGGCCCAGGGCAGGAGGAGTGAACGGAAAGCCAATCATCGACTTTGTCTTTATTGGATTTCACTGTGATTATCCATCACCAGCTCCAACAACGAGCAGCTAATCACATTCATGTGTGAACAGATTGTTATCAATTATATTAATACCAGTATGACGTCTATTGGCTTATTGGGTCTTTGGTGTTGAGCACTAACTGATGAATCAAAGTTAATTCCTCTGTCTTTGTTGGATTTGACAGGTGATGAATGAAAGATGGATAGAGCGTACAGTATTGACAGAAAATAATGATATGAACATTTGAAACAGGAACAACTGTGACTTGAAGCACAGCAGCCATCTTGGCTCATGAAGACATTATCAGACATTAACTGAACAGAAAACATATCCTTCTGCAGTGAATAAAGTCCAAAACACTTCAGCTGCTGTATTTTTTTCCTGAAAGCACAGATTAGGGACTTGAGTCCTGACACCGGCTCACTTTAGCAGATGGCTTGCTGGTAATTTCCCACCATGCTCTGGGGTTTTCCCTTAACATATCGAGGTAAACACTGGGCTTGTTAATAACTGGACCAGCTGCGTAATTTCACTCTATTCTTTACCTCCGTGTTCCTCTGAGATGTCCGTCACTCTGCACATCATCCACAATTTAACCGAGTGTCGCCGCTCACTCCGGTATGCAAATTACTCCTGTTTTTTTCTATTGTTTGGGCTCTGAATGCAGAGATGCACATCACTGTCACTGAGAAACAAATCACATTTATCCTGATGCATCCTGGGAGGTGAAGTGCACCATGGGAGCCATCAGAAATTATTAGCTTTCTTTGCAATCCACCAACATACATAAGCATCATTTCCTGCTCCACTCACTGTGTTCTCTCAGACTCTCAGGTCGGGGCGCCCTGATGGCGATCTAAAATGAACTCCCCATCTGGAAATCAATCCAGCATCAGGCCTCGTCAGAGGGAAGGGTTTTATAGGCTCACAGGACCGGGGGGAGAAAGAGAGAGAGAGTGCAGAAAAAGAGCGAGGGAGGTTTGTGGAAAGTGAAGGAGAGATTGATGACCCGACGGCGGCGACACAGCGGCAGCTCTGATGGAAATCCCCCGCCGTGAGCTGCTTGATGAAAACCAAACTCGTGCTCGTTCCTCTTGTTGTTTCTCGCCCGTCATATCTGTCACCGCTCTGTTCTTTCATTTCTTTCCACTCCTCAGTTTTTTATTTCAGACTCTTGAAATCCTGCTGATTCACTCCGTCCTCGTCCCCAGTCTCTCCATCACTGAGCTTTTTTACTCTTTCATCTTGTTTCCATTGTATTCCTTCCCATCACTCTCATCCCTGTGCCATTCTTTGGTTTGTTGTAATCACCTGTCTTGATGTCCAGGTTCTTTCTTTCTCGTTTTCTTTCTTCTGGCAACTCATTTTCTTTAAAATAGTCATCATCAATAAGGCCCATGGTCCCCCCTCCACCAGCCTAATTACACATTTCTGTACATTTCTGTTTTTTTTTTATCACATAATCAGAGTTTCTGCATTCATATTCATTCTTAGTCACTTTATCATCTCTTGGTTCACATCTCTGCGCTGTGTTTTTATGTTTATGTCATGCACCGGAACACCAAGCTAAAGTTTGTTTCTGATTGTGATACTTTGGCCTCACAGAGCTGCTAATGCTAATCATCTCTATGAAAGTGATGGGGAAGGATTCATGGGAAAACAAGCTGTTGTCCTCACTAACAGATGATCCATCTACATCAATAGTTTAGCTGTAGTTGTATGTATTTTTTACTCTTCTTGCCCTCAACGTCGTCACATATCGCTCTCAGTAGGTCACTCTTTGAAATGATTATCGATTGCTGTGATACTGGCGTCACAATAGATATTTCACCTGGAGAGTTGGTGTGTAAATCAAAGTGCATCGATATGGATTTTTGCACAGCTCATGTCACTGTGAGGGCCGAGCTGATGGATGGCCTTTGATTTGTTCCCTGTAGTCAGCGAGCGAGATGGAGAAGCTGACTCCTGACGAGCCATGCTTGATAATTATAAAGTAAATGTGGTGTGTGTGTGTGTGTGTGTGGTGTTAAGGCAGCTAGCATGGCTGTTTGCCCATTTGATGTTTCATGTCTAACCTTTACTGGATTGGATGGATATTCTCTTCAGGTCTTCTCCTCGCATATACTGATGCTGCTCTGCATCCTCACTAATTCAGATGAGTGTGAATAATGTGAGTGAAGCTCTCTTGCACACATCAGTAAACACTTCCAGTATTTTTCTCCCACTGGCAATTAATAAGCAAGTGAAAGCTGCCCAAACATATGCTGGATCTGAACCACTTTGACTCTTGGCAGCAAGAAATAAGTGAATCCACGCTCTGGCAGATGACCTGCATCTCTGATTTCCCTACATAGATGAGGTATTCTCAGAAAAAAACATTGCTGTGAAGCGTGCAATAGCTGATAATATATAAACCAGCAGTAAAAGGGTGACATTTACATGCTTCGGTATGTCAGATAATATCATGCCTCTGTTGCCATATCCAGATTTTTATAGGCAGGATAAAAGAAATGCATCAAAGATCTGAAAAAAGGGATGTGGATTTAAATACAGCGGCACATGCTGACTGTTCAGACCACTGTGTTGCTCTGTGGACATCCTGTAACTGCTAATAAAAAACAAACAGCAGCTCTTCATGCTTTTCATGGTAGAGTATCTGGAAAAGGATCCAGACCAGAAACAAAAATAATAAAACCACCAACTATATTAGAAAGTATAACAGTAATTAAGCAGTGTGCAGTCAGCTGTGGGATGTATAAATGTGCTTTATTGCATTTAAACAAGACTGTATCGGAGGGAAAAGTGGAAAACAGCGAGTGCTAACTGCACACAGTGCAGTGCAGGGATTCACCAGCAGATGATGCTTATTGTGAGCTGGAGCACTTTCTAACAAACCCTGAGTCCAATGACTGTTTATGCTTTTTGAAAAGTTGTAAAAACAGATTAATGGCAGAGGAAGAGACGGGTCGACATGACCCAGCTTTGTGAGAGTCGACGATAGCAGAATATTACAGCGGCGTTTCCCAAATCTGGAGCGACAGATGCACTGCGTCTTCACAAAGTCTGACTAAGACAAGACAGAGACAACAACTTGGTGTTTTTCTTACATTAATCATTCTTTATACATGCTTTAAAATGTAAAAATCCCAAACTGTAAGCAGCAATTTCCTGCAGCCATCTGTCAGAACAAAGGTTGCCCAGATTAGCCTCGGTGGGAAGACTCGCTCCAGCAAAGGCTAATTAAAATTTTTAATAGCAGCACTTTGAATAATTCATTGTATTGCACGATGTGTTGCTGTAAGAGCAAGGCAGACATTTGTTATGACATTTGCTGTGTCTCATCTTGTTGCTGTTTTCAGGGCTGTCAGGAGCACGTTGGAGCGTGCACCACCATTCAAAGGTGACATGAAACATCTCAGTGCACCTCTTTGGTCTCTTTGGTCATGTCTAGTGTCTTTCTTGCAAAATAAATCAATGATTGTGTCCTGGCAGCAGTGAGGGAACATCTGTATTAGTTATCACTTCTGCTAGGTGTAGTCACCCAGCCTGAACATGGCCATTAGCAACCATTAGCACACCTTTTTACCCATCGAGTCCAGTATGTGAGGAAACACCTGACAACGCTGATTCATTTTTAAATTTGACTATTAATTAGAAAACTATGGTTTGAGATGGAAATAGAAACTGTGCTAGTGTCTGTCAGCAGCACCAGAGCAGTTTTTGGGATTCTGCACAATATTTACAGGCAGTTTTCCACCCAGCTAAATTGGCCGACTCGCAGTAGAACAACAACACTAAAACTATTCACAGTGGAGTTCCAAGAATACACAGACAGAAAACTAACATAATTTGAACTTCTGGCTGTTTTTAGAATATTAATAATAATGTTAGTTTTGTGCTTTCTCCCAGTAACTGTTATAAGATATTATCACCAAGAAAAACTTCTTTTTAAAGTCAGTTTACCATTTAAATCTGTATTTATATCTGTTTCAAACTAATTCTCATAAACTGTTCATTTAAGATGCCGATTAAAGTTTCTTTAAAGTTTTATTTTGAAGGAAAGACAGTAGCACATCCTTTATTTTTAAGTGTAGTGTCTGTTTGCCTTTTTTTTAATCAACATGCTTCTTCTTCCTCATGTCTTATCCCAAGCACCAGGCTAATAGAACTTGTATCCTATGATTTCTGTTTCCTAATCGCCTCATTCAGTGAAATGAAAGCCTGTTTTTCCCAGAGATGCGGCGTCCCTCGCTCTCTGAGAAGAGTTTGAAGGTCACCGTGGCTCCTTGATGGCTGCTGTACTTTTGATTCCTGATGCTTTGAGGCATTAAGACCAAGGCTTAGCGCTAATGTCGCCAGAGCGCTTGGATTGGCTCTGGTGGGAGATTGAAGCTGAAAGAGCTTTGTGGAATGAACGGCGAGCGATTCACAAGATAAACGGTGAGGGAGGGATGGACCTGCCGGTTGCTATGGAGACAGCATCCAAACACAAGCGAATGCAGGAGGAGTTACTCTGATTTTTATCAACATATTGCTCTGACAAATCAAATGTAACTCTTCCCACCAGAGCAGAAGTTTTCAGGAGAGTCGAAAAGCTTTCAGACGGAAATAATGTGTCGTTTTTTCACTCAGCCTCAGGCTTTTGCTTCTTAACTTTTCATCACAATGATGCCACATTGACTTCATGTTCTTTTGTTGGCAAAATTGTATGTTGTTTTCACACGGACTGAATGCAAGTAAGAATTGATTGAGGTCTTTACACATCAGGAAGATGACAATTTACCTTTCAGTTCTTGTAAAGGGCTATACAAATAGATTTGATTTGATTTGACACATCAGGAAGGAGAAAAGCAAACATCACAGTTACTCCTATCAGATGATGCTAAATAAGTGAATGAAATCAGTACATTTTGGATGTGTATTTTTGAATGATGGCTACATTTTGGCTCAATAACAACTTGGCATAAAAAGAACAAATGGACAGTGTTGGTAGTTTTTATCTGAGGGAAGGAAGCTGCAGTCTAATGTGCATCTCTCTTCATCAGCCAGCTGTCTTCAGCTCTAAGGTCTGACTCGGTGCTGCTCTCTTGGCCTCACTCATTCTCCTTTGAACAAGACATTAATCTCAGTAGGACGAGCCAGTTAAATAAAGGTTAAGTAGATAAAACAAATGTGTAATGTGTCCTTGGTGACATCTTCAGCCATTAAGTCTAAATGGAGAATCAGCAACTCCTCATGCCCTCCCTCTCCTTTGCTTGTTGGGTATGAAGAAGTGCTTCGTAGGCCAGCGAGGCTGCGACGCTGTGGCACCGCAGTGACTTTCTTAAGGGACGTTCAGGATCATTTTACTGTGTAATTAATACCAAAGCAGCACCCCCAACCTCAGGCTCCGACTCCCTTCTCCACCTAATTGGTCTGGCAGTGGCGCTGGAGTGGCAGCGCCAGCCCTCTGCTGAAGTCGCTGGACTCTGGATGGTCAATTTAGCACCTAATTCTGGTCCCCATTGACTTCAGCAGCAGTGTTGTTACGACCTGAGCGCTGCAGAGCTAGAGAGGGAATAACAGAGGCAGGGAGAGGGTAATTAGGACACGAGAGGACGTGGAATTTACATTCACGCAGGAGAGCAAGATCCTTAATAAACTTTATGTTCACCAAAATTTAATTTTATATTGCCTCAGAATCTGAAAGGTGAGTTACAGGAAGAGTCAGCTGTGACTCACTACTGAAAAGTCATTAGCTTTAATCACACTGTGTGGTATCTCCTGTCATTGCAGCTGGAGGTTGACCAGTCAGACATCCAAACATGTTCAGGTCTTGCTGGGTTTTTATCCTGTCTACACTAAACCTACTCAGCCTGCACTGGGAAACCTGGAGGCTGCTGATGCAGAGTTATGGCTGGAATAGATGCTCACTATAGCACACTGTGTTTCTGCTGTATTGGAAATCTGTAAATCAGACCCGGCTTTAGCAGCAGACACATAGCACTGCCGTGGCAGCGATCCAGTGGTGACACTGCTACAGTACAGAGCGGCTGAACCCGGCGACCTCTCCATGGCCGCTTTCGACTCTGACACCATTGAATCTCCATTGATTTCAGCAGTTCTACCATTATAATAAAGAAGAGGGTAAAGCTGGGCATAGGGAAGAAATACTGCAGGTATAAAGGAAGGTTGGTGTTAATGTGTCTCAGTAGAGTCAGTGAGGTCAGTAATTAGGTTCTGTCTGTGTCTATTCAGTCATTAGAAAAGTAAATTAACAAAAGTAACACATTTTCCAGAGCAAAGCATACCATGTGCCAGGAAAAGCCACTGATGTGGTGTTTAACAGGTGTTACTTTGGGAGTCTGTGATCATGAAGCACGTGAATATATTTCAGCTTCCCTTTTTGACTGTGCATCACTACAGGACGATGAGGATCATGCATATAAAGAGTCTCTGCAAAAAAAATTCCAGAATTTGATCCAGAAGGGATTAACCTACTCTTTAGCGTAGTGAAATAAACTCAAGGCTTCAGAACTAGAAGGACATGATGATGTCCAGAATCTGCCTGGTGATTGTTAAACCTTTATTAGTTGTAAAAGGCTCTAAAGGCCAACAGAGGAGAATGAGGGCTCAATAGGAGAGGAACAAGTAGGGTACGACAAGTAACAAAGGGACAGATCAGAGGAGAAAATAGGACCACAAGGTTGGAGGTGTCTGGATCTTTGCAGCAGTGCTTCATCGCTGCCACTTCATTCATTGCCATTGGACAGAAGGTCCAGCAGTGGAGGAAGCCTTTCAGCTCTAGTGGCATTTCATTTAAAGCCCTCCAACACAAATCAATAGGGGCCAATCAGGCCTGAGAACCATGGTGGGTTAATATCCATTACCGATGACCAGTCTACCAGCCAGCCACGAGGGAAACAGAGCAGAGACGGGGGATGCCATGGGAGGACGGCACCAGAGACAATAGTCCATTTAATGTTGAGAAACAGCTGAGGGCAGGGCAGGAAGCTGCAGAGCACTTTCACCGTTTTACCGACCAGGTAGATCTTCCTGTAACAGACTGGCTTCCTGCCAGGGCTGCTGGCAGAGATTCTTCGTCTTATTGCCAGCTTTCAGCTGCTGGTTAGCACTTATTTCCCTCTCGTCCTGCAACATGACTGCTGACCCAACATAAAAACCCCTACGTTTTAATGTTCTCGTGTAGAAATGCTGCCATTTGAAATTCCTGATTGTTTTGAATGTGTTGTTCTTGGATTAAAAATGACCTCAGTGTTCTGGACTAATTAAGCACTGAAAGTAGATTTTTTTTCTTTTGATGCTAACACTTTTTTTGATCAGCCAGCCCTCTCTGGTGGAGCTTTAGTGTCAGAATAACAGCAGCTGTTGTATTCAACTCTATGAAGTGACATTTGTGTGGACTGCTTGGTGTCTGAGAGTAGTCCAATAAAGAGCTAAATCTGTGTATTTAAGGCCAGTTCATTGACAAGTAATAAAGTGTTACTAATGAAACACTTAATTAATGCTTTATTAAAGGTCAACCAGTTAAGTCTGTGTGATAACAACACACAAACACCTAGATCTGAATAGATCTGAATCAGAAACACTGAATTTTATCATGTAATTGGTGGAAATTCTTTGAGTGCCATTGATATAGAAGTGTTTTTTCAGCAGCAGGCACAAGAGGGCGCTGTCCCACAGCCTGTGATTAATACTGGGGCCTCTGGGAGATGTAGTCAGAACATACAGAGACGGTATACACCACAGAGATCAAAACAGGAAGTGGAGACGATCGAGATTAGAGAGCAAAACAAACAGAATGTGGAGAAAAAGTGTTGATTTTGGTGAAAGTGTCCTCTACTCTACCTCTGATAAAACAAGAATGGAACAAGGTAAAAACAAACATTTTTTTCATGATGAAATAGAGAGTCTCTTCTTTCATTTGAGCTATTCAGTGTTTTCAGAGTCATAGTACAAAATATTCTGTGGGTCTAGAAATATGACTCAAAATGGACAAAAACACAGGAACAAGACACTTTGTGTTTTATAAAATGACTGACAGTGAGTTCATGTCAGTACAGGTGCTTCTCTACTTAAAGTTAAGTGCATTGGGTGTAATATAGATGATATGTATGAAATGTGTTCCCTGTGAAGCATGCTGTTTCAGTAACTTCTCAGGAAAAATTGTGATATCTTTCCAGACTACACCAGCAGCAGTCCTCATTTGTCCTTTGTCCTGACAGTGACGTGTCCTCCCATTAGAGCTCCAGTGTTCCCACTCAGATGAGCGTCAAAAACTACTTGAGCTTCACTTCCTGTTTTACTGTGTTGACTTTGTTCAGTCCAATCTACAAACCAAAAAACATCATTTCACAGCCTGAGGTGTGTCATCACTCTTCCTGCATGTCGGCTCACGTTTGGTTTCTTTTTCAAACAGTCCTCTCCACTCTTCATGTAGATGAGCATTAATTAGAATTCACCACCATGGTATATAATTTAGCCGCTTGTTAGCTCCTGCGTTGTGGCTGCAGTTTGTATTCAGCTCGTCCTTCTTTGCTCACCTTCGGCTATGAAAACTGTCCTAATTATTTCCAGTGTGAAGGACACTGGTGTGTTTTTAAAGCTGGATGATGAGCAGCTGAACATGCTGCTCTTCCAACATCTGCTCTGACAACTTTTCAGTGTGTTCAGACTTTTGGCTGGATTACTTGAACATGGCGGCTCAGGTGGTTATGCAGATGATTTCTCTGTGTCTTCTCTTTCAGCTGATTGAACTCTTCCTTGATGAACACCGGTGCACCGCCAGCTCCTTGTACACCCTTTTCTGGGAAAAATGAACCGTGACGAGTCCACCAAATAATTAATTTCTCACCCTCCCTCCCTGCTCCTCCACTCTGAACTCTTGGCTTATAGATTTCACAGTTCAAGTTGCAGGGAAATAGAACTGTAATGGGCTTCTAGTTGCAGCTTGTTTTCCTGGAATAAGGGAAAAAAATGAATTCTGAAAATAAACGTCATCTCTCTCCCTTCAGTGCCTTACATTTCTCTCCACTCTCTCCCTCTGGTTGGCATGTCCAGCATTAATCAGGCACTAGCTTAGCACAGGGTAAATAAAATCAGGGGTGCACTCTAGCTGAACATTAGATTGGACTGGGAAGGAGGGATCACTAGGTGATGGGCTTGTTGTTGTTGCAGTCAAGCTGCTTTGCTCGTCAGCCATGGCGGCACACCGCAGACTCTTAACGCGACACGCCTGGCGTCACATCACTGAACCGCCCAGCGGCAAATTAGATTTAAACGTTGAAGCGACAGGTTAGTTTGAGCCAAAGGACTCCATGGCTGATCATGGCTCCTCATAGAAACACTGCAGGCTTGGACATAAACTGGATGTTGTTCCTGCTGGTGGGAAGTGTTCTCCCTCCATTTTTGATAATGTGAAGTGTACAAAAAAAATGACTGCAGTAGAACTCAACAGTGAATTTCTGTAACAAGGATTTAAACTAAGTTGAGGAAAGGATGGTGGTTTGGGTTAAAATAAGTACAGAAGACCAGAAGTTAGGTAAGAAATAACTCAACAAGCAGGACATGAACAGTGTCTCCTGGGGAAAGTGTGTTGCTCTTCATACTTTTTGGATCACGGATTGAATTTTACAAGTTATTGAGCATTACTTTTCAGAGGAATAGGTGCAAACGGTGGGTGAGAACAGCCTGAACTGTTCGTCTGTGTTTACTGTGTGATGGCCACAGAGGCAGAGCTTAATCACTCTGATCGCAGTCATTGATATGCAATCAACGCAGACTTCCTGATGATAAAACGTGAACTGGCCCGTGACCTTGTCTCCTGATAAATTTAGGAGCTACATTACGCTCTAAACTGTTGCCTCCCTCATTAAATATTTGGCCTTTGCTGCGTGACGCAGAGCATGTGATCTTTTTTTTTTGAAGGTTAATGTTATATTTCATGAAAGGCTAATCTGACGTTAGCAGTGCTGGCTCGAGAACAGCTCTAATAAAATCCATAAATTCTGTTGCTGTTTATGTAGTTTACTGAGTTATAAACATGGAGGCCGAAGCATTTTGACGGGTCCAAAGAGTCACTCTGACACACTGAGCGCACCTTCATGGTTTGTCGTTACTTATTTCCTTTCTGACTGAATTTCTTTATCTCTGCTTTGTTTAACATGGTTTCTTCCACCTGCAGACACACTGACACACATTCAGTTTGACAGTGTGCTTGAATTAAAGCCAGGCTGAAAGTCAGCAGCAGTTTCTGGTGCAGTGATGAACGCTGCCTGTGACTCCGTTGTCACACTTCCTGTCAGGAAGCGTGGGCTTGTTGTAAACTCCAACAGATCCAGACTCAGTTCTCAGAAGTTTACTTTTCAACTCGACTCATTGGCGTCGTCTTGAGTTAGCCGTTTGCTGTGTTTCCTCCAGAGAAGGTGTCAGGACGAAAGCTGCATTGCTTTCTGGTCTATTTCCTCTGTTTCCTGTCATTGGGTGGATTTCCTCCACAGACTTTTAAAGGAAGGCGTATGAATGGACTCATTTAAGTGATGAGCGTCCCCTGAGGATGACCTTGTCAAATGTTGGGAAGTTTATAAGCAGGAAGTCAGGAAGAACGGCCTTTGTACGCCTGCGATTGGAACAATTTACAGCCCGGCTTCCCTGTCCTCGCTGGGCCTCCAGAGCCAAGAGGAGATAGAGGAGGGATGGATGATAGATGAGGCAAGATGACAGAGTGAGGAGTGAAGGTGAAGAGGACAGAGGAGACTAATGAGGGGAAGACAGTCCTGACTGTCTGTAGGTGGACACATACAGGATTTGATCAATACTTTGAATTCAGACTTGTTCTCGCTTAAGATCAATAAAGGATTCATCCATTCATCGCATTAATGGCTGATGGCGTTTAGTCCAGAGTTCTTCCAGTTTAACAGCTTCCCATAAGGCTTTTTGTCCTGTAAACCATCATCAGCTTCAGGTTTGGGGCATTAATGGAATATATAATGTAATAGCTGGACACATAAGGACTTATGTCTGCATGTGAAAGAGAAGAAAGCTGTAACTAGTGAACCCTATCCTCAGATATCATCGCCATGTGATGCTTCCTGATGGTAGATCTCTATCAGCGCTCTTTTCATTTAAAACATGTTCATGTGTCACGGGTTTACAGAGGATGACTGATGTTAGATATCACTCCAGCTGAGGCTTTTAGTGCTGCTTTATTTGCTCACATCAGTGTGGATGTCTGACATCATTTCTTCTTCTTCACATGATGAACAAGTGAAGCTGCAGCTTCGTGATGATGTTCAGTGTCTGTCTGTCTGTCTGTCTGGCCTCAGCACCACACTAAAACATATTCTCTTTGATGTGGTTCATTTCACATCCCTGTGTGTGTGTGTGTGTGTGTGTGTGTGTGTGTGTGCGTGCTGATGCAGTGTAGTGCAGGTTGGTTAATGGCTCAGATGATCACTGGATGGTTCTGTGGTTGTGCAGGAACAAACAGACACACCAGGATCTGCTCTGAAATCTGATTTCATTTCATTTTCCAGGAGTCACACAGTCCATAAAATAAAACCTCAGTATCACACCGAACCATCAAAGTCCCATAAAGTAGAAAATAAAAAGAATATCAGGAAGAAAGTACAAAGAAAACATGTCTGTATTCTTTTTAAAGGAAACTTCTCTATATAGCAGTCGGTGTGTCCCGATAGAACTTTTTCTGATACCAATATTGATACAAATACGATATCATACAGACTTTTATTACTTTTATTAAGAATATTCTACAATTAAATGCAATGAATAATAAAATAGAAGACCCTGAAAAAATAACCTCAATAAAACCAATAAAAACTTTTTCTACTTTAACCACTAGTTTAACTTAAGAATATTCTGTAGTTGAATAGAAGAATAAAGTAGAAGACCCTGACCCTGGATCCTGCTGCTGGAGCAGAGTCTGGAATGGACTGCTTATATCAGAGATTTTAGATACAGGCTGATAAAATCTCTTTTTTTTTTTTTTGCTGATATCAGATCAGGCCTCTCCTCTACAGTAGGATGAACTTGCAGCGTCTCACTCACTGAATGGGTTTAATCCTATTGCTTCGTGCTGCTCTCATTAAATCCTTCTTATTCCTTTTCTTCTCCTCTAATCAGAGCCGTTCACGAATCCAAACAGCTCTGTGACTCCACACTCTGATATCAAATTAAAGAAATGAGACTCTGACAGGGACTGTCAGTGATGAGCCTCTGGGACATGACGCCCAAATAATAACTGATTCAAATTAGCATGCCAATCCCCTTAGCTACAGCCTGCGCTATTTATCTCATGTGCATCATTTGTATTTCCTTTCTTTTTTTTTTTTTTTTTAAAAGTAAGTTCAGTGAAGTACATGTAGTTTAGCAGTTTTCAGGATCACCCTTTTATTACTTATGTGATAATAATGTTGACTAAAATTAAATATTTTGAAAGTCTTGAAGAGTTGAAGCTGGCAAAATAACTAAATACCCAGTATCCCTCAGGCTCCATTCAGCCTAAACTGGTCGTCACTACAGTTTTTGTCCATGGTTCTTGCTCTTTCGTAGTAAACATGGACTCAGGTTGTGCTCGGGTACCGGTAAGGTGCCGTTGCCGTGCCAACAGGCGGCCCCTGTTTCTCCTGCTCCTCCTGAAGTCCTTCCAGCTCTCTGTATAAATAGCAGCGATCGAGGCATTTTGAAATGAGTCCAGCTTGGCCTGTTCTGCTCGCTGCAGCAAATTCATCCATTATGTAGAGCTCTGAGACGCATACAGACCCCTCATCAGCACACACACTGTGCTGCTACGTAGCCATATACAGTATGCATTCAAACAGTCAGTGATGAATGCAAACATCTCTTCTTTCTGCCACACTCTTTCATATATTTCATATATCCATGCTCTGACCACATGTCAGGGGATGTGTTGCAACCAGAGCTCGTGTTTTGGTCAGCAACATGATTTATTTAGTGTTTGTATGGACACAGTGTTGCAGCACGGCTGCAGACATATATTACTGTTTTCTTCCACAAATCTCCTCACCTCTCCCTGCGGAGCGTAGACGAGCCTCTGAGCTGAACCTGGCATCAGAATAACATGTCACAGAGACCAGAGTGAATATTTGAATTTCTCAGAGACCACAGTTCAGAGATTATTTACATGCAAACAAACAAAAAATTATAAACCATGCAGGAAGGGGAGGGAGAGCAGCAAATACAAACATTGCGTGGGAGATAGAGCGCCGCCGGGGCTTAATGGAAGCAGCCGACCTCCGAGGGAACAAAGCGAAGACGACGACGCTGCCGAGGATTTATTACTGGAGCTCACAGGAAGAAGCTTGTGAAAGCTTGTGGTGAGCAGCTACTGTAACGCCGTTACGTTTGACACTAACTAACACTCTAATGCATCACCTTTTTCATAAATAAATAGTTACTCTTACAATATGGAGCGTTTAGAGCCATCCTGTTATTATCTGAGCTTTGTGTTTGTGTCGACCATCATGTTGAGTTTAATGAATAAAAACTGTGGAGTTGATCAACAGTGTATTATTTTCCATACAGTACCGAAATGAAGTGATATAAGTAAATAAATGGGTATGGGAGTATTACAGAAGGTTCTTTAAAAAAAAAAAAAAAAAGTTACTTTTAACAGTAATGCACTACTTTTTAGTGTAAGTAATCAGCAAAGTTACTTTCTGAATGAAATAATTAGTTACTGTTTCTCGCTAACTAGCCCTGGTGGTGATGATGCTCAGTGACTGAAAGTTTTAAAGCCATCAGCTGGATGGGATCTGCTTATTTTACCACACAGGGACTTCCTGTCGCTGCAGCTCTCTCTCTCTGGCCTCCACCTTGATGTGTTTAACATTTAAAGACAGTAATGGAGACGAAGAGAGCACGCTGTTAGCTATTGAATATTGGTCTTTATTGGCCTCCTTATTGAATTAACATTTAACATTTTCCATTTGTCTGATCATTTTACCCAGGGCACCTCACAGTTTAATGAGGGCGGCCGTAGTTAGTATGGGTTTCCTGAACGCCTCATTTTCTCTATTGAGCTTCATCACATTAGGTTGAAACAATGGCAGGAAGAAAGGTTGACACTGCTTTAATGTCAGGACGATCATTATTTAACCAAACAGTCATTTGAAAAACTTTCTTACAATGATGTTTTTGACAAAAAGAATAGCAGCTAGTTGATGTAAGTTTGACCTTTGACCTTCCTGACTGTGACATGTACAGTTCAGGATGGTGGCCTGTGTGGTGTAACTCCTCTGTTGTTGGAGCTGAAGATGACGTTGCAGACTTAAAGAACTTTATCTTGGTGTATTTTTTTTCCTTCTTCTGGTGACTGTTTACACTGATTCCTTTCATTGCCTCTTCCAGTGATTACATGAAGCACTTTGACTCAGTAGGTGCCACTTAAACTGCTGTGACAGGAATAAATGTAATTTGCCACTTCGCCGTTGGTTAATAGGTGGTATTATACACTAGAGAGATGTACAGCCTCGTAAGAAATCCACATCTAGAGGAAATTTGATCTCAAGGAGGAAGGATTATTACCGATGAACATTTAACATAAAGTGAATTTCCTGCCAGGCAGCCAGCAGGCGTTGAACTTCAGTTCTGTACTGTATTTGTACTTTAACTTGTCAAAACAAGTAGAAAAAGACAAAAGTGTCAGGATTAAAGTTAATAAAAGAGATCATGACCAGATGGGACACTATGTTTTTGATTTTCAGGAAATTTACAGTAAAAATGTTTTATGGGGCGTTTAAGAAAAAGAAATGTGGACTGATCTGACTTCTGAATCCAACCTGGTCTCACACACAAAATAAAAAGAGTAACGGCTGCACTAAAGTTTAGGAAACAACGTTAAAAGGATGTCACGGTTTGGCTTAAAGTAAGAATGAAACTAAGTGAAATGGATTCAGAAACAACGTCAGTAACTTAACTTCCAAGCAGCTCAGCCAGCAGCAGTAGTTCTGCTTTTCAGGAACCTTCAGAGGTTTCAGGTGGATCCATTCCTCTCTGGAGTTCACAGCTTCTTCGTCTGCTTTCTAAACTCTTTCCTTGGTGAGCCGTCGCAGCTCCAGTCGGCCCGTGGCGCTCTGAAAAGCAGGAAGTAGCCTGAAGCGTGGCTGTCCTGTGTGTTGGTGACGGTAGCAGGGGTGATTGTGCTGCTTTATCTCTAGCTTTTTAGCGTTTGGGACCACAAACAATCGCTCCTCTTTTTTTTTCCTGAATTAATATTTCCCTGGCGTGGGCCCGGGGCGAACATGAGTCATCAGTAAACACGATTTTAGTAACAAAAAAAAAGATTGTTCCTTTCTTTCCTCTTCCCTGTTGAATTATCATTTTGCTGCATTTAGAGAGAAAATAATGTGGACTGAAACGTCTCATTCTCTCTTTCCGTCTCAATTTCCCTGCTTCTGATTCTCTCTGTTCTTTTCATTCTCATTCTGTGTTAATTTCTGTCTTTTCTCCAAATGATTCCCCACTGACTGCTGGCAGATATTACATCTCTACGCATCTACAGTAAATAGATTGTGTCAGCCATTATCTGCCGCTGCCGCTTGTGTTTCCAGATAGAGCAGTTATTGTGCTTATAAACCTCCAGCTATCAGCACCTCCCTTTTCTCCACAAAGGCCAAACATCCATTTTGTGTGTGTTTTTTTTATCAGACTGTATCATGAAGTGATGCTTCATAAATAAATTCAGTTTCCTCCCTGGAGACTTCCAGTCGTTCACTCACAGAGCAAAGAGTTCTTGGTGCTGTAGATGAATTCATCTCTAGTTTTTCAGCACTTACAGTGAGAGGAGCAAACGATGGAGGACTCTGAGTTCACATTTACCATGCATGAATAATAAATTGATGCTAAACATAATTGTTATTGCAGCTCAGTTATATACGGTGAGCTGGTGGTAACTCTTTGAAAGCCTTTGAAGTTCTCCTGTCACTTAAAGTGTTATCCTTGGTGCATTATGTGGTTATTAGTACTTTTATGCAACACAAATGACAAACATATTTCCTCTTCCACCTTTTTATCTTAAAGCTTAAAAAACATGACGCCTCCCTGATGCAGGGGCGTGTCTGGGGGGGGTGGCATGTGTCACCTCTGAAATCTGATTGGCCATCCTGCATGATGGACTATCTGATTGTCAGACGTGAATTTATTTGCAATTCGACCTCCGACCTGAGGGGCAGTATTTCACCAGAATGCCGTTCAGCCTGACGAACACTGAGAGGGACGAGCAATTAAGAAGAAGACGATGCTAATACTGAAGATTTGTTAAGTCGACCTTTTGAAGTTCTTTATTTATTTATTTAGTTTGATTTGGTCGGCACTTAAAGCTTAAACACAAAAGACGAAAAAAAATGATGAACTGATGCTACGTTGATGTGCAGTGACTGATCCTAATGGCCACCCCTGCAGGAAAAAAAAAAAACAAATCTGGATGCACCACTGCCCTGATGAAGGTGACTGATGTCTAATGATGAAACATCTGTTATTCCACCAGAAATAAGCACCATGTAACAAGAGCAGCTCAGACCCTGGAGCTTCTTCTATTGATCGTCTACGGTGGCCCAACAAGGGACCGTATCGTTTCATGTTCCTGCAGGTTTTATTTGCTCCCGTCAGCCCTGATTCCTCTGTGCTTTTCTTGTATCTCTGGACGTTTCTGACCTCGGTGTGAACGCTCTTATTGTGCACTTACACTCTCCTCTCTCAGGTTAATGCAAGGCCAATGCAAAGCGCTGTGTTTTCCTGCTGACTGTACGTTTATGCGGGCGCTCTATACCTGACTCACTGGAGGAGCAGGGAGTGAAATATGTGTTTGGGTGCCTGATGTGACTGATGCGACCCGGCTGGCTGCAGACTCAGCAGGACGCTCGCTGGTTTGTTTTCACAGTTTGCTGCACAAAGAACACATGAAGCTGTTTCTGATGTAAACACTCTGAGTTTGAGGCAGTTAAATTACTAATGTGTTGAAACTTTTAAATATCTTAATCTCATAATGCATTATCAGAGGCATTTTGAGGGTGATTGTTTCAAGTCATTCATAATTAAATGAATGGAAGTTTATTAGCATGAAGGAGTAAAATGTTCCAGAATATATTCAACCAACAGGCAGGATGAACAATCAAACATTACAGATTAGCACTGTAACCTAACAATAGCAATGACTGACCTTTCATGTCTTTGCAGCTCTAATGGTTGGTGATTAAAATCCTTATTGAAAGAAAGTCCCAGTTTGTTGTTTCACAACACCTCACTGACATGATACACTCAACATTTGGGAAATTAACTGTTCAAATGTTGTAAAACCCTCTAATTAGCTGTTTCACAGCTTCTCAGATGAGATTATTGTGACTCTACTGAAAGGACAAAACGATCACTCTCAGTAGTGATCGGGGCTTTGAAGCTCTGCGTGTCGCAGCAGCGTTTATGGATTTTAAATCCCACATCTGTCTGCGTTTAGCCTCCACTCCACCCCTCCACTGATCCCAGCCATTAAATCTGTTCAGTGCTCCCTCACTTCACAGTCTGCTGTCAGGTTGGGTCTCTGTCGGACCATCAGACTCGGCTCTTCGGCGCTCCGTCCTGCCTTGAGCAGTCCCACCGCTCCTCGCCACAATCCCACTGTAAGCAGGATTAATAATTACAAGTTCATCCATTATTCATTTATGACATAAGCAGCTCAGTCTGGTAAACATGCATCTTTTTAACACGCAGCACATTCACAGCTTGACTTCCTGTCTTTCTTCCAGTCTTTACTTATTCATCCACATTTGGTTGTTTTTCTGCACAGCAGATTAAACATTAAAATAAAAGAGCAGCAGAGGGTGACCTTTGACCCCCAGCTGATGACCACCAGATGTGAACCTATGTTTTAAATCAGAGAACACTTCACCACCTTCTACCTCAAGCTCATCAGAAACAAGGATTCATTGAATTTCACCCACTTATGTGGTTATTTTTACTCAAACCTAACAGAAGTTTATTTTGAAAAGATGGCACGGTGCAGGAAGTGGCACGTGTTGATGATCAGAGCAGGTGTGGAGGTGTGATAAATGCATCTCCTAAACTGCTTGTATTAATCCTTTGGTCACCAGATAATCTTTAGTTATATATCTGGTTATATTTCATAAAATGTAGATTTAATATCGCACCGTAACCTACAGTAGATCTGGTCCAGTTTCTGTTTGGACCACAGGTCAGTTCTTCACTGCTCCACACAGAAACAGTTGAGCTTAATCTTGACTGTGGACTGAGAGCCAGATCTGATCAGCTAACATCAGTTCCCACCATGTTCCCTTCCTCCTCCACCTCCCCTCTCTCCATTATTTCCTCCTCATCCTCTTCTTCTTTCCTCCATAATGTGCCAAACAAACAAACAAACAAACAAAAAGAAGGAGAAAATGTATTCAGCCTTCCTCTCACTCGATGCAAATTTGCAATTTTTGGGGAACGTCTCGCCGGTTGTTGCTGCCTTATTTCCCATCAGGACGGATCAAACCTCTCCTCGCAGAGTGTGACAAACAATCACAGAGTTTCATTACGGAGCTTTGTGCTGCTGAGCGCCTCCACAGAGGAGGACGGCTCAGACTGCAGCAAGTGTTTATATCCCCCAGGTGCAAACATCAGCATGGGACTGGAGCCTCCAGAGGATGCCTCGAGCTGCTGCTGGGGACTCACTGCATGACAGGAGTACTGCAGGACTACTTACCCAGCACCCGCTATGCTTCCATAGTTTATGTGCATTTTTGTATTGAAAAAGAAGAGGCTTTTTGTCGGTCTTTTTGTCTAAAAAAATCTAAAAATTAACCTTTTTGGACACTGAACCAAAAGCTTAACATGGTTCTGGTCTTTCTGTTCATTCACTGCTCCAGTATTTCCTCAATAAAACCATAAGTTTGTCTTGAGCAGTTTTTTTTTTCTGCTGTATGGAAATCACTTAACCTCATATCAATGACTGACATTTCTCCTCCAATGTCAAACCCACAAAAACTCATTTTTCTCCACACATTAACATTTCAAGGTGCAAACATCACCTTGAACGCTTCCTGTTGACACCTGATGTCGGATTTTTTCCCCCCGTCACTCCAGCGTGAACTAATAAAACTGTCGGTGAAAAACGTGACGCCAGAGATGATTTTTGTGCACGACCCATTTTCTCTGCTCTCTTCTTTACCTCGTTGATAATGTGTGTCATTGTGATCTGACTTTATATATGTAATAAGCGCAGTTCTTCCTGTTGAATGTATCATCAGCTGATCTTCGCCTACACATTGCGCTCATGCAGCATCTCTGAGACTGTTGAATTTAAATCCAGGACTGAGTTTGTTCCTGCAGATTTCTCACCTTATATTCTGTATTTTTTAGCGTGTGCCCCTGTATTCCTTTGCTTTGACATCCATTACTCTTGTTGAATGTAGTTCTCGATGATCTCTGCCTGCTGAATTTACATACCCAGCACTCCTGACAACATCAGGCCTCTTGAACGTCCACCGAGCTGATCCGACCTCTTGCTTTCTATTTGTGGCGTTTTTTTTTTTTTCCCTCCTTGAACGCAGGATGCGTTTGGAAAGAGCTCCACCTGTAACTCGTCTAAAACGTCCCCTGTCATTGAACGCAGCCTGTGTGGAGGATGCGTGCTGACACTAGGGCCGGGCTGGGGCACATCACACAGGATTAGCTCTTATTAGAGCTGAGTGCGGACCATAATGCACCACAGGTGGCTGGTTGAGCGACCTGCCGGCGTTTGGCTCGGTGGCTGAAGTGGATAGGAGGCCAATTATCGCCACATTCACACCAGAGCCAGCGCTCGGCCGTGGGCGGCGCACTGCTTTCTGCTCCACTCAGAGGGTGAAACAAGGACAGAGTGATGCTTGACGGAGCTGAAACTCTGCTCTCAGCTCCTCACTGAGCTCTGCTTAAACGAAGCAGTCAAATGTTTCTCCACATATTAGATTTTAACAGCAGCATGATTTGTGTTTTGATTTTTGGATGGGAACATAAGCCTCGTCTTCAGGGACGCACGGAGCCCTGATTTATTTGTTTCTGTAATTTCTTTTATTTTTTTCCTGTCTAATTATGCAAGTGGAGACGATCGCTGACTCTGCCTTGGGATGGATGCAGGAGGGTATGTCGTGTGCCGTGTGATTTAAATCTCCCTGAGGACTCACAACACTGTCAGCAGCTCCTTTTAACAGTGCTTCTTTATTACTGGGATTATAGGTCTGATGACCCGAACAAGAGCCGATTTGGGCCTCAAACATGGTGCTGTTGTTAAAGGGACCAGATGACAGTGTTACAGGTCCTCTGGGAGACAGAAATCACTGACCTGGACAAGTTAGATGCACAAATGGTCACCACCGTCTTCAAAACACAGTGACCTGCAGTTTGAGGTGTAAATAACTGGCTCACTAATCTATAATCGAGCAGTTTATCGACAGAACGAAGCAATAAAACATGATTGGTGTCATTAAACAAAAATAGCAAACAAGCTTCTTAAATATGGGACATTGTTGGGTTTTGACACTAGAAGACATCACAGTGAGTTGTAGGAAATTGTTTTTGTTTTTGTCTTTCCATTTCACAAACCAAACGCTCCACTGATTAATTGAAAAGTGCATCACGGTGCAGTTCTCAGGCTCGGGGCTTTCACAGTTTCCCTGCACTGCATTTATCAGACAGCTGTCAGCAATTGATTATTTTGCAAAATAGAATTAGCATACACAGTGTAGAAAATGACAGACGGTGACTGATGGACCACAGTGTAGTTTGCACTTAAATGCTTTATCAATTAATGCATCACTTTTTTTTGCCATAATGAGAAGTTGCAAAAACTAGTTTTGATCTTTGAGTAAGTTTTGCTGTTTTCTTTCTATACTTGTGTAGTCGGGGGGCAATCAGCGAGATATTTTCAATCAAATACAGTTTCAACTCAGACTCCATGAAAGTACAGGTGTATGACATATTACACGTGTTGGATCCTAAATGTGAAGAAGAGAGGAGTGAGACAGCTGCTGTTTTACCTAAGAAAACTCTTAGGACTCTTAAACTCAGGACATCACTTTTTTGTTCCTTCACTGCCTCACTGCTTGTACTGAAATAAAAGGATTTCTGCTCTGTCACATCTGATAGGACAGAGGGGGAACAGTAAAATAGATTCCCTTACACAATGTAGCACCGCTCAGCTGCAAGAAAACCAGAAAAGAAGTCAGAGCTTCATCATAGTTTGGTACATTTCACAGTCCAGCAGAGCACTCGGGGGGGAAACAGCCTGAACTCAACTCTTTAAACTCCTCTGACATTCTCCATTTGAGCTGAGCTGGAAACGCTCGTTGCCCAGCGGAGAGGGTATCACTGATAAACGAGAGGTCAACGCCGCCGCAGGGGTTGTGTAGTGCTGACTGGACCGCAGGGGGGAGGGGCGGCGCCGAAGGCTTGCCGCATCCTGCCACTGTGAATTAGTGTTGGTCACAGAAATAGCAACGAGCCGGATGGCGCTGACCTTAAACGCAGCAGGAGGGTCAGACAGGTGGATGTGCCGAAGCTACGCCTCTTCTTCTGGGGGGGGAAGAAACAATCCATCGTGGTTTTCAGCCTCCAGCAGGTCGAGTGAAGTTTGTCTGTTTGTGAGCACTTCTTAAAAGAAAGTTTCAAAGTGCTTACGGGGAAAATCGCTTCTTCGCCTCTCTGTTCCTGATGTCTTTTTTTGTGTCTGAGCGCTCAGAGAGTTTCTTTGGAGTGGCCGCAGACAAATAAAGATGGTTATCTGAGGACTCAAGTTTGTGATCATACTTTTTCAAGCTGATGATGTCATGTGGACAATGTTGTTATGTAAGGACGGGCCTGTTTGTTGAAGCAGCGAGTTAAAACATCTCTACTTCTTCATGTTTGTCTTCAAACCTGAAAATCATCAACAGGTTCAGATCAGATTTGGCTTCAAACTGGAGAGAAAGATTCTCTCAAATCATCCATCAGTCACAAACATAAATCACGTTCAGTTGCTGATCTAAAGTTGGGATTTCTGCCATCAGACCACTTTTGTTTTTAACCATCATGATGCGTTCAAGTGAACCTAGGCTTTCAGAGTTTGTTGGTATAGATTGTGTGCTAACCACTAAACATTCAGTTAAAACCTCAGCTACTGCATGGCTGTATAACATGTTTTTTTTTTTTTTGATGGGATAGTGGTAGTCTTTATGAACAAACTCTCACCATTGTCAATGCTTCAGTGTTGAATGACTGGTTTCTGTTCTTTGTTGCTTCAGTTGACAGTATTTGTTCATTTTTTGCCTTGAATTCAATTGTGTTTTTTATTATTATCATTGTTATTTTATCCAGACGCTGAAAAAAGCTGCTATAAAGATGCTTTTCCAAGGACGCAGCAGGGCACTTGACTTTATGGAGCTCTTTCTTCATAGACACACACAGGTTAAAGTGATTGGCTGGATGTCTGACAGATTAAATCTGGTTTCGACTAGCTTTTGTTGCCAGACTGAAAGTGGTGGCAACAGAAAAGGTGAATGAGAAGTCAGAGATGTGCAGAGGTGCTACTCTTCTTTTTTTATTTCTCTGCTCTTGCTCTCTTCTTCTCTCCTTTCATCTTCCTCCTTCCTTCCTTTGGCGCTGTATGGTCAAACCTCACAAAGAGACGCTGGCAGCCGATCAGCTCTGGGATCAATTGGAGGGAGGTGATGAAGAGCAGGATGAGAGGAGAGGAAGAGGAGGGATGGTGGATGAAGAAGCGTAGAGGGTTAAAGATAATTAAGAGCAACAGTCCCAGCAGATATCCACGAGGAGTCGACCTCAGTTTGATGCTGTTTGTCTGCTCTCACTGCTGAATGTGACTTTTTCTGCTTTGCTTTCCAAACATGAACAACTGCATCCTTCTACCCATAAGCCCTTGTGTTTCTGCTGTCTTTTTGCAGAGAGTGTGTTTTGGGATCGGTGCACATTCCTAATGAACCTCACTACACAGCTTGAGACACTTCTAGGTGTCTCCACACTGCTAATTAGTGAAAATCATCATTGGCTGTGAATGGGAAGAGGGGAGATAAAACAGGAAGAGTGGTGTAGAAAACCTTTCTATGAATGATTACCCACCTGTTGCAGCCAAAACAAAGAAGCATGATTAGAGCTGAAGATGAAATGACTGTCCCATCAATGCTCTGCTCCTTTAATATAAACCCTGGACTGAATTTTTCATTTTTTTGCATGTTAAACGTGTACACATGTGACAAACACAGACCAGGTTTCCAGGTTTACTGCAGATTTTTTTTAAAAGACGCCTTTAGTGTCTCCAGTGAAGTCTGATAAATGTCTTCAAGTGATGTCATGTTAGAGAGAAGTTATGCTAGCAGGACTCTGAAGCCGTCCAGAAGCTCCAGGTTGCATTAGCTGCTGCTAACGTCCCACCATGTTGTGACAGAGGGAAGCCTGCAACACAAAGCGTCCTTCAGTTTCACTTCTTAAAGGTAATGGCACTTCTGGAAAGAGTCCTGCAACCTCAGTGCATCACAGCACTGGACGGAAAACATTTTACTGTGTGGCGTCAAGACTGTAGGTTATCCTAAAAAATGCCTGGATGACTGCATGGTGACGAGAGGAGAGGAAAGGAAAGGAAATGGTGAGGAGAGGAGAGGAAAGAGAGACAGGAGAGGAAAGGAAAGGAAAGGTGAGGAAAAGAGGATATGAAAGGAGAGGAAAGGAAAGGAAAGGAAATGGTGAGGAGAGGAAAGAGAGACAGGAGAGGAAAGGAAAGGAGAGGAAAAGAGGATATGAAAGGAGAGGAAAGGAAAGGAAAGGAAATGGTGAGGAGAGGAAAGAGAGAAAGGAGAGGAAAGGAAAGGGAAGGAGAGGAACAGAGGAGAGGAAAGGAGAGGTGATGAGAGTAAAAGAAGATTTGAGGGGAGAGGAAAGGAGAGACCAGGGGAGGAGAGGAGAGGAAAGGAAAGGAGAGATCAGGAGAGGAGAAGAGAGGAAAGGAGAGGAAAGGAAAAGAGGAAATGAGAGGAAAGGAAAGGAGAGACCAGGAGAGGAGAGGAGAGCAAAGGAGAAGAGAGGGGAGGAGAGGAAAAGGGGAGATGAGAGGAGAGGAAAGGAAAGGAAATGGAGACTGTATGTGTACTACAGGCACATTAGCATAGGTGGTGCAAACCACCACTTTGACTGTTAAGTAAATATGGATTTCACAATGGAAGTCAAACTACCGTCACTTTAAATTAGCTCCAGGTTTTTCGTCATTAGTCGCAGTAACGGCATCATCATCATCTTGATCATACATGAACATGAATGCTGGGATTCTCTGCCCAGAGGCCGGCGTGGACACAGTCAGAGTAATGAGGGCGAACATGTCGAGTGCTGGGGGAAAACATTTTAATTAGTGATGAGACACACACGGGTTCACAGTTTACATGTTTATGATGTTTAATTCATTGTCAGAACAGCCTGACGTGTGTGCGTGTGTGCGCGTGTGTGTGTGTGTGTGTGTGTGTGTGTGTGTGTTCTGCTCTGGACCACATAGATCTATTTAATACAGACATTTACATGTTTTCCTACAGAAGCCCAACTTATCAAAAGTTGTATAAACCTGAACAGCTTTACGAGGCACAGTTGTGGATATTTATCAGGTAATATTTAATGAATGAATGAAAAGATGATAAATCTGAGCGGATATCTGATGCCACAGAAGGAAGAAGAAGAAGAAATCAATGCTCTTTATGTTTTACAATGATAAACAGAAAATATTTGAAGTCACTGTGAGGAACTCAGTTTTCTTCTGTCCTTGTTTCCTCAGCTCTTGCTCCACCTTACACATGCATATGTATTTCAAACCAGCTCCTTCTGTGTTTCTTGTCATGTGACTGTGCAGATGAAAAGTTTGTGGGTTTCATTCTGCAGACATAAAGACTCTTTCTGTCTTAACTGTGTTTCATCCGTTGAATGACGATGATGAACTTTAGGCCCCAGTCAGACTGGTTAGAGGCAAAAGTCTCACTGAGCTTTGTTTAAATTGTAAATAATAAATGTGAGATTATTTGTCAGTGTTGACTTATTTGATTTCAACAAGAACAACATGACATTAAGGCTCTTATGAGAGCGTTTAATCAGGACTGGAAGCGTCCATAAAGCCTTCGTCCGAACAAACAGTGCTGAAGCTGAAGGGACTCACATCCCTGCAGTCGCTCTAATTGGCCGTTTACTCGAGTAGAAATTTATTGGCTTGATCCATTTTCAAGAGCTAATTCTGGTAATGTATGGACAACAACCAGAGTGCAGTGGGGAGGCTTTTAAATACATAAAATAAAAAGCAGAGATGGATATCAGTCCTCCATAAAGCACAGTGACAGTTAAAGCTTCAGTCAGGTGATCAAACGTGGCGTCAGCAGAGACAGTATGAAAGTTTATGATCAACCGAACTATTGATCCAACACAGAGCACATCTGAGCAGTAATCAGAGTGCAGACAGATTTGTAAGTGCAGTGCAGCTTTTATGAGTCTTATTGATGTTTTGTGAAACTGTCTTCATGTTTCTTTCACTTCCCTGAGTGCAGCTGTTAATCAGCTGGAGGACTAAAGACCTGGATTCATGCAGAGCAGGTGGTTCTTTACTCAGAGGTCAGCCAGGACAAAATGGAGCTCCGGAGTGCTTTTAGATCAATCTGAAGAGTGACAGGAGTGACCAAACTGCACTGCTACTGTAGAAATACTGCTAATTTCATCTCTGGAAGTTATAATATGTGGGAGGTCCAGAAGATCGAATATTTTTTCCCTCAAACGGTAGAGGATGTCATAATCCTCCAATAAACTGCTGTATCCATTAAAGCTTCTCTATGTGATATCAGAGAATCACATCCTGTTGTCTGTAAGACATGGAGGAGTGATCATAGCCTCTCTGTGCTCTCTGTAAACACTGAAGGCACCGTCAGCTGCCGGCTCAGACGTCACCATGTTGAGAACCGTACAGAGGCAATAGAAATGCTTCTAACCTCTCATTTGTTAACTCACTGAGTGCCAGCCATTTTATAAAACAGGAAGTGTCATGTTCCAGTGTTTTTCAGTCATATTTCTAGACCCACAGAATATTTAGTACTATGTCTCTGAAAACAGTGAATAGCTCAAATGAAAGAAGAGACTCTCTATTTCATCATGAAAAAAATGTTTGTTTTTACCTTGTTCCATTCTTGTTTTATCAGAGGTAGAGTAGAGGACACTTTCACCAAAATCACCACTTTTTCTCCACATTCTGTTTGTTTTGCTCTCTAATCTCGATCGTCTCCACTTCCTGTTTTGATCTCTGTGGTGTATACCGTCTCTTTATGCTCTGACTACATCTCCCAGAAGCCCCAGCATTACTCACAGACTAAGTGAGAGTGTGATCAGTGACCTGCTGCTGAAAAATACCCCTTTGATGTATTTATACTTCAGTGGTACTCACAGAGTTAAACGTGCCCTCCTTCTGCCTTTAATACTGTTCCTCTGTATAAGCATATTATTATATTCCAGACATAATGCACTGTAGTCTATAATCTAGTATACGTTCTATAAAAACAGATCTACATGGTGCCCTGGTGTCTAATGCAGATTAGTGGTGATGTTTCCATGGTAACGATGCTGCCCTTCTCCTCCCTGACTCATTAATAGATTAAACAAACAATCACACACCGGTACCAGTGGTCACGCTGCCATCTGGCCTCCAGTTTGTGTTCATGCCTCGATGCTCCTGTTTGTGTTGGTGTGTGATGCCCCTCTAATGTTGCAGTCACCAGCAGAAAATCCTTCTGCCCTTGACATTATCAACTCTAACATCCTTTTTACTAAACTACGAGTCGTTCTGTGGCTGATAACTCAGTCTCTGTGTTTCTGTCTCTTTGCTGTGGTGGGATTTCACCTTTTTTTTGTTGATTCACTGAACCTCAAAATTCAGGAACCTGAGCAGCTTTGCTCCCTGAAATGGGAACAAATTGACAGAAACAAGAAACTGTAATGCCAGGATGGTGTTGTGGGCTTTTTTGAGCTGACTTTGATGTTTTAAAAAGAAAGCTGGAAGTGAAAGAAGAGTGTTCTTCAGAGGAGTCATGACGTGAATCAGGCAGTGGGAAGCTGCTGGATGATTGTGGGTAAAATGGCAGAATTCACTTTATAAATGATTTCAAGTCGTCTACAGGGAGTTCTGGACGGTAGAAAACCTGCAGGAACTACAGTTTGAATAGCTGCTCTCACTACCTGTGAAGGTATATTGATAAAGCAGGACCACACAATCTCTACTTCAGGATTCAAACATCAGTTTCAACTTCATCTGGCAAAAAGTAAATATTCAAAAGTGAAGGTTTGGAAATCCTGGCAAGCAGGACACTTCTTTTTTCATCGTCCTCTCCTCTTTCCTTTAATCTTTGTGCTTCGTATATTCGCAGCCTCTATTATCTCTGCTGCTAATCATCCTGGGGTCTACAGAAAGAGCTCTGGTATTATGCTAAACACATGGAGAGAGGCCCATCCATTCAGCAGCACTGCCCTCTGTACACTGAGTTATGAAGGTGATAATACAACATCCATATTCCATTATGTAGATGAGGTGAGGAGTTCAAAAGCCTGTCTTGAGTCACCAATTAGCATTATGGCTGCATCATGCTAATTGGACATTGTTGGCTGCTTGAAGACGAGCAGAGATGAGCCTCATTTAAAGTTAGCGAGCAGCATAATGGAAATGTTTTCCTCTTCAGAGCAGCATGTAGCCTAGCTAGCTTAGCACAAACATTAGATTTAAGTCTTTCCTGAGCAGCTAGCACAGTCTTTAGCCTAGCTTTAGCAAACACAGTTGTGTCTGATGATGGGTTTGTCTCTCATCGGCTAGCCAGAGCCCATCTCTTTTTGCCAAATGAATTTCTCTGCCTCCAAATGACAAACAAAAGGAGACATTTGATTGGTATTTTAATTTTGTTTTGCTTTTTCCTCGGGATGCAACCTCACTTGTCTACGATTGTCACTTAATTGGTAGGAAGTTGCAGGCTGCGACGTACAAAATGCAGCCTGAAACGGAAACACTTTTCAAAAAAGCTGTTGCATGTAAAGGGTATCAAATATCAGAAATATACAACTAGAGAGACTCATTTATCTGAATAATCTAGAACACCTCATCAAAAAGTAATGCGTGAGGATGAGGAGGACACATAAAAGGTTGAGAGGAAGTGAGGGAAGTTAAAGGAAGAAGAGAGGACGGAAGAACAAGCGATGATTCATGGGCTTTTAGAGGAGAGAGACAAAAGAACAAAGGATTTAATGGAAGAAGGAGAGAGGAAAGACATTTGAGTAAAGGACAGGGGACACATCGAGGGAGTAGAGGAGGAAAAGAAGAGGAGAAAGTACATGAGAATATGAAGGAGGTGAAGAGGAGAGGAATAAAGGAGAAGTTTCCTTTGACAGCGTTCTGGTGACGGTGATGCAGTCAAGGGTTCATCCACGCTCTGCTTGATTAGAGCAACTGACCTCACACACACACGCACACACACGCACACACACACACACACACACACACACACACACACACACACACTTACTTCCATTTGTTGGGGGTAATTAACCCGAGCCAATCAAATCCAGACTAAATCTCCTCTCTGTCTGACCTCGCTGCTCCTGTTAAATATCTCAGCAGCTCTGGAAAGAGCTGGTCTGTGATCACAGTGTTTGGCTTTAGTACAGTCTGCCTCACAGCTCCTCATTCAGATTTAAACATGTGATGTTCAGGTGGTCAAGAGGCCACAGTCACTCCGACAACCATCTCAAAAGCTCCTCTATATGAGCTGGATGTACATATATGGATGTACGGCATCAGAAACTCTTTCAGTCATTTCTATGGTTCTCTTCTGTCTAATCTGTGAACTCCTATTATTCCATTTAAATTGCTCCATAAATAGTTTTTTAATGCAGATTTTGAAGTTGTATCTTTCTGTCAATGGAATAAATGTTTTCAGCAACACAGATTAAAAATGATATTTGTTGGTGGGATCCAAAAATTACTCTTAAATCTTAAGTATTTTGCTGGAAAAAAAAAAAGATGCAAATCCACAGCAGTGTTGTGTGTAATATAAAGCATATTCTGTTTGTGCTCATGATTCGCTACAGCTTTTTATGCATGCAAAGACTTCATCCACGTGGCTGCAACAAAGAATTGATAAGTCTGAGGCATTTTCACGCATGAAGGAAACAAAGGACAAACCAAAAACATGTTTAAATCCAGCTCAAGCCTTGGAGCTTAACTACTTCTGGGAAACTGTCCCATCCTGCTGTTCTAATCCTAGCTGATGCATTATCAGTAGAGAGGAAGTCAGATCTGACTAATTGCTTCTGGAAAGTCTTTAGAGCTGAAATGTGCTATGATGTGCATTTTTCATTGATATAATAAAAGCATTTTATGATATGCTTTTGTAATGGAAACCATGTTGATGTCTGTGTGCAGCGACTTAAAGAAAGCATGCTAATAGTTAGATTTAGTTTGGTTAGGAAGTGTACGGTGGCCTGCAGGGACATTTAAGAACACTTAGACATGTTTAAATGTTAAAGGGTCGATGACTTTTATTGATTTTTCCACCGGTGACAAATATCCCTGTCTCTATGTGCACACGGAGCACACATTAGCAGCTGCAGGATGCCTTTTAAACCTGCGACCTACAGGTGCACAATTACAATAACAAATGGCCTTTTTGGCTGTTGTGTGGAGGTCTGGTTCATAAACCAGCAGAGGCAGAGATGAGGACGCTCACAGACTCCCTGCTGCCAGACCTGATGCCTGACCTCGAATCCTCGACCCCTTGACCTGTTGCTGTGTCCACCCACGCACAAAACCATGCATGAATCTGCTTGTTCAGTGTTCAGTGCAGCGTGTTAGACTAACATAACAGAGTAACAGCTGACCTTGGTTGGTGCTGGACGTCGTTCCAGCTACCTGCCTGTGATATAAGAGTTTCTACTGTGTGGGAGGACGTCTGCTGCAGGTCAGAACATCTCCACCGGTCCTACAAATTATTTCCACAGGGCAGCACGTCCTCCTCAGACCCCCACAAAATACAGTAAATTGCAGTGAAATCTGGTCCAGACCTTCAGGTTTCTGTTTTACTACTTTGCTGAATGAGCTCTGCAGACAGGGTTCACCTAGTCTTTCCATTAACAGAAGTAAAGTCACTGGAGGTCCGGGGTGGCTGTCTTTTTGATTCCTCACCTTTCCTCTGAAGCTGCAGCATTATCCAAATTAACATGTTGACCTGGTTATGGTGCAATATGGAAAGTCAGGCGATCAGCAAAGTTCCTACAGTTCATCCTGGGGGAACAGAAATATCTGAACCAAATATCATGATAGTTATAGATATTTTAGTTTGGTGGACAGAGCGATCTGTGGAGCTGTGCTGCCACATGCTATCATCACAGAGGTGACTAATAAAATCCAACATGACTCAGCATTGTCATGTCAGGAACAAGGAGAATAAAACAGGTTTCACTCTGACCTTTCTGGCTCCCTCATCTCTTGTTTTGGACTTCAGCTTTGAATTTGCATGAGAATAATGATGAGGAGGGACCATGGAGGGGTGGGAGGGCCTGTTTGCAGAAATGAATCATGCTGTTCTCTTCAGCTTCTGAAGAGGAGTCTGAATGGAAGAAGAGGACACAAGCAGACCATGAAAACAGCTTTACATGTTGTGTTCCCAGTCAGTGTCACCAATTTAAAGATTATTCATCCATAGTGCAATTTAAATAAACATGTCAGCCCCTCAGAAGTCTTCATCGACGCTCGTCCTGCCTGCAGACTCCGCTCTGTCAACACGACGGCTTGTTTCCCTTCTGTCTCCCGGCTGCTTAACAAAGAAAACATCCTCATGTCTGTTTGGCATCTTGTGCTCAAACACATCACTTAACATGACACGTGGAAGCGCTCAGAGTCATCAGCTGTGAGGGGAAGTTGTCCTGCTGGATGCCAGCGTCTGCTTCTGCTTTGAAAAGCTGCCTGTGGAAACACAGAGCGAGAGTTTGTGCTGACCTTTTAAAAAATGTTCCAGCTTCTCCTTTTCATTGATCGCAGGCTGGAAAGTTCAAATGTGATGACTGGCTCTGGGCTCCTCTTTTACAGAAAAACACTTTGTGTACTCACTTGATTTGCATGCACCACAACAGTAGAGTCAAGGAAGGAAGTGATGTGAATAATATGCTTTAAAATCAAGGTAGTCCTGTTGTCCTTGATCTAAATGCTCCAGTTTTACTCATGAAAGTAAAACAGCATCCGCTTTAAAGTCACTAACAGAAAACCACTCTGTGTTTTAGTTTCTGGAGGCCGGCATGACAAACTGAAGAAAAACTGTCACAGCCCTTCATACATGTGTGACAGCCTCTTTATGAAGCATTCATGGCATTCACATATAAAGCACCAGTGGACATACTTGTCTCTAACAGAGGATGACAAACCTCCCCTGCAGAGACTGAATCATTTCGCTCTCCTCTGTGTTCCTGTCGAACCCACAAACAGGCTGTTCTCTTTTCTCTCTGCTGAGGTGGGTGGCCATCGCCTCAAGTCTCCAGAGAACCACACTCATGATGCAAAAGTCACTTTAAATCCCAGAACTGGTGAAGAAGGTCTCACATGTGGGACTTTATGTGGGTGAGTGTCCAGGCAGACATGTTGGGTGGAGTAAGACTACATCACATGTTCCCTCTCTCCTCTGTGATCTGGTCTCTGCACCATCTGCTGCTTCTCTCGACCTGGAGGCTCCATGTTTGATCACCATCTCCTCACTAATACATACATACTGAGATAAAAAAAGACCCAAGGATCAAATTATTATCCAGACACAGTTAGCATGGGTTCATACATGTTGGTGCTGAGACCTTCCTGCACATTTAAAATATCATATCAGCCTAAAAATAAAATGATGATCATCATCATTAATCATAAGAGCCACAGTCCACTAATCCACATGCTCATTATGGTGATTTTCACACATGTCTGATGTAGTGATGACATATTGAGCAGACATGGAGTTAAACTTGACTTGGTGGACATATAAAAGAGGAGCCTATGAAACTTCACAGGTTACCTTGAACTCTTTATATTGTCATTTCCAGCCATGAATATTTTATATGTATAAACCTGTCCCACAGGACCTCTGAAAACTTCTTTATTTGGTTTTTGCATTGACACAGAATATCTTCTGCAGTTCTCAGCCTCCACGGGTCCATTTGCCCAGTTTTTGCCTCAGGGGTTTTCATCTGGCTCATGTTATGTATTTTGCTGCCAGAGATGAAATTATTACTCTGTCAGAATGTCACATGCCCCAACAGGAAAATATTAAGTCAGGAAAAGTCTCTCCACAACATCAAAACCAACAAACCAGAGGCTTTATGCTAAACACCTCCCATGATGCTTTGACAGTGTGACACCTGTCAAAAAGAAAATCATCTGTTTAATATTAGTGAAGATAAAAAGGTGTTTCAGTTCTGCTGTCCTGTGCAGTAGCAGTAGTTATAGTGATGGAGGAAACCAGCATCAGGGGGTCAGCTCCCTCCTCACACCTACCTGATGATTGACAGGTGAGTAGAGGTGCAGTGTGGTAAAGCGACGAGTGTTTCCTGTGGAGACCAGACTCCACACAGTGAGACCCTTTAAATCCATCTGTCAGGAGGGGAAAGGAGGCCCGGACAGTGGAAGTACACAGCTTGTTTGTCTCCCATCAGCAGCGGCGTCGCCTCTCATTATTAACCAGCAAACAGCGACGTAACCTTTGGTGTCACCAGCCGAGCGGGCCGAGGCCATCCATTAAAGTGACAGCAGCTGAGCCGCTGACGGCCAAGAATCATTAGCTTTGACAAATGACGGTTATTATGTCACCTCTACTTACACAGGTTATTATGGTGCGGCTGCGTAACGTGGTTATCAAATACCTTGTGATGAATGTGTGTGTGAGGGTGAACTGGGAGGACGGCAGTGTGTGCTGGAGCTGTCGACATGTTTTAACCAGTCAACAGCGAGCTCCATCTCTCCTCCCAGAGGCATTGATCACTTGAACAAATTCATCTTTATTAGAGAATCCTGAAGCCACTGAATCACCAGTAGAGAAGCTCCCACACTGAGACAACTCAACAAAGGGATCCATAAATGTGAGCCTCAAAAGATTTAAGGTGAAGCTACAAGACTGGAAATATAGAATACAATAGAATAGTGTTTTTATTTATTCACCCGCCGCAGCAGCATAGATTTCTGTAATAAAAAAAAAAAACAATAAACAACAGCAAAGGCATAATAAAATAAATAATAATAATAGAAAAAATATTTACAACAAAGGAGGATTTTAAATGCAAATGAAATGATAGTTAAACACAATTATTAGATGAATAAAATAATGAGTGAAACCAATGCTATATTGTTGTTATTATATTAACATAAACCATGATGTTTTTGGGGTATGATATTATAGAATAGAATGAAATAAAATTACTTTATTGAGCCCAACTTGGGAAATTATTTGCAGCAACAGCAAGAAGCAATATGAAAAACAGGAAAAAAGTATTACTATTTACAGTATAAAGTGTAAGAAGAACAATATAAAAAAGTATCAGAATGTATATACAGATAAATAATTATGCAGATGTGACATATTATGATATTTAATTGAGAAATATTATTCAACACATCCTGTTGTTTAAAGAAACTTTTTCTGTGTTGGTTAAACAACAGTCTCAAACAATCCTCAATAAAATGTGAGACTTTCTCTGAATGCATGTCTAATATTTCGTTTCCATGTGCTCAGGGTTGAGTTTGAGTGATGCTCCACCAGCCTGTTTATGGTTTGCATATCATTTAAGACAGCAGATGGAGCGCGCTGACCTCCTCAACAGACCTGACAGCTTGTCAGCCAGCCCATCACAGGCTGAGACGCTTTCTGATTGTGTGGAAGAGTGAAGCCTGGAGCAATAAAACAGGTCACAGAGTGTCTAACCTACTTTCTGCAGACAATCGGTAACATTATTCCAACCTGCAAATCACGCTGGGAAGCAGTTTTCTAAGGAAAAACTTTACCGGAGGCTCTGCACATTAAATACATCAGCTGGAATCCTGAATGCTGTTAGAACAGAACATCTTGAAGAACGAATCTGAACCTGCAGATTGATTTTTCACAATAGAAATGTTTCAGAGAGTAAGAAACAGGAGTTTCACGCTAAGTGACATTTTTTCCCTGATAGATGCGCTCGCCTTGTCGCTCTGCACTAGTTTTTCTCCTTTCCACCAGCTGGAGGTGAAGGTTGACATCACAGCGCTGGCAGCTTGGATTCAGAGCTGTTACAGTAATTACAGTCTGTGTGTGTGTGTGTGTGTGTGTGTGTGTGTGTGTGTGTGTGTGTGTGTGTGTGTGTGCAATCTGTTGGTGTCTCGTTGTTTCATCCCCCCAGGGAGCCGGTCATCCTCTCTGTGCCCTGAGCCTCACTTTTCTCTGAGTCAATTGACGATGACAACCGTAACATTTAGCAGCTCGAAGCGGCCGGCCTCGCTGGACTCCTCACATTTAAGGTCTGCATTAACCGCAGCCATATGGTCACACTTTGGCTGATTATCATTGGCATCCAGAGGCTCAATCCACACATATCCCAGCTTTCCTCATCTGTCAGGGATATACTTCTTTCTCTTGTTTTCAGAGACATTTTATCCAGCTACCTGAACCGATGTGCAGAACTGTTGGGCCTCCAGTGATCACCGTGATGTAACACTCAGACCTCACAGTTTCACAGTCAGCTGCAGCCATTTTGGTTTTTTGGAGGTGTTTTGTATTCCGCTGCCTGGTCCTCCAGGAAGCACGGTGAACCGTCCAATAACACGCTGAGCTGCGTTCACATCTGCTCTCTGTTTGGCTGCGTTTCTGCTGAATAAACAGGACTGAGGGTGATGTAATGAATCCTGTTTAGGAATACTGATGACAGCTTCATGTGCTGAACTTTACTCCCACTGAACAGCAGACACTCCAGGGCTGCTTAGTCCTGGCTGATTACCTGCCCAGCTAACCTGACTAACCAGCTGCTCTGCAGTGCTTCGCTCTGGAGCACATTAGGAGATTTACTTGTGTTTGGCTGCTGGTTGCTGCTAATTTAAATTCTAATAAAAATGTGTCTCTCTTTCTCTTTTTGGTGCTGTGCTGGCTGCTCCTCTTCCTCCTCCTCCTCTTCCTGCGGCTTCCATATTAAAGGTAAGGAAAACAAGTGCACCTTGTGCTCTGCAGTAATTGTTTCAGACCCACTGTGTTGCAGAGCTGTGACACTTGACAGTCTTGTGTGCTGCTCACCAGAACAGCCCAGATAGCTGCAGTGCCTTGGCTCCACACTGACCTAAATCCAGCATGCTGGCCCGCTCACAGCGAGATGAATGATGCCATTACTGAGTCCGACTCGATGGCTCGACGAGCTGGCCCGAGCGCCATGAGCAGGAATGTGCCATGCATGGGCCAAAGCCGGTTTATATCGTGTCCACAGCTGAGTCCAACTCTCAGAGCGGTTTCCTCACTTCACATGTTTTCATACTGAGCTTCCACCTACTGTTCTTTAATATAACAGGAAATCCTTCAGGATGTTCAGTTTTATACAACTTTAAGATCATTTTTGAGTAGTTTTGTTATATTTTAAGGTGTTTCTACATTTTCCATGAAGATTAATAGTTGCCTGGCTGAAAAGGTGATATGGACCTCAGAACATGATGAGGGGTTTTCTTCACCATGACACAGCAGAGTATTATACTTTAACGTCCTCTTCATGCTGTCAGCTTTAGAGCTTCGTCCTCCTCTTTCCTATCAGCTGGAGGTGATTGTTTCTGTGTGAATTATCCTCATACCCGTTTAATAGTGTGGAAATTGATTAAGCAATTAGTGGGGAGCCTCTGTATTTAGATCAAAGCAGATCATCACATTAACTTGGGAGAGATTAACGCTGCCCAGGGCCAAACTGGAAGTAATGGCTTCAATAATGGTATCGCAGTAACGCTCCTGCTCCTGACAGCAGGATCCATCCTCCCTTTTTACTCTCAACCTGACATTTTTTTATTCCTCATGATGAAACATGGTCTCTGCACGTATTTTATTTCATCCTCAAAGCATGTTATATGTAGGAAATAACCTATATATCACCGGCACGGTGCTAAAAGGCTCCACTTTATAGGGAGGCAGCCCCGTCGCCATAAAATGTTGGTAGTGATAGCCAGTCTCTCTCTTATTGTAAGATAAGCTAATGGCCTTTAAAACAATCATTAGACCCTTCTGCTGCATTTGGACATGAATATTTTATGAGGCTGCCTTGACAGAAGCAGCACTGTTTATTATTTTTTTTTTGTATGTTGTTATTGTTGCTCTGCTGTTTTCATGTTAATTTGTTTTGAAAATTAGGACTATGACTAATAATGAAATGATTTAATCTACATGCTGCTCGTGTGTCCTGGATGGTAAACGATAAAAGTCAGCATAAAAACTGATCAGCTTCAGGTTGACTTTATCTGCAGTTTTTAGCCAATAGAGGCCTTCAAAAACGACCACGTGGTCACGCAGCTCGTTGCTCAGCAGTATTTCAGTAAGCCGTCTTCCTGCTGGTCAGAGTTCCTGGAGCATGATGGGAAACCCTCAACGTTTGGTCTTCCTCTCCATCGGGACGTCGTTCCCATCCTGAGGGAATCCAGTATGGACTCTGCTGCTTCGTCTTGTTCGGCTCGGCCTCTCAAGCATGACAGACTGCATCCATCTCCCTCTCCCATAATCCCTTGTGTTCGGTGGTCATTTCATGCAGTTGGATTGGATTACATGAACTGAAGGAGACAAGAAGACGGGGTGCAGATAAACTGTCCATATGCACACTAAGTCATTGTTTGTAGTCCAGTTTGAACTATTATATGACTTTTTACTATTGCAGATTATTTTTGTGGCTTTCTGCCTTTATAGGACAGAGACAGAGATAGTCTGGACAGACTTTTAATACTTTATTCCCTTTTTCTGACTGGCAGGTTTATTTTGGACACATTATTTATGATCCAGCTTGTCTGCAGGGCTGACTTCACTGCTTTTTCAGATTTCTCTCATCACTTTGTTCATGTTGATCAGCTCATCTCTGAAGCCACATGTGGGTGAAGTGTTTGATAAAATACACACAGATCTGAAAATGAAGCAGTGGTCTTTGAGAGCAGCTTGTGTCTCACTATTTGTTTTTATTGCATGTTGGGCTGCAGGATGACTCATATCTGCTCATGCAATAAAAACAAGATTTATATTCATCAGTCCAGTCCCATCCAGACGGAGCACTTAATTCATATTTAATCACTTTTAAGTTTGGTATCCATCTGAGCCTGTCTATAAAAATAGATGCCAGAGATGGTTACTTTAATTTGTATTTATTCAGAGATTTGTTTAATTTGTTAAGATATATGTTGTTTACGTCAGAAGGACTGGTCTGTTTTTCATCATTTTGAACCCTTCGTACCATTGAAGGGAAATCAAGCCTCTATGAAAGTTATTCAGTAACAATGATCTTCCAACTTTGTGTCCACAGTTTGTTTGTCCCTAATGTCCATTGAGGGAAATGTCCAGATGTCCGCATACTTTTGGCCTCATAATGTAACTAAAGATAGAGAGAAGGGTAAAAGAACAACCAGTGTGTTTCATATCAATGCTAAAAAGTGAGATATTATATCACATATTGTATTTATGTTTGCATCATTTCACCAGATTATTGCCAATCTGCACCGAAAAAATGAACAAACTGTGGCTGAGAAGCAGAGGGAGAAAAGGGAAAGTAATAAAAAGATTTATGGAGCAAATGTAAAGATATAAAAGCGATGGAGGCTGTTGGACTGGTAGAGGAACAGAGTCAGTGCTATTCCCTGTCCACCTGCTGCAGTTTGTGATATCTGAGTGGAAATATGATTTTACAGCCATCAGTCATGCAGGCTTAAACTCACCACTCTGGCCTTTATAAAGGCACATAGTACAGCGGTGGTCAGTCATGGAAGAGCACCTTCATATCAGGAGCTTTCAGCAGGAATCTATTCACCAAATGCCAGCCGGGGTATTTCTCATACAAATATGGGCTCATTGAATGGAGTCAGACAACAGCGGCACAATGAGCAGCACCCACAGGAGCCCTGCAGCTTCAATGACACCCGTTAGGCCCTGATTACAAACCTTTGTGTGGGGATAATAGATAATTCCTCCTCTCTGTTTGCTATTCGCAGTAAAGTCTAACAGCCAGGTGCAACTGGGAACTAACTTTGTGTTGTTTTTTTTTTTTTTTGTGCAGCAGCACCAGGTGAATCCACAAAACTCCAGTTAACTTTTAAAGGCCCACTTGCTATTTTTAGGAGTTTGGATGATGACATAGGAGGTATAAAAGGAAACTGAACAGATAAAACTGTCTCTAAAGCGATTCCCCAACAGGCGTTGTGACCCTCGTCGTTTAAAGGAAGCTGACCAAACAAAGTTTCTCTGTAATTGTTTCAGCGAAGCGAGGAAACAGCTCACACAGCCGACATTCAAAGACGCCGCAGGATTTTAACGATGAGCGATCTTTAACGTTTCATCTCTGCAGATTTAACTGGAAATAAAGCCGTGCAGAATCCTCACTATACTGAGCTTTATATAATTAAATGTTTTTAAGGAAAAGTTCCTGACTGCATGTGCAACGAGCGGCGATGACAAACACAGAGGTAATTGGAGAAGCTGCTGAATCGAAAGAAGCGTGAGAGGAGAGCAGGAGATGTTTTTAATGGGTTCAGACCAGACTGACGAGGCCTGGCTGTGGTTCGATCAATCACTGCTCAGCTGGCAGATATCAATCCCAATAATGATCGTCTTTATGCTGAAATAGAGGATCTCATTAGTGTTTGTTTCTGTATCTACTGGGCTTCCACTGGGTTTCCATCATGGAATATGACCGCATGTGAGATCATTTCAGTAAGTTAATATTAAAAAAATCTGCTGGTGGATTAAGTGAGACCACCATAAATATGACTAATCTCATCTCAAGCTCCTGGAGCTTTTTGCTCAAATCAAATGGTCTTCACCTGCTGCTGGAGTCTCATCATCATCATCATCATCATGTTTTTAAAGATGACCTTCAGAGATCATTTTTGATCTGAACATCTGACCAGATTGTGACTTTCTTGAGTTCAGGGGCTTCATTTATTCTGACCTTAATAATCTGCATGCCAGGAAAATACAGGTGAAAATGGCACAAACCTGTAAAAAAAAAGCATTTACTGAAAACAGACTTTTAGCTCTTCTCAGCCTCCATATGTTCATATTTATGTGTGAGTGCTGGCAGAATGATCCGCCTGTTTCCTGTCTGTGTGTGTAAAGTTGTGCAGAAAGCTTTTTTTTTTAAACTTCCTGTGTGAGTTTTTTAACGAAGCGCTGAAGCCGCCGTGCAGCAGCAGACCAAAGGCCTGACACCAAAACACACACAAAGTTCAGAAATAAAAAATTAAATCAACTTTCCTGGATTGTGCTTCCAAAAGTTTAGTAATATCTCTGGCAGCTTTTTGGGAAAACTGTGACACCTCCGTGAACAAATGATTAATAGCACCCCGTTAAAGTGTGAAAGCGCAGCAGGAGAGCTGTTTCCTGTCTGAATCATGCTCCTTTTAAGACGTAGTCGCTGATAAATACCGAGCAGGATTTATTATTTTTATTATTTCATTTGTGCACGTAACTCCAGCTGGCAGGTCGGTAATGTGAGCACATTTAAGTTTCATCCTCTGCAGCTCCTTATCGTCACAGCATTACCTACTTCCTACCTCCTCTCCTCTCCTCATTCCTTTACTCCTCTCCTCCTTTCCTCTTCTCCTCTCCTCTCCTCACTAATCGATGCCTGTTCACCACCGGCACTTTAATTACAGACAAAAACAAAATTTTCTCCAGTTCCACCTGAATGACTTTTGCTTTCTCTGATCACTGTTGACTCTTGGCGGATGGATGATGATTGTTTCCATGCAGGAAATTAGTTGTGTGAGAGAGAGAGATCTCATCTAGTTTGGTGGAGAAAATATATTGTTTAGCTGATAGAGAGAGAACGGCTCTCAGTGCTGCCGTTGTTTTTTGGAAATAATTCAGCTCGGCTTGTTTCCTGCACATTATTAAATGGGATTTCCATTTAGCGTCTGCGAGCTAATTGCAGTGGCCAGACCATGACGTTTTCAGGTGACCGCTGCTCAGTTTTTCTTTCACAGAAAAAGTCACGGTGAAGCGTTGGCATTTCAACATTTCTCTCGTTAATAGAGAAGTTTGTAAATTGCAATTAGAAGCCCAAACTTTACAGAAACTAACTCTAAAGGTTACGTACAATTCAGACTAATAGATATTTTGGGATGGAATAAAAAAAAAAACAATCCTGGCATTAAAAGGATGATATCACAATCAATCAATCAAATCAAATCAAAAGCCTTCATGGTCTTTATATGATAGCACATGAAATTAGGAGCACTCACATTTTTCAAAAAAAAAAAAAAAGATGATTGTGATGGACAAACGACCTGAATGTGTGTGTTGATGAATCGTCGGCGCTGTCCGTGGTGCTGAAGTAACAGATCAAGTCCTTCCCTTCTGTCAGTTTCACGCACATCTAAAAGTAAATGTTTTCTCTCATTTATACGTGTTTCATTTTTCACACCACCTGTTGAGATTCAGTGAACTCTTCTACTTATTTATGAGCTGCACACCAGTCAGACTGTGCAGCCCAGTTACCATAGCAACACAGCAAACGGAGGACAGTCATGGATGGTGCTTTACTCACTTCTAAATATCTCTGTTCACACCCACATGTGTTGGCTGGCCTCTGGTCTAATCTTAGTTAGGCTCCATGAAGCGAGAGGCTCTTAATTAAACTAAAGGTCAGAAGGAGATGGAGGCTGGAGATGCTTGATGGACAAGACAACACACATCTGCTGTGTGTGTATGACAGCAATATCACATGTTAAATTGAGTGTGTCTGTGTTAATTCTACCAAAGCGATGCATCTGTTCAGTTGAAAAGGTCTCATCATGTTCTGCGTTTCCTCACGTCACCGCTCAGATCACTTTTATTTGATGGTTTTGACATTTCCTGTGTGCATTAAGTTGGTATTGTTCAATGACTCTTCAGAGCTTCATGTGCCTGAATACACAGATTTAAATCCAGATTTAGATCAGTGGGATAGTCCAGTGATTACATTTAGCATTTCTCTCACTTGGGGACTCAGATGAGAAGTGTTTTTAAAAGCTGCAGGGGCTGAAATCCAAAAACTGGATCATTCATTTCCCAGTAGTACTGAGTGGGATGAAGTTTAAAGCAGCCATAATGGATGGTTTTTACAGTAACAATACTGATGATGACTAGTAGAACGTGTTTTTATCTGTAGTTTAAACCATCCATCTTCTCCCTCTTATCCTCTCATAGGGTCAGGGGGGGCTGGAGTCTATCCCAGCTGTCTTAGGGTGAAAGACAGGGTACACCCTGGACAAGTGTCCAGTTCATCACAGGACACATAGAGACAGACAACCACTCACACTCACATTCACACCTACGGTCAATTTAAATTAACCAGTTAACCTAATCCCCATGCATGTTTTTGGATGGTGGGAGGAAGCCGGAGTACCAGAGAGAACCCACACAGACATGAGGAGAACATGCAAACTCCACACAGAAAGGCCCCGGGCCGGGATTCAAACCCAGTACCTTCTTACTGTGAGGCGACAGTGCTAACCACTACACCACCGTGCCACCATAGTTTAAACCATTCCTGGTAAAATGAAGAAGAAAGTGGAATTATTTCATGTGAAGGATATTTTAAAGCGTTTAGTTTTTTGAGTGGATGTTTGCATGAAGTGCGTGCTTCTCTGTGCTCTGGCTGTCATGGACTGACATAGTTTCCATGCAGCAGCCTCATGTTTAGTCAAACAGGCCTATCAGGAGGAGAAGTAATGAAACAGGCTAACCTCGGTGTCAGTTCCTCTCCTCTACAGCTGTCAGGAGAGCCGTTGTTGCTGTTCCTGCTGACAACATGTAATGAAACAAGCGCGCCCCCACATCCATTACTCTCTGCTCAAATGTCTTTTCAGGGGAGACGATGCTGTGGATAATATTCACCTTAACAGCCTCGTCTCGTCTCACTCCTCAAACCTCATTTTTCTGATCTGCCTGCAGGGTGTCATTCCTTTCCTTCCAGTTTAGCGCAGCTTGTGTTTTTTTTATGAGTCGAGATTCATTTTTTATTAAAGCAGAGCAATGATGAGTTTTGTTCAAAGTTGCTGACGCTTATTTTCGGTTGCTTTTTAATGTCCTATTTATCTTAGAAGGGGGTTCCATGATGACTCTTAAACATAAACAGATGTGTTATTTATACTGGCTTTATGCTCATTTTATGGTCCATTTTTCTTTGGAAGAGCACTTTTTATGCATTCCAGTGCAAGCCGAGGAAATTCAGACTTGATTGCCAAATCTTGTATCTGCTCGCTAAAACTGTCTGATGCAGAAACCTCATATTTAATCTTGAGTTGAGTCAGGTTTAGCTGAATCGTTGTGTAGCCCAGCCAAAGCTATTGCTTACTCTTAATTAATGATTAAAAAAATAAATAATAAACAATTAAATAGGTTGGGTTAAAAAAGTGTTAAAAGCCTTGAAAAGGTGTGTTTGAAAAAACCCTCTTTGCATCTTTTTATGTCATGATTAGATGTTTAGGTGTTTCATTTTATTTGCAAAAGCAGTGTTTTCCTCTGTGTGTTCTGTGCCAGCATTTATGGGGTTATATCAATGGGACGCAGTTTAGCGTAACACGCGCTCGGACGAGAGAGGTAGAGACACAGGAGTCGGGAGAGAACGTGAGGGGAGCGTGCGAACGAATGGAGGCAACGGTGGTCGGTAATTTCGCAGAGGCTGCGCGCAACTACTGAGTGTTGCAGGTCTTTATGATTGTCTCCACGACGGTCAGTGTTTAAGACTGTGGCACGCACGTTTAATCCTCTACGAGACGTTCCGATATCTGTTGTGTGTTATGCTTTGCCAGCGCGATGCTAACGGTTCTGCAGTTGCAGGCTAGAGACTGTTCGTGACGAGTGAGCAGAGGATTCTAGACTGGTTTAACTTCTCCAGTTGGACTTGGATGCCGGAGTCTGACTGTTTTCACCGCGAGGACACAAAGAGGACAACCCGAGAGAGAGATAACGACCGAGGCTTCATCGCTCTGTGGTTTCCGCCACGAGGAGACGTGATTGTGGCTGGGCTTAAAACATCTGTGGATCGGCTGTTTTCCTTTTCGTGAGTGGATCGGGCTGTTTTCCTGCCCGTGAGTGATCGACATTGGAATATACAGAGGGAGTGTTTCTTTTTATTTGGCTTTCAAAAAGTGAAAGGGCCGTGGTGGTTTTGGGCCACAACGATCACGAGCTTACCCACCAGGCCTGCAGCTTAAAGGTTGGGGTTAACCGTGTTTAACTTTGCCGGCTTTTTGAAACAGTGTCTGTGTGTGCGTGTGTGAGTGGTGTGTGGTGGGCCCACAAATTAGCATAGGTGGTCAGTAGTTTTGGTGATTGCAACAACAGTGAGAAGTCGTTATTGTTTGTTTGCACTGATTGTGTTTATTTGTTCCAAAAAAAAAAAAGAGACACGTGTTATTCAAGGTTTTGCACCTGAGTGTTTACATTTCTATTTTTTTATTTTATTATTTTTCATATTGCACCATTTTTGCACTAATATTTAAAAACTAAATAATTGAGAATTATTTCCTTAAAAGTGTTGTTGGTGTGTATTCATTTACTTACCTGTCTATTGAGCATAGGGGGTCTGGTGAAATATAAATTAATTTGAAGCCAAGAAGGGCTCAGGTCTTAATATTCAAAGGATTAAAAATTATTTAAAGGTACATGCTTAATACAGTTATCTAAAAAACCTGCTGTGTTGATATAAAATTAAGAGAAATCCAAAACAATTAAAACCGAGTTGATCAGGGTTAAGTTTATTTGAATTAAAGAACCCAAAGCCCTCCCCTCAGTCACATGACCACAAGGGGACCGCTACATAAATTGGAGGCACCGCTGGGATAGATTTGGATTTCCAACAAAACATACTTAGGTAAGAACATCAAAATAAGATAAAAGTTTAAGTACTAAGTTAAACCACATGTGGTGTTAAATGGATTTGCTAATACCGGAACTAGTGTCAGAGTTAAAGCGCTGGTGTCGTGGGAGGGTTTGCGTGACTCATGCCTTGATGACCATTGTCCCAGAAAATGTGGAGATTAGCAAAATTGAAGAAACCCTGGAAACCATCAAGTGTCTGGGACGAAAGTAGTCAGAGGAAAGAATTTCAGTGTGAGGCTGGACAGCCGTATGGTCCTATGTGAGACCAAGGAGACAGTTAAGGATTCGAATGTCCCTCCGGAAGTTGTGCCTATCGATGGTGGAGGGGCGTGGCCTATAATCATCGTGGGAGAAGAACAGACAGCTGCTGAAGAGTTTAACGATAAACTGAAAGGGCTGTTGACGGCAGAAGGAAAGACTATGGAGGACCTTAAGTCACTGTTTCCCAGCACCGAATCGCCCACAAGCTCCACTGAATCAATACTACGCGGTTGTAGGTGATTTGCTTGGACAAGACAACGAAACCCACTGATGGTGGACAAAACGCTCGCTCACGCATGTTTTCAGGAGCCCACCTACCCCAACAACAGGTGAAGAACCCTTGACCACTGGTTAGAGCAAGCATGTATCATGGTGGAGGAAACTGACTGTTCCGACCGAGAGAAAAGAAGAAGACTGATGGCAAGCTTGAAAGGGCCAGCCTCGAAATAGTGAAAGTAGTGCGTACTCACCAGCCCCGATGCTACCCCAAAAGAGTGCTTGGATGCTCTCGAAAGCGCTTTTGGAAGTGCAGAGTCTGGTGATGACCTCTACTGTGATTCGCCTGATGCAACAGCAACCAGGTGAGAAATTATCCGATTTCTCAGACGCCAGAACGGTCTCTGGCTTAAGGTGATCCAGAGAGGTGGCCTGCCTGCCAGCAGCATGGATAAAGTCAGACTGGAGCAACTGCTGAGGGGTGCTACTGCCTCGACCTGATGCTGATTCAGCTGCGCTATGCGAAAGGAAGAGCGCATCGCCTAACTTTCTTCAGCTCTTGAGTGAAATTCGCACGGAAGAAGGATACGAAGCATCTAGGCAGAAGCTCAGTGCCTCAGTACGCCAAGTATACGCTGACCCTGAAGTGGATGGGAAACAAGCTGAGATCCAGAGCTTAAAAGCTGAACTAAAAGAGCTAAAGTCAATGGTTGCATCAGTTGTAGCTAAACAATCCCGCCCAAGGATGACCACTCAGAGTCGACACTCTCAAGCATGCCACCTAGCTCGGAGAACCGACGGGACCCTGAACTGGCTGCTTTGAAAAAAGAACTGAAACGAATGAAACAGAAAGTCAAGAACAAAGTGACTGAGCCAGATGCTGCAGTTTCAGTTTCGACCATGGAGGCTACCAAACAGGCCTTCAACTCTCCCAAAAGAGCACCGAAAAGTGAGAATTTCTGCTACCGGTGTGGCGAAAATGGACATTTTGCTACAAAGTGTGAGAACGCTGAGAATCAAGCCAAAGTCATAAAGAAGCTAATACAGGCGTTGAAAGTGACTAAACAACGGTCTGGGGATGCTACAACCAGTGACGTGAACTGTGATGTCAAGCAAGGTGCTGTTACCACACCAGAGCCTGCTGGCATCCCTGAAGGCTTGATTGGCCCTCCCAGCATTGTACCCCTAAAAGTGAATGGACATGCTTGTGATGCTTTGTTCGATAGTGGCTCTCAAGTGACCATTATATTCGAGTCTTGGTATCAGACCTACATTGCTGATGTCCAAATACGTCCTGTGTCTGGCTTGGCACTCTGGGGCCTAAGTGAGTCTGACCTCAGCTACCCCTACCGGGGTTATGTGGTGGTTGACCTCGAATATCCGGCAAAAGTAGCTGGTGCCGACAGGATTGTGACTGTCCTTGCTCTTATTTGCCCCAGCCCCCGTACTGCGGACCAAACACCTGTCATAGTGGGAACTAATGCCAGTCACGTCCGACGTCTTGTGCAGCAGTGTAAGAATGAGGGCATTGACATCACCCAGACGCTGGGAATACAAGGCTGTCGCCGAGATGTAACTCTGGCAGCATGTGGCACTGCTACAGCTACTGAAGAGGAGGATGATGTTGGCTGTGTGACATGGCAAGGCCCAGGCCCACTGACTCTACCTCCTGGTGGTGACTGCCGTGCTGTTTGCAAAGTCACCTACAAACACCAAGTCAACAAAGAAGTTCTGCTGGTTGACTCGTCCCTTTCCGCTCCACTCCCAGCTGGTGTGCTACTACAGCCTATGGTGGTGCCCAGTGAAGAAATTAATGTCAACCATTTCAGAATCCTTGTCCAGAACGAGTCGCTGACAGAGACCATCATACCTGTGGGAACCGTCATCGGACACATGTACCTGGCTGATGCAGTCACTCCACTCACTCCTTCCAAGACAGCAGCACATGAGTTTGATGCTAATTTGATTGACTTCGGAGACTCACCTGTCACCGAGGAGTGGAAACGAAGACTCCGACAAAAGCTATCCACCAGGTCTTCGGTATTCTCCCTCCATGAATGGGATGTCGGATTGGCCAAAGACGTAGAGCACACCATCCGGATGTCAGATCCACGGCCGTTCAGGGAGCGTTCTCGACGTCTGGCACCAGCAGATGTTGAAGACGTGAGAAAACACCTCCAAGAGCTGTTGCGTGCGGGGATCATCAAGGAGTCGCGTAGCCCATACGCATCCCCAATCGTGATTGTTAGGAAGAAGAATGGTGCCGTGAGAATGTGTATTGACTACAGATTGTTGAACAGCCGAACCATCCCAGATCAGTATACAACCCCATGCATCGATGATGTCCTGGACTCCATGACTGGAAGCAGGTGGTTTTCCGTGCTCGACCTGCGGAGTGGCTATTACCAAATTGCCATGGCCAAGGAAGATAAAGAAAAGACGGCATTCATCTGCCCACTGGGTTTCTTCCAGTTCGAAAGGATGCCACAAGGAATTACTGGAGCCCCAGCTACATTCCAAAGATTAATGGAGAAGGCGGTAGGTGACATGAACCTGCTCGAGGTCCTAGTATACCTGGACGACCTGATTGTGTTTGGCCGAACTCTGGAAGAGCATGAAGAACGACTGCTCAAAGTTCTGGATCGTCTTGCAGAGGTCGGGCTGAAGATCTCAGTTGACAAGTGTCAGTTTTGCCTGCCCAAGGTGAAATACCTGGGACACATTGTGTCGGCCGATGGAGTCTCGCCTGACCCCGCCAAGGTCGAAGTAGTCACAGACTGGCCACAGCCTACTCACCTGAAGGCTCTTCAGTCATTCCTTGGGTTCTGTGGCTACTACAGGCGTTTCATTGCCAACTATTCAGCCATTGTCAGGCCATTGTCAGAGCTCACCAAAGGCTATGCCCCAAAGCAGAAGGGTAAGAAGCTCGAGAAAGATAACCCAAAGACTTACCTCAAAGAGTCTGAGCCCTTCGGTGAGAGATGGGACAAGTCCTGCACCGAAGCGTTCCGTCAGATCATTCATTGTCTCACTCACGCACCTGTCCTGGCTTTCGCAGACCCAAACAAACCATACATCCTACACGTGGACGCTAGCTTGAAGGGACTTGGCGCGGTCCTCTATCAACAGCACAGTGAGGGACTGAGGCCTGTCGCATTCGCCAGCAGGAAGTTGAAACCACCAGAGAGAAACTACGCAATACACCAGCTGGAGTTTCTGTCTCTGAAGTGGGCAGTGGTGGACAAGTTCCATGATTATCTGTATGGCGCCAAATTCACTGTGCGTACAGATAACAACCCACTCACATATGTGCTTTCAACCGCCAAGCTCAATGCTGTTGGGCACAGATGGCTGTCTGCATTGTCCACCTACGACTTTGATGTGCAGTACCGACCCGGCAGGCACAACATAGATGCTGACCTGTTGTCCAGAACCTGATGCCGGATGAGAGTCAAGAGGAATGGGAGACCATACCACAGACTGGAGTGAGGTCCATCTGTAAGAAAATATGCATTCCCGGATCTGTGGTCAACCCACCAAGATATGTGGACCAGTTAGGAGCCTCTCCTGATTGCGTGCCTGACATCTATGCATTCCCAACGCACTTGGAGCTGAAGTCCATGGGCCAAATGTCAACTCAGGACCTGGTTAAAGCCCAAGAGGAGGATCCTTCAATCAGCTCTGCTCTTCAAGCTGTTAAGCAAGGAAAATGGCCTGAAGGAAATGGGTCCAGCTTAGAACTTGCTCGTCTGAAGAAAGAGATGGGAAGACTGATGATGAAAGATGGACTGCTACATCGCGTAAGTAAGAGATCTTCTGGAGAAGACGTTACTCAACTCGTCTTACCAAGTGAGTTCAGAGACGTTGTGTTGAAGGCCTCACACGATGACTTGGGACACCTTGGCGTAGAGAGAACTACCGATCTGTTGAGGAGCCGATTCTTCTGGCCTAAACTGGCATGTGATGTGGAACAGTACATTAAGAACTGTGGAGAGTGCATTACTCGAAAGACACCTGGCCAGAGAGTAGCACCCTTATGTCAGATCGTGAGCAGTGGACCGATGGACCTAGTCTGCATCGATTTCCTGTCCATGGAACCCGACTCTTCAGGCATCAGCAACGTGTTAGTGGTGACGGATCATTTTACACGCTATGCCCAGGCTTTCCCCACCAGAAACCAGACAGCACAGACAGTGGCAAAGGTCCTGGTGGACAAGTACTTCTTGCATTATTCCCTGCCAGCTCGGATACACTCAGACCAAGGGAGAGACTTTGAGAGCCAGCTAATAAAGGAGCTCCTGAGGATGCTAGGAATCAGAAAGTCGCGGACCACTCCGTATCACCCTCAAGGGGACCCGCAGCCTGAAAGGTTCAACAGAACTCTACTCTCCATGCTGGGAACTCTTGGGCGTGAGAAGAAGCGGCAGTGGAGCAAACATGTTGGGTACTTGGTGCACGCCTACAACAGTACCAAATGTGATTCTACGGGTACTCCCTATTTTTTAATGTTCGGCAGAGAAGCGAGGCTTCCCATAGATGTGTGTTTTGGAACATCTCCTGACGGAAAGGATGACGCTTGTCACTCACACTATGTCGCCAAGCTGAAAGAGGACTTGCAGCGTGCTTACCAACTTGCCTCTGAAGCTGCGAACAAGACACACCAACGGAACAAGAGGTTCTACGATAAAGAGTTGGATTCCAGACGCTTGAGATCGGCGACCGAGTACTGCTGAGGAACTTGGGTTTGAAGGGCAAACACAAGTTGGAGAGTAGGTGGAGCCCTATTCCTTATGTCGTGTTGGGGAAGATGCCCAAGCTTCCGGTGTACAAGGTCAAGCCCGAGGACGGAGGCGGAGGAGTCAAAACTCTACACCGTGACCATCTCCTACCGATTGGAGAGTCGGTAAGAATGCCGGCCGCGAACAAGGAGGAAACCTCACCTGTCAAACCAAGGACAAGGTCTGAGGTCAACAGGAAGGTAAAGGAAGTTTCAAGAGTCCAAGAGTTACAAGACATCACTGACTCGTCTTCAGACGAAGAGCCTTACCTACCTGCAAAACCGTACAGTACCTACCTGCAAGAGGTCCTGAAAAGACAGAAGAATGCCACCAAACCTGAAAACCCCGTACAAGACCCTAGTGACTCGCAACAGTCAGATGAAAATCCGGTTGCAGAGGACGTGTCAGAGGATGAGGGGTCAGAAGAGGAGAATCACAACATTGGTGAAGTGGATACAGCTCAAGATTCAGTTCCTGAGGAAGAAAATGAACCTGAGGCCGGAAGTGAACCTGAGTCAAACCCATCCCATGACAACCAGACACCTGCCAGGTCTAATTTGGCAAATAAACTTGAAACTCGCCCTAAGAGAAGCGTGAAACCAGTCATTAGGTTAACGTATGACGAACCTGGTAAAACAAGAGATCAGCCTCTCACCATAGTTCATAGAGGTGTGATCATTAAAATAGGCAAATGTTAAACTTAGTGTTTACGTGCACTCTTTCTGCTCATAACTTAGGTTATGTTTGTTTGTTTGTTTGATGAGGACATCAAAACTTTAGAAGGGGGAGGGTGTAGCCCAGCCAAAGCTATTGCTTACTCTTAATTAATGATTAAAAAAATAAATAATAAACAATTAAATAGGTTGGGTTAAAAAAGTGTTAAAAGCCTTGAAAAGGTGTGTTTGAAAAAAAAAACCCTCTTTGCATCTTTATGTCATGATTAGATGTTTAGGTGTTTCATTTTATTTGCAAAAGCAGTGTTTTCCTCTGTGTGTTCTGTGCCAGCATTTATGGGGTTATATCAGCGGGGACGCAGTTTAGCGTAACACGCGCCCGGACGAGAGAGGTAGAGACACAGGAGTCGGGGAGAGAACGTGAGGGGAGCGTGCGAACGAATGGAGGCAACGGTGGTCGGTAATTTCGGTAGAAGGGGCTGTGCGCAACTACTGAGTGTTGCAGGTCTTTATGATTGTCTCCACGACGGTCAGTAAGCGAAGACTGTGGCACGTTAACAAGCGAACCTCTACGAGGCGTTCGATATCTGTTGTGTGTTGCGTTTCAAGCTAGCGCATGCTAACGGCTCTGCAGTTGCAGGCTAGAGACTGTTCGTGACGAGTGAGCAGAGGATTCTAGACTGGTTTAACTTCTCCAGTTGCACTTGGATGCCGGAGTCTGACTGTTTTCACCGCGAGGACACAAAGAGGACAACCCGGAGAGAGAGATAACGACCGAGGCTTCATCGTTCTGTGGTTTCCGGCGACGAGGGAGACGTGACGGTGGCTGGGCGAAAACATCTGTGGATCGGCTGTTTTCCTTTTCGTGAGTGGATCGGCTGTTTTCCTGCCCGTGAGTGATCGACATTGGAATATACAGAGGAGTGTTTCTTTTATTTGGCTTTCAAAAAAGTGAAAGGGCCGTGGTGGTTTTGGGCCACAACGATCACGAGCGACGACCAGGCCTGCAGCGAAAGGTTGGGGGTTAACCGTGTTTAACTTTGCCGGCTTTTGAAACAGTGTCTGTGTGTGCGTGTGTGAGTGGTGTGTGGTGGGCCCACAAATTAGCATAGGTGGTCAGTAGCTTTGGTGATTGCAACAACAGTGAGAAGCCGTTATTGTTTGTTTGCACTGATTGTGTTTACCTGTTCCAAAAAAAAAAAAGAGACACGTGTTATTCAAGGTTTTGCACCTGAGTGTTTACATTTCTATTTTTTTTTATTTTATTATTTTTCATATTGCACCATTTTTGCACTAATACGAAAAAACTAAATAATTGAGAATTATTTCCTTAAAAGTGTTGTTGGTGTGTATTCATTTACTTACCTGTCCATTGAGCATAGGGGTCTGGTGAAATATAAATTAATTTGAAGCCAAGAAGGGCTCAGGTCTTAATATTCAAAGGATTAAAAATTATTTAAAGGTACATGCTTAATACAGTTATCTAAAAAACCTGCTGTGTTGATATAAAATTAAGAGAAATCCAAAACAATTAAAACCGAGTTGATCAGGGTTAAGTTTATTTGAATTAAAAGAACCCAAAAGCCCTCCCCTCAGTCACATGACCACAAGGGGACCGCTACAGTTGCTAAAGAGGAAATGTCTCAGCCTAATTAGTCATGTTCTTGTGTAAAATATGCCACAGAAGCAGAAACAGATGGAAGATGATTCAGACGTGCCCAGCGTTGTTTACGTCAGTGGACGGCCGTGGTTTGACCTCTGAAGTGCATCAGTACAGAAAATAATGAACTCACCTTGAAGCTGCCCGGATGACGAGGACAGGCGGAGGCTCTCCCGCACACACACACACTGTGTGATTTATGGCCTCCTAACACACTCTCAGCATGTATATACATCACTCCACTGTGTACACTCACATGGTGTGGTCAAACAGCGGAGAGGTCGCTCATGTCCAGTGGTTGTGGCGCTGACAGCCTGGCGTTTGATTGGTTGCTTGAACAGCCAATCACACAGCCGAGTGGAGCAGAATAAGTGATCGTCAGTGTGTCTGATGGACCGTCAGCCACACTGTGAGGACACACACACACACACACACACACCTCCAGTCCATAAACACAGATACACAGTGAAATTTAATCATTGTGTAGTAAAATAGCACTTTATGTTGCAGTCAGGCTCAGAGAGGGAAGGAGTGCAAGAGCCTGAGGGCAAGAGAAGAAGAAGAAGAAATAGAGTTGCATACCAGCTGATCTGCTTCATAGTAATCATTAACGCCACTCTTCAAATGGTCTGAGAAGAGAATCCAAAGCAAACAAAAGTCTGATTGTATATCAGACTATATTTCCTCAGTAAACATGAGTTCCTGGTCTCAGTTTCTAGTTTCAAGTCTTCATGTTCATTTTGTAAATTATGGTCACATTTAGAGTCCAACAGGCCATAAAGCAGAGGATGCTTTAGGGCACGGCTTCCTGCTGATTGACAGGGTGTTACCAACCTTTCACAGAAAGTTTGAACTCCAACCTAAAAATATCTTACTGCTGTTTGCAAAAAAAACAAGATGGCGACGGCCAAAATTCCAGACTGGAGGCTTCGAGGATGTAGTCGACAAACTGGTGGGTGACGTCACAGTGACTTCTGCAGCTGGTCATTGTGCTCATAATTTTCAGACGTTAAACTTTCTCAACTCTTTTCTTGTCCTTCCAGTCATGAGGAGCTCAACACTGTATTCAGCTCTCAACACGTTCCAGTGAACCTCTCCTCTGCCTCCACTGACTGTCCATCAAACCCGTCAGCTGAACCAGCTTTACACTCCCAATTTAAGACAGTCTGCTTCTTTCTCCTCTCATTGCTGCTTCAGCTCAGGCAGCTCTTTCTCTGTCCACCAGACATAATGGGTTCAGCACATCTGAGTGCAGCTTACTAAAAAGTTAGGCTCTGTGTGCCACATGCAGTAGATTTCTGTTGAGCATTGATACTAACCAACACCTAGAACCATGTGAATGTAATGTAATGTAATCCCACGTAAAACAAACAGTACCCAGGACCATGAGCTGCACAATGTTGGATTGAATCAGTTCAACTCAGTCACTTTATGTTCCAGACTTAATATCTGCTGTGTGCCACTTCAAGTTAGCTTTTATCTTTTCCATGATTGTCTGCTTCACTCGCTGAGACAATGACGACCATCGTAGAAACTATTTGTGCGACACCCGATGAAAAAAAAGGGCCTCATTAGAGCCTCATGGCGTCAGTCGGAAAAGCATTGATCTGTCCTGCAGTCAGCAGGCTGTCATCAGTCACATTAAAGTCAGAGGGTGAAGGCTGATATTCAGTAGGAAGCCTGCCCCGCTGTGATCATCTCACCCGCTGTGTAACTGGGTCAAGATCATTGCTCCTTAATTATGGATGAGGTTAGCCTTGTTAGCGCTGCAGCTAGCCTGCTTAGCCGCTCCCTGGACATGGAGCAGTGCTGCTCACATGCTCTGACAGCATTTATTTAGATATGAACTTGTTGGTGTAGTTAGTGTAGTGTGTTAAAGTCAGTATTACACACTGAAAATAAACACTTCGTCCTGGTTTCTGCCTGTGTGCATCAGCTGGAAGCGATGGCAGCAGAACAATAAGCTGAAAGAGGCTAAAAGGCTCTGCAGGGCTGCAGGTGGTTAGCCACACTGTTGGTTCAGCTCATGATTGTTTCCCCTCTGAGAGCAGATGACCTCAAATATGAATGTAAACTCTCACCTGCATGACCTCTGACCCCCACACACTGCTGAGGGGTAATTGACAGCACACCAGAGAGGTGTGTGTGTGTGTGTGTGGACAGCAGATGTTTGACCTTGGTTTGTGTGTGTTTGTGAGGGTTGGAGGTTTTAAGAGGAGATGGAGATGATTGACAGCTCTGAGACTAATAGAGACTCGTGACTGGCTAACGCTAAACCTTCTGCTATCTACCTGCCTCTGAGCAAAAGGTGAGAAAGCGATCTACAATCAGCATTTTGAACAGGAATCCCTTCGCTTCAGGGCAGTGTTCACATCTCTCTCTCTCTCCTGTGGGCTGCAGGCTCTAATGCTTTAGTTCATTTCCCTCTCCGTCCAGCATTAATAAATCCCTCATGCTCTCAGTACTCATTACAGCCATCCAGCAGATATTTATTAACCCACAGGACTTCCTCTAACTAATCCCTTTTACATTTATTAGGAAAAAATATATAGCTAGATGAGACCAGAATCTATTGTCTGGAAAACAAAAATAAAAACAGCTGAAAGAGGCTCGAAATTTTTTTTTATATAATTTAAAAGTTGGAATTGCAGCCGAAGTGCAATCTGACCCTTCAATCCCATAAAACCATGCAGAGCATGCACATAGATCAATTATGCTCAGTGAAACCTGGTGCTGACTGAATGAATAATTCTAATAATAATAAATAATAGATATTCCTGTTCAGAATAGAACAGAATGATCTTTGTTTCTCCCTTTTCAGTGCAAAACAATAAAATAAATATAAAAATATTAAGTCAATCTGAAAAGTGTAAAATCTTAGAAAGTAAATACAAAATAAGTATAAATAATTGGCTTACACAAATATGAATTTACCACAAGGATAAATAGCGAAAATATACAAACAGGAAGTGTACAAATGCGCTTATTGGGATTGGGCTGGTTGCTTGGCTACCAGTTTTGGAGATGATGGGATGGATGGTTGTCTAGAACAAAGAAGGACAGACAGTCACATATGGACTCTGGTTTTGTTATTTCACAACATATGAACATATTATTTTCATTTCTGAGATGCTCGTAATCTTGTGAAAGCGCCACGAGTTAAACTATCGACATGCGTCACTGTGTGATATTTTCATTTCGTCAATATGGCTCCGCTGTGGTGTGAGGAGGACAGGATTGGCAGCAGTGGCTCTGACCTTTGCTGCTGCATGTTTGCTTTAGAGACAGTATGGATCACTGAGTGAACAAACACACGGAGGAAAGTAGTTTACCGCTGGACAGGCTGCTTTCTGTCAGGAAACACTGAAGGACTGACTTTTTTTAGTTTCCTGTAAAAGTGTGTGTGTGTGTGTGTGTGAATCAAACATTTTGACCAGCAGGCACCAAACTCCCAGTTTCCCCCCCGACAGCCAACCAGAACGAGGCCGACCCTCTCAGTCACGGCTGATTACCTGCCAAACTAACTGCCTCACCTGGGTCACCCAGCAGCTGTGCTCGCTGCTTTAACGGCCACTTAGTGACGCTCCAGATGCTGATTGGTTCGCTGTGGAGCACATCCAGAGATGATGTTGTGTTTGGCTGCTGCATCTTCAGAAGATCCCAAATGCTCGAAGAACTAATTCTGATCAAATGTCTCTGTTTCTATGTGCCCTGCTCCTCCTCCTCCTCTGGTTCGCACACTGAAGGGAAGCAAACCAAACGAACCTCCTGGGCTTTTTTGGCTCTTGCATTAGTTGTGTCTGCAGTTTGAGTGAATGACAGAGTCCATTAAGACCAGGACAACATGTGACCGCTGTGTTTTGTGTTGTTGTGTGAGAACCTGGACTCGTATAAAGTGCTGACTCATTGCAGCTGTGAGTTGTCAATAGATCAACATGCAGGTTAAAACACTGGAATAAGACTGATCAGCATCATATGTGAAGCACTGCTCTCTACTGCATCACTCCTCTGGACTTGTTGGTTCATATTGAATAAAGGGGTCCTGGATATTTTTATAATGACTCAGCAGATCCTGTCTGGCTGGTTTCTAATAAGTTAGTTTATCATGAGTCACATCAGGTGTGATTGATTAATACCATGCTGTGGGTGCTGTTACTGCTCCCTCTCCAGCTTTCACATCACTAACGTTCTTCATTCAGGATTTAATCTGTCACTACAGTGTGACTGTCACCTTTGCAGTGCAGACTGTTAAATGGAAAACCATTTGTATATTTTTAGTAAACTGGTTTCACACCTCATGAGAACATGAACAGTACCTGAGACCACCTTTTCAGATGAAGGAGTGCAGCATCTGAAAGCCTCCTGAAACATGAACTTTTTCAAAATGTAAATTTCACAGCACATTCTTGTTTTTGTTCTGTCGTTTCTGTTTTTTTTTCTCTTCTTGTGAACAGATCTGACCCTGACGCCTACCTTCTTCAGCGTAACTCTTTTTCTTTCATTTCTTTTTTCCTCTCATATTCTTGATCCCACATGCTCTTATGTCCTATATCCGTCTCCTCCTCAGCACTTCCTTTAAACTTCAGTCTTGCTGTCAGCTAATTTTAGTCGTCCCTCGCCCTCTCTCTCTCTGTTTTTGGCAGTCTGTTCTGACTGACACATCCTTTCAAGGAGAGGATGAGTAGATTAAAATGAACTCTAGCCAGCTAATAGAGCTTTACACACACAAACACACACAAATCTCTCTGCCTTTTACACATTTTGGAAAGCTCATATCAGTCTGTTGAGATGGATTCTCATGGCTCCCGTCATATAAAATACTTATATTTCCATCTGCACTGTGTACTGTGCTTTGTTTCGCTGCTGCTGTTCTAAAGTTGTTTTTTATTATTATGATTATTACTTTGTCTTTTCTGCTGTGACGCTGTGGGATTAATTAAAATTGGATCATATCTCTATCTTATAATCACATCTTATGTTTCAGACAAAAACAACAAATGCAAACATAAGATAAAGCATGTGTTATTACAGTTATTATTATATGTAGAACATAACTAGTGAAGAAGAAAACAACTAGCACAGACTCCAGTACATCAAAACTACTGAATAACACAAACAAGCTTCTAAATAAGCCTCATTCGCATTTCCTGTTTCAATATTTATCAAAACATGAAGCAACAGGTAGGAAACAGTGACCTCAGCTGTTGCCCTGGCAACACTAGTGTGAACTCTGTGGTGTGACATCATCGCATTGTGAAATGTGTGAGTCAGAGAGAGCCATTAGGAAACAGACTCAGGATGACTTGAAGGCAAAGAGGAGAGGAGCTCACAGTGATCCTGAACCAGCACAGTACTGGTCCTCAGCCAACTACCAGCAAACAACTGCTGGACCTGCTGGACTCCCAAAATGCCAACAGCAAGCTGGCCTAAATTTAAATTTAGATTTAGATTAGGCTGACCTTCCCTCACAGAAAGGCCCAGAACTGGAACCCTTCAGCATCAGAAACAAGATTATTGTTTATTTAGGTTGAACATACAAGGAATTTGACTTGGTTTGTTGGCTTGATACATATAAACTGTCTAAATTATCATGTTAACATGGATTAATCAATATTAATCTGACCCAGTGTGATCACCATGGTGGAGGGAAACTCAGGAATGAGGCAAGACAAAACTGAAAACACACCGAAAGGGAGTGGAAAAAGTGAAGGAGGCAAAATCTAATCTAACAAAATAAGTAAAACAAAAATGAACAAAAAAATCAGGTTTTGCACCAGGGTACAGGGAGATTTCTGTCTCTTCAAGAACTCAAAAATCAGAAGGAACTTTTCCAAATCATCCCTTTCACTTCCAGTCAGTGCAGCAGTGAGAAGTCTGACTACCGAAGTAAAACGAAATACTTCATGAAATTAAAGTGATAAATTATCTGCCTGGACTATTTTTCTCCAGCAAATTTAAATGAAATTTGAATAAGAATTTTATGGTGCCGTTAGAGTGAAATAAAACAGCAGTGGCACAACTAGAAAGGAGGGAACTAAACAATAAACCGCTCTATTAGCTGGGTGGAAATAATATGAACTTTAAGCAAAGTGAAGTTAATGGATAAAAACATGCAAAGACATTTCAAACAGGACGTGACCAAGCATTTGTGCTTCAAAATCAATCCAGCATTGGCTCCGTTGATTGATCTGTTCGTTGGTAATGATCACTCTGAACACTAATATGGAACATCGGGATGTAACACCCAGATTACACTGCATCCTCTCCTTGAACAAAGGTCAACCTCAGTATGTTAATGGATTTACAGTATGGATCGCTCTCACACAAGTTTATTACCACATGCAGATATAAGTGGCATCAATTGCATCCTCTAACCTCTGACCTCTGACCTTTAACCTCACCAGCATGAGCAAACACTGCCCTTAACAGACATATTCAACAATAATAATAATATTTCATGCCCACTGGCAGCAACTTATTGATTGACTGTTTTGTGTCTAGATTCTGTATAAAATTAAAAACTGTCGGGTTTCTCCAGCAGCCAATCACTGCAAGCGTTCTGGACCCAGACATACAGAATTTGTTTTACTGAATAAATAAATTGTGTGAATATCAGAAAATGTGACATTTTATTGTTTCTAAATGAATTAAAAGCGCTGCAGCTGATCTATATTCTGAGCCTGTTTAGTGTAAACTGAGAGTATGAGGTCAGGATTTCTGTTGTTTGATAAAAATCTGCTAAATCAGTTTTAAAGCTGGTTTACATTTATCTGTCCCTTTAAAAATATCTATAAATGATGAGCCATGTTCATGTGCTCAGACTACACATGTGGTGTTTGGTTACCATGGTGACGGCTGTCTGGGGTGGTGACACCTATTGATGGACTCTATATGACCTTATTCACATGCACTTTATTCTTCTCTTTCTGAGTATCCAATCATGTGTAGCTTCATGATTAAATCAGCATGTTTATGCCTTTCTGCATACATTTCTGTGATTGCATCTGTTTTTGTATTCTTGTCATGTCTGTTTTGTTTGTTCCTCTATAATTACCTGTGTTGTGGTGTCTTCCTGTGTGTGTGTGTGTTAACATGAGTAATTGGCTCTGGAGGCCTGTCAATAGTCTGTTAGCTGCTGTGTCTTGAAGGGCGCTCTGTAATCCATAGCGCTGCTCTGACTCTGAATATCATCCCTCCTTCTGGTAGATAAACAGCGGCGGAGCTTCAATCTTCCAGCCGGCCGGCTGAATCATTTACAAGGTTAATAGGGACTCGTGCTGCTCACCCGTGGCCTGTTCCTCTGCTCGCCTTTCTTCTCGGTTTTCGTTCTGGCTCGTTAGGGATGTCGGCCTTTTTACTGGGTCTTTTAAAGTTCCTTCATGGAGGAGAGAAAGCAGCAGACCCGGGCGTTAGAACATTAGACATACAGATATGTGTGTGACAGAACGGCGTGTTATTTGTCCCATTAAAAGATGTGAGACGTTGGTTCTGTCGAGGGAGGAAAAGCTCCTCTGTGGCCTGAATGAAGAGTGTTTGTGTGAACTGAACTGTCTGAATCACAAACATGAGAGGCGACAGGCCAGCATGCCCTGTGCACATATTAAGATATGCATATATTTGATGTATGTCTCTGAGCTCGCTGAAGGCAGGTGGAGTTAATACGTCAGCTTGCTGTGATGTGTCTCTACAATGTGCTGCATTCGTATGCGTCCTCATGTCGGAGCACTGTTGGTCGTCTCAGGCGGTGATGAGCCCTGAGGCGGCTCCACTGTGAGAATAATGCATGTGGAAATTCACCCGTTCATTTGCCAGTGGGGCTTTCCTCCCCCAAAGGCCTGCTAGCTATGAAATAAATATGAGCGCAGGGAGAAGAGCGTAATGAAGCTGCAGCAGCCGTCCACATGGAGAGGACTGATTGATGCTGAAGAGATGGAGGGAGAAAAGAAAGAGGGGGATGGATAGAAGGTCGAGTGTCCAGAGGAGGAGACATGATGAGAGGACAAAGTGAGACAGCTGCAGGGTGGAGAGAAGACTGATGGATGGATGAGACGATGGAGGAGAAGGTGCCTGAAGGAAATAAGGATGAGAGGACAGAGGATGGAAGAGGAGAACCAGAGAGGATGGAAGAGGAGTACCAGAGAGGAACCAGAGGAGAACCAGAGAGGAACAAGAGGAGAACCAGAGGAGAACCAGAAAGGAACCAGAGGAGAACCAGAGAGGAACCAGAGAGGAACAAGAGGAGAACCAGAGAGGAACCAGAGAAGAACCAGAGAGGAACCAGAGAAGAACCAGAGAGGAACAAGAGGAGAACAAGAGGAGAACCAGAAAGGAACAAGAGAGGAACAAGAGGAGAACCAGAGGAAAACCAGAGGAAAACCAGAGGAGAACCAGAGGAGAACCAGAGAGGAACAAGAGGAGAACCAGAGGAGAACCAGAAAGGAACCAGAGGAGAACCAGAGAGGAACCAGAGAGGAACAAGAGGAGAACCAGAGAGGAACCAGAGGAGAACCAGAGGAAAACCAGAGGAGAACCAGAGGAGAACCAGAGAGGAACCAGAGGAAAACCAGAGGAGAACCAGAGAGGAACCAGAGGAGAACCAGAGGAAAACCAGAGGAGAACCAGAGGAGAACCAGAGAGGAACCAGAGGAAAACCAGAGGAGAACCAGAGGAGAACCAGAGAGGAACCAGAGGAAAACCAGAGGAGAACCAGAGGAGAACCAGAGAGGAACCAGAGAGGAACCAGAGGAGAACCAGAGGAGAACCAGAGGAGAACCAGAGGAGAACCAGAGAGGAACAAGAGGAGAACCAGAGGAGAACCAGATTATTACATGAAGACATAAATTTTCTGTATTGCCGGTTTAGATCTGTAAATCGTGTCCATACAGTACATACGTACATATCTACAGACATGTAGAAATGTGAACACTGGATGAAGTCAAGTTTCTTGTTTCATTTTGTTGACATGTTAGAGTCAAAAGGTTTTCACAGATATCTGCTTTATTACTCAATAAATCAGAAAAAAAAAACATCAACAGCCATAAAAATCCATTTCCACCATGTTTTTAGTGATAAAATGTAAAAAATAAATCAGGAAACTTTCAGACTGCAGAGAGGAATGTAAAGCTTCTCCTGTTAATGGCTCATATTTCTTTTTTTAGACATGAGGCATCATCTAATGTCAACTTTCAGTCACTTCAGGAGAAATCTGCAGATAGTCTGAAAGATACAGACACAGTATGGAGGTAAAATATCCAAAGATATGTTGTCACGGTCACATTTAAAGACCAAACATTTGGGAGATGATCATATGATGATGTTGTGAGAAAGAAGCAATCAGTGGCTCTTAATGAGTCTGAGCTCACTGACTGTACATTGTGTGTGGAGGAGCTGCAGTGTGTTTGTTTGCAGAGTGAAGGTGTCTGAATGTGTTTCCCTTCTAACACTGAACGTGTTTTAATTGAAAAGGATTAGAGTCGGCTCGCCCTCGGCTCGGTGTTCGCTGGCGTCACACAGAAGAAAAGTCACAGCGGGGTGGGATGGGATTTTCTGCCTCTGAGAGGCGTTCATGGCTGCCAGTTAATTTCATCACTGTGTCCCTGTGTGTGCGTGATAGGAAGCCTAAACAGTCGTCACACTGTGGATAACGCTTCTCTACACACACACACACACACACACACACACACACACTCTGTGAAGTTTTACAGTTAATTACAGGAGAGGATTGTTGTGTTTCTCCTCCTCCATCATCTTCTCCTCCTCTTCCTCTGCTCAACACGATGTGATGAATCTGTGAGGAGTCATATCACACCATTTAAATGATATGAAATTACATCTGTTGGTTTTGTAAATGATAACACAATAAGTGGAGGATAATGAAATTAAAGAGTAAAGTGAGGGTACAGAGTGCCTCTAAATGGATTTATAATGTATTAATAACTGCCTCAGTAATAACTTAACAATGTGCTCTGGCTTATGTTGTTCTAATCAAACAGTATTAATTAAAGGAAAATGACTTTTAACGTGTGATAAATCAAGAGAGTGAGCACGACGACCGGTTCTGTTACTAATAAACACTCATCCTCTGATTGTATTATTTGAATTTACTCTGGCCATCTTCATTTAACATGATTTAATATTACATGTGCACATGTTGCCAGATAGTCAAATATTGTGATCAAATATTTCAGTCTGTAGCTGGTTAATGATGTCATGGAATGTGTCTTGGTTGTTTTTTTTTTTTATTTTGAAAGGGAGGTTGGCTGTAAAATGACACAAGTCATCTAGAACGTCTCCATCTTATGAGCAAAGCAAGCAGTCACTGTAATAATTCACTCACTGTAAACATTTTTGAGAGGAAACTTATTCTGCAGAGATTCATATTTTCTTAAAATCAGCACATTAAAATGTGATTAGGATCAGTCACTTTCAGCAGACATGTCTACAGTGAATCAAAGGTGGGATCTAGAAGTTTTAAAGTCACATTTAACTCGTCTCTTCAGGTCATGTGACCTGGCTGCTGCAGACTCTCATCCCAGCGGCTCACCTCCATCCTTTGAACCCTAATGCTCTTATTCCACCAATTACACAGCACGGGGCAGAGGTCTACCTTCACTGTGAGAGATAAAAAAAAATAATTTTACAGGATTTCAGAGCTGTAATCTTGACAGATGAGCAGCCGCTCGCTTCCCAGATTACCGTCACCCTGCTTTCAATTTGGCACCCCTACCTTCCTCCGCACTATCAAAGGAATTATGGAAATGCTGAGCGGCAAAGACCAAGATTAAGGCAGTGAACACGAGCGGGAGAAATGTGGGAAGTTAGAGGAGTGTGGGATGCGTGTGATATCAGAGATAAAGCTAAAGCAAAAAGACAGAAATCCCCATGATCCTGAGTACCTGCCTCTTAGTGTAATGTCCTCCCTTTCATCTCACTGCCTCTTCCCTTCTTTCCTTTCCTCCTCAACCCTTTTCTCTGCCCTTTTCTTTCCTGCAACCATTTTCCTCTTTCATGTCTCATTTAGAAAAACACAGTTCATGGCAATGTTGTTATTTGATGCAATTGTTTCTGGGACAGTATAATCTAACAGAAGTTGTGATGGCTAAGTCCACTCACAACTGACTATACTGAGGATGAGGAGGTGACTCATGAAGAGGAAGAGGAGAGGAGCAGCAAAAGAAGAAAGACGTCTTCATGTTTAGAATTTGAACGCCATGTTTGCTTGATGCACGTCTCCTCTTCTTTCCCTTTGTCCCCTCTTGTGTCATTTCACAGTCTGATTAAATCTTGACTAACGTGGCAGATTTGTCTCTCTGTTCCTTCATGAATCAGGCTCCTCACAGACTGAGAGCTTAGTCTTTGATACGTTCAGAAAAGTATCGATGGTCATTCATTAATCTCCTCTCCGTTGTTCTTACTGGTAAATTTTTAATATGATTTGGGAGAACTCAGATTTTTCCACCTGAAAGCTCTCGTCATGTGGATTCCTTCCCTCTCTGTCTGTCGCTGCCTCTGATTGTAGAGCTGATTGCTTGAACAAGTGCCACTCCAGGTTCAGTTTTCCTCACAGACTCCTGACTATATTTACCGTGCTTCACATACTGTATCATATTTTAATCTCATATCAGCCGCCTTGACACGGAGCAGCGCTGTGTTTTGTTTTTTTTTTTTCATGTTACACCTGATATATAAATACAGAAGGGTCGATCCATCCAGTCACACATTCATTTAAAAAAGTCTGTCATGTTCTGGTAAATCAGATTATTGATTGATTTTAGGGTGCAGCTCTGTGTCGGAGTTCAGACTTTGAAAAGCTTCTAAAAGGAGTTTGTTCCTCTAGAAGAGCCCATTTGCACCAGCCTGTTCAGCTGTGCAGCTTTATTAACAGGCTCTAATTGGAAAACCAAAATCCATTAACTCTACAAAGATGAATATCATCCATTGATCCAATTAGAAGGCGGTGTCATTTTACACAAATGTAATCTCATCCTCTCCTCTGAGGGGCTAACGGGTCGTTTTCTCTGGAATCACATCAGTGTGACACGCTTCATACAACCTGCCGCTACACACAATAACATCAGGGTGCATATTATCAATATAATACCTATCAAAGGTCAATAATATCTGACTCCAGACTGAGATAAATCCCGAAAACTCTGGTCAGCTTTTTACTAATCTACCAGAATAAACTGAATTCATTTGCTCTCCTTTAGAGTCAAACACTGCTTATATTCCATTGTGTAAAGTAATGAGAGTAAGTTAAGATATTTTGATAAAACCAGTAGTGAACAACACACTGACCAGACAGATGCAGTTTTAAGTCATTATTTACAGGGATAAAATCCTAAAATCATTTATAAGAGTAAAGTAATACTTTATGAGAATAAAGTCATCATATCACAGCCACCACCATTTCAGAAATACATCGTTTACATCTTTAGATCAAACTGGATTTGATGGATTGATCCAGGAAGTTGGAATCTGCCAATATCTTTCTAATTTTACCAAAGTTTTTAACAACTCTTCCTCTACAACAACACGTTACAATATTATGACTTTTTCCTCATAAAACAACAACTTTATTCTCTTTACTTTCAGAGTTTATTCTCTCAAATAATAAATTTAATCACGTAAATTTACAACTTTATTCTCGAGGTCTCAATGTGGTCTTAATACTCCATAATAATTTCTTTAGACTGGTTTAGGATTTATTTTGACGTACAGTACATTTACTTTGAAAAAGACTATATGCATGTAATGAGCAGAACTTAATATATATTGCCAGATATATAACTTTTTTATTGTAACTGTTGAATAGTGACGTTTCCAAGTTGACAGCTGGGACATCGCTCCGATGGGTCAAGAAACATTAAATATACCCAAAACTTTCCAAACTTTCCCTTGAATAATCTAGCACAGGGATTAATATTCTAGTGTCTGTCCTCACATATTCCTCCACAGATATTGAGTGGATTATGAAGTTTTGATGTAAAAACTGAGCCGCTCTCAGGTTTAGAGCCTTGATGTCCTTCATTTGAACACGTAACCTTATTAAGTTTTACCACCGAGCAAAATCACAAAGTTGGACTGGAGTCTGAAAAGTAGTTTCTCTCTGTAACTTCATCACAAACTGAAAAAAACCTCTCTAAGAAGTAGAAATGCTGAGCCTCAGTTCATCTTCTCCCTACCCAATCACATCCCCATGTGTCCACCCCCCACCCCCATCCCTTCACTCTAATTTGGCCTCTCCTCTTAAAAATTCCCTCGACCTCATCTCTCTCATGTTTTATTTCTCTTCCCACCGGCTCTTTCTTAACGCGATCGTCCCAGGGATACGACGACGTGGCTGCTTGAACTGATCTCCCAGGACCTGCAGCTCGCTGCTCTGTTGCACTCGATTCAAGTCACTCTGGAAATGAGCAGCAGCTAAATGGTTGAAATGGAAAAATAAAAGTTTAGTGTCAGGTTGGTGTGCCTCCAAGGAGAAGATACAGTTTGAAAGTAGAGATACTGAAGATTTCTTCACTTCTGGGGGATTTCAGTGATGCTGTAGTCGCTCAGCGCTGCAGTGTTTCTGCACAGCTTTGGTCCATGCTGGTTGCACCATGGTGGCTGAAAGTCCTTAGGTCTGTGATGCACGGCAATCCATCTAGTAGTTGCAGATGTATTTCATCAGACCTTCATCCCAGCCCCCTGAGTCTCTCCACTAGCATTGCTAAAGAGCCATGTTTCATTTTACCATAAAATAATGGGAACAAACTGAACAGAGTTGCTTCAAACGCTCTTTGTCATTTTTCATGAGAGAACGTCTTCAGGTGATTCGTATGCTCAATAGCCCTGGAAAGGGATTTGATGTCATGCCAGCATCACTTTTCCCATTTCACATGGTGAAAGTGGGACATTTTGTACAATTAGCCACCAAAAAAAAAGAGTTCCCAAGATATTAATGCCATTATGCTGCTGTGAAAGCACAACAACTGCCACTCACTGTCCTCTGGATGGCTGACAGCAAGACCCAGGACGCCACCTTACATCATCACAGTCACCATCCATCTCGCTCCCTCTCTCAAACACACTATTAATATCCTTGAGGGGTTTGGAAAGGATATCCAAGGTTGAGTGTCTGCTTGTGTGTTGTGGTCTACACACACACACACCACTAACAGTACATTTGTGCATCAGTGCACCCATCACAAATGTGTGAAGTGGGGATATTATTGTCACATTGCTGGCAGGCTGGCAGCGCCCGTCCTTATAACTCTCCTTCTGCTCAGGCTCCAGGCGCTGCCGCTTTATCTCACAGAGTTCTGGCAACTCAAGGTCTACAAACTTTCTGCACTTTCAGACTCTCACTCATGTGGATGTCACTCCTGGGTGTCACTCCACAGCTCGGCTACCGAGTGCAGGATGATGAAGTCTTCTCTCAGAGCCGACAAACAGTCTGCCTGTAAAGGAAAACACCAATATTCACGTCTTATTAGTCATATCTGCTCATCACATTTCAACAACAGCAAAAAGAGACAAGAATGAAAGTTTGAGTGGGTGACAACGAATCAAAATATCTCCTAGATTAATGACTTCTAATACACATTTTATAGGTCAGTCAATGGCGAAATATTCTAACTTTTTAGTTTTTTTAGTGTTTTTTTCAGCAGCAGGCATTAGAGGGTGCTCTCACACAGCCTGTGAATAATAGTGGGGCTTCTGGGAGATGTAGTCAGAGCATAAAGAGATGGTATACACCACAGAGATCAAAACAGGAAGTGGAGACGATCGAGATTAGAGAGCAAAACAAACAGACTCACCAGCAAACAGAGCTTTAGTCCAGCAGTGTTTCAGTTTCCCTTTATATGCAGTCATTTTTGGCCAAACCAAGTTTTTTTTTCAGTCTGATTGGATGTTTCCTTAAGCTTTTTGATTGAATTCACAACTCGTTTTCTTTGACCGTCGTGGAGCATCGTGGCTTGAGTCACTGGGCGACACTGTGAGTTCGACACAACTCCATTAAGATCTCCAGAGCATGCTTCAGTACGTGATGTGTTGGAAACCACCAGCAGGCGTCTCTGGGTGGATGTTTGCATCTGATCCTGGAAGTGAGGCCAACATGTGGTCATCTGCTGCTGGAGGCAACATGTGACAAGTCCGCCTGGGTGGAGGAGGATGTGTTTATGCATGACTTGAATAAGTGAAACTAGAGTCTGCAGCCACACTGAGAACATCAGCGGGTGTGTTTTTGGATTCGCAGCATATGACACAGTAGAGTTGAAATGTCACTTCAGAGCTCTGCTTCACATCGCTGTGGTGTTTTTATAGCAAAGAAAGATCAGATCCTATAGATAGCAGTTCTAAGCTGTTTCATTTATTCAAATCTCAGAAGTAAAACTTGCTCCCTTTGTGTCCAGTACAGAGATATATCTGTGTTTAACCCAGGCTAGTGCAAAGCCTGACATCTACCGTTGAAGCCGTTTGGAGATAACCATGTTTCGGGGTGGAGTGGTCCTTTAAGCTCTGAACAGGAAAGTGAAGGGTGTAGTCTCGCTCAGCTCAGTCGCCCAAAGGTGTTTAATGTCTGGATGTTCCTCCTCAGCCGTCTGAGCACCCAGAGATGTGCCGCAGGGCCAGCAGTAATTAATATGACTGGGTCTCTTATTAGTCTGAGAAACACTGCTGAGTCAGAGAAAAAGAGAGCAAGTTAGAGAGAAAAGCTGACATTAACAGCTGAAAAAAACCACATCGCCAAAAGTATGTGGACATTCCATCATTCAGTGTGTTAAATCAAAGAAGTATAACTTCTTTTTGTGCAAGAGTCCACTGTCTTAATGACAATTACTCACAGGCGACCCACTGCTGAAAAAAACCCACTTTGACATAAATGTATATACGTCAATGGCACTCAATTTGTCAAGATAAACTAGAGATTTATGCCATGTCAAAATGAAACCTCTAGCCCTGCTCCTGAGTACACACTCTAATTTAATTTGTGAACCATGAAACTGAGCTAAAGAGAAAACAAACCAAAAATAGATCTGTGAAGATTCTCCATCATCTAGGTCCTGATCAGTTTGACAACAGATTCAAGAAGCTTCTTCAGTGAAATTTCTCTCAGTTTGGGACCTAAAGGTAAAAAACACCTGAGGGTCAAGAGACAAATGCAATGAAGGGAAAATGAGAGTGTGTCCTGGTCATTAAGCAGAAGTGAGCACAGCAGATATTCATCCATAAACTCTGTGATGATGTATCACCTACTTCAGGTACGCTCCATTTACCTCGTCTGGTACTGTACTCCACCTCCCCCAACCCCCCAAACACCGCCCTGCTGGCGGGGCATGGCGAGGTAAACCAAGCACATCTAAGTGGGTTTCAAGGTAAGCAGGGTTTGTTTGAGATTCAGGACTCCTGACCTGTTTCTCTGGAGAGAGTTCATCACCAGCTGAGCACAAAAACGGCACAAAGCTTTTACATAATACAGAGCGAGGAAGAGGACTGCAGCACAGTCCGTCTGGATTACTGTCTTTGGGAGAATAAGGTGTGTTTGAGTTGCAGGTTAGTGACAAGTCCACAATGAGATGGCGAAAGAGAGTCTGTCAGAACCGTGATCAAATGTTCATACACAAAATATCATCGTGCAGTGGAGTACACGTGGAGATGAAATGAAATGATAACCTCCTCAGAGATCACAAACGTACAAACGGACGGAACACACGTGAAGCCGTTACAGTCTATAATTCATCGCAGCAGCAGCGCATCGAGCGGCGTCTCAGATCAGCTGACATGGCCAACAGTAAATCCATACCTCTGACCAGCTAAAGCACACAATGCACGACGTGTCGAGCATGGAGCGCCATCGTTATCAATCCTGTTCTAGTCGATTGCAGTGAGCTCTGCTTTAAATTACACTGGTACTGTAAAGGTGGGAGGGGAGGTATAATTATGACGCCAATAGGCGACTGAGAAGTCACCTGCTGCTGTCTGCAGGACAGCAAAGGAAAGGAGGACAGGTTGTTATTGCTTTCCAAACCTCGCCCATGAAGACTGACGGGAATATGACTTCCACTTCACTTCAGCACATCTGTCCTCCAATATGATCCAGACTGAAACACACCACATATCAGCAACTCCTGAAAAAGTTAGCATGTATGCTAATGCAGAGAATGAATCCTATGGTTGACATTTTGGGTTTTAGTGAAACAACTTGACAACTAAACATGGTGCAGGTATCCATGGTGCCCAGTGGACAGACTGTAATGATACCCTCATTATTACATGATTATACCTGCCAAACTAGCATTGTTTCTCAGTTAGCATTTAGCTGAAAGAAACTGAGCTGCTAGCATGGCTGCAGATTTTTAGTGTTGGCCTAAAGACTAAACTGGAGGCACCAATCAATATTAAACCAATATTTACTTTATATTACATAGCATGGAAGGTGGATAATGGTGAAGGCAATCAGGATTAATTGTTTGTCTGTGCAGGTAAAGAACGGCAGCTCTGGATTTCATATCATCCACACAGGTGAGCAGGTGACCTTTGCTCAGGATCAATAATCAATAAAAACAGCTGGTGTTTTGGGGATTGAGCAGTGCTGCAGCTTGTTATATATTTCAATCCTGAGCTGCTGTGAGGCCCAGAGTCATTTCAGGGTTAGAAAAACACCAGTGCTTCTCTTTGACCCACAACTACCAAAATCAATCCTCCAGCACCGCTTCCTCCTTTGTTTTCTGCCTTCTGGGTGAAGTTAGCAGCCTGTTTTTGACATTTCTAGCTCACATCTTTGGATGTTGTTGGAATAAACTCGTTCTCACCTCTTCAAGTGGCATCGAACAAACTGCTGGAAGTGAAGCGTTTGATCAGGAGAGTTTGTTCAAAGTGCCTAAAAACTAAAATAATAATGAAAGAGCTGCAAATCAAAGCTGTTTCTTTCCTTAAGGAGAAGTCCACTGACTGGAATAAATAAGACCTACTTTTACAGAATTATTAGTGGAATTAAATCAACAGTAATTAGTGTTGTCGGGACATCAGGGCTGTCAGAATGCATTTCTTCCAAACACGTTTAACAGAGACAATAGTTTCTACATTGTCTCCTCTGTGCCACGTGCCGACACATTTTCATGGTTGTTATCGGCTCATAGTTTTGTCCAGAAATCACAAAACAGCTGCATATTGTTCTAACTAACAAAATACATAACTCAGTGTTGACTTCATAGGCCTGATCGGTCCAAAAAATAGAAAGAACTTGGACAGGAAGTGTCTTATTGTGATACAATGTGAGTTGAAATGTTGAACCTTTCCTTCTGAATGTGAACTTAATGGAGCTGGACTTATTTTTAGTGATGAATCCATCTACTGTATTTGTGGAGCGAATCATCTGAACACCATGGGATAAACTAAACACCTGAACAAACATCTGACTTGCTTCTTTAATCTGTGAAACTCTTTGACTTTCTGCATCTTCATTCCAGAACTCTCCAGACAAATATTCAGCTGGAGATCCAGCTCAGACTCAAACTGCAGACAGGTTAGCAGCTGGGTGTGAACCTTTCAGCCCCTCTTCCTCCATCACGCTGTTTTTATTCATCTATTGACGGCCAACATCCTCCCAGCTGTTTTCACACGTATGATTCTTCTCTGAGCTTCGGAGCGATGCTGTGCTGAAGATGACAGAGGCTTCTGTGAAAGGTGGGAAGCAGGTTAGATGTGTTTGTCTTGAGCAGACACCAGCTCATTATTCAGAGACAAACCTTTTTTTCCCCTCTAAACCTGCGCTGTGGTTCGGATCATATTGGCCTCACTCTTCCTGCTCTGCACTGTAAACAGAAAGCTACCTGGAGGAGACGAGGCGAGCAAATGGAAACTGTAATGGATCATTTCTTTGCCTCTCCGTCATCAACAAACTGGATGTTTCCTCTTTATGAGGCAGACCAGCCTCAGTTTTTACACAAGGCTGCAGGTCCTCCAAAAAAAAACAAAAAAACATGGCACCTAGAAATGATATTTATCCTCTAAGAAATCAATTAATACCGAACATTATTTCATCAGGCCAAAAAGTGAACTATATGGAGTTGTTCCTCCTTCAACCTTTGAGGTTTTGGCAGCCAAAGAGGTAAAAGAAGCAGGATGTGAATGTTTGTGTTGTTTGTCAGACTGTCACTACGCTGACAACATGTTTATCAGTGATGTGATGTCACAGACGCATAATTTCACTGTTGTGATAATCAAATCGATTTTATTGTTCCTTTTACTTGTCTTTGGGTTTTAATATGTTTGTCATATGACACAAACATTACTGTGTTTTTTCTCTCGTTTCTTCCTCCCTTTTTCTTTCTCTTTTCTCTCTTTATTTTCCTGGCTTCACTTTCCTCTTGTCTCGTCTTCCTTCCCTTGTTCCCTCTCCTCCTCCTCTCAACTTGTTACTCCTTAACGTTTCAATCCCACATCCCATCACCGTAGTCTCATCTGAGGTGCTTTACTATTCATTTCAAGGTCAGAGCGTGGGATGGAAAGAGCCACAGAACGAGGGAGTGAGGGATGAAGAGGAGGGAAAAGGTGAAAAAGAGGCAATGAGTGCTGTAAGAAGGCGTAGGAGGAAGAGCGAGAGAGGGAGAAATGATGAGTACATTATAGAATCAGAGAAATAAAGAGAGAGAGATGTTTACGATAGATTTTCTTCTGACTCCTTTTAAACATTTGATTTTTTCTTCTTATTGTAAGACAGATATGGATTTGCCTCGGCCTGTGAAGTTAAATAACTGAACACAAATATTAGAAACCCACCGTGAAATTACAAATAAACAGCTTTTCTGTGCAGCAAGCTGGTGATATTGTGTCACAAATGAAGAAATACATGGTGACTAAAGACAGCATCAGAGGACAGCCCTCAGTGGACAGGTAAATGATAAATGGTCTGTATTTGTATCATACCCAAAACGCTTTACAGCATGCATCACACACACACACACACACACTGATGGCAGAAGCTGCCATGCAAGGCCGCAAAACCACAACCCATCAGGAGCGGTGAGGGGTTCAGTGTCTTGATCTATACAAGCTCTCAGGCTGGGATCGAACTGGTAACCTTCCGGTTATAAGACCGCTACTCTACCCACTGAGCCATGCTTCCCCTACAGGTCTTTAAACTACTCTCTAAATACAAGATAAAAACACTAAATCTGAGGAAAAACGTCACAAAACAAGTGAAATTATCTGTCCATGCAGCAAGATAATTTCACTTAACAAGATAAGATAGTTAAGTCTCAAAATAAGAAGGCATAAAATAAGCAGCTGGTTTTAAGATCAGATTACTTAAAATTTAACTTTTTTACAGACCTAAAATAGCTTCATTTGTTGTTCTTTCTGGCTGCTTTTTTCTGGGGTCACCACAGCAGATGATGCACTTGTAAACTTTAAGTTGGTAATTTTTTTTTTATTAAACACTGGATGCCCTTCTTGATGCAACCCTCTCCCATTTTGGTGGTTGGGACTGGGAGGGAATCGAACCCAGGTTCTCCAGGCCGCTGGCATGCACAATCATCCACTGCCCTACTGGCCAGGTTACAGAGCTGAAGTGAAAGCAGAAAATAAGCAGGAAATGCTTTCACTCTTTTTATTTCTATAAAGAAATCTGAGTTTGTTGCTGAACCATAAAACATAGCATACTTAAAACTGAATGCAGTGCATTTCTACTGTAATATAAACACAGCTGCTATTAACAGCCACAACTGTGTGTAATGACAGCTACTCTGAGAGGCTTCACAGTGTCTTTGTTTCTACTGTTTTTCCCTGTTGAATGTTTTTTAGGGGGATTTTTTTCCCCTTAGTGAGGGTTATTTGTGAAGGACAGAGGGAGTCATATGCTGTACAGGTTATGAAGTCCTCTGATACTGGCCCACACTGTACAAATAAACCTGACTTTACTTAACCTTCTCATTGGTGGGTCGAAACAGTGGTGCAGTACAATGCAAACACATTTTAAGGGTGTTTCTACGTCCCTTAGTGGGTGCTCCACAGTGATGGAGCATTAGAAAAAGGCTTTGAGGATTTATAAATCTGACGTGTCTCCACATTTCTGTCTTTGAGCAAAAACACACCCAGAGTTTTATGCATTTGCCCCGGTGTTGTTTTCATTCCTCATTTCTACAGTTTGAGAAATAACCAAAGTAACGAGGTGAGAGCTGCAGTCCTTGTGTCTTCATCCATCCATGTGTCCTCCATTTGCTTTTCTTTCCTTTTCCACACAGTTTGCAGTAAAAATAAGCATATCATGAATGTTTTTCGGTGGAGGAAAAACGATAATTTTCATGAGACTTTGCAGGTTTCAGCTCAGCTTCAGGTTTGTCCATAAGAGAGAAATAAGTACTCTTAAATCAATATTATTGCAGCTGCTAAATATGCCGCAGACAGAACAGATACTTCGGTCAAAAAAACTGACAGAAACAGATTTCGTTTGCTCAACAGTGCCCTCCTTCTGTCTCTGCACAACATGATCACCATGTAAAAGCCAGCCACTGCTGCAGGCTCCGTGATGCTCTTGTTATTTTACAGTAATTATACTAATGTCTCCAAGTTAATGTGCAGATATTTTATTGATGTTGGAATAGTAATCTGCCACATTTACATTAGCAGAAGTGCCCTCAAACTGAGAATGATCAGACCACCAGGAGCTGAAATTAATACTTTGGTGAAATGGGGGGGATATTACGACTAACATTAAAATTAACAAACAGATCAAGTAATAATTACAGCTCTCCTCCTCTGCCCTGCAGCAGCTTTTCCCATCTGAGGGGAGCTTTAGGAGGTAAAAGCGAAAAACTCATCTAGTTCCAGCAAGCCTTAAAGGCACTGTTGAAACCATCATTAGCCATTATGGCAGCAAGTGGGTAAAAAATAAGAAATGTTTTAGGACAAATAAAGGTGGATGATATTAAAATGATATTAGAATCAAATATTAATGTCAGTATCCATTAAGTATTAATGTGAAATGCGGTTTAATGCCAAATATTGCCAGAATAGAGCGTTTTTATGGAGAAATGTGTCGCTGCTGAGACCATGAAGTGGTCACCTGATGAGCTGTAAAATAAAGAGCAGCAGGAGGACGATGGAGTGAATGAAGAGAGGAAAAAGTGTTAGTGAAGAAAGAAAGTCAAAGTAAGAGCATCTGTGGCCTCGTGGTGTCACGTGACTTTTGGATCAACGAACACTTTCATCATTTCGGTGTGAAAAACATGAGGAACAACAAGTGATGTCTAATGAAATCTCTGCCTGATGAGTCATAGCGCTGTGAGGTAAACAGAAAAAGTAGTTTATACTGGTGTGTTCAGAACGGGTGGATGATAGACACACCAGCTGGACCGTCACCCTGACATTCACCCCTACCTACGCTAACATGAAGACAACATGCATGCTCAAATAGTGTTGGCGTTACTTTTACTTACTAAATACAACATAATTTGTTGGGTGAACATACAAAAAAATTGGAAACATTTCCACCCAATTATAATCCGCTCATTTAGCAATGCAAATGCTAAGTAGCTAACCATAGCAGCTAATGCTACTATGATTAGTGAGCACACTACGAAGACATTCAGTGAAATTAATCGTTCAAAATGAATAGAGTGATATTTTTCTGTGCAGTGGATTATTTTTAAGTTAAGTAAAGGACTTTCAGCATGTGTTTTGAACTGTAAAGTTTCTAAAACTCCCGGCTCACACACTACTGCCACCTTCTGCTCTGGAGTTGTACATGCAATCTTACATTGCCATCTTACCCAAAATGCATTGGGTTCTGTCAATATGAATTAATTTACACAATCTTAAGTTATTACACATCATGCTAAAATAACATTACTTCATGATGGTCACAAAAACATGACTATACATGGTAGAGGATACATGTTACACTTAGATTAATGGAGCACACAGGCAGTTTGGCTTTTTGGAGTGCAGCTGTGAGAGGAGCCACAGTTATACAGTATTTATATATATATATATATATATATATATATATATATATATATATATGTATGGTTGATATACAGATGCAGGGAAAACTAGCTCTGTATATTATCAAACATTTAATGTCTGATATTAATTTTTAATATTCACTGTGGAAATAACTCCTTATCACCTGTAAGAGATATGCTCCTGTGTGTGTGTGTGTGTGTAATGATGTTATAACTGCTCTAATGTATATGAGAGTGTCCTATATGTACACCAGCTGCACAGTGTGCAGAGATAATGGGAATAGACCAGTGCTCCCAGTTCCCTGCTGCTGTCATGATGAGCTGTGGATGAACCTGTGTTGAACGTTCTCTCTCTCTTACCTCCCTTATTTACTTCCTGCTCTCTCTCTCGATAAGAGACGGACAGAGACTGAGATGAAAAGAGGGAAGAAATAGATCCAATTACAGTATGGGATGATAAAACATAGAACAGAAGAAAGAGCATAGGGGAGATGTAAATGACACCAGATATAACATCTATATATCAGTCACATTCAGAGCATCCACACCTCTCCTCTCTCTCCCTCTCGACTATTTTTAGGCCTAACACAGTAGCCTTGTTTCATCGCTTTGGTTATATAATGTTTTTTTTTTCGTCCTGTGAGGAGGCGGCAGCGACGGCCTTGTTGTCAGCAGCTCATTACAGCACTTCAGATGGTGAACTTCTTATCATGTACACTCACTGTGGAGGAAGGCAGGATTTGTTTTCCTCCTCTCTTTCTCTCTCTTTTAGTCCATGTCAAACCCCAAAGCAAACACTTTATCTGGCAAGTGGATGCCTGACCTTTGACCTTTGATAGGAGGAAGAGGAGAGGGATGACAGAGTGGGATGGACTGATGGAGAGGTCGGGAGAAAGATAAAGGAATACAGATCACTTATGAAGAGGTCAAAAGGGAGGATGGAGCAATATAAAGGGCTCATATAAGGTTATGAAGGGACGATATAAAGATTATAAAGGACTTATTTAAGTGTATAGATGGCTAGACATGTATAGATAAGGGGATTTATTGAAGGATCAAAGAAACGATAGAGATGATGACAGAGTGGTTATAGAGGAGAAGAAGGCGGTCCATCCAATTATTGATGATTATTATTGATGACATGGCAATGATGATGATGGCAAGAGTACAAAGGGAAAATTAAAGGGTAAGAAGGACTTATTAGTGAGTTAAAGAGCATACAAACATGAAACACAGTCGTAAATGCACAACAGCTGGGTATAAAGCATCATATAGGCTTATAAAAGGAAGATATGGGACAGACAGTGTGATAGAGGGATCACGAAAGAGTTTTATTAAATGAGCCCAGAGAGAGGTAGAAAGGAAAAAAGGAAGGCTACAGGAAGGAAGAGAAGATGTAAAGAGAGCTAGAAAGGTATAAGAAAAAAAGATGCTGGGCGATCAAAGTAAAAACATGTTCACTGCTAGAACAGATGGTTTATGGTCAGGAAGGACATGACTGACTCATCAGGGGTCATGACAGAGGCGTTAACGTGAGGAGTAACCAGAGATAATGGAGGGGTCGACAGTGGTGAAAATGTGGATGAAGATGTGATCGGATGACAGAGGAGTGTTTGAGCAGAGCGAGGTAATTATAGAGGACAGATGGAGACGTGCTTGAGGAAAGAAATAAATGATGGAGAGATCCAAACGACAGACAGAGGGCTGGAAAGGATGGAGGAGGAGTGAGGGATCAAAGAGATGATGGAGGGGGTCAAAGGAAGAAGTGATGGAGCTGAAGGACAGGATGGAGCAAGATCATGAGGACGGATGGAGGGATGGGGAGGAAAAATGACACATGATGTTCACCACAAACTGTGATTGTTAAACACTCCAATTATAACCGTCCAACTGCAGACGTTCTGCCAACGAGGCTGGAAACACAATGTTATTAACACTTTGTGTGTGTGTGTGTGTGTGTGTGTGTGTCAACCAGTTCATCTGCAATGATAGCTTATTTAAGGTTTTGCCTGAGACTGCGATTCAGCAGGGTGGCTGTTCATTTACAGAGAGAGAGAGGAGAGCGAGCTCATTAAAAAAGCTGCAGGGGAAGGAGGAGAGGGCGAGCGAGGGAGAGGCAGAACAGACGAAGGAGAGAGAGAAGGAGGAAGGAGGTGTGACAAGGAGAATAAATGTTGCTGGAGGAGGAGAAAAGTGTGGAACAAGAAAAAAAAAAGAAAAAGTCTGATTTGAATTTGGTGTTTATCCCATCTCTTATGGAGAAGATTGTGAAGGCAGAGGAGAGATGGAGAGGAAATTGAAGGAGGAAAAGCAGTGGTGTCACAGGAAGTCGACTGGATCTACAGACTTAAACCAAACGGTGTCAGTAACACCACACAGAGAGACAGAGTGTTATTCCAGGGTTCAAAATCAGTCCTGAGCGAATGATGAGCGCTAATTATTAATCACTGTCAGCGCAGGAAATGAAACTTTATGTTTCCACAGTCGACCATTTAGCAGGAAGTGGAGGTGACGGCTGGTTAGCTGCCTTCAGCTGCACTTGGGGGGGCTCTGAATGAAGAATGTGTTTGGTTGGCTCCATGCTAAACAAGCCTCTCTCTTTACTTGTTATTAAGTCCTGAGCTAAAGCTAGACGGCACTTTCAGGAGTTTCTTTTTGGACACATTATTCAGGGTTTGTTGGCTTTGCTGATGTGGTGATGATCGTCTTCCCAGACTGGACCGCCTCGTTGTTGCAGCTTACGTTCGTCTTATTTTTTGGCGCTTCCTTCCTCATTCGTGGTCACATATCGTCTCAGATGAAAACCTTTTGACTGCATCACTGTGACATTTCTATTTGAGCTGTTTCTATGCAAAGACTGTTATAGCCTGTATGAGAAGACACTTTCTCTGCATGTCCCCTCTCTTGTTCTTGGTTATATAGAGGCTACAATTATTATTTTTTCCCCCACAAAGGAAGGCCTGACATTTATCAGCTGGTAAATTGTACTTTGTAGCTCACTCAGAAACAGAGTGTGTGTTTCTTTTGTATTAATAGGACAGGTTGCTGTTTCCAAGAGAGCAAACACAAATATGGCTTTTTCATTTTCCCTCCTCTGCGGCCCAGATCAGATGTGATAAACATCTCCTGTGTGGCCTCACTCCGGTCCTCTTCATCATCCAAACAAAACAGCATGAAGGGAAAGAACACAGCACACAGATGGACCTCTGCTGAACCATCCTGCTCTCTTATAGAATAAATTCATTTTTCCCTGTTAGCATCTCTCCATTTTTCAGTGGAGTCAAGCTGAGCTGGAGGAGGGTGGATGAAATGATGGAAGGAAAATAAAGATTCACCTAAAGATGCTTGGTTGTAATTATCCTAATGGCTCCTATAATGGAATCTTGAAAACACAGCAGAGTGTTGGAGCTCTTTGTGCTTTGATACCCTGAGCACAAGTTTGTGGTGTCTGATAAGAAGAAGGGATTTAATGGCTCACTTCCATTTCATTTAGTACAGACTGAAAAAGAAAAGACTGGTTATCATTCAAAGAGTGCATCACGATGCAGAGAGAAAGATCCGCTTCATGTGTTCATGCGCTTTCATTCACTGATTCATTCGTTTTCTATGAATTCATTCACATGTTTTTACCAGTTTTACTGGTTTTATCACTTTTATCTGTCACCTGATTTTACCTGGTACGGTTTTTTTTTTTGTTTTTTTGATTTTATCTGTTTCTAGTTTTATTAGTTTAGTGATTTTACCTGTTAGCCAGTTTTCTCTGGTGTTATTTGTTGCCTGCTTTGTAAAGCATTTTGATTTGAAGCTGCTATATAAATAAAGGTATTATTGTCATAGTAAACTAATCACATGGCAAACATGACCACGTCTTGTTCAGTTCCTCTTCCAACCAATCATTGGTGTCTACAGCATGAAATCCCCTCAGATTGTAGCTTAAATATTTGTCAGAAAATCCACGTGACCTTCATCTGTTCATTCAGCTCCTGATAACGAATGTGAGGAGTGACGCTTGGTTTGAAGCGGCTGTTGTGATTGGACGGAGCTCTCCAGCCTCTAATGGACCTAAATGAGCTTTCTGAGCCCGGTCCCTCAGTAATGGATGGAAATGAGGCGGGAAGCCATGAGAGCGACTCAGACCTCATCTGGCTGTCTGACACCTCAGCCAGCACCTAGCATCCTGCTAATGGCTGTGTGTGTGTGTGTGTGTGTGTGTGTGTGTGTGTGTGTGTGAAATACTGACTGTGGCAGTTTAGTTTGTGCAGGTGAAGAGCTTCTACAGGCAGGTATGCAGATAGCCATTTACAATCTCTAATAGATTTGCATACAGTCCCTCTCTCTCGTATATAAAATCACTGATACACCTCTGCGTATTAAAATTTTGGAAATGCTTTTTGTTCGCTCTGGTTTGGCCTCATTATTGATACCAAACACCATGCCTGACCCAGGATCAGCTCTCTGATCAGAACCTTCTCATGTAGCTTCCAGCCAGGTTACGTTCACTCACAAATATACCTTTTTTTTTATCCCAAACCACAGTCTTCCTCCTCGTCAGAATTGTCTAGAATATGACTGTACTGTTTGTCGACCCCGTGCACTCTCACCCTTCGCCTCTGTTAAATCACCATCAGCCGTCGCTGTGTCATGTCATCATTGATCTGCGGCGTGTTGCACTGATCGCCTCGGCAGCTGATCAAAAGTCCAATTAGCAGACAGTCAGACCAGCTTCCTCCACACTGAGCTGTGCCTCCATGGATTGGAATTGATATTTTGCTAATTAGACACCAAATTGGATGCCAGCCAGCCTGTCTGGTGCTCAGGCTCCAGTTATCACCATTCCAGTAGCTTTAATGATGGTTGCAGTGGAAACAGCAGTAAAGAGGTTTAGAAGTGACTTCATTAAGATGAGATAAAGCTAATTTATCTTGATAGTTTTTAATCAATGTCAAAAGCTGATGAAGACACATTCCTTATAGATCCCTTTCTAACATTGAATTATTACATATAGATAATATAGAAGATAACCTTCCATATTCATATTCTATGAGTTCTGAAATCTTGTGTACCTCAAAAACTCTGATATGTTGCTGAAAAAATGTGGTGTGATGAACCCCTGTCATTACACCCATAATCCTTTGCTTCCAGTGTTATTTTAAGTCACTGGTGGTGTTAAAAGTGAAATAAAGACATGGAAATGTGTCAAAAACTGGATGATTCTGCAGAGTCAGCGAGTCCTCCAGACCTCCTCCCAAATCTGCCGTTAATACCAATCTGAGCTGAGATGAATGTTGGTGGGACCGAGGTATCGATTTGACCTGATGAGTCCTGCAGACACAAAAACAAGAGAAAAATGGTTCTGGGAGGATTTATTACAGCTGCCAGAGTCTGCGTCTGTTCGTCCTTCACAACGTTTCTTCCTTCCTTCCTACGGCGAAGCCGCTGCTTGTTGCTTTGATTTATACAATCAGGTGATTCAGACTGTACAGCGCACACACACACACACACACACACACTGTGTATCCTCTGTTTGCATGGAGATGGGTTGTGTTTTTCAATCAACACTGACACAGTCGTCTCTCTCTCTTGTCTCTCTGTAACAAGTCTACCGTGAAGGAGATATTAGAGCGGACATCAGCGAGTAGAAAATATTAACACAACAGCGTATACACACACACACACACACACTGTCTAGCTCTTTTCTGTTTACTCTTGTTTCACACAACCCTTCCTTCTTTGATATGTTCCAACACCAGTGCTCCTACTTTTGGTTATGATATCCATGTCACAACTTTTAGTGACTAATCAGTTATTCTTTACCATGATAAATACCCAGACCCAGATATGTTTAAAATACAAGTAGATTCTTTACCGAATATCTAGAGTGGCCCATCTTTTGTGAAAGAACAGTGTAGTTTAGTAGTTGGTCAACAGTTGGTCTTTTCATTTAATGCTCTAGTTTGCTCTCTGTTTTATGCTACAGTGTGACTCCAGCAGTGTTTCAGTGACTTACTGTTTGATAATAGCTGTGGAAATATTGGCTGCAGTCCTTGGCAGGGTCGACCTTCAGACAAAATCACATTCTGCATCACAAGTAATCAGCTGCAATGTCACCACATTCACACACAAAAAATATGGACACAATTAAATAAGATGATTTAGATTCAGTCTAGTCTGTAGGAACTTTTCAAATCTCTGTACGGTTGTTTGTTTACTGTTCCTTTAAAACAACATGTTACAGGTGTGAAACACGATGGTGTCATTCTCACCTGTGCTGAAGTAGCAGAAGGAACTGATGGCAACACACTGAGAGACGTCTAATTAACTGACGACTGACCTGAAAGTAGAAACTCATTAAAGTCACAGTTAAGCTCTCAGCGCTTTCCGACCTTTGACTTCAAACCTTCCCACCTCACTCTTCATTTATTAGTGTTCGACATTCGATCAGCTTGTTTTCAGTAAGAGCACATCTCAAAGCTCCTCATTAAGACTTTCAGCTGAAGCTCTTTACTCTTTGAGTGCCAGCCGTTTTATAAGCGCCTTGTTCCAGTGTTTTTGTCCATTTTGAGTCACATTTCTAGACCCACAGAATATTTAGTACTATGTCTCTGAAAACAGTGAATAGCACAAATGAAAGAAGAGACTCTCTATTTCATCATGAAAAAAATGTTTGTTTTTACCTTATTCCATTCTTGTTTTATCAGAGGTAGAGTAGAGGACACTTTCACCAAAATCACCACTTTTTGTCCACATTCTGTTTGTTTTGCTCTCTAATCTTGATCGTCTCCACCTCCTGTTTTGATCTCTGTGGTGTATACCGTCTCTTTATGTGCTGACTACATCTCCCAGAAGCCCCAGCATTACTCACAGGCTGTGTGAGAGCGTGATCAGCGACCTGCTGCTGAAAAAACACTTTGACGTCATATAACATCAACGACACTCAAAGAGTTAACGAGGACACATCAGATTCATCTGTTAACTTTTTACAGCAGTTTTTGGAGGTGGATAATTTTAAATGTGACGCTACACAAAAGCTATTAATGCATCAAAGTCAATACTTTGGATCCATCCATCCATCCATTATCTACCGCTTACCCTCATAGGGTCAGGGGGGCTGGAGCCTATCCCAGCTGTCTTAGGGTTAAAGACAGGGTACACCCTGGACAAGTGTCCAGTTCATCACAGGACACATAAAGACAGACAACCACTCACACTCACATTCACACCTACGGTCAATTTAAATTAGCCAATTAACCTAATCCCCATGCATGTTTTTGGATGGTGGGAGGAAGCCGGAGTACCAGAGAGAACATGCAAACTATACTTTGGTTCATCTTTCATATATCCAGAACTGATTTAAAAAAAAAACAAAAAAAACAGCCACCCACAATTAGTTTTATGGACAATAACTCTATTTTTAAAGATAAAAATATTTTTTTTAGTTTTTCATAAAAAACAATAACCAAACTGACATCTAAAGGGTTAAGATCCTCAAAATGATTGAATGTTTGGTAGTTTTGAGCAGACCTGAAGTTGTTTAAGAGATTTATGCAGAAAAAAAAACTATTATTATGATATATTTTTATGCCTAAATGACTCAAGAGGGTCGTAAATTAAACTGATGCCTGACGATTAAAGTTTGTACAGTGGACACAATAAAACATATCCTGGTTTGGCCCAGTATTCACTGGTTCCTCCATCGTCCACTGGTGTTGAAGTCCAGCTTTGGTCCAATATTAAGTTGTGTTTTAACCCCGCTTTGGTTGATCACACACTCTCATTAGCCCTGCTTTGGTGAGCCTCACACTGCTCCTGTGTGTCAGATGAAAATCATTCATACTTTTAAGTTATTTCTCTTCCACTTAGCAGTTCTGCGTTAGCGTACAGCGCTCAGTTTATTGATGCTGACCTTGACTTTCCTGCCAGCATTAACACATCGATACAGCAGTGATTTGATGTTATGTTCTGTTTCAGCTCCATTTAGACGTCAGCGTCATTTCTGCTGTGTCTATAAGCGTCTTTATGTTGGAGTCGTTCATCTCGGTCCTATCCTGCCTCGTCCTTGGCTTCACAGAGTTGGCTGCACTTAGATGTCAATTTGCTGGAAATGGCTCAGCCTTATTGTTACTTCCTCCCAGGTTAAAGTACATTATTCACAATAATGTCACTGTGACACTGTAGTACTCCTCTTTTTGTTATTTGCTTTGAATCCATTTGACCTTCTGTCATCAGAAGGATTAGATTTCAGTTGGTTTATTGTCCTTATGTCATGATGTAAAAGGACATTTGAGCGCAGCGCTGATGCTGATGTTTTATTTATTCATCTGAGACACGAGAAGCCTAACATCGCTGAAACAGAGCTCATGATGTTTCAAAGATGTTTGCATTAAACTTTCATCTTCTCGTTGTAGATGTGAATAATCCTGAAGGACGATGCTATTTAGCGTGTTCTTCTCTGCTTCTTCTGCTCCTCATGACTCCTTCTTTTTGTTGTGTGGACGTTAAGATCAGGTGACCCAGGGGATCTGTGAGGCCTTCAGCTCTGGGGGATCTGCTCCAGCACCGTTTGATGCTCTGCTCTTTGGTCTTCACGCTCCTCCTATCAATAATATATAAGGAGCTCCTCCCCACCTCCTCGCATGGTGATGGCTGCTCCTCCTATCAAACACTAAAGTCCACCGAGACGTTCGCACATAATTCACTTCTCCTCATTCTCTCCTTTTTCCTCCTCCTGTCGTCCTGTTTCTATTCTTTTCTCCTCTCTCTCTCCTCCTCTTGTTTCCTGTCAATCCTTCATTTCCTTCCTTCCTCCTTTCGTCCCATCTTCCCTCCTATCCTTCTCTTTTCCTCCCTCTCTCCCTCCATCTTCTGTCGTGGATGAATGACTGCATCCTTGATCTGCAGGCTCTCTGCTGGGTCCTTCTATCCCCCAGACGGTGCTCTGTTTCTGGGATGAGATGCTGACCCTCTGACCCTCCTCTGACAGGAACCACCAGTCTGCTTTACTCCTCAGGGAGTTCAGAGAGATGAGAGGAGGAGGAGGAGAGAGGAGGAGAGCGGCAGAGATTTTTTCACATGAGCATGTTGGAAGGCTTCTCCTCTGTTTTTTTTTTTTTTTCTTCTCCTCTGTTTGAGGTTTGGATCTCTGTGGCCTCCTTTCTGTTGTTGTGAAGGATGAACTGATTAGTCGTCCATTCATCATAATTATCTGATAGACGTACATTGGAGAGGTCATTGGTGGGGTGCAAAATTAACTTCTTAGCTCACCTGCCAAGAGCTGGTAAACAAACTGCTGCACCTGCCAAAAGCAGCTTCTACCGGCCAAATCCATTCCTCTTCATTTTTCACAGAGACGCTCAGGAAAACTGTGAAAATATACTTCCCATTTTACTATGCAAAAAGACCTGTTAAGACAGAACTGTGGTGGAAAATACTGAGGTATATTAAGCCTCAAATAATTTTATTTTCGTCTATATGATTGCTAATTTTACACATTGTGGTATTGTTAGCAGAGGAGTAGCTGTGTGTGGCTGTGTTTTGGTCAGGATCGCAAATGGCGTCAGAATGACACAGCAATTTGTAAGTCATTTTGCACAACGCTCTTGCTGTTGATGTGCCATTTGTACGCCGTGTAGGCTGCAGTGTAAACGCATAATAATAATAAAGACATAATATGCTCAGAAATAGCGACACAGTCCGTGTTTCTGTTAGTTATGGACGGACGGTGTGAAGAAACACACAAAAATCCAGAATGCTTTATCATGACACACATAATGTCCTTAAAATATTGAGCTCTATTCTTTCTTATGAGGTTGGGTTGACCAGTGTGAGCGGTGTGGGATTGTTTTGCTGTGATGTGATTGGCTCATTGGTCAGCGAGGGCATGAGGGGGATAGGAATCTACCAATTTATTTTTCTATTTGGTCTCCTCGCCCTCCCCCTGTCCTCGCTGTCTCCATTAACAGACCCTTCACAAACAAGCATGCCCTCAGACAACCTTTACCACACTTCATCCTTTATGGCTTCATTCTAACCCCCATAACTGCTCTTCAGTGACAGATAGCCCGCTGTGCTCCTCCACATTATATTACACCACTCGCTGTCCTGAGGGGAGGCGGTTCAGCTTTTTTTGTTCAGCAGAAAAAGCAGAAAAAGTGCACATCAGACATCTGACTGAAACTCTCCAGACTCCCGCAGGCCGGTCGAGTGTCCCTTCAGGCCACAGTGTCAACATCACACTCCAGCACCAGGCACCGCCACGTTGAAGTGAGGCGGCTGACTGTGAAGAGGCTGCTGTTTGTTGGCACCACAGATCCATAATCCACTAAACAGAGATGTGGCCAGACAAAACCACAATCACAGACAGACTCATTTTGCTGTGTAGACACAGAGTCTGCTTGTTCAACACAGAGACAACAGTGCCTGTTGAATATTTGAAGCTTCACAAAGTCTGTAAATTGGTTGTTTGAGGAATATGCGCTTGTTTTGGTGGCAGCGTTCTGTCCTGAATATCATCATCAGAGCCATCTGCCATCAACTTTCAAACTCTGAAAACTCAGCATGAACCCAGGGCTCAGTGTGGACACCAAGCACTGGACCATTCGTCTGGGTTCAGTGGACACGAATGATTGATGGTATAATTCCTGAAATCCTGCCTGTGGAACAGAGGAACATCTAACTGAATGACCTTTATGTAAGAAAGCTTTAGCTAGCAGAGAGTAGGATCCTGTTATAATAAGAGGTGGTTTTATGGAACTGAATGCTCTAACCCTGAGTGCCACACATATACGTCTAAGTATATAAGTTTTTCATCAGCAGGCACAAGAGGGCGCTCTCACACAGCCTGTGAGTAATTTTGGGGCTTCTGGGAGATGTAGTCAGAGCATAAAGAGACGGTATACACCACAGAGATCAAAACAGGAAGTGGAGACGATCGAGATTAGAGAGCAAAACAAACAGAATGTGGAGAAAAAGTGGTGATTTTGGTGAAAGTGTCCTCTACTCTACCTCTGATAAAACAAGAATGGAACAAGGTAAAAACAAACATTTTTTTCATGATGAAATAGAGAGTCTCTTCTTTCATTTGAGCTATTCACTGTTTTCAGAGACATAGTGGGTCTAGAAATATGACTCAAAATGGACAAAAACACTGGAACAAGACACTTTGTATTTTATAGAAGGATGAATAGCTGGACAAAATTAAAATTTTGTGTTTGCTGATTTACAGAAGATGCTTGGAGAGATTCAGAAATGCATCTTGGTGCATTTGGTCGATAATTGTGTTGTTGTTGTCCATATTGTTATGCTGATCAAAGAAAGACTGTATAGCTGGAGAGCAGCTTTAATCTTCGTATTGCGTCTGTGACTTTACATCCATACTGTACATTTCCAGCAGCCTCTGCTGTAGCAGTAGCAGAAACCTCTGCCAGGGTTTGATTATAAAAAGAGTTTGTACTGGGTCACTGAACACACTGACATATTAAAAACGATGTGCAAGGCTTGTTCTCACCACGTTTTGGGTTGATTTTGTGTCCTGATCTGCAGAGTTTCATCTTCTGTGTTACTGCTGTGGAGAGTCGTGTACATCAAATTTTCATGAAGTCTCTTCTTCATAAAATATTGGCAGTGTCCTTTTTTAAAAAGCCTGCATTGTTCCTTCCACGTGGTCTTCTTCGCTGCTTTATTTCCTTCACTCGTCGGCACATTACCACCTGCAGCTGTCCATCGGGGAAATAGCATGAAACAGCAGGAATAAGGTGCATCGGTCATTGCTCGTGGGTTCTGACCTCAGGATACCTCACGCTCATCCTTCATTTCCCATCAGCCTACAGGATGAATAAAGCCGTGCTGAAACCTTAAATAATTGTGATGTCGTTCCTCTGTTTCTGTCGGCCCAGCCCAGTGCTAATCGATTTATAGTAGGATCATTGCCATTCATTGTTTACTTACCTGAAGCCTGCAGGAAGGCATTGTGGGAAATATAGGAAATAGTATATGAAGTGAAAAAAAGATAAAGGAGGCTGGAGGTGAGTAATTTCCCCTCAGAGAGATGATGATACATCTGAGCTGTCTCCTACCTGTCCGTCTCTTTGTCTTATCCGTCCACTCATTTACGCTTTTATTTCTTCTTCTGCCTCTCTGTCTCACTGTCCGTCCTGTCAGCCTCCACATCAGATTGCGTCCACATCTCCACCCATCTGTCTGTCTGTTTTCTGTCGGTGTGGTGTTGTAGTGGAGGCTGACTGATGGCTGCGTCCCTCAGCTGTCTCACTGTGATGAATGTCCACCAGAGACGATCCTGCTCTCACTAATACATCATTACCTCTCGCCTCAACACACTCCCTTTCACCGCCTCATGCACACACACACGCATTTAGTGCTCCACCATGTTTAGTTTTATGTGTATAGGAAGTGACATTAATGCTGCCAGGGTCAATGTTTCATAGCAGTGGGACTGTACGGCTTTCATGGGTCCAGACGTCCAGAGTTATTGTGCATGCTGCATGCCGCTTTGGCCATTTAAGCATCCATGTTTTACCTGGAGGCAGGTGAGGTTTTGTTACAAGCCCCACCCCACCATCACTCTCACCTGACGCCGAGCGAGCAGCTGTCTCTATGGTGCTGTTACTGAGACATACTTCCTGTTTGATCCTAAAGACACAGACTGTCTGCTGGATGTTAGCAACAGTTTGCTAACATTTCAGCAAGTTTAAGTCAGGATTTCCACCCTCGTCATGAGTAATGAGAGAAAAACAGGATGTAAACAAATATAGTTCAACATATTAGGTTAATACAGTTAATGTGACAAAGCCTACCAGCGCCTCTTATGCTTGACTAACACTGTTTTATCTGTAAAAAAGAGACATTATTACATACTATTTGCTGCCTCTGAACACAAGGCAACAAGCAGAGGCCTTGAATTATAAGTACAGTTTATCATTAGAAGAACATGATCTGTCCAGAGGAGTTTAATGAAGCTCAGAGAACTTTAAACTGGAACTAATGTGAGGTTCCTGTGTTGCTTCTGTTCTTTATTTAGAGCTCTGTGATGAAACAAAGGGTTTATTTCTGTCATGTTGTAATCACTGTCAGCATCACTGCAAACAAAAGGTTATATAAAAGAGGAAGTGCCTTGTTTTTACATGAGTGGAACAAATTAAAACTGATCCAGGTTCAGTCAACATTCACGTTTAATAGAAGCATCCAGCGTGTGAAGACGAGGCATGAGACGAGACGAGATGATGGGGTTTGGACACAACTAATGTTTGTGATGGTTTTGTTCTGTTTGCAGCACATTAGCTCCGTCCAGACCTGAAACTCATTACTGATAACAACTTCTCCAATTCATCCTGGAGCCCTGAACCAATACAGACTGAAGTCAGCAGGAGTGATGGTTTCATTAGTTAAAAATGGATTCTTCAGAACATAATAGTGGCTGACATGTTAGTTTACAGCTCATTTAGTCAGCAGTTAGGAAACAGTGATATACAGCAGGTCTTTCAAATTAAAAGAGCGATGAAAAGAGGAAGCTGAAGAAACAGCTGAAGAAACAACTGAATAAACGAGTATAGATAGATATATAGATATAGATATAGGTAAATATAAATAAATATGAGGCTTATCGATGTCAGAGGGATAATCACTGCTGATAGTCACTACCCTCTGAATGCAGTGCATGATGGGAATGAAGAAGCTCACAGCACAAACAAATCAAATGAATGGTTTAAAGCTGGAATCCTAAAGTTACAGCTTGATTGATGTCTGCATCATTAATAGATTAGTCTGCAGTGCTGTTAGCATCAAAGCTACAAGCAGAGCTGAGGGCGAAGCCATGACACCAGCGTGTCGTTCCCCATTATGAACAGGAAAAGTTTGAGAATGGATGAAGACACACACACACCTCCTGCAGTCCACAGGGCTTTGAATGGTTGGAGGCTGAAACAACCAGTCTTAGCCTTAGCGGCCATTAATTTTACCCCCTTATTAACAGAGACATTGTTGAGCAGCAGCTCAGCCTTGAGAAGAGAAGAAGGAGGTGAGGGTGGTGGTGGTGTTGTGGTGGTGCAGGGTGTTATGGGTAATGGGGCTACAGATCCATGGAGATAGATAGTTTAATTAAGCATGAGAGAATTTAAGCCCCCGTCGGCCCGAGGTGAGAAATGAGCTCTGAGGGTGGAAGTGGTAGAGAGAGAGAGGGTTTCAACCACCCTGCAGTCATTAATATCTGACTTTAACAGTGTGTTTTTTTTTTTGTTTTTTTTTTTTTTTTTTAGAGAAAACCATATCTAATCTTCCAGAAAATATACAGATCGTTTCTATAAATAATCACTGCCCTCTAAATGCTAATCATTCATTGTCTTTTGTTTTGTTGTGGCTGTGTTTTCAGAAGATTGAATTTAAGTTTACCATCCATACAGAAAAGTAATTGTTCAAAAACTGCAAAAAAAACTGCAAAAACTTAAAAGAGAAGAAATGCAGAAATATGCACAATTATATATATATATATATATATATATATATATATATATATATATATATATATATATATATATATATATATATATATATATATATATACATTATATATATATATATACGTATATATATATACGTATATATATATAATTCATTAAAAAGTCAAAAAATCCAATGCAACATATTTAAAATAACAAACATCTCAAATGACATACTGTAGTATGGTAAAAAGAAGAGGAAAAAAAACAGGTGTAATGGTTTCCTGCATGGAAATAAAAACAAAAAAAGTTAATAAATTATTTATAGTATATTTTGCCACGTTGTCAAATAAATTATGTTGTTAATACCTGCTGGACCTGAAATATTTTAGCATTAGCTGTTTAAGACTATGACTTTTCCCTTATTTATTTATTTATTTTTTTAATTCTCACTTAAGTCGCCGGAGCAAGGCAGCACTGCTCCAGACTCCCCTCAGAGCCGCTGATGCTAAAACTTCATGCACTTAAACGTCTAAAGATGGTTTAGCCAAATGCAGCCAGATGAAAGGAAGGAAACAGGGACTAAGAGAGACATTAAGTTCAGAAGATGAATGGAAAGAGGAGGGGATGAAGGAGGGCTGGGCGATGGGAGAGATGAAGTTCAGAGTGGGAAGGGAGGTGCTGATCGAGAGATTAACTTCAGAGGAGGATTAAAAGCAGAATGATGAAAAGAAACGCAGTAGGAACCAAGAGGAAAGCCCTGAGGATGCAAGGAAGGGAGGAGACATGAAGATGCTCAAACAAGAGGATAAAGAAGAGAATCAGTGGAGGAAAGGAATGAGCTTGAAGTGCAGGAGGAAGTCAATGTCTACAAATAATCTGAAAACATGGATCATTTTTCTCTGCATAGGTGTATTTTAATGGGAACGATAGAGGCCAGGCTCAGAGTTCATATGAAGATGTGAACTGAGGCCACCTCATGTTCCCCCTTCAGGCTAAATAGTCGCTCTGTTTCACACCAGCAGCTGCATTAACATTAACATATCTCCTGCTACAACACATTCGTGGCAGACAGAAGTCTGGATCGCCCTCAGCAGGACAGCTGAGAAATTAATTTCTGCTTTATTGCACTATTGTTTGCATCTTCTGATTGATCAACAGCAGCTCCATAAATCCTCATTTCCATGAAAATGTTGTGGATTAATACTGAAAAGACATGATGTGTCTGCAGGGCTTTAAAGATAGACAGCGCAGGATCCCCTCCATCTTCCTGCTTTGTCTCGTGCCACTGATCTGTTCAATAAGGCCTTGTCTAGTTGCACTAATCCTTTTGTTTTGTTATGCCAGTCTGGCTATCTGTTTCCACCGCCTATCGATTAGCTGTGCTTCCCTGCCCTCTGCGCGGCACATGAATGAATCTCATTTCCCTTCTTATTGTGCTGCAGTAACTTTAAAAACAATCCAGCCGCCGTCTTAATTCATGGAGCCAGAAGGCGTGAAAAGGTGGAGGTGAGATTAAAAGCAGCAGCTGGATATTCAGGAGATGAGCTGATAGCAGCGAACACTGTTTTAGACACAGGGGTTATTTCCAACACGTGGATCCAGCTACACATAAGACGATCTACAGGCTGTTAGAAAAGACACAGAGGATCTGAGGCGGTGCAGATGTTGAACCATTCACTCATAGAGCTGATGAACAGCTGCTCAGTGAAGGCTGGGAGAAAACAGCCAAGTCAAGCGACATCCTGCTGTACTTCGGTCAGAAATAAGAGCTTTAATGTTGACGTGGACCTGGCTATTTTAAGAACTTGTCTGACAGTATGTGCACAGGAACATGCTTGAATGTTAAATTATTGGACCTGTACGTTAAAGGAACAGACCAGTGTTTGGGTGGAGGCCTATGGCACAGATGGAGGAAACCTGTAAATGGTTTTATTGCATCAGAAAGTGCAGTTTATGTCATTGAAATGATTCTGTTTACATTGATTTTACACTTGTTTCCCATGTTCCATTTTGCTCAAATAGAATTCCTTAATCATGCTTACAGCAAGACTGTGCTTTATTAGCCACATGGATGTGATGTATTAGACAGCTCAGCCAAGCAGAAGCTGCATCTATTTTCTATAATTTCATTAGTTCTCATCCTGATTTGAAGAATATGAAGCTTTTTGCATCACATGGCAGGTTTGCGTTCCCGCCTCCTTCACTGCACACAGGCTGAAATTCGCCTCTCGTTTATGAAAACCATCTGTTTACACGGAACAAATGCATGCAGCTGTAACGATATTTACATACTCGACAAATCATTCTCCAACCACCGACTGGGTATTCCTGAATGTGATGTTTACTCATCATGTCCCTGCATCTAAATGACACCCAGTGCTGCTCAGGGTTTCTGTTTAAAGCTCAAGGAGACAATGTTTGTTTCAGTATAATTTGGAGGTAAGATATGGATAAAGATCGCTCCAATAAGAGAGGAGGCAGAGGGGGAGATCTTTGTCTCGTTCCGACTCTAATGGTTTTTGTCTCCCGCCGTCTGCTCGGAGTCGCTGTGGAAGTGTCATTAGGATGCACAGGGAGTCACTTCAGCTAAATATTGCGCAGGCTTCATTTAGCACAGATGAAACCATGACTCACCATGGACTCATAGAGACACTGAGTCACGTTGCAAAGCCCAATCATTTCATCTGGCTGCAGAGAGAGTTATTCCAACAGCTAGCGGTGCTCCACTCCTGCAGGCCTTCACACCTATTAGTCCCATTCTGATATATTATGCTAATCGCTCCGTGGTGATTTCAGCCCTGGACCAACTGTGAATTTCACTCTCTGCTGCTCCAAGGCTCATTAAATATGCAATTGTTCTCATCATGTGGAGGGACAACAACATGTGACACGTGACCTGTTATAGATCTGTGTTTAATTGAGATTTACAGGCCGTCATTGGTGGAGCATGCTGGGAAATTATCTTCATAATCCTTAAAGCTAAACACTAATCAGTGTTTCTCTGTGCTGACAGTGGACCAAATATCTTCATGCACTGTGACAAAAACAAATTACCATCAACTTTGCAGTTCCCTTCAGCTTGGCAGACTTTTTATTTTTAGCTGTCCGGTGACTCGGCTCTCGTCCACCTTGTTTCCAGAGGAGCAGGCTGAGAGAGAAACGTGGTGACTAGCTGGTGAAGAAAGTGGCACAATTAGCAGATGATTTTCTGTGAAACCTCCCACAGTGAGCTGAAATATAAGCAGCTCTTTCAGGCTCATTTTAAAGTACTCCAGCAGCCGCTGAGGAAACTCCGCACCCTGACCTCCATCTTGTGCGGATCAGCGGTGACACACTGATTTATTTTTATTAAGTTGACCCGATGAGTCAGATTCCAATCTAATCCAGTGAGCTTTTAGCCAAACATTTACAAATTTTACACAAAACTGCTCTCTAAATGCTTCAGTGCAAGTTCATTAGCTCCACTTTCACTGAGGCCACATTTGTCTCATTATCTGTCAGACAATTTTAATTTTGTTGGTGGGATTATAGCTCAGTTATCACTTCCCGGGGCTGCAGGATGCTGACAAAGCACCACTTGCAAACTGAATGCTGTTCACTTAATAGAGATGCATTCTGTGTGTACAGAGAACAGCTGAATGCTGATTGTGTCCTGAACAGCTCTGAGAGATTCAGTCTGAGTTCAGCCAGGTTTGACTCATCAAACATTAAGCTGCAGGGTCCCTGTGACCAGCCAGCTCTTCTGTTTCCTGGAAGCCTACCTGGCCATGTTTCATGGTGTTCTCCCTCTGTATAAATATACATTTTCCCTGTAGGAGCTCCGTCATAACATGCCTGCTGCCCTTTGGAGCATCTCTTGACCTTAAAGTCTGGACAGATCTCATCCTGTGATGGGGCTTTAACCAGAGATGAAAAGGGCTGCTGAGAGCCTTAAACTGTGGCTGTCAGGGGAATGAGCGTCATGCAGCTTGGAAAATGTTCAGAAAGTAGACGACAGGAAGGGAAACTTTATCAGTAACATTTAAAATAACAACAGATGATGATGCTCACTGTTGATCCAGGATTAGAGACAACTCTAACTTTCTACAGACTATGCAGAAACTTTGCAGCACCTTATGAAGGCCCAGTGTCACCAAATGACAAAGCATTTGATGCAGTGCAGTCTGCACTGACTGCAAGGGAATCACATCCACATGGACTGTTGCTCTTAGTGATTGACGTAGAATAAAGAGAGAGAAAGAGCACCGTCCATGGGTGATGGGTCCATGAGATACAGGACATTATCTCAGGAGACGCCATCCAACTTTAAGACACACCGCCTCAGATCCCTGAGAGTAATATTAAACAGAGCCATGCTGCACATATTAAAATGTGTGCATGAGGAGTACAGAGAGTCTGTGATCCTTAGGGAAACTTAAACTGTGGCGTCTGCAGTTTGGCCTCTTGCTCTGAGTTGTGTGGCTCCTAAAAGGGTTTGATATACCTGCTTCAAAGGGAGGGAGCCCAGAGAGGATGATTAGCTGCAGCCTGACGCTGCCTCAGCACTGTTCATTCTGCAGCTCCATATCTGCTGTAATAGAGGAGTTTAAACGTGCTGGAGATGATGCTGTCGCTGTTTGACGATGTAAAAGTACAGAGTGTGACTCTCTCAGCAGGAAGTGGAAGTCCATTTTAGGGAGCAACATGGCTGTTTGGAGGTTATGCTGCTTTTATGAAACTATAGTTGCGAAGAGGGTCAGAGCCAGGAAGCAGCAGCTCTTTGAGCAGCGTAAGCAGGTGAAGTGTAAAAAAGACTGCATTGGTTGCTTCCATATCATCAAAATGGACAAATGAGGATCTTCTTCTGTCCAGGTGGACAACAACACACCTGAAGACAAAGTGAAGTGGGCGGAAACACTTAGAAACTCTCTCAGCAGCAAGTAGAACTAACTTACTTGGTCACTTTATCAGCAAATGTCATTTAATGCTTATGTTTGCATTCTTACGCTCTTTAGTTTTTTGATTTTTGTATATTGTTTAGAATGATGGTTTTGCACTAATACTGCATTTTTGCATTATTCTGCACAATATATATTTTTAAAAAGCTTTAAATCTCCTTACTTTTTCCTACTGTGTATGGCAGCTGGGGATGAAAAAGTTGTATTTTATCTTATCTTATCTTAACACGTCTGGATTTTCTTCCTGAAGATAAAGAGTCTGGCTCCTGAATGTTTTTGAGCAGGCTTTGTATAGGGCAGCTCACTTCAGGTAGGACCTTTGAAGGCTGACTCAGACTGACTGGCTGAATAATGTTTCTGCTTAGGAAGTTTCCAGACTGAAGTGTTGCAGTGGCTTTGGGAGGAATAAGCTGACATATACTCAAAGGTCAAGGAGCTAGTTTGTAAAGCTAAAGTCTGCTCTGCTTTGAGTAAACAGTCTGTTATTAAGTGAAGACACTCTTGGAGAGCAGAGCAGTAAATATGGCTTTATGTGTTCAGATAACTGTGAAAAACTGTGGTTTTGGGGACTTTTGCTTCCTGAGCAAACTTGATGTGTGCTGATGGCGAGGTGGGGCCTCGCTACCTGGGAATGGCTCATAGTGACGTCTCCAATGTCTCAACTTGTTGACAGAAGTTTCTTGTGTTGGTGAGTCCCAATGCTGATGCATTAATTCCTCTGTGGGACTATGAAGGTCACCATGGAGTCTCTGTACCTGGACTCCTGTACATGTGACGCCTTAGTAGAGTGGTTTAAGACAAGTTAAGATAAACTGTTTCTGTGTCTGCATGCCTTTTACTTTTACTGATGACAGCTGGACCAGTGTTTCCCAACCCTGGTCCTCGGGACCCACTATCCTGCATGTTTTAGATGTCACCCTGCTACAGTACACCTGATTAAAAGCAGCGTGTCATTATCAGGCTTGTGCAGAGCTTGATGACGAGCTGATCATTTGAATCAGGTGTGTTGGAGCAGAGTTACATCTAAAACAAGCAGGACAGTGGGTCCTGAGGACCAGGGTTGGGAAACACTGAGCTAGACAGACCGTCATGTCATTGAAATGACTCAGTCAGTCACTGGGACACTGGTTCTGTTTGATCATCTGTGTATCTGCCACCAAAGTGTTTGATGCACTTAGTTCTACCGTCAGTGACATCATGTGACATCATTAGATGTTTTGACCAAATGAAACAGCTCTTCTTTTTATCCACCTCTGTCCTCCTCCAGCCTGTGAGCTGATGAACCAGGGCATCCTGGCGCTGGTCACCTCCACCGGCTGCGCTTCAGCCAGCGCCCTGCAGTCTCTGACGGACGCCATGCACATCCCTCACCTGTACATCCAGAGGAACGGCGAGGGTTCGCCGCGGACGGCTTGCCAGTTCAACCCGAGCCCCGGCGGGCAGCGCTACACCCTGGCAGCCCGGCCGCCCGTCCGCCTCAACGACGTCATGCTGACTCTGGTGGAGGAGCTGCGTTGGCAGAAGTTCATCGTGTTCTACGACATTGAGTACGGTAAGTGATGAGCAGGTTTAAGAAGCTGGTTTTCTCTGCTTTGTGTCTTCATCAGTGTTTTAGAGTTTCCTGCTGGATATTCAGCATCACTCAGTGGATACTTGTCTTAGCATGTTGATTGTCCAACAGCTGTTTTACTGAAGTCCATCCTTTTTAAAGACTCTGCTATTTATTGCAGAACCAGATTAGGCCCATCTTTAATGACATAATTGTCTTGGAGAAACTTGCATGTTTTTGCAGCCACTTATCGGTTTCGTTTAGACTCATTGTGTTTCTTTATGCAGACTTGAGTTGTCTAACAGTTTGTACCATGGGTACCTGAAAGTTATAGCACTACTTTTTTATGCTCCCTGGTGTTGGTGGGATGCCGTGACACAGTGTAGTTCTTTCTCATATTTGAACTCAATGGGATGCCGGTTTCAGCGGCAATGCTATCTTAACATGCTGCATGAGACGAAGTATCACAGCAGGGTGCCTCAGCATCCTGATCACCCTCCTGCTCTACAAAGAAACACACTGGTGCTGGTGCTGATTTCCTCTTCAGGTGGTGAAACATGGCAGGAGTTCTTCCTCTGAGCTTGTTTGGAGCTTTGGCGCTCTTCAGTGTGTCTGAGTACAGAAACAAAAGAGACGTAACTGAAGGTCACCTGATTAACTGATTTTTCTTTAATTTGAGGGTCTGAGATGAAGGATACTGAATTCTGTACATATTTTAAAGCACTTTGAGAGAGAACTGTTGAAGAACAGCTGCAGGCTACCTGAATGATTTCAAAGTGTTCTGGTCTTGGAAAGGTTTCCATGATATTGCAGCTAAACTTCAGACATTGACTCTCCTGTCTTGTGTATTTGTTTGGAATAGCTCACTTGGACTGTATCTTAATGAAATCACATTAGGCTCGATGGATTTTTGAGCGTAATCGATACAGGATGGTGGCAATTACAATATAAGGATGTAGACAGATGCAGGCATTTAGCCTCTCAGATACTCTTATCCAGAGTAATTCAGAGTAAGTGCATCTACTGCTGTGGGCCAGGATGTGAATTTAAAGGGATATTCCACCCCTATGTGAAATTTGTCATTCCTCACAATCCCCAGAGTTAAATAAGTGAGCAAAAGCATTTTTTAGGTGGCTCAACCATTGCCCTAAACTGGCAACGCTGCTGTTAGCTTAGCTTTGCATAGGCGCTATAATGTAGAGTTGCCAGCTAGCATGTCGTCAAGTCAAGTCAACTTTATTTGTATAGCCCAATATCACAAATTATGAATTTGCCTCATTGGGCTTTACAATCTGTACAGGATATGACACCCTCTGTCCTTTACAAATGACCCTCGTCATCAGTTGTAAATGCATCTGTGCAGCTAATTAAACCTTTGCTGTTGTGTCTTGACAACCCAAAGTCAATTTTTTTTTTTTAACTTTTTTTTATATCATGCATTGATGTCAGTTAAGTAATAAGTACATTAACTAAATTGGGGAAATTTTGATGAGGATCGGCTCAGATATATGTTGCTGAAGTTTGACTGTATGTGCTTTTCTGTTTGAACATGGGACCATCTGTCTGTATCTCTACTTCAGATAGGTTCAGACCTTCCTCTCTGCTGGTTACTTTTCTGTGCTGTGGAATAAAACAAAGGACATCACATCACCATGTGCAGTGAGATCGCTAGGCAACGTAAAACTGCCTTTACCTTCAGTGTGACGAGCAGCTATTTAACACAGAGTGTTTTCAGTGTGTGAGCTCATTTTCTTTATCTTCCACTTCACCGTTAAACAGAAGAACATCCAGTCTGAACCTGTGTGAAGACGTCGCGTCCTCGCTGCTGTCTTATTTGTCTGCTCTCTCTTTTATGTTGCAGCGTCTCGTTGTTTCTGTCCCCAGTTGCAGTTGACTGATTGTTGCGGGTGCATAGTGAATTTTAATAAGGAGAATATGAGAATCAGTGTGTGTTTTTGATCTTTTATCAGTTTTTATTTGTTGGTTTAAAGTAGCTGGCAGTCTTTGAATGGATTTAATGGATGCTGTGAAGCTGCTGTCCACCTCTGATATGTACAAGAGCCAGATGGAGTGATGAGAGCTGGAGAGTAAACCTCTGATCCGGCTCAGACCAGCAGGGACTCCCACAGAAAACACCACAGCTCTTCATTTTTGGCGGCAGGAGGTGAACAAATGGAGCAGACCCTTGAGCATCACAACTACTGAAACCATTATCGCTGACAAAATGCAATAATAAAAGCTGGGAAGAGGATTAGATTTGGAGGATCGAAGACAAGTCATCATGTACGGGGAATAAAAGTAATATAAAACTAGATGTACTGGTTTGGATCAACTCTGGATCTTGGACACATCAAAGACAAACAGAAGATGATGTAAAGTTTGAGAAGTGCTGTCCAGTCATGTTGAAGCAGGCTTATGCTGAATGCAGGTAAACAGTCTGTGGAGCCAAATTTCATCTGGAAACCCATCGGCTATCATCTAATGATTATTTATCTTTTCTCCACATCATCCAAACACTCCCACAATAACCAAGAACCCCAGAAATACAGAAATATCTGATCTGAGCCCACTTCTGCAGAGTAATGTTTAACTAGGTCTGTAATATTACAGTTTAAACAGCAGCCAGTAGCTTTTTAATGGGCCTTTTTCTCTTTTTAGTTAATTGTTGAACGCAGCTGAAGTGCTCACTTCAAAGCTAGTGTTCACGGTTGTGTTTTTAAGTGGTGGAAAATGATTGTTTGCTCTGCGTGGCGTGGCAAAGACACACTGTGCTGCGTGATCTCACCACATCACTTTCCAATTAGTGGATGAACATCAGGGTCTGTGGAGTCCAGCTCAGTTCATTTCCACCCAGCGTGGCTCCTCTGAAGCAGGATCTGATTCTCTGCATGTTCATCATCTTTCCAGCAGCAGCAGCGTCTTGTGGGATTGAGCTTTTCTCGTCTGGATCTGATTCTGGACTCTAATTTAGCTCCAGACATTTCATGTTTAAATACTACTTTCTTACTAGTGATAATAATGCTCCCTGTGGAATATTTTGATTTAATTTCTACAGGTTCTGTTTGGTTTGTTTGGTTCTGCATGCTTATTCCCTCAGAAGTGTTGGATGATTTATGAAAAGACGTGTCGTTTTCACTGCAGTTGTTTTTTTTAAGGCTTGAAGTGACACCTGACAGTTTAAACTAAATGCTTGTAGAGTTTTTCCAGACCATGATGGTTTATTGCCAGTTTTTTGCATTGTTATATTAGTTTTTGACGGTACAAAATCTCCTCATCTCCATCTGCCCTCTATCGGGTTTCCATTCAAACTTAATTGTCCCAGAGGGCAGATGTTGTTTGTTAAACCACATAACAAAAGACAAACCTCTTCTCTGGACTTAATCACACAACATTATCGATCCTGTTCCTCTTGTTTTCCTGTTGACATTAATCCTCTCTAATTCCTGTCATTCCATATTCTCAGTCTTCATCTAAAACGGTTCGTTTTCATCGACTTTCCTCATCAAACTCGTTCAGCCCTTTGGAATATATTTAATCCCAGAACAATGGAGAGCTCAACCTGTCCTCAGAATAATAACACCTAGCATGGCTCTGCTGACACATGAACCTCACTAATCTTCTCCCTTCCTCCTCATCGTCCCCATTTCTCCCTCTTCATCTTCATCCCTTCCTCCTCGCTCCGTGTGAGGAGTGAAGCCATTATAAGTGTGAGGCGAGCAGGAGGCCCATTTATTCAGATTACGGCCTCATTGTTGAGGGATATGAGCAGCAGATGGGCTTTTCGGTTTGGCTGTCTGGCCGAGTCTCTACGGACCGGCCGGGACTGTCAGTCGCCTGTGATGATGATTAAAGGAGCTCCTTGGATTGCCTCCTCTTCCCCCCTTATCCTCCCAAAAAACCTCCATTTTTTTTTTTTTTTTAAAGGGCAATGAGTAAGATGTTTTCTGCTCTCATAGCACAAAATTACTGTAATATATCTATGGGAGGATGTGTGTTCAGGACATTTTAAAAGTCTTAAAAGCCTCTTATCCAAGCTCTGTAGTCTCAGGATTTAGCATTTTCATCTGTTATCATTGGGAGGTGTTTCCACTGGGTGTGCAGCGCTGCAAATATACACAAACTGATGGAAGTGAATAAAGGTCAGTAAAGGACAGCATCCTCCTCCACCAGCTAGCTGTTCATCACATTTTCCTCCTCCTCTCACACTCCCTGCTTCCTCGCTACTTCTTTTCAGTGTACTCTTTCCCTGAAATGTGTTTAGAGCTTTTATTGTGAAGGTGCATTATCAGGTTATAACACTTTCTATCTCATGGAGTCACTGAATCTGTTCACTGAGCCTTTAACTCTTTTTCTTGTTCTTAAAACAAGTCGTTTCTGATGTGTTCAGAGCTCCTCGTTTCCTACCATCTTCCTCATGGAAATTCACTTTCTGCTTTATAAGTTTAGTCTCCAGCCTGCAGCTTCCTCCATGATGTGAGGAGATGAATGAATTCACGGTTGGAAGTGTTCCTCCAGATACTATACATTCCCCTATTTGAAACCATGTTGGGAGGCCAATGCTAGATGGAAGTGCTACTGCCAGGACTGCAAACATCTTGGTTTGGTCCAATTTGGCATTTTTAATTTGATGTTCAGAGTTTTGAGAAACAGCAGTTGATCAAACATCACTTCTATTTAGGCAGGCTAGACAATAGAAACTCCTCTTTGTAAAAAATATGGGTGAAAGACAAATATTTTTTGTGACTTTGAATTGTGCAATGAATAACACATCATGTTGTCTTGTTTGATGATTGTGGAATTCAAAAAAGATCCAGCTGAAGTATAAAACTGTGAAAATACATTCAAAAGTTGCACAACTGATGTCTCTCTAAAGCTACATTGCCTGAGTTTAGCCATTATTAGTAATTAAAATGATCTAATGTGTCATTCATAGCACAACAGTGTGAACAATCACAAAACAAAGCTGACAGGAACAATTAAAAGTGGTAGGTAATCAATATTCTCATCAAATTTTAAAACTATCTGCTCTTTTGTTTCTGTGTCTGTGCACAGGGGGCGCCTGAGGAAAGGTCAGAGGTCAGAAAAATCAGTAGGAATCATTCCCAAGAGACCATAAATCCTTTCGGCACATTGCATAGGGAGCTAGTTAGCAGTTGTTGATCTATCCAAATAGCATTTTGGCTTATTGACTGAGGGCTGCCCTTTGTCACAGTTTATTGAACAGCGTTGAAATTATTTCCCCAGCCTGGGAGGAGAGATGAGGAGCGGCAATACAGCCTGAACTAGACGTAACCCTGTGTTTTTGTGTGTGAACTGGGTGTACTGATCCTTTACTTTCTGCCCCTGTCTTGGAATAAATATGGCCGCCTCAACATGTGGCTCCACCGAGCGAGACGCAGCAACTCGGCCTCATCAAAGCTGCAGAGTCCAGATCTCACTCCGACCGCATGGGTGGTTGGTGGGGCTGCAGTGCGCTCTGGGAAACAGTGTTTTTCATCAACACCCAATCAGAGGCAGCTGTCAGGCGGAACAGCAGAGAAACACTGATAAAGAAACTGACACGCAGACTAGATAGTGTGTGTGTGCATGTGTGTGCGTGTGTGTGTGTGTGTGTGTGTGTGTGTGTGTGTGTGTAAACACGAGCAGCCGTCCTAACCTGACCTTGTCTAAATGAGAGTGGGAGACAGACCATAATCAAATCAGTCTGTAATTAAAGCTGCAGTCAGACTGACTTCAACATGAAAACGCAGTCATGGCAGATAAACTGATGCTGTTCATAAGCGACCAGCGTCGTCCTTTTATCATCGTCTGCAGCTCCTCTCTATCGTGAAACTGAATAATCAATAAACTCAGTAACTAACTGGCTCCGCAGACAAAGAGCATGTGTTTTGATAAGATAATCTCATTATTGTTTTTGGTCTCTTCAGGCAGCTTCTTGATAAGAAAATGAAAAAAAAGATAAAATAGCAGCATCTTTAAATCCAGTAAACTTTATCAGCGTCTGGGAAACGGAGCAGGAAAGCGAACTTGAGCAGTCGCTGTGTTTCTCCTTCAGTGACTCCACACCAGCGATATGTCATGTTAGCATCCTGCCTCTGCAGCACGACACCAAATCGTCATAGAAAAGCTTCAGCAGCAGCAGCCGGAGGAGGAAGATCTCTATCGTAGCTAGACCGCCAGATTAAAATGAAACTGATGAGAACATTAAATATTAAAATGTGAAGTTACAAGAGGAAAGAGAAGAGGAAGGGCAGAGCAGAGTGAATCAGGGAGAGGTGAAAAGGGCAGAGAGGGAGGAGAGAGGAGGTGGATTGGCTGCAGAAAGCATGAAGGAAAGCTCCGCCTGAAGCCGCCGCTGCTAGTTTCTGCCAACCGAACGAGTTCCAGTCAATCCGTCTGCATGTTTTCCTTATTTCCAGAACCAGAGTTATAACTTCAGCAGCTATAGCTGTTACAGCATCATTGCTACAGCCGCTTCTGATGCTGTCGTTCTTCTTGGGAAAGGCAAAGGCTTTTTTTCCTGCCGTCATGGAAGACGCCATCAAACTTTGTTTTACTCAGCTGTTAATATTTAAAGTCAACCAGTCGCTGCTTGAAGTGTGTGTGCTTCTTGGATTGTTGGTTTCGGCGCCTAAAGGGTTACATCCGTCAAACAAAAGACTCTTTCATGTTGACATCACACGTATTTGAGTATGCAACTTTTCTTATTTTCTATTATTAACTTTTAGGGATTTTATTAGCGTAACTTCATATGTAGCAAAGCATCAGTTAAACAGTCATTCATCAGCGTCTGTGTCTGAAAGAGTCTCTTCCTCTGAACCAACAGCCACAAACCAAGTTTGTCTGTTCACACAGGTTTGTTATATTTTTAACATATAAAAAGAGATTTTTTTTTTCTCTTTCATTTCCTCTATGAATCATCAGCAGTTTGATGAACTCACTACGGTTAACTCAGTATTCTCTCTAATGAGTTTTCCTGTCATTATTACCAGATTTCATTGTGTGTGTGTTTTTTTTTTTTTTTAAGCAAATTAGAGCAGCATCTGATATTCATTTTATCTCCTTAAATGAATATCTGGCACTGACCTTATCTAATATTTCATGACTGAACTGGCTCCAAAGTCATCTCTGTCTCTATTTTTTATCTCTTGTAGATCTTTTTTGAGTATTACTCCTCTCTTTCATTACTCCAGTCCCTGCTCCTCGTTTCTCATACGCACCTTATTTTACCTGAATTGAAAGAGGCCCATGTTAGCGCCGTGAAACGATTTGCACGACACTCTTTGTCCATTTACTGAGGAGCGAATTCATTTGACTTTGAGGTGAGCAAATTCTGAGCTGCTTCTCCTAAAGTCTCCCTGAGGACGAGTGAGCGAAGATCAATCACAGAGGAGTGATTCAGAGAGGAAGAGGAGGAAGAGGTGAGGATGGACGAAAAGAATGAAGAGTGGTTTCTATCAGTGAGCCGGCCCTGCTGCAGAACACAGAAATAAGTGTTTATCACAGGGGTCAGATCACCTCAGAAACAAGAGTTAACAGAGTGGTGTTCAAAAGCACAACATGTGTTTATGGGTCATTTTTTTAAGGATACATTGATTCTTTTCATTCATGAACCAAATTCATATCAAAACGTCTACGTACATATTTCAACATTATGATATTTATGCATATTCTATACTGCTGTGCTTTCATGTTCAGGTTTAGGCAACAACTCTCCTTGGGTAGGTTTAGTAAAGTATACATTTTGTTTTTCCATATTAGTGCTTCAGAAATGAGAAAGCTGCAGTCTGAACTGATCATGAGCTGCTCCTGCTAGCAGCACTTGATGCTAACTCCAGTGAGCTCCAGGTAAACCACCCAGCCAGTCTCACTTCAGTGTCCGATGATCTTCACGTGAACCTGCAGAGCGCTTCAGTCCTCATGTGTCTTTAAACTGTTGTGTACATTTAACATTGATCCAGTCATTTCCTGTTTTGAGCCCATCTCTTCTGCGTCCTCTTGGCCCCCATAATTTGCTTTTAATTAGCAGAGGAAACGAGTGGACGCTGGTATTGAGCTGTCAAACGGCCCTCGTTCACCCCTCATTGGGCTAAACTCTGAGAGGATTAAACCGGTCTGAAAGCCGCTAAGTGAACCTCACGCTGCTTCATACATATTTAAAGCTGCGCAAGGAAAGACAAAACATTGTTAGACAACGGCTCATTGGTTCTCAGCTCGTTAACTCTCAGTTTGTTGTGTTTCCATCAGAGACAATGAGCACTCTTTAGGTGGACTTTTTGACCTGTGAGCAGTGGAAAAGTATTTTTATAGTGATTAGCATAGATATTCATCAATGTTGATATATAAACTCAAAGTGATTAAAACCCAGTGTTATAAATACAGCAAGTCTCACTTCCTGTATGTCTCTATTGACCTCAGTGGTATTAATGTGTCATGCTGTCTATATTGTCTGTATTGTTTTGGAGTCGTATTGTGTGAACACCCTCTGTAGTCCACCTCTCTTCCTCCTTCTCATGTGTCTGTTAAGATGTTTTCTAGTTGGCTGTTGATGGCAGGATGACGACGTCAAAGGCTTTGTTTCTGCATGATGCTGCCAAATGTCTCTGTGGTTTGTTCAGGCAGCCGGCCTCCTTTTTAATTTAATAAACGGGCATCCTCAAGCTTATGGATGCAGCTTTAACATATTAAAAAACAGAGCAGAAGTTCTCACCAGCTGACCTTAAAGATAACTTTGGTATTTTTTCCTCCATGTTTTTTGGGGGTTTCTGTGATGTGGTCCAGTGTTGATGGAAGATGCTGCAGTTATTAGAAGGGTCTCATTTGATGGGAAGAGCGTCGCTAAAGGAGAAGTATTGCTGTGAAATCTGCTGAGGTGAAGTCAACAGTGGAAGAGAGAATTACAAGAGGCTGAGAGTGCAGCATAGTGTGATCTGAATGTTTTTCAGCGTCATGGATGAATATTTAGATTATTTCCACAATGTGGATGAGGTCTTTGAATCTGTATCGATTGGAGCCAGTACACAGATATTCACATATTTCATGTCCAGGTGCAATATCAAAACAGAAAAGTACGGAAAAAGGTTTTATTTCTCTGTGTGCTTCTTTCCATGATGTCAGACTGTTATTATATTAATATGAGCCTGCCAGCAGCAAAACCAAGAACTTTTAATGGATGTAATGGAGCAGCTCATTTAGCAGCTTCCTGTTATAACATCAATGCTGAACCAACAGATTCTCTGTCCGTCAGCTGGACAAAAACATGTGTCCAGGCTGAAAAAATAAAATATACTTGGTTCATTTAATATCCATGTGCTAAAACATTCATGTTTTTCATATTTTTTTTTTCTTATACAAAGCTTAAGAGGCTTGTGTTGCCATAGTTACTCAGGCCTTTGATTAAAGGACATTGGCTGTCATGAATGGTCTCTGGTGTGGTGCTGTTCTGTAGACAAACCAAAGATCTGATCTTTGTCATTATGCACACATAACAACATTTTGTTGGGTCTCTCAGCTTAAAAGCACATATAAATAAAGATATAAAAGATATAAATATAAAAAAAATAAACACCTGTATTTGCAGCACGTTTTTAACTCTTTGAATGCTAGGGACGTATATATTTGCGTCCTTTAAAACAGAACCCTTGAGTGACAATTTTTTTTCCTTTTTTTCAGTAATGCTGGGGCTTCTGGGAGATGTAGTCAGAGCATAAGAAGAAGAAGAAGAAGAATTCCTTTATTAATCCCTCAATGAGGGAAATTACATTTAAAAAATTACATTACACATAAAGAGACGGTATACACCACAGAGATCAAAACAGGAAGTGGAGACGATCGAGATTAGAGAGCAAAACAAACAGAATGTGGAGAAAAAGTGGTGATTTTGGTGAAAGTGTCCTCTACTCTACCTCTGATAAAACAAGAATGGAACAAGGTAAAAACTAACATTTTTTTCATGATGAAATAGAGAGTCTCCTCTTTCATTTGAGCTATTCACTGTTTTCAGAGTCATAGTACAAAATATTCTGTGGGTCTAGAAATCTGACCGAAAATGGGCAAAAACAAAAGACACTTCCTGTTTTATAAAACTGCTGGAACTCACTGAGATACAATAAATTGCAGAGAAAATGTAGAAACGGTGTTGATAAAGTGCTTGTTAGTGCAAGGACTGGTGGACTGTTTGATTGTCATCTTTTCATCAAATTATATATATCTATAGTGGCACATCGGATGGGAGTCTTTTCCAAACCTGCTCACTGCTTATTATGTATGTTGTGTTTTAAAATCAGGAAGATCTGGCTCCTTCAGGTGTCTAAAAATTATTCTGTCTCTCTGTGGAAATGAATGTCAGTTAAATGTCAGTGTAAATTGATTTCAGTCCTTCTGTCCTTGTCTGTAACTTGATGTAAAGTCTTGCTCGGAGCAAAAGTTTAACAGCGGTCAGTGAAATGCCAAAGTTTTTCTATCAGAGAGATCGAGGTCCATCTGCAAATACGAGCGAGCTGAGGGCTCTGACAGTAGTTAATAACATCCATCCAAACACAATAAAACTGTTTAATTTCCAGGGTTTATGAAATAATGGTAGCTTTGAGACCTTGAACGATCCAGCAGCTATATTTTTAATCCGAAGTGACGAGCAGTTTGATCTGAGGTGTCTCTGTCCAAGGTTCACCTCCCCTATTCAACAGACCCACTGATGGTTTCCACTGCAGCAGCTGACTTCACCTTGATTTTCAGACTTGACAAGATAAAGGTGAGGACATGAAAGCGTGAGCGTTCTTTGAAGGCATGAAAAGCTCCGACCCGCAGGCGTCCTTGGGCTGGATTCCTCGCTGATTGCTAAAGGACCGTGGAGCAAGGCGTCGAGTCAGAGCTCAGACATATTTGTGGCATTTTCTGTAGACTGAAGAATATTTTCTGTCTGCCGATGTGAGGAGAAACCTTGTGACCAAAAGCGGCCTCTGAGTGAAAATGTTATTACCAAGGTCAAGAATGAACTTTTACTCAGGATCATCTGCCAGCTGTGTCTGTTTTTTCTTAGAAACAGCAGGATTTAAATCAGGATTTAAAGCTACCGTCCCTCAAACTCCAGACTAGAATAGATGGATGTTGTGGTGAGATTTGTTTTCTATGATTTAGACCATTTTATGAACAGAAACAACTCCTTATTTTGTGTGAGGTTTTGGCTGGAGGACGTATGCTTGGGTCTCATTAATGTTCCACTTTTATAAAGTGAGACATCATCAGATTATTGACATTGAACAAGATCTTTGCAGTGGCCCTGGTCCTTTTTGACCTCACTGGAATAGATAATGACATAATGACTTCTTGTGTCTATGTGCTGAAGCATCATCAGTGGGAACTTTAATGTCATCCAGCTTCGTAAACTGGTAGAGCATCATGAATCGTCTCCTGATGCAGATTCAGAAGGACATGATGACGAAGGCGAACAGGAATAGAACAAGGAAGGAAGAGGCATGCTGGGACTGCTCTCATGCTTCATTTCTCTCTTCATGTCTTCTTATTTATTCAGTGGCAGCGGTGACAGACAGACAGACTACTGCAGTAGTTTAGACTGACACAGCCTCACTTTGACTAAATATCCAGATAATATTCAGGCCTCTGGACGACCGTTGGTTATCTGGCCGGGGGATGAACATTTCCTCAGATTCACCGAGGAGGAAGGGCAACAGCCACCAATCCAAAAGCTTCATGTCCTCGGTGAAATCAGTGAATGGTTTGTCCGAGCTCACTCAGCCAGCTAATTGTGGCTGTTTGCACCCTGAGGACGGCCGGCTGCTCTTAACCTCTCATGACAGGCCGCCAAAACATGATCTTTTTAACCAACTGGAGATGTGCTTTTTCACTTGACTTCATTTTACATGGGTTAGCAGAGCCAGAGCTATTCCTTCTACTGTTTCTCTCCATACTGTGAAAGTGACGCCTCTTAACTCACTGAGTTCCAGCCATTTTTAAAACAGAAAGTGTCTTGTTCCAACATTTTTAACCATTTTGAGTCATCTTTGAATATTTTGTACTATGTCTCTGAAAACAGTGAATAGCTCAAATGAAAGAAGAGACTCTCTATTTCATCATGAAAAAAATGTTTGTTTTTACCTTGTTCCATTCTTGTTTTATCAGAGGTAGAGTAGAGGACACTTTCACCAAAATCACCACTTTTTCTCCACATTCTGTTTGTTTTGCTCTCTAATCTCGATCGTCTCCACTTCCTGTTTTGATCTCTGTGGTGTATACCGTCTATTTATGCTCTGACTACATCTCCCAGAAGCCCCAAAATTACTTCCCAGCACTGTGATATTTGTCACCATGAATCAAGTATAATTTTAAATACATCGAACTAGCATTTAATCAAGTGTATATTTTCTTTTTTTTTCCTCCATATTTGCCTGTTTAGTCTGATTGGTTATATGATTTTTGAATCTTTGTGTAGTCATGTCTCATGTTGTTGCTCACTCATTGTTACAGTGCCGATCATGAACAGGAAAGACTTGAAAGACATTTTTAGATTCTTGGTTGGATAAATATTAAACTCAAACTCTTTAATAACCAGAGTGACGCTCTGGTTTTGGGGCTCAGAGATGTTCTTGTTGCTCTTGAACGTAACTCTCTGATTTCAGGATGGAGGCTTGATAGTGTCACTCTGCAGCTTTATCTTTGTGGTCCTTTCTCTGTCTGTCCGTCTGTCTGTCTCTATCACCATGTCTCCTGTTCTTCTCTTTGGCTTTTCCTTAAAGACCACCAGAAGATTCTCTCTCTGATTGGCTGCTCTGCTCTGTTTGTTTTTTTTTGGCTTCGTGAAAATGAAAAAAGAAAACTCGACAAATGCTTCAACATTTGTCTCCATAAAGTGCTTCTTTACTTAAATTTGCATATGTGTATGTAAATGTTGCAGAGGCCTCGTGGCGCCGCCTCGCTCTTCCTGCACGCCGCCGAAATCTCTACATTCGTCTTTTCAGGCTTATTGTTACAAAGTGATGCAGCTCATAAACAACCAAGTTTGTGAATACATATTATCTTCAACACGGCAAGTGAAACTTTATTTCTTTGCAGGTGGGAGCACAGTGAGGAGGCAAGGAGAGCAGGAGAAAGATTCAACCCAATTCAAAAGTATTCCTAAATAATAAACATCAGATAAGTAAGATCAGCAACAATAAGATTGAATAAGACGTCTGGCTCAAAACAATAAGAAATTTCATGTTCCTACCTTTTTGGTTTCTGCTACAGCAGCATGTTAAAATCCTTTATTACTGAAGCTATTTATTTTCTGGTGCAGCTTAATGGAGAGGTGCATTTGAGATAGTGTTAAAAGGAAATGTCCATTATGTGTTTCATGTTTCACAGCCTTAACATTGCATATCTAGACACTGTATTCAGGTGGAAAGGTGCTTATCATCAGTGAAGACATATCAGATTGTTCGTCTCTCTTCTTCTGACATCATCTCATTTCCTCCCTGGGTTTTAAAGAGCAGGCTGACGCTCACTGTGCTTTTCACTCTCATCTCTGCAGAGTCACTCCTCTGGCCCTCTTCAATCAGACCAGCTCTGCCTCTCACTTCCATTCACATTACCCTCCTTCACTTCCTGCTCTTGTCACAAATTGATGCCCAGCGATTGGTCAGGGCGAGTGAACCTGATCCCTGCCAAAATGCTTCAACACCTCCACAGAGTAGAGCCAAGGTTTCTGCCAACATTAAAGATGAGAATATGAAATGTGTGCGCTAAAGGCTCCAAGTAGGGAAGTCTACTGGGTGAGAAGAGCTCGACTATATTCTCTCTAATCATGTAGCTGTGATAGGGCCGGACCCAGAACTCTGAAATATTCAAAAGCTTCTGACAAAAGATACAGTTGAACTTATGTGAATAAATGTTCATGAATGTTTTATTGTGCCGCAGTGTTTCCTTTGTTCAAACAATGGCTCCCTTTTAAAAGTCTGTGCTGATAATGTCACAGCATCATATTCCAGATCATATCCATGATCTAACCCTAACCCATATTAACCGCTCTGTTGACTTCCTGCTGGACCGTTGGTTCTGGAAAATGTTGTTGTGCGACTCAATGAAAGATGCTGCAGTATGTCTTCCTGTTGTTTTTAAACTTCAGTATGAAACTATTAATCTAAGGTCACATTTTCTTTTTTCTGTTCAGTTTCCTCCTGTTGACGGTCAAAGAAAAATATGTCTGTAATGAAAGAGCCAAAGAGCTCAGTCAGTGTTTATCAGTGCTTTTGACCTTGGCTGTCGGGTGTCTTAACCCTCACAATGAGCCTTTTCACTCATGTGTGATTTTATTTATTTATTCTATAACATATTCGGCTCATTGACGAGTGTGCGTGCTCTTGACAGTAGCCGGCGGCGAGGAGAGGCGTTAACGGTAGCGGGAAGGCTGCTCTGAGATAATATATGCTCTGCAAACACATCAATAACCTGCTTCAAGTTCCAACACGGAGCTCAAATTTGTGTTTCCTTCATCGTTCCTGTAATTCTTCATAGTAATAAGATGTGGGAACACGCTCATATGGATACAACTTTCAAAAAGAAAACCACACAAGCACTCAGGTGATCTGACACTAAGCTAAGCTAACAATCCTCCCTGTTATTCTCACTTCTGTCAGCATGCACAGCGTTTGAGCAGCTGATCATTTATTGCCTCGGCGCATGGATTTCATGATGCCGTGGTCACAGTAAAACGCTCTCTGTGGACGGTGCTGCTCGTGGTCACAGAGCTCCATGTTGTGGTTTTTCTGATGAAACGGAGCAGCAGCATCTTACTTAACAGCTTCCATGTTTAAAGTGGAATGAACATAAAGCTGAAAGCTGAGCAGAATACAGAATAACCAATCAATAGAAGACAAATCACTCTGGCTACTGTCCATTAGTTCCACAGCAGCAGTGGTTGTAGAACAAGCTGGAAGCTGCAGAAGAAGCTCAGTGGTTCGGTTTCTCTCAGGAGGCCTCGCTGCTGCTGTGCTATAGACCTTCAAACACAGAGACTGTGGAGTAAGAGTGCTCCAGATATATAGATGCATAGAACCGTTCTGATGGACAGAATGCAGCCTCATTATTGTAGAATTTACAACCGGAAACACAGTCATCTCATCTTATTCACAGAATTAATGTTAACATGTTACACAGCTTCACATCAACCCTTTAAATTGTTATTGTCAGCCTCATAGATATGGGTTGGACGGGCCCTGCTGTACCTACTAGTAGGCTCAGGAGGCCAATATCGCCTATTCAGCAGGTTGATCGCTATGGAAATACAAAAAAAAGTTGAGGGTGACTTCTAGTAGCTGTTTGGCTATGACGGGTGCAAAGGAGGAAGTCAGGTGACCCAGAGCCCACTGTTCATGTCCCGTATGAAATAAAGTCAATGTAGACTCATTTTGCAACTAACAGCATTTTTAATTTATATAAAGAATGTGCTTCATTTCACCCAATCCATAAACTTCCTAAACCTAACTAAATAACTGTGTTGCCTTTTCACATTCAGAATGGCTGTTATAAACTGGTGTTTGTGTGTTTCTGCTGTGTCACCACTTATTTTGCCAAATCAGATGTTTGTGTTATTTGTGGTGCTTGAATTCCTTTTTCACCACTGACTGAAAGCCGTTGACTCCTGGTTTCAATAGTCGTGCATAATGTGCTTGATATTTCTCCATTTTCAAACAGAACTCTTTTGAAATAGCTGTAATGGAAATGCTCTGTCACTCTCGTACTGGATGCACCTGCAGCATGAATAGATACTGAAGGAAGCGTCAGCAGTGAGGAGAAAACTGGTATCAGTGGCTGAGCCTAGCATCCTATCTGCATTAAACAGTTTTTTTACAGTTGGACGGTTGTGGTGATAATAGCCGAGTGTTCGCTGTGAAATAAACTGGAAGAGTTACTCTGCAAACAGATCTGCATTTCTGAGCACCTGAAGTGAAGCGCTTTGTCTCTCTTTCTTAGTTTGAGCATCGGTGGTGCTCTTCAGTGTTCCCAGTAACAGAGGCAGGGAGCTCAGGTCAGGCTTTATGACAACTCTGTGTGACTTTATGTTCAGCAGAGATTAAGACGTTGTGAAGCTGCTGCAGAGCGAGACAAATATTACTGCCTATCGATTACTAAACTCTGAATTTAAACTGTGAGATTAGTTTTATCCTCTGTGCCATGGTCAGAACTGGCAGCAGCTTTTTCTCTCTGACGATTGGATTTATTTTCACTCCAGTCGTCTGTTGTTTGTTGCTTTAGGTTGATGAATTCAAAGTCAACTTTCAGTTTCATTTTCACTTAACAAACTGTAGTTTTAAGCATGTAGTTCTCCTCTGAACCTGACTGTAATGACTTTGTTGCATTATTCTGTAGCTTTGTTCTTATTTAAACACACACCAGCACTTGTTTTCCTAACTTTAACCAGGTAGTCCTGTTTTCTAAATCTAACCAGTCAGTTCAGGAAGTTAACCACATGGCCGTGTCATATTTTAGGTTTGCAAACATGAACTTGAAATGAGACTTTTGTTGAGACTTCTTTTGATGGAGATCCATTTATTTTACATGAAATGATTTCTTTCTATTTTTTATTTGTAAAAAAACATTTCTTGTTGAAATACTAATTTTGGCCACAAGAGGCTGAAGGCCTCATGTTCTACACAGGACTTAAATATTCATTCACTGGTGATCACTTTGGAGGCTGGTGGCCACCGTACAGAGCAGAAACCCTCCTGACAAACTTTATATTCTGTGCCTCGCTGGAGCTAAAGATCTGAGAACATTTATTTCTCTTAGTTTTCGTTGTGAGTTCAGGTTGTGTCTCCAGATTTCTGCTCTCTGTCAGCAGATTCTCCGATAACTTCAGGGTTTGTTTTCCTTCTTCGTTCAGCAGAAGAAAAAGACTTTGTACAAAGACAGAGAGGCAGAGAGATGAGATATAGCTCACCACAGTAAACACCTGAACTAAAGTGGAGCTCTGTTTCTCTTCTGTTTTCATATCAGCTTCATGCTCTGCTCACTTTAAAAAAAACTTTACTGTCACATCTGAGGCTTTTTACTCCTCAAACACTTCAAGCTTAGTTTGTTTCTGTGAAGTTTAAATATGAGAAGATTGAAAGATATAATTACACACAGACAGATACTCAGGCAGATCTGAAGTAATCCCATGCCTTGTGTGTCCTAGTTGGAACGGAAAAGCTTTAGCCTCGGGTTTCCATGCTGCTGCATCATAGTGTGTGGTCGGGGTGCAGGAGGAGGGTTATTCAGAGCTTACACAGCATTACCCAGCTTATGCTCTCAGCTCAGGAAATGCTGTACGATATATAGAAAGAGATAGATATGAAGCTGAAACATGCTCACACAGTCCAGACTGTGCTCTGGTAAACCCGGCCAGGGAGGGCAGAGTGTTGATTTCTTCTGCTTTCTTCTGGGTGTTCATCTTCAACACAGAAGGTCACACTAATTCAACATGAATTAACTTGGCTGATAAATTTAGTTTTCTTCCTCTAGACTATAAAACCCTCCTGAATCGAACCTGTGGGCAATCTCAATGAAACTGTCTAAAAGGAGCCTCTTCACTGTTAATTCAACATTTAACGCAATGATTCACTCAATATCTACCCCTTTACCTTCAAAACGTGAATGTTGAATGCTGTTTGTGTTCATAATACAAATACTATGTAAAAGGTGTTTTTCTTTAGAAACCATGACCACTGTCCTCTAAGCTCAGCTGCTCCCTAGTTGTTAGAAAGCATGAAGGATGAAGCGCTGTTGACCTTCAGCACTGAACTCATGCTTCATGCCTGGTGGAAGTGATTAGAGCTGAGATCTGTGTGTAAACCATAATTTCACCTTTCATAAAGAAGGATGTATGTTTGGTGCCAAAACACTCAATAAATCACTTTTACCAGCAGTCTGCTCACTGCAGAGTTGATCAACAATTCATTTATGAAATCAATTATCCAACACTTCCCAGCATGCTTGTGGTATTTGCAAAAATCAATGAGCTGATTGCAGCAGGTGATTATAGATGAATTGATAACTGTTCACTTTCTCACTCACTTTCTGCACTTAGTTTTTCATGAGATGTTCTTTGAAAACTCTTGGGTTTGATTTCCTCGATTTTGTTTCCCATCATTGAAATTTATGACTACAATCCTTTATCGTTGCACAACTCTCAGCGCCGTGTGAATAAACCTTCCTAAAGTAAATCCCCTGAGCCGGCAGAGAGTGATTACCATCAGCTCATATGTATATGAGTGCCTCCACCACCCTGTGGAGGTAATACGTCTCAATATCATTTAATAAATGTATTCAGCAGATATCTGGAGACCACATTAGAATGAAATTGCTTCAATTTAACATGGTTAGCCCTTCCCTGCTGTTTATCATGTGCATACTAAAGCCAGAAACATTGATCATGATTACTTCAGATTAATGATCCACTGTGTGTGGGAGCGTCTTCACCGTGACAAACACGCATGCTTTAAATGTTCCTCAGATGAAAACTGAATATATTGAATTTAAGTTTTCAGAAAGTGTTAACAGGAAGTCTTAATCCAGGAGCTGCTTTGCTAAAATGGTGTTCCTCGTCCAGCAGAGCTCAGCGTACAAACCATGAAGTCATCAGTGATTTGAAGCAACTGCAGCTGCTTTGATTTCTGTAGTTAATAAAACCAAACACCCACAAGTGACAGCAGGCCGGCCGCCCACCACACACAGAGAGAAACGAGCCGATATGCATCACATGATTGTTACAGTAGAACTTTTTAAACTAGCACAAACTTGTGCTTGGAGATATGGATGTCAGCAGGTTAGCCTCTAATGGGTCTGTTCACACACAGCTCAGAAATAAAAGGCCTCTCTGCTGTGAAGCTGCCACACGATGCTAAATTAAACATGACAGCGAGGCCACTTTTATTAAGAAGAAATCACTCAGTAAATGTAATTGGTTGATGAAACAGTTTAGAAAATGCTTTACGGTCTTGACCTTTAATTGAAGGTTATGGTTTACGAACCGCTGGTTATCATTTCAAAAACAATCATGCAGCTAAAGTTCACGCAGTTCATGAATCATTATTTGTGTTTCTTGAGAGGAGGGGGATTGGCTCACAGCAGTGAACACACCAGCAGAAGTGATGCGTCACATGTGATAAAATGACGAACCAGTGACCAGAAACAGGCTGGGAGGCGTTCAGGTGCAGACAGTAAATCTGTAAAGAACATAACAAAGCAGGACGTTTGGTTTGATCACCACGACCCCCCTCAGAAAACCATCATACAGGAAAGTCCTGCTTTTATTCAGCATAGTGTCCTTTCTTTTTATACCACTTTTAATGGGTCATCAAAGAAACAGGAATTAAGCTGATAATACCATGTTATAGCTCCTTTACTGCTGCTTTCATAGTTTTAACGACAGATGCTAACAGATGTTGCTCTTGCTCTCCTGGTTGTTGTTGTTTGTTGACCAATCACAATGGCCAGAAACCTCTGATAGTCCCTCACAGTCATTAGTGGCTGACATATAACCTGCACATGTTGAGCTCAGTGTACAGTGTACAGTCAGTTTGGAGACAGTCATACAGCGTCTTCTTTGCTTCCCACACATTATTTGAGCTTTGAAGCATCAAGTCTGGTTCCTCTGGCTTCAGTCGGGTCGTGCAGCGGCCGGCGTTGCTTGGTGACATCCTGGCTGCTGATGATGCTGCACTCGGCAGCTGTGTGAAAGCAGCTAATAAAAATGTTTATTAAACAATTCTCTGTTGCACCAAGATCCATTCATCTCCCTCTGTACGCACCTGCCAAACACAAAGAGGCTCTGCAGCTCACTTACAGTGCTGCAGCACACACACACACACACACACACACACACACACACACACACACACAGGATGAGTCATCTCTGCTGCAGATTTATACAGTGGTGTGGTGAAGCTGCTTAAAAGTGGGACTCACAGTAAATAAAACAAGGTTCCTGCAAACACACAGACAGAGCACAGGACGACTGAGGCGGTCAGCTGAGCAGATGGTCTGCTGCTACGCCGCTACGCTGCCCACTGAGTCGGTTAATGAGCTGTTTGGTCAGTCGGTCAGGCTGCAGGTTTCTTGGCTGCCTTCATAAAGATAAAACAGAGTCCAAGCCAATGGAAACACATTAATCTGCTCTTAACTGTGGGAGGAGAGATGCATGTGTGCACAAGCATGGTGAGATGTACTAATTATTTATATCTCCATATTTCTACTTCTGCAGTATACAAACACTCTGCCACTAGTTTGATATTATTAACACAAATCAAAAACACTCTATCATCACTAAGTATTCATGCATTCATAATCATAAAATGTCCCTTAACTCACTGAGTGCCACTCCTTTTATAAAACAGTCATATTTCTAGACCCACAGAATATTTAGTACTATGTCTCTGAAAACACTGAATAGCACAAATGAAAGAAGAGACTCTCTATTTCATCATGAAAAAAATGTTTGTTTTTATCTTGTTCCATTCTTGTTTTATCAGAGGTAGAGTAGAGGACACTTTCACCAAAATCACCACTTTTTCTCCACATTCTGTTTGTTTTGCTCTCTAATCTCGATCTAGTCTATGGCACTCAGTGAGTTCAATGTCAAACTAATTTTTATTATATTGTTGGATTATTGTTTACTATGATATTAAATCTCTGCTGGAAGTTAAAGACAAGGTTTGTTGGAGATGATGTTGGAGTCTTCGTCTGGAAACAGGAAGTCGCTCATCTCTCCTCTGTCTGAGAGCTGCATGTCAGCTGCAACCAATCACAGATGATCAGCCTGTCATCAGGACAAGATCCACCTGATTGATCCATGTTGATGAGTCTGCCATAAAGTCCCCAGTCGGTTGGTTGGGAAGTTAATTTGTGATGAAGTTGGTTGATTAAACCTTTAGATTGCTTTGATCAGTCACTTTGTTTTCTGTGTCGTCGGTTAGTTAGTCAGTGAGCTGCCTGCATTGGTCATTAATTAGCTGCTCAGTGAGTTCATTAGCTGATGGAGAATAAAGAATAAACCTGCCATGTTCGGTAGGATCATCCCCGGCACTTTCCATCAATAAATGAAGGAAGCTTTCAAATCGACGTCTCTTATTTCAAACATGTCAGCCATGTTCAGCGTCAGGCAGCGCCCTCAGTGCTGTTTTGACCTTTTGGTTAAAAAGCGCCGACCTTGACACTTAAATGTGTTAAATATAATAATAATAATAATAATAATAATAATAATAATAATAATTGCGTTTCTTAATCTTTTGGTTTCCAGTAATATGTAGACCTGAAAAGCTCTGTGAGTGATGTTCCTGCAGAGTTCCTGCTCTCTCTTCTCACCTGTCGACAAATCAGGCTGAAATGTTTCCTTCTGAGCTCTGCAGGTCTCCATCACAGCATCGGTTGAGGCGTACTGAGTGATCAAGTGTTACAAATAAGCACTTTGAAGGACACCTCTCCATTTTGGGTCATTGCGCTGAGGTCTACAGACTTGTTGAGGTTGCAGTGATGCTTCATACAGGTGGCTTTCTTTGGATCTTGGGCTGGACTGATGATCTCATCTTCACATCACAGTATGAAGCATAAAGTCGTCTGAATTAGAAAGTGTGAGTTTCTTCTTCCTTTTGATGCATTCACAGCTTCCCCTTTTGGCAGCGCTCCATTCTGTCATTAAAATATTACATTATTAACTAACTTTGCCGACCTTGAATCATTTAATGCATCTTCTAATCAAATGGCAGTAAATGAACAGCTCCAACTTGTTTGAACTTGAACTTGATTTTTCTGAAATCGATCAATTTCTCATCCTGTGACACCTTGAATTTCTGAAAAAAGTACATATCAGGTTAATATTGATTTGTGCGTGCAGTGGCCATCAGAGGAAGTGCAGTTTAACACACTTCACCTTCAATATGCAAAGCTATAGTTGACAATTTGCTTTATTATGAGAAACTATCAGTGAGTGATTTACTACAGTTCTAAACATAATAAGACCTATATAATTATATGGGGACCTCACTGCAGAGAAATGAAGCATCAGCGGTCGAATTTCACAAGATTTGTTTTTCTGTGTCTGATGGAGGACTCAGTCAGGAGCCATGAATCTTCCTGTTGCGGCCTCTTAAATCTGTCTCCTCCTCTCTCTCCTCGGCCTCCTGGCCGTCCTGGGTGAGTGCCTCAGCAGGCCGGCTGATTGATGGCTGTAATGGGCTGTCAATGGATGCAGCAGCCAGCTAGTCTACCCCTGCTTTCTGTCCTGGTTAGGGAAGAGTCTGCCCACCTGCCTGCTTGAGACTGGAGCAGAAATAACAGGCAGAGGGATGAGGGAAAGAGAGGGAAGGGAAACATGGGACACGGAGGTATGGTGTTATAAATATCACTGAACATTTAGCTGCACTTCAACCAAAAATCAATACTTACAAGTCCTGCTATAAACTAACTATTAACAAGAGACCAGGTCCTCTATTATTATTCTCTGTGTACCTTTGACTCTATGGGGAACACCTGCGTCCCTGCAGTCGGTCACCTGCGTCCCTGCAGTCGGTCACCTGCGTCCCTGCAGTCGGTCACCTGCGTCCATGCAGTCGGTCACCTGCGTCCATGCAGTCGGTCACCTGCGTCCATGCAGTCACCTGCGTCCATGCAGTCGGTCACCTGCGTCCATGCAGTCAGTCACCTGTGTCCATGCAGTCAGTCACCTGTGTCCATGCAGTCAGTCACCTGTGTCCATGCAGTCAGTCACCTGTGTCCATGCAGTCAGTCACCTGCGTCCATGCAGTCAGTCACCTGTGTCCATGCAGTGCTTTTATATTATGAAAGTTGTTGTTGTTTAATCATGTCTTCGTGTATCTCTGCCAGGCAGATCAGTTCAATAGTCTCACTTCCTGTAGTTTTAGACCACAGACTAATCCACTAACCACAGATCCACACACAGAGCAGACCAGTTGTTGGCATTCAGAGCTCCACTGGCCTGTTTTTTTTTCTTGCATCTTTTTTTAATCCCTTCCCGTCTCATTTGGGTCTCTTCGTTTGGCAGGCAACAAACAGATCGATAAAGAGCCTTGGGTTTGCCTTTAAAAGATAAGAATGTTTTGAAGTGGACTGAAATGGCTTTGAGATTTTAAAAGGCGGCCATGCTTTGTTTTTCTATTGATCATCTTTTTAAACACATGCCCAGCGGCCAGTTATGGATGCAGCTGGTCACTGTGGGAATAAACTCAGGGAGAGAGAGAGAAATTAGATATTAGCAACCCATCATCATCTTCATTACTACAAGCTCCTCTTTACCCTGGAGTCCTCTGGAATCATGATGAGTGTTCACCCGCTCTGTTTCAGAGCTCCAGCTAATAAGCTGCCATTCAAGATTTGCCTCCCCCTTAAATTACTCAAGAAAGCGTAGCTATGGAGAAGCACTGTGAATGTATAAACTGGAGCTGCAGCAAGGCCTTAAGACGACGATCACTTTCCTCATGTCGACTCTTGGTTTGTTGATAAAGAATCAATAGATATCTTATCAACAACCTCATCAATAATATTTATATTGTTTAGGTAGTAATCAAAGTTTGAGAAATAATCTTCTCCAAAAGTATGGTGGAATTCACTGCTTCTGTCTCAGTCCTTCAGAAACCATTTTTCTACTGTCTGCATTTGCTTTTTAAAGTGCTTAAAAGAAGGTCCTCGTTCTTAAGTGTGTAGTTTATTTAAAAACAGTGATATTATGCATTATTTTCCATCCTCACCTATGGTTTCTCTTCTATTCATCTCATGACTTTCCCCCTGTCACACCTTCACTCCCTTTTGTAGTCTTTGCAGATCTTGATGTGTCAGGTATCAGGAATGAAGGAACTGATTTTTATCAGACGTCCTCACCTGATATGAGTACATTCAGACACTAAAGCTGCATTTCAACTCTGAGTAGCTGGAGAGGTGATGAGGGGAAATCATTCAGCCGTTCAGTCGTTCAGATTTTTCTGGAAGTTTAGATTAGTTGGTTTTGTTAGGAAAAACTTCAGCCATGGTCATTTGTTCAAACACTAGCAGCCTCTTGTGGCTGTGTGAGTAATGAATGTCCTTCATTCATGGGTTCATCTCTCTCTCATATCTCTAACATTGACGTACACTGTGTCCCCTCACATTTCCGTCTCTGTGTCTGGTGATCGTTCCACTCTAAAGGGCAGCAGACAGAAATAGCAGCTGCTTCGATCTGCTGAGAGAACTCAGGCCTTATCGAGCATCAGTGACGATGCAGACTGAGCTCAGCTTGGCAGAGAACAATAGCTGAGTCATGCTCAGAGCACCCAGAAGGAAGAGCTGAGTCAGGTCATGTGACCACAAGACAAAAATGAAACCATCAAAGCACATACGCTCGGAAAGTAAAACATGTTGTTGTGGGAGACGCTGTTACAGTTCAGTTCTTTCAAATCTAATGATCAGTTTTTCTGGGAAACGAAGGACAGTTTGTTTGTGCTGCAGCACAGGAAGTGACGTAGCGTGCCTCCATAATATCTGCATTCAGGTTGATATCCCTCCATCCTGTGAGCCTCTGTGGTTCCAGCAGTCTCTGGATCGATGGTGTTAGCTCATTACTGGGACTCCCTGCCTTTATGGGCTCTTCTGTTTGTGTTGGCTTCTTCACACTGTGCACAAAGTGCTCTGCACAATGCACTCATTTAAGAACCTGCAGAATGAAATTTCTCTCACTCTTAGAGCAATTCACTGTTGCAGCTCAATACAGTTCAGTTCTGTATAATACAGCTTTAATATAATGTGTATTTTTCTCTCTTAGTCAGGTCAGTGTCTGAAAGTTTCCAGAACAACAGACAGAGCTTTAATATTTGGGAACGGTTTTATGGCTTTTCTAAAACACCTTGGTGCATAAATAAATGAAGTAAAAGTGATAGAGTGTCAGACTGAATGAGGGAACAAAAGCAGAGCAGCCAGCAGCCATTAGTGTCTGTTGTGAGTGTGGTTTGAAAAGGGCACCACGGATCATCTGCTGTGACCAATTACAGCTGCATGTTCCTCTGGGGTGTACCGTTCAACTCTGTCAAAGCAGGTGTCGCAAGTGTGACGACCTGCACAAACATTCATCAAGCAGAAGAGACTCAGGAACAGTGGCTCTGCTGAGACAGCAATCCTAACGTGAGCATTTTCAGAAGAACGGAGGCTAAACCTGCCGGAGGGGAATCATTCAGGCATGTAGGTCCAACACTAGCATGCTTATGATAATTTAATATAGTTACATTTTCTCCTTTCGCACAGTTGAGTGTCAACGCCCCGTGTTGCATTTCATCACTGCAAACGTACTAACTGGATGTAGACACACTATTTTGCACCTTTGAAGGATGCAACCCTGAGTGTGAACTGTTAGTAAATCAGTTTGCACATTTTATTGTGTATGCAATGAGTTTGGACGTGTTTTTCCACAGGCAAACTGTTATATGCGGCCCAAAGTCTTTCTACGGGGTCACAGAAGGGACAATAACAAGCATTCAAGAACATTTTGAAAAGTTGAGCATTCACTTTGGATTCCTGTCTTGTCTGAGATGACAGTGAAGCTGCAGATGCAATGACTGAAACCATGCTTTTTTTTAATTATTTTCATCCTGTGAAGTTGCACATTTTGGCAAACTGTGTTATTGTGTGTTTAATTATTGCTCATTATCAGCTGTTACAAGCCTGCAGTTTATCTCCACTGTGATAAGACGCTGAAGGAAAGTGATAAGAGAAGCCAACATGAGATTCAAAGCACTAATTTGTGCAGATGAGATTAAAGAAACGGATTCCTTCATTATCTCAAACATGGTGAATTAAAGCTATGTTCTGCATAATTCATTGCTGGATCTTGAACCTTGGAAATAGGTTCATCTCTGCTGACTCATTTTATTCTGGTTGATGTGTAATTAGGGTGAAAGGTCGGAGACTATTCTGTCATCACTGTCTGAAAGAACAGAGACCTGAGCAGCACCTGACCCAGCTCCAAGGCTTTGGTTCACTGTAGGATTGAACAGAGACATCAGTGTGCTCATTGTCTGACTTTATGTTCCATCTGATATCAGCTGTCGGTCTGTGAACAATGACAAACATGAACCAGATCAGAAAGTGACCAACAGAGAATATACTGTATGCACATCTGCAGGTAAAAAGTGTTTGCCAAGGACAAAGAGCAGCGGTACCCTAAGATGACAGTATAAAGTCGTTACTGTGATCTGCAGATATTTCATAGTTTTTCATTTTTATTGACATGACACTCTCTTTTATATCTGTGAGGGCTTGCCTGTTAGTAACCAGTAACCACAGTTCAAACATCCAGCTGCTGATTATCAAACTAACGTCACCTTGCTGTGACAGGAAGTGAGCTCGAAGCTCATTGAGGGGGTTTTCCTTTTTTTTCTCTCCAGAGAACGCTGGGAGTGATCGCTGCTCATCACTGGCTGTCCTCAGTGATGGAGCACTGAGTAAAAACATGAGTCAGTGGTCATCATCATAGAGCAAACAACCACCATGAGCGTCTGTAATGTGTGCTTGAAGACCTCATTGGTGCACTTCTTATTTCATCAGCCTGACAATATTCACTACAATATGTGCATTGCATTAATGTCAGAAAGATTAATGTCAGCCTGAAAATGTGGTAAACACATTTGCATGAATAATGTGGAGGGTAGATTTAATTTAGATAGCCTGGCCCTCCCTCTGCTGGTGGCTGCACTGAGGAATGCTATCCTACCCGGCTGTGGTGACGCTGCCCAGCTGACGGCTGCTATCAGCAGGCATCAGAATGAAGAGCACAGGTCTGAGTGACACAAATAAAAGCTCATGAGCATGAGTATATGCAATATGGAAAAGCACCGGGAGTTTTTCATCCCTGCTCGTCCTCCTCAGCTCAGATGAGGGCTGATCGTTAGTGATGGCGGCTGTAACGCCGCTCGCAGGCCTTTGATTGGCTTCATTTACATAGCACCTTGGTACAGCCACAGGGGAGCGAGAGCAGAGCAGCGAGAGCAGAGCAGCGAGAGGCGTCCAGGAGCCCCGTATTTGAATGCATCATTGTGGTATTCTGATCACGAGGCCTGCCCCGGCAGCTAAATTATACATCGGCCTTGTTAGCATCAGACCTGTTGATGTGCTGCTAGTCTGCTGAAGGTAACCCAGAGAGACGAGCTGCATGTTTTATACAGAGCACATCATTAAGTCATCTGTTCAGCATGAGCATGAGAATACACCCCATTAATAAGCATGTTAATATGCATCAAAAGCACAGGCATTAATATGCACGATGGAGATTATGTCTTATTTTCAAGAAGGATTTAAAGGAAAAGTCACAAAAATCTACTGACTTTTAGTGGACTAACAAACCAACTGGATTTATCAGTTAACCATTTAAAGGGCCACTGTAATCATTTAGTGATGGTAGTTGTTCAGTGTACTCGTAGCGCTGGAGGACTGTTTCATTTCAGAGGAAATATCTGTGGTTATTAACAGAGACGTGTGGAATTTAACATCATATTAACATCATATGCCAGTCTGTGCTGCTTCAGCTGCCTCCTGTTTCTCTGGGAGACGAAACCACTTCACTGTTCTTCCACATTAATGGAGTGAATATGCCAAATATCCTCTGGTTACAACTTGTCAAATGTGACACTGCGCTGCTCTGTATGGTTTGAATTAAACATATTTCAGGGTTCAGACAGGCAGAAGGCATCTCCCCCCCTTTACTGACATTGTTTATAGATAATGCATCAATAAAATTATTGGCAGAGTAATTCATGGTGGAAATAATTGGTCGCTCCTCTGACTTTAAAATGCTTTGTCATGTTTTGCTGCAGTGAGTTCAGCTCTTTTTGTCTTTACTTTTAGAGAGAGTGGGGTTTGAAATAAACATCTGTTTGAGTCTTTTTATCGTGGCCGACATGAATCTTTCACGCTGCTCTTACAGACCTATGTTGGGCTCAGCTTGACTTAGAGCAGCTTCACACTTCACACAGTGAACTGACTTCATGCTGTTCATGACAACAGAGAGCTAACAGGATATGTGAAGCTTTGAAGGGCTTAATTACCCTGAAATTAAGTCACAGCCCTGTTCTCTTTAAGATGGAGCTGGCTGCACACTGGGAACTGCCTCATGTCCATAAATCATTCCTGGTAAAGAACAGGTACATTAAAATATGACCACTAACAGCATATTGTAATCAGTTGTCGCTACCATGGAAACAATGGTAATGCAAAGTCAGCCGGGATCCTTTGTGGTTGTGGACCAGCCTGGACTCAACGACCGTCTGCTGGATGAATGAGAATGTAATTAAGTGTGTGTGTACTGTCACAGCGTGTCATTTCACTCCATATTTCTCATCAGGAGGGGGTGGACAGGTCCAACAAAGTGTCCACCTGGAGGACGGCATTCCTATCCCAAAGTATCCCATTGGAAATACCAGCTGTGGTCTTCACTGTGATGAATCACTCACTGGATGCACTGTTGTGTTTTCTATACAGCTCTGTGCTTTGTCTCATTACTGCAGTCCTTCCTCCATTGACTCACTGAGCGTCAGCCCCTTTTATAAAACACAAAGTGTCTTGTTCCAAAGTCATATTTCTAGACCCACAGAATATTTTGTACTATGTCTCTGAAAACAGTGAATAGCTCAAATGAAAGTAGAGACTCTCTATTTCATCATGAAAAAAATGTTTGTTTTTACCTTGTTCCATTCTTGTTTTATCAGAGGTAGAGTAGAGGACACTTTCACCAAAATCACCACTTTTTCTCCACATTCTGTTTGTTTTGCTCTCTAATCTTGATCGTCTCCACTTCCTGTTTTGATCTCTGTGGTGTATACCGTCTCTTTATGCTCTGACTACATCTCCCAGAAGCCCCAGCATTACTCACAGGCTGTGTGAGGGCGTGATCGGTGACCTGCTGCTGAAAAACCGCTTTTACATGTTTATGCGTCAGTGGCACTCAAATAGTGAACATGTTCATGGTTTGTTTGGTCCAACAAACAGGACTGTCCACCTGAAGGCCGGCTCTCTAGTCCCAAAGTGTTATTGAGTTATGTTGTGAGTTATGTTAGTGGCATTTTACATTTTCTATGTAGTATTTTACATAGGTTTAGGAAAATCATCAGGGTTGGACTAAACCTAAGTGTTCTTGTGGCCTAAACAGAACCAGAGACGTTCACTTTAAGGACGTAGCGTTAGATGACACCAAATACGTTTGGATCAAACTGTTTAGGGAGGAAGTTGAGGTCAATCTCAGGAGCTTTGCTCAGTCTGGTGTGAAACCTAAAATAAATTCATTTATTTTAAATGACCTTGGCTGTGTATAATCGTGTTAATGTCACACCTGTCATTTACAGTGTGGATGAAAGGCTCATTTACACCTCCTCACAAACACACAGTGTCATCTCTTTCTATTTATTTTACCCGTCTCTTTTTTTTTTTTTTTCCAATCCAGCTTCGCTCTTCTTCCTCCCAGTCTCTCCAGTGTGAGTGCAGGTAATTAAAATGTCCTTTCCAACGGTCTAGTGATAAATGAACTGAGCTGTCAGGGAAACGCCTCCCTCTACATCATAGAGGTTTCTGTTTTTCGCATTTGATTTCAGCATCACGGTTCAGGGACTCTGCTTCATTAGTGTTCACAGTCGCTCTATATGCTCAAACGGAGGCGTAACAGCGAATGCAACAGTACAGAACACACATCAAGGCGTCTCCACACTCCAGAGGACGGCAGGAAGAAGCTGGGTTTAAATAACCGAGTCAGACGTGCTGCTTTCAATTAAACTGCAGTTGGATTTCCTCAAATCCACTGTTTTCTCTGTGGGGAAGAAAAACAACAAATTATATGAGAAACAAGTGGAAATGTTGTCGACTTTCATCACACTCAGACTTTATGGTTTGAATGTAATGTGAGAGGAGCTCTTTTATTGGCAACATGTCAGACTTTTCCAATACAGGAAGGAAAAAATCTGCAAGTATGGAGAACAGAAATTAGATGAATTTGAAGTTTGGTGCAGTTTGAGCATTCAGTGGTGATTAAAAGAACAGCATGTTGAAGCATGTAGTGGGTGTTTGAGTTCATCCGATGATGGGAATAAAACTGAGCGTGGTGACTTTACCACTGATGACCACCAGCTGCAGGCATCACTTCCTGTTCCTCCAGTCAGCTGCTTCAGATTCAGGCTTCAGGTGTGAACATTTCAATCACACCAGCTTTTTAATCACTTCTACTCTTTTAATCAGAACTTTTGTCATGTGAGATAATGAGGATTTGCAGCCTGTAGCTTCATCCAGTAATTACTATGAGGAAAAGAAGCCAGGCGCTGCTGGGTGCTGGTCAGAGAAGCAACGAAGGACTTTAGGTTTTAGGAGGGGTTTTACACCAAAAAGAAGAAGAACCATGTGTGAGCCAAGAGTTTGCTGCTTTTTCTACTTTTTGTGGTCACTGATTTATTTATCCAGTCACCAGGAACCATGGTGGTACCAAGGATCCGCTGAATGTCAGTGTTTAGTCTTTCTTGTTGTTTGGTGTTAGACTTTGTTAAACTCAGGTTTAAACCAAGGACACATTTTCTTTCTAATGTCTTCAGTTCAACCAGTGAAGCTGTCTGCACTGATTATGACTCATGCTGTGTGGACAGTAAGGGCATTTCTCTCAGACATGAGCAGGTTGTGATTTTAGCTGGAAATATATCAGACATTTATTTAAATAAAAGTGTTACAGCTCAAGGTTATGAGCTAAAGAAGAGTCATGCATGTGAGGTCCTCTGTATAAATCACCTGACATCTTTAATCCGTCAGTGGGTTAGATTTAGTTTAGTATTTGTGAATCAGAAGCAGAGAGACCTCCATCAGTAGCCAGGAGTGAGAGCAGATACCTGAGCTGACTTAATAAATAAAGTATTGATGTTTGATCAGGAACAGGAAGCGGAAAACTACTCCACTTTCTTCTAAAGGTTATTTTTTTGTTCAGGGTCTTAAGCTGTGTCGGACACAACGGTGTCAAACGGAGGAGCAAATTGTTTTTAACAAATTAAGTGGCTCAAATATTGAAATCAAACTGTATAACAGGGAAATTCCCTGAGTTCATTATGACCAAAGCTGTGTAAAATCCAAACAAAAGTTATTTGAACTTAAATAAACTTTTATATTTATGGTGTTGCCATAACAGCCACATAATTGAATTGGTCAGATTCCTGCTTTGAAATCAAATAATTAGCTTGCATGAACACTCTGTGCTGTATTTTAAACCATACTTTTAGATCTCCAAGCATTTTTCTTTCACCGCGTAGAGAAAGATCTGCAGATGGATAATCCATTTCAGTGATTCATTTCTGTTGTGCAGTGACGCAGTGACCGCTGGTGTATAGTAACTGCATCAGCACACAAACAACAATGTAACCTGGAAAACAATAAAATCAGGCACAGTTTGTTGTGGATAAACTGAGCAGCAGGGTGGCTGTCTGGAGGTTTAAACTGATTCAGTTATTTCTTGCTTTGGGAAATGCAGAGCACTGCTGTGGTCCATGGTGGCTGGAAGAACGCTGACATTACCAGATGCAATTTAAACAGACAAATTCATAATTCCCATTTAAATTAGCATAATGTAATATCTGTAAATAGCAGAAGTGTTTGCTGCATAGCTACACAGTGCAAATGTTTGCAATCAAAAGCAAACTGGCCTCTGAATATTTGCAGTCCGCTCATATTTCCATGTTGGGAGGAATCTAAATGAAATCTGAGGCAGATCGTCTACCTGCCAGCTTGGTGTGACTCTGATGGGACAGATAAGAGCTGGCTTTTCTGCGTACCCCACAGTGCCTTGCTCACAGTGGCTCTGGATGAAGTGATGAGAAGCTGTGGCTGACAAGGCGCTCGGCAAATAGCTTTCAAGTCCCTCCACTTGTGTTTGAGCTCAAGAAATGGAGGGATTATTTCTTTCCTTCCTGCTGCTTTTGAAGAGAGAAGTCAGTGAGGGCAGTACTCTCAGTCAGTGACAGCATGGATGCATCGTTTTCTGCTCTTGTTTAATCAACTGGAGTTTGCAGATTTCGCACGTTGACCAATAATAGATGAAACATCAGAACTGTCTCTTTAAGTGGATCAAGATGCTCTCCACGCTCTCAATCAAGACATATTGTCCTTGTTTACACTCTCAGTGCACAGCAGCTTCATTGCAGTGAATAATTTATTAGCAGTCGTGTTTTTATACTGTACACCAATAAAAAGGTGAAGCAAGTTCACGAACGCAACATTATTAAGCATCATTTTTCTGGAGGTCAAATGTGTGTGAGGACTTCAAATGTCCTTTTTTACTTCCTTAATATGATGAGATTTCTGTGGTGGGACCAACCAGATGGAGAACATTATCTGAGTAGTTTTTCATCAAGCCTGGACACAGTGACCTCAGCTCCAACCTCTCCGATTTAACCTGGTTTATGCACAGTTTGGAGGTAAGAATGGAGCAAAGGCTTTGTATTTCTAGGAAGGTTTATCTGTACGTCACTAACACAGTTCACTGATGCATGGAGGCTTTACATCCAGTCCCAAACTTCTGACCACAATATTAAACAGTATGCAACAAAAATAAAGGCTGGTATGAACACTGCTTTGCTCAAAGTTTCACTGCTAATTCAAGCACTTTCGAACCTTCTCATGTGGACGGCTGTGTGAAGGAGCTGATTAACAGGTTTGCTGAAGACAGAATATACATTTCTGGATAGACAGATGTTGCTTCAAGTGTTATCTGACATGGTGAGGAACAGTGAATCACAGAGCTCCCCAATTGTTCCTCCAGACTGTTCCTCATATTTAGCTGAGAGGAGGGAGAGAGACGACTGACTGACAGATAGATGGATGGACGGGAAATGTAATGTGGGAGAAAGTGAATGTGAGAAACCTGAGAGATGGGGATGATAAGATGAAACAGCCGGAGTAAAAAAGGAGTGCAGGAGGAGAGAGTGGCAGTCGGAGTCAGTCAGGACTGTGAACAAGCCGGCTGTCAGTGCTAATAGACAGAGAAGGATGGAGTGAAAGGAAAAGAGAGGCAGGAAAAGGAAGAGATGTTCAGGCCAAACAAGCTGTCACCAGCTATAACGGAGCATAACGCAACACAGCCGCCTTGTCTGGATGTCAGCAAGAGAAACTTCTCTGGCAGTTTGGAGACGAGTGCCAGGAATCCAGGTGCTATTCTCCCAGGTGTACAGGCTGTCTGTTTCAGAGGGATGGAGCAGGATGGAGGTAATGTGCTGAGGCCCTTCTCTCCTCTGAAGCTGTGTTTGTGCCCAGTGGTTTGATTGTTATGTGGGTCATAAATTTCTGCCCACAGGCCGCTCACACAGCGGCACAGATGAAAGGCAGACTTTTGAACAGCAGCTGATGATGTGAAGGTGTGCATCAGCGTCTCTGTAGATGATAAGATGCTGCAGGTCCTCAAGATCTTTGGAACAACACAGGGTTAACTTCCTGTTTGTTCACGTTGTTCTCACCAAAGTAATGGTCTCACTTTAAATATGGCCGACAGCTTAACGAACCAATCCAAGGTGAACTTTCAGCTAAAGGGCAAACTATTTATGGTAATGATGAAACTAGAGGAGTGAGTGAAGTGATCAACAGCAGATCTCCTCCTTTCCTTTTATTTTATTTACACTACAGGACCATAAACCAGTTCTTATAGTGACTACAATATTCAAAACATCCCTCCTAAGCTGCTCACATGGTTAATGAACGTGAATATTTGTTTCCATGTAATTTCTGGTGAATGGAGCTTCCCTCTTTTACTCCTTCAGTCTCCTTCTTGATAAGCTTCACTGTTTATATTCAAATTTATCATCATGTTCTAAAGCAGGTGTGTTTCTCCTTCATGCATTTCTGCCAGCCGTCAGCTGGTTGTTTGTGTTCACTGCTCAGAGCTGTGTGCAAACAGGGAAGACTCGATCTGCAGTAAAACCTTTGATTGAGACTCATGTTGTGAATCAGATGTATTCACGTCCAAAGACCTGAATAATATTAATATATCACTCATGTCTCAATCTGAAAATGATCCGTTCAGAATGAGGCATAATTCACAAATGCTGTTTACATGACCCCGTATCAAATTCAGGATATTGTCATATTCTGAATAATAGCGGCATATTAGTATTCATGTGAACTGAGGACTCTGAAAGCTGTGAATTTCCTCTACAGAGCTGAATTTAAAACCTCATCTGACCTCTCTATGCTGCTTTCTGATTGGTCACTAGCATGCCGTACTGTAAACTTTTTAACCTTGATCCATAAAGAAAAGTTTTCTGTTCACTCAATAAAGAATGTGATTTATGAAAATGAGTTATAAAAGACACAAAATAAAATGTGATTCATTTCTCGGGCGGATTTTTCCCTGAAAATTCATGGCTTCTGGCAGTGATCTGGGTGTGGATCTTAACATGCAGGAGGCGATTTACCCTCGACTAGAGGCCAAAGTGTTTTTGTCCTCGAATCACTGACTCCCACCTGCTCGAGAGGCACCAGATTAACTTTAGGAACCTTCACCTCGATTAGCAGCACCAGCCTCGGCCTTTTGAGAGCTGTCCAGAGTTCTTCCTGGTGTTAATATATCATGATCATCTCCTGATGTGTTACTCATATCTACGTTGCATTGTGGTCTTTTCTTCTTCATGCCTGCAGACATTCGCGGTCTGCAGGGCTTCCTGGACCTGACGTCCCGTCAGGGCGTGGACGTGGCCTTGCAGCGAGTGGACAGGAACATCAGTAAAGTCTTCACCAACCTCTTCACCACCATGAGGACGGAGGAGCTGAACCGGTACCGAGACACTCTGCGCAGAGCCATCCTGCTGCTGAGCCCCCATGGAGCGCACACCTTCATCCAGCAGGTCGGTCCGCATGCGCTTCATGACATGTGTATGACATCATCACATCATCAACATATGTAGAGCATGTTACATTATTAAAATGCATTTCATGTTGGGGATGTTTGTGGTGTTTTTGAGACAGAATAATTGCAGCATTAATGTGGATCTCTGCGTCTAAATTACTGTGACGATGACATGTAATTGTCCGTTCTGCATTCACACAATGTGGCCGGTATGGGAAGAACGGGAAAAACAAATTATGTATGGCTGTATAAACTGCGCATGGATTGAAAAGAAATGTTAATTTGGGACCTGTTCTAGTGCATATCACGTAGACTACACCAGTGGTGGTTTGTGATTGGATGTATAGGCAGAGCTGACCGTATTCATTTTTTTATGCAGCTGCCGGCGTTGTCCAGCCGTCAGTTTGTTGACTTGTGTGTGTGTGTTATTTTTTTTTTTCTCCTCTTATCTACTCGTAGAAAGCGAGTAAGTGTTAAGGAAATAAGCGAGTATGTTAAGGGAACCCGTGAATGTGCCCAAGGAACAAGGCAGTGTGCAGGATAAACAGCTGGATGCATGAAGGGAAATACATGAGTTTTCACACTGACAGCTATTGATTGAAAATCAATTGTGTTTGTTTAAAGCTAACACCTCAGTGTGCTCAGGGAACATGTGAATCAGCTCATAGGGAACAGGAGAGACCTGCACATATAGGGAACATGTGACCGTACATACTGTAGGCAACCAGCGGCAGTTTAAAGAGAAGAAGGTAATGCATACAGGGAACTAGTTAACAACAACCATCAAGAGGTAACAAGCAAGTATGCAAAGCAGACTAGTGAGTGCATGGAGCTGATGCATGCTGGGAACAAATGAGTGTGAACAGAGATCAAGTGGCTGTCCATGAGACATCTGTGTGTGTGTTTGTCCAGCATTTCTGTCCGTCCTCTCACTGCTGCACACAAACTGGCTGTGTGTGTGTGTGTGTGTGTGTGTGTGTGTGTGTGTGTGTGTGTGCGCCTGTCCAGGTGTGTGTGGCCACCTGGAGTGACAGATGGAGCTAGTTGGTACACACACTCAGAGGTTTTGCTCAATATTTATTACTGGTTTCATTTTTCACTGATGTGTGTGTGTGTGTGTGTTTACTTATTAACATGTCCTGTATGTCTTTGATATAATTAAGAAGTATAATTCTTGACAGCTGCTAGTTTTTCACAGTTATCAGATGTTATAAAATCATCAGTTCATCATTGATCGTTGTCATAATGAACTGTGGTGCAGTAAATGAGGGCTTTAAATGGGTTTCACATTGTAGCATGTAGCACATTGTGTCGTCTTGGGGAAAGTGCATTGTGGGTAGTAGCAGACTTAGAGACAGTTTCATCCCATCAGCCATCAATATTCCATTTCTGTGCAATATCCTTTTTTGTAGTAAAACTGTTCCTTTCTACTCTAAGTAGTATCTTATTTCTTACACAACTTTATTTATGTCTCTTCTATTTTATTTTTAAGCTTGACTATTTTTTTTTCATTTGACTGAGCATCATGCAGAGCAGCGCTCCTACTGTAATTTGGTTGTTTGCACTGCCATATAAAGACAAAGGCTTTTGATCTGATTGATTTAATTCATGGTTCAGGGAACCACAGAATCTGCCGCTAAAACATGGATGGATAGTTTGAAATCTCAGCAGCCGTACGATGGCACGTTTTTTTATGTATATTTTTTTTATGGAAATAGACAGTGGAAGACACCATGTGTCTGGCCTCATCCATATATATACGTATATATATATATATATATATATATATATATATATATATATATATATATATATATATACACACACACACACACAGTATGTGGCTGGATAAGGCCTCTCATTTCTCTTCAGACTGTCAGTCAAGCTGTTGTCATGGCAGCACCTTATATTATTAATGTAGCTCTTTATCACTTCCTGGAACAGACACAGTTTGTTGCTGCTTCTCATGTCATCCCCTGTTCACATGTGACATACCTGCAGTACAGCTGAAAACAAATGAATCATGTGCAATAATTTAATTATTTTAAAAAGAAAGGAAGAAGAAAGGCAGATGGGGAGAATACCAAACTTATTACTTAGAAGCATTTAGTTTTTCATTAAAGGTGCTCTTTAAATCACATATCAGACATTTCTGAATGTACATGCTGCGTTTGAGTTGCACATTTCCTCCTGTCACTGACGTCTTCCTCGTGCTTCAGAATTCATTCACATTTATTAAATCTGCAGTGAACACGGTGCAGAGCTGTACATTTAGAACAATAAGTCCTCCTGTATGGAGAGATTTTCAACAACACCTGTTGTTAATTATCAGTCTGCATGAATACATCTTATCAGTTATTCATTCATATGTACATTCATGAATTAGCATGCAAACACCATCCACCAGTAATTTAATGTGTGTCATGAAGATGCACTGTGTTTCTGTATCATGGATGGATGATGGATGGATGGATTATGATGGATGGATGCGTGGATGGACAGATGGATGGATGCATGGATGCATGCATGGATGATGCATGGATGCATGGATGGATGGATGGATGATGGATGGATGGATGGATGCATGCATGGATGATGGATGGATGCATGCATGGATGGATGGATGATGGATGGATGGATGATGGATGCATGGATGGATGGATGGATGATGGATGATAGATGGATGGATGGATGATGGATGGATGGATGATGGATGCATGGATGGATAGATAGATGGATGGATGATGGATAGATGGATGGATGATAGATGATGGATGTGTGGATGGACGGATGGATGGATGCATGGATGCATGCATGGATGATGGATGGATGATGGATGGATGGATGGATGCATGTATGGATGATGGATGGATGCATGCATGGATGGATGGATGATGGATGGATGGATGATGGATGCATGGATGGATGGATGGATGATGGATGATAGATGACGGACGGACGATGATGGATGGATGACGACGGATGGACGATAAGATAGACGGAATGGATGGATGGATGGATAGATGGATGGATGATGGATGCATGGATGGATGGATGGATGATGGATGGCTGGATGGATGCATGGATGGATGATGGATGGATGCATGGATGGCTGGATGATGCATGGATGGATGATGGATGGATGCATGGATGGATGATGGATGCATGGATGGATGATGGATGATGGATGCATGGATGGATGATGGATGGATGGATGATGGATGCATGGATGGATGATGGATGGATGGATGATGTATGCATGGATGGATGATGGATGGATGATGGATGCATGGATGATAGATGGATGGATGATGAATGATGGATGGATGATTGATAGATGGATGGGTGGATGCATGGATGGATGGATGAATGGATGATAGATAGATGGATGCATGGATGGATGATGGATGGATGATGGATGCACGGATGGATGATGGATGGCTGGATGGATGCATGGATGGATGATGGATAGATGGATGATGCATGGATGGATGATGGATAGATGGATGGATGATGGATGGATGAATGGATGATAGATAGATGGATGCATGGATGGATGATGCATGGATGATGGATGGATAGATGGATGATGCATGGATGGATGATGGATAGATGGATGGATGGATGCATGGATGGATGATGGATAGATGGATGGATGCATGGATGGATGATGCATGGATGATGGATGGATGGATGATGGATGCATGGATGGATGATGGATGGATGGATGGATGATGCATGGGTGATGGATGGATGGATGATGCATGGGTGATGGATGGATGGATGATGGATGGATGATGATGGATGGATGCGTGGATGGATGATGGATGGATGGATGGATGATGATGGATGGATGCGTGGATGGATGATGGATGGATGGATGCTGGATAGATGGATGGATGGATGCATGGATGTATGATGACAGATGGATGGATGCATGGATGGATGATGGATGGATGGATGGATGGATGGATGGATGATGCATGGATGATGGATGGATGGATGATGAATGATGGATGGATGGATGCATGGATGGATGATGGATGCATGGATGGATGATGCATGGATGATGGATGGATGGATGATGGATGCATGGATGGATGATGGATGGATGGATGCATGGATGGATGATGGATGGATGGATGCGTGGATGGATGATGGATGGATGGATGCTGGCAGCACCGTAAGCCTACAAGCTTACAGTGAATGCTCAAGCTAACATTTGCTAATTAGCACAAAAAGTAAAGTTGAGGCTTTTTTCAGGTGTGCCTGAGTAGTCATGTTAACGTCCATGTTTGACTGAGTGGGAAGCTTCGACTCACAAACTAATGGCTTCTCTGTGTGTGTGTGTGTGTGTGTGTGTTGATGCGGAGACATTCATTAGCACCAGGACATGACAGTGTGGGAGGGTGAGACCGAGCTGAATAGAAGATCCGCTCTTAAAATGTCATAGAAAAGAGTTGAAAGCCAAATTTTCACACACACACACACACACACACACACACACACACACACATTCTCCATATTTTTATGTGTTTCACTTTAATGTGCCATCAGCAGTCTCCTTCTCCTCCTCTTTCCTTCCTTCCTTGGTTTTATTCCTCTCATCCATTGTTTCCTTTTTCCTCACTCCTTCTTTTCATCTTATGCTTCCTATTTTCTGACCTTGTTTCCTTTCCTTCCTTTTCTCCTGTTTGTTTTCTCTTCCCCTCCTTCCTTTTTTCCTATCCTTTGGTCTTCCTCACCTCCCCTTTACTTTTCTTCCTCCCATCCTTCTTCATAACTTCTCATCTCTCTTTGCCCTACCTCCTCCCTCCTTTCCTACCTTCCTTCATTCCTCTCCTCCCTTCTTTCCTTCAATCCACTTCCTCCTATCTTCTCTATAACCTCTTCTTCTCTGATGTCAAAGAGAGAGAGACATAGATGGAGGGGTATAAATCAACAGAGGAGTGAGGTTTAGATTGAGAGGCGGGGCCAGTCGCTCGGTTGCCGGGGGAGACAGATTGACTGACAGGATCCTATCAGACTGGTAACACCTACACACATGCTGTCGTCATCCACTTTTCAGTGTGTGTGTGTGTGTGTGTGTTTCACATGTCCTCCGGACAGCAAATTGAAAATGACCTCAGTAAACACAAGCACATGCACACATTTTGTTTTATCTCAACATATTGCCCATGTGCACATCTGTACAATGATGTGTCAGCGTTTGATGTCGCTCAGATAAAGTGAATCACTGAACAAACGTTGGTCGTGCAGTCCTAAAAGACACTGAGGCCAGAAGAAGTGTGACTTTTGAGAATAAATCATCTGTGATGGCCAGTTGGCTTTTGATTGTATTCATGCTGGATACTGCTACTTGTTCAGAGTGTTTGTCTGTTGATGTCCCACTTTGAAAATTGACCATGATTGTTGTTGAAATGATGCAGAGGTTTGTGTCTTTGCTGGGAGAGAAATTTCATATCAGGACAGCATGAAATGAAATCCAGTTTCGTTATGATCTGTGGTATTTTTCAGCAAACAAATAATCCACCAAAGAGCATCGGTAAAGTGTTAATATGTAATGTGAAATGAAGGAAAAGAGAAAGAGCTGTAGCTTTCATAAACACAGTTCTTATTAGAGCTAATGTGCTAACGTTCAACAAAGTTGATGTGGTGGAAGTTTTTCTTTATAAATTGAGTTTGTGTTTTTCAGTCTATTCAGCCTGCTTCTGATATCGCTGACCTGGTCGAGTCTTTTTGAGTCGTTGTTTGGCTGAAGTTTACCCGGTCAGGACAGTCTGATGTTGATCTCTGTATGAAGGAAGGAGCTGAAGAGTCAGAACTCAACACATTAAGAAAAACTTTAATGTGTTTCTGCACCAGGGTCGTCCCTGAAGGACGGAGCTGTTTTTGCTCCATCTTCTCCCAGAACACAATGAATAAAACCGATGACATGCTGGTGTTTCATTCTGCCTCAGTGATTTTCCTCGATGAATGAATCAGGAAACAAAGCTGCACGCTGACAGATAATTACAGACGTCCCTCATACACACCACGAAAGAAAATAGTCATTTTCATAGGTAAATGATTTGACCTTGTTTCTTAAACATTTTTATTACGTTTCCCTCCTACGCCGTCCCCATTTGGCAGTAGTTTAGTTTAACAGTGCTCTGCACTGACTCGCCTTCTAGAAGAAAAGTTAAACTACTCTAAAACAAAGAGGGAAGAAAGAAGTTTCAGTTTCAGTTTGACCTCTACAGTTACAGCAGTGTTGTTTTAGGAGAGTTGGTACAGTTAAGTATGTTTCTAAGACGCACAGAGAGATAAATCCTGGAAGCCCATCTGTCGGCCTTGTAAATTTTTCGGATTAGAGAGCCGTTAAAGACAAGGTTGCCAGTCCCGCACGGCTTCGTCATATTTTTCCAGCGTGTTTCTTAATCGTTGTTAATCACTCAGATTTGTCTCCCATCAAGTTAGTCCTTGTGGGCCGAGAGAAGGACGGCATCGCTAATGAAGCGAGGGAGAGGGAGGAGAGGAAGAGGAGAGCAACAGAAAGAGGAAGAGTTCCTCAGGAAACAGCAAAATGAAAAAAATACGACACCATGTTCGACTTCAACAGAGCAAGAAAAGAGAAAATGGACGAGGACAACAAGAAGAGCTTTATTACTGTTCAGTGATAAAGGCTCACAGGTTTAGATTCAGTTATTAAGTAGAACAAAATATAAAGTCTTTCATTTCATTCATTCAGATTTATTCTTTCAAAATAAAACAAAGACAGCGATGATCTGTGATCTCTGGTTTCTGCCCAACAATCCATCAAGACAGAAACAGGGGAAAAGCAACAAAAAGATTATATAGGCTTAATATAATAAAATGAATGAAGGCAGAGTCAGAGGCCTGAGGTTGGCATTTAAAGCACATTTTTTAAAAGTTTTTTTAAAAAGTTGGTAGAGTTTCTTCAGCTCAGCTGCAGGATGAAGCATCCATGTTGGAGTCAGGAGGTCACTGCTCAGCAGAGACGCTGCTTGTGTTTCACTCGTTTCCTCCCTGCTGTTAACGGACCAAAGAGCCTGCAGGCGAGAGTGAAGGAGGAGGAAAACAGTGAGATGTTGGAAAAAGAGAAAAAAAAAGTGAGTTGTCATCCACCATGCAGGATCATAATGGATCTCACCCACAGACCCTATCTGCTATAATTGGAGCACTTAGTGTAAATGCTCTGGCCGCTATTTAATTGCCCGGAAGTGTGCGGAGGTGGAGAATACTTGACAAGCATTAGCGCTGATTGGAGATCAGCATCGGAGACGGCCGCCTTTGGCTGGTCGGGTCACCTCCTTCAAACAACGTAGAGCAGGAGGTGACCTCAGTCAGACAGGCCATACTTAGCCTTTCACACTCTGCATGAGGGGTTTTATTCTGATTTACAGAGGAACAGCGTCCTCAAGCAGTTATAAGACACCACTGTGATGGTGGCACACTTTTAGGTTTGAAATAAAACCTCCACACCTCCTGTATGTCCTCCCCTCAATATGAGTGGAAGTTATTTTTATTTTATTAGCATTACAGCAGCAGAGAGGTGTTTGACAGCAGTAGAGGTCTGCACAGTGGTTGAGGTGGACGGAGGAAGTGCCAGTCCTGCTCTTCTTCACATGCTGCTGTGTTATTATTACATTCTGAAGTTCTACAGTGAATAAAAGAGATGAGGAGGTTCTGGGTTTGGGCTCGGTGAGCGCTGAGTCAGCAACTAATGATGAGGACTTCCAGTAAAGGACAGACTGAAGAAGAGACCAGTCCAAACTGAGGCAGCAGAGGTCAAAATGTGCTGACTCTAAAAATACCCTTCCCTTAATGTCACTATATCTCCTCATCATCTATGAAAGCTGTTTGAAATCTGGAGACATGAACATGACGATAAACTCTCTTTAACATAGAGAAACCTGCGTCTCAGCTTCTCTCTGATGCTTTCCACTGGTTTGTTTCATGTCCATAAATGGAAAGTTTGGACAGCTTCAGCTTGAACAAACTCTGAGCTTCAGGTGCAGTTTTCAGCCCCTGCAGCATCACTTGGACCAGAACCAGGAATGTGTTGTTCATCAGGTGGAAAACAGCGGCACTGAATGCAACAGCCTCACTGCCAAAAAACTGACGAGGAGACGACCTGGATGCTCCGTGTTCACAGCTGGCGGCCGTTGTAAGGGCAGCCATGTGACAATCTGCCCCTGGCAGCGATGTGAGGTGGATGAGGGATGGATAGGAGTCGGGCTGCGGTGTTGTTTGTCACGGAGGGAGCGGTGGCAGCGGCGGCCGTGTCGACGGCTGCTGTCATTTGTTTGGCTGGCGGATAGCATGGCTGATAAAGCAGCGGTGTGACAAAGCTAATCTGCTATCGGCCTGCAGCACCCGAGGGCGAGTGACGTACAGGAGTAATATCAAATCATCTCTCAGAGCATCACCTGTAAACACACACCTGAGTGTGACTCCTGGGACACTGTGACTAAAGGAAGCTAAAGTCCTGTCCTGAGCAGCTTCCAGAAACGTAGAGATCACCTGCAGTGTGTCTCAAACACTGCTAGCATTACACTCAGTGTCAGCATGTGCTGCTTGGCCTCTCCTGTGACAAAGGCTGAATAAAGCAGATTTCTCTGCTGGTGAGCAGAGCCTCCACCTACTTTAACATGCCTCTACTCCAACACAGAGGTGCAGAAAATAATAATGTGTGAAGAAATATCAAGAAATATGTTCCATGGCAGCCGAGGAAAAAAAAACCCAGCAGTGTGTGGAGGAGAATTCATTCATGAAAATGACATTAGCTGCATTAATGAGCAGCACAGAAAGCTCTGGTATGTTTTAATACAATCGTTCTTCAGTGGTTTTCTTTTAAATCCATCCAAACAGTATTCACAGAGCACGAGACAACAGGAACGCTATGTGAGCAGAAGTTTGACAGAAACCTTCCTATATGAACATGTTCCTATCTCTCTTATTGTTTTCCTCTCTGGTGTTTTCTTCATATTTTTCAGGCGGAGAGATTCAGCCATTCGTCTCCGTCTCCCTCTTCAGCTCTCTCTCTTTCCCTTGCCACAGTGTTTCGAGCCTCGATTGCCCACTCCTGCTCTCTTTGCTTTGTCATGATCCATCCATCTTGTTACTACAGAGTGCACGCACACACACACACACACACACACTGCTGGGTGATGCAGGAATGACCACATGACGTCAGCCACAGAACCAGGATGCTGAATGTCTTAAGGACTCTTAACATGTCCATCTGGTTTGCTTTCACCTGTACCGTTTCAGTTTTGCTCTGATTTCCTGATAAATGAAAATGAGTCAAAAGAGTCACACAATCTCTTTGCTGCAGAAACTCACCTGAGACCAAATCACCTGTCAAGGTGCCAAGAATCTCCGTATGTTATAGAATCATCAAAATTAAAGTCATTCAGAGTTTAGATTTGTTTCCAAACTCCTGCACAGTATTGACTTTTTGCGCAGTTAGAGGTCTCAAAGACAACATTCCTACATCCTCATCATTCATCTCTCGTTAAGTTCATCATTTTTGTTGCATCTTTCATGTTGTTCCATCATCTCTGCTTTTATTTTGTAGTAATGCCCGTTCCCTCTTGTTTCAGATCAGGTCACCTCCTGCCCTCCTATGATTGTTTAAATAGTCCTGTCATCCTCTGTCCTCTGCCAGTTCGTCTTCTACCTTGGTCTCGTTGCTTCATGTTCAGTGTATTTGGCTCCTCATTTCTGAACTCTTCTTATTGTGTAAAGCAGTTTCCTGCTTAAGAGGCTTTTCGGTTGCTACTTTTTCAAGTGAGTGTGTTTTTGTTGCTTTTAGTTTCATCCTCCTAGAGAGCGTCTTTTGTTCCACTTTTCCCCCCTTATGTCAGCCTGTTAGCCTAGCTTTGTTAGAGATTTTGGAGTTGTTGTCTTCATGTCGGTCATCTTGTCCAGGTTGTGATTCCTTCAGAACAAACAGACCCGTTTATTAAAACACTGAATAAAGCCGTTTCCTGCTCATGTTTCTGTCAGCTGACTGAGGTGGAAACCTCACTGGAGCTGTTCAGACTTCAGCTTCCATGGGATGGACCCACTGCCGTGGAGTTTGAATTATTTGACTTTTCGACCTTGTCGACTCTTGGTGAAGATCACACTCAGTCAGTCTTGTGGGACTTGAACCTCCATGACGCTGTAGCTCATTAGAGACATCACTTCCCTCCACAGAGCCTGGTGTGCTTCCTTGACCTCAGGGAGAGCAGTCACTGAGAGGTCAGCTAATGAGGATCCTAATGACAAATAATAACACACCACTGTTACTGTTGCCCCCGACAACATCCTTCAGCTGCGTTTCGGTCCACCAAGGATCCTGTTGAATCCATAAACAGATGCTCCAGATGCTGTCTGAACGATGACATGCTAACCTCATGGCCTCGGTCTCCTCACATTCACTGTTGATGCTGCTGCAGCTCTCCTTCTTGTTCCTCATTAGGCTTCCTCTCCTGCTGTGAGGAAGCTGCAGCTGTTAATGCGTTCAACGACCGGAGGGTTTTATTCGCTGTACTTTAAAACCATCACTCAGTGGACAAACGGCCATGTTAATGTTTGGTTTCTGTAAAACACAGCAGATGTTTTTGAGCAGAGACTCTACCTTTTATCCAAGTTGTTTTTTGGTTAATGCAACGTGACAGATGCCATTCTGTATAGCAACAAAAGAGTTTTCTGCATGGATCTATTGCAGTGCTTCTCTGGAGACAGACTGTCCTACAGCACACAGCGATGACGATCGTGTCACCAGCATGTTGGTTAGACGCTGAAATAGCTTCTCCCTCCCCAGACACTCAGAAACACTGTGGTTTAAGTCAACATCATAAATACAACCTCCATGTTTCATCTGAAAACTGCTTCCACCAGCTGTTCGTCTGCTGCACATCACAAGTACAATCTTTCTCTGCTGAAGTGGAAATCAATCTCTCCTCAGATTTTGTAGATTTATTATTGAGATCAGGCAATTACTGAAAGATTTGCAGGGACACAGATGTTTTTGTTACTGTTGTTTGGGCCATTTTTTTTCCCATTTATGTTGTCTGTCGTGCTGCTGATAGAAGAATTGAATGTGGGTGTTGCAGTTATTGTGAGTTTCTCTGGATGGCAGCGTCTGGTAATTATTCTGAAATGTAATAACGCGATTGCAATTTGTGATGATGGAGTTTGAGAGAGAGGATGAGACAGGTAGAGAAAAGATAGAGAGGAGGGAGACGAGGAAATAAAAGAAAGAGAGAGAGGTGGAGGTAGAGAGAGATGAGTCAGTCAGGTTGAGAGTCACCGCCGGTGTTTTCTGCTGCTGTCATCAGCTTTCCTCCTGTGTGATCACACTGCATCGCCACCGGCTCTGCTGCACTGGATGTCAGTGAATGCACCACAGCTCTGTTTTACAGCTCTATACAGTAGATTTATACAGCTCTATACAACTACAGTTCTATACAGCTCTATTCAGCTCCATTCAGCTCCGTTTATGTACCTCACCTGAGACCCAGGTGTTTGGGACAGAAGTATCTCCAGCATCTTCCACACTTCTGCATTTAGCAGCATTTCAAACCAGGAAGAGTCTCTGTGAGCACGAGCTCTTAATCATTTTTTTTTTTTTTTTGCTAAAGGTCAAGCACTCTCTGCATGGTTGTATCTGTTGTCACACTGGAGGCAGTGTCCTGCTGCAGATCAGCTTTAATGCAGAACTGAACAAGTAAAGGAAGTTTTGCATCTTAAAATAAAAGCATATTTGTGTGGATGTCACCGCAGGGAGTTTTAATTGTTAAAACAGGTCCTGTGGTCCATCGTTCTCTGACCTGAACTCTATCCAGTCTCTGTTCAGCAGCTCTGTTTTCTTCTCTTGGATGGAAAGAATGACTTCACACTAATTGATCTGATTCAACATGGAATATCCAACCACAAGGACTCATTCTCTTCATTACCTGTGTCCGCAGCATCAGAGATAGACTGCATTAGCAAGACTTCCTGTTTTCAGTATTTTTAGCCCTGCTCTCTCTGATTCAGCCAAACTTCCCATCAGCCCACAAACCTAAAAAAGCCTCTTGTCTGTTTGTTGCTGATCCTCGTCTGTCAGAGTGTGATCGATCAGAGTTCATGCCCATTTTCTAGATGTCCTTTAGTGCTCAAAGACACTTTGTGTTTGGTCACTTTCTCTGCAGGAAGACATTTTCTTTGTTGACTTCCATTGTTGTGCTAAAGAGGACGTGACATGATGTCCTGATAGTCCCAAACATTTATTAAACATGTCTGATTCTCCATGTTTTCTCATTTAAGCGTACTCACATGAAATTAAGTTGATAAAAACTGTTGCTAGATGATGAATTATATGCTCTATAATTATTGAGACAACTTTAGAAACTTTCCCACCTGTTGCCTCCACCCACAGCATCTTTGTCATCATCCACCTATAAATGGACTCTGAAGAGGATGGAGGATGGTCTAAGCGAGGGACTGAAATTGCAGCACATTAGACATAGAATTTGATATTTATCCAGAAGACATTTAACTATTTCTTTTCTAAGTACTGTATCTCACATCTGGTTTTGTTGCATTCTATAGTGAGACTGACAATTAGATTTTATTTTCACTCACTTGTCTTGCACTTAACTTTTAATGTTTTCACAGTTTCTGTGGACATTCCTAATATTTTTCTGAAGCTGATGCCCCCAATTGACCTGACCTCCACCGCTCTGATAGGCTCAGCTGTTTTTTAGCCCCGGGCTCCTGTCTGAAGGCAGGGACATGTGTGTAGTTTAACTGGAGCTGTGATGTTGGATGGTGAGCTCGAACTGACAGAACTTTCTGGTTGAGTTGTATTTAAATCTTTAACCCTCCTTGTCTCAGCCAGGGAGGCTGTTATCAGTGAGCACAACATCACACTTGAATCAATCAGTTTTAATGTAAGAGAGATGTATATCACAGTGTCAAAGGTCTTGAACCAGACAGACTATTTTCCTGTCTTTATTTTCTTGAGGTCATCGTAGCACAAGGGGACTGGAGGAGTCTGTCAAGACAAACTTCTCTCCAGATGTTATGTGTGGTACGTGAGGGGAAGCTGAACTGGCGCTAACATGTTTTCTCATTCCCTTCACATCCTCTCCTCCACCCAGCCCGGCTGCTGGAGGTTGTGTTCAGCGCTCAGCATATCGTCGACAAACAATGCCCTGCAGGTGCGACAGCTGCTCTCTGACAGGTAGCTGTCGTGACGGCGTACGTCTCTTTGTTCGCTGAGCCACACGGGGGATCAACACGCCAACTTTTAACCCATGAGCTCTGCTTGTTCTGCACGAGGTCAGGATCCAGAGGGGTCAACATGACTAGAAAGGTTTGCTTTTAAAAAATCAGTAAGTCAGTGGTGCTGTAATGACACACGATAAATTCAGTAGTAAGCATCTTTTCACAGCACTGATTCGATCCTGTGCTCTGCTGACACTCTTTTCATCCCCTAATGAAGGAACATCTACTCTGCTGTGCTTTTGTTGTCAAGAAAATTCAACTTCCTGTGAGAAGATAGAGTATATTTAGTAAGATAGCATCCACTTATGCAACCAGTTAAGGATTTAATCTGTTTTTGTTGAGTAATTGATATGTAAATATAAATATATGGTCATTTAGGGGTGACCTATGTCTTTAACACCAGTCAAAAAAAATGACAAAATAGAACCGACTCGATGTGAATTAATTATTTTGAGATTTGGGTTTTGCATCAGTTGCTAATTAAAATCATATCAAATCAGTTTCAATCATTATACACAAGATCACAGTTAATTTAGTTCAAAGGTGCTGCACATGCAGCTTTTTATTAAACTATTATTTTTTTCTGCAACGTCAGCCTCTGTGAACAAAATTAAAAAAAAAATCAATTTCACATCAAGTCCCACTTTGTGCGAACAGACAGCCCGTTTGCAGCGTTAAAGCAGAAAAGATGCCTGAAGGATTTCAGATGAAACTGTGAGGTTGGTGTTTTCGCTTGGATTTGAAGCAGAGAAGTTGCGGCGGTCCCCGGGGAGCTGGAGGTGTTTCAGTATTCAAACAGCGATGTTGAAGCTTTAAAAGCCTGCGGTTCAGCCGCTCTCCAAAGGCTTGTCAATGTGCCTGTTTACATGAGCCGCTGGCGGATTTGTGGCGGCATATCTGTCTCACAACAGATAAATAAACAGGCCCTTTAAACAGAGGCGACAAAAAACTGTGTGAAAGGCCTCACATCCTTTGTTGGGGAGAAGTGGGAAAGAGTGTGAGATGGAGGAAGAAAGTGCTACTAAGACGACAGGTTTTATCTCGTCGCCCTGCACAGCGCAGAACAAATCGGCTATTTATTCCAGCACAGACGTCTTTTTCCTTCTTCTCACCTCTTATCTCATCGTTGAGTCTTTTCACTGAGTGCCAGGAGGCTTTAAAAGGGCCAGACCTCCTTTCAGCGCAAAGGGCCACAGGACAGCTGTCACTGCATCCTCTGCTGCTGTGATTTGTGTCGGATCGGGTCCACTTTGCTGTGTCAGGATCCAGCTGCTGACCTCACAATGTCAGCTTTATCACACGCTCTCCTCTTGTTTTTTGCATTCACTGCTGGTTTTAGTGGCACAAGGCTGCTGCCTGTTGATCCATTATTAACTGACTGAATCCAGAATAGTTTCAAATAATTGGTGTTAAGAGCTTTTGTCTTGTTTCGAGTAAATATGCAGCCATTACAGAGGCCGCTGAGTGTAATTGCATTTAATCGTTAATAACTGAACCTCTGGCTGTTTGTGTAATTTTAGGAAACTCTTGCTGCACGCTACAGTTCAGCAGGAGTTCACCGCCACAAGCTGCTGGTAGCAGGATGCCCAAATTAACAGAGCAGCCGGCTGATTACAGTAAAGCAGCAGGCGGCAGGGCGGTACAGTAACTACAGCACCGTATCTGACCTCTGACCTCACCGGCAGGGAAAGGATGAGAAATATATGCTGTTTTTTTTTTTTTATTAATCTTCATTAATCTACAAAGTCAAAAGCAGGACTGTTGATTTTCCCACAATTTTTTTCATTGTCTTTTTGTTTTTTGCAGTTTGTTTCTAAAATTAGGTGGTGCTGAACATCTCAGATCATCTGCTCTTTCATTTTTACTTCTGTCTAATCTGCAGACTTCAACGTTTCCTCTTAAGTCTTACATCCTGTCTTATTAAAGGGAAAAGTTTTGAGCCTTGACTGCAGATATCTAACGCTGTTCACGACAAAATGACAGAAATGAAGAGTGCTGAAGACTCCTGAATAAACTCCCTCCACTACTTGTCCACTCAGTCGGAGCAAATTTGAAAAGGCTTTCTGCCGTCAGCTTGTGTGGAACTAAATGAAAGTGTTTGGCTGAAGTTGGTGGATTTGTGCTCAGCGCAGAAAGTTGGTGATGCATGAAATATAAAACACACATCAGCATGCTGGCAGCTGTGTGTGTGCAGAGAGAAGTCCACTTTCATGAACGGTCTGATCTGTAACGTGAAGAAACTCATGAATCCCATCCAGCATGTCACTGTGGCTCCAGTAAGGTGAGCCTCCAGAATCATCCAGACGCCCAGAAACAGGAAGTGAGCGGTCTGCTGGAGGGTCACACATTAACGGAGGCTCGGCGCAAAAATAACCATAAAAGATCATAAAATGTCCATGAAATAAAAAAAGATAATTATGAGGGCAGATTTCTCATTTCACCCCGTTCATCTTTTATTCATTGAGTTGTCTCTTTTTCAAACATGAATACGAGCAGCGGCACAGCAAAGGTCACTTCAGTAGAGATGAAAATACTGACCGGTGTGAAAAACACTGCAGCAGAGAACTGAGAGCTGAGGAAAGAGAGAACTAAAAAGCCTCAGCATGAGGGGAGGATACGACTAATCCCAATGCCCAGAAGATTACTCTTTATATCGACCACTGAAGGTGGTGGAGGATATGAGCTCACATCTCATAACTGACTGTTATCATTTTTGTCCTGCTGCTGTTATTGTGTCACCAAATGCAGCATTTTGACTCTTGTCCCAGATCCTGAGCCCTCCTGTTCACCCAAGAATGCAAAGTTAAAAATGTTGAGCATCAGGTACTCTGGTCTATCCAGTCCAGTTTGTAATGCAGAATATAAGAGTGTAGAGGTTTAGTGGATCACAGGGACAGACAAGTTCCTGTTGAGCTAATGGTTAATCAGAAAGTTAAATATCATCTACCACCTACAAAGTGCATCATGAACAACAGCAACATTTTCAACTCTGAACAGGTTTAATCTGTTGGCACTGATGGACGTCACTGCTTCCAGTCTTGTCATCATTTACTTGACAAATATAATTTGGGTGAAAAACACCATATGGATACTTTATTTCAGAAGAGAGATTTGTATTTGGACTCACTGAAAACTTTTAACAAAAGGACAGAAAATGCATTACTGAGCATGACAAATGAACCCTTAAATTTCTCCTCAAGTGGCTTCAGATGTTGATTCTTCACAGTGTCACATACTGAGCAGCAGCTCAAGCCTCATCATGCTTACATTGAGTGATGTTTTAAAGCCAAGGCTTCGATAAATATAATGGACAGCACTGTCTGAAACTCTGGGATGTCATTAAAGTTTGACTAGAGTGGAGCTTAATCTCATGTTTGCCACAGTGAAGCCAGTGGTGAGTGCAGCGCAGTAGAAAAGGCTGGAGAATTCAATTTGGCATGCTTTGATTTTTCAATAATGTAGAATTTGTTTTGCAACATTGCTGGGATGTAATTCAATGATCATCTTCTATTCACTGCTTTAACTTTGGGCCAAATTGTCTGCTGCAGGATGGAGGCAGACAGTCAAAGAACATGTTTTATGGAAGATATGCTGCATTAATAAGACTGCTATGATTGATTCTGTGGTTTTATTCTATCAGTTTGGAGTCAAGAAATGAAGCTTAGATGTGTCATTAGAGGCAAATATGGTTGTTTATTAAAAAAAAAAAAAAAATCTCAGGACGCCGTCAGCTTCCCCCAAACCAGAATTATGAATGAATTAATAACAAAAGTAATCATGATAATGATAAATGCAAACCTAGGAGTCCTCTTTTCTTCAGCAAGAAGTGACACACAGAGTACGGCTAAAGTTATCATTCTTATAAAATGAATCTTTTCTGTGACAGTCTGGGACCTGCAGTGAGTTTTTTTTTATTATTTTACACTGAGCACAGGTGGAGGCTTCAGCAGGGTGGAGGTCGAGCTTCTGGTCTTTGGTTGTCTTTGGGGGTCTTTAGGGGTCTTTGTGGGCCGGACTGCTGACAGGAAAATCAATACCAGAGAGACAGGAAGAGGAGAGGTAGAGGAAGAGAACAGAGAGGATGAAGGACAGAGGCAGGGTCGTATAAATGATCAAATATATACATTTGATGCTGCCGTGGTTATATTATCCAGCACTGATGTAAATTCACATCAGATCCAGCCAGACTGAGTGAAAGTGTGTCAAAAAGATTCTGCTAAATGTGGCCGGATCACACTCTCTTATTTCTTTATTTTATTGTGAAAATCCAGAGGAAAGTCATCTCTTCAGTGTCCGTCAGAAAAACACAGCCGGGGTCCTTTCTTCTCTTTTTTAATTATAGTTATTCCATTTTTCATATAACAAAGAATAAAATACCGTCCACTTTTAGCAGCTGAAGGATCATTTTGTTCAGGGTTCAGGTCCATGTGACCCTGCAGAGCAGCTACTCTGCTCATGGTGTCCAGTTAGTTCTTTCAAGTAAACTAAATTCAGAAAACTCACTTTTATTTATAGCTTACAGAGGGAAACGTGAATACACAATGCACATGAAAAGAAATAATAGAAAACATGAAATCTATACAAACAAAACAGATACATACATTAAAACATGAAGAGTTTGGAGTAAAAACCCTTAAATCACTTAAATCCAGTCATAAAACACATAAAAACACCTCAAACAAGGGCTTTTACCACCTAAACCTAAAGATAGGATAACAGTGTTTTAGTGCGACTGTAATCTTAGAAATTCAGATTTATGTATGTGATTATTACCCACTAGCCTCCAGCTCTGGACTTCCTTTGTTTTTATCCACATGTGATGATAGAAGCTGCTTCTGAGGAAACATCAGGAGAATTTATTTCCTTCTCACACAATCTGAAGCTTAAAAAATTACTGCGGGAAGTATACCCTCTATTTTAAGGAGTGATAATGCAAACAGGCTTTTATTCTGTTGACAGGAAGAGAAACAGCAGGTCTGTCAGGAACTGTTGCTTCAGGAACACCTAATGGATGTTTTCTTCTTCTCTTCTAAATGGTGTTTTTCATCATTTTCCTCAAACTAGCGAGTGGTGTAAATGTCACAGAGCACCTGAGCTGATGAGTCCTGATTGTATCCAGTGACCTCACTGACAGGGCAGCAGGTAGCGCACCATCATCTGCATCACCATGGTGACGCATCGCCTCTTCCTCCAATAATCTGAGCAACGGAGGGTTTTCTTAAAAAGACAAAGCTCTGATCCAGAGCTTGAAATGTGTGTGCTTTGGACAGCCTCACTGTGGATCACCTGTTATATCAGTAAAAGGTTGTTGTTGGTAGAAAATGAGATAATGCCAGTGAAGGTCGGTGCAGTCTATGTGCTGCTATTAGACCATCCGTCCAACACAAGAAGCAAAATTTCTTTCAAATCCTTCACGTATAGTAGATGTAGATGGTCGTAGAGGATGTTAGATTTGATCGATCAAACCTGTGAATTATTGATTTATTGTTGATTAAATGACACATGCAGCTTTTATTCTACTGTTCTTACCCAGCCTGAGCTGACCTTATGATTACTACAACATGACCAACACCTCACACTGCTTCATTATTCATTACTGACCCATTACTGGTCTCACACACACACACACAGTACAGTATATACACTATGTAAGCAGTGTACACACACACACACACAGTACAGTATATACACTATGTAAGCAGTGTACACACACACACACAGTACAGTATATACACTATGTAAGCAGTGTACACACACACACACACACACACAGTACAGTATATACACTATGTAAGCAGTGTACACACACACACACACACACACAGTACAGTATATACACTATGTAAGCAGTGTACACACACACACACACACACACAGTACAGTATATAGACTATGTAAGCAGTGTACACACACACACACACAGTACAGTATATACACTATGTAAGCAGTGTACACACACACACACACACACACAGTACAGTATATAGACTATGTAAGCAGTGTACACACACACACACACACACAGTACAGTATATACACTATGTAAGCAGTGTACACACACACACACACAGTACAGTATATACACTATGTAAGCAGTGTACACACACACACACACACACACAGTACAGTATATACACTATGTAAGCAGTGTACACACACACACACAGTACAGTACAGTATATACACTATGTAAGCAGTGCACACACACACACACACACAGTACACTATATAGATTATGTAAGCAGTGTACACACACACACACACACAGTACACTATATAGACTATGTAAGCAGTGTACACACACAGTACAGTACAGTATATACACTATGTAAGCAGTGTACACACACACACACACAGTACAGTACAGTATATACACTATGTAAGCAGCGTACACACACACACACACACACACACACACAGTACAGTATATACACTATGTAAGCAGTGTACACACACACACACACACACACAGTACAGTACAGTATATAGACTATGTAAGCAGTGTACACACACACACACACACACACAGTACAGTATATAGACTATGTAAGCAGTGTACACACACACACACACACAGTACAGTATATACACTATGTAAGCAGTGTACACACACACACACAGTACAGTACAGTATATACACTATGTAAGCAGTGTACACACACACACACACAGTACAGTATATACACTATGTAAGCAGCGTACACACACACACACACACAGTACAGTATATACACTATGTAAGCAGTGTACACACACACACACACACAGTACAGTACAGTATATACACTATGTAAGCAGTGTACACACACACAGTACAGTATATACACTATGTAAGCAGCGTACACACACACACACAGTACAGTATATACACTATGTAAGCAGTGTACACACACACACACACACACACAGTACAGTATATACACTATGTAAGCAGTGTACACACACACACACACACAGTACAGTACAGTATATACACTATGTAAGCAGTGTACACACACACACACACACAGTACAGTACAGTATATACACTATGTAAGCAGTGTACACACACACACACACACACACAGTACAGTACAGTATATACACTATGTAAGCAGTGTACACACACACACACACACACACAGTACAGTACAGTATATACACTATGTAAGCAGTGTACACACACACACACACACACAGTACAGTATATACACTATGTAAGCAGTGTACACACACACACACACACAGTACAGTACAGTATATACACTATGTAAGCAGTGTACACACACACACACACACAGTACAGTACAGTATATACACTATGTAAGCAGTGTACACACACACACACACAGAGTACAGTACAGTATATACACTATGTAAGCAGTGTACACACACACACACACAGAGTACAGTACAGTATATACACTATGTAAGCAGTGTACACACACACACACACAGTACAGTATATACACTATGTAAGCAGTGTACACACACACACACACACACACACAGTACAGTATATACACTATGTAAGCAGTGTACACACACACACACAGTACAGTATATACACTATGTAAGCAGTGTACACACACACACACACACACACACAGTACAGTATATACACTATGTAAGCAGTGTACACACACACACACAGTACAGTATATACACTATGTAAGCAGTGTACACACACACACACACAGAGTACAGTACAGTATATACACTATGTAAGCAGTGTACACACACACACACACACACACACACACAGTACAGTATATACACTATGTAAGCAGTGTACACACACACACACAGTACAGTATATACACTATGTAAGCAGTGTACACACACACACACACACACACAGTACAGTATATACACTATGTAAGCAGTGTACACACACACACACACACACACAGTACAGTATATACACTATGTAAGCAGTGTACACACACACACACACACACACAGTACAGTATATACACTATGTAAGCAGTGTACACACACACACACAGTACAGTATATACACTATGTAAGCAGTGTACACACACACACACACACACACAGTACAGTATATACACTATGTAAGCAGTGTACACACACACACACACACACACACACACACAGTACAGTATATACACTATGTAAGCAGTGTACACACACACACACACACACACACAGTACAGTATATACACTATGTAAGCAGTGTACACACACACACACACACACACACACACACAGTACAGTATATACACTATGTAAGCAGTGTACACACACACACACACACACAGTACAGTATATACACTATGTAAGCAGTGTACACACACACACACACACACACACACACAGTACAGTATATACACTATGTAAGCAGTGTACACACACACACACACACACACAGTACAGTATATACACTATGTAAGCAGTGTACACACACACACACACACACACACACACAGTACAGTATATACACTATGTAAGCAGTGTACACACACACACACACACACACAGTACAGTATATACACTATGTAAGCAGTGTACACACACACACACACACACACAGTACAGTATATACACTATGTAAGCAGTGTACACACACACACACACACACACACAGTACAGTATATACACTATGTAAGCAGTGTACACACACACACACACACACACAGTACAGTATATACACTATGTAAGCAGTGTACACACACACACACACACACAGTACAGTATATACACTATGTAAGCAGTGTACACACACACACACACACACACACACAGTACAGTATATACACTATGTAAGCAGTGTACACACACACACACACACACACACAGTACAGTATATACACTATGTAAGCAGTGTACACACACACACACACACACACACACACACACACACAGAGTGCAGCGGTGGAGGCTGTATAGCCGCAGGTGTTGAGCTGAATGACTAATGTTTACTGTGGAGCTGATAACGCTGAGGGCAGACTCACTACAGCTCTCACTGTGTGTGTGTGTGTGTGTGTGTGTGTGTGTGTGTGTGAATGAGTGTCAGAGTGTGTTTTCATGCTCTCTAGTATCACTATTATCATTTCTGTCCTCTGAACATATTTGTGCATGTAAACACACTGAATCCTGATCAGACAGAGCAGAATATGTTCACTCGTCTTCCAGCTCTGCTTGAAGCTCTTTCACTCTCTACCCCTGCTACTTCCTGTACGTACAGACGAGTTTCCTTCTGTAGCTGTAATGGGATTACTTTTTTTTTTAATTACATATGTCACATTAAGGATTACAGTACTAAATTACACTGCAGTTCTAATCCCAGTAATCCTCTGTATGTTGGACTTGAATGATATTGCAGGGTGGACTTCAGTTGGTTCATTTTGTTTTATATTCGGTGGTCAGACTGATCCCTCGCTGGGGCTCGAGGTGAAGAAGGGGGTCAGCCAGAACCACCAAACCAGCAGGACTACAGTCTGTCTGCAGGAGAGTGTGAACTCATTATAACCCCAAGAACCAGGGTCTACGTAAAGTTTCATTTTCATTTTCATTCAAGTTTTGTATCCCCGAAAAAGTATCTGATTCGGGGTAGTACGGTCCAAAAGTACAGAAACTTTTAGGGCGGGGTTTGCAGAGATGACAGTCACTGATTGGTCAAACACACACTGCTTCATACATAAACAAGGAAGTACTCTAGCATTGGTTAAGGATGAGGGGACAGTATTCATCTGTTAGATGACATTTAAAGTAAAGGCTGAGAAAAAGATGTAATGTGAGAGGCGACAGCATGATGGTGAAAAAAAGAAATCATTTTCTGACTGATTCATGGTGGATAAACTCTAAAGTAGAAATAAATAACACTCAACAAATGATTTTCTACAGCAGTAAATATGATGCAGCTGGAAATATCACCAGAGTGATGCTGAACCTCACAGGCCTGCAGAGTGAGTTCACCACATGACGCTTTTTCATGTGTTAGTGGATTCATTTGCCTAATCTATGCAGGTCTTTAGGTCGCTATGGAAACATGTCAGCTCCTTGAAAAATAGCACCAGGACTAAAATTACCAGGAACTTGTTGATGGAAACAGATTTAGACTGAAGGAAGGGTAAAGGGTGCAGAGTAGCACCGAGCTAATCAGCTTCTAGAAGCTGTTTCCTGATTTGTGAGCTTCAACATTTGATAGCTCCACACTGTGATAGCTCACCGTCTCTTGTTGTCTGTCCATGTGTTCCAACCAGGAGGGGTGATGTGTGGGCGGGGAGGTCTGGTAGCTGCTGGAGGGCACCGCTGACTGAGGTGGGCTGAGGAACAGCTCTCCTGTACTGGGATCAGACCTGGCTCAGAGGTCTCTGTGTGTCAGCTTGTGGAAATTCGATTAAACACAGCTTTATCTAGGAACAGGCACCATATTAGCACAATAAAACACAGAGCCTTTCTACAAGAAATGCCGTTGATAATGATGCTTTACTGCAGCCCTTACTGACTAATAGCAGCTAGCATGCTACATGCTCCTCCTGCAGTCAGACAGACAGGTAACACACTTTGGCCTTTGCTGTTTGTCATAAAAATTCGAGACCTCCTCAGTATTCACACTCTGCTACATGTGTACACATGTCAGGTACATGTGCAGCACACACTGCTGCTGTCATCTCAGAAGACTGGCTTCATGGTGGTGAAGCAGTGATGCTGAGGAATACTAATAATGCTGTCCAGCCAGCAGGACTCATCCACAAACACAGAGCAGAGGTGAGGTGTTGCATCCTGCAACGCCACACTGTGGTAAAGCTGCTCTAATGAGACACAAGGACCCTCTGGAGGTGCTTTGTCTCAGTGCTGCTGTGTTATTCACACGCAAACATGAGGAGAACATGCAAACTCCACACAGAAAGGCCCCGGGCCGGGAACTGAACCCTGTACCTTCTTGCTGTGAGGTGACAGTGCTAACCACTACACCACCGTGCCACCCGCTGCTAAACGTGACATGAAAAATGAATGAGGCTTCCCTATACATCAGTTTTACATGAGATTTGAATCATGAAGTTATGTTGCTGTGCCATCATATAAATATATAAACTGGAATCAAAATGTGGCACATTGTTTGCTTTGTCATTGCATTCCAGTGAATACGACAAAATTAGCAGACTGTTATATTATTATATTCAGGACTGTCAGTGTGAACACGTTCATAGCATGCAACTATTTTGTCGCTTCAGTGCAATAAAAAAAAAAAAAAAAAAAGATTAATCGCTATCAGTTATTGTAATTCAGCGATTAATTGCCTTTAAGGGGAGATATATCCCGAGGCTTCCCAACCTGATGACCTGGCCGGGCACTGGGCTGAAGTGTCGCTGTCCACTGACCCTGGGTCAGCATCGTCGTACCTTCTTGCCTTCTTTAAGTGTGTTTCTGTGACTTGGTCCAGTGGTTTTCATCCAGAGCTGATGGATGTTTTTTGGCTCAATTAAACAAATTTGATCTCCACCCAAAACGGCCTCGCGCCAAGGCTAAAGGAAACCCATCAGAGTAATTAAGGGAGCTAATTAAAGGGATTTCAGTGGATAAATGAACATTTTGCTGTGAGTCTCTGGTCGCTGCTCAGGCTTCTTTCTTTCAGCTTGTTTCTACTTGTCAGATAAACCCTGTTCAGACCTCTCTGTGGTGATTTCGTTTCTTAGGATCATTCAGAAGTATTGAATCACAGATGTCAGCGTTCAAAATGAGTTAGAACAGGTTGAAGAAGCAATAATATGAACGTTTTTGTTTTACTCATGAGACCAGGTTCTGCCCTTTCCTGGGAGAATTTGGGTAAATACTAAATTGAATATATATCAAGTAAAAATGGCAACAATCTGCTGGGTGAAGTGTTTCAATAATCAGAATTTCATTTTTTTTATAATATTGGTTTACGTCATGAACTGTAGATGTGACGCTTTTCAGTTTAAATGAATTAATTAGTTTATTATTAAAATTGTCAATTAATTTATCTGAAAATGCTGATGAATTGTTGCCTTTTATAACATTGATCTGTGGAAAATATTAAGGAAATGCAGAGAACAAAAACACACCTTCGGAAGCTGAAAACTAAACTAACTAGAAACTGACTAGATCAACAGGAGCCAGAACCAGAACCAGCACCGTGGACAGCACTAGAACCAGAACCAGAATCAGCACCAAAGACAGCACTAGAACCAGAACCAGAACCAGCACCAAAGACAGCACTAGAACCAGAACCAGAACCAGAACCAGCACCACAGACAGCACTAGAACCAGAACCAGAATCAGCACCAAAGACAGCACTAGAACCAGAACCAGAACCAGCACCAAAGACAGCACTAGAACCAGAACCAGAACCAGAACCAGCACCAAAGACAGCACTAGAACCAGAACCAGAACCAGCACCACAGACAGCACTAGAACCAGAACCAGAATCAGCACCAAAGACAGCACTAGAACCAGAACCAGAACCAGCACCACAGACAGCACTAGAACCAGAACCAGAACCAGAACCAAAGACAGCACTAGAACCAGAACCAGAACCAGCACCAAAGACAGCACTAGAACCAGAACCAGAACCAGAACCAGCACCACAGACAGCACTAGAACCAGAACCAGAACCAGCACCACAGACAGCACTAGAACCAGAACCAGAATCACCACCAAAGACAGCACTAGAACCAGAACCAGAACCAGCACCACAGACAGCACTAGAACCAGAACCAGAACCAGCACCACAGACAGCACTAGAACCAGAACCAGAATCACCACCAAAGACAGCACTAGAACCAGAACCAGAACCAGCACCACAGACAGCACTAGAACCAGAACCAGAATCACCACTAAAGACAGCACTAGAACCAGAACCAGAATCAGCACCACAGACACTAGAACCAGAACCAGAATCAGCACCACGGACAGCACTCGAACCAGAACCAGAATCAGCACCAAAGACAGCACTAGAACCAGAACCAGAATCACCACCACAGACAGCACTAGAACCAGAACCAGAATCAGCACCAAAGACAGCACTAGAACCAGAACCAGAACCAGCACCACAGACAGCACTAGAACCAGAACCAGAATCACCACCAAAGACAGCACTAGAACCAGAACCAGAACCAGCACCACAGACAGCACTAGAACCAGAACCAGAATCAGCACCACAGACACTAGAACCAGAACCAGAATCAGCACCACGGACAGCACTCGAACCAGAACCAGAATCAGCACCAAAGACAGCACTAGAACCAGAACCAGAATCACCACCACAGACAGCACTAGAACCAGAACCAGAATCACCACCAAAGACAGCACTAGAACCAGAACCAGCACCACAGACAGCACTAGAACCAGAACCAGAATCAGCACCACAGACAGCACTAGAACCAGAACCAGAATCAGCACCAAAGACAGCACTAGAACTAGAACCAGCACCACAGACAGCACTAGAACCAGAACCAGAATCAGCACCAAAAACAGCACTAGAACCAGAACCAGAACCAGCACCACAGACAGCACTAGAACCAGAACCAGAATCACCACTAAAGACAGCACTAGAACCAGAACCAGAATCAGCACCACAGACACTAGAACCAGAACCAGAATCAGCACCACGGACAGCACTCGAACCAGAACCAGAATCAGCACCAAAGACAGCACTAGAACCAGAACCAGAATCACCACCACAGACAGCACTAGAACCAGAACCAGAATCACCACCAAAGACAGCACTAGAACCAGAACCAGCACCACAGACAGCACTAGAACCAGAACCAGAATCAGCACCAAAGACAGCACTAGAACTAGAACCAGCACCACAGACAGCACTAGAACCAGAACCAGAATCAGCACCAAAAACAGCACTAGAACCAGAACCAGAATCAGCACCACAGACACTAGAACCAGAAACAGAATCAGCACCACAGACAGCATTAGAACCAGAACCAGAATCAGCACCACAGACACTAGAACCAGAAACAGAATCAGCACCACAGACACTAGAACCAGAACCAGAATCAGCACCACGGACAGCATTAGAACCAGAACCAGAATCAGCACCACAGACACTAGAACCAGAACCAGAATCAGCACCACGGACAGCACTAGAACCAGAACCAGAATCAGCACCACAGACACTAGAACCAGAAACAGAATCAGCACCACAGACACTAGAACCAGAACCAGAATCAGCACCACGGACAGCATTAGAACCAGAACCAGAATCAGAACCACAGACACTAGAACCAGAACCAGAATCAGCACCACGGACAGCACTCGAACCAGAACCAGAATCAGCACCACCGACAGCATTCGAACCAGAACCAGAATCAGCATCACGGACAGCACTAGAACCAGAACCAGAACGAGAATCGGCACCACGGACAGCACTAAGACCAGAACCAGAACGAGAATCGGCACCACGGACAGCACTAGAACCAGAACCAGAACGAGAATCGGCACCACGGACAGCACTAAGACCAGAATCAGAACGAGAATCGGCACCACGGACAGCACTAAGACCAGAACCAGAACGAGAATCGGCACCACGGACAGCACTAAGACCAGAACCAGAACGAGAATCGGCACCACAGACAGCACTAGAACCAGAATCAGCACCACGGACAGCACTAGAACCAGAATCAGCAGCACAGACAGCACTAGAACCAGAACCAGTATTAGCAGCACAGACAGCACTAGAACCAGAACCAGTATTAGCACCGTGGACAGCACTAGAACCAGAACCAGAATCAGCACCACAGACAGCACTAGAACCAGAATCAGAACCAGCACCACAGACAGCACTAGAACCAGAATCAGAACCAGAATTAGCACCACCATTTTTATAATTTCTTTCTGTAAAATTTCATGAGATGTTGACGTTCAGTGATTTTCAACAAATTTGAACAGACAACACCAACAGGTACTGAGAGTGTTTCAGAGCCTGATGACAAAGTGTTCTGCACACTGATTGGTTCTCACTGAGGTCCAGTCAGCAGCAGAACAATCCATAATGCAAACACACATGTCAGGAAGTAGCTCCACAGTGTTTTAGAGAGCTCTCCTCCAGTGATAGTGTGGCACATTAGAAAGCAGCAGTGCTCGTCTCGCTCTGTTTCTCCTGCAGACCCGTCCAACGCCTCCCTCCTTCTTCTCGGACTACAACCATGTTTATCTGCCCTCTGGCCGGCTGATTCATGCGCCCTCCTCCCTGCTCTGCCTGCCGCCTCTGCCTCTGTAGCCCTGAGCAACAACAGCACTGAGACAGAGGTGGAGGCCACAGGAGGGTTTGTGGAGTGAAGAGCACAGAGAGGGAGGGGTGGGCGATGGAGAAACTGGAGAGAGATAAAAGACGACCAAATACAGGATTAGTTAACATGAAAGTGGAAACCTCAGGGGGTAGAGCAGGTCGGCCACCAACTGGAAGGTTGGAGGTTTGATTCCCGCCTCCATCAGTCATGAGTTGTGGTCCGTGACCTAATGATGGTTTGAGTGCTGTATAAGTAAAATCCGTTTACAAGCACTGCTTTTATTTACATGCTGCAGTGTCTTAATTTGGTATTTTCAATCACAAAAATACAGTATGCCCTGAAATAATGCAATTGATTTTTGATACATTTCAGATTTTCTGTCTTCAGGGGGAAACTGAAGTTTTTATATTATGTTAAAGACAAAACATCTGCAGTAGAACTCACAATGTGCTACCATCGATAAAAAACACGGCGATCTGGTGAAGACTGGATGAAATGTGCTTTTTACAGATGAATCCAGATACTGAAAGAGCTGCTGTGCTCCTCTGACTAGTCGCTGAACTTCACTCCAAATATCACTGATATACCCTTTAAAAGATATTCTGCTCACAGACAGAGAAATAAAGCGACAAGAACAAAACAGAAACACAAGCTGCTCAGTGAAGATAATAAGAAAGAAAGAACAGACTGAAAAATGATAAAAACGATTAAAAAAGCACAAGACAGAAAAACAAATGGTGGGAAAGGAGAAAGGCAGATGGTAATACAGCGCTGGATATGAAACAATGAAGAGGTCACAAAGGGAAATTAGTGAGAGAAAGAAATGAATAATGCAAACAAAGAAGAGGAGAAGCAAAAGAAAGGAGGGAGATAAAGAAAACAATACAGAAAGACAGGAAGAGGAAGTCAGAATAAAGATGGAGGGAAGAGGAAGGGTCAAGGAGCACAGAGCTGGAGAGAATAGAAGAGGAGGACAGGAAGTAGAGAGCTGACGGCCTTTTCCTGCTTCATAAACAGCTAATGATTGAAGACATTCATCATCTGACACCTCATCTTGTTTTAAATGGTTTTAATAAAAGCTCCAAACAAAGCAGTTCATCTCCTCCACCCTCAGACATGGAGTGGAGGAATTAAAAGGGCAGTTTGACAAATGCAGTGAAATATCCTGATGGGTGGTGATCCCACCAGACCGCTGAAGCTGCCGGTGGTCCAGACGCTGGCGTCAGGTGTTTAGAGGAAGGAAGAACGTGTGGAAAGAAAAAAAACACAATCTGCTGCATTGATGTTGACTATTTCCTCGTGTTTGGAGATGTGTCTGTGACAGTCTGGTGAGAGAAAGACCACCTTCTGTACAGTTCTTGCCTTCGTTTGTCTGCCATATTGCTCTGATTTGTACCACATAAACAGAGTTTTTGCATATTTATTCTTAGTCACTTTGTCATTTTTGTTTTTTTATCTCTGCACTACGTTCACATGTTTATATGCATGTTGGTTTGTTCATATGTCACGCACCAAGTCTCTAAGTTTAATTCCTTGTTTGTTTCTGATTCTGATAACTGTGGCGCAGGGGAGCTAACAGGATTTTGGTGGATCTGATCAGGTCTGCAGGTGGACAGGTGCTGAACTCTATGGACAGGTGTGGTGGATGTCAGACATTTTATTCATAAATATGTAAATGAATGCATAGAATATATCTTTTGATTATCTGCTTTCAATGTGACATATTGTGATGCACAGCATATTATCTTGGCTCCAGCACTGGAAGTTGTTCTACACTGAACTGCATCCTGGGTGACACCTAAAGTAAAGTAAACCAGGTCCACCTACAGCATCGCCCCCTGGAGGTCTGCTTGCAGATCTGCCCAAGCATGCAGAGTACTGGCAGACGAATAAGTCACTATCTTCTTGGGAGTTTGGTTGCCGTGTTGAAACTGTCAGTGTCTTAAAGGGGCACCCACACCTCCCTCTCTCAGATCCACCAGTCTCACTCCTGGTCTATGAAAATAGAGCCCTGAGTGTTACGGGACAGCGTCAGCCAAGAAGTGGTTTATGGCGTTTAGTTTTTGCCATCTTATTTATTTTTTATTTCTCTGTCGCCGAGGCCAGTCCTGTTGAGCGCTCATGTGAAGCTCAGATCCACCAACCAGCAGATCTCTTTGTGTTCTCAGGACAGGCTGCGGCATTTCAAAAGCTTTTATTTTTCCCCAAGGACACAGAACAGTGATGGGAGGTGGCTGAAAAAGATTTATTCTGGTGATCATTTCCATCTGAGCACTTGAGCTAACAGCTGGGGAGGATTTAAGACGACAAAAACAGGCCTGAGATATGTTCCTGAATCTGTTATTCTGCTCCACTGTTGCTGTTTCTGTTCTGCAGATGTGTCCTTATTGAGTTAGTTTTCTTTAATTGGCACTATTTTATTTCTCTGCTCTGATATGAATGATGCCAACTTCAGGTCTTTTTGTTTTGTCTCTGAATGGCTGAACAGAAGTTGCTCCGTCAGGCTGCTGCTGCTTTAATGTATGGAAAGGTGCAGACAGATGTGAGGCAGGTTAGCGCTCAGAGTCGTGTAATTGGTCTCCCACAGCGAGGGAGTCGGCTTCCTGACCCGGCTATTCCTGGAGAACATGGCAGAATGTAAACGAGGCTGTTGTCTGAGGACTCCTGCAGAGAGGAGTCTCGTTCACAGCCAGGTGAGCGGCCGGCCAGCCCATATCCGTCCTCTGAGGAGATGATATCTGAACTACTCTCCGGCCCAGAAATGAGCACATTTTCCTGGTAATCAGCCATCGTTCAAAGTCCGCCTCATTTTCTCCTGGAACAGAACAATTTGTGTCAAACAACAAGATACAGAAGAAGAAAAATGTCTAACAGGCCTCAGTTCAGATGTCTTGTGTGAAATTGTTGCATGAGTCCTCTGAGCAGGTTATTTTAAATCATTATATCCATCCAAAATGGACTCTAATGAACTGATTCACTTTACATACAGAGGTGCAGATTTTAAAGATGGCAGAACAACAACACAAGGCGCAGTGTGCAAGACGTCTTACTGTGACGTTTATCATAATTCTGCCATCAGCCACACTATTAAAAGACTAAATGGAGCATCCAGGCTGTAAATACATGTGTTTTCCTGTAATTTCATGACATGAGTGTAAACATGTGTGTAACGTGAACTGTGTCAACATCAGTGGGTGAAGCTGCTTTGCTAGCAGGCTGAATGTCAGCACCTCATTTCAATTCAGAGGCAAAGCAATTATTTCTAGAATGAGACAGAAATGACCTTTTGGCCTCTATAGGCATGGAGTGTGTGTGTGTGTGTATCTGTGTGTGTGTGTCTGTGTGTGTGTGTCTGTGTGTGTGTGTGTGTGTGTGTGTGCGTGTGTGCGTGCATGTATTACCTACGTTATGAGGACATGTGTGTTCACACACTCACACTGTAGGGACTCAATGAACTGTTATATTTTAGCTGAAGACTTTGGAAAAGATTTAATGTTAGCATAGGGTTAGGTTTTGTTTAGGGTTAGGATTAGGATTATGCAAGTGATGGTTATGGTTTGGTCTAGGAAATGAATGTAAAGTCCCCATAACCAGAGTAATACACAACTCTGGAACTTTTTCCATCAGAAATGTGATCCGTGCACTGAGGGAAGAATCTGAGCCGTGTCTCTCTTAGCCTCTCTGCTGTCTGTCCAGATGCAGGCTGCCGTGGCCTTGCCTCTAACCCGAGCTGGGAGCTCCAGTGCTGGGGGACACGGCTGACAGGAGCCTGGAGCTCCTGGATGTGAAGTCTGTGTTTACGCTGATGGTTACAGACTTGTTTATACGTCGGCTTTCTCTGTGTTGTTTGCTTTTCTTCATTTATCTTCTCCAGCTGTGTCCGACCTTGCCTTTTCTTCATTTTTCAAAGATGGGTTATGAAGTTGGATTCAAGAAAAGCCCTCAAGTCAAGGAGTGTGAAAGTTTAAAACTTGCTTCCAGAGAGCAGGTTTAGTTTTTTTTTGTTTTGTTTTTTCCCCCCCTCTTTGACTCGAGGGCCTTTTTGCCACTCTGACTTTTGAAAAATGAACGAGCCGTGCTCTCACTCAGCATTCACAATGAGCCTGCTGTTTGGTAGTGGATTTACCGGAAGGCTCTCACATATTATCACCTGTCCAGGAACTGTTCGGTGGATTTTAACTGCTTCATCTGGTGTTTAAGTTTTAACCTCAGTTGTAGGATCACAATGTTTTTGTACAGTTAAAAGTAGAGAAAATCTGATGAGATTCAAGCAAGAGGAAGTGAAAAAAACATGAAACATTTCCTGTGTTGCTTTATTATTTTGTGAATGATTCAGGAACAGGCTCTAGGAATAGGTGCGGTGATGTTTCCACTCTCTAACCACTGCAGGATATGACTTCTTTTTTCTGTGAAATTATCCCAAACCCTCAGCGTCTAAGTCGAAGCAGAGCCGAGTGATTCTCCTGTTCTGTTGGAGCGATGAAAGAGGAGCAGGAAGTTGTCAGATAGAGGAGCGTCGGACATGTCGTCCTGTCTGGCCTCGACTTCAGACCCTCAGACTGCCTGCAGGGATCACGGCAGGGAAGGAAGACATCGCGGCTCAATAGTCAGTGTGGTTCTGCTTGACTGGGGTCGACTTCCACCACTGACGGACCGGGTCCTCCTTAAATCTATATTACATGGTGATGCTGGAGGAGACGGCTGTGCAGCTGTGCAGAGCATCCTCCATCATGGAGCTGAGGCAGCAGAGAGGAGTTGATTCAGCCCAGAAAACATGTTGATTCACAGGATGACGAGGAATCAACAGCTTGTTGTTCTGCTCTGAATCAACACTGAACACATGCCGATGTTTGTAGCATCATTAATAACCTCCTGGTTATTAAGACTTCCTACTTCTGTCAGGATTAAAACAGATTTCTGTTCCTCTCCAGTCACATCACCTCCCACACAAACACGCTGACCAATCAATGCAGCACTAGACCAGCGACTCCCATGCAGGTAAAATGATGTTTTTTTTTCAATGGAGTTTGGTGAATGCAAGAGCAAAGACGCCTCCAGTGGCTTCAGGTCCCTCAGTGGTGAAAATGCTCTAAATAAAGTGTACAGTGCCATCCCTCCATCTCTCCATCCCTCTCTCTTTCTCTCTATTTCACTCACTTGCTCTTTCCAGTTGAATTTTTATTTGTCCCAGTGGGCAGCTGCTTGAGAGGCAGCTATTAAAAGCAGCCTTGCATGAAACTGGTAGCTTAGCGCTGGTCGTGTGCTCGGCGGCAGTGAGCATCTTTGCAATTAGACTTCATGTGTGGATGAGCTTTCTTGACGCTGTTACAGTGAGCTTTACATGAAGGCATGAGGCAGCAGCTGAAACATGAGGCCATTATTCACGAGTTGTTGGAAAGTTGAGGGGCTCGATTAGTTTCAAATCTGTGGAGATGTGAGTGACGCATTAAACTTCTCACCAGTCAAAAAGTTCAAAATAAGAATGTGATGAATCATAAGGAGACAGATACTTCCTGTTTCACCTCAGCATGGAGCGTCATCACTGTGTAAATAGTTTAACACCTCTATCATCATGTCTATCTCCTTTCTGTATCTCTTCCTCATCCCCACCTCCTCCTCTTCCTCACCACACACAGTGATTCTCCTCCATGGAGGAGCGTTTCCTCGATCTCTCCATCGCAGTGAATCCCTCTGATGGCTTTGTGTTCGCTGATAGCAGCCTCTCTAATCTGGTTCCCTCTCCAGCTCCTCTTCCTGGAGCTCAGTGATGGAGAAAGTGATTTATTCCTGAATCCTTTCAGGGCCAAGGGACGGTCGAGTTATCGTATTTCTGTTCTGCCTCCTTTCCTCTCTTTTTATTTCCTCTGTAAATACTTTGAAACCTTCAAACAGCTTTAAGAAATCTTTAAAATCATCTCATTTCATGTTTACAGGAGATTTGACCACATTAACGTCCTAATAAACACATTCCTGTCTCACATATCTTTGGAGGCTCTGTGATAAAATCTGAATTAATGTTCAGTATCAGCATGGTGCTGTTCATGTTCATTAGTTCAGTATTTATTAGCGATGTCAGCAGTAATCATCGCCTCTGTTTTCTTTTTTGTCACGTTCTCTTCTACTAGATGACCTTAAAGTTAAGGTCAGGGAGAGGCTGCTCTCATGTGGCATCATTTTGCTGAATGGTGATATGAAGTTTTTTTCTCATTTTTCATGTGTTTTGCTCCACATGTCACTTTCCTGCAGAATTAACATCAACTCGATCAAACCACAGATAATCTCTGGACTCCTCCTGACCATCAGGGGCGCTGCCTCCTCTGTTATCAGCTCCAGGATCTTTCTGCTCTCCTCCTTCCCTCTCTCTGTTTTCAATTTGCAGTCACTCTCACTCCACTGATTTTAATCTGTGTCCATCTACAGTGTGAAAAACATGTAAAATGCATGTGTGATTCTGTAATAACCTTGCATGCGGCTCTGCTGCCGTCTGCACATCATTAAGCAAATGAGGCTCATATAGACTCACCTTGAGTCTCTGCAGTGACAGATCCCTATCAGAGCTGCATGCTCTGCTTTATTGCTAACGCATGTTACACGCTCCAGCTATCTGTCAGCGGTCCGCTGAGCTGCTGAAAAGTCAGGCACGAGTCTGGAGTACTTCTTTTTTTTCCAGGTGATAAACCTGAAGTGAAGGCATCTCCTTGAACATGTGGTCTATGGGGGTGCGTTCCAACACTTTATAATCACAGCAACTAATCAGGGATGGAAGAGTTCCTGCATACGTGACAACAAAAATACTCTATGTGGACACCACAGCCAATATGGGCATTTATAATTATACAGCCTTTTTTATTTTCCATACATCTTGATTTTTGTCATCTTCTCTGTCTTCTTGTCTTCTTTTTTAATCTTTCTAGTCTCTGCTTGTTTTTCAACGTCGTCCATCTGCAGGATTATTATCATGCTCTTTTTTTCCTTTGTTAATTTCAACAAGCAGGGCATGTTTTCAGCCTAATAACACACATTAGCATTTCAGTCTTTTCAGGCTGACTGAAGCATGTTTCATTCATTGTGGGAGAAAGAGGACACCGCTGCTGCAGGATGAATGGATGCTTATTTTTAAAAAGCGCACCTCTCCATTCATTCTGCAGTCCAACATCTAGTGGATCAGATAATAAGCAGAGCTGCTGAACACGACTCTCCGCTCCCTCGTGTTCGTCTTTTCAAATCACTGAAGGTCTCATGTTTTTCACATGTTCACTCTGCTCTATATGGGAGCGTAGTGCAGCTCTATTGTGTCTTTTTTATAAAATAACATTCACAATTCATCAAACTGGAGTGATAATTTAAAAAAGGCAAAGTAGGATTTGTAATGTTTTTGAATGACTTTATAATATGTGTGATATTTTGCAGGACACTGAGAATTTGATTTAAAAAGCAGACATTGTGAACATGTAGTGAGTCTTCTCAGAGATATTTATACTCTGTTTAAACTACCCCGACATGCAAAGCTAAAATGTGATGCAGAAGAAAAATACGACAGAACCCATGTAACCATGGAGGAACGAGGAAGGAGAAAAAGAGCTAAAAGATTGTTCTGTTCGTGTTCTGCTTGAAACCAGAAGTCAGTGTTGATTCATTTGTCGAGGAAGTTTCGACACTTAGCCAAACTGTAATTCTTTCCTAAACCTAACCAAGTAGTTTATTTTGAAAAGACTGAATATAATGAGCAGATATTAACATGTGTTGATGGATATTAATTGAGAAATAGCTTTTTGTGAAACAGCTGCTTTTGTTTGCTGTGCAAAACCTCAGAAAAATCAACCTAATCCCAAAAAAGTGAAGCTCTCTGTGGCATTTTTATTCTCTCTGAAAGTCCTGCTGAAGTATGTTTAAAGATCTGATCCACTGTCCTCCATCATATCTAAAACTCCTCCTCTAAGACTCCTCCAAACCCATAATGTACAATCACGAAATCCAAATTCTAAATGTCGTTTAAAAAGAAACAACAAAGAAGAAATAAGCTCAGTGTCCTCGAGAGCTAAACCACAACGTTCACCTCACCTGTAACTCTAATCTGCAGCTGTTATATCCAACCAGAGAGGCTCATCCAGCTGCTGACTGCAGTGCAACACACACACACACACACACACACACCCTGCAGGCTCTGTCACAGAGTGATGTGTGTGTGTTGACGCCTGGAACAGGATCTTTGCATTTAAAATATCTGCCAAACACTCGATGGATTGATTGACGTTCACTCCTCCGCCCGCACACAGCTACACCTCACATAAGCATGTACACACTAATTGATGTGTACACACACACACACAGTGTACGTTTAAACCAGCAGCAGTGAACAGTGCACTGTGAAATTTTTCTAAAACACACACACTTTTTTTTTTTTTCATCCCAAACAGGTAATAGCGTCATTTTTCACAGAGGAGCCGGCGTCCCCGGCCTGCGCCACCCTCATTAATCTCCCTAATGGAGAAGTAAGTGATCGGAAATGCAGGCTTTAATCACGTTTCCCCGGCCTCCTCCTTCAGCTTCATGCGACGGTCCATATTTAACACAGGTTGTGTTCCAACATGTGTGACATGTTGGAAGTGCTGATTCAAACGACCGTCCTGGTTGTTGGTGTGCACGGCGCAGATGACTCAGTCAAGGTGTCACCAGAACACAGACATATATACCTTTATTTGAAAAGACATTGTGAAACACATGAGAGGCTATAGGACAAACTTTTCCCTTTAAAACCACAGAGGACACTTTGACTCGTTGACTGTTTTCAGCCCCTCTGTGTGACGTCTGAGGCTCTTCTTAGTATTCAGCGGCTCATCTCTTGACTTGGATCCTTCATATCCACATAGTTTGTTCTGTGTTTGAAAACTTCCCCTGAAGCCATGATCTGTTGACGTGTTCATTAGATTCAGTCTTATTCCCCTCTGGATGATACAAACCTGTTCCCTGCAGATGATTTAAGTTTCATTAGCAGCTTATGAAGGATTTACAGCAAACCGGAATCAATGCTCCGTTCTTTAAACCTTGGCTTTTTATTCATCGTATCCTTGTTGTTTCTTCACCTTGTCTGGAACCTTCTGTCTCAGACTGTTTTTACTGATCTTTCCTGCACTCATCTCCTTTATTGCTCTGCACTGGCTGCTCATTTTGTGTTTTAGAAGCACTTTATGTGGATTTTTTTCTCCTAAACAAAGATAAACATCCGTGACTTTAATTTGACCTGAGGTGGAAGATAAGCTGGCTAATTGTCTTCTCCCTGTGGTTGGTGGTGCTGCAGCACAGCGGTGGTCAGTCACTGGTTCTCTCAGTAATACATGAAGTATTGAGGCTGCTGAGGTGAAGGGAAGCAGCCTTTTATCTCCCGGTGGCTTTTTGTTGCCTGTTTGGGCTGAGCTGACATGATCCTCCATCACACTGTGCATCCTGATGAGCTCTGGCCGCTCACACTCAGCTCACTGCTCATTTACATTTTACTGGACACTCATTGCTGTGTTAACTTTGGCAGCTAATTTAGATTTAGTGATAATCTCAAGATGGAAACGTCTTAGTTTAGTCATTTTTATCCTCCAATGAAAAAACGTCTAGTTTAATTAACGTCAACTCAAAATGCTTCAGTCATGGAAAAGTGATTATATTTTAGCCAAAACGTTGCCTCTCTTAATTCTGTCAGCTACTATTATTTATTTTTTTTTTTTCGTTCCTTTTTTAGTCATCGGAAGAATCTGCTTTAACTCTTTGTGTGCCAAAGACGTATATGCACATCTTTCTTTTTTCAGCATCTGGCACAAGAGGGCGTTCTCACGCAGCCTGTGAGTAATGCTGGGGCTTCTGGGAGATGTAGTCAAAGCATAAAGAATAAAACAAGAATGGAACAAGGTAAAAACAAACATTTTTTTTCATGATGAAATAGAGAGTCTCTTCTTTCATTTGAGCTATTCACTGTTTTCAGAGACATAGTACTAAATATTTTGTTGGTCTAGAAATATGACTCAAAATGGCCAAAAACACTGGAACAAGTCACTCAGAGTTTTTAAAAATGGGCTCGTTATGAGTTTATCAGCAACTTAAATCATGAACTGAACATATTAGTCTGACCTTTTTCACCAACGATGTTTGATGAAGACGTTGCTGAATATCATAGTTTTCGTCCTGAGGCTGCGTACTGTCGTCAGGTATGTTTGCAGCGCTGCAGATCTATGAGCAGGAAGGCTTTATTGCTGAAAAAAGCGGAACAGAAACAGGAACAGAGCTGCTGAACCAGTTCATGGTTAAAATAATCAGCGTCTTGTCTCTTTTCATGGTGCCTATAAGATCAGTGTTATGTGACGCTGAGACCTGATCTCTCTTCTGTTTGTAGCTGTAATGTGGCTCGATATTCATCTGTGCTGTGGCAGGTAAATACACACAAAATCACTCTTTCTTTGCATCCCTCTTTATCCTCATTATCTGTTTCGTATCACTCTCTCACACACAGGGGAGCACAGCCACTCAGATGGTGTCAAGTTGTTCCAGAGCAGCCATTTTGGCTCTGCTGGGGGAATCAATGGCCCATTCTGTCTCTGGCCGTATTGTGTCTGAGAGCTAATCAGCCACCCAGGCCCCATAATGGAGGCAAGCAGAGTGCACACACACACATTGTATGAGAGGGAAATGGATGACCAAGAGAAAGACATACCTCAGGATTAAAGCAAAGAAAGGAGAAGCAGAAAGATGGCAGAGCTGCCTGAAATTACTCCAGTCAAACACAGCGTTGCATACAAATGTGCATGGAGTCCTTGCAGTTGCATCACAGATCTCCTAGCAACCATTGCCAGCGGTGTCCACTGCAGGACTGGCAGTGCTCAAATTGAGGCGTAGCTCTGCTTTTCACAGCAGACGACGAGGCTGCGAGACAAAGATGGAGGTAGCTCGTCTCCACGTCGTCCCTGATGGTTTCAGCTAGTCACTGACTGATGGTGGCTGGGATTAAAGACACAGCGCACATTTCAGCGTCCTACTTAGCTCAGCAGGTGTGTGTTTGTGTGCATGTCACATGGTGAGAGATGCAGGCTTGTGTTGAACAAACACAAATCAACGTTATTGTAAGGAACTTTGACGAAGCAGAAGATTCTCCTCCTTCAGACCTCCACACCTCTTCTTTGTCCACCTGGATCAGGGGGGTCTGGCAGAGCAGTGAAACCAGATCTAGGACCGTCCATGGTGGGCTTGTTGGCCAAAATCACTCTAACTTCACTGGGAATCTGACCACTTCTCTCTCATGGTCTAGTTTATTCATATTACTCTATTAGCATTCAGCTGAGACGGTAACTCAACAAAGCTCATGTCCCTACTTCAGTGTCCTTACCTTACATAACTGTCCCCACTCTTCAGTGTCTAAACATTGGTCCTCATAAAGACACAAGTGACCAGTAGAGAACAAATGATGTCATATTTCCAAAGCTATGGAGGCCAGGATGTGAGCGCTGAGCGGCATGTGTCCATCATGGACGTTTTTCCCATGAGGCCTTGGGAGCAAATGGCTCTTTGGTGCAAATGTTCAAGGTCCAGCGGTGGAACACACTCACATTAAATCCATCACTGTGCTTTGAAGGTCGTTAAATGACGCTGGACTGTTGGCTCGTCACTGTTTCCTCATTATGTACTGTACACCTACAGTTCATTTTTTCCGCTTTTTGTTATGTTGCAGCCTTATTCCAAACGGGAATGAATTCATTTTCCCTCCGGATTCCACACACCATTATGACAACATGAAAAATATTTTTTGAAACATTAGAAAATTTATGAAAACTAAGAGACCACACGCACATGACCTGATGCCTCCAGCTTGACTCACTTGTCTTTGAGCAGTTTCTCTTTTCTCTCACAGGGTTTAGTTTCTCCAGGTGCATTTAGTCAAACTCCAGGTGGGCTGCCATGTGCTTTTTACTACTTACTTTTACTTCTCTGTGGACACTCTACCATACAGACCTGATGGTGGATTGCTGCAGGCATAGTTGTCCTTCTGGAAGGTTCTCCTGACTAGGGTCCTTCTCACCCGATCGCTCAGTTTAGGAAGAGTCCTGGTGGATCAGGACTTCTTCATTTACAGATGATGGAGGCCACTGGGCTCACTGGGACCTTCAGAGCAGCACAAATGTACTGGATCCTTCTCCAGATTTGAGCCAGGATACAATCCTGTCTCTGAGGTCGACAGACTCTTCCTTTGACTTCCAGTTTGGTTTGTGCTCTGGCATGCTCCGTCCAGACCTTATAGAGACAGTTGTGTGTCTTTCAAATCATGTCCAATCAGCTGAATCTACCACAGATGGACTCCAGAAAATCTGCAGGAACATCGCAAGGATGATCAGTGGAAACAGGAAGCACCTGAGCTCCATTTACAGCTTTATGGCAAAGACTGTGAATACCTATATACCTTCATAGTATTTTTTTAATAGATTTAGATTTAAAAACAATATGATGTCATAATGAGGTGTGTGTGTAGAGTTCTGAGGGGGAAAAAAAAACATGAATTTATTTCAGTTTGGAAAAATGTGGAAAAAATGAAGCACTGTTCAAACTTTCTGGATTCACCGTCTCTCAATCATTTATTGATTCCATAATGACCTAAAAACTCTCAGTAGTGCATTAGCTGAAGAATAATATTATATAAGATATTATTCTTTAGGAGAAATATTTCACACTTAGACAGCAGCTGCTGCCCCTCAAGTTTCAGTTTTGCTGTTTTAGAGGAACAATATGAGTGACCTGCTGAAATCTCTGAAAATCTTTAAGCGCTGTAGTTTATTTCAAACAAACAGGCGGACTTTATGCATTGGTTGGGACTCTTTTCAGGCTGTGATAAACACTGTTGGTTTCACAGTGTTTCTACACTGTGTTACTGCTCCTTTCAGTGAAGCAGAAGATCTAAAACCTTCTTCCATCACTGCTGTCTCTTTTCATCTCTATTACATCTCTTTCGTCTCCTCCTCAGTCTCTCCTCCTTCCTCCTCTTCTGTTGCTCTGTGTCTTTTCAAAAGATCAAATCTTTCTTTTCACATTATTTCCACCCCTCATCCTCCACTGTCTCTGTCCTATCTGCATCTTATAATTGAGGTGGAAAGCCTTCCTGCCTCTATGAGTCGGTCCATATTTGCTCCACCCTCCTCTCGTGGTCATTATGCACCACACTCCCTCACTCTGTATGCAAACTAGATGACAGCTGGACCTCGGACACCCGCTGACCAATTGAAGGCGAGTTTCGGTGTTGAGACCTGGCTTTGCCGAGGCTTCTGCAGACGGATCGATAACTACAACGATCCCTGTCTGAGATGTTTGGTAATGACCCTCGCACCACACCGCCGCCGCCGCCATGCTCCCATGAATAAATTGAGCCTGATGAATGCAAAAGTGGCTTTAAGCTTGTGATTGGACTCAGAGGAGTCGGCCTGCTGCTTGTTGAGTGTTTAGGTTTCAGGGGAGCTGTTTGTATCTCATTCATCCATTTTAATGCAGCAACAAGTTCTTCTACTTTCTCGCTAAAGTGGTTGTTAGAATTCTGGAAGTTGTTCAGGTGTTGATTTCTGCAGTGACTTTTTTTTTAAATGATTGTTTTTCATTTATAGAGAGGTGCTTGTGTGCAAATTAGATGAAGAGAATTGTTCCTCCTATTTTGACAGAAGAGCAGTGGTGGTGTGGTTCTGGTCCTGGTCCTTTTCCTGGTCCGGGTCCTGGGTGAACAGGTCTGGTCTTCCAGTTTGTTGGTTGGGTTCCAGCTTCTGGCTCCCAAAAAACACCATGATATTCATTCATTGCTCTCTTTAACAGCAACAAACCCTCAGTAACAGCATCAAAATGTGATGTAGCTGCAGCGCCCCACAATTAACACTTTAGTTCTTTACAATGTCTCTTTTTTGCTCAATTAAAATTTCATTTGATTTCATTTGCAAACATACCAATTAAATATATGAATATGAGGCAAATGCACCAAATCTCTCCTAACAAGACTAATTTTTGAACTGTTTTATTCATCTGGTGCAGCTACGTGATGTGATGTCTAACACACAAAGTCCCAGAATGCCTTGCAACACTGTAGGGAGTTTCCCCACTTGGTGATCGGCCTCTGCTGGAGCTGCTGAACGTGTCGACATGACATTCATTCCACAAACTGCTGTATGAAACCAAAATGGATCACAGGGGTGTGTTTGACATCCAAAGCTCACATGATCTTTCCTGTTTTTCTAACTGAGCAGAAATATAAAGATTCATCAACTCCCAATAAATAATGTTTGGATGGAGATTGATAAGCAGAAGTCAAGTCACCTCCATCACCCTGCACATCCTGTTTACTTCACCCTCTCCGTATAGAAATATCACGCTGTGGCACAAATGTTTGACAGTTTAACTTCCTGCCATGAGATTTCATATATTTTCACAGAAAAGATGCAGTCAGAAGACAAGCTTGAACTCACCTCAAGATGTCTTAAGTTTCCCAGCAATACCGTGACAGATTTCTTTATTGTTTCTCATTTTTTAGTGCACTGATGTTTTGATAAAGCAGCTCTGAACCTGATCATCCTTTTATGCAACACATTTGGATTTAATTTTAAAGTAAGAGTAGTATACATTATGTTTACAATGAACTTGAGATTAATGAAAGGACAGCAGATGATTTGATAAATATCAACAAGCAACAAGCATTTCCATCCTCAGAGTGACACTGGATAAAATAAAATGATTGTTAGAATTTTGTAACACCAGACAATATTAAAGAAATATAAACAGGAAGTTTTAAGACGATTTAGTTTGCACAAAGACAGAAATGAGTACAAAGTAGAAATACGGTGTCCTGGAAAATGAGTTCAAACATCCTGGAAACGGTCAAGTTATCCTGGAAAACGATTAACGTTAATTAAAGGGTATACTCCTGAATAATAAAAATAAGTATCAGCTCAAGTTTCTGGTCTTATGGGAAGTTTTGGTAATGACGGTACCTCGTGTTAATTATGATTAATAATCAAAATAAACGTCTGACTTGACAGATCAAATAGATTTACAGGAGCCACCTTATTCTGTCTGCACACACACACACACACACACACACACACACACACACACACTTCCTCAGCTGTAATGAACTGCCGTCACCCTCTCCACACCTTATTTCCATGCAGAGAGACGCCTCTACCTGCTCTTTAAAATGGGACACTTCAGTCCCTCTTCAATCTCCATCTCCCATTCTGTCGCTCGCTCGCCTCGTCCCTCTTTGTGAGCCGTTATAATGGGATGGAGGGATGGAGGGATGAGCAACGGCGGCACACAATAAAGAAGCAGAGAGAAAGGAGAGTCATCCTGCCACAAAGTGAGAGCGACGAGGAGGCAGAGAGAGAGAGAGAGAGAGATGGTATGAAAGAAATAATACCAGCAGCATAATCATCCTGTGTATGTGTCTTCATATAGGCAGAAGGTGTTGTACATTTAACCTTTTAGCTCTGATGGATGTCAGAGACGACCTCAACATTTCAGTCACTTCCTTCATCAAATCCATTACAGGATGAAGGCTGAAGAAGTGAGGAGGGAAGGACGTTTTCTCAGCGACTCGTCCCATAAATCAGGAAGGTAGAAAGTAACGAACCCCTGACTAACTCTGGCACCAGCAGCTGATTTCTGTGAGATCAATACAACCAGGCCTGCAGGATCAGTGCACTGCACATTGTCAGTGACCTGAGAGGTCATGTTCGACCCGGCGGTCACGATCACTGATACACTTTCCTGAGTGTCACCATGATGGAAAAGACTGTTTGCATGACCCTGGTCAGCATTTATTTATCAGGTACTGCAGAGAGGATGAAGCAGTGAGCACATATTCCATCATTCTGTTTGAGTATGGAACTCATAACATCACGAGTGTTTCGCTCAGAACAAGAAGACGAGAAAGAAAATTGGTCTGAAACTACAAATGAATCTAGATTTTGAGAGAAGCAGGGGAATCAGCAGGGAGATTTAAAAAGCATTTCAATCAATGTTGTTTATGAAATGCTGAGAGACGAGACGATTCACTGCTGCAGTACTTCCTCCAGATGTTTGGAGTTAACAGAGATAATCGCTATATTGCAAGAAATTTCATCCACGATACATCACAATATCTGTGTCACTGAGGAAATCCAGAATCCATTGACTGCACTGAATCCATTTCTTTTACAATTATAAAACACTGAAGAATCAATATCATATCAGAAGACAAAATATCACGACATATCACCATATCAGTATTTTTTACCACCCCTAATATGCTGTAGATATACATACAGTAGTTCAGCCTCGATCATATGAATGCATGAGGATAAGAGGATGGTGAGAAATTCTTAATTTTGGACCAAAAAGTTATGATGTATTGCTGTATCATCTCTAATATAAGAGATTTTGTTCTTGAAAAAAAAAAAAAAACAGCAAATGCAAAATTTGATGTTGAGGGATTAATAAGTTTATTAACTGAGGCATGTCTGGGATTTAGAAGATAGAAGATAACAGGCCTGAAACAACGATTAGAGAGTGAAGAGGAACGAGTGTGAAAGAGAGCAGACGTACAGTAACAGGAAGTGTGTGTCAGCGCTATGGTTACCACTGAGCTCTAATGTTTGTCCTTCTCTGAAAGGTCACTGCCGCTTATAGAGCACTATACAGCGGCCGTCCTGCTCATATTTACACCCCAGAAATGTCACTAGAGAACAGGCAAAAGTCTCAGATCAGTTGGTAACTTAAAGGAGACAGAACGTGCTCACAGTTGTACACTTTATTTTTCTTTCTTTCTACTTTCACAGTATTTAAACATCATCTAGACCTGCTTTATTAAACAAAAATACCTTTCTGCAGTACAGGACCCCCAGCTGAATGTATTTTCTCTCACAAATTGAAGTCATGCTCATGACTCATAAAAGCACACTTAGAGGAACAGAGTATTTTAATCAGATAGTAAAGACGGTGTGGGAGGAATATTTCATTGAATCAGTGTAGAATAATTTCAAAGAGGCCTGCTGATGATGGTTTGAACTGCTCACCTAGACGAGGAATAAACAGACAGCAGAGTGCAGATCTGAGTTCAAGCACAGAACGGTGATGATTGAGAGCTCAGATTTCAGAGTTTCCCACAAGCATTTGAACTCACCAAAAGAGGGAGATGCATGATAAACCTACATCTGTGCAGAGCTCCAGGGTTGTGCAGGAATAACTTTGTTTTTGTGGAAGACACAACTTTCACCTCCGACCCTGACCCGTCCTGACGTCACTGAGCTCTTACAGGCTGCATGTGTTCCTTTTAAAACTGAGTGCAACAGTAAATATCTCAACTTATGGGGTGTTTCACCTTTTACAAAGTAAAAAAAGGATTTCACTCCAAGTGGCTCAGTTTTTTTCCAGACCAGAGAGTAAACTGTTTTTTGTTCATCAGTTCATTACCATCAATAACCAAAAAAGTGAAAAGAAGAAGACACTACAGTTTAGGGCCACATTGAGACTTTGTTTTACAGACTTGTGGACTTCAGATGATTTGAAAATAAATACTTTCTATAAAGTACCTTGTCTTTGTTGTCTTATTATAATATCACAGAGTATTTGGGCCACATGGAGAAAAAGATTTTTTTACAGACTTTGAGAATAAAGTTATTTACAAGATTAAAGTCATTATTTATTCCTAAACTTACAAGAATAAAGTTAAAATATTCGAACTTTAATCTTGTAAATTTACGACTTTAGTCTAATAAATAATGACTTTATTCTCAAAGTTTGTGGGAAAACATTTTTTTCTCTTTTCTGTTGTACTTTACAGAAAGTATTTATTTTATTTTCAGATCATTTGAAGTCCACTCCTCGTGGCTCTCTCTTTTTTTTCTGAAGTTATTCAGACGCTCGCTCCTCTGGCAGAGGTGGAGGCCATGTGAGGTGTCAGAACAATTTCTAGCAGAGCAGCGGAGGCGGTTTCCATGCCAACGTAGCTAAGTGGTTAACAGGGTCTCACAGTGAGTTTTGTAGGGGCTATCCACACAGTGAAGACGGAGCAAAAGAAAGCAAGGATCATGAAAAAGTTCAGATTTATTCCCCGTCTCTCTGTAGTTTGTTGTCAAAGTCAAATGTTGACACGACTTTAAACTTCTGGAACTAAATGAAGATCGTTCACTGTGTCACATCAGCCCTGACCTGACTGAGGGCTGACTGACAAATCTGTTTTATACCTGTCAACCTGCTAATAGGTACGCAGCTTATTACAGAAATGTTGTTTGCAGGTAAAGTTTGCGACAGCCAGCGTTGATTTAGTGTTTTCCCTAATTTTTGTCGAGGAAGTAATGAATAAGAAATGTGTCTGCAGGCACACATCGATATATTATCAGTTTAATATTCATTCCAGTGCAACAAATCATGCTAACTAGTCTTACTGTCTGTCACACATGACAGATGGGATATTTAGGAGCTTTCAGAAAGTTATTTTCTTTAGTATCCGTGGTGAGAGACAACACAATAAATACAAACATATATAGATATTATTAGAGCGCACCATTCATCATCTTTCTCTTTTACAACTGCACGCTCACAGGAAGCTTACAGGACTACATGTTTGCCTGCAGGTGTTCGGTCTGACATGCAGTTTGATGCTCTTTATGTTCAGGCTGTCCCCGAGAGGACGGCTTCACGCTCGCCGCCCACGCTCTCTCACATGCAGCTATACATCATTAGGATTTCTACTTCAGAGTGAGGCTTCGTCCTGTCGAGAGCACTCACTCACATTTCTGAGGGTGTGTGTTGATCTGTGAAAGGCTGTTTGTGAACCTTTTATAGCGTGATCTTTATCCATTGATCAGTGATCTATTGATTAGACAGATGGAGGATTTCTCTTTACTTCTGTGTCTCTGGAGGCGTTAGTCACTGAAATATCTAACAAGTGAGGCTGACTGACGTGCTGAATATAAACTGAACAATCATGTTAAAGGAAAAACTTTAACGCAGAGTTTTCCTGACGTTGAAATCCTCTTGGTCCATCTTTGTGCTCGTCTGGAGCCCAGAGCTGTTTGCTCAGGTGGGGACTTCGTTTGAATGCAGCAGTGAAACAGCAAAACATCATGGATCTGCACACTTTGTGCTGCACCTGAATGAACCAAAGCAGCAGGTTTTCACACACAAATCTGCATTTTTCTGAAATAGTTTCATGTTTGTACACCAACAAACATGTGATGCATAAATGTCTGAATCTCAATGAGCCTTAGCTGGTTAAATAAAGGCTTAATAATGAGCTTTAAGTCCTGGCACTTTGCTCCGCTAACATCAGTTTCATTCACCTCTGCTGCTCATCATCTGTTCCTGTTCTGACTGAACCACCTGAAGGAGTTCAACGAACCATCTTGACCTTCTGAGCACCGTCTTTGAAACCCAAAACATGAACCCTCCTTGTTCTCTGCTCTCTACATGTCCTTCATGAACTCTGGAGCTGCTTTTAGCACAGCTCTCACAGGCTTTAACACTCAGGGAGGATGAGGAGGGTATTTTTTTTTCTGTTTCCTTCTCTGACAAAGTGAGCAGCAGAAGATGAGAGCTGGAGGTATCTTGACTCGTCCTGACAGGATCAACTTGACCTCCAGTCAGAGCCTCGACGGCCTGGAAGGAGGTCACCGTGTTGCTGTTAAAAGCTGCCGTGGCGCCCTGAAGCTCGGGACTGTGGGTCTGTGCATCAAAATGCTTTATATTTACGTGTATATATACACGTATATTTACGTGTCTGTTTGTGGAGAATCAGATAATGAGCTCCATATCAGAGCAGGGTGATGAAACCTTCATCAGTACTGTGATGTCAACCTGAAGAGCATCTGTAGAAAGACCACTTCCTGTCCCTGCTCGCTCACAGTCTCTCATTTCTTAGCGCTGAGCACATTTTACATACTCAGCTCTGATTGGGCTGTTTTACCAGCTCAAGACGGAGCCTTAAGGTTTCATCACTGGGTGACCAGCATCAGGATCTCCATCCTCCTCTACTTCCAAGAAAAAAACTCATTTTGGCTGTTTTAACCATATTACCCAGCGGCTGGTTGGATTGATCAGGGTGTAAATTGAAAGCTTTCCCTTCAGACTCACCTCCAGAGTGCTGTTCACTCATAATAAGAGCATCTCTACCATCCCAATAATTACATCAAATAAAGATGGACGTGTAATCTCCAGCAGTAGATTGGTTCTTATATTTTTCTAGTGGTGCTTCAGGTGTGAAGATGCTCTCTGGTATAGATGTTCTTCCTGAAGTTCCTGCTTCTCGTTTCTCACTCTGGGGTCGTTCCCCAGCGAGCGTCACCCTCGTGGGTCTGATCCCAGTTCGTGTCATTAAGAAAAGCCGCCTGTCCCTGGTGCAGCGCCTCCTAATGCTTGTTGTCAGGACTGTTGAGCTCACAGAGTGAGAGAGAGAGAGGGAGGCAGTAGAGCTTGATATAAACCAGTTAACTCCCTAATCCTCCTGTACTGGACCTGTACTGGACTCCCATCCCTGAGCTCTGCTGCTGGCTGCTCAAATGAAACCACAGTTATTAAGGAGCTTCAAACATTCACAGTCCTTATACACCCGTTTGTCAGGATGTTACTCAACATATCACTCCTGTTTTTTCCTACACAGACATGTTTTTGTTCCTTTAAGTGTTGGGACTTAAATATGAATACTTTTTTATGTGATGTTGTCTAAACATGCTCAGTGCTGCGTCTCATTGAGGAAACTGCTCTTTGTTTCACATGTAAGAGTGGAAACTAGCAGAGGTCAACAGGAAATAGATGCTGTAAATGATGCCTTCACCTAGAAGCAGCTCGTCGGTCGATGTTTAGCATTGACCCTGATTGTGTCTCGCTGCTTTCATGTGTCTCTCCGTGGTCGATCAATAGCTCATCAGCACCATGTGACCATGTGCTGCTGGGGAATCTAACAAACGCAAAATAGAGCTATTAACCAGTACGGCCTCAACACCATCTTAAAGTCTGTAGTATCTGCTTCTGTCCTTGTTGGGGATGTGTTAGCTTTCTATTGGCAGCATGTTGAATAAAATTGTTTTACTGGCGTCAGTGCTAGTGATGCATCTGTCAGACCAAAAAGCTTTCCTTTAAATCATCTGTGATCTTTGGCTCCAAACTCTTTAATTAGCATGCTGCTCACAGTGCAGCACATCACCTGAGAGATGTTTATATTTCATAATAAGATGTTGGTGTCAAAAGTCAGACCTGCACAAAACATCCAAAATTAAAAAGTTTTTTTTTTTAAGTTGGTGAAGGTTTTTTTTTTTTCCTTCAGCAGACTCTCTCTGGACTCTGGAGGTCTTAGAGCGCCAAGCTTTTAAATCAAGTTTTTTAAAGTTGTACAGATGCTCTTTGTGTGACTTTCAGTGTCAGTGCAGGTGTCTGTTCAAAGAAGATTTGAATGGAGGTACTTCAACAATACTATGACACCAGCTATGTGCTGCAGAGACGACTGCTGGCTGTTAATTCAGCCCCGTTCAGCTTAGATCATGATTGAATTTTGATCAAACTCGTCGCAGTGTCACAACATCGTTCACATGGAGCTGTCAAAGTGAGATTTAATGAGAGAGCTGTGTTACTACAGTGGATGGAAACATGTACATTTTAGACACCTGAAAGAATCAATACCAGTTTAAAAGAAGCTCTGTTACACTATTAGCTCACAGTCAGTCCATGTTTGTGACTGGGAACCGAAGCTGTGATATCCATCAAAACTCTGGCCAAAGCAACCAGACTTCATTTGACAAATGTGTAACTTTACACGTCAGAACACAGGAGAGATATATAAGCTGAGATCTGAGCATACTTATATACTTTAACGATGCTCTTTGATGGATTATTTGTTTGCTGAATTACAGGAGAAGCTTGGATAGATTAAAAAAAGATGGTTAATCTAAATTTATCAGCATGTTTGATCGTTAGTTGTGACTGTGTTGTTAGTTTCCTTGATTTTTTGAATGAAGTTCTGCTTCATGAAATGCTTTGATTTTCTTTAGTTGTTACGTATTTCGGGCAGTTTGTCCTGATAGACTTACCGTAGTGCATGCTGCCATGGATTGTGTTAACATGGGGGCAGCCCTAAATGTAATATAATTGAATTCAATACTGTAATTTGGACATGTAAAGCAGTGCTGGTCAGGAGCAAACTTCTATCCATGGCTTTACTGGACGTCGGTCCACATATTTGCTGGTGAAATACTGAGGAAGTGCGTCTTCTGTCTTTACTCCTCGGACAGATGAAGTGATCACGAGGCCTGACCTGAGCTCGGTCATGCTTTAGAGCGCAGAACAGGCTCTCAGTCTGCAGAGGGGAGGACACGTCGCTGACCCTCAGGCCTGATGGCTGCATCTTCTTCCCTGCTCTCACTCTCACTCCAGCTTCTTGCACATTTGTGTAGCTGTCAGTCATGTGAGTCAGCCTTCGTCATCGTCATCCTCCATCGTGCTGCAGCATGAAGGGTGGCGGTTGTGTTTCCACCTCATCACACGCCACGAAGTGAGGGTCAAGACGAAGCGACGGAGCTGTCACTTCACCGTCCAGGAAACACAGTGTCCTGAGGACAGTGACATCATCCCACTGTGACATGTGATATTCATGGTCTCCACATGATGACTCATCAGGACTAAATGACCCCCTGACCTTTTGTTGAGCTGCCACTAAAGCTGCATTCACAAGACATAGAAATATATATATATATACGTGTATATATATATACACGTATATATATGTGTGTATATATATACGTGTATATATACACACATATATATATGTGTGTATATATATGTGTGTATATATATATGTATATATATATATATATATATATATATATATATATATATAAAAAACCACGTTCTGTGCCCACAGTAGCAGAAAATTAGCCAGAATGAAATGTGTCTGCATTAGGCTGTGTTTTATAACCCTAGTCTATAAACTAAGAGGTTTGTGTGTGTGTGTGTGTGTGTGTGTGTGTGTGTGTCATAATACCTACAGTCCTGTAAAGGTCATGCTGACAGGTGTAATATCTCCAAGTGGGAGATGTCATGTGAGGTGTGTTATGTGAGCAGGGCTGTGGCCTTCACTATAGGTTAACCTGATCACTGAGAGTCAAAACAAACAGATGAGTGCTCCTCAGACGTCTTCATGTTTTATCGTGTTTTATTTCATGTATAAACAGTAAAATATTCTCAGGAAAGCCCTGGAAACAGCGAGTAAAACAAAAATTCTGTGCATTTCTTTTTATTTTCTCACTTAATTTGAGGTCATGTATATATTTGTACATATTTCATATACTTCTCATTTTTGTTGTTTATACATACTGTATATTATGTCAGTAAAGAAAAGTCAGGAAGCACAGACTGTACCAACTATCTCATCATAACCAGGAAGTTCCTCTTTCAGACAAACCAATAAAGTAATTTTAACAATAAAATAATGCTGCTGTGTTATTATCCAAACACATAAATGAAGCAGTATAGATTAATTAGGGTGCTTAATGAAACAGTGAAACCCCCCTCTGTGTCTGCTCAACATGGTACAGTCCAGGTGTCTCCTCTATAAGAACACTGGGAGCTGTCACTTCCTGGTTGGCTGTCTGGGCAGGTAATGTGGGCAACAAGCATGTCATCATGTATATATGTAATATCAGCATGTTTTTAGCACATAAACTTTTTTTTTTTAAAACAAATCACTTGCAGACAGATTTAAACTGGTCAGTAGTTTCTATGTTGACGCTGATCCTGAGTAGAGTTTTATAACATTACATTTTAATTGTTTGTGGTTATACAGGAAGCTACAGCCTCTAACTGTCTTATGGTGATCATTGACTGGTTTCCAGTCTTTATGCTAAGCTAATCACCCTGTTAATTATCTACTGATCTTCTCATCTGACTGTTGCCAAGAAGGTGATTGATCGTGTTTCCCAGTCAGTGTTCATAGTTTTCTGTCACAGGGTTGTTCGTAGTTGTTCATGGACTCTTTGCATTATTCGGTGTACTCCATGTGAAAAGCAGAAGCTTTGCTCTCGCTGCAGGGCGACCCACAGAAGAACTGGTCCGGCGCTAAGCTGTGTGCTATCAGCTGCATTCTCGGCTATCATCTGCAGGATGCCGCATGCTATTAGGATTATCACACGGTGGCAGAGGACCAGACGAGCCCCGGGCGCTTTGATAAAGTGCGAACCGCTCGCTCTGCTCTCCCTGAAAAGCTTTTGTTACTCGACATTTTGGCAAGAGGAGCCGTCGTGGAAACAGCAGAGGCTTAGTTGGTTTTTGGGGAGGTGAACTTTTCAAACGACGTTCAGAGTGATCAGACAAAAAGGACAAGAGTGAGAACAAAGGATGGAGGAGATCCTGAGGATAAATTAGCTGCCATCCTGGTTACTAACCCTTTCTCTCTCTTTTTCTGTGTCTGCAGGCGGTCGAAACAAACCTGGCCTCCAAAGACAGTCACTGGGTGTTTGTGAATGAGGTAAGACGGTTTTCTCCACCTCATGATGCTACTCTGTGATGACAATAAACTCATGACGCCGTCATCAACACCACTCTGATGTTCCTGAAACATTCCTAATAATAAAATAAAATGTTTTCCTTATATTTCACCAGCCAGTGTTTGGGTGGTTTGGTTTAGAGAAGCAGATTATTTTTCTGTTTTATGATCATCTTTTTTCACTAAGAGGGGTGTGATTGGACGTCCAGAAGGAGGATGAAGGGATGAGTGAATAGGTCAGGTGAGCTTAAACACTTTAGTATAGAGAGGAGCTTTAAAAAGAGAGGTGACTGAGGTCATGAAAAGTTACTGAGCCTTTCATTCATTAAATCGAGCCAACTAGCTGAACCAAAGACACTCAGCTTGTAAAGGAACTTTTTCTAGTCACCTCTTTTGCAGCTTGTCGTTCTGCCAGATCAGAGATTTTGGCAGCAGATGGAGTCAAATGTCTGCTGCTTGTTTCTCTGTTCTTGGGTTGTTTTATGGTGGCACTCTCACTCCTAATAAACCACACCAAGGGGACTGAGATGCTTTTATTTGCTGCCTGCAGAGTTCAAATGTTTCCACCAAACTACACAGGCTTAATGGTGTAAACTTAAGTGTCCCTCTTAAATCTGACATGAAAGAAGCTCTTTGGAGCAACGACTGGGAGCTGAACTTTCTGCAGCGGTAAATCCAGCTGGTTTTGAAGCACAGCGCAGTGACTTTGAATAAAACGCATATGAAGTCAGAGAGCACCTTCCTGTGTTTGTTCAGAAAAACAATAAAGAGAAAATTGGGCTAAAAACTCCAGCAGAGGAGCTTCGGCTGCCCTTTTCCTCCCCCCTCGTTCAGGTGACTCCCCTGCTGGAAGTAAAATTGAAATGAGTGGAAGTGAAAAGAGGAGACGACAGCAGCCTCCACCACAGCTGGGATTGTGTTAAATCCCAAAACACTGACATCTCCAGAGCACACAGCCTGCAACTGACATCCACGCTCGCGCCAAGTGATTTTTTTTTTTGTCTTTTCTCCTTAATTTCTCGCTGTTCTTACAGTATCAATATCCAGGCGTCTTCCCAGCCAATTAACAGAGCTGACAGCAGTGTTAACAGCATCATTCAGAGGGAGACGGGGCAGCCGTCATCTGCTGAAGGCTGCATGCAAAAACCTCCAGTGCCAGGTTTTCTGGAGCCCGATTTACCTCCCAGCTTGGTGCCAACCTCCTAATCCACTTAAAATCCTCTGCTTTGTTTCAAAGTCATCATTTAACTAATCACACACTGAGTTTTTAATTAACCGACGGAGTGAAGCAGCGATCAGAGTCACTTGTTCGCCAGCGTCTGTTTGGGTTTTTTTGGCACGTTGAACAGAGTCGGTTTCACTTTTTGATAAATGTGACGGTTCTGTGTGAGCTGTGAGCGAATACCTTAAACCTGCAGAAAAGACTTTCAATCATTCAGTTTTGTTCAACTACAGCACAGCTTTCTTTCCTCCTCCTCCACTTCTTCATTGTGATGTTTTTTTACAAACACTGTGGGGATTTTTTTGTATTTTTTTACCACAACAAAACAAAGACAAGAACTAAATTAAAAGTAATCTTCAAAACAAAAAAAATCTAGCAAACTTGTTTTTTCTGGTGATGAAAGAGCTCAAATATCTTCAGACGGCATGTTTTCTGAAATGTCTCCCTTGAACTTCAACCAGAATCTTTCCATCAACAAATAAAAAGTAAATGCTAATTTCAAATAAATCAGAATAAATCAGTAATCTCAGTTAAAATTAGATAAGAGCAGCAAATTACAGCAGCTCTTTATAAAGTTAATTATGTTTCAGTCGTCTTTCTTATGAATCGGTGTAACAATCCAAGTCGTTTTGCAAACAAACAGATATGGGCATGTTCTGCGAGGATTTCACCCTTTCTTTTCTATTTACTGATAATAAATTGACAGATTTGTTTTGGATGGTCGGTTGGATAAAACAAACAATTTGTACAAAATTAATCTGGGAAATTTTAATTTGCATCTCTCGCTATATTTTGAGGTTTCACAGAGAAAATGATCAATAGAGCGAATAATCAGCAGAATAATCACTAATGGAGGAAGTTGTTAGTTGCAGCTTGAATGCAGGTACTGAGCTTTTACATTAACCTGGCCCCGTAACCATGGTAACAGTGTGTAGATAATAAAGCTCTGAATGCTGAGAGGACGTATAAATTCAAATAAAAAAGCTATAAAGCTAGACAGGAATGTGTTAAGTAGGGTTGGCCCTGATATCCTCCTCGTCCTCTTCATCCTGTCAGCTTGTCAGCCTCCACACCTCCTCCCTAAACACCTCCTCCCTCCTGATCGCCTCCTCTGGGGTTCAGACAGCCAGCACCGCTTGTTTCTGTCGTCCTGGATGGCGGCGCTCAGGTGTCAGGTGTCTTTTCAACAGGTAGAGAGACGGCAGACGAGCTGGATCCATTTTCTTCTTTTCTTTGTTCTGCTTCCTGCTGTCAGTCCTCCCTCCATCCAGAGGAGTCCGCTCAGTTCAGAGTCTAATGACTTAATGACTCCTGATGTGTTCAAGGTTCACTGCCTGAACATACATTTATCAGGGCAAAACTTCATAATATTCAAATAGTGAGGAGTGATAAAGAGATGAGGAAAAACGAGCTGAAGAGAAAGATTCAGAGGCTGTAAATTAACCAGAGATAAAGCATTCACAAAACATGAGCAGGTTTGTTTTAATTCGTGTTAATCTGTCTGAAACCTGAATCTACACAAACTGGAAAGTCAAAGAAAAGTTGTAGTGATTGGACTTTTTTTTTTCCTCACTGTTGAATAATGAGAACAAACTGTGGTGACTGTGAAATGAAATCATCTTCCAACTTTTTCTGAATGTGCCAAATGTCACCTGCTGGCTCATATTCACTTTACTGCTTCACAACAGATTTCCAAGTGGGTGTTAAAGGCAAACATGTTAGCAACTCAGTAAATGCTGTTGGAAATTTGGGGCATCTCTTAGTTTCTAATTTTCACCAGAGTCAGCAGGATTCGTCAGCTGGACTCCACAGATATGAACCAGATGTTGTGACGATCCATCCTCAGTTATGTTGAGATATCTCTCTAAAAACCTTTCCTGAAAAGGTCACTGGACCACTGCACTAAAGATCAGGAAGTAGAGCCGTCAGCGTTTGTCCTAAATTAAATATAATTATGGATCTTGGACTGTTTGAATGAACTTCTGCTGATATTTAATTGTGTCTATATTTCAAATGTCTCCGTGTTGCATTCAAAGACCTGTCGTGTGGGAAATTACCCTTCAAAAAACAAAAGAAGTGTCTAAAGAATGATTCTCGTTACACAGACTGTCTCTGTTAGCGATGACACCAGTTTGTTCAGGTTGCACTTTAGAATGTTAAACAAAAGCTAATTAGCTGAAGCAGCCACTGGAAACCAGTTGTCCTGGACGAGATGAAAATGGACTCTAACTGTCGATGACAGCTGTGACGCTCTTTGAGATGCTAATCAGAGTCTTTGTGAGCGACGGTGCAGCTGCTCCAGGTGAGCCCGTTAAACCATCCGTCTGTATCGACCTGTTAATCCATCAGTCCAGCTCCTCCTTATCTGCCGCCATCAGCACACAGCCGAACCGGGCTAATAGCCTGTTAGAGTGAGAGCAGCAGATTAGCAGCTAAAAGTCTGTTTGAAAAATAATCACGCTGGTAATGAATGAACTCCAAACTGTGAGTTCTTCTAAATTATTAAAATAAAGAGCGGCACATTAAGCATTTAAAAGTGCTGCACCCAGTGTGTCCATAAATTATACTGGTATAGATCGACTCTCAAACTATTTCAGGTTTTTTTATAGTCTCTACATGCACCAAACCAATAGAACTGCTTATATATTTATAATATTCTTTATTTTAAATGTTTAAAGATTTTTTTTTTTTCAAACTCTTGTCTATGTCTTGAGTACTTTCACACAGAAGAGGAATAATATTTGACAAAAGCTGCGCAGGAACCTGAGCCACTCCTTCCCTTCATCCCTTCACAATAAAAGCCTTTTGCTTTAGGATGCTTCCCCTGACTCCACCTTCAGCTCACCCTCTCCATGTTGAAGATCCTGGAACAGGAAGCTTGTTTCTCTCTAGTCCAACAATAGTGAGCCAGAAGCGGTGGATGGACATAACACCAGCTAACAGCATGTTTATGATAAACCCCTCCACCTGCCATGTTTTCTATTATCTGAAGCCTCGTCGCACTTGAATAAGCTGCAGTAAAGTGTGCAGACGATCCCATCTCTCCTACCATTATTACCTGTTCCTGAAGGTTACATTACACCCTGCCTGTTTCTCAGAAACGATGCGCCATACAAACCTCTTATCCCATTCTTTCAGCGATTCCCATGATCCTCAGCTCACATCCCATTCCCTCTTAAGTCGGCCTGCGTCTGCATGCGGGTCATTACCTGTAATATCACATCCATTTCAGCTCCAATTTGTGGTTGAGAAGTGCCAGGAAGCAGTTTGAATGTTGATTGTCTCTCATGCAGCACAGCTGAGTCTTCTTAACAGAATAACACGATAAAATCAAATGAAAGCTGTCTGTCTTCACTGTCTCATTTAACCCGCAGGTGGTCTCGTTTTCTAGATATTTTTTCTTATAGTGAGCGCAGAGCAGATATCCAGTCAGACTTGACTTATAAAGCTCATATATTTATACACTAGTCCACCTATTTTACAAAAAAATCAGCTCCATAAAGTTGTAGCTTGAAAAAGTCGACGAATCGTAGAACTCTACGAACTTCTCTGTTTGTTCAAAGTTGAGACGTTTCTTTTTAAACTTAAGGGCTTTTTTCTGTGATCATCACTTTGTACAGAATATATGTTCAAATCCAACACTATAATGTGCATCTGTCATAAGTTTACATCACTGCAAGGATGACTAACGTCAGCCAAATGTTTAGTATTTTTCTGTTGTATATGTAAGGCCTTGAGATTAGCATGTTTCTTCCAGTGTTTCCTTGTTTTCAGTCAAACTTATATCAAAATTATTCAAACCTCTGTGACATCACAGACGCACATATGAATTGATGCTCCCATGTTTATCTCCACAAGGAGGTTATGTTTTTCACCAGGGTTTGTTTATTTGTATGTTTGGTTTGCAAAATAACTCAAAAAGTTATGAATGGATTTTGATGAAATGTTCGGGGTTGGTCAGAAGTGGCCAAACTTAAAACTGATTAGTTTTTGGTGGTGATCGGATCGGATTCAACGGCACCACCGAAAATGAATCAGTTTTAATTCAGGCCACTTACAGGCAATCCTGAAAATTTCATCAAAAATGTCCAGAACTTTTAGAGTTACTTTGCAAACCGACAAACAAACAAACAAACAAACAAACAAACCCCGGTGACGACATAACCTCCTTGGCGGTGGGGGTAACTAAGACGGCGCCTTTGTGGAGTTCTGCGCTCTCTGAGTGCTTTTCTCGTTCTTTATTTGTTCCTGAGTGGATTGAACACCAGACAAAACAAACACGCCGACAGATTCTTAATGTCTTGGTGTCAATTACAGGACCTGCTGGGATCCAACCTTGTTTTAACTTGAAACCCTTTAACCTGAGAGGATGACATGTTTTCACAGCTCTGCAGCAAATGAGCTGCAGATCCACAAGTCCTGCTTCATTTTTTAATTGGCGAACAGACATTTCTGCAGAATAAAGAGAGAAACAAACAGTTTCAGACATCAGACGGGACTGTAATTATGTTTGGTTTTATGAAGCTAATATTTTTCACATGTTGTTTATAATTTCCCAGGTAGATTGAAGTTATCTATAATTACACATCACAGGAAATAATTGGGTTTCTTATGTTCGTCAGTTAAGGAGTGTTTTCACCGGCCTCTGAGTCGTCCAGGCAGTCAGTGAGCGTGGAAACTGTCTGACGGCTGCTCTTCATTAATTTTGCAGAGGAAGTAAACAGGATTTAGTCGATCAGGTTGTGTTGGCGTCTTCTTGCTCTAATTAATATGCAGCTCTGTAACGTCTCCTCTGCTTTGTCCCGCCACAGGAAATCAGCGACACAGAGATCCTGGAGCTTACCGACAGTGCACTGGGGCGCATGACGGTGATCCGGCAGATCTTCCCCTTGTGGCGGGACAGCAGCACCCGCTGCATGAGGCACAACCACCGGATCTCATCTCTGCTGTGTGACCCTCAGGAAGGATACCTGCAGAACCTGGAGGTAAAACACCGAGAACACTGGAGGTCTGCAGGGCCGCTTTAAACTCCATCAGAGGTGCAGTCTGTAGTGAAAACATGAAGGACTGCATGTAAAGGTTTGGTTTCCCTTCAGTGTCGATCTTTGCTCTTCTTTCAATCACCAAACCGTCTCCAGCTCTGAAACGACGATGTTAGCATCATGCTAACCTCTTCAGAAGACACTCACTCCAGAGTGAGCTAAAGCAATAACAGCCAACAGTTGTCCAGAGTTTAAAAACCTAGAATTGCCTTTTAGCTGAAAAGTCCATTCAGAGCTAGACGGGACACTTTATGATACATTAATAATTAAGTCCACTGAGGATTTTGTGTTCTCAAACTACCAATTTCTGTGCTCAGAATATTTAATTTGTTCATAATCCTTTGTGTCCTCGAATCGCTGAATCCATCTCTGGAATAATTTGAAGCATCCCCTTCAGTCTTTTCGGACAGAAAGTCCTTCACCACAGAATATATTAATGATTACGCAGAATTTATGCGAGCACCCAAACACTGGAGATCCATGAGTGCTGTAGGAAATGCACTGAGGGGCTGGAGGCCATAATTTAATCATTCAAAGGCACAAATAATGAATGTGAAGGGCCAGATCAAACAATTAGAGTACAAATTAATAAATCATGGGAAGGGTCATTTGAGGGAAATATTTCTGCACCCAGAGACCAACAAACCACAGAAACACGTCCGTAAATTCACAAGCACCTTTGAGAAATCCTCCCAGCGAAGCGAGCGTTCAGATATCACGACTGTCAGCTGAACGTCAGATGAGGACACATCGCTTCACCGATCCTTTACCTTTACTCTGTGTGTTTACACAGCTTCACTTTCTCCACATTTCAACAATTGGCCCAAACATAGTTTTTTTATTTTTTTGTGGGGGGAATCTATATTATGAAAATTAAAAATCTATATTATATCAGAAGAAAAAGTATTGTGATATATTACCATATTGATAATTTTTCCCACCCCTAATGTTAACACAGCTAATGTTAAATTTATGTCATGAAGTCAAACTAACCTCCAGAGGAAACACACACACACACACACACACACACACACACACACACAGCCATTATTTCCAGTCGTGAAATATCGCAGTGATGTGCGGCTGACATTTAACGATAGCAAACAGAACAATTACTATAATTTACGCTGACAAATATTGCGTCTTGTTTTGACATTTGTGGAGATGAGTGTGGTTTTCCACAAGATGTCCGACATCACAGCTGGATCGTCACCAAGGTTACACTCTCATCTCCTGTCTGCCTCCTCTGGATTTATTCATCCCTTTACTTTCATATTGTTTCTTTTTTATCCACTTAGCACTTTCTTCATTATTCCCTCTATCTCTCCTCTTTTTTCTTTTATTCCCCTTCTCTCCCGTGCTTTTTCTTCTCACCATCTGCTCATGTTCATTCCCTCTCTCTCTTCTATCTCTATTTATCTCTTTCTTTTAGGTTTTAACTCTCTTTGTGTCTCTTTAAATCACACACCACCTTAAAATGTCCTCATCCTGTCTCTCTTGACCTTTGACCTCTCTATCCTCACCTGAAACCTTCAGATAAACAAAGCGGAGGACATTTGTCTCAACTTTAGCGTGATTTTGTGAAATTTTTGCCTTTAGTTTCCTGTAACAGTGGATGTTTAGTCTGCTGCAGGACAGGAAGCAGTTTTCTTTATGTGCAGCTGAAAATGCTAAAGATCCCCCTGATAAATTCCTCCCTGCACACATTCATTGACAGACATTTGGATCATCATTTTTGTTTTATTATTTTTTTTTTATTGTCAGGACTAGGAAAGACATTTTTGTAAAATGTTCACTGCTGTCGTCAGTAACACAGCGTGGAAACAGGCCACAACAATATGTTGAAAAAAAGGTGACGTATTTCAGGCCGTCGGTCAGTTTAATAGTGACAACAAGAACCCTGCAGAGTGCTTGAAATGACTTTCTTTCTTTCTTTCTGTTGGGACAAAAGGCGTGGTGGTTGGTGTGTGCGCCGTGGCCTCAGGCGGCGTGCTGCGTGGTCTTCATGTCACTCGGCTGTGCTCATCTGGACGCAGCGATGCTCATTTGTCACCCTGTGTTTGGTCTCTGCTCGCTGCTCTGACCTGTGTGTGGCGGAGCGTTGGCGTTGGATTTGTCACACAGTGTCTCCTCGACCCTCTGCAGGGTGAGACACGACATGATCACATGTGACCAGGCGGCGACTGGCTGACTGTCATCTCCTCACATCCAGCTGTGTCACACATGTGGCCACTGCAGAGTGAAAGAGCTTTTCACAGGATCCTTATGCACAAAGAGGGTTTTTAAAAACACTGTGGCTGTAGGGTCACAGATACAGTAGCAGGCTTTATTTCACAACAGTGACCTGCCAGCTGCACATTATCCCTCTTCTTATGCAGCTAATGTGGCTTCAGTCTGCTCACTGAGGTCACCATTTTTCAAAATAAAATGCAATATTTAGTTCCTCTCTCCCACTGTTGTCAGTGATGCCAGTCTTAGGAATGGGTGAACCAAAGAACAAGTTCCCAGCTCCATGTTTTCGTTAAGAATTCTCTGATTTTAGAGCCTTTTTGTAGGACATAAATAGAATATTTCATATTCACTTCAGTGATGGTGATACTAACTGTTCATTTTCTGGATTAATGAAGAACTCAATTACAACACTCAACAATGGTGCACTCTGACATCAGAACTGTGTCCATGGCAACAGTTTATACAAACATAACATACCAGAGAATGCTGTAATTGACCAATCAGAATCGATTATCCAAACAAAGTGCAATATTTCCTGATAATCCTTTACTTAACAAGTAGACAGCCTTCTCTTCATAACAGAAAGCTTTGTCACATTTCTGCGTATTAACATCATATCAGTAAGCTTGTTAAAAACTCAGTTGGTATTTCTCTTCTGTCTCCCCTCTCCAGGTGTCTAACCTCTACCTGTACGACAGCGTGCTGATGCTGGCCAACGCCTTCTACAGGAAGTTGGAGGACAGGAAGTGGCACAGCATGGCCAGCCTCAACTGCATCAGGAAGTCCACCAAGCCGTGGAATGGCGGCTGGTCCATGCTGGAGACCATCCAGAAGGTACTGAGCTCCAGACCAGCTCCTTTGTTCAGGGCCACCTCATTCACCTTTATTGTTTGACTCACTTCCATATTTCATTTGTAGTAAACGAATAATTTCTATCTTTGATTTTTGTGCAAATAAAGGTGTGTTTGTGATGAAGCTGAACAGCGGCTACAGTTTTCATCTTTTCAAGGCTGTCAGGCTGATTAACAGACTGTCAGCTCTATTAGCTCCTCTATAGCATTAAACATGTGTCGTTAAAGACCTTTTGTTCATTAACACATGATCAGATGTATTTCTACCTTTAATAAACCAACTCTTTGTTAACGGAGGTGAAATCAAACATGAAACAGGAAGTAAACCCTGATGTGCATCAAACAACCTGCCGTCTCGTTCTCACGCTCTAATTGGTGAAAGATGCTTCCCAGCTCTGCTGATGAGTCCCTCAGAGCATGAACAAACTCTGTTTTATTAAAAAGTTTGTTTCCTGGCGTCTCCATGGTAACGGCCTCCCAGCTCGTTAGCGATCTTTCTTCTGTTTTAATCACTCCTACAGTATTCCTGCCAGAAAAAACACGTCTTCATATTTTCTCTGCGGTGATGAGGAATATTACTTTACAAAATATTTTCCAAATCTTGCAAAACAAAAAGTGATAGTATTATTACTACATCTGCTCCAGCAACTTATTTCTTTGCCTTCCATCATGATGCATTTATATTATTGTCTTTATTTCCTGGCTACTTCTGCTCCGGCTGACAGATGAGAGCTGTCACCAACTAAAATGAGCTTTTTGTCAACTGTGATCATGGTCATGTGATCGTACGTTGCCTGACCCAGGAGCTGTTTAGCCATGGATGGCATTAAGAACTTTAATATTCTTATTATCAACGTGAATGATGGCCACACAGTTAACGTTGATGCTTTTTTTTTCTCTTGTTCATGACTTTCACCACCATGTCTGAACGCTGCATTACATCACCAGCGTGTCATTTTGCTGATAAACGACCTGTTTTCCTGAACTTGAACATTTGCCTGGCCACTCTGCTGATGAGAGACTGACAGAGTGACAAATGGACGAAGCAGAGCGATTTGCCTTCCTGTCTATATTTAATGTGTCTGTACGTGAGACTCACTGCCACCATCTGTCTATCAACTAATTATTGTAAAGTTCTGTCTGACATGACTGATGGGGAGCAGCAAAAAGAGCCAATCAGGAAGCTTGAAAAGCAAAGGAGCAAATCACTGTTTGAGGTCGACCATTTACCTACAAAACAGGAAGTAGAAAAAGATAAAGGCTGCATCTCGTCTGAAACTAAGAGTCAAAGTTGATTTAACTTGATTTTAACTTAAGTTAGGGTACTACTGCTGCAGATAATTTAAACCAGACAGTATTCTAACATTAAAGCTACCTCTAGAAACACTAAGTATAATTATGAACTTTGAAATGAGCAACAATGTGAGACATTTAAATACAAGATTCAGTGCAGCAGCCAAAGCTCAGGCTCAGGTTAGCAAAGATTAAAGGTTCCTGTTGACCTTTTTATTGACTTCCTGTGTGTTAAAGGTGTGATTTGCGCTGTTTGACTGTTTTATTTCTGCTGCCATAAGTCCAGAACTTTATTTTTTATTGTGGCTCTCGTGACCTTCTCTCTTTTACAAACAGTATTTTCCATCAGAATCAGACGTAGTTTCACACGCGAGCTCAGAAAGCGCTGCCCTGCCGTCCAAACATCCCTGCAGCGCTGCAGCACGAGACAGATGGAGGACGGGAAGCATCGCTGACTCTGTAGCAAGCTGCTCGCCAACCAAAACAAACATTATCAAACATGATTTCCCTCCAGGTGACGGCGACTGCGACCTTTGCAGCTGACAGACAAACATTTAGCTCGCTGGCCTGCAGTGATGGGTGTCTTCAGTCTTGCTTTGCATCCAACATGAACTGATGGAAGTGGTGAAGCGACATTTTAGCCGTGGCCTTTTCAGTGAAACGGTGCTGCTGTCAGCCGCTGCCTTCAGGTGGCTCAGGCAGCCTCTCAGCATATTTCATATCACACGTCATTCATCTCATGCTGTTCCTTCTGCACAGATGCAGCTGATTGACAGCGAGACAGGAAGTAGACAAGACGAGCATTAATTGATAAAGTCCTTGTTCTGGTGGACTGGTGGTTTCCATGGGGACTTCAGTGCTTTGTGTCCCCTGTGGGGTCATCACTTTGACACCAATATCGCACAGCTTAGCTGCTCACAAAGCATCATGGGAAGCAGCTGGATATTAAAGGTACAGGAGGCAGCAGAAGTGAACACACATGGTTAAAAGAAGTGCTTTGTCATGTGAAGCTGGGGCTGGCTTTGTGCGCATCATTCATATGTTAATCTACTTTTTCAAGCTGTTGTTTTATTTAGAAATGCTTTTATATGAGATGAATGTTATGCAGCAAATGAGCTTTGACCTCATAAATAAAGATATCAGCTGATCACGTTGCCTGGGTTCAGTGTGAGTGACGCTTATATTTCTGATTTCTTTCACAGTTGAAAGGCAGCGTAGTCCACTTCCACTCTTACCTTTCACAGTAAAAGCCCTGTCCTTTACCTCTGTCTTTCCTCCTCTTTGTTATTCTTTGACCTCTTTTATTATCTCCTTCATCCAGCCCTCCTCTGTCTCACTGCCTCTCTGTGTCACTTCATTATATTTTATCTGCATGGACATTAAAGTTAACAATACTGGCAAGGCCTCTTTTACAGCTGGTACAAGATAAAACACAGCCGTTCCTTTCTTTCTGCTCTCTCCTCCACTTTAAACACCTGAACAGTCTCACTGCTGTTAGCCCTGTCTTCAATTAGAGAAGATGACAACAAGGCAACAAAAACTAGTCAGTAGGAAACAAAAAGTCACAAAAGTTTAAATGTGTCTGGATATGATTCCTGAAGTCCTCTGTCTCTTTCGTCCCTTCAGGGCAACATCACAGGTCTGACTGGTACGATGGATTTTAAAGACAGCGGATCAAACTCTCACGTCCAGTTTGAAATCCTCGGCTCGAGCTTCAGCGAGACCTTCGGCAAAGACTTCAAGAGGGTGAGTTCACAGTTTCACTCTGACCTATGAGCTGGAAGGAAGGCGCCGCCGCCTGAAGAGCTACCGCCTCGTCTTCTGACTGAACAGACGCTGTTGTTTTTTTCTCTTTCATGGCCTCTTTTTCTGTGAGAGGAGGATCTGATTTCGTCTTTTTTTTAGCAGTCAAAGAGTGGCTAGCATTAGCCTCGCTCTCACTCTAACATATGAGACGTCATCATCTTTCTTTTGGCTGTTTAAGGTCGTAGTCCAACACAAAACCTGTGAATACGATAAAAGGAAGCCATGTGACTCTCACCTCAAAGGGTTAATGTGCCGTTACCTGAGCTGCAGAGTAAAACAGCTCAGTGCTCCTGTGTTATTTCCACCTATTTAAATCAGGTAATATGCAGACATTTGTATGCAAATGAGCCTCATTGCAAAAACAGTCCAATTTCACAAAAGTCAGTGTGGAGAACAACATGCAGTTACAGTGGGATTAGTAGCGTCCTCAGAGAGTCGAGGGAGCTGATGCACATTTATACCGAATGACTGGGATCTGAAACCTGATGAAGACGGTCAATCAGACACAAAAAAAACCAACTGTCTGTGCATTTGTAAGATCATTAGTGAATGAGACCTTGATGCTATCAGTGGCTTCAATCCATTCTGAATTTACCGGTCTGTCCTTCACCGACTCTCTAACAGGAAAACACTGTCGCTCTAACATCCACACATCTAACATACTGTAAACACACACACACACACACACACACACACTGTGTGTTGTTGCGGCGCTGCAGGCTGATAATGTTGTTGTTGATGCAGTTGAATGTCATGAGCTGTCATGTTGGCTGTGTTAAAGATGATCGGTGATATGCGACGCATCGTCTACAGTAGCACCAACGGGAGGATGACTCAGTAAATCTGACATCTTGGCAGCAGCCCTGCTTCCTTCAAACCTTTGGGAGTTTGCATTGTGCATTGGACCATTTTGTATATTTTGTGTCTTTCAGTTTGTTTCTGTTTTTATTCCACAAGAGGGCAGGTTATCAGACTGTGCTGAAAGGTAGAATAGAACTGAATAATTTTTATTTATTCCCCATTAGGGGAAATTCACTCACAGCAGAAACAAACTACAGTAATAAAGACACAATAAACAACAGTAATGGCATAACAGAATAGAAGTCATTTAGTATCTACTCTGTAAAAAGGAAGAAAATACATTTTTAGAATATGTACTCAGTGCAAATTTGCTGTGCAAAAAAAAATTAAAAAGTTGCAAAAAAAAAAAAAAAGCTTAACAGTAGTTTAAGCGTATATATTAAGACAAATCATGTTTTAAGCTACTTCTGGACTGATAATGATATATGTTATACTGTATTATATACCACCCTGCCTTCCGCCCTAAGACAGCTGGGATAGGCTCCAGCCCCCGCGACCCTATGAGAGGATAAGCGGTAGATAATGGATGGATGTATTATATACCCTGTGGTTAGCCTTAAACCTTCATTCTGTCTATCGGCCAGCAGGGGGCGACTCCTCTGGTTGTTTAGCATTGTATGAGAACTGATCTGACTTCTCTCTTGATTTATTACCTCAGTAAGTGTTACAAACATGACTTTATGTCTCAGTCATTCATTTCAATTCAAAATACTATTATTTTCAACCCAAATTTAATTCATGGACGTGAAGGACGCTGCAGGTTTAAGGAGGTCACATATAGTTGGTGTGTTTTTGTGTCGTCGTCAGCTTTTCTCAACCCAGTGATGGATTTTCTCATGCGTCCTGCATTAGAAATGAGCATGCACGCTGCTGTGAGAATGGAAAAGCTTGTCTTATTATCATAAAAGGATTATTTTGTTAGCATGTGTCCTGCCCCCAGTGCCTCGTGGGAGCTGTAGTTGTTGAAGAGGCACATTTACAGTTGTCATTTTATATGACAGTGAGCTCTGCCACTTCTCACTTCATTAATTTTTCCAATTATTGAAAAAGTTGTTGCGTTAACGTTGATTAACAGGACGCACCCTTCGCCTGGAAACCAATCAATATTTAACAGGATGAATGAGGTTTTAATTAACTCTCTGACCGGTTTTAAGTCATCTGCTTGTAAACGTATGAAGGCGCCTTTTAAATCCATACAGAAATAATATAACACATAATGCATGTTATCGCTGCTGAGGTGTTCTGCTCTAAATATTAGTATTGTTTTATTAGCCTCTGTGTGCACTGATTCAATTAATCTCATTTTCACTGACCGATCACTTTGGGAACAGTTTATGAAGTATTACACGTAAAGAAACAATGCAATGAAGTTCTATAATATCAATAGTGGGCCTGTGTTCAGCCAAGGAAATTCTTGATCAATTAATCGATTGAATAGATTTTTAAACAGAGTTCCTCCAGAGAAAGAATCCACTTTAAATCTGCTGTTCACCACATATGTGCTCATTCAGCATGAAATAAACCTTAATAATCAAATATATCTTTAGCAACTAACAAGACTGATTAGAAATAGAGCAAATCAGAGTAAACCTGACTTTAACTGAAGAGGAATACAAAGTAAAAGATGAGAAAGGAAAGAAAAGAAAATAAGAGGGCAAAGGAGCAGGAAATTAATTGAAGGGAAAGAAGAGAAATGAGAGGAAAAAGAAAGGAAATGAAAAGGAAAATTAAAGCTGATAGACTTAGAGGGAAAGGAAAACAGGGAGGAAAGGAAAGCAATAAGAAGTGGATCACTGAAGGAGGGAAACATTTAATAAAATGTTTTATAACAATACAAACAAAGAAAAATGAATAAAGCGGTTGACAGATGGAGCGAGGTGATTTTTCTCATTTTCTGTTTAAATGAATCGAGTGGCTGATCACTCCTCTAATCAGTTTGTGTGTTGACGCCTCATCGGTATTAGTATTAAACCTAAACACAGCATGAAAAGACATGTTTACAGGGGATTTACTTGTGTTTGTTTCCATCGAGCCAACCTGAAATCATGGGAAAGTGTGGAAATGGCAAAACATTTTCCTCAGTTATGAGCTTTTTTGTGTCATTTCATGACACATTTTTATTGACAAACAAGCTGAGATATGTTAAAGCAACAGAGCTCTTTTAGGGTTAAACTTAAAACATCACGGTCCAGCTTTAAATAACTAAAATTTCTCCTTAAACAACATAAACATAAGTAGATGAAAACATGGCAGAAACATCCTGATGTAATTAAATAAATCAACATTTACGATCTGTCCACCAGTCGTCTCTTTATTCTATTTGTTTATTTATTCTGATATTCTAATATTTATTCATTATGTTTATCCTATTTATTCTATTTATTTATCCTGTTTATTCTATGTGTTTATTTATTCTATTTATTTATCCTGTATATTCTATTTATTTATCCTGTTTATTCTATTTATTTATCCTATTTATTCTATTTATTTATCCTGTTTATTCTATGTATTTTTCTACGTATTTTTTTCTATTTATTTATTCTATATATTTATTCTATAAATTGCAAAATGGCTTTCAGTTGCTTCTTGGTGAGACCGGCCGTGTGAAACATGCACACACTGGTGAATTATTTTATTTACGCTCACACAAGCATCCATAATAATTTAGATGATTTAGCAGCTTGCAGGTGTGTGTGAGATTTTAGGGCACACACACACACACACACACACACACTCTGTTGGTGCACTGATGAAGATTTAATCACCTGGCTTCTTGTCCTGAGTTATGAGTCCCTCCATGTTACATAATTGCCGTTAGGAGAACACATGCTCATAGTTCACACACACATATTATTATTATTACCTCTATATACATACATACACACATATACACACACTAAGCTTAATGAGGACCTCCCACTTATTAGCCCTCTCTCACAGTATGAAGACAAATTGTTGTTAACACACGGTGCCCACAGTGTTCTCCAACATGTATCTAAATAAAAGTGAATGCACGGGGGCGTCCACACATGATGAGCCATGTAAGATGAAGTTATAGCTGCTGCACTTAAGAACTTTCAGGTATTTTTTTATTAATGTGAGGAGATCCTGAGCCATGTGGCATTTCTGAATGTGAGTGATGCATACAGGGTTATATATGTGAAATAAATAATCACATTTGATTAGATTCATATTACCAATGTCACAGAATGAGATGTAATGAGTGTAATTCATAAGTACCCCCCAAAATCATGTTATGTTTACTCCACATAACCAGCAAGTGTAAAGAGCGACAGCAGAGAGGAAGTCAAAAAACACCAGATGTGTCCCACCAGGGAGCTTCCATATTTGTGTTATTTTATCTTTCCCTGAACCTGATAAGATAAACGTTTATTAATCCCACAGCAGTAAAGCAACATAAAGAAATACAAAAAATAATATCAGCAACAGTCTTCTATAAAATAAAATAGAATAAGTTCTCCTGTACTCAGTGCAGATGGAAATAAATTGCACATTGTCAGTGAAAATGAAATTAGATATATGTTTATGTGTATGAGTGTATTTTAATGAAGTTTCCTCTTTATGTAATGAGCAGGAACGTGTTGCCTTAACTTACTTTTCTTACTTTTACTTATTTTCCCTGTTGCACAGCCCTGCAGTAAATAGAGCTGTTTAGTGGTGAAGGCTCTTGAGTTATGAACTTCAGTTTGTTTCTTTCTTAAACCTGGTTTCAGGAGTCAGGACGAAGTGAGTTGGAGAAGTTTAACAGATCTGCTTTATCTCCAATGGACTGCTTTCTTTAGGCGCTCACACTGTTTATAGAGGCTCTGATGTGCAGGTAGATGTCGTCTGCCTGGCGCTGAGATCTATCAGCTCCTCGCTCTCATCACACTCTCTCTCCATTCATTTTGCCCCTACAGTGTTGTTGTTATCCAAATCTCCATCTTCCCGTGCTGTCCACGCCTCTCCTCTCTCCTCCAGGACCATTTCGCAAAGCAAATTTTCCCCCGCAGATGAAAAAGCCTCCAGATCAGACTTGATAGAGTCTGAAATGTCATTTCCCTCTTCCCCTCTGGTCCTTCAGACCTCCCCCGTGTCTTATTCCATCTATCTGTCCTCACTTTTCTCATCTCATTGACTTTTGATGTCTGTTCGCAGCAATTTGTTGCCGGTAAATCGCCCTCCCACAAAAAGAAAAAAAACTTTAGTTTTCCTTCCTCTTCGATCGGCGGCGGCTGAATGTGTGTCAGAAGACATAATGCTCTCGCCCACAATCCTCAGAGGGAGTGTCAGCGAATCGCTGCTTTTAATCAGACGGAGGACGGCCGTCGGGACGACTACAGCCGACAGATTATCTCTCCAACTTGTAATAGGCCCCAGATTTAGCTCCAGCACTTCCCAAACTCTGGTCTAAGGACTCTCAGGGGTCCTGCAGGGAGTCCTTAACAGGTCACTGTGCAAAATGAGGGAAGTTAAGAACTGATTAATAATGATTCTAAACAAATGAGACCAGCAGTGATCAGCTCAGGTCCACCAGTGGCTCTGGGTCAGCACTGTCCACACCAGCAAGGCTCCATCTATTTGGTGCGGTGGAGAGGAGGACATGCTGCTCAGGCTCCATCTGTTAGGTGTGGTGGAGAGGAGGACATGCTGCTCAGGCTCCATCTGTTTGGTGTTGTGGAGAGGAGGACATGATGCTCAAGCTCCATCTGTTAGGTGTGGTGGAGAGGAGGACATGATGCTCAGGCTCCATCTGTTTGGTGTGGTGGAGAGGAGGACATGATGCTCAGGCTCCATCTATTTGGTGTGGTGGAGAGGAGGACATGATGCTCAGACTTCATCTGTTTGGTGTGGTGGAGAGGAGGACATGATGCTCAGGCTCCATCTGTTTGGTGTGGTGGAGAGGAGGACATGATGCTCAGGCTCCATCTATTTGGTGTGGTGGAGAGGAGGACATGATGCTCAGGCTCCATCTGTTTGGTGTGGTGGAGAGGAGGACATGATGCTCAGGCTCCATCTGTTTGGTGTGGTGGAGAGGAGGACATGATGCTCAGGCTCCATCTATTTGGTGTGGTGGAGAGGAGGACATGATGCTCAGGCTCCATCTATTTGGTGTGGTGGAGAGGAGGACATGATGCTCAGACTTCATCTGTTTGGTGTGGTGGAGAGGAGGACATGATGCTCAGGCTCCATCTGTTTGGTGTGGTGGAGAGGAGGACATGATGCTCAGGCTCCATCTATTTGGTGTGGTGGAGAGGAGGACATGATGCTCAGACTTCATCTGTTTGGTGTGGTGGAGAGGAGGACATGATGCTCAGGCTCCATCTATTTGGTGTGGTGGAGAGGAAGACATGCTCAGACTTCATCTGTTTGGTGTGGTGGAGAGGAGGACATGATGCTCAGGCTCCATATGTTTGGTGTGGTGGAGAGGAGGTTTTTCATTGTTGTTACTCTGTACACATGACATCCATTGCACGTCATCTCCTCAGAGATGCGAGGGCCGTTCGTAAAGGACAGAGGGTGTCATATCCTGTACAGATTGTAAAGCCTCTGAGGAGAATTTGTAATTTGTGATATTGGACCATGCAAATAAAACTGACTTGATCAGTCTGGACATGTCTGCTATGAAGGAGAAGCGTAACGTAACTCTGCTTTCAGAAATACCTGCTTTCATATCTTTGTTAGCCTTTCACCCTGAGACAGCTGGGATAGGCTCCAGCCCCCCTGACCCTATGAGAGGATAAGAGGGAGAAGATGGATGGATGATGGATGATGGATGATGGGTGGATGGATGGATGGATGATGGATGGATGATGGATGGATGGATAATGGATGGATGATGGATGGATGGATGGATAATGATGTCAGGTGACAACTGGTCCCTAACTTAATCTGGTGAGCTCTCGGCCTCTATAAAGTTTTCCATCATGTCTTCTCTCCCTCTGTCTCTTATCTCTCACAGAAAAAGTTTGTAATTATTTTTTTGAGGACAGAAATTACCCAGCCATTTTGTCCATAATGGGGACTGCATTGTTACCGGCCCTTCTGAAATGAATCCATTAGAAATGCTGGAGAATGAAAATGAGCCTCAGACGGTACTAATTTCAGATCCCTGAGGTAATTTGGAGTCGTTAACAACAATTTGTGCCTTTGAAAACTCAAAGCTTGCTAATTTGTGTGAATAATACATGGGACAAGATAGATATTCTTCTCCCCTTTTCATTTTTTTCCTGAAGCCACAAAGATGGAGTCTTTTTCTTTTTGTTTTTCTATCAGGCGTGGGCAGTGATGAATGTCTGCCGAGCTCTTGGACGTCCCATAAAGAAACATCAAATTAGGCTCATAGTGATCTGGTGACTGGAAATGAAGAAGCTGGAATGAAACACAATGATGAAAAACAGATGTAATGTTTTGCTGAATATGAAGCCGTCCCCTCGGTTTGCTGTTTTGCATTTATTCATCTCAGAGAAACCACAGTCACATGATATGGTTCTGTACAGGTGATCGATCCTATATGATAGACAAGAGGACACATTAGTAATAATAATAATAAGACTGAGGCTGACGTCTTCTATCAGCAGTGCTGAACATTTTCAAACAACAGACAAAAGGTTGTGTATCTAGAATGAAATAGGCGTATGCTGTTCTCCACATTTGCCTCCTCTGCTCGGTAATCAGTATAAATTCAGCAGCTCATCTGATCTGACGTCTGCTCAGTAAATTTTATTCCCTCCTCTGATCCTCATGTTTCTTGTTTGCATGTGTAAATGATGGACGGTGATTCTGCAACAGAAACAATGAATCTGATCAAGAGAACATTTGATGGAAATCTAATCAGTGTTCGTTGTGCTTTCAGGTGTGAGCAGCTTTTAGTGGAATCATGGAGAGATGCTGCTGTTTGTTGTCTCATGCTTCAGAAAGCTCCTAGCTACAGATGTGTGCTCAGAGAAAAGTGTAGTGTGTTGATGGTTAACGTCACACTGCATTAAAATGATGGAATGATACATTCATTTTTAAGTTTTGTAATCCAGCAAAGGTTGAATGTGAATCCCTGCAGCTGCGCTAATTATTGCTCACCCTGTGTGTATATATACACACACACACACACACACACAGTATGTATAGTTATATCAGCTGTATGTCAATACAACCTCCTGTCATTACGTCTTCATATGTCCTGCAGTACATCAGTGTTTCTAGCTCTCTATACTGTGAAATGTTAACAGTAATGTTAATATAGTCGAGTCTAGGAGCATCTCAAGCCTTGACTAGTTTAATAGCAAGAATATATTTTGCACAACTTAAATCCATCAGTTCATTCCTGATGGTTCCTCTCTTGTTGAGCCGTAACAACTCAAACTCGAGTGAAGTTTTCCCAGATGCAGCTAAAAAAGTGATCGTTCTAGGTATTAGTCAAAGCCTGTCACCTGTCTGACAGGTGACAGGTGATCTGTGATGTAAAACTGAGGCCTCAGCGCTCAGAGGAAAGGCTGAGGAGGGGCTGCAGGTGTGGAAATAAAAGGTGGAGGTGAGAAACGCTGGCATTTGACTCTGCTGTCCACGGGAGAGTGAGTAACAGAAATACAGCCAGCGTAGCCTTTTAGGTGACAGGAGGGGAAAAAAGAGGCCTGACATTTGAGGAAAACTGGAACGAAGCAGGGAGGACAGGAATAATGCATGAGCAGCAGTGAAGTAGAGATTTATCCGGCGTGTTTGACCTCCGCTGGGACGAGAGCTCGACGTAAAGACAGAAGCACGATGTGAAACCAGCGTGGAGAGCTCCTCCGCACCACACCAGTCTTTACCAGAAGACTCTGCAGGATTTAAAAATGGACACAGAGTTGATTCAAGCCCAACTTCTCCACTGATCTATGTTTCATAGAAACATTATGTCTGAAACTGGAGCCATAAATGAGAGTGCTGAACAATGCAGTGACAGTTTCCTTCTTTTTACATTTACATGACGTGTTTTGACTGATTGTTGTTCTGTTCAGAGCAGACTGAGCGTGTAAATTAATAAGCTAACAAATATTAATATTAGAAGCAAAGATGCAAGGTTTTACTAAAGCCAAAACAATGTTTTTTTTTTGTCTAAATTTACAACATTACAGGTTAAAATTCTGTTTACCTCGAAACCTTAATAATAATAATAATAATAATAATGATAATATATAAAAAAAATAACATAAAATGTCAGCCTCATATATATAATAATATTATTATTATTAATAGTTGAGAGGATGCATTGCTGGGTGATTTATTGATTGTTTTAAAGTTTGGGATGAGAAACTTTAACAAACTTTTTAATATAAGAAAAAATAAATGGTGATTATAAGTAGAAGTGTGTTCTTTTTCATCTGAGTTTAACCCAGAATACAATCTTTTGGACATGACGCCTGGTCTCCTTTCACCCATCCTCCCAAAGTAACACAGCAGCACATATTGTCTCCTTCATCCTGTTTATGTCTCTTTATGATCCCACTATTCTGTGATTCCTGCATGTCTGATAAAAATCAATTCAGAACATTGTGCTCCTCTTAGAGAGAGTTTACTTTCATCAGTGAATCAGGCTCAGAGCTGATAGGACAGAAAGAGGAGGACGGCGAGGTCATGCACAGCTCACTCACTGCTTGTGAGACATGATCAGACAGACTGCAGCCAATTCATCACTTCATATCTGCTCTGAATCCTGCAGATGAAGCTGCTGCACACCCCCACCCACCACCACCCTCTCCATTTTTATTACATTTCTGAGTTACTGCAGCCCTCATTGAAAGACAGCAGTGAGAAAAGAGAACGCCACAGCCTGCTCCCTTTACAGCAGGTGTTTTGTCAGAAAATGCTAATTTAATTCGGTAATCGTTAGTGGACCATCTCGTTTCATTGCATGTCTTCTTGCACTCAGCCAAGCTTGGTTTGAGTGAAAAGAGGCACATGGACACTGATGAACCGTGTAAAAATAAAAGTTGCTCTGTGCAGACTTTCTAACACATGTCCCTCAGCATATTCTCTCAGCACAGCTCATATTTGTGTCGTCCCTCTCATTACCAGCTCCTTTCACAGCGCAGAGCAACATGGCTGCCGTAAGTCAGCAAAATGAGGCGCAGTTAGAAAGACCGGCAAACCACCTGGGACCGTCTGGCATTTTGGAAAATCTATTTCTACTATTAATAATATAATAATTGTCAGGAAAAATAGGTGGTCTCCTCAGTGCACAACAGATTGACTTTGTTATTTCTTTACGGGGGAAGTTTGGTGCAGCAAAAAGTGTGAGGAGCTTCGATCTGAACTGTGTCACATCAGGATACCAGGACCTCACCTATAATAAAAACAATAATATTAATAATTATAGATTTCATTTAAAGTACTCTCAGACACGATAAAATTAACAAATGTGTCCTGGGTCAATGTTTAAGGTCGTCTGCCAGCAAGCAGTATTATCTCTGTGAGTGCCATAGACTGTACACGTCAAAGTGTTTCAGCAGCAGGCACAAGAGGGCGCTCTCACACAGCCCGTGAGTAATGTTGGGGCTTCTGAGAAATGTAGTCAGAGCATAAAGAGACGGTATACACCACAGAGATCAAAACAGGAAGTGGAGACAATCGAGATGAGAGAGCAAAACAGAATGTGGAGAAAAAGTGGTGATTTTGGTGAAAGTGTCCTGTACTCTACCTCTGATAAAACAAGAATGGAACAAGGTAAAAACAAACAGTTTTTTCATGATGAAACAGAGAGTCTCTTCTTTCATTTGAGCTATTCACTGTTTTCAGAGCCATAGTACTAAATATTCTGTGGGTCTAGAAATGACTCAAAATGGACAAAAATGCTGGAACAAGACACTTTGTGTTTTATAAAACATCTGGAACTCAAAGAGTTAAAGGGTTAAAAGGTTTCTTTTCTTCGTTTAATTTTAGACAGTCTTGACACAGGAAGTGCTTTGCTGCCCCCTGCTGGTTAAAAATAACAACATAGTTGGTCTTTGCAAATGGAAATGATGTATGCCTACAGAAACCTACAGAAAAACAACAAGGCTGATGGAAAATATGTTCCTCATTTGGAGAAAATATAAACAGTAAGAACAACACAGGAAAAAGATTTTATTTTCATTTTATAATACAGTTAGCATCCATTTCTATAAGAATAGAAGACATAAACAGCTAATCAGTATTCAAGTCCTCAAAACCCCCTTCAGGAACATGAAATGCATTCGTTGAAGAAGCCCTTTTCCTGTTTTATTAAAATGTGACCAGGCTACACGACACTCCTTAAAATGTAAATTGCATTTTTTATTGTGCTGTTAAAATTTAAAAAGCCTCCAAAGCCCCAAATGTCGCATTCATGCGACATTAACGGGAATCACAAACCATGAGTCAGGCTTTGATGTCATTATTTGGTTTTATTTGTCTAATCTGTGCTGCAGCTGTAAACAGACGCCGTTAACAGGGAAAGTGAAATAACTGTCAGTGTGACAGAAGAAGCTCCTGATACTGTCCTTCTCCTCGTTTGTTGGTCTGATGGTGATTCTCCTGGTTCAGCAGTTCAAGTGGGACAGAAGAAGGATGGAAGAAGAAGAAGAAGAAGAAGAATTCCTTTATTAATCCCTCAATGAGGGAAATTACATTTTTTCACTCTGTTAGTATATATATACATATATTTTTCAGTTGCACATTACACACACAAGTCATGAAACAAACACATGCACATGCATTAGAGGAGAGGTGTCAGAGTGAGGGGGCTGCCCCTTATCCAGGCGCCCCGAGCAGTTGGGGGTTCGGTGCCTTGCTCAAGGGCACCTCGGCAGTGCCCAGGAGGAGGAACTGGCACCTCTCCAGCTACCAGTCCACTCTCCACATTTTGGTCCGACCTGGACTTGAACTGGCGACCCTCCGATTCCCAGCCCAAGTCACTACAGACTGAGCTACTGCCGCCCCCATTGAAAGAGGAGGCAGAGTTAATTAATCTGTGTTAATGAAGAACACCCCCACTATCTCCCTCACATGGAGATGAACGAGGGATGGAGATCATCTAAAGGACAGCAGAGCTCAGAATAGCTCCCTGATTATTAAACAAGCGCTCCCTCTTTCTTTCTTTTTCCGTCCTTCTCCACCTCCTCTCTCATCTCCATTTACCCTCGTTCTCGCCGCCTCTCCATCACTCTCAGCTCTTCGCCTCCTCCTCCTCCTCCTTCTTCTCTTGCTTTATTGTTCTTTCATCTTTAACTCATGTTGGTGTTGAAACCCTGAGAAAAGACTTTGTCTTGTTGTGTTGCTGTTCAGCCTTCTGACACTCTTTTCTTCCACACCAAGGGACTGGACCAAATAACCATCTGGCAATAGGTTCTATTTCTTCCTCTTGTGAAGCGTTATCGATACACCGGCACCAGACATTCATGTCATTTTATTTAAACTTGCAGCCGCTCTAAATGGCCTTTTGAGAAAAATAACGTCTTTAGCTGACATTAGCATAGGTTGCATTGAGGTACATCGTGATGCATTCAAGATCTATTAAGTAAAAATGAACATTGTCAAAAATTCTGTGCGTACTTTATCCTCTTGTTAGACCTCTAGTTTTATTTTTATTGTAGCGGATAATCAGATAAATGGTCCTGAAACATGTATATTAATGTTTTCTTTTATATTATTTTATTAACATAAATACATGCTAATGTAATGAATTTTTTTGATGCTCAAGTTATTTTTTCAGATGTGTTCTTGTAAATTACTCAGAATAGCCTCTTTTTTCTTTTGTTTTCTTTTGTTTTGTTGAATATCATTCCTTCTCCAGGCTTTGTAATTTTTTATTTTATTTTATTTCCATTCATCCAAAAATACCACCATAGTCTCCAACTAATAAATTTAATAAATTAATTTAAAAAAAATTTAATAAATCACATTTATATGAATGGCTGAAGGATGTTAAATACAGAGGACCAGGAGATCCATGTATTTTTAATTATTTGTTTTTGTTTTGTTTTGTTGCTGTACATGGAGATTTATCAGTTACAGACTATTATCATTATTATATTTTGACCCACAGCCTAATGAAGCCTCTGAGCGTTAACTATAGTATCATGAATATTAGCAGATTTGTTTGAGAGGTCTGGGCGGTGTTAGCGACGTATCGCTGTATGACCCCGTCTGGCTGTTTACCGCTGTGTGCACCGAACAACAACATGTTTAGCTTAAAGGAGCTAATTAGGACGTCATGTTCACTGTAACTGTCGGCTGAAATAAGTCACAGCGTGGCTAATCTTGTTGTTGTATTAGCCCTCGTGAATGTGAAATGTTTTGCATTGAGTCTGTTTACATTGAAGCATGAAAATGTGCATAAACTAATTAATTTAACTCAGCAGCGCCATGAAGACAACATATTCATAAGAGAGAGGGAGTTTTTCTCCTCATAAATGAAGCACCTAACCAACGCTGAATGGATAAGTGGGAAAGTTCAGAGACATGCATGAGTGTTCAACCATCAATAATCAATAAACCAGGTTCAAACAGCAGCTTCAGCTAACGTTAGCACACAAACAGCAACACAGTGTGTTCATGTTTCCATGACTGGGATGAAAATGACACAAACTCCAGACAGGAATGCTTTCACAGTGCTATTAAGCAGCGTGAGCGTGGACACTCTGTCTCTAATGGGGAGCAGCAGGTGAGAAAAACAAGCAGCTCAAAATCAAAGTGTGAGTCAGGGTGGGTAATGAGCTCCAGTCCCTTCTGCTTTCAACACAAATCACAAAGGGTCTGCTATCAAAGCTGCCATGGCATTCACTGCGTTTCCACAACATATTTCACAAAGTAAGGCTTCGAAAATCATTTTGAAATTTCAACAGAGCCATGTGACGTTTGTTATATTAATATGATATATCAAATAATGACAGAAGAGTGAAATGAGACAAAGATATGAGCTGTAGGAGACATGATTTTTGAGCACTAAACAGCTAAAAAAATTAAATCCTATGACACATTATGATATTGTCATTGTAGTTAAAGAAAATATTCCCAGATCCTGAGGGAAGAGGGCAAAAATAAGTAAATTTATAAGTAAATTTCTTTTGCAGTTCATTCATCTCCTACCTAAAGGCCCTTCTTCAAACCTGATGCTCTATTGATATATGGGAGTTGCTCCTCTGGGCTGCTGACGTTAATGCAGATGTGTGATATTTAAGTCTGCTCTGAGTACATTTCCTCATGTCAGTAGTTGGGTCTATGAAACAGGTAGAAACCTCAGTGTGACCCTTTCACATGGTGAGGACAGTCGTTTTTTATTGTCTTAATTAGCTGCTTGTTGCTGCACAGACGGACGTCTCTCAGCTTCCTCCTGGTTTATCCGCTGCCCTCGTCTCTTTGTCCTCGTCTCATTTGCAGCACCAAACTCCACCACATGAAATCCAGTGAATGAACTGTATAAATAAAGACTGCAGCCTGAGCACGGCGCAGCGTTTGCTTAATTGACGAGTCCGCTGCCTGCTGCCTTCACCTCTCTGTTTTCTCTCTTTGACACAGAAACACATGAGATGATTAAAGTTCAGTCTCATGTTATTGATGCTTCGCTGCAGAACTCTAAATCTACTGTCTGTCTTCTTGTCTTTTTCTGCAGCTCGCCACGTGGGATTCAGTTCATGGACTCAACGGCAGTCTGAAGGAGAGCCGGATCGAGAACGGCATGCAGGGGGTGACGGTCAAAGTGGTCACTTTACTGGTAGGTGACACAAAACTGGACATCATACTGTATTTATGACTAGAGAGGCCTGTACTGACACACTGACAGTTTAACAACCAGGAGTGCAAGTGACTGAAACCAAGTGAGAAAGCTTGCAGCAACTCTACTGTTTTCTGCAATTTGTCATCTGAAATTTAACTTTGAGCTGCAGGGTCAGCATGCAAAGGATGAGATATGAGATGAGATAAAACAAGCTACGAGCCCTGCAGCATGAAACGATTGTGCATGAGATAATCACTGCACAAATACACTAATACATACCCCAGAAATGTGAGTGTAGAGCTTTATCAGTGAAATCTAAAAAAGGGAAATAAGAAGTCAAGGAAGGAGAAAGTATTTGTTCAGGTTAGTGTTCAAAACTCCAGCAATGATAAAAAGGTGCAGAACTTTGCATTTATGAAGCCATTTTCCTATAAAATGCACAGAAAGTGTTGATGTGTACTGTATAAACTAATAGAAAGTAGAAAACTGAAAGAAAAATAAGAAATATGGATGAAATCAGTGTTTGACTGCAGCTGAAATTCTGACAAGCTGAGAAAACATGCATGCAAAAGCCTGCGTTAATAACACACAATAACATAGCGATCCATAATGTTTTCATTTGAAATGGTCGGTGTGTGTCGCCTCCAGCGGGATGAAATAAAATCTGTGATGTTTGCTCCACTCAGTCAATTCAGCTCTTTAAACACACGTTCAATTATCGATATAACAAAATATAATCCCACACTCCAGAGCACAAAATACACTTCAATGAATCCACTGAAAAATCCTTCAGTCAATAAGGAGAAATTACTTTTTACAGCTCAGTGTGCTTCTGAGAGTTTTTTATTATGATTTTTGGTGACTCCTCTCACTTCTTCATGTTCCTCCTCCCCAAACTTTCCTTTTTTTTGGACAGAGCATCCTTCCAGGATCTTAACTCCAGCAGTGCCTCTGGTCTTTGTGATCAGTTTAGCGGTTTTGGGCGCTGAGCCCAGACCAGCAGCAGGTCTTGGTGGAGCTTCCTCTTGTGCTGGTGCAGCAGCATGGAGGCGCAGATCCAACCAAGCGAGACTAAAACCTTTAACCCTGCGGCTGATCCCCTGCAGCTGCAACACCTCCAGCTACACAACACTGTGACTCCCACAGATCCTCCACCTGAGCACCACTTCCTGTTCACTTCAGCACCGTTTTATCACATTAAAAGGAAATATTAGTTGACACTGGCTTGTTACCTCTTCATCTCATTAACTATACTTTCTATACGGAAGGTCTGCATAAACATAATCTATTAACAAAGTGAGACAGATTTATTGTTTACTTCTTGTCTGTCCATCTCCTCAGTTTTTCCTCAGTTGATGTGAGGGTCGTTTGTAAATGACAGAGGGAGTCATATCCTGTACAGACTGTAAATCCTTTATTTGTGATATTGGGCTATACAAATAAAATGAACTTGACATGAAGTTTCCGACTTTAACTTGGTTTATTTGGCATATTTTAAAACACACCATCAGATATAAATCCAGTTCTAACTACTAGAATACTATAGAAAGTCTAACTATTATGACAATAACTTGATGATCATTAAAAGCCATCATCCAGCTATAAATGTAATGTAAGCTGGTGATGCATATGTCCCTCAGTATGAACAACCTTGTGCACATTTACATTAGATTATTTTTTCAGATATTACCTTATTCTCTTGCTCTCCAGTTTAAAATGGGTTGCGTCAGACTCGGAGTTCGCTCTGCTCTTTCTGCTTGAAGCTGCAGGTTATTGAACACACAGTGAAGTAAGTCTGTCTCGGCTTTTATCCTCACTAACACCCCCTCCTCTCTCTCTGCAGGAGGATCCTTTTGTCATGGTGGCAGAGAACATCCTGGGGCAGCCCAAGAGATATAAAGGCTTCTCCATCGACGTCCTGGACGCCCTCGCAAAAATCCTGGGCTTCAAGTATGACATCTACCAGGTGGGACTGACATCCAGGTTTAGATCTGGAGTAATAAGTTGTCACATTCACACCGTCCAGAGGGATGAAAGGATTCTGTCCTGCTTTAGATTTAATGTGTTTGTGTGGATGATGTCTGATGGCACCAGTCATCAGTTTGTGATTAAATAAAAAGTATCATCTGTCATGTTTTAGGAAACAGCACAGAGTTCACCATGTTAAAACGCTGACATTCACATCTGCAGCAGCTCACAACAACACATTAGCTCGTGCTATCTGGAGTCTCGACATGCACACACATTGTGAGAATTTGCTTTCTGACACTTTCTGGTCTCCAGGTCTTATAATTGGCTGTTGGTGGATGAGTGTCGCAGTGGAAAAAAGCCACATAATGTTGAAAGGTCTGGAGGCGTGTTGGAGCTGGAGTATTGGATGAATAACTACAGCTTTCATTTTATTTTCTCGTGAAGTCGAGTTTGTGAAATATGGATGAAAAGTTTGGTTTTAGGCTGTTTTCTGTTGGTAATGAAATGAGGTTCTGAACTGCTGGCGTGAACTCGATAAAGCTCATTAATCTTTCCTCCAGGTGACAGACAGCAAATATGGATCTCAACTTCCCAACGGCTCGTGGAACGGCATGATTGGCGATCTCATCAACAAGGTAAAGGTTGAACTGGTGGTCAAGATAAAACAAACTCTTATGAGTTAAGAGCAACACATATCAAGGCATGAATACTGGTTATTGATTGGCTAACAGCTCATATCCTGCCGTCTGCCTCTCCTTCCTGCTCCAGAGAGCCGACCTGGCGGTGTCGGCCATCACCATCACACCGGAGAGGGAGAATGTGGTCGACTTCAGCAAGCGCTACCTGGACTACAGTGTGGGCATCCTGCTGAGAAAACCAGAAGAAAAGATCAACATCTTCTCTCTGTTTGCACCTTTCGACCTCGCCGTCTGGGCCTGCATCGCCGCCGCCATCCCGGTGGTGGGAGTGCTCATATTCCTGCTGAACCGACTACAGGCGCTGCGCTCCTCCTCTACCCAGAATGCACCACCAGGCCAACCCCCAGGCGGTGGCATGGGGTCGGGTTCCCTGCACAGCGCCGTCTGGATAGTTTATGGAGCGTTTGTTCATCAAGGTGAGAGAAAAGATGGTGACCGGAGGAAACAGTGAGACAGCGGTGAATCAGCTGGTGCTGAGACTGCTGGGTAATATTCACACCGAAATAGAGGCCACTTCTTGCAAATGCATGAGTTGGTTTCATTTTCAAACGAGCCAGTTTACTACTTCAGTATGAACCCCAGAACAGTTTTTAAGTGCTTGTTTTTGAAGTTTACCCCAACCAGGGATATGCTACGCTATGCTAGCAGTGCAGCTTCTCTATTAACACTCAAAATAATCTCAATTAGGCTTGATTTTTGTCTCCATTCATAGGTTTGATCGCAGCAGCAGCCGAGTGTCAAATGAAAAAGTGAAACATTCTCACTGTTCAGCCGTTCGGCTGTTTGGCTGAAATCAATCAGAGCTGATCACAGCAAAGCGAAGATAATCTGCCTTGTAAACACGGATCTCAGTTTGATTTTGTGGAGTTTTAATTCAGAGCTGTTACACGGATTACTCCGCAACAGAGGACGGAAAGAATAATCAGAGGAGGATTTGTTGCATCTGAAATATTTAGCAGAGGAGCAGGAGCAAGAGTATGAAAGTTTAAAGTGCTTAAATGAATTAGAGGGAGGCTTCCAGAGCTCCAGGAAATGTCACAGTGAAAGAATGAAGGGACGGTTATTCTGCTGATGCTTTCAACACAAACAGAATTAAGACGCATGTCAGGACTGAACATAACAGAGCAGGACAGACTTTGAGAGGAGCTTCACTAACTGGGTCACCGATGGGCTACTTTCACACTTCAAAGCCAAAGAGTGAAGGGAGACGGATCAGATTCAGTCTGAATGGAACAAAACCTCTCAATGTTAAGATGATACCATCAGGGAGCTTTAGCTGCAGGTGATCGTACAAAAAAACATTTATAAACAAATATTGCTGAGAAGTCGTCACGCTCGCAGCACGATCACATTCTACACAATGTCCACTCTACCAAATGTCTCAAGAATGTCCTTCAAAGTGTCCTCACTGTTTAATACGTCAACAACAATTTGCTGAACAGAAAAAGTCAAAATGTTCTCCAAATTGTCCTACCTTTCCAGTAGCAGCAACGCAAGAAGGTCGTCCTTTTCTATCGGAACGTCTCTTCTGTTATTGAGGAGTTCACATTCTGTTAGGACACCTCCTCATTGTGTTTTTCTCTTCATAAAGTGCAATCATATAAATCAGATAAACTGTTATAATCTGATTTCATCTGGAGCTCACATTTTCCACAAATGTCTCCTTATTATTTTAAATGACCCAACTGTCCAAACAGATCACAGTTTCTAAAACGACTCCCCCACTTCTCAGAAATGATCTCCCGTCCTGACATTTCTCCAAAACATGTCCTCTCTCCTAAATATCCATACATTTCCACCATGTCCTCCAAACTGTCCTCCTGCAGGATGCAGTCATCAGCAGATTGCTGGAGAAATGAAATTCAACAAAAAGACAGTGGTTGATGAAGACAGGTTGACTGCCTCCTAAAGTGTCCTCATCAAAAAGGTCTTCATCTTCGTCCTTACAAAATGTCCTTACTCAATAAAGACATTCTCATTTTTCAAAGATGTCATTTGTTTCCAAACATGTCCTCCCTTTTTTGCTTCTTTTTGAAGCGTCCTCCCTCTGAAGGACTCAAACCCAGCTCTGTCCTCACAGGGACAGAAGAACAAGAACACGTGTGTTCATGTCCACAAGGCCACACACACACACACACACACACACACACACACATACACACACACTCTTTCCCAGCATAGGGCAACCAGCATCTATTATGGTCTGGCCGGTTGCCTGGGAAACCTTTTAGGCCTAACAGGTTGTGATGAGCTGCAGCCATGCAGTCGCTCTGCCCGCTGTGATAAAGCAGCACTCTCACCTGCTGTTTGAATCTGCTGCCAGGTGGACGCCTGGTCGCCGGGGGCAACCAGCATCTGGGAGGTCACAGGTGTGACCCCCGTGGCATGTGTCCATTCACACCTGAGTGATTAGAGGATGGACTCTTATGTTCTTACTCCCTCAGTAATGACCTGGATGTGACGGCTCTGTGTGCAGGTGGGGATGGCGTGATCGGCTCCGTGGCTCTGAGGATCGTCATGGGCAGCTGGTGGCTCTTCACGCTCATCGTGTGTTCGTCGTACACCGCGAACCTGGCGGCGTACCTCACCGTGTCACGCATGGACCACGCTATACGGTACGGGTCACGATCACACACCCTGACGTTAAAGAAACATGAATCCATCAGACACAAACAGCTTCTGAACTGGTGCTGTGATGTTTGGAGGTTCTCTCTCTGAGTCATGACTCAGATCTGGAATCAGATCTCTCATATCCAGTGAGGAGAGCGTTCATAAATCACTGCGTAGACAGCTGATAACAACAGCTCAGTCCCAGTTTTCTTCAGTATCAGGCTCGTCCAGGTGTCTCTTCATGAAGCAGATTCTAGACGTTTCTAAATGTTCAGTGATCAAAGCAGGATGAGGCTTGATTGTTGTTGGATGTGTTAGATCCTCCACAGGACGTTAAGGACTCAAAAAGAGTCAAAAAAAATGCCTGAATTGTCTCTCGAATTCATGCAGAACGTGACTTTAGAGCCGTTAACATCTGCATTGAAAGGGTCGTCATGTTCCTGCAGTAGTGTCTCAGATTTTCATCCAGTTGTTCCTCACAGAGGAAGTAGAATCATTAAAAGTGATCTGTCTGATCTGAGACCCGTCTTCCCTCCAACATGGCCGCTGTTAATGACTCATTCAACCTCAGGAGTTTCTTGAACATTTGGCTGATTATTAACGTTAAGGAGGCTCCTAAATGACGGATCCTCTCTAATCACCTCAAGAGGAAAGCTGCAAATCATCTGCAGTTTAACAAACCCACGAGCGGCAGCTGTGAAGCTCAAGAAGTCGAGCTGATGAAGTGATAAATTTCCAGGGTGGACAGTTAAGTTAAAAATCAGCCCTCAGCTTGAATATTTCTCCATAAAGAAATGACACAGCAGCAGCTGAGTTCAAGTGTTTAATGCATTTAAAAAAGCAGAAATTAAACTCTCAGTCTTTCTAACATTTAACTGTTTAAACTGAGAAGTGCTGGTTTATTCTGCAGCTCTTTCTGTGTGTTTTTAAACATGATTTTCACGTCATATACAGCTTCATGGTTTCCTTTATGTAGCAGGATTTACAAGAGATAAGAAAAGATAATCTGTAGTCCCACAAACTGAACTTTGCATCGTTACAGCAGCAAAGTGGACAGAGCAACATGAATAATAAAGAACATCAGGAAACAATCTGTAAATATCTAATTAAGCAACAAACCAGGTAGTTATCGCATAAACAACAGACAGTGAGCAGAACAGGTGAACCCAGTGATGTAATAAAGATAACACAGGTGAATATTAGAAAGACCAGCCCTGCGTGTTTGCAGCTTTCATAAATGCTCACATTAGAGTGCTAAATGTAGATTAATCTGCCACTGAAAATAGTCCGGACAAACACACAATTTTTCCATCAGCAGCTTTCATCACAGTGAACCGACTCACCTGAATCAGCCTGGATGGGCTGAAATTTAATGTTCCTGACTCACAGGAATAAACACACTGCTGCTTCACCGCTTCCTCAAATAACATCCAGGAAAACAAGAAAAGTTTGTCAAAGTTTCTGATGAAAAAAAAACATTGTGGAAATATTTATAATCCGCCTGCAGCCTGATCGATCGTCCGTCCGTCTGTCTTTCAGTCAGTTGAACAGTTTGCATTAAACAGATCAACTTATCGACCAGAGATCTTCTATTAAACAGAGCCCTGTGCCAGACTCTGATCCTAATGAGCTCAGAGCAGAGCAGTTATAAATACAAATGATTTCTACCTTTTTTATTATTTAAACGTGGTTTTATAATTCATTCATCTGAAGAGTCCTAAAATACAACATGGTGACGCTGATCATCAAATGTAACCTAAAGAGAAGAGAATTTAGTCCTTCAAGGTATTTTCATGTAACTGGTTGAAAAAGTTATTCATATTTTTTTTTTCTTACAAAAATCCGGCTACACGCATCACTTTCCTCTAATTACATGCATGCAGTCTTTTCAAAATAAACCTCTGTCTTCACAGGAAACTAGTTTAGGTTCAGAGACAGATGATGGGTTGGGTTAAAATAATAATAAAAGTGGCATAATTGAGGTTTGAACGTTACCCCCAGCCTCCTGGCTCTCTATACTTCCCTGTTCATGATTATGTGGATTACACACATGAAGGTTTTGTTGGCTACATACAAACTACATTTCTGTTCATTTGTGACTTCCTGTTGATTTTCCTGCTTCTCTTTCCGTCTGAACCTCCAGACTCAGCATCTTGGTTCAAACTAAAAACATCCACAGAGGCAGAAAAATAAACCTCACTGACTGACAGATTTCTTTTCTTTTCTTCTTCATGCTTGAAGGGGGCACCTTTCAACCTCAGGGTCGTAGGTTCGATTCCTGCTCCTTCTATCATTTGGCCCTGAAGTTGCTCCCTGGTCTCTTTGCATATCAGCCCACTGCTCCCTGAAGACATGGCTTAATAAAAATCAAGTTTCTGGACTTTCCATGACTGGAAAATGAGAAAGAGGTTAAATGTCCTGGAAACAGTTAAGGTATCCTGGAAATTTATTTATGCAAATGTGCTACAAGTAACTTTTGATCCATTTGGATTCACTCACAAGGCATAAAGTGGAGGTTGAAATAATAAATCATTTTCCAGGATAACTTTCCAGGACATTTTAACTTTTTTTCCTCATTTTCCATATGTTTTCCATGACTGGAAAATTGGTCAATCATTTTCCAGCTTTTCCATGACGCGTGGGACCCCTGATATATGGTAAATAGAAAGTGTGTTTTTTATCAAACCCCTCTGGAGGTGAGCAGAGTCAAGTCCAGCCAGCGTTACAGGGAGAACATCGAAACACCCAAAGACCCAACGGGTCCACTTAGAGTCCAGACTGGGACAAACGGGCCTGGAGGCCAGACTGACGTCAGGCCAGAGAAGAAGGAGGAACACAGGAGGGTTTTCTGCTCACAGCTCAGCTCTGTTCGAGGCCTTTTTGTCACTGACGACGTCACAGAAGAACAAAATCCCTCCGGAAACAGGATTAAAAAGAAACCTGCTCTGTTGTGACTTTCTGAGCTCCACCAGTGATGAGCTAAGGTACAGACTTTGGATGTTTTAGGTTACAAGTCAAGATGGCAGCAAACATGACATGAACAGGGATTTCTTCACATTGTTTTATTACTAGAGTTACTGATTTGTTTCTTCTATTTTTTTTTGATCCGTTCTCAGGTTAAAATGTTCTCACTATGTTGGATTTTATTCACACAGACTAGAAGTGATGCTGCAGATATAACTTAGACACACATTAGGTTTCTCATGCAGTGCGGAGTGTTTGGACACTTTTCCTTCTGTCGGTGTGTCTGCACCGGTTAACAGACTTCCTTTCAGCTCAAACACTCTTTAAAAGAGAAGCCGAGGATTTCTTTTGACACGTGTGATAAAAATGTGCAGCTCAGGTGCGCCGTCCTGTTAAGTTGTGTGTGCATAAATAACGTTATCTCTCATTTGCCATCAAAAGGAACACAGCAGTCACTTCACCCCGCACAGCGACGCCTCACCTCCACCCGTCTTTTCTCTCTTTCCTCCTCTGAGATTTAAATCCAAGCTGACATTTTCATCAGCAAATCCCCGGCATGTTAGTCCATGAAGGACGGTTCATTCAGGAGCACAGCAAAGAGGAAACGCTAAGTACAAGACAGGCGTTTTCAGACAGTGGGTGAATGCTGAAGAGCAGGCTTACATGTGATGTTGACTTCCTTAAAGCCGGAGAATCATCTTCCTTTTGACTGACTCACATCCACACTGGCTGCTGGTGCTCTTCTCAAAGACTGTTTACATCTTTACCACATAATGGAGTGCTTTATGAGTATATAACTGCTGTAGGATATTAATCTGTTTACTGGCTCTTTGTAATATCACTGTTAGCGTCGGCTAAGTTAAGTTTCTAGTTTTGCAGTGTGTCACATAGATAATAAAATGGGATAAAGATCACATTATATCTCTGTTATAGATTAAAGATTACCTCACAGCCTCTTAAATATTATGTATGACGCTGTTTTTAAATTCATATTCTAGATCCTTCTGCAGCTCAGGAGGGAAATAAACTCAAACAGGATTAGAGAATTTTTTTTTTTTCTGTGAAAGCTATAGTAGTTAGTGTTTGAGCACAAGGTCCAGATGATTTATGCAGAATCTCTGTCACCACATCCACATTTATGATGTTTTTTATAATAATAATCTGTTAAAATGGACATGTGATGTTCTGATTTCAGCGCCTCTATTAATCATTAGAATGAGGTTTAAGGGGTTAAAATAATAACTGAGATCTAACATATTCATCATATTCATGTTCATTCATTATAACATATTCAGTTTACAGCTGAAAATCTAATAAACAGGCAAATGGTAACCAAGGCAACAGGAGCGATCGCTGTGCTAATTATTGATGTGTATATTTAGAAAACAAACAAGTCAAATAAAACTTTAATCTCAGGGTTATCCACATGATGGAAAATACTGTAAAGGAGCACCAGGTTTTATTATTCCTCACGCCCGTCTCACATCCAGAAGGCTAAAAAAGTCCTGAATTACTCAGTACTCAGACACAGTTTTTTTTGAGAGCAGCCACTTTCCGTCACCATTTATGTGCAGCTTGACGCTTTTCAAACTGTAGTGTTTCCCTTTTCGCTCAGTTCATTTGAAACAGTCGACCACCTCCTGCAGAGACGAGGAACAGGAAGAGGCGGATGAAAGGGGAAACAACAGATAGATTCAGCACACACACAAATCTGAAAAGTGTCTTTATTTTGACACAATGTGTAGATAAATGTAGGTAAATATATTTCAGATTTTCTTGGTTTTAAAGATGATAAGCTTGGTTGCTCACTGAGTCATTTCCTGTCTGTCAGGCTGATTTTCTTTTTCTCAGAATAAAGCTGGCATGTTACAAACATCACACGTCTGCAGCGGCTCAGTGTAATTATTCCAGTGGAGCATTTATTCTTTTATTCATGCTTTCATAGAGAACCAGATGAAGCAGAACCGACACACAGAAATAAAGATATGATGACAACAATCAATGTTCATCTGAAAAAGCAGACAACTCCTCTAAATGAATCAAGTTAATTCCAGATGAATAAATTGCTCGGCTGTTGATTGTGTTTATTGAATGATGTTGGGTCGTACGGTGGCCCTCTAGGGACTCACAGACTGGATTATATTCCATACATCAGCAAAATCCAATTAGGCTGCATCTCTAACCTCCACCAGCATCACAATTATCCAATTAAAACATCAGCGTTATTAACGTCTCAGTGGCAGCAGCCTGTCTGCTTTCATTCAGCCTCACATGAATGGCCCAAAATGAATACGAACATTAAGAAAAATCCTGTGACTGATTAACCCCCAGTGAACTTTAAAGAAGCGAGCAGCTGTCGATAAGACACCTAAACATTTAGTTTATAAGGACCAGGAACTTTCCAGACTTTTCTTTTCTTTATTAGAATATCAATGTTCCTCCTGCTGTTTGTTTTGATGAACTTCTAAACGCTGCTGTTAAAAATCACTCTGGATGCTTCAATCATTTCCAGGCAGCTGGAGAAACAAATCAGCCGGTCTGATTAAAAGTGGTCTCCCACCTCGTCAGTGTCCACAGATTTTAAAAAAGACTGGTTTACTTTTGTATCTGGTCTCTGAGGGACAGAGCTGATAAAGATTTAGACCATAGAGTTTGAAGATACAACTGACAGGAAGTGTAACAGTTTAAATACTCAGAAGTTTGGTTGGTGGGAACAGTGGCCCAAAGCTGGTCAGGGTTCGGCTAAGTGGAGCACCACAGATGTCCACATGTCCTGACTCTGTGTCCCTGTGTCCTCCAGGTCCTTCCAGGACTTGGCTCGGCAGATTGACGTGGACTACGGCACGGTGAGGGACTCAGCGGTCTACGACTACTTCAGGAACAAAGGCACCAACCCTCTGGAGCAGGACAGCACCTACGCAGAGCTGTGGAGGACGGTCAGCAAGAACAACGGCATGGACTACTCTGTGTCCAGCCCGTCTGAGGGCATACGCAAAGTAAGAGCGTTTCTTTTTTTTTTTTTCTTATTGACACTAGAAAAGACTTTTAATGAACTGATGGCTTCATGAGTCTAAAACAAACTGTTCACTGTGCGACTTATGACACTTATTGACATCATATATTGATCCTCTGACTGTGACTTTGATGAATGAATGTAAACGTGAAGGTTCTTTATTTATACAGCCCTTTACACCAACCATTCAGCGAACCAGTATGCTTCACAATACAGATAGTAAATAAAAGCAATGAAAAAAACAAAATAAAGTAAAAGCCTCACCATGCTACTGAATTATTAGTTAATGAGCTGTTCTGTCACTTACAGCTCTATGAGTTTTAACTAGCTGTGAGTCGTTTCATTCAGGATTACTTTCTTGATTAGTTTGAGTTGTTTGCTCCATAAAATGTCAGAATAATAATAATAAGTGACTCAGTGTTTCCAAAAAGCCCACGATGACGTCTTTAATTATCTCAGAGATATTCATTTTACTTCACAGAGGAAGAAAGAAAGCAGAAAATATTCAAAGTTATCTTTTTTAGTATTTTTTTCCCTCCGAAATTCCTTAAACCAACTATCAAAACAGTTAATAGTTACCAGCTGCTTGATTACTTGTTGCTGCTCTAGATTTCACTCAGTGTGTTAACGTCATCAGTAAAAACATACTCTCCTCCTGTTTTATTCACAGCAGGCAAACACACACACACTCCTCTGTTTACCCATTTCTTAATTACAACAGCAGTTGCACAATACGTCAATTAGCGTGGCGGCGTGTTTGTGTGTCGCTGCTGTACGTTATTATGCTCGTAGATCTCCCAAAAAGCCGATGACAAATTAGCATGTGAGACAAATTGGCTCGGAGTGCGTCCATTATTCACCCATTTGCATAATAAACACAACTCAAAGTCTGCCCACAGTTACCATGGCAATAATTAGAGTCAGAGAAAGACGGTGGTTAAAAATGAAATCCATCCTAAATGGATGTCATTCCCAGATCTCTGTGCATTTGAAACTCATTATGTCAAATTATTTCACTTTCATATTTCTGCCAGTAATTCTCATCCACCTTTAGTAGTTTTATCTCTGGAAAAGTAATGCACTGTAGATTGTATCTACCACAAAAAGTTAAGTTAAATATTTAAGTAAAAGAGTGACACGCTGTGTAGGAAGGAGGTCAGAGTGGATCAAAACCACAAGACTGTGACAGGAAGCACTGTTCATGTCCTCTTATTTTCACATAAACCTCCATCTGTTGGAGAAGAAGCTGGTTTGTTGCTGGACTTTTGAAGGAAAACACACAAAAGTTTCCAGATTTCAAATATTAACTTTATATTGTCATAACTGATAGAATTAAAGGACAAAGCAAGCTGTTATAATATCTAGTTTCATGCTGTGACTTTCTTACTAAAACCAGAGTTCAGTGTCACATCTAACCTGAACCCATAACCCTCTCCTGTATGGGCAAGCACTTGTTTCTACAGTGAGGTCCTACATATTTTTCCTTTCCTCTAAAAAGGATTTCATTATTATGTGTCTTCAGTTGACTCTGATGTTGCAGCAGCAGAGGTTTTATCTCTGACGGCACATCTGAGGTTTCTGTTCGTCTCCTCTGATCCATACGAGCCTCTTTGCTCTCAGCATCCCAGCATGTCATCACTTAGCTTAGCATCACAGCCTCTTCCTGCTCTCCTTACATGATGAAAGGTAAACAAGAGGCTAGCAGAGGCTAACAGCAGCAGCTAACAGGCAATCAGAGCACCAGAGGGATGCGGTGCAGTAATGATGCTGCGACAGCATGAAAGTGCTGCAGACTGAAGTCTCCCTGTTATTATATGAGCAGTGCACCAGCACTTTGTTCATGTCTGTGTGTGTGTGTGTGTGTGTGTGTGTGTGTGTGTTCAGACAGTTAGCAGGTTGAAGCCGATCTGCTGACTCTGAACAACAAGCTGCTGCTTTCAGATCAGCCTGTTCCTGCAGCCTCCACCTCCATGTTTCATTTAGTGACACTTTTATCAGATGCTTTGTATGTTTTATATGTTTTTTTTTCTTAGCTCTGCCAGAGTCCTGACTCTCTGTCCACATCTCAGTGGATCAATATTGTATTTAATGTGAATTTTTAAAGGATCAAGTGTGTGCGCCTGCCACTGGATGAGCCGTTAAAAATACACAAACAAGTAGACATGTTCCAGTGAGTAGTGGTGCTACAACATGTGTCTTTAAGGTAAAAATGTCCAAACCTCAGATACGTTCAGTTTAATACAGAATGTGTTGAAGCAGCATCCACTCCTGAACATCAGCTGGTTTCTTTCCCATCAGCAGAGCCGCTCTGATTGGCAGCCACACTGGAGGAGACTAAAATTAGAGCTGATTGGATGCTTTCAAACAAGTCCAGTGTTTCCATAGAAACTAGAGAGAAATCTGGAGAGGTGTTTGCAGTCAGTGAGTCTGAAAATTGCAACTTGTAAACAACAAGTCAATCAAATCAACGTTGTAATTTCACTGTTTTCTCTGTGTTTGTGTGCAGGCCAAGAAGAGTCCCTACGCCTTCCTGTGGGACATGGCGGTGCTGGAGTACGCCGCCCTGACGGATGACGACTGCACCGTCACCGTGTCGGGGAACAGCATGAGCAGCAAAGGTTACGGCATCGCCATGCAGCACGGCAGCCCCTACAGAGACCTCTTCTCTCAGAAGTAAGTGACCGAACCCTCACCTGGAACACATCACTTCATACTGACTGTGTGAACGAAGGCTTTCCAACCCTCACCTGCGGTCACGAGCGACCTTTGATCTCCTGTAGAGTGGCTGGGCTCAGGTGGTTTAGGCCTGATCAGGATGTTAGCAGTAGATCTACAAACACCCTGGAGAGATTTTACTTATAAGATGGAAATGTCCTCCTCCTGTGTTTGAGAAACAGCAGCAGCTTGTTTGTTCAGTGACTTCAGGTTACTGGTCGTGGTTTTATTCTGCCGAGAAGATTTTGTCCCTGCTGCTGCTGGTCTGTTGAATATTAATAAATGTCATTCATGTGAATTGTTTGTGTTGCTGCTGGCTGGGCCACAAATCTGCCCACAGGGATTAGAAACATCACCTCACCTTATCTCACCTGGGAAGGCCTCAGGGTTCGTCTTGAAGAGCTGTGTAAGCAGATGAAGTGGATGGATGGGTGATTTAAATGGAGAAAGATGGAGAAACAGCTGTGGGTGATGCATGTATTGTATCTGTTGTTATTCTATCATATATTAAAGAATAATTCATAGTACATAATTAGAAATGGAAATGATGTGTATGTAAAGAGCTTGAGACTTCACTAGACAGCTTCTCCTCCTGTTCCTGCTCCATCAGAGTCCTAAAGATGATGGCAGCACAGCGACGGCCTGAAGGTCTGATCTGTTTCCTGTCCGCAGGAACGAGCGTCAGAAGATATTAATGCTGACTGCGTGATGACACGTCAGGACTTTGAAAGCTTTTGTGCTCCTGTTGGCTGCGTTTACTGTGCAATGAAACCAAGCCTGACGTGGAGTTAATGATGTCGGTCGCTGGCGTTTTGATCCTCTTTGTTGTCGTTAAGTCTTCATTATCGGCCTGTAAATCCTGGGATGTTGGAGTCTTCCAGGAGAGACTGTCTGAGGCAATTAGAGCCGACTTTATGTTAACGAGGGCCACTTTGTGCGATGAAGAGTGTCACACTGACTTACTGCAAACTTGACGGAGGCGTGCAGGTGTTGCAAAGTCGTGGATGTTAAAAAGGTGTTAAGTGTGAGGTGAGAAACGCCTCCTGAGGGTGTTGAATCAATAACAGCGCGCCACACTAAAGTCAATTAAGCTCACATGAAACAAGCTCGTATTAAGCGCTGCCGTTGTGCAGCGAGAGGGATTTCTCATGGTGTGATGTGTAAACAGACGCGTGCTAATTATTTGATCTGCTGAGGCTCATGTCGAAGCAAAGGCTGGGATTTTTAATTCAATTGATGAAATCAGCGAGTGAAACCTCGCCTCCCCTCTCTTCCCAAACACAAATTGATCCCAAAGTGAGTCTATAAATCACGTAGATCATTTAGTAAGTCTCCACATTATTGCATCATGAGCTAACGCTGTGAGGAGTCGCATAAGCTCCTGGAAACCTGAAAACTTTCTCATCCGTCTCGTATCGATCGGCTCTCAGAAAGCAGACAGGAAGTTGGTGAAGAAGACCTCAGGTTGGTAGAAATGGCTGATCTCACTCAGGTTATTGGTTTGATCTGCGTACCAGCACTGACTCTTAAAAAAGTGTCGCAGCGTATCAGACCTCACCGGCCTTCTTTCACCGCTGCATTTAATTTATCACCAAAAAACTAAAGACAAGTATTTTGTTTTATTTGATCAGATTTGTGCCTCCACACCAATAAGATTGTAGTGAAAATTGTTATGCTCACCGCTTTGAAAAATGATATATCCATCTGCAGAAATAGTCGACATGAAAACTGCCCCTCTGACTCTGTGGGTTAACCTGAGTGAAATAATACCAGGAAAGCATCTCTCTCGTCGTCACGGTCAGCAGCAGTCCCTAATCATAAACTATAGAATCACATCAGGTCTTTGAAATGTTAAACCTGCTGAACTGAAGAGACTTTGGTCTTTTATTTGACGAGTGTTTTATGTCTTATTCTTATTTAACTGTAGGTTTGTAGTTTGATTATTTATCAATATTTAGTGACCTTTCCAGCTCCATTCACAGGACAAATAAAGCCTGAAGACAATGATGTTTTTTGTGATTGAAGTGAACTGACCCTTTAAAGATCAAAAGTGCAGCAGTAGGCGTTTTGCTCCAGCATGCAGATTTTAATGGATTCGTTTATTCGCTGTCTTCCTCTCTGAGGCTTCAGGTTGAAGAGTCCAGACAGCAGCATACTGTCAGGACTAATATATTTATAATATTTATAATATTTTGGCGTCTCCTTGCTTTCTGAGGCTGCAGCTCTCCACAAACCTGAAGAGTCACAGGAAATGACTTTATCCACCTTCATACTAAAGAATTTCATTTGGAGCGAACTGCCAGACGAGTTTGAATGAAATATCATTTCTATAGGAATTTTGCCTCACTGCTAAGCAGGAGCGAGCACACCTGGCCTCCCAGGTGTGAATGTCTCTGAGCTTTGGTGGGTGGATGAAAGGCAGCGGCGCTCTGAACTGACTGTGAAGTGGTGAGGAGGGCAGCGATTACACAGCAGCTCCCAGCAGGAGCCCGTTTGATGTCTGCTCCGACTCCTCGACACATGAACTGCCGTGTAACTTCCTGCATAATGTCTGCGAGGAAGACAAACACAAATAGTGGTTGTGACATTTGAGGCCAGCAGCGGCGGCATAGATAGAGACATTAGCACGAAGCATTAGCGGCTTCAGCGCAGTCGACGCTATCAGCAGAGCAGGCTGCAGATCAGCCATGCTGAGAGGAAACGACTCTCTGGGCTGCGTGGGCGAGTCGCCTGCGGCCCGACAGCAGCCAAACACAAAAATGTCATTTATCTGACTCCCCCTCTCTCTCTAGCTCTGTGTGATCCTCTCTCGTCCTCTCAGGCCATGTTCAGAGAGGGAAATCCTGTTTCTCAGAGCTGCTCTTTAAAGCTCAAAGACGGAGTGTCCAGGTCAGATCACCTGAGGGGAGCTTGAGGCGGCCATGACTTCCTCTCAGGTGTTTTTACCATCCATACACCTCTGAGGCAGATAAAAGGAGAAAAAGCTGTGACATGTTTCAACCCTGTATGGCCTGATGACACCTGGTTTCTTTGTGCCAGAGGTCACATCATCTGATTAATGACCAGAATGGTCACTTTGGATTTGTCAAAAGATTGGCTCAACCGCGTTGCAGTGAGCTTGTCCTAAATGAATGTAGTGTTTGAGGATTTGGATGACTGCAGTTTCACAGAATTTAAACCACTTCTCTGAATGTGTCTGCATCTGTTTGATTGAAATACAATGGGCTTGGATGTTGTAGTCTTTGGTCCCGCAAACTTACATTTGGCCTGCACGTTAAAGGCCAAATGGAAGGAAACTCATTTGTGGTGTATAAACTGAAGGCTTTCAGTTTTATCAGATATTGAGAGGAACCTTGACTTGTTTGCTTCTTTGACTCGTTCTGGTTGTAGTGATGATCGGGTTTCTTGTTTGCCTGTGGGGCCGTTTCTCAATCATGGCATCTTCTTTCCTCTCTCCTCCCTCTGCACCTCACACTTCCTCTTTAATTAAGCGATGCTGTGTTTATTTAGGGATTAATTTGTGGCACTGAATGGAGACGAACTCGCTCGTTATTAATGGAGTTTTTGCACCGGCCCGGTTCAGCGGGCGTCCAACGGCCCGAGGCGTCCTCGCAGCGCAGCGCTCAGGGACGACCAGGAATAATGTGTCAGGGTGTTAAATTGAGGGCAGAGCTATTGTTCAGAGCAAAAACCATTATCTCCACATTTCCAACCATCATTTTAATACCTAGTCCCATAACTGCGGTATTACCTCTATCCAGCGTTTCAATTCCATAATCCTGCCATTAATAACCTTTGCAGACTTTGTTGCTTCTGCTGCTCATTTGTGCTGTAAAACTATTTTGTCCTCGGGGTCTTATGGGAGCGAATGGTGGTGGGGGGGGGGTTGTAGAAACTGCAGTGCACTGACCTTCAGCGTGTTCACGCTGAGTTGAGCAGATTAAATGGAGCAAATTGGGCTCTGATTTTACTGCAGCTAAAAGCAGATTGTACTTCAGTGATTGTGGCAGAGTTTGCTTAATTAACCCCATGACTCAACACAGCGAGAAGCTGCATGAAACTTGTGTGCGTGTTTAAGAAGTATGTAGATGTGTCAGGTCAGAAGATACAATGTGAGCTGCTGCACCTTTTACTCACCTTTCTTTCCTTCTCCCTGAACATTTCCATCTCTGCTGCCTCTTGTTTTAGTTTGTTTCCAGTTCAAAGTTGTCATCATTCTGCTGCTGTGTTTATTCTGTGTCAGTTTTTGACATGCCATACACACTGATGCTTCGCAGCCTCTTAACCACACAGAGATACAGCTGGTCAGGACGTGTTCCACAGTGTAGAAGGTGGTGAGGATGGGTGGTAGTACGCTGTCTGCAAGAAGTGGAGGCATTGCTGTCCCTTCTTGGCCGCAGAGGTAGTGTTGGAGGACCAGGTGAGGTCAGAGATCTTGGTGGTCCTGACCCTGCCCATTGACGATCCACTGATGAGCCGTGGAGAGCGTTCAGCTGACATCCTCCTGAAGCGAACAACCATCTCCTCAGTCTTTTTGACAATGTTTGGGGGCGCTTGTGCTCAGGGTGATGTCGCCTGATGTTCTGCTGCTGTTGCACACTGTTATGGCCTTTCAATCAGAAAGGCCCAGCTGCTTCTGCGGGATGATTGTATCGAAAGCTGAGCTGAAGAATGTGAACAGCATTTTGGATGATTGATGAATACAGTTATAGTGTAATTTGTTGAAAAAATATTGATAATACCAAATTATTTTGTGATGAATTAAGTTACAGTATATGTCACAAAACTTGTAAAAGACAAATCTATATGCATGCATGTTAAAGCAAGCATGACAAATAATGTCTCCTAAAAGTCATACGACAGTGCGTGGAAAACAGTAAAACAATACACAATGTTTGAAATTTCACAAAAAGTCATTAAAAAGCCTTATCTCAGAATTCTGATTGATTTCATGGCACAGTATTTTGGAGAAAAATACGTTTTAAAAAATTGTCAAAATGACAATTTTTAAAATGTCACAAGAAGTCATGAGAAAGCCTTTTTGCAATGTTTTGAATTATTTCAAGGCACAGAATTTGTAAATAAGTTGTAAAAAAATATATTGTTTCATTATGTTGCAAATTGTCAAAAAAAGTCATACTATAGTATGTCGAAAAAGTCAAAAAATGACAACTTTTAAAATGTCAAAAAAAGTCATTAGAAAGCCTTTTTGCAGTGTTCTGAACCATTTCAAGGTACAGAATTTATAAATAAGTGGTAAAAAAATCTTTTTTCATCATGTTGCAAATTGTCAAAAAACGTCATACTATAGTATGTCGAAAATGTCAAAAAATGACAAGTTTTAAAATGTAAAAAAAAACTGATTAGAAAGCCTAATGATAGTAAGTTAAATGATGTTATTGCTCAATATTTGTAAATTAGTTGTAAAAAAACATTTTTTCATCATGTTGCAAATTGTCAAAAAACGTCATACTACAGTATGTCGAAAAAGTCAAAAAATGATAAATTTTAAAATGTCACAAAACGTCATTAGAAACCCTTTTTGGAGTGTTCTGAACCATTTCAAGGCACAAAAATCGTAAAAAAAATTGTAAAAACAATATTTTTTCATCATGTTGCAAATTGTCAAAAAAACGTCATACTATAGTATGTCGAAAACGTCCAAAAATGACAAATTTTAAAATGTCAAAAAAAGTCTTTAGAACGCCTTTTTGCAGTGTTTTGGATCATTTCAAGGCACAGAATTTGTAAATAAGTTGTGAAAAAATATTTTTTCATCATGTTGCAAATTGTCAGGAAACGTCACACTATAGTATGTTGAAAAAGTAAAAAAATGACAAATTTTAAAATGTCACAAAACATCATTAGAAAACCTTTTTGGAATGTTCTGAACCATTTCAAGGCACAGAATTTGTAAATAAGTTGTAAAAAAAAATATTTTTTCATCATGTTGCAAATTGTCAAAAAATGTCATACTATAGTATGTCGAAAAAGTCAAAAAATTACAAATTTTAAAATGTCAAAAAAAAAGTCATTAGAAAGCCTTTTTGGAGTCCTCTGAACCATTTCAAGGCACAGAATTTGTAAAAAAAAAAGGTGTAAAAAAAAATAATTTTTCATCATGTTGCAAATTGTCAAAAAACGTCATACTATAGTATGTCGAAAAAGTCAAAAAATGAAAAATTTTAAAATGTCAATAAAAGTCATTAGAAAGCCTTTTTGGAGTGTTCTGAACCCTTTCAAGGCACAGAATTTGTAAATAAGTTGTGAAAAAATATTTTTTCATCATGTTGCAAATGGTCAAAAACACGTCATACTATAGTATGTCGAAAAAGTCAAAAAATGACAAATTTTAAAATGTCAAAAAAAGAATTTGGAACGCTTTTTTGCAGTGTTTTGGATCATTTCAAGGCACAGAATTTGTAAATAAGTTGTAAAAAAAATATTTTTTCATCACGTCGCAAATTGTCAAAAAACGTCACACTATAGTATGTCGAAAACGTCAAAAAATGATAAATTTTAAAATGTCACAAAACGTCATTAGAAAGCCTATTTGGAGTGCTCTGAACCATTTCAAGGCACAGAATTTGTAAAAAAAAATTGTGAAAAAAAATATTTTTTCATCATTTTGCAAATTGCCAAAAAACGTCATACTATAGTATGTCGAAAAAGTCAAAAAAATCATAAATTTTAAAATGTCACAAAACGTCATTGGAAAGCCTTTTTGGAGTGTTCTGAACCATTTCAAGGCACAGAAATCGGAAAAAAAAGTTGTAAAAAAATATTTTTTCATAATGTTGCAAATTGGCAAAAAAACGTCATACTATAGTATGTCGAAAACGTCAAAAAATGACAAATTTTAAAATGTCAAAAAAAGGCATTAGAAAGCCTTTTTACAGTTGTCTGAACCATTTCAAGGCACAAAATTTGTAAATAAGTTGTGAAAAAATATTTTTTCATCATGTTGTAAATTGTCAAAAAGACGTCATACTATAGTATGTCGAAAACGTCAAAAAATGACAAATTTTAAAATGTCAAAAAAAGGCATTAGAAAGCCTACTTGTTGTGTTCTGAACCATTTCCAGGCACAGAATTTGTAAATAAGTTGTGAAAAAATATTTTTTCATCATGTCGCAAATTGGCAAAAAACGTCATACTATAGTATGTCGAAAAAGTCAAAAAATGACAAATTTTAAAATGTCAAAAAAAGTCATTAGAAAGCCTTTTTGGAGTGCTCTGAACCATTTCAAGGCACAGAATTTGTAAAAAAAAAAACAAACAATTGTAAAAAAATATATTTTTTCATCATGTTGTAAATTGCCAAAAAACGTCATACTATAGTATGTCGAAAAAGTCAAAAAATTACAAATTTTAAAATGTCAGAAAAAAGTCATTAGAAAGCCTTTTTGGAGTGCTCTGAACCATTTCAAGGCACAGAATTTGTAAAAAAAAAAAAAACAATTGTAAAAAAATATATTTTTTCATCATGTTGTAAATTGCCAAAAAACGTCATACTATAGTATGTCGAAAATGTCAAAAAATGATAAATTTTAAAATGTCACAAAACGTCATTAGAAAGCCTTTTTGGAGTGTCCTGAACCATTTCAAGGCACAAAAATCGTAAAAAAAAAAGTTGTAAAAAAATATATTTTTTCATCATGTTGCAAATTGTCAAAAAAAATGTCATACTATAGTATGTCGAAAATGTCCAAAAATGAAAAATTTTAAAATGTCAAGAAAAGTCATTAGAACGCTTTTTTAGCGTGTTCTGAACCATTTCCAGGCACAGTATTCGTAAAAAAGTTGTAAAAAAAATATTTTTTCATCATGTTGCAAATTGTCAAAAAAGTCATTCTATAGTATGTCGAAAAAGTCAAAAAATGAAAAATTTTAAAATGTCAATAAAAGTCATTAGAAAGCCTTTTTGGAGTGTTCTGAACCATTTCAAGGCACAGAATTTGTAAATAAGTTGTGAAAAAATATTTTTTCATCATGTTGCAAATTGTCTAAAAAAACGTCATACTAAAGTATGTCGAAAACGTCAAAAAAATTACAAATTTTAAAATGTCAAAAAAAGTCTTTAGAACGCCTTTTGCAGTGTCTGAACCATTTCAAGGCACAGAATTTGTAAATAAGTTGTAAAAATATTTTTTCATCATGTTGCAAATTGTCAAAAACGTCATACTATAGTATGTCGAAAAGTCAAAAAATGACAAATTTTAAAATGTCACAAAAGTCATTAGAAAGCCTTTTGGAGTGTTCTGAACCATTTCAAGGCACAGAATTTGTAAATAAGTTGTGAAAAAATATTTTTTCATCATGTCGCAAATTGTCAAAAAACGTCATACTATAGTATGTCGAAAAAGTCAAAAAATGACAAATTTTAAAATGTCAAAAAAAGTCATTAGAAAGCCTTTTTGGAGTGCTCTGAACCATTTCAAGGCACAAAAATCGTAAAAAAAAAAGTTGTAAAAAAATATATTTTTTCATCATGTTGCAAGTTGTCAAAAAAAATGTCATACTATAGTATGTCGAAAATGTCAAGAAATGAAAAATTTTAAAATGTCAAAAAGTCATTAGAAAGCCTTTTTGAGTGTTCTGAACCATTTCAAGGCACAAAATTTGTAAATAAGTTGTAAAAAATATTTTTTCATCATGTTGCAAATTGTCAAAAATGTCATACTATAGTATGTCGAAAACGTCAAAAATGACAAATTTTAAAATGTCAAAAAAGTCATTAGAAAGCCTTTTTGGAGTGTTCTGAACCATTTCAAGGCACAAAATTTGTAAATAAGTTGTAAAAAATATTTTTCATCATGTTGCAAATTGTCAAAAACGTCATACTATAGTATGTCGAAAAAGTCAAAAATGACAAATTTTAAAATGTCAAAAAGTCATTAGAAAGCCTTTTTGGAGTGTTCTGAACCATTTCAAGGCACAAAATTTGTAAATAAGTTGTAAAAATATTTTTTCATCATGTTGCAAATTGTCAAAGCGTCATACTATAGTATGTCGAAAAAGTCAAAAATTACAAATTTTAAAATGTCAAAAAAAAGGCATTACAAAGCCTTTTCACAGTTTTGAACCATTTCAAGGCACAGAATTTGTAAATAAGGTGTAAAAAAATATATTTTTTCATCATGTTGCAAATTGTCAAAAAACGTCATACTATAGTATGTCGAAAAAGTCAAAAAATGAAAAATTTTAAAATGTCAATAAAAGTCATTAGAAAGCCTTTTTGGAGTGTCCTGAACCATTTCAAGGCACAGAATTTGTAAATAAGTTGTGAAAAAATATTTTTTCATCATGTCGCAAATTGTCAAAAAGACGTCATACTATAGTATGTCGAAAACGTCAAAAAATTACAAGTTTTAAAATGTCAAAAAAAGTCGTTAGTAACCCTTTTTGGAGTGTTCTGAACCATTTCAAGGCACAGAAATCGGAAAAAAAAGTTGTAAAAAAATATTTTTTCATAATGTTGCAAATTGGCAAAAAAACGTCATACTATAGTATGTCGAAAACGTCAAAAAATTACAAATTTTAAAATGTCACAAAACGTCATTAGAAACCCTTTTTGGAGTGTTCTGAACCATTTCAAGGCACAAAAATCGTAAAAAAAATTGTAAAAACAATATTTTTTCATCATGTTGCAAATTGTCAAAAAAACGTCATACTATAGTATGTCGAAAACGTCCAAAAATGACAAATTTTAAAATGTCAAAAAAAGTCTTTAGAACGCCTTTTTGCAGTGTTTTGGACCATTTCAAGGCACAGAATTTGTAAATAAGTTGTAAAAAAAAATATTTTTTCATCATGTTGCAAATTGTCAAAAAATGTCATACTATAGTATGTCGAAAAAGTCAAAAAATTACAAATTTTAAAATGTCAGAAAAAAGTCATTAGAAACCCTTTTTGGAATGTTCTGAACCATTTCAAGGCACAAAAATCGTAAAAAAAAATATTTTTTCATCATGTCGCAAATTGTCAAAAAGTCATTCTATAGTATGTCGAAAACATCAAAAAATTACAAATTTTAATATGTCACAAAACGTCATTAGAAACCCTTTTTGGAATGTTCTGAACCATTTCAAGGCACTAAAATCGTAAAAAAGTTGTAAAAAAAAATGTTTTTTCATCATGTTGCAAATTGTCAAAAAAATGTCATACTATAGTATGTCGAAAAAGTCAAAAAATGACAAATTTTAAAATGTCAAAAAAAGTCATTAGAAAGCCTTTTTGGAGTGCTCTGAACCATTTCAAGGCACAGAATTTGTAAATAAGTTGTGAAAAAATATTTTTTCATCATGTTGCAAATTGTCTAAAAAAAGTCATACTATAGTATGTCGAAAACGTCAAAAAATTACAAATTTTAAAATGTCAAAAAAAGTCATTAGAAAGCCTTTTTGGAATCCTCTGAACCATTTCAAGGCACAGAAATCGGAAAAAAAAGTTGTAAAAAATATTTTTTCATCATGTTGCAAATTGGCAAAAAAAGTCATACTATAGTATGTCGAAAACGTCAAAAAATGACAAATTTTAAAATGTCAAAAAAAGTCATTAGAAAGCCTTTTTGGAATCCTCTGAACCATTTCCAGGCACAGTATTTGTAAATAAGTTGTAAAAAAAATATTTTTTCATCATGTTGCAAATTGTCAAAAAAGTCATTCTATAGTATGTCGAAAAAGTCAAAAAATGACAAATTTTGAAACGTCAATAAAAGTCATTAGAAAGCCTTTTTGGAGTGTTCTGAACCATTTCAAGGCACAGAATTTGTAAAAAAGTTGTAAAAAATATTTTTTCATCATGTTGCAAATTGGCAAAAAAAGACGTCATACTATAGTATGTCGAAAACGTCAAAAAAATCATAAATTTTAAAATGTCACAAAACGTCATTAGAAAGCCTTTTTGGAGTGTCCTGAACCATTTCAAGGCACAGAATTTGTAAATAAGTTGTGAAAAAATATTTTTTCATCATGTTGCAAACGGTCAAAAACACGTCATACTATAGTATGTCGAAAAAGTCAAAAAATGACAACTTTTAAAATTTCACAAAAAGTCATTAGAAAGCCTTTTTGCAGTGTCCTGAACCATTTCAAGGCACAAAATTTGTAAATAAGTTGTGAAAAAATATTTTTTCATCATGTTGCAAATTGTCAAAAAACGTCATACTATAGTATGTCGAAAACGTCAAAAAAATTACAAATTTTAAAATGTCAAAAAAAGTCTTTAGAACGCCTTTTTGCAGTGTTTTGGATTATTTCAAGGCACAGAATTTGTAAATAAGTTGTAAAAAAAATATTTTTTTCATCATGTTGCAAATTGTCAAGAAACGTCATACTATAGTATGTCGAAAAAGTCAAAAAATGACAACTTTTAAAATTTCACAAAAAGTCATTAGAAAGCCTTTTTGCAGTGTCCTGAACCATTTCAAGTCACAGAATTTGTAAATAAGTTGTGAAAAAATATTTTTTCATCATGTTGCAAATTGTCAAAAAAAGTCATACTATAGTCTGTCGAAAAAGTCAAAAAATGACAAATTTTGAAACGTCAATAAAAGTCATTAGAAAGCCTTTTTGGAGTGCTCTGAACCATTTCAAGGCACTAAAATCTTAAAAAAGTTGTGAAAAAATATTTTTTCATCATGTTGCAAATTGTCAAAAAGACGTCATACTATAGTATGTCGAAAACGTCAAAAAATTACAAATTTTAAAATGTCAAAAAAAGGCATTAGAAAGCCTTTTTACAGTTGTCTGAACCATTTCAAGGCACAAAATTTGTAAATAAGTTGTGAAAAAATATTTTTTCATCATGTTGCAAATTGTCAAAAAACGTCATACTATAGTATGTCGAAAACGTCAAAAAATTACAAATTTTAAAATGTCAAAAAAAGGCATTAGAAAGCCTTTTTGCAGTGTTCTGAACCATTTCAAGGCACAGTATTTGTAAATAAGTTGTGAAAAAATATTTTTTCATCATGTTGCAAATTGTCAAAAAAACGTCATACTATAGTATGTCGAAAACGTCAAAAAAATCATAAATTTTAAAATGTCACAAAACGTCATTGGAAAGCCTTTTTGGAGTGTTCTGAACCATTTCAAGGCACAGAAATCGGAAAAAAAAGTTGTAAAAAATATTTTTTCATCATGTTGCAAATTGGCAAAAAAAGTCATACTATAGTATGTCGAAAACGTCAAAAAATGACAAATTTTAAAATGTCAAAAAAAGTCATTAGGAAGCCTACTTGTTGTGTTCTGAACCATTTCCAGGCACAGAATTTGTAAATAAGTTGTGAAAAAATATTTTTTCATCATGTCGCAAATTGTCAAAAAACGTCATACTATAGTATGTCGAAAAAGTCAAAAAATGAAAAATTTTAAAATGTCAATAAAAGTCATTAGAAAGCCTTTTTGGAGTGTTCTGAACCCTTTCAAGGCACAGAATTTGTAAATGAGTTGTAAAAAAATATTTTTTCATCATGTTGCAAATTGTCAAAAAAACGTCATACTATAGTATGTCGAAAAAGTCAAGAAATGACAAATTTTAAAATGTCAAAAAGTCATTAGAAAGCCTTTTGGAGTGTTCTGAACCATTTCAAGGCACTAAAATCGTAAAAAAGTTGTAAAAAAAAATGTTTTTTCATCATGTTGCAAATTGTCAAAAAAATGTCATACTATAGTATGTCGAAAATGTCAAAAAATTACAAATTTTAAAATGTCAAAAAAAGTCATTAGGAAGCCTTCCTGTTGTGTTCTGAACCCTTTCAAGGCACAGAATTTGTAAATAAGTTGTAAAAAAATATTTTTTCATCATGTTGCAAATTGTCAAAAAAACGTCATACTATAGTATGTCGAAAAAGTCAAGAAATGAAAAATTTTAAAATGTCAAAAAAAGTCATTAGAAAGCCTTTTTGGAATCCTCTGAACCATTTCCAGGCACAGTATTTGTAAATAAGTTGTGAAAAAATATTTTTTCATCATGTTGCAAATGGTCAAAAACACGTCATACTATAGTATGTCGAAAAAGTCAAAAAATGACAAATTTTAAAATGTCAAAAAAAGTCATTAGAAAGCCTTTTTGGAGTGTCCTGAACCATTTCAAGGCACAGAATTTGTAAATAAGTTGTGAAAAAATATTTTTTCATCATGTTGCAAACGGTCAAAAACACGTCATACTATAGTATGTCGAAAAAGTCAAAAAATGACAACTTTTAAAATTTCACAAAAAGTCATTAGAAAGCCTTTTTGCAGTGTCCTGAACCATTTCAAGTCACAGAATTTGTAAATAAGTTGTGAAAAAATATTTTTTCATCATGTTGCAAATTGTCAAAAAAAGTCATACTATAGTATGTCGAAAACGTCAAAAAATGACAAATTTTAAAATGTCAAAAAAAGTCTTTAGAACGCCTTTTTGCAGTGTTTTGGATCATTTCAAGGCACAGAATTTGTAAATAAGTTGTAAAAAAAAATATTTTTTCATCATGTTGCAAATTGTCAAAAAAAGTCATACTATAGTCTGTCGAAAAAGTCAAAAAATGACAAATTTTGAAACGTCAATAAAAGTCATTAGAAAGCCTTTTTGGAGTGTTCTGAACCATTTCAAGGCACTAAAATCTTAAAAAAGTTGTATAAAAAATATTTTTTCATCATGTTGCAAATTGTCAAAAAGACGTCATACTATAGTATGTCGAAAACGTCAAAAAATTACAAATTTTAAAATGTCAAAAAAAGGCATTAGAAAGCCTTTTGGAGTGTTCTGAACCATTTCAAGGCACAGAATTTGTAAAAAAGTTGTAAAAAATATTTTTTCATCATGTTGCAAATTGTCAAAAAACGTCATACTATAGTATGTCGAAAAAGTCAAAAATGACAAATTTTAAAATGTCAAAAAAGTCATTAGAAAGCCTTTTGGAGTGTTCTGAACCATTTCAAGGCACAAAATTTGTAAAAAAGTTGTAAAAAATATTTTTTCATCATGTTGCAAATTGTCAAAAACGTCATACTATAGTATGTCGAAAAAGTCAAAAATGACAAATTTTAAAATGTCAAAAAGTCATTAGAAAGCCTTTTTGGAGTGTTCTGAACCATTTCAAGGCACAGAATTTGTAAATAAGTTGTAAAAAATATTTTTCATCATGTTGCAAATTGTCAAAAACGTCATACTATAGTATGTCGAAAAAGTCAAAAAATGACAAATTTTAAAATGTCAAAAAAGTCATTAGAAAGCCTTTTGGAGTGTTCTGAACCATTTCAAGGCACAGAATTTGTAAAAAAGTTGTAAAAAATAATTTTTTTCATCATGTTGCAAATTGTCAAAAACGTCATACTATAGTATGTCGAAAAAGTCAAAAATGACAAATTTTAAAATGTCAAAAAAGTCATTAGAAAGCCTTTTGGAGTGTTCTGAACCATTTCAAGGCACAGAATTTGTAAATAAGTTGTAAAAAATATTTTTTTCATCATGTTGCAAATTGTCAAGAAACGTCATACTATAGTATGTCGAAAAAGTCAAAAAATGACAACTTTTAAAATTTCACAAAAAGTCATTAGAAAGCCTTTTTGCAGTGTCCTGAACCATTTCAAGTCACAGAATTTGTAAATAAGTTGTGAAAAAATATTTTTTCATCATGTTGCAAATTGTCAAAAAAAGTCATACTATAGTCTGTCGAAAAAGTCAAAAAATGACAAATTTTGAAACGTCAATAAAAGTCATTAGAAAGCCTTTTTGGAGTGCTCTGAACCATTTCCAGGCACAAAAATCTTAAAAAAGTTGTATAAACAATATTTTTTCATCATGTTGCAAATTGCTAAAAAATGTCATACTATAGTATGTCAAAAATGTCAAAAAATGATAAATTTTAAAATGTCAAAAATGTCATTAGAAAGCCTTTTTGGAGTGTTCTGAACAATTTCAAGGCACAGAATTTGTTAATAAGTTGTAAAAAAATATTTTTTCATCATGTTGCAAATCGCCACAAAAAACGTCATACTGTAGTATGTCGAAAAAGTCAAAAAATGACAAATTTTAAAACGTCATTAGAAAGCCTTTTTGGAGTGTTCTGAACCATTTCAAGGCACAAAAATCGTAAAAAAAAAATTTGTAAAAAAAAATATTTTTTTCATCATGTTGCAAATTGCCAAAAAACGTCATACTATAGTATGTCGAAAATGTCCAAAAATTATGAATTTTAAAATGTCACAAAACGTCATTAGAAAGCCTTTTTGGAGTGTTTTGAACCATTTCAAGGCACAAAAATCATAAAAAAGTTGTAAAAAAAAATGTTTTTTCATCATGTTGCAAATTGTCAAAAAATGTCATACTATAGTATGTCGAAAAACTCAAAAAATGAAAAATTTTAAAATGTCAAAAAAAGTCATTAGAAAGCCTTTTTGGAATCCTGTGAACCATTTCCAGGCACAGTATTTGTAAATAAGTTGTGAAAAAATATTTTTTCATCATGTTGCAAATTGTCAAAAAAACGTCATACTATAGTATGTCGAAAACGTCAAAAAAATCATAAATTTTAAAATGTCAAAAAAAGTCATTAGAAAGCCTTTTGGAGTGTTCTGAACCATTTCAAGGCACAGAATTTGTAAATAAGTTGTAAAAAATATTTTTTCATCATGTTGCAAATTGTCAAAAACGTCATACTATAGTATGTCGAAAAAGTCAAAAATGACAAATTTTAAAATGTCAAAAAAAAAGTCATTAGAAAGCCTTTTTGGAGTGTTCTGAACCATTTCAAGGCACAGAATTTGTAAATGAGTTGTAAAAAAATATTTTTTCATCATGCTGCAAATTGTCAAAAAAACGTCATACTATAGTATGTCGAAAAAGTCAACAAAATGAAAAATTTTAAAATGTCAAAAAAAGTCATTAGAAAGCCTTTTTGGAGTGTTCTGAACCATTTCAAGGCACAGAAATCGGAAAAAAAAGTTGTAAAAAATATTTTTTCATCATGTTGCAAATTGGCAAAAAAAGTCATACTATAGTATGTCGAAAACGTCAAAAAATGACAAATTTTAAAATGTCAAAAAAAGTCATTAGAAAGCCTTTTTGGAGTGCTCTGAACCATTTCCAGGCACAAAAATCGTAAAAAAAAAAAAAGTTGTAAAAAAATATATTTTTTCATCATGTTGCAAGTTGTCAAAAAAAATGTCATACTATAGTATGTCGAAAATGTCCAAAAATGAAAAATTTTAAAATGTCAAGAAAAGTCATTAGAACGCTTTTTTAGCGTGTTCTGAACCATTTCCAGGCACAGTATTCGTAAAAAAGTTGTAAAAAAAATATTTTTTCATCATGTTGCAAATTGTCAAAAAAGTCATTCTATAGTATGTCGAAAAAGTCAAAAAATGACAAATTTTGAAACGTCAATAAAAGTCATTAGAAAGCCTTTTGGAGTGTTCTGAACCATTTCCAGGCACAGTATTCGTAAAAAAGTTGTAAAAAAAATATTTTTTCATCATGTTGCAAATTGTCAAAAAAGTCATTCTATAGTATGTCGAAAAAGTCAAAAAATGACAAATTTTGAAACGTCAATAAAAGTCATTAGAAAGCCTTTTTGGAGTGTTCTGAACCATTTCAAGGCACAAAAATCGTAAAAAAAATTGTAAAAACAATATTTTTTCATCATGTTGCAAATTGTCAAAAAAACGTCATACTATAGTATGTCGAAAACGTCCAAAAATGACAAATTTTAAAATGTCAGAAAAAAAGTCATTAGAAAGCCTTTTGGAGTGTTCTGAACCATTTCAAGGCACAGAATTTGTAAATAAGTTGTAAAAAATATTTTTTCATCATGTTGCAAATTGTCAAAAACGTCATACTATAGTATGTCGAAAAAGTCAAAAATGACAAATTTTAAAATGTCAAAAAAGTCATTAGAAAGCCTTTTTGCAGTGTTCTGAACCATTTCCAGGCACAGAATTTGTAAATAAGTTGTGAAAAAATATTTTTTCATCATGTCGCAAATTGTCAAAAAACGTCATACTATAGTATGTCGAAAAAGTCAAAAAATGACAAATTTTAAAATGTCAAAAAAAGTCATTAGAAAGCCTTTTTGCAGTGTTTTGGACCATTTCAAGGCACAGAATTTGTAAATAAGTTGTAAAAAAAAATATTTTTTCATCATGTTGCAAATTGTCAAAAAATGTCATACTATAGTATGTCGAAAAATTCAAAAAATTACAAATTTTAAAATGTCAAAAAAAAAGTCATTAGAAAGCCTTTTTGGAGTCCTCTGAACCATTTCAAGGCACAGAATTTGTAAAAAAGTTGTAAAAAATATTTTTTCATCATGTTGCAAATTGTCAAAAACGTCATACTATAGTATGTCGAAAACGTCCAAAAATGACAAATTTTAAAATGTCAAAAAAGTCATTAGAAAGCCTTTTTGGAGTGTTCTGAACCATTTCAAGGCACAGAATTTGTAAATAAGTTGTAAAAAATATTTTTTCATCATGTTGCAAATTGTCAAAACTGTCATACTATAGTATGTCGAAAAAGTCAAAAATGAAAAATTTTAAAATGTCAAAAAAGTCATTAGAAAGCCTTTTTGGAGTGTTCTGAACCATTTCCAGGCACAGAATTTGTAAATAAGTTGTAAAAAAATATTTTTTCATCATGTTGCAAATTGTCAAAAACGTCATACTATAGTATGTCGAAAAAGTCAAAAATGACAAATTTTAAAATGTCAAAAAGTCATTAGAAAGCCTTTTTGGAGTGTTCTGAACCATTTCAAGGCACAGAATTTGTAAATAAGTTGTAAAAAATATTTTTTCATCATGTTGCAAATTGTCAAAAACGTCATACTATAGTATGTCGAAAAAGTCAAAAATGACAAATTTTAAAATGTCACAAAAGTCATTAGAAAGCCTTTTGGAGTGTTCTGAACCATTTCAAGGCACAGAATTTGTAAATAAGTTGTAAAAAATATTTTTCATCATGTTGCAAATTGTCAAAAACGTCATACTATAGTATGTCGAAAAAGTCAAAAATGACAAATTTTAAAATGTCAAAAAAGTCATTAGAAAGCCTTTTTGGAGTGTTCTGAACCATTTCAAGGCACAGAATTTGTAAATAAGTTGTAAAAATATTTTTTCATCATGTTGCAAATTGTCAAAAACGTCATACTATAGTATGTCGAAAAGTCAAAAATGACAAATTTTAAAATGTCAAAAAGTCATTAGAAAGCCTTTTGGAGTGTTCTGAACCATTTCAAGGCACAGAATTTGTAAATAAGTTGTAAAAAATATTTTTTCATCATGTTGCAAATTGTCAAAAACGTCATACTATAGTATGTCGAAAAAGTCAAAAATGACAAATTTTAAAATGTCAAAAAGTCATTAGAAAGCCTTTTGGCGTGTTCTGAACCATTTCCAGGCACAGTATTCGTAAAAAAGTTGTAAAAAAAAATATTTTTTCATCATGTTGCAAATTGTCTAAAAAAAAACGTCATACCAAAATATGTCGAAAACGTCAAAAAATTACAAATTTTAAAATGTCAAAAAAAAAGTCATTTGGAAGCCTTCTTGTTGTGTTCTGAACCATTTCCAGGCACAGAATTTGTAAATAAGTAGTGAAAAAATATTTTTTCATCATGTTGCAAATGGTCAAAAACACGTCATACTATAGTATGTCGAAAACGTCAAAAAATTACAAATTTTTAAATGTCACCAAACGTCATTAGAAACCCTTTTTGGAGTGTTCTGAACTATTTCCAGTCACAGAATTTGTAAATAAGTTGTAAAAAAATATTTTTTCATCATGTTGCAAATTGCTAAAAAATGTCATACTATAGTATGTCAAAAATGTCAAAAAATGATAAATTTTAAAATGTCAAAAATGTCATTAGAAAGCCTTTTTGGAGTGTTCTGAACCATTTCAAGGCACAAAATTTGTAAATAAGTTGTAAAAAAAATATTTTTTTCATCATGTTGCAAATTGTCAAGAAACGTCATACTATAGTATGTCGAAAAAGTCAAAAAATGACAACTTTTAAAATTTCACAAAAAGTCATTAGAAAGCCTTTTTGCAGTGTCCTGAACCATTTCAAGTCACAAAAATCATAAAAAAGTTGTAAAAAAAATGTTTTTTCATCATGTTGCAAATTGTCAAGAAACGTCATACTATAGTATGTCGAAAAAGTCAAAAAATGACAAATTTTAAAATGTCAAAAAAAGTCTTTAGAACGCCTTTTTGCAGTGTTTTGGACCATTTCAAGGCACAGAATTTGTAAATAAGTTGTAAAAAAAAATATTTTTTCATCATGTTGCAAATTGTCAAAAAACGTCATACTATAGTATGTCGAAAACGTCAAAAAATGATAAATTTTAAAATGTCACAAAACGTCATTAGAAAGCCTTTTTGGAGTGTTCTGAACCCTTTCAAGGCACAGAATTTGTAAATGAGTTGTAAAAAAATATTTTTTCATCATGTTGCAAATTGTCAAAAAAACGTCATACTATAGTATGTCGAAAAAGTCAAGAAATGAAAAATTTTAAAATGTCAAAAAAAGTCATTAGAAAGCCTTTTTGGAGTCCTCTGAACCATTTCAAGGCACAGAATTTGTAAAAAAAAAAGGTGTAAAAAAAAATATTTTTTCATCATGTTGCAAATTGTCAAAAAACGTCATACTATAGTATGTCGAAAAAGTCAAAAAATGAAAAAGTTTAAAATGTAAAAAAAAAGTCATTAGAAAGCCTTTTTGGAGTCCTCTGAACCATTTCAAGGCACAGAATTTGTAAATAAGGTGTAAAAAAATATTTTTTCATCATGTCGCAAATTGGCAAAAAACGTCATACTATAGTATGTTGAAAAAGTCAAAAAATGACAAATTTTAAAATGTCAAAAAAAAGTCATTAGAAAGCCTTTTTGGAGTGCTCTGAACCATTTCAAGGCACAGAATTTGTAAAAAAAAAAAAAAACAATTGTAAAAAAATATATTTTTTCATCATTTTGCAAATTGCCAAAAAACGTCATACTATAGTATGTCGAAAATGTCAAAAAATGATAAATTTTAAAATGTCACAAAACGTCATTAGAAAGCCTATTTGGAGTGCTCTGAACCATTTCAAGGCACAGAATTTGTAAAAAAAAAAAAATTGTAAAAAAAAATATTTTTTCATCATGTTGCAAATTGTCAAAAAACGTCATACTATAGTATGTCGAAAACATCCAAAAATGACAAATTTTAAAATGTCAAAAAAAGTCATTAGGAAGCCTTCTTGTTGTGTTCTGAACCATTTCCAGGCACAGAATTTGTAAATAAGTTGTGAAAAAATATTTTTTCATCATGTTGCAAATGGTCAAAAACACGTCATACTATAGTATGTCGAAAACGTCAAAAAATTACAAATTTTTAAATGTCACCAAACGTCATTAGAAAGCCTTTTTGGAGTGTTCTGAACCATTTCAAGGCACAGAAATCGGAAAAAAAAGTTGTAAAAAAATATTTTTTCATAATGTTGCAAATTGGCAAAAAAACGTCATACTATAGTATGTCGAAAACGTCAAAAAATTACAAATTTTTAAATGTCACCAAACGTCATTAGAAACCCTTTTTGGAGTGTTCTGAACCATTTCAAGGCACAAAAATCGTAAAAAAAAAATTTGTAAAAAAAAATATTTTTTTCATCATGTTGCAAATTGCCAAAAAACGTCATACTATAGTATGTCGAAAATGTCCAAAAATTATGAATTTTAAAATGTCACAAAACGTCATTAGAAAGCCTTTTTGGAGTGTTTTGAACCATTTCAAGGCACAAAAATTGTAAAAAAAAAAGTTGTAAAAAAAATATTTTTTCATCATGTTACAAATTGTCAAAAAAACATCATACTATAGTATGTCGAAAATGTCCAAAAATGAAAAATTTTAAAATGTCAAGAAAAGTCATTAGAACGCTTTTTTAGCGTGTTCTGAACCATTTCCAGGCACAGTATTCGTAAAAAAGTTGTAAAAAAAAATGTTTTTTCATCATGTTGCAAATTGTCAAAAAAATGTCATACTATAGTATGTCGAAAATGTCAAAAAATTACAAATTTTAAAATGTCAAAAAAAGTCATTAGAACGCTTTTTTAGCGTGTTCTGAACCATTTCCAGGCACTAAAATTCGTAAATAAGTTGTGAAAAAATATTTTTTCATCATGTTGCAAATTGTCAGGAAACGTCACACTATAGTATGTTGAAAACGTCCAAAAATAACAAATTTTCAAAAGGTCAATAAAAGTCATTAGAAAGCCTTTTTGGAGTGTTCTGAACCATTTCAAGGCACTAAAATCGTAAAAAAGTTGTAAAAAAAAATGTTTTTTCATCATGTTGCAAATTGTCAAAAAAATGTCATACTACAGTATGTCGAAAATGTCCAAAAATTATGAATTTTAAAATGTCAAAAAAACTCATTAGAAAGCCTTTTTGCAGTGTTCTGAAAGGCACAGAATTTGTAAATAAGTTGTAAAAAAAATATTTTTTCATCATGTTGCAAATTGTCAAAAAACGTCATACTATAGTATGTCGAAAAAGTCAAAAAATGACAAATCTTAAAATGTCACAAAGGGTAATCAGAAAGTGTCTTTATTTGTTGTGTTCTTCTGGTTGGGTGGTGGAGAAGAGGACATGCTGCTGTGCTCCATCTGTTTAGTGTTGCTCAGGATCCATTCCCTCCAGCTTGATGATGCTCTTCATCCCCTTGGACACTTTCCTGCAGTCCTATATGTATTAACTGTTGTTATATGTAGTGTTAATGTGTTTTCATTGTTGTTATTCTGTACACATGGCATCTATTGCATGTCTGTCCATCCTGAAGAGGGATCCTTCCTCTGCTTCCTGAGGTTCCTTCCATTTCTTTTTTTCCTGTTAAAAGGTTTGTTTTTTTAGCGGGGGGAGTTTTTCCTTTGTCGATGTGAGGGTTGTTTGTAAAGGACAGAGGGTGTCATATCCTGTACAGACTGGGTTATACAAATAAAATTTTCTTGAGGTGTATGAGAAGAAACATGAGCAGATGCTGTCAGGCATAAAGTCACTGTTCATTAAAATTTAAAGACAATCAAATCCAACAAACAAAGAGGCTCTGCAAACAAAAGGGAAGGGCTGCTGGTGGCACCGAAAACAAGAAAGAAACAAAAATGAATGGCTTCAGTCTACTAATTAAAAGTTACATCACTATCTGTAAAACTACACCAAATGATCATCCAAGATAAACACCTCTACCTACTCTAGTTCTACAACAGTGTCCGCCAACCCTCTGCCGAATAAAATCTAACAATGAATAAATTATCAGATGAATTATTTATCAGCATGTACATTTTTATACTCTTAATACTGCTCTTCTGTATTATCCTTACAGTGTAAAAAGTCATATTTTTCTGTGCTTTATTTTGCTTTTTTATAATGTGATTGCATTTCTTGCTGTTGCTGCAACATAATTTCCCAAGTTGGGATCAAGAAAGTTATTCAATTCCATTCTATTCTATACCTAACCGAAAGGTCCAGGGTATCTAAACAAAAACTAAAATAAACCCTGTCCATCCTCACACAAGGTATTCCTTTAGTCAAGTGCTCCAACCAAACAAATATGAAATACAAGAGCACACTTTCACACACAAGCAGCTGTGAGGTGGACTGTTCAAGGAAAATCACAGCCACGTAGACGTCGAGCTCCTTGCCACTTTTATCCTTTTTTGGGATCCTTTCTTCTGCTGTCTGATTGGTGGAGACAGATGATGATATCATAGCTTGGGAGGAGGAGTCTCAGGAGGACCGATGCACCAATCTGTGAGTTGGGGAAGTCCAGTGTGGGACCAATCCAAGACCATGTCGGACAGCTCTGATGAGTTTCTGTCAGTGAACCTTAAAAAGAAGAGGAAAAGCAATGTCTGTAACAAAAGGCCATGTTGGTCCAAGATGAATGAGGTATATTACAATAAGTTGAAACAATTAGAAAAACTCCTTAATAAAGTCAAAAAATGTCTCAAAATATCATGGTATAGTATGTCAAAAAAAGTAAAAAAATATATATATATATATATTTTTTTTTAAAAGACTTAATCCAAAATGTTTAAGAATTTCATAGCACAGTACTTTGTAAATAAGTTATAAAAAAAAAACCCACTTTTTAATCACCTTGCAAATTGTAAAAAAAATGTTTGACTATGGTCTGTCGAAAAAGTCAAAAAATGACAAATTTTAAAATGTCACAAAAAGTCATTAGAAAGCCTTTTTGGAGCGTTCAGAATCATTTCCAGGCACAGAATTTGTAAATAAGTTGAAAAAAATCATTTTTTCATCACGTTGCAAATTGTCAAAAAAAACGTCATACTATAGTATGTCGAAAACGTCCAAAAATGACAAATTTTAAAATGTCACAAAAAGTCATTAGAAAGCCTTTTTATAGTCAGTTGAACGATTTCATAGCTCAGTATTTTGTAAACGACGTTGCTCAGGGCCCACCTGTTTGGCATGGTACAGAGGAGGAGATGCTGTCATATGGAGTGTATATATGTCTTTTCCATTGGTGTTACTCATTTTGATATACTATACTATGTTGCTTCTTCACTAAATTTTGGACCTGATGATTTTTTTTTTTTTACTGTGGTTATTTATTGAATACTATACTAAGACTCTTTTCATTACCTTTTTTCTGATTTCTGGACCATTTCCTCCCCAAACATTTCAGTACCCTGTTTTTTTTTTTTTTGTCATCTTATACAATGGTCTTTTTCATAACCCTTTTGACTTTCTAAATTATGAATTCCCAAAAAAAATTTTCATGAAATTCTAGACACAGCAAAGTGTTATTATTATTAACTACATTATGATTGACAGCAGATGAAATTAAATATCAAGAAGTGTTCGGATTGAAATGGAGATGTTGCTGCCTCTCTCACATGGTGTTGTAGTTTCCACTGGTTGGCTCACGGTCTCTTTGACTCACCTGTTTATTTCTTTTTTTCTTCAGGATCTTGGAGCTTCAGGAGAAAGGCGACCTGGACATCATGAAGCAGAAGTGGTGGCCTCGCACAGGTCGCTGTGACCTCAACAGCCACGCCAGCGCCCATCCCGACGGCCGCTCCCTCAAGCTGCACAGCTTCGCCGGGGTCTTCTGCATCCTGGCTGCCGGCCTGCTGCTGGCCTGCCTGGTGGCCGGACTGGAGGCTTGGTGGAACAGCAACCGCTGCCGCCAGGAGCAGCCCAAAGAGGTGACCGAGCACAGGGCCCGGCGGACGGGCCAGCAGGGGGAAGACACTGCCACACTCTACTTTAAGGATCCAGCCGCAGACGCGAGCCCCGACTTAGTGGAGCTCCAGTACACCCAGCTGTAGAGGAGAGAGGTTTAGGAAAGTCGAGTTAGAGCTGGCGAGCTGGGGGACAGAGGGTGCTGAGACAGGACAGAGTAGGTAGATGTGCTCTGTGCCTCATCAGCCCAGGCCACTGATTGAAATCAAATTTGGTCGCTTATTACTACCCCTCCTCCATTTTTTTATTTTATCCGTCCATCGCTCCCCCACCCACCCCGCCCAAAACTTACAGACACCAGAGCTCATCTGTTTTTGTGGCACATAAAGCACACAGCGCACTCCACTTGACCATTACCTTCACTAATACACTCATAAAACAACAGCTTCTCAATCATTTTCCTTTGGCTTGATGCATACACTCGAGGCCTTAAGCAAACAGTGTGGAATTAGCCCAGCAAGTCAGGAATCTGCCATTAGCACATCTCGTATGTTCCCAACAAACCCCCTGCTAAAACAGCCGAGTACACCCGCAGACTTTAATGATTAATTCCCACAGTGCCAGCTTCGTAACCATTCAAGTGCTTGGTATTGAATTATTGTTATAAACTAATTTTCTACAGAGAAGCTTTGGTAGTTTCCTGCACCCAAGGGTTCTAAAAAGAGATTATAATTAGCAGGAAAGAGATCGCTCAGGCAGAGAACGATAACATTGTTCAACACAGACACACTTTCTTAAGACATTTTCCATTTCAGTGTGAAATCCTGATGGGATGTGCAGAGGAAAAAAAAGAAAGAAAGAAAAAAGCCATTTATCATATCCAAGAGAATGAGAGAGGCATGCAGCTCACCCTGTTTTTTTTTTAACATTATCACAGTTAGTTGCTAATAGATCCTGAAGTGCCTACTGAATAAATGTCTTTAATGAAACAAAGCCACCATTACAGCTGAGCTAACACTAATAAGAGCTGCACAGGGTTTGGAGAGGAAAAGCAGTTAAACATTAATGCACTTTAATCAATACTAATAACAAGGAGTTGATGGAAGCATCTGATAACTTATCTGTGTTTAGTGCATATAAATATCTGTTAATAATTTTGAAATTGATCTGCTTTCAGTAGAAAATAGTCATCATATGCTGACTTAAAGGTGAAGTTCAGCACTGAAATATTCACTTATAGTTTATACAATTAAATTATGTATTCAGAAAACTACCTAAACTGATCTGGAGTCATGTTGTGTCCCAGTTTCACGTTATATACAGCTTTTAACTTACTTTCAGAGACATAAGGTATATTTTAAAGAGCTGCTACAATTAACTCTTTGAGTGTCATTTGAAATCTGATGCTTGAGTGCCATCGACGTAATAAATGTCAAAGTGTTTTTTCAGCAGCGGCTCACCGATCATGTTCTCCCACAGCCTGTTAGTAATACTGGGGCTTCTGGGAGATGTAGTCAGAGCATAAAGAGACAGTATACACCACAGAGATCAAAACAGGAAGTGGAGACGATCGAGATTAGAGAGCAAAACAAACAGAATCTGGACAAAAAGTGATATTTTGGTGAAAGTGTCCTCTACCTCTGATAAAACAAGAATGGAACAAGGTAAAAACAAACATTTTTTTCATGATGAAATAGAGAGTCTCTTCTTTCATTTGAGCTATTCACTGTTTTCAGAGACATAGTACAAAATATTCTGTGGGTCTAGAAATATGACTCAAAATGGACAAAAACGCTGGTTTGTTTGATAAAATGCCTGGAACTCAAAGAGTTAAAGGGGAATATCTGTCTGTTTAGCTGCTAAACGCTCCACCTTGTTCACCAGCTGGTAGAGCAGGTAGTGATCACTGGTTTTATCTTGTTCCCTGGAGGATACTCCAGAGGTGGTGAGAGCCTGAAGGAGTCATCCATACAGACTGAGTGCAGCCAAATTTGACTCTGGATGTTTCTTTACACTTCCTGTAGAGAGCACGTTGCCCAGCAACATGGAAGCTGCGATGGGACAAAAACCCTGTAAATAAATAGTGTACACTTACAGTATATAGTCTGGAACTGGGACACAGACTCAACATTTGCCTCTCCAAACACTCATTAAAGCCACACTTGAACATAAACCGACCTCAGTTCTACCTCCACACAACAGCGTTCACCTCCTGTGCCGAACACAACAGACACCCATCAGGAGCAGCTTTGTGTCATGTGACGGGGGGAGAAATGGATCCATAAACTAAAGTGTGAGCAGACTTTTAGCTCTAAGACCTGTCTCCCACATCCCAGTCCATAACCCCTGCTAGTATCACTGTGTCACGTCTTATTGCAAATTATATGTCAATGTGGACACCCGTGTTATCTATCTCCTCTCCTTCTCTCCATCTATCCTTTTATTTTTTTTTTTTTTTTACACTTGACTGTCTATGATCTCGTGCAGGTTACTAAGGATTACAGACTGGCAAGGGTTTCTGGTCCATTGACATATAATGACATTACAACTGCTTCATCGGAGGGGAGGAGGGACATTTGGACAGACAGAGAGAGAGGCTGGGATGAAGCAGAAGCTATTGATACAGGTCAGAATAGACCTCCTATACAACTATCAAAAATAAACAAAAAACAATAAAAAGAAAGTCCTTCTGTTTTTTTGGTTTTTGGTTAATTGTAAATCTACGACCGAGCCTCATACCTGACATTCTGCGGTCTGAGTTCTGGAAATAAATCTTTGATTTGTTCCTCGTAAAATTAAAATAATAAACAAGCCTGGTCTTGAATATAATACACTATCTTTTTCCTCAATTTCACCCTAAAAGTGAACAACATGCATGTCAACAATAAAATCCTCTTAATCCGTTAAAACTGATTTTTCCTTTTTTTAAGATAAGACATCTTAGATCAGACATTCATTAAATCTCCCCGATTGAACAATAAAGCTAATTATCAATTTCCTTATCAAAAAATTATCCAGAAATTATTTCCAGAACCAGACATTTCAGCTCTACAGGAAAGAAAAAAACTGACTTAAATTAATGTGGTTCATGATCTGAACACAAAGCTTGGTCTTAATGGCAGTTGATTTGGATTTGGCTTTCGCTCTTTGCAGACGACATGCTATTAAAGCTGTAAGTGATGCCTGGCCTTTGATAGTAGAAACCCTCCTGGTTCTTACAGTGCCTTTCTGTTTCTCCTTGCTTTGTTTCACTCGGTCATATTTAACTGTGTGAACACATTTCATAAGGGCCGACCTCTAACCTCACTCTGACATGTTGAACACAATAAATGGCGGTTACACTGTGATGTTCACTGCAAGGAACCTGGAAACAGGCTTAGTGCCTTTTCATGCATGAATATTACAATACAGTTACCACCCAATATTATTTACAGCCCTGTATAAACTAAAACTACTCAACAACATATTCACTGGATTAATCTGAGTTTATACCCTTAAGTGATTTTAATAAATGATATTCTTCTCTTTCAAATGGAAAATTGGAGAAGGACTAAATGAGAGTGACTGATACATCATCAGACTGGCATCTAAGTTATTAAAGCACATTTGACAGTAAAAATATACTAAGAAGCAGAAATGGTCTGGAAGCACAAACTAGTACCAAAGTCCCTCAATCTGTTCCTGGTTAATTCACAAATTAGCTGCACAAAATCAGACTACATTGGGAAAACTCTGATTTTATTTTTTGTCTGGTGAAGCCAGACAACATCTAACAATCAGTCCAAAAATATATTAACAAGTATTCCTTCAGCACTCAAGTTAAAGACCAAAGTCCTGCAGGATTTACTGCTATTGTTCCAATGCTAACATGCTAAGCTAAGATGTTAACTGGTACTCCTGCTGGACATGAACATGTTAGCATGTTAGCTCAAAGCACCACTGTGCCTCAGAGAGCATAGCATCAGTGATGCTAGCAGGTCAGCAGGCTAACTCAGTAGCTTAATGCTAACAGAGCGTCCATCACTGACATGAAGCTATAGATTTGTCTCCTTCACAGAGCTGCAGTTAAGCGTCACTTAACCATATAAAAAGCTTTAATCACTGATGAGCCGCACAGCGCTACATCAAAATGTAAAGGGAGAGATGTTGATATCAAAGGCAAAAAAACACACAGAGGGTTTAAATGTTTCTAAGGAGCACTTGAATCCAAAATGAAGCAGAAAGTGTTCTTATCACACATGAGCACAACCCACTCAACAGTTGCAGCATTTGCAGAGTCGCAGGGGGTAGAGCGATTTAAAATCCTCCCCACCGGCAGCGCTCATTAAAAGAGACGTTTGTTTTCCAAATTAATGGAGGCTTTCTTCCTCTGCACTTACATCACAGTCTGAGGTTTAAGCCCTGGCATTTATTTATTCAGGCTAGCTGCCAGTTTGATGTCGCTCAAAACATGTTTTAATGAGATGCCAGTCGTGAAACAATAACCTGAACTGAGACGTTTTAATTGGCTCTGAGAGGAGCTCTTTGAGATGGAGAGGGATCATCCTGACATGATCTACACCATGTGTGCTTCTGTGCTGAACAGAGGCTGAGACAGATGAGGACCCACAAGCTCTGACACTGGAGAGTTCCTCCAGTGGCCGCTCGCGATTATCCAGCGTTTCACAGGAAGTGCTTTCTGCACCGCTCTACCTCAACGTGAACATCAAACCGCTTCTCGTTCGATTTCTATTAACCTCTCATGAGCTGCTGTCCTGCTAACGAGGACAACGAGCTGTGCAGGTCATCTCTAATGTCCTCTATCGACCTGACTTCATATATTTATCATTTAACACTGCACAAGGTTGCAAACAATATATTTCAGTTTGTTGCGTATAAATAAAACTTTTCTCAGGCTGAGGAAAATGAAGAAATATAACTAAATCAATATTAAAATTCACCAGTTTTCCCTGACAAAATAAAACAAAATAATTAATTTGAATTACAAATTAAAGTAATAATTTTGCCTCATCACATGACGTGTTTCATAAGATGAACTAGTGTTATAGCTGCTTGGAAACATACACAGTATAAATTAGGGCTATTAAAATGAATACATTAACGCAGATTAATCATCATAATTAACCTGATTAAAAATTAAATCATTTGACAGCACAAGTATAAATATTTATACTGTACGTCGTGATCAATATTAGTCAGGGCTAACCTCTGAATAAACCACATTTCCTGTGGCTGCTTCACAATAAAAGCCTCCTCTGTGAACTCTTTTCATGTGAAGCAGCTGCAGGAACTAAACACACGACCACCCTGCCAGTAATAACCACACAGAGCTAATTATATACATTAAAATTACTTTTTAGAAAATTCAATGAACAGCTAATTCTGAATGTACGCTGGGTGCTGAGGTTGTCAAATTCTGCTGATGGTAACAGTCATAACTGAATATCTCTGTGTGTTAACATGCAGTGTAAATGTGTCATGTGCATTGTTCTGAGTATCACTTGTGTCACTGTGACGACGTACTGTGACTAATACCATTGTGCCTCTGAGTTGGAGTCAATCCCATGCTGGAGCCAAGCCAGGCTGTTTTTAGCGTTTAGCGGTTTGTTTTAAAGTGAAATGAGGCCATCAGCTCTGACGTGAAGAGAATTCAGATTCAGATCTGGAGCATCGCTTCACATGCGAGTCACGTCTCCTGTGTTTGTCTTTCCGCCTTGTCCTTTACCTTCCCATGACCCGATGTGCCGAAGCAGACCTGTGGGTCAACAGGGAAACACTCAAGTGTCTATTAATGCCTGACAAGTATGCATGGCTGCAGTCAGCCGGACATGCAGTGTCAGCCAGTGTTTGGATGAAATTGTTCTGATCTTGCTGCTCCAAGGACAGCACAGCGTTTCAATAAATGTGGATGGCAAAAATATCTGCCCAAACATAACAACTCACTTCATGTTTAAGCAAAAAGTCCGGAGTCATTTCTCTTGGTACATGAATTAATAAAAAAAATACTTCTATTAGGAATTCAAGATCCAGATTCAATCAAAAATGGATCAGAGCTCCAGCAGAGGACTCTGAACCCACCACATGTCACACAGACAAACCAAAGACACAGCCTCTAACATCTTTACAACAAACCACCTTCAGTGCGTCTGGCTCCAGGATTGTCTTTCTCCAGACATCAAACCTTTAATATCCACTGGCCAAGTTTGATTTCAAGGTGCACATTCAGTACCATTTGGTTTGTGTGGCCTCAGTGGGCTCTTCCTACCAAACAACGATAGCAGCCCATCACTTAAAAGACAAAAGGCCACGTCCTAAAACAGTGAGACCGACTGGAGACCTGAAACAGTCTGAGAAACCGGCCCATCGCCAATCTCAGCCTCTGTGTCCCTCCTCCCTCCTCCCCTCCCCCTGTCTCTCCTCTGTCCTCTTCCACCCCCCCACTCCTCCTCTTATAGGACAAGGAGGTGAATCTGGAACAGGTGCATCGTCGTATGAACAGTCTTTTGGACGAGGACTTGGCCCACAAGCAGATCCCCGGCCCCTCTATCGAGATCTCTGCGCTGGACATCGGCAGCATGCAGCCCAGCCAGGCCTCTCTGATGCCGGGGCCGGAGTCCGTGCGGGACTACCCGTCCTCGGGCCTCGCTGTGACCACCTTCCTCCCCGGGGAGGGGGGGCCGCCTCCTCCTCTTCCCCACCCTCACCATGGGGGGACCCTAGGCAGGACGCTACCTCTGTCCCAGGGCCCTGGCAGCAACACGCTGCCCCTGCACCACCCGCTCAGCAGCTCCAGCCTCAGCGGCACCATGCAGTGCAAACACAGGGCCCCCAACGGGGGGCTCTTCCGGCAGAGCCCTGGCAAGACACCCATGCCAATGTCCTACCAGGCAGTCTCCGCAGGACCCATACCCGAAGCCATTGAGGCCACCCACAGTACATCCATATAGTGATGGGGGGGGTGGGACAGGAAGGGGTCAGACTGAGGAGTTCCTCTCTGGACTTTGGTCTGGTTTTAGAGGCGGGTGAATGATAATAGAAAGGAAAAAACATACATGTACAAAGTAAAAAGATTTTATATCTCACTTCCTGTTCAGAAGCCGATGTTCCAGGGGAAAAAAACGAAGCGGGGAGGCGGGCGGGTGTAATTTTTCTCTTGTATATATCTGTAAATACCAAGAGAACGAAGTGAGGTTAAAGTGTATTTTGAATATTCTCAATTTTTTGAAGTTGAGTTATAAAAAACAAACAAAACAAGATAAAAAATATATATATATATACATTGATGAAAAAGTTATGACTGTTTGAATGGCTTTGTAAATTTTGTTCAATATGAAACAATGACGCGGAATTCATTGTGATTGTTTTCTAAGTGCCGAAATTAAACGATGTCTCTCCACAACTCATCGATGTAAACAACTACCCATGAAGCACCGCTGTAGGGACATTTTAGTGTTGGACACCTACTGTTATGCACCTCTGTACCAACCCTATATATATCTTCAGCATCGGATGGAAATTATCACATTTTTTTATTTTTCATTTGTATTAAATATATAATATACATTTTTTTCAATTAAAAAGTCTACATTCATTTTCTTATGTTGACTGTAAATGGTGTATCGTTCAACAATGGGGGGAAAAAAACAAGTGGATTTTTATCTGGTTCATATTTTACACACAGATCAGTGGTTTGTTTTTCTAGCAGCTTTTTATTTGGCATCAGCTCTGACCAGGTGAGGAGGTTGAGTCTGTAAAGGGAGGAGAGGAAGGAAGAGAAGGAGAGGAAAGAGAGGAAGGAAGGGAAGGGGAGGAAATCAGAAAGGAAGGGAGGAGATGAAGGAAGGGAAGGAAAGGAAAGAGAGGAAGGAGAGGAAGGAAGAAAGGGAAGGAGAGGAAAGAGAGGAGGGAAGGGGAGGAAAGAAAGAAAGGAAGGGAGGAGAGGAAGGGAGGGAAGGAAAGGAAAGAGAGGAAGGAAGAAAGGGAAGGAGAGGAAAGAGAGGAAGGGGAGGAAAGAGAGGAAGGAGATGGAGAAGAGGAAGGAAGGAACGGAAAGAGAGGAAGGAGAAGAAGGAAAAAAGGGAAGGAGAGGAAAGAGAGGAGGGAAGAGAGGAGAGGAAGGAAGTGAAGGATACGAAGGAAGGGAAACAGAAGAAGGAGAGGAGGGAAGGGAGGAGAGGTAGAAAGGAAAAGAGAGGAAAGAGAGGAAGGAAGGGAGGAGAGGAAGGAAATGAAGGAAACAGAGGAGGAAAGGGAGGAGAGGTTAGGTCTAGGAAAACTGCTCCATACTTATCAATCCTCTGAGCACTTTACCAAGGAAGCAAGTGAAGCAGAAAGAGTGCAGTCGATGGTGAACGCAGCCTTACTCTGACCTCTCTGTTTACAGATGTGTCTTTACTTTTGATACTGGAGGATTTAATGTTGAACGCTTGTACACAGTGAGCGATAGAGAGAGGCCTCATATGCCCACCAGTCACCATAATGAGATCCATCATCAGAGGGCGTCATTATCCAACGTGCAATCAGATGCTACAGGTGCCATACCTCCACTGCTTCTAACATAGAGCAGTCTGATTATGTTTGCTACAACCTTGATTGTTTTTCTTTATGGAAACTGTATGATGAACCTTTATGGAAAACCATTTGAACAAGATATATATATATATATATATATATATATATATATATATATATATATATATCATAAGTGCAATTAATGTGCATTTATGAGCCCAGAGAGTTTCATTAGTGATCACACAGCTTCAGCAGAGGAAACGCTTCATCCTTCAGTCAGTGTACTGCCTGCTGGACTCTACAGATTAAAAGCCTCTCATTTCTAAACTGCAGAGGCTAACCGACTTTGTGCCAAACTCTCTTCTCAACAGTAGAAGGTCATATAAAGGTGAAGGAAAGGTCATCGACCTCAGAGCTCCAGAGATCACTTCCTGATTCGGTCACATGACGTTTCCAAGCAGAACACTATAACTAACACGGCAAAGACTGCAATCAGGATTAACCAACTAAAGCACTTATGTTAGGTTTCAGAAAAAACATCATGGTTGGGCTTAAAATATGTACAGAAAGAATGGAACAAAAGTACAGGAAACTAGTCACAAACATCACCAATAGAACTTCAAAATAAAGTGGTTTAACTTCCTGTGTTTGTCCAGCTTTTCTCACTTTATAGATTACAGCAGAAACTGAGCAGAGCAAATACTCCCTGATGTGTTTAGAAACAAAAGAAAAGCGTTGTTCTTATTGAACAGAAAAAAAAAACAGCAGAACAAGCTCATTTTGACATTTACAATCCACACCATCACCACAGAAAGCCCACAGTCCTGCAGCAGCATCTGACCGTGAGCATGGGACATAAATTATTCTTCATGGTGGAAAGTGATTTGAAATCATTTGAGCCTGTTGACTGTTGGACCAATAAACTATAATCTATGTTCCTCTGGTGCTTCACATCTGAGAAAAGGTTTAATGTTTTGTCGGCTGTCACCAGAAAAATATTAACTATCTGCCAAAGGGGGTTAAAAAGCTAAAGTTGGGTTTTAGCGCCGCCTGGACCTCCCCTCATCTGAACTGACTCGACATGGATGTTTCAGCTTTCACACTGTGCTCCACGACGCGACAGAGCGGTGACTGTGATTGGTCGGAGGACAGGAAGTGAACAGGAAGTGTGTGCGCTGAGGCGGCTCCCTGTGCGTCAGCCCTTTACACGATGGAAATATGAACTTTCATAACATATAGTCTGTCACAGTACTTCTGAGGGAGACCCTTATTTTATTTATGAATATGCTGCTTGGAGTTTCTTAATCTTTAATAAAGAAATATGGTTTACACGTTTGTGATGTGGTGTTACTGAGAGCAGGCCGCCGTCTGACTTCAAAAGAAATATGTAATTATTCTAATTATTCTAATAATCTTTACTTTGTAATTATAATTCTGATAATTATATTATTTTGTGGTTTGGTGAGCACAAACTAATGGCCCAAAGTTTGATGGTTCCAGATAAGTAAGTTCACGGTTGTCTTTGGGTTTGTTGACAAATATTTAAAATTTGTAGTGGAACAAAATGTGGAACATATGACCAAAGCTTGATTTGAAAAACAAAACAAACCCTCACTTCCATGCAGGTTAATCTTGTCCTGATATCTGAGGTTTTTCACCAACACAGAGAAGCTCTGATCAAATATTGATTCCACCTCAGTCATGAAGACCAGATGCACAGCGAATATCAAAACTCCTCACATCATTTCACATATAGTTTATTGCCTCGAGGCCTGAAAAGAAAATCCATTAAAGTTGACTTATTCTTTAAAAAAAAACTTTCATTTGGATAGTGGAAAATCAAGGTGAAACCAAACGGTGCCTGGTTGCAGAGTGTGCAGTCAGTCCAGTTAAAGCCGGTCAGAAAAACCTTTGCTTTGATAACAGCAGGACGTCGGCTTCGATAAGGGCTGAAATAAGTTTCTGCTTAAACTCTTCATTTAACTTAAAAGTGTTCAGATTTGTGTCGTCGCTGGTTAACTGTTCAAAGGAACAGACATCAGTCTAATCTGAGGCCTCCAGGACATTACACAGTGATGATGTCATCTGTCCCCTCCCCAAATTTACTTCAAATTGGTTCAAAAACAAACCTGTTGTTAGACAAGCATTAATCATCACCTGTCAATCAGCAGGTATTTATGGGACCATAATTTACTAAATGAACATCATGCTGTATTGAAGACTTAAAACTAGGTAGTGAGACCATAAACACGTTTCCAATGTTTACTGAGAGAATAAATGAAGAGAGAAGAAGGATCTTTTCCTATATAGAGCCAGAGGGGTCGCCCCCTGCTGGCTGACAGGAGGCTTCACTTCTCAGACCTGAAGGTTCCCCACTGGAATAAATATCAGGTGATGTTCTGAACACGTCTCCATGCTGCAATAGGTTCAGCACAGACAGAAACTACAGCACCTGTCCGGGGAGGACGTGAAGCCTTCCACAGCCTCTTCCTCTGCTGCATCCTGGCACCTAACATCCTCTGCTCTGTCAATTAGGGGGAAGATTTAGTCTGACGCACCGGGAGCAGGGCTTAAACCGACACCCCTGGATGTGAAGCATGTCAGCTGTCCTCTGGCTTTAAACTCATCCCCTGGCTGCTAAATGGAAACACAGCCATCTGGTCTGCAGACAAACTGAAGCAGCAGCCAACAGAGTATCTGGTTATCTGATGCAGTGCCTGGTTGGCCGAGAGTTTCAGACACCAGAGATGTCTTTGGATGAACTGGACGACGGACAGAAAGATGGACGGACACATGGCAGCAGAACGGGATGGAAATCAAACCCAATCAAAGGATTACCTGCTGTCCTACTACTACTTAACTTTTAGAGCACTTAGCGCTTTATATGACACATTCCTCTTCCTCCTCCTCCCTGCTGCTGAGTTGTGCCGACTGGATAAAACACCTCATTACTCACTTTACTTCCAGCAGCTGGAGGAAATAAAAGCCGATATGAATGCAGCAGTCCAGTTGTGCCGGGCAGTTATGAGCCGTTATACACTTACAGGCTGAGGCGCCGTCACACAGGGAGACGGGTCAGCGTCACTAAATCAAACGACGGACAGCGTGAAGCCGCTGGGTTATTTTAACGTATCAGAGCGGCGCACATCTGAAGGCATACGGGCATGAAATGGAAGCTAGGCTATCGCCATAAATATGCAGATTCACTGAAAGTGCTGAGAGATCCCGCCATCAATGCTGGCGACGCACTTACTGCAGATATGAAGCCCAGGAGGACACATGACAAGAGCTCCAGACAAAGATGTGAGTCTTCTTCTTTGGTTTCTGCTTGATAACACTTCCTGTAGTGTTCCTGTTCTTAACGGTCCAAAAATATTCTGTCTGCAAGAAGAGAAGATCCCAACCAACCCTACCAACGCAGTCTGTGCTGCATGTTTCCTTTTCTTCTTCTCTCACATTTAGACAACATTTTCTGTTTTTAGTAGTTTTCAGTGGCGGCGCTGCGTATTTCTGAACCTCTGTTCTGAGCTGCATGTTTGCTGGTTTTCATTTCTGGGAGCAGGGAGTTGAAAAATGTTCAGTCCAGGTACAAAGATCTGCACTACAACGACAAGAAACATCTTCCAAGCAGCAGAAAACACCTCAGCAGGAAGTGACTCATGTCCTCGAGTCCATTTGAAAAAAAAAAAAAGACTTATACTGGTTAATGAATCATGACTGACTCTGCATGTCTGAGGTGTTTTACTCTGTCCACGTTGCTTTGTTTTGAAAGAATCATAAGTCAGACAACAGATTAGAAATCTTTCCCATGATGCCGCTCTGTTCAGCCTTGTTTGACCTTCAGGGATTTATCTTTATTTTATCAGAGATACACATTCTTAACTCTGTGACTCCACTGGTGTCTGAAATGATGAAGCTCTAACATAAAGAGGCTGGATGGAGTGGACTCTGTGATCACACTGATCACTCTCTGTGTTCATTGGGATGTTAGCAGCAGCGGTGGTGCAGAGTATCGCAGCTCTTTGGACCACTCACTGCACTGATAGACGCTGTTGGTGGAGCAGCTTCTGGGCCTTAATGATGCTCGTTGGCTCAGACACATTTCTGGACACGACGCCAAAAAGAAAAGAAAAAGCTTTTTGTCCCTGAATCCTCAGACCGGACTCATGAAGGTCAGATATATTTGTTTCAGAGGCTGGCTCTCCAGGCACTGAGGCAGGTTTCACATCTGGACTTTGAGCAGTTTAAAGGAGGAGAAAACATCTAATGTCTGGTCCAGACGCAGCGGAGAGGACTTCAAATTAGAGTACTAGCTTCAATATAGTTCAGTTTGACCATGTTTCACACTTGCGACCGGCACGTTTCACTATTCGCTGAAATTTCATAGAAATTATGTTTTATCGGACGACATTTTTTTTTTTTTACAGGAGTCTTTTAGGCTCCTGGTCAGCACCTGTGTCACCTGTAACAGCTCTTTATTCCAGATTTAAAAGGAGTTTTATGAGTGACGAGTGTGACAGCAGCGCCTCAGGCCTGATGTTCAATCACTGGCTGCTGCAGCCAGAAGAGACCTTTGCCATCCAGGTAATAATGGAACACCTGACGTTTATGTCAAAGTGACATTTACATCACACCTGGACGACCTGTGACACCTGAAAACGCTGCATTCATAAGCCATTTATAATCACTGTGAGGAGCTTTTCTCACCATGATTCTTTTCAAACAGGTTTGAGCTTCGTGATGCAGACGAACAAAAACAGAAAAATGTTGGAGTTCATCCTGTTCAGCGTCTGCAGACTTTCTGTTAAACAGCTTTGATCGAATCAGAAACGTCACCTTGGACTCGTCTCTTCTTTCACCAGATGAACAAAAAGATTCATGGAAAAGTAACTGAGACAGACTGGCTGTAGCTCGAGTCGACCAGATGAATTTTTTCATCTGTTACCTGCTAATAATCCTGAGAAACATTTGCCTGAAGGATTTCAGTTCATGAGTCACATAATTAAGATGCACATTATGAAATGAGGCAGTATTAAAAGTTAAAGGCTCTCTCTCACCTGTTCCTTACTTTAGATTCAGTTTTAGAAATCTCTTCTAATCTTTCTTGTGAGCAGACCAGCACTGGGTCCAGCTCCATCTGCAGCTGCCAAACCCTGGATCTGCACCGCTGGAGTCCTATCTGAGCCGTGTACCACCTGCATGTTCTCCTAAATCCCATTCTTCAGACGGATTACACCTCCCAATCGCAGGAAACCACCTCCAAGCGAACAAATCCTCAAAGGAGACATTGACAACAGGCTGATGTAACGAGCCTCATGCTGTTACCCACCGCTGCCAGGAGGCTGAAGAGACGGTGAAAAATGCCACGTAAAACATATTTAGTCCTCTGTTTTTTGTTGTTGTTTTTGCTGAACACAGTGGTTTTGACAAATGGAGATGTCTGCACCGCCGTCCCTGCAGTAATAATCTCTCAGCTCTGGAAGATAAACTGAAGAGTTTTGTTATTTTGAAGAGATTATTGCTGAAGAGATTTAATTTGTTTGCTGGAGAAGCTGTCAAACAGAAACTCTGCTGGTCTGCATGATGGCAGCGATCATTGATTAAAAGGCCTAAGTTTGTCCTGGTTTCACTCTCTGTTGTGACGTCGTCACAGACAGAAGCAGTCAAAAACAAAGACACAAACAGATATCATCATCACTCTTTGACGCTTCGAACACGACAAACTTTTAGGACTGACTCTGTTTTTATTTGGCATTGACAGGAAATCTGCAGCTGGATGTTTGTTTCTCTTCAGCTGTCAAAATGTTTAAATGGCACCAAAGAGTTGGACAAAAGAGGAATTAATCAAAAGTCTGACTGACGTAGTGAAGTTACATTATTTCCCCCATGATATTTGGTCATATAGAAGCTATTAATAGTTTTTATTGATTGGCCACACTCTTAAAGAAAAATAGATAAGACAAGATAATCTTTATTCATCCCACCTTCAGGAGATTTTCAGGATTATGCAACATTACAGTACGACTAACACAACAAGCAGCCTCACATTTCCCTTCCTTTAAAACCTCACTCTGCTTCTTCACTCGTGACAGGAAACTCTGCTGGTCTGTCTTGAACCGTCTGCTGCTTCTCCTTCAGTCCAGTCCACCATCATCTTAGAAAGGCAGCTCTCTGCTCCAGATGCAGGTCTAGCACAGGACTTATCAGCTCATGCTGATGCTTTTAGTAGCTGCTGCATTTCTTACATTCATCTGCAGCCAAACACAAGAACCTCTGCTCCTCATCCACCGTTCACACTTCAGTTTTATGGACACTGATCAGTGATGAGGAGCCTTCTGACTCCACCTCTCAGCTCACAACCAAAAGAAACGCCAGCTACCAGGAACAAGCCACAACTTCTGCCACCAGAAAACCCCAAAATAAAGTCTCCAAGAGAGTCCATGTAAAAAATGATGAAGTGATTAATATGGACGAAGGATGATCAAGGATGTTCCCTAGTCTTACATTTGCTATCCAGAAATAATAGATATGAAATTTAATGTATTAAATATTGGATAAATAATACTGCACCCTATTGAGGGATGGCATAAACTGATATTTGAGCTGATACAAAATGCCATATCTGAATAGTGACTGAGATCACTGAGCATGTGTTTCCATTTATTCCCCTGTGCATCATCATACATGATGCATGTGATGCTCTGTGGTGTTAAAGCATCATAAAGACGCTGCCGTCCTGCAGACCGATCAGGACTCTAACAGGTGGTTGCATGGCAACAGAGCGGAGCACCATGGTTAGTGCTGGTGAAATCAACAGGGCCGTGGCGCTCGCCAAGCTGCTGATGATCATCCGCCCACGCTGACAACAGCGAGTGTAGCATCACCTGGTGGCTGGGAGTGGGTAGTTCACCATGAACACCAGCGTCTTTCTATCGGACTCACCTCAGAGGTCATGCAGTCAATACAAAGATAAAGAACTGCATATTGTCTGTGACCACAGTCAGACTTATTATGGGGTCTATTATCGGAGGAAAAAGGGCCGCTTGCAGAATGTGGGGCGTTTCAATGGTGTCACTCATTTACAAGTGAAAAGGTGACATAGTGAGGAGGATAATGGCTGGGCTTAAGTAAGCATGAGCAACCATATAATTAGCCTCTTACCCTAGTGTGTGTGTGTGTGTGTGTGTGTGTGTGTGTGCGAGTGGAAAGACAGCATCACGCTGTTTTTACTTTCACTTCACTTTTGAGTGATTATTTCAGCTCTGGAGGTCAAAACAAAAAGAATATGAATGCATGGACTTATAGACAGCGGTGTTCTATGGTTCTGAAAGCCTGAGCTCGTCATTTTGGACATCTACAATTTACTTTCTGGTCGTCGCCATCTTTGTTTCACCATTTCAGTTTTTGTCTGTTGCCGTTTATTTCAGCCAGAAAGAAATTTTAGACAACCAAAAAAGTTGATTATTTGTGAACTCTTTGACTGCCATAGATGTACATATATATGTCAAAATGTTTTTTTCAGCAGCGGGCACAAGAGGGCGCTCTCCAGCAGACTGAGAGTAATACTGGTGCTTCTGGGAGATGTAGTCAGAGCATAAAGAGACGGTATACACCACAGAGATCAAAACAGGAAGTGGAGACGATCGAGATTAGAGAGCAAAACAAACAGAATGTGGAGAAAAAGTGGTGATTTTGGTGAAAGTGTCCTCTACTCTACCTCTGATAAAACAAGAATGGAACAAGGTAAAAACAAACATTTTTTTCATGATGAAATAGAGAGTCTCTTCTTTCATTTGAGCTGTTCACTGTTTTCAGAGACATAGTACTAAATATTGGAATGGGCGTTGCCGTGGTAACTACCTGTCCATCAGCAGGTAGCCTACTGGGAATAATTTCCTCTTTCTTCTTTAAATGAAAACTTTCAGAAGCAATAACTCAGTCAGTTGTGTAAATCAGCATGCTCAGAGGAACGCTGTCTGGAGGCTAAAGTTAGCTCCTGCTGCTTCATCTTGTTTAGCTGCTTCCATTAGCCCTTAACGGTCACTTGGAGCTGTTTAGCGTAACTGGAGTAGTCTTACTTTGAAGAATGGGTTTAATCAGAATGAGTGCTCGTGCTGCTCACTAAGTGCACGAATTGTTCTGAAAGGTATTTTATTCACCTCCTGCGCAGCCTGGATAGAAATCTGAACATTACAGGAGGCTCGTCAGGTGTTTTCTCTGGAGCTGACGGCTTCTGAGGGGAGCTGGAAAATCCTCCAGGTATCCCAAATAAAGTGCAGCCGAGTAAATTCAACACGAGCAATGCAGATCCCAGAGATACACCTGAAAATACAAGGTGTGTGTTCAGGAAAGACCTCATCAACTCTCTGGACATGAAATACCAGTAAAATCAAATCATATTTCAGTGCATGAGAAGCCGGAAACATAACACCAGGAGCGTTAATGTGAATATTTCAAAATTAAAGTCTCTCTCTTTAAAATCATACATTTGATGAAAACATATTCACGCAGTAAAAAGTTACACTGAATAGAAATAATATATATCTGACCCAAAATTAGAATCAATTTATCAGCTTGATTTTGTGTGGTTAATATTCTATAGTTTGTGAGTTAAATTCTGACTCGTGTTGTTTTCCTCACCTCCATACAGGTGGTTAACATGCTAATTCACATGAACATGTGACACACACGTTAACTACACAAATACACATGTAACGAAATTCATGTCTGACCTGAAAATGCCAGTCAGGAAGCTGCTGCAGAACGATAATGTTCATCTGAAGCAGCATTAATACTCCTCTCCTGCAGTTTAGCATGCAGCTGAGTTGAGGGACAGTTTGTTTTTGTTTTTGATGGACATTTTTTTTTTTATTTTACATTTTATTTTTTTGGGTCTTTTTGATGAAACGTAAACAGAAGCGTGGGAGGAGCAGATTTAGGGCCGTCCAGCAGTTTAGCTTAAAGAGCCCTGATGGTTCTGCTTCTTTCTGATTATTAGGTTTTAACGTTAGCGAGGTTATTCTGTTTTAAAGTGACCAGACAGGAAGCTGATATCTGGAGACACAAACAAATAAAAAACAAACAACCTGCATGGATGCAGAAATACTAGAAGACTTTTAAATATAATGTCTGTCTCCTTAATGCTACTCTAAGTGGAATCAAGTCATGATAAAGTAATGATACTTCCTCTCAGTTGATAATCAACCGAGAATTTATTCACATCTGCTGTATTTAAAATGGAGCTTTTGATTTTAAGCTTCCATGTTTCATGCTGCGTGGAGAAGAAAGACTGAAGAAAAATCCATCCAAGAAGCAGCAGAAGCAGCACCAGGACTGCACCACCTTCTCATTCCTGTCTTTGGCTCTGATTTCTCTCTCGTCCTGTTAATTGTTTGTCAAACTGGATTCCAGTGAGCTCATCCCCTCCTCTGCTCCTCCCAGCAAATATTGATCCACTAAATTACTTCTCAAGGTCGCCGGCGTCTCCGTGGCGACTTGCATCGGGTTACGATCAGCCTCCCCGGTGCTGCCGGAGCACAGGATGCAGCTCCGACCATCAGCTGGTTGAACGCCCGCTGTGTGATGTCACATCTGGACTCTCCTCACAGTTGCTCTCATATCCTCCATATTTTCCATAAATCATGTTGTTGAATCCCAGCAGACTGACTCCAAAGCTGAAACTTTTACCAGCAGCTTCAGCTCAGGGCCAAAAGTACAGAAATACAGTGATGTTGGTGGTTTTCAATGATTTGGTCCCTGGGAAATTCACTGGGTCCCCAATGAACTAGTTCACTTTCATAAAATACAAAAAAAGTTTAAACCACTGACACTCCAAAACGAATCTAATTATCACAGATGGCTCCAGGAAATACTCGATTAGAAAAAAAAAAAAGTTGGTGCTGCATTTTTACGTCTCCCAGGCCTTCAGGTAACCGTTAATGTCAGACCTGCCTAAACGTTAAAACATCATCAGCACAGATGAAAAACATCTTATCTTATAGTACATCCTGGTACATTCCTGCACAGCTAAAGTGCATTTTCAAAGAGTAAATATGTGGTTTAAGTTGTAAATTGGAGGAAAATAAACCAAACTTTAAAAAAAAAAAACTGGCTATGTAACATGGTTTGGCGTATACTATGCATGCTTGCAGTCTTGTTTGGTGTGAAAATCCTTTCAGTCACTGAACGCCTTCCTCCATGTTTCTGTTCTGTGGTTTGGTGCCAAACCAAAAGTGGATGGTTGGTGAGCTGCCAAACCACCGGCGACTTAATTAACAAGCTGTCTGACGGCGCAGGTAGACGGTAGTTAGCTGGAAGAGGTCCCTGGGTTGGTGACCTGCCAAGATGGCTGCTGCAGAACGAAAGCCTCTAATTACTGGTCTTTACTCTCTGCTGCACCGCAGGGACTAATTGGGGAACGAGACAAGACGGATGAATCTTCAAACAGTGATTAAGTGGATTTCACTGTGGGTTTGGACAAGCTGCTCTGCTGCTATACTAACTTCCTGCTCCACCCTTCACCTCCTCATTTCAACCCTGAAAGTGTCACCTCCTAAAACAAGAAGTCACCTTCCTCCTCCTCCTCCAGTCTGAAAGCCTCTCCTCTTAAAAGTGAACTAGACTTTCATTCCTCCTCCTCTTCCTCTGCTGATATCACCTCCCTCCGCCTGACTTTCACCTCCCTTCACTTAATGCTCTTATCTTTTTCTGATCCATTAGGACGCTCCTCCTCCTCCTCAACAGGGGCTATTAGAGCTAACCGGCTGAGGATGAAGGACTTTATAACCCAAAAACAGAGCCCAGCTGAACCACCATGGGTCATGTGACCTTTGACCCATGTTTCCAACAACCTGTACTCCTAAATATTTCATCTGTCATGTGACATGTAGTGACAGTTGTCATTTCCTCTGACCTCAGTGGTGCTGCTGGACACTGTCCGGCTTCATGTCCACTGCTCCACCTTCACGTCCAAATACGGTCACTTCTGGTTCCAAAACATCCAAGATGGCGACGGCCAAAAAGCAAACCCAAGCCATGATGGTGCGTGCATCCTCTGGTTATATTGTTAATAAATAGTCATACATATTTAATATCATGGAGGAAGAGTCCCATGGATGGACTCATTTTAGTTAAACTGGACTTCCTGGATTTCATTTGATGTTTGGAGGCGACACTGAAGCAGATCAGTCTGCAGAGGACAGGAGGAGCTGGACTGGAGACCACCTGTCCTGTCACCTGTCACCTGCATGAGTAGACCTCTTCCTCTTTGATCTGACTTCCTGGTTTGATCCACTTCAAAAGGATCTAACTGAATTAATGATCACATTCAGCTCTTTCTTCTCTCGCTGCACTTTTCTGTTTTCTCCTCCACTTTATCTGCCAGCTACATTTTTCTCCTCCTCCTCCGTCACATCTCCTCACCTCAGCACTAACCTGATCACCTCTCCACTCCCTCAAAATCTCACTTCCTTTTTCTCGTTTCACTTTGAGCGGCGAATCGACCCGACAGCACTGCCTCCTCCTCCGTGTTCCTCCTCCTGCTCTTCACCTCCTCCTCCTCATCCATCACTCCCTCCCCTCCTCTTTGCCGTCTGCTGTCAGTGACCTTCTAGCAGTGAGTCATCTCCATGCTGACAGCTCCTCCATGTTTCTCCTCCTCTCTGCTGTCGCTCCTCATCCTGCCTCAGCAGACTAACCTGATACTGTCTCCTCCTCACCCTGTCTCCTCCTCACCCTGTCACCTCCTCACCCTGTCTCCTCCTCACCCTGTCTCCTCCTCTTCACTCTGTCTCCTCCTCACCCTGTCACCTCCTCACCCTGTCTCCTCCTCACCCTGTCTCCTCCTCACCCTGTCACCTCCTCACCCTGTCTCCTCCTCACCCTGTCTCCTCCTCTTCACTCTGTCTCCTCCTCACCCTGTCACCTCCTCACCCTGTCTCCTCCTCCTCACCCTGTCACCTCCTCACCCTGTCTCCTCCTCACCCTGTCTCCTCCTCCTCACTCTGTCTCCTCCTCACCCTGTCTCCTCCTCCTCACTCTGTCTCCTCCTCACCCTGTCTCTTCCTCACCCTGTCTCCTCCTCACTCTGTCACCTCCTCACCCTGTCTCCTCCTCCTCACTCTGTCTCCTCCTCACCCTGTCACCTCCTCACCCTGTCACCTCCTCACCCTGTCTCCTCCTCACCCTGTCTCCTCCTCCTCACTCTGTCTCCTCCTCACCCTGTCACCTCCTCACCCTGTCTCTTCCTCACCCTTTCACCTCCTCACCTGCTGCATTTGTCTCTCATCGTTGCACTTGTTCTTGACGGTGACGGCCTTTGGCCTTTGGGATGTTTTTACCTCCACACAGGTGTTCTTGATGTTGAACCTAAATATATGGAAAACTGTTGAGTCATGTGACTGAAACATGAGTCAGCAGAGTGCTGTCGTCAGCTGGCTGTTTCAAAGTGATGTAACAACAATCAGCTTCTGTTTGGGTCTTTCACTGACAGTTTGTGGAGGATCTGCTGCCATCTAGTGGTGAGTCTGCAGATTTCAACCACCTGAGACGTCTCCAGCATGGAGACACACTAAAAAAAAAAAAAAAAAACAAGCCTCACTTCTAGTTTGTTCAGGACGCTCAGAGGAAAAACAAGCTTCATGTTGCATATTCACACAAAAGCACTGAAGTTTAGGTCAGAAAAGCAGTAGCCATAAAGTAGAATATAAAGTCATATAATAATACATTTTACACCACAACTTTTGTTTAGGGATGTTTAGGGAATTTTTTATCTGTTTAAATATTTACATCATGATAGATTTTAATTAATTTTGGTCTGAAAATAATCACACTCCCCCATTATCATGTGATTATTACACTAAAAAAACATATTTTTTAATATTATATTCCATTTATGACAAGAAGTCCTGCTAAATGCTACTTTGAAATATGTTTTTAAAATCCTTAACACAGTCTCAGTTTTTTAAAAAATCCACTTCAACAGAAATTCAAATGTCATCACGTCTTGCTCTCGATGCAAACACCTTGAGGATCATTTGAACCACCATGGGTCATGTGACCTTTGACCCATGTTTCCAACAACCTGTACTCCTAAATATTTCATCTGTCATGTGACATGTAGTGACAGTTGTCATTTCCTCTGACCTCAGTGGTGCTGCTGGACACTGTCCGGCTTCATGTCCACTGCTCCACCTTCACGTCCAAATACGGTCACTTCTGGTTCCAAAACATCCAAGATGGCGACGGCCAAAAAGCAAACCCAAGCCATGATGGTGCGTGCATCCTCTGGTTATATTGTTAATAAATAGTCATACATATTTAATATCATGGAGGAAGAGTCCCATGGATGGACTCATTTTAGTTAAACTGGACTTCCTGGATTTCATTTGATGTTTGGAGGCGACACTGAAGCAGATCAGTCTGCAGAGGACAGGAGGAGCTGGACTGGAGACCACCTGTCCTGTCACCTGTCACCTGCATGAGTAGACCTCTTCCTCTTTGATCTGACTTCCTGGTTTGATCCACTTCAAAAGGATCTAACTGAATTAATGATCACATTCAGCTCTTTCTTCTCTCGCTGCACTTTTCTGTTTTCTCCTCCACTTTATCTGCCAGCTACATTTTTCTCCTCCTCCTCCGTCACATCTCCTCACCTCAGCACTAACCTGATCACCTCTCCACTCCCTCAAAATCTCACTTCCTTTTTCTCGTTTCACTTTGAGCGGCGAATCGACCCGACAGCACTGCCTCCTCCTCCGTGTTCCTCCTCCTGCTCTTCACCTCCTCCTCCTCATCCATCACTCCCTCCCCTCCTCTTTGCCGTCTGCTGTCAGTGACCTTCTAGCAGTGAGTCATCTCCATGCTGACAGCTCCTCCATGTTTCTCCTCCTCTCTGCTGTCGCTCCTCATCCTGCCTCAGCAGACTAACCTGATACTGTCTCCTCCTCACCCTGTCTCCTCCTCACCCTGTCTCCTCCTCACCCTGTCACCTCCTCACCCTGTCTCCTCCTCACCCTGTCTCCTCCTCTTCACTCTGTCTCCTCCTCACCCTGTCACCTCCTCACCCTGTCTCCTCCTCACCCTGTCTCCTCCTCCTCACTCTGTCTCCTCCTCACCCTGTCTCCTCCTCACTCTGTCACCTCCTCACCCTGTCACCTCCTCACCCTGTCTCCTCCTCCTCACCCTGTCTCCTCCTCACCCTGTCTCCTCCTCACCCTGTCTCCTCCTCCTCACTCTGTCTCCTCCTCACCCTGTCTCCTCCTCACCCTGTCACCTCCTCACCCTGTCTCCTCCTCCTCACTCTGTCTCCTCCTCACCCTGTCACCTCCTCACCCTGTCACCTCCTCACCCTGTCTCCTCCTCACCCTGTCTCCTCCTCCTCACTCTGTCTCCTCCTCACCCTGTCACCTCCTCACCCTGTCTCTTCCTCACCCTTTCACCTCCTCACCTGCTGCATTTGTCTCTCATCGTTGCACTTGTTCTTGACGGTGACGGCCTTTGGCCTTTGGGATGTTTTTACCTCCACACAGGTGTTCTTGATGTTGAACCTAAATATATGGAAAACTGTTGAGTCATGTGACTGAAACATGAGTCAGCAGAGTGCTGTCGTCAGCTGGCTGTTTCAAAGTGATGTAACAACAATCAGCTTCTGTTTGGGTCTTTCACTGACAGTTTGTGGAGGATCTGCTGCCATCTAGTGGTGAGTCTGCAGATTTCAACCACCTGAGACGTCTCCAGCATGGAGACACACTAAAAAAAAAAAAAAAAAACAAGCCTCACTTCTAGTTTGTTCAGGACGCTCAGAGGAAAAACAAGATTCATGTTGCATATTCACACAAAAGCACTGAAGTTTAGGTCAGAAAAGCAGTAGCCATAAAGTAGAATATAAAGTCATATAATAATACATTTTACACCACAACTTTTGTTTAGGGATGTTTAGGGATTTTTTTATCTGTTTAAATATTTACATCATGATAGATTTTAATTAATTTTGGTCTGAAAATAATCACACTCCCCCATTATCATGTGATTATTACACTAAAAAAACATATTTTTTAATATTATATTCCATTTATGACAAGAAGTCCTGCTAAATGCTACTTTGAAATATGTTTTTAAAATCCTTAACACAGTCTCAGTTTTTTAAAAAATCCACTTCAACAGAAATTCAAATGTCATCACGTCTTGCTCTCGATGCAAACACCTTGAGGATCATTTCATTTGTGCTATTTTCAGAGCTTTTTTATTTAAACTGCTGGATCCTGAAAGAAATACTGTTAATATCATCCTCATAAAGTCATCACTCCCTTCATGAGCTTCCTCTGTTCTACTCTATCTGATGTTTGGAGCAGCGTTTCTTCATGGATGGAGTCACATGACCCCTCCTTCACCTCCTGGCTGCAGGCTAACGAGATAGCGTCACCTCCTGGCCTCCGTGCAGCGGGCTAATTAGAGGTCACCTTGGTCCTCCTCTATCTCTACCTCCGCCAGACCCAACATGAGCTCCTCTCTGCAGGCTAAGTGGACGAGTTATAGGGGTGTGATGCGTTTAAAGACAAACACTTGAGTTTTTACAGCGCTGGTCTTAAGTTCCTGTTCTACCTCAGTTCAGGGAAACGAAGGAGTCTCTGAGCCTTCAAAATAAAAGTGACAGAATATTAAGAGCCGCTGAAAACAAGTCTTTTGGTTTGTAAGTGGATGTCGGTCTGCAACTCCAGATTATTCTGTTCTTCATTAGTTTGTTTACTCAATTAATAATTGTGTCTGAAAAGCCAGAACATGTTTGTGTCAATAATCCAGAGCAAAACAATCAGATGCTGCAGCCAGCGAGTCGTTTTAAAATGAATTCATCAGCCAGTTCTTCTCTCAATTAATGATTTAGTCACAAAAATGACAAAAAATAATAAAACCATCCCAGCGTCCAATGCGATGTCTTGAAATTAATTTCTAATAAATAGTGCAAAATTCAAAGATTTTATTGAATTTACTGAGATATAAGGCACAGAATGATCAAATATAGAGGGTGTAACCAGCAAAGTTTGTTGCATCATTTCCTGTCACTGAAATTATCAATTGTCTCTACCCTGATTAAATTTGTAATGAAAATACAACAGAGGAGAAAAATCCTCACAGTGTGTAAAAGACAGAGGTGAAGGAAAGCAGAAAGTATTTTTTTAGTCTGGAATCTGCTGGAGGATTTAAAACTGTTTGGATATTAACCAAGGAAGGAAGAAAGACCTGTCAAAACCAGCGAATAAACTAACATATAAAATAGTGAAAGAATAGAAGCACAACAGCAGATGGCAGATGTCTGCTAAAAAGAGGTGGACTTCAGGTCAGCAGCACTGAGCTCTTGTTCACCTTTGATCTGTTTGAGCTCAGAGAAGAAAAACCTCAGGAAAACAAGAGGAGAGACGTGATGGACAGAGTCCCAGAGGACGTCCTGGCCTCCTCTGCTCCTCTGGAAACATCGCTGTGGTGAAGATAAACCTGTGAGAACTTCACCTCCTCACCTCATCAAGTCCACCACTCTATCATCATCACCTTCATCTTCCACCCACACCTTCTTCATTGAACACCACTCAGCAGAGCAACAAAATCAGAACTTAAACTAAAATATGTACACACATGACGTCACAAACAGCAGCTTCCAGCTGTCTCCTCCCTGATAAACCTTTAAACTCTGTTTTCTGCCTCCGGTTCGGACTGGATTTAAAAACCTCCATCAGTCCGACACAAAGGTCAACAGTCCTGGCTGTTATTCACTTCCTGTCTCCAGTTCAGGACATTAGAGGACAAAGACACCACAAGGTGCTTTTTAGAGTTTACATGAGTTATTTTTGAGTCATCTACCGATCTTTCTAGACTGAAAATATTCTGATACACCCAGTAAAATGTGCCACAGTCCAGGATAACATCTCCAAAAGTTGGTATCAATTCGATGACAAAATTTTCGACAGTACTGCAGGTAGCATCAGGACCGAAGGCGTCAAACCTCACTATTGACTTCAGAGGAACAAGAAATCTGTCAGCTGCTAACAGCTAAAGCTAACTAGCTCTCATCCTGCAAACTTCACACAGGTGTCATTGATTTTCATTATGATGCGTTCAGGGTCCAGTCAGGAAAACTGACTTGTGTTCAAATGCAGTTTGTTGGTGAGAAACTAGTAGTTTAAGTAAATCCATGTGTTTGAAGGAGATGTTTTAAGAGGTGTCGAGCATCCAGCATGCAGTTTATAATGATTTAAAGCAGAGAGGAACGATCAACGAGCTGAAGGATTAGTGACGTGTTCAAACTGAAGCAAAGATTACAGTTTTAAAAATGAGTTTTTTAACCTCAGAGTTTGGTTGGTGTCCAGTTGAAAGTGTCATGGTGGATGAGTATTTCTAAACATGACAGCTTTTGATTCATTTCCTGTCGATGGATTAATTGATGGAGCATCTTCCTCCCTCCTCTAACACTTCTCTTCCCTGACCTCCCGCCTCGCTCGGTGCTAACCAGATAAATGCCGATGTCGGCACTGATGGATGGGGGAGCCTCGCCGCCTACCCAGCATGCAATGGTGCAGCGCTGGAACGCAGCTCCATTAATTATCATTCACAGCAGCAGCCTAAAGGGGAGAGATCTGTCTCTGTCTGTCGGAAGATCTCTGTTTCTGAGCTCTTTAATGGAGATACGACGCCTCGCTGCTCCTTCCTGTCCCACAAAAACACTCATCTGATCTGCTTATAAGACGTACATCCAGTATATTTCTATTTAGTGTCTTATGTAGTGACGGTTCATGAGAACGAGCATCAGTTAATCTCAGAGACAGACGAAGATCCTGTCTCTGACAAACAACGATGTGCAACAGGAAATACACTTTATTTATCATTCTATCGACACACTAAGGGAAGGTTTGTGTTGGATAGTCATACAACCGAAACTTTACTGAAAGTATTTATTAAACCTGTCTTTGACAAGAAGCGCTGGTGCCATAAAGTCAGAATATGTGTGTATTTATGCTTCATTTCTGCGGTTAAAAAGGTGATGAAGGAAGATTTACTGTAGGGAGAATAAACACCACAAAAGCACTAAACACTCTCCTGTGAATACTCTAAATATAGGGCTTGCATTAAGGCCTGTGCTGCCTCCGCACAACATGATTGGCTGATGATATTTATGATGTAAAAACTCAGAAAAATCGAGCTCTACAGTCAGGTTATTTCGCTGTAAAAGCCTTGGTCACGTCAGGTCTTTGTTTCTCCTTCGTTGTCTCGGAAAAGCTTCCTTCACAGCGAACGATGAACAAACTCGAGGGAACAGATGTTGTTTGGTCGACTCTGATACAAGCAGACAGAAATGATCATTAGGCCGTTCGTCACGGCGTCTTTCCAGAGACGTCGGATCCCAGCAGGGGAAGCCTCTCAACGCCGAAAAGCCCAGGAGGGGAATCTCCTCCAACATTTCCCCAGACCATTACCCAAACAATCACCTCCAGATCAAACAGGGCGCAGGCGGCGTCGCCCTTTTCCCCTTCCTGAAAACCAAGACTCCCCACCGCTAGCACGCTGATTAACCTCCCATTCACTGCTGTTAAGTAGTTCACCCTCTAAAGCTCTGGGGTTCATCACCGGGGTTCCTCTCAGATCCAATAAGCTCTGCGGTATCAGGAGAGAAAACATCCTGGAAGAGGTGGAATAAATCAGAGCTATAGTCTGACACAATGAGGCAGACAGACTCTTCAACAAATCTGGGAAACCAGCTGCTGGTGGCAGAAGGGGAACAAGAAGACACTCCACTTTACTTCAAATGTTCAAACACATATTCACTTTACTCTCCTATAATAAGACGAATCCTCATGATGGAAACAGAAAATGTTTGGACCAATTCTGACCAAATCCTTGATTGTTGGTTGATAAATTAATACATCGTCAATTTAAACTGGGATGTTTTCCAAGTATCTTCTTTTTAAATTCAGTGATTATCTGTTGGGGAGGGTCAAGATTTCTGTTTGGAAAAGAGCTTCAGATTTTGAGCCAAGAAGTCAAGTCTGGCTTGTTTCTGCTCATACCTGCTATTAATATCCGATATTTGGTTTGTTTGCAAAAGATGAAGAAGAAATGTTTGCTATTTTTAACCAACAGGAGGCAGGAAGTGAAAGAGGAAGAAGAAACAATCCAGGCAGACCAAATCAACCAAGATGTTTTACGAACTCCTAAAGTATGTATTTAGACGACGTCTGAACACTTGGCTCTTATAGATATATATCATAAATACATAAAAGGAGGCTTTGATGATGTCTTGTGTCCCAGAGAGCCTCAGAAAGCAGTCAACATCTTGATGCATCATAAAACCAAGTATCAACAGGAAGTCAGAGACGCCGTGAGCACTGAGATGATGGAAAAACAAGAGAAGTGTTTCATGTTTCCCACATGAGATCCTGGTTTAGAAAGGGTTCATCAACGCTGATAAATCTCTGAATGTCTCCTCTGACCCTCGCTGCTAAAGGCTGCTCTAGTTTCCAGAGCGTCCTCGATGTGAAGCAGTGAGGGTTTATCTCTGGTGACCCTCAGATGGACGACAGGTCCTGATGGAAACCTCTTTTATAGATTAGTAGCTGAAGAATAATACTGCTCAAGGTAAAAGAGTGCAACGAGGACGCCGTTCATCACATGTTCGCATGAAAAACAAAATATGACCTTAACATCAACATATCAATATTATTACCTCCATTAAGGGTGGTTTGACCAACAGAAAATTCTCTTCCTGGACATTTCCAAACATTTTGAGGAAAATTTTTCCCAGATTATAGTTTTAAAATTAAAGGAAAGAAAACAAGGAATGCTTATTTTTGGAGAGAGACATCTCTGGACACATGGTCCAGATCGGGATGTAGGATGCCGACTCGCTGAGATAAAAGCTCTCAGCTGTCACGGTGGAGCAGAGGAGGTGGGCGGCAAACAAGGAAAAGAGGAGGTGATCAATAAAAAGCTACGGGAGGTGAGACATTAAACTTTCATGTGTGAGTGTCAGCGGACGGCAGGCTGGAGGTGAAACACCAGAGTCTGGAAGTCCACTTCTTTGGAGGTCTTTACTTCCTGTTTGGTTTCCGTTTTAACGTTATTGACACTGAACGGCTGATTAAAACATCATCTGAAGTGCATCATCTTGGGAAACAACTTGTTATCATTGTATAGATCACATGATTAAAATGGTTGACAGATTAATCAATAACATAACCGCTTCAATCTACAGCACAAACTAAACCACCAGACTCAATATTACAGATAGATGTATGTATCACTGAATATAAAGTGACTCAGAGTTCAAAATATGTAAAAAAAAAAAGAAAAAAAAAATATTTAAAAAAAATTCTCATTTTAAATCTAATACAAATCTAATTTTAAAAAAAGAAAGAAATCCTTTTTATTTATCTCCAATAATAATCTATTGAATGCATAACACTTGAAATCTCTGAATAATGTGTTTTCCTATTGGCATAAAACGCAATAGTCTGAAATCTGAATCTGAAAATCCAATACCTACAGCAAATTTATGCTAAATTTAAGACAATTTAAGACCTTAACTTAAAACATTTGAAGACTTTTTAAGGAACCAGGGGAATCATGAAACTCAAAACTCATCATCAGAATCACTCCAGCCTAATTCTAACCTCAAAAAGAAAAATATCTGCACTTCAAACTTCGAAAAGCTCTCAGTTCAATCTACATATCAGCGACAGTCAGTCCTTCTGCTGACTTCAGGAAGTCAGAATCTAGAAACATCCACGTCACGTCTTCTCTCATTTGCTTCCTGTTGTCTTTTTGCAGTCCTGCTGGAAACAGTTTTTCGGAACAACAGAGGCCTTATATTGTCTTATATTGTGTGACATCGCTGTCCACAGTGAGACGTCTTCACGTCTCCTCCGCCTTGCAGAGACTTCAGGACAAATATCATCGCATGCCTCTGCTGACGGCCTCGAGCCGCTCGGATGAACATCCGGCCAGCGTGAAATGTTTTGACGGCTTCGAACTTTAATGCCAAGTAAAAAAGAAAACAGCTGAAAAGAGACATGTCGAGTCTGAATCTGAACATCTCATCATATTACAGTCATTTCTCCAAAAACCTCCACACAGCTGGAGTCATGGTGATGAATCAATTGGTCAGCAGATCCAGCTGTGAGGATACAGCTGATTCTTTTAGTGTATTTGAAGACTCCACACTGAGAAATCATCCAGGACTGAAGCTGTTTCCTGCAGCAACACCTCAACCTCGCAGTGAACCACCTCAGAAAAATAAAATATAGATATATGCTTTCCAATTCAATCAAGAGCCTGGAGGGGACAGATGCTAATCGCCTCAGCTCCTTCCACATCACATTTACATCGCTGACACCCTCTTCCTCCTCAGAGCCTCGCTGACAGGATGCATGAACCTGCAGCCTAAATCCAGAACAGCACACAGCTAAAATATACATGTTTGTTTTCTCGCCCGATAAAAGCCTGAAGGCAGCAACGCTGTTAACGGCCGACGCGCTCCGCAGCGCTCAGCAGCACAGGTAGCCACATATGAAATGACTTTTCCACCTTTTTCCACCACTTGCTAGAAGATACGGAGCTCGCAGCGAAGCAGGAAGTTGCAGCAAATTGATTTCCAAATGAAGAGCTGGAGGAGATGGGAATAATAAGTGCAGCCCAGCAGAACAAAACCACAGAGAGCAGGTGCTGAGCTGCTCCACCTTCCCTACTACACCACTCCTGGGATGGAGCGCCCCGCCACGGGCCATGTTTATATTCATATTAGCCACATTAGCTAACGCGCCTCCATTTTTCACCGAGCAAGCCTCCGGGCTGTTTTCCCCTCTTACTGACTCTTACAATGAGACACAAAGCTTTAAGTGCTAAATAATGTTCTCTGTGTCTGCGCACTCAATAATTCAGTTTGTGGAGCGTCTCCACGGCGACGCACCCACATGCAGGAAACGCAGCAAAACTGAGAGTTTGTCAGCAGGTTTGGGGAGAAACAGAACGTGTGGATCAGCGTTATGAAAGCTGAATAAAAGGGTTTTCTTTAGTTTTCATGTACCATTGCTCCAATCTTTTCAAAATAAACTTCCATTCTCACAGGAAACAGCTTGGTTAGGTTGAGGAAAAGATGGTGGTTCAGTAACGTAACCACTATTTAAACTTCCTGCTTCTCAGTTATGTGGATTACATCCAAATAGATTTTGTGGGATACAGACAAGCACAGTGCAAACAGCCTGGAAAGCGATTTAATCAGATCAGCGATACAGAAAGTGTGAGTTATGAGGATCACAGCGACAATAACGCTTTCACTTTCACCTCATCTACGATCAAATATATGTGAAGTATGAATAAAATAGAGTTTAAATGTGCATTGTGTTAATGAGGCAGTGTCCAGAGACATTTCATTAAATATTCACACTTAAGTCCAACCACACATCTAATAAACAACAAAAAACAATCTCTCTATGTCCGGAATCGACGCCGTTAGAGGAGGAATACATCCACTCACAGGAGCAGAAAATAACACTGCAACACTGAATTTGGGCCCAAATATGATATAATATGATTATATATCTGGTCATGCTACACTACTTTAAAATCATGATACCATATGACATGGTTCAATTTATCCATGTGTTCACTCTCAACCAGCTCTATTCCTGTACGAAAAACTGTCCAAAGTTTTATCCCTTAATATAACTGAAATAAAGCAGAAGGAGGTTCAGTGTGTCTTGATTTAGAAAGTGATGCTGCAGGGCTTTAATTGCAAACAGTGAACTGCATTAGTTTTTCTTTTCTAGTCAGGATTCCTGCTTTTTTCCAGTTTGAAGACATTAAGTGTCTTCTCGTCTTCAAATACACCAGCAGTCTGCATTAAGGTTTAAGAAAAACATCAAGGTTAGGCTTTAAATAAGTAAAGTACAACCGAAACAGCATGACAGAGGTAGAGAAAAACACAGCAGAAACGTCATTAATGTCACTGTAAAATAAGTCGATACAAACAGCAGCCTCCTGGTTTAAAATGTGATGTGAACTATTGATTTGTGATCTACTGCGTCGTTCTAACAACATTTAGTGTCACTGGACTCAACACATGTTGTAGAAAAATACACATTTTTATCCATGTTTGTCAAATCTTTGCTGTCATCCTGTGAAGTGCTGCAGCTTCACCTCCTCAGGTCTTTTCAAGAAGTCAAATGAAGCGATGTGACGAGAGAAAATCAGTGATAAACAATTAAAATGTCACAAAGACAAGGACTTCCTGCAGCGACACACAACATTCAGCTCTAAAGTCTCCTCAGCGCTTCATCAACCTGTCATCTTAGAACAACTCAGATTAAATTCAAGCCTCAAACCGGCCGACATGTTCCCTCTTTTCTGGACGAATTAAAGAGAAGTAGGGCCGCTTTCATCTGCAAACTGACTGGATCCTCCACATGAGGACACCAGCACTCTGTGTGCCGCTCTGTCCAGGAAGTGGAATCCATCATGGTGAGGAGTGCTGACTGGGCATCAGGCTGTGGAGGGTTTCCTCCTGCAGAGGAGGCTGATGGAGCTCATCGCTCATGAAGGGAGGAAACAGTGATGGAGGCATGAGGGATCAAAGAGAGGAAGACTGTAGGAGATAAGATGAAGAGTTCAGTGCGAGGAAGAGTTCAGTCTGAGGAAGAGTTCAGACTGAAGAAGAGTTCAGACTGAAGAAGAGTTCACTCTGAAGAAGAGTTCAGTTTGAGGAAGAGTTCAGTCTGAGGAAGAGTTCAGACCGAAGAAGAGTTCAGTCTGAGGAAGAGTTCACTCTGAGGAAGAGTTCAGTCTGAGGAAGAGTTCAGACTGAAGAAGAGTTCACTCTGAGGAAGAGTTCAGTCTGAGGAAGAGTTCAGACTGAAGAAGAGTTCAGACTGAAGAAGAGTTCACTCTGAAGAAGAGTTCAGTTTGAGAAAGAGTTCAGTCTGAGGAAGAGTTCAGACCGAAGAAGAGTTCAGACCGAAGAAGAGTTCACTCTGAAGAAGAGTTCAGTCTGAGGAAGAGTTCAGTCTGAGGAAGAGTTCAGTCTGAGGAAGAGTTCAGACCGAAGAAGAGTTCAGACCGAAGAAGAGTTCACTCTGAAGAAGAGTTCAGTCTGAAGAAGAGTTCAGTCTGAGGAAGAGTTCAGTCTGAGGAAGAGTTCAGTCTGAGGAAGAGTTCAGACCGAAGAAGAGTTCAGACCGAAGAAGAGTTCAGTCTGAGGAAGAGTTCACTCTGAGGAAGAGTTCAGTCTGAGGAAGAGTTCAGTCTGAGGAAGAGTTCAGACCGAAGAAGAGTTCAGACCGAGGAAGAGTTCAGTCTGAGGAAGAGTTCACTCTGAGGAAGAGTTCAGTCCGAAGAAGAGTTCAGACCGAGGAAGAGTTCAGTCTGAAGAAGAGTTCAGTCCGAGGAAGAGTTCACTCTGAGGAAGAGTTCAGTCTGAGGAAGAGTTCAGTCTGAGGAAGAGTTCAGTCTGAGGAAGAGTTCAGACCGAAGAAGAGTTCACTCTGAAGAAGAGTTCAGTCTGAGGAAGAGTTCAGTCTGAGGAAGAGTTCAGACCGAAGAAGAGTTCAGACCGAAGAAGAGTTCAGTCTGAGGAAGAGTTCACTCTGAGGAAGAGTTCAGTCTGAGGAAGAGTTCAGTCTGAGGAAGAGTTCAGACCGAAGAAGAGTTCAGACCGAGGAAGAGTTCAGTCTGAGGAAGAGTTCACTCTGAGGAAGAGTTCAGTCCGAAGAAGAGTTCAGACCGAGGAAGAGTTCAGTCTGAAGAAGAGTTCAGTCCGAGGAAGAGTTCACTCTGAGGAAGAGTTCAGTCCAAAGAAGAGTTCAGTCCGAGGAAGAGTTCAGTCTGAGGAAGAGTTCAGACCGAGGAAGAGTTCAGTCTGAGGAAGAGTTCACTCTGAGGAAGAGTTCAGTCCGAGGAAGAGTTCAGTCCGAGGAACAGTTTAGTCTGAGGAAGAGTTCAGTCTGAGGAAGAGTTCATGTCCCGTCTGAATGAAAATGGAGGTTTATTTTGAAAAGTCTCACAGGAACAGTCCGTCCTAAACTGTCCTTCAGGAAACCTTCTTTTCTGTTCTGCTGCTCTTCAGTGGAAAACTAACAGTTATTAAATTTCTGAACCGTTTCATGTTCATGGACATTTATTTACCTGATTTTAATCTTTAACCTCCATTCAGACCATTTGAACTTTCATTCATCAATATGTTCAGTAATTAAGCCTGCAGGTGAATCACTGAGAAGACGCTCTGCCATAGGAAGAATAACTGTTTTGAAAAATTGGTGAAATTCAAACAGGAAACTTGAAAATGTTGAGAAGACGACAGAAACGGGCAGGAAATAATAAAACATGGAGGAATAAAAAAAGAGACTAAACCAGTTTCCAGGGTCAAGAGTGATGCTTTATGTGGGATGTTCACAGGCGTTACCATAGCAACGCCAAACCCCTAGTAGTCCAAAGAGCTGCAACAACATCCTGTCTTCAAAATAAAAGAGAGTCCACAGCTCTAATCTGAAACCCGCTTCATTATCAATACGACTGTAGTACTGTAGGAATACCAAAAGCTGATCCTTTTCATTTTAATGTATAATTAGATATTTCAGATATTCAGAATAATTTACCTATTACCTATCATTCTGTGGATGACTGACTGACATGAAGAGACGCCACACTAGGTACACAGCAGGTGCTGAATCTACTTCCTGTTTCATTCACCTGTCACCTCAGGTGTTAATCAGCCTCTGATGAGACAGTTGGACTGAAAATGGAGAAGGGTCTGGGGGTCACCATGTCCACAGACAGGAAACACTACCACAGATAACATTTAATCGCCACCGGCCACTCCTCGCTGTCAGCGGTGTGTTTGGGTCCTTAATGTCGTGGGAAATTACACGATTGAAATTCAGCTCAGCTGCTCAGATCTCCCAGTTCATTTGCTCCGGACCTGGATGGCTGCTCTGTCTCATGTCCTGGGATGTGCAGTAATTATTACACGGCCAGTCTGGTTTATTCAGGATAATTGCTTCACAGTGTTTTCCTCCCATAAAGAGGCTGATTTAACACAGCAGCACTGATACAGAGCAGAACCAGCAGTAAATAATCCTGTTTACTGGGTCTGGATGGTGTCAGTGGTCCAGGTGAGACCAGTTTAACCCTGACAGGTAATTAATATAAAGAGCAGTCAAAGGATGTGAGAAGCTTCAAGAGTCAGAAACAAAGAGGAGTGGATGGTCTCCTAATGAACTCCACTCTAATAATCAAGTAACCACAGGAGACGAGTCTGAATTATAAGAAGTGAAAATGATCCCACATCATGTGTGCAGCTCGACGCTGAAACTCAATTCATTTAGCCTTCAGAAACTCTCACAAGCAGCTAAAACCAGGCTCCAAACATCCCAAAAAGCTCCGAAGACGTTTTAAGACACCAGCAGAGAGTCGACACAGGACTAAAATTAAAATTTAACACAATTATGTTTTCAATCATTTTAAATCAAGCTAAAATAGAGATCCACTTTTTTTAAGTGGCTGCAGAAAAGTTCAGCACCATTTATGAGAGCTTTCAGGATGTTGATGAAATGTATGTGAGTGGTCGGTTTGAATCCTGCTGGGATCACAAATCTGGGCCCACAGATAATTAGTGAACGGTGGACGATCTTGATCATCAGTCCTCAGATGAGACCAGACCAAACCTGAGTGATGCCCGTTGGGAAATTAGGCCTCAGCAGCAGCAGAAGAAGTGATGAGCTTCATCAGACCAGAACGACAAATCGAAAACAGGCTAGCAAAGAGAGGATTAAAAAAACAACGAAAGGAAAACACTTTGGTGTCTGGAATAAAAAAAAAAACATTAAGAAAAAAAGATGCAAATGGTTTTCCAACTGCACCATGGTCAAAGGGTTGCTGCGGTAACCAGGTCAAATATTTTAACGCCTAAAAAGTTAAATCTATTTCTATCGTTTTACTGGCTGAAAGATGGTTTTTAATCGTTTGATATAAACAGAAATGTAGAATTTAATAAAGCATTTTCTCTTCTGCGCACCCTTACCAGCAGCTTCCTGTTTCCTGCTGCATCAGGGAAGTATCCAGCAGCTACGAGCTAAGCTAATGCTAGTGGAGCTAGACAGATGCTAATGACGCATTGATCTTAATCTAAAAGTTCATTAAGAAACTTTCTCTGTATTAATTTGATTCACGACCAAGACACATCAGTAAAGACTGATTTGAACTGTTAACTCTTTGAGTGCCATAGATGTATTTATGTCAAAATGTTTATTTTGTGGCTGGCACAAGGGGGCGCTCTCACACAGCCTGTGAGTAATACTGGGGCTTCTGGGAGATGTAGTCAGAGCATAAAGAGACGGTATACACCACAGAGATCAAAACAGGAAGTGGAGACGATCGAGATTAGAGAGCAAAACAAACAGAATGTGGAGAAAAAGTGGTGATTTTGGTGAAAGTGTCCTCTACTCTACCTCTGATAAAACAAGAATGGAACAAGGTAAAAACAAACATTTTTTTCATGATGAAATAGAGAGTCTCTTCTTTCATTTGAGATATTCACTGTTTTCAGAGACATAGTACTAAATATTCTGTGGGTCTAGAAATATGACTCAAAATGGACAAAAACACTGGAACAACATACTCTGAGTTGAATAAAAGGACTGGCCCTTAATCCGTTAATATGATCATAAAAACTGCTGTTAAATTCAAAAAATGGATTAATCAAATGATTAATTGTGATTAAAGAAACAAGTCTTCTGAAGCTGCAGTGAGGATCCAAACCTTCTGCCTCCTGCAGGCTGCATTAAAGATCTTTTTGACTCTTCAGATGTAACAGCAGCTCCTTCCTGTCTTTCTCCATCAACATAAACTCACAGCTTTAAGAGGAACAAAATATAACAATAAGATCGTCTGAAAAGAGCACTTTACAAAGCGCTGAACTCCTAATTGCACTTAAACTAAAGCCCTTAGAGCTCACACTTTGTAATCTCCTGCTGCTGTTTGATGGAGTCGAGTAATGAGATATCAATAGAAAGAAGAGAGGCCAGCGTCGCTCTGCCGTTAATAAACAGCAGAGGATAAACAGGGATTAGCTTTGTTTGCTCTGCAGGAGCGTTAATTACACCTCCGCTGATGGAGGAGGGAGATGAGGAGGTGAGGAGGTGAAAGGAAGCCCGGAGGAGAGCGGTACATGTTGAGGAGAAGATTAAAGGAGGAGGAGTGCCAATAATCCACAACACAAACTGACATCCATCTCCTCATTAACACCTTCAAATTAGTCCTTTATTTTATTTTTATTAACTATGATCTCTAACTGATCACAGGAATATTTTATGTTAAATTTTTAATAAGGCAAGAAATGAAATTCATCTGTGATGTGGGGTCCTATTTTTAGGTTTTTTTTAAAGTCAATTAGTTGTCAACAATTAAATTAATCAGCATCTATTTTTATATACTCAGCTAATTTGTTTAAGGGAATTAAATTCCCTTAACTTTTATTTATTTTCATTTTATAATAATTAATGCTATCTTTACTGTTTTTATTCTATTGTATTCTATTTTTATAAGCCATACCATACTTACTGTCTAGGTCACGTTTGTGTCATGCTGCTAAACTGCATTTCATTGCTTGACGACAATGACAAAGTTCTGTTCTAGTTCTGTTCTCTGTTCTCAGCTTATTAAAAGTGAATATTTCCTGGTTTCTTTAGGGTAAACAATGGACGGAAACAATGAGCCGCAGATTAAATCAAATAACTGATCAATGAGTCAATAAAATATTAATCCACAGTGAAAGTAATTAGTAATTGCAGCCCTAACATTAGATGATTATCCCTTGATAATAGCCTGCAGACACAGACGGATAATTTCCGATTAATATGAGGTTTTTCTGGTTCATCTAATCCTGTGTGCAACGTGCTTCATTAAAATAATGACAATGATTATTACAATGGTTTACTGGTTCTCTGGTGGAGTTAGGTGTGTCCACACTTTTGACTGGTAGTGTGCATGCAGTGTAAGAGGCTCATAATAAGAGTAAGATAGATTCAGAAAATAAGTAAACTAAACTCAAACTGTAATATTGTGATAAAAAAGAGGGTGAAATAGGATATTGAAAAAGTACTGAACTATATTCACACATATAATAAATACAGTAAAGACCAAGAGACACAAGTACAAGGAAGTATTTGGTCATGCAGTACGTAGCAGCAGCAGTAGTATTTCCATTACGTCGTTACTCTTAGTCTCTAAAAAGTCAGGAAACAGTGGATCAAAAGAAGATTTTATTTACCAACCAACCAGCCAAAACACAAATATACTGAGTTTGTAATCCAACAGAGAAGCCAGGGAATGTTCACTTAATAAAAACACATGACTAATATGTTATCTTGAGCATTAATTTCCTGCAGATCAACAGAATATGTTGATGATAAAGTCATTATTTGAGGTATCTTCAAGTTAAACTGTTGATCATTATCTGCTTTCAGCTTCCCACACGTGAAGATGTGATGCTTGTCTGTGTTTTCATATTACTATGGATTATAGTTTTTAACTGTTGGGGAATGATAATAAGAATATAAATAAGAATTGACATGTTGCACTGTTGGATCTTAAGAAGGTTCTAAGTAGTGCTTCAAAATGCAAAAAGGAGAAATGGGAGTGAGCAGCTGAGCACAGGTGAGGACCACACCTGACCAGCCCTCTGTGGATTCAGCTGCCGAACGCTCAGCACATGACTCAGCACATGACTCACACACCAAAACAGGACCAAAACATCTGTCCATGATCCAGATCTGTCCATGAACTAACCGAGCAGCATGTCATCCTTCATCCGATGGATCGCCTCACTTCCTGTATCATCACTGGACTGAGTCGTCTTTAACGGACGACTGGACACTCAGTTAAGTGAAGACAGAATAATTCAGTGCTCTGAATGTTTTTTTCTTATTACATCAGTGGATTGATCCTCTGCAGACAGTCAGACAGATACGAAACAAATCCCAGTGGCTACTATCTAAACTGAACTATTATTAACTATTAATTTATGCATTTTATACTAATTTATTCCCAAACTACACTTGAATTTCATCAGCCAATCAGGTGGTGACCTGCAGAGGACGGTGGAAACAAACTGAAATTAAGAGTCGTTCGCTTTCTTTCCTCACTTCCTGTTTCTCCTCTTGCACTATATATGGCTTAAACCAAACAGCCAATCAGAGTGGTTTCTCTGAAAATAGTATAGATCATGTTTCATCTATATATTAAATTCCTCTGTTTGGATTATGGGATGGATGCTCTGCTGTCAGTCAGCATAAACTAATATTCAGTGTGTGAATGTGAGCTCACAATGTCATTACTGCGTCTCATCAGGCAGGTGTGTGTGTGTGTGTGTGTGTGTGTTTTGATAAGACTGATGAGCGCTCATCGAGCCCCGACAGTCACTAAAATTTCTTTTCATTTCTCGCCGTCTCATCTATCCTTCTGTCATCCTGGTGAACCGTTTCCACAACCAAACCATGAACCATTCGTCATGTGATGGATAGACTCCAACCAGCAGTGACACTGACGCTGTTGTTCCTCACCTGAGGATCCATCCGCCCTGACAAACCCCACACCTCCTCTCAGTCACGTTTTAACAACAATATAAACGGCTTTAATTTCCTAGAATGAAACAACATGAATGTGATCTGAGCCTCACTGGAGCTGCAGGTGTTGAGTTCAACTCCATAATAGCTCTTTTTTTAATAAGCTAATCAGGTTTTATTGGCTGCAGCAACAATGACAAGATATGATGAAACAACAGCCATGAAAAAAGGAAACCTCCTCTGAGATAATTCAAAATTAAATTACGTCACTGAAAACAACTTGATGTTTAAAAGAACTCGAGAAAAACAAGAAGAGAAGACAATAGCTCAGATTTTCAAGATAGAACTCTCCTAAATAAAGGTTTTCATCTCTGAAATGAAGCCAGATTATTACAGAAATCAACTGATTACCGTATTCCTGAAAGAAGTGCATGAAAAAAGCACTCACACAGGGAAATAAATCCACCATAAAACAGCGCTCTGCGTTTAGCTAAAGCTGGCGGGATTTAAAGTTTATGTTGCAACAAGCGAACCTGTGACCTCACAGCGAATATTTGGCGTCTCCGTCTAACCGTCGGCTAATACTACACACAGCTCTCAGGGTGAAAGTGCTTTGTTAGTTTTCACCTGTGGATGGGATGATAAAGTGGCTGAGGTTCGAGGGATCGGCGAAGGATTGGAGGGCGGCGACAGAGTCAATTTATTTCACCTGGAACATGGAGAAGAAGCCAGGGGCCATGTTTTATCAGAGAGAGGAGAGAACAGAGGGAGAGTGTTCATAAATTAGAGACAGAGGCAGTGGAAGAGATGGAGTAAGGAAGACTAGGCAGGTAATGAAGTGAGGAGGTGGAAGGGAGGCGGTGCAGCAGAGAGGAGGCCATGTTTGCTCCGTTGTTTCTTGTTAACCTCCAACAGCCCATAATTCAGGCCTCGGGGGGAAGCGGAGCTGTCGTATCGACAGGGACAACGCTGCTTTCCATTAACGGGCTGGCTGAGGCGGCTGATTAGCTGCTGCCTGCAGGACGGCTGGAGGACTGCCTGGATGGGTGGTGCTGGGATACTCTCTAATTAGCCAGCTGGTTAGGAGGCTCAGCGGCCGGCTGGAGGGAGGGAGGAGGTTTGGATGGAAAGCTGGAGGACCTCAAGTCAAGTGACTGATGAGCTGAATGAGGAGGAGGAGAGGAGGAGGAGGAGAGGAAAGAAGAGGGAGAGAAGGAGGAGGAGGGGAGAGTAGGAGGAGAAGAGGAGGCGAGGAGGAGGAAAGGGGGAGGAGAAGGGGAGAGGAGAGGGAGAAAGAGAAGGAGAGGAGGAAGAGGAGGAAAGGAGGAGAAGAGGAGGAGGACAGGAGGAGGAGAAGAGGAGAGGAGGAAGAGGAGGAAAGGAGGAGAAAAGAGAAAGAGGAGGAGGATGTGAGGAGGAGAGCAGAGGAAGAGGTGAGGTGGGAGAGAAGGAGGAGAAGAGGAGAGGAGGCAGGAGAGAAAAAGAGGAGGTAGAGAGGAGGAGGAGGAGTGGATGGACTGGTAACTGGTTTACTGTCTGATCAACCAGCGAGTGGAGTTTCTTTAATTATTTGTTCCCTTTCAGTTTTGAACTGATTCATGAGTATTTTCTTTTTTTATATTGTTCCCTTTCAGTTTTGAACTGATTCATGAGTATTTTCTTTTTTTATATTGTTCCCTTTCAGTTTTGCTCTGAGTCACTGAACGGTGGATGAATGCAAAAGAAATTTGTTTCAATGTTTCAAGGTGTTGTGGTGAGTTTAATGTCTCTTTATTTAGTTTAGTCACTGTTCCAGCTGATAAATGTTCATAATGAAGCATTTTTATTTTTACTGACTATCAGCTGATCAATCATCGTTAAAAGGCCTGACTTTTTTATTGTTTTTTTAAAGCTTGGTATGAAAAAACTAAAGATCATAATGTGACAGCTTCCCCACTTAAAATCATATTAAGGCTTAAAGAATAATTGCCAACAGGTGGGTGGCAAAACAAGTGGATAGCTGCTCTCCTATCATGCCTTTATTCTTTTCAGAATAAATCAATATTTCGTATAAAAACTGGTGTTGGTGCTCAGACATCACAGCTCCGGCTGCTCGCTGTGTCGCTGTGTTTACATCATCTCAGCAGAGTTTAAGTCACGGCTCATCGACAGCGGTTTGATGAAATATTTCCTTTCAGGCCTTGAACTGACAGTGAAGAATTGCTTGTGATGATAAACAGTTTGCACAGCGTAAAAATGACCCAGAAAAGAAGCTTTAAACTGACCTGAGGTCAGAAAAAAAACAAAACTGGAGAAGCAGAAAATCACTTAAAGCCTGGAGCTATGAGATGTTTACCATAGTTACCCCTTCATGCAACATACCTGTTGATGCATTCACACATATAGACTTTACTAGGTACCACCTTCAATTGCTTGTTAACACAAACAGCTGATTAGTCACATGGCAGCAGCTCGAAGCATCCAGTCATGTCGACGTGGTCAAGACAACTAGCTGCAGTGAGCAGCAGCCGAGTGATGCTATCATGCTAATATGGAGCAAAATCTGTGAGGAATGTTCCAACACCTTAGAATATTCACACTTCTTTCATCGTGCTGCTGGTGTGTAAAGGCCTTCAGCTGCAGCCCTAAAAAACATCACGCTTCCGAAAAATTATTCAAGAAAAAGAAAGAGATGGAATGTCTTTTTCTTTTTTGACTAAAGCTAAATAATCAAATTTCACCGTTGTTTAATTCTGCAGGTAAAACACACTGAGAAAGAAAATGTTGTTGTTGTCACATTAATATTTAAGCAGCCCTGCAGGCTGAACTTGTCCTCTCCTGCCCCCTCTTCACCAGGTCTAATCCAGTTCAGCAGGTTAACATTCAGAGCGGTGGGGAGACGCCTGGCTGCAAACGCCAGAGAGGAGGCGGGAAGCTGAAACGAGGCCGATTTCTAAAAGTATTTTATTGAATGCAGTAAAATAAAAAAAGAAAGACTCCTAGTATTTTGTCTGGAGGGCGATCAGTGAGGAATGACATGCCGGTGAGTGTGAATGGGCTTTTTCAAATGGCTTTTATGGCCCAAACAAGCTGAGCAGCAGCATTAAAGCTAAAGAGCTAAAATCACCGAGCTATTGACGGAGGAAAGCTGCTCGCTGCTTTGTCCTGCACTGCATCAATCTCAGCACTATTGATGGGAAGTTGTATGGAAGGAGGCGAAAAGGAGGACAGAGGATGAAAAAGGAGAAACAAAAGGACAGAAAGAGTCCATAAGAAACACATTTCAACTCATTTTACTCCAGAAGATCAAACTGAATTATTTTGCTGCTGCAGACAAAAATTTGGGGCGTTTGATCTGCACGTCTCGAATTAATAAAACATGTATTTTTATCTTCACTAAAACAGCAACAACCTCAGAAAAGCAGCTATTTAACATGATCAATAATCAAATAATGATGTCGACTCAGAACCAAATACCTCAACTACAGATATGCACGATCCCCAGAGGATTAATGATAAAGACAAATATTGCCATGGACTTTGGTTCATCTCAACATGAATTAGGCCAGCTGCTCTCTCTGCGTTCAGTCATTATGCTAAGCTAAGCTAATATTTACAGGGTGGTGTTAATATCAGCACCATTCCTTGTGAAATAATTTCTGTTTCAAACTTTTCCATTATGATCATTTAATGTTTTTTTTTTTTCTTTTATGTGATTGAAAACTGAATTTTATTTCATGTCATTTCATTTTTGGACTGGTCACATGAAACAAAACTGCAACTAGACTAGAAGATTTACCAACAAAAAGTAACCTCTGTAGATACGTTACGCCATTTCTCCATTCCTAAACCTCAGTGGTTTAGTTACCTGTTCCTAAATAAGTTGTTTCCTGGGTAAATTACCCACTGGTTTCACACTGGTTATCCCACAAACTAGTACCTGAAGAAATTCTTTAAAACAACAAACAATGGTCTGAAACAGCCTGAGATCAGAACTGGGCCCAAAGCGCTATAAAGAAATAACTAGATTCCTACGATTGCCAACAAAGAAATGTGATAATGTGTGCTACAGAATATGTTTTCTTTTCCGTTTCTTAAATACAATATCTCAGTATTTCCTCCAGCATTGATATTTATTCAGTCACATTGGAAACTAGAATTCTACATAGTTTACACACATTTTCCTGAATTTCAGTTTCTTTGGAAAACAAAGTTCTGTGGTCATCAAAACCCGCCGGCTATATAACGAGCACTTTGCTAGTGAGGTTGAAGATTTGAAGAAGATTAGACTTGAAGCAGAAACTGAAGGGAGGAAAGGTTAAAGGGGGCGATGGAAGCCCAAACCGAGGTGAACCGGTCCATCAGTGTGCCTGAAGCTCAGGTTCGTTTCCCTGCAGAGAGACGCTGAAGAGGTGCTGTTAGTATTCCAGCTCGGTTCCTCAGAGGTCACAAAGCCTCAAAAACAACATCAGGACTGCAGCTGAACTGCTTTATTCCACACAGACCTCCATCTCTCACCTTCACAGTGATTCCTGTTCAAATCACGGCGAGGAGAAGAAAAACACCGCCGCTCTCGCCCATCGTCTCTGGACACATTCCTCCTCCTCTGCAGTTTCTGTTGGGCTTTAATAAAATGGAATAACATCAGCTCTCCTCCCCCTGTGCCATCAGCTGTGTCCTGAATTCAGATGGTTTTCCAGCCTTTTAGAGTCAGGATTTCAATCTAATGTGATGGAAGGACCTCCTCTGCTGTCTCCAGCAGGTCGTTCAGCATCAAGAGGCCCTTGTTAGAGGTGGGAAGCCTGATCTCCAGAGAGCCAGAACCACTTCATCTGTCAGAAAGACCCTGAGGAGCTTACAGGTGGATTAAAAGGTAAGTCCATTCGCTTTTGGTTCCACTCTGCCATTGGCAGGAAGCAGTGATGCAGGTTAGCAAAGAGAGCTAATCAATAAGGTTCTGAAGAACCGGAGTGGAGTCTGGTGAGAGGAGAGCTTAAATTACAGCTTTAGTGAATGGAGTCTGGTGAGAGGAGAGCTTAAATTACAGCTTTAGTGAATGGAGTCTGGTGAGAGGAGAGCTTAAATTACAGCTTTAGTGAATGGAGTCTGGTGAGAGGAGAGCTTAAATTACAGCTTTAGTGAACGGAGTCTGGTGAGAGGAGAGCTTAAATTACAGCTTTAGTGAATGGAGTCTGGTGAGAGGAGAGCTTAAATTACAGCTTTAGTGAACGGAGTCTGGTGAGAGGAGAGCTTAAATTACAGCTTTAGTGAACGGAGTCTGGTGAGAGGAGAGCTTAAATTACAGCTTTAGTGAACGGAGTCTGGTGAAAGGAGAGCTTAAATTACAGCTTTAGTGAATGGAGTCTGGTGAGAGGAGAGCTTAAATTACAGCTTTAGTGAACAGAGTCTGGTGAAAGGAGAGCTTAAATTACTGCTTTAGTGAATGGAGTCTGGTGAGAGGAGAGCTTAAATTACAGCTTTAGTGAACAGAGTCTGGTGAAAGGAGAGCTTAAATTACTGCTTTAGTGAATGGAGTCTGGTGAGAGGAGAGCTTAAATTATTGCTTTAGTGAATGGAGTCTGGTGAGAGGAGAGCTTAAATTACAGCTTTAGTGAATGGAGTCTGGTGAAAGGAGAGCTTAAATTACTGCTTTAGTGAATGGAGTCTGGTGAGAGGAGAGCTTAAATTACTGCTTTAGTGAATGGAGTCTGGTGAGAGGAGAGCTTAAATTACAGCTTTAGTGAATGGAGTCTGGTGAGAGGAGAGCTTAAATTACAGCTTTAGTGAATGGAGTCTGGTGAGAGGAGAGCTTAAATTACTGCTTTAGTGAATGGAGTCTGGTGAGAGGAGAGCTTAAATTACAGCTTTAGTGAACAGAGTCTGGTGAGAGGAGAGCTTAAATTACAGCTTTAGTGAATGGAGTCTGGTGAGAGGAGAGCTTAAATTACAGCTTTAGTGAATGGAGTCTGGTGAGAGGAACCTATGCTAACACTTGTGCACCAACTTGAATGCAGAATTTTAACACTACAATGAAGCCAAAGAATGATATAGAAACCAAAGATAAAATAATAATAATAACAATAAACCAAACAGCTCTACTGTTTCCTTTTTCCTCGGTTTCACTGATGCTGCACATTCCTATAACTGCTGAACCAAGCGTCCCTCTCTCCTGGTCAGTGATGGAGTTTGAGTTTAAGGGTTTAAAGGAGACATTTTTCTGCCTAATGCTGTGTGTGTCGAGTGAGATGAGCCTTTAGATGGTCTTTTAATGGTCTGCTGCCAATTAGAGGCAGGCAGAGAGGAACTATTGGTCTCCTGGGGAGGAAGGGAGGGATAGAGGGCAAAAGTAGAGATTCACAGACATGTTGATGTACGTCGCAACCAGAGATAAATTTGGAGTGAAAGTAAAGAACAACTAAGTTGCAGTAAACAGACAACTGGACACATGAGGATTATTCCAATATTCTGTTTGATACTATTTTAAAAATCAACTTGTTCACACCAGAGCATTACCAGGGAATGACAGGGTGTACAGTACCTGAAGTACCTGTAACACCTGAGGTACCTGTAGTCCTGCAGAAAAGTACTGTCACACAGAATGTTGGAAACATCTATTAGCTTGAAAGGATTTTTATAATTATTTACTTCCTGTTTACCTGACCCTGTCAGATGGTCTGGAAAACAACGGGCAGCTAAACCACCATCCAGCCTGCAGGTTCACTTCCTGTAGCCCTTCATTTTGATTTAGTGCTGTTGGCTGAAACCTCAACCAGAGACGTTGCAAACAGACACCAAACAGGTCAGTCTGATCATCTCTGTTGTAGCGTTACATATTTTATATTTCCTTCTTCTCCATCCTCTTCGATGGCAGCAGAAGATGAGGTCATGGGGTCACTGAACACCTTCAACTGAGCCACCAGGAAGCCCCTCATTTCAAACTTTAACTGCCATTTTCAGGGAAAAAAGTAAATCCAGCTCTAATGAGGCAGGCTGTTGTTTTTCGGCGGATGTCAACGGTCCATCATTTGTGAAGCCAGCTCCCCAAACAACAGCTGCAGCTTCTCACAGAGCCCATAAAATACATTTAGCTCTTAATTAGCAGGGCTAGGTGCTGCTGTTGTACCAATTATGATCACGTTCATTAGCATGTGGTCACCGTTCCCTTCAAATTCTCCACTGATTCAGCCTAGAAATGTGTTGGACATCCGTCTGAGGGAAAATAACACGGTTAATTTCCACTCCTCTTCCTGCAGTTATTCTGTTTGACACAAACAAACCCATGTTAAAGGAAGGGGGACCGATGTCACATTTAAGACACAAATTAATGTGCTTTTAAAGACAAAAAATATCCAATAATCTTTCTCAAAAATAATTGTTGAACCCTGTCTGCTTTAGACTGGGTAAAAGATATTTTCATATGGAAATTGTGCAAAATCCTACCAACTCTACCAACTCTTACAAGTCACTATTTCAATAAAAACACCATTTCTTGGTTCTTTCAATGAATTCAAAGCAGCACAACAGTCGAGCAGCGTAACAAAACCAAAGTCAGAAATAGTCTGAGCAATGACAAAGCTGAGGTTCAATGTAAAGAACCTTTCATTGTGACAGATGAGTTGGTCTTAAGGTGGGAATCAGTTTGAAGAAAATCAACAGATAAATTCTCTTCTCTGATATTTTATAAGAGAAAAGGCTTTTCTTGTAGCAAATAGGACTTTCTTTGAACAATCAATAATAAATGTCAGCTTGCATTCAAACACAATATGGAAGCATGTGGAATAAATAACATATATTTTAATTTGTTTCTTTTTTAAGTGGATTCAATGATCCGTTTGGCTCTATCCTGTTCAGCTGTCCTCTGACTGCCATCAGGAACGTCGCTTTTCTCCAAACTCAGAGTGGTATCATGGTTTGAAATGTGGTTTTGCAGATTTGCAGTGTATTTCATATGCCCCACACCTTCCCCTTGACCTCATAAAACTCAGAATGCTGCCACAGGACAGCTTTTAAAGAAGCCAGTGCAGATCTAGAAACATTTGCTGCTCGCCATCACAGCTGAAAATCTGTCAGCAACGTACTGATTTAACATCTAAAATTATAATTATTATGTGTGATGCACTGAAGCGCAGATTTGTCCCACCTGGTAGTGTCATATAATTAGTGACCGGACAGGCTGACTCAAGATAAAGAGACGTGATTATAAATCCCACCAGTAATTTCAATAAGTGCTCTTTTTTTGTCGCTCTGCAGCGCCTCACACACAATGGAAGGTCGAGCTGAAAAGTCAAAGAAAGTGTCTGAAATGAAGCCGTTCCTCTCAGGGCATTTAGATCTATTCAGAGCAAACAGGTAGAGGTCGACCATCACTGCTCTATTTAACAAAATAAGACTCCAATAAAAGAGCTTGTTCTGCTGTAAAACAGGATTCATGTTTCTGGAGTTAAAGCAGGTTATCAGACAGAAGTGGGGTCAGTTAAAGCACTGAAAATGTGTCTGTCTTTCTATGTTTTATTAAGGTTTAGTTTCAGTTCTTATGTGGTTAGCTTAGCTTAGCATAAAAACTGGAAGCACATCTACAGCTCATTTCTTTCATTTATTCACAGTCAGGAAAGTAACTAGTTTTTGTTGTTTCGTGACTAACCTTGGCGAGAAATGCAACCAAAAGTGATGCCTCTTAAACATTAAAATATATATTTAATGAAGCAGAAAAAGAAGCAGGAGGAAATTAAAAAAAAGCACAACGAAAGGAAGATGAAGTATAAGACGTCATGATTCAGGAGAGAGAAAAAAATGGGAAAAAGACAAAAAAAGAAGGTAGAAAAGAGCCAGAGAGGATTTTGACATACTTATCCAGGGATACGATTAAGGTGACGCTTGCCGTCACCATGGCAACGGAGGATAGAGACGCTGTGCTCCATACTGAGAGTGACTTTATGTCTGGACTTTAAAAGGATGGAGGAGCAGCCTCTGATTGGCTGTGACTTAGAGTCTAGTTAACATCACCAATTTGGGGCTTTTATTGTGAAGAAATTTGGAATCCTGTCTCATGTATTAAAATATAGCTTCACACTGACTGATTAACATTATATATCTAAAAATGTGACATAAGCATGACTGCCACATATGATACATTGCAGTGCTCTGCAACAATAAGCTTGTCCAGATATTAAGCTGAAAGAAAAAAAATCGTCCCACACTCACAGAGCTGAGTCAGCGTTTGTGCAGGTAGAAAACTCCCAGCTACTGACTCTGAAGTCACACACCTGTGCAGGCAATCATATCAGATAATTGAATCATTAAGCCCGTATAATCCTGCAGGCTCACTGCATGATTCAATTTCCAGCTTCAACATTCTGATGTGATGCTATAAGACGGCGTGATAGCCAAACACTTTTTGGAGTCATTTCAAAAGAAGACCAGCAGGATATTTATTAAAATATGAATCGGGCCGGCCTGAACAGGATCAACTGTGAGCTACGTCAGGTATGTATGACTCCTCAGAGACTCTGAGGAGGCACAGCGAGCACACAGGAGCCAGTTAAAACTGAAATTACACAGCTCCATCCATCCGGACAGAAGTGGACCTGCAGAGGAGCAGAGCCAGCTGAGATAGCGTCCATTTGTTCCTCTGGTAACTATCACTCCCACCGCGATGCAAGCCCCGCAATAATCACAAAGAACATTGTTTGCAACGGTCTCAATTCAGTGAAGTGCAGCAGTGACGGTGACGTTACCTGAACCCACCACCACCAGAAAAAAAACATGTTCAGACGGGCTTTTGTGAAGGTTTCTGAGAGCAGACTGACTTTTGATCTGCAGCTTTTTCCTGCTGTGCTGCTGCAGCCACTGACCATCTCTCCAAGGAAATAAAACGAATTAACAAATAACAAACTGAAAGATGCATTCAGCTTTAAATCATGAGAAATATAAAATCAAATGCAAGCAGATATAAATCCTCCAATGAGACAAAATCTACAGCTTGAATGTGGAAAGATGTTCTGTTATTGTTATTATTATTATTATTGCAAAAAAAAAGATAATGAAAGATAATGCACATAATCTCTTCTCTTCATCACACCAATATTTCACTTTTTATTTTAATTAATGCTGACAGTGGTGATCATTGCATGCAACACTTTTATTGGTTATAGTTAAATAAATCACCAACTATTTCAACAATTAATTCATCCTTAAATTGTTTTTCAAGCAAAAATGACAGAATTTACTTATTTATTTACATCATATTGAGTTGAAAATATCTGGGATAAAAACATTGATTTGGAAACTGGGAGGGAAAGTTTTCACTATTTGGCATTTTAACGATTAGTCAAGGGAAAAAAACTGTAGCTTAATTAAAAATGAAAATAATTATAGCATCCTTAAAAAACTGTAAACGTCTAAATGTGTGGAGCAAAACGTTCATGTCTTTTGTGGGATGTGGTTCTTGCAGACACATTTAAATTCTTTGTTTAAGCTCAGATTTGGTTATTTTTGCTGAGGCGTTCGTGGACTATGGGAAATTAGAAAATAACAGGATGATTTCTTTTTTTACAGCGTGATAAATTTAAAGATGTGCGTTTCAGTGGCTTGCACTGTCCAGATAATCAGAACTAAAGAATAAATGGTTTATTCTCAGCTGGAGAAAAACTACTGTTGTGATAGTGAAGCCTGACTTCAGGTGATCTTAGCCTCTCTCTCTCTCTCTCTCTGGAGTCCTTTGACATACTTTTACAGAAGAAAAAACAGTGATGGGAAAAACAATCCAGGAAAGCAGAAATGATTTGTGTTGTTTTCCTCTGTGGTGTGAAATCAAGGTGGAGGACATCGCTCGGGGAGATGCTGTTAACGGGAACAGAAACTAATTTTGGTCCAGTTTCAGGGAACAGTGGAGAGAAATAATCACCTTGAACACACATCCTGTATTAGACTGTGGGGAGAAGTTTCTGCTCTCATTTCTTTTCAGCGCTTCTCAAAAGGTTGCAGACACATTGTCATGCACTATTCATGCAGAAATGGATGACTGTGAGGTGCAGAAAAGCTTGGAATAGCTATGAAATGTATGTTTTTGTGGACTGTGACCAACGAGAGGCTGCTGAGGAAAATAAGAAGCGACTGTTTGATGTTCACACCTCAGCCAACAAGCATTGATGCTTCAAAAGCATTTATGACTCTTTTCCACATCAGCAGTCCTGTTTCTTTTCTATTTGCTCGTCTCTTCTCACATTAGATGTTTTGCTTGTTATTCTTTCATCTTCTAGTCATTTCCTCAGACAGCAGCTTGTCCTTTCTGTTGCTTTTTGTCTGTCAGGACCTCTGGTCCAAAACAACTAAACTAGCATCCATCCAGACTGGAAACAGCTCATGTAGAGGTGAGAATTTACATACAACTATGAAGCAGCAAACACAATCATAATGGCGCTAACAGCTGGTGCTAACAGAGAGACCATTGAGTTACATTATGAAGCTCTGATGAAGGGTAAACTCTTGCTTTATCGAGTGTTGAAATGTGATCTAAAAAATGTTGGTTTTGTGGAGGATTTGTTGTCCCAGCAACAGATAAGCCCTCGACATCAAGCAGCTTATAATATACAAAAAAGCAAATATCTAAATTATAATGCAGTTGTGTGTGTTTTAATGCAGATAAGCAGAAAAAGGAAAGTCCTGACAGCCATCTAAAAATAATGAAACCAGAATAATATCAGCATCTCTCAGTTATTAAGTGTGAACCAGGATGGAGGCTGTCTTGTATGTAAATCACAGCTGTGCACATGTATTTATTATGTATTAGTGTTTTTCTAACTGCTGACACTCCAGATGGAGGAAGCCATATGTTGGAGACAAAACTACAGCGTAAATTAAACATGTTTGGGTAGTAACAGCAAGTATGAATGAAAATGAGAACAAAGAAGCATCTGTGTGGATGTTTGTGAGGTAGAAAGACGCAGCATCACATGGTGTCACAGTGTGAAACCTCTCATCTGTGGACAGACGTTTGAGGCGGATAACTCTGAATGTGGCGAGCAGACTCAGCTCAGGCTGATAAGGCAGCGACATCGACAAGAAACGACCTCTAATCTCTGCTCAGCAGACATGAAGAGGAGATATGGCTCCGACCGGCTGAGCTCTCAACTGAAATAAGGACACACAAGAAGACGACGAGGAGGACGACAGAGGACGAGGAAGACATGAAAACGTATCAGCGGCAAAATAAATGTATCAGTATTGTATTTAAAACAACAGAAAAGCAGCAAAATCATCTCATTTATGAAGCTGGAAGCGTTGAATCTTTGGCATTTTAAAATATTGTTATCAATATCTGGTTTATTGAATAATCAATTGATCAATCTCTCAGACAAGCATCAGCAAATATTACTGGAATCAAATCAAGAGAAGTTACTAAATAAAACTCAAGCTGGATTAAACTGTAGAAATCTATAAATGTGATACATAACATATTTTAACTCAATCTTTTCCTAAACATAACCAAATAATTTAATCAGAATTCACACACTTAACCGTCAGTGTTATCATGATATTAATCTAATTAATTAACTAAAGCTAGCTCTGATGACCTCACACCATGAAGTTCGGTGAATAAAATAAACGTACAACAGGAGCGTCACGTTATGCTAACACCTGGACAGCTTCAGGGGTTCGGTTAGCTCGTCGCTAGCTTGCTAAGTTAGCCTTGCTGTTGGGTTTTACTGTTAGCTGGCAGGCTAATTAGCGTAGCTAAACTGGGTCACTTTGTCCAGGTGTGTTATCACACCTTTGTGTGGTCATGTGACTCCATGAGTGGAGACGAGGCCTAGAGGATGCTGGGAAATGTAGTTCGCTGGCATTCTGACACTGTGTGGCTCCAACACTGGCATGCTGGTCCTTCTCTCTCTCTCCTGATCAATGCACATGACTGCTTGAGCGTCCCTGGAGTCTGTTTGGTTTCATCTCCGCAGGAATAACAGAGTGGAGGGGTGGAGCTGTTTTAATGATTAAAGCGCTCCATATGGCGTCCACGGGCTAACGACCACCACAGGAGCTGTACATTATCAACAACAGAAAGCTGATAAAAGCTCCTCTAACACCAAAACTAAGATCTCAGAGCGCCACCTGCTGGGCGTCATAACGGCTTCTGACTGGCCCTTCAAAGCAGAGCCACAGGTTGTTTACAACCAACAGGACAAATGTTGTTTACAGCAGGAGACTTCCACAGCAAACTCACAATGAGTCTCACCGCTGTGGTCACCATTGTTACAGTTTCAAGTCCTGCTGTTGACCTCCCGTTTAAATGGCTTCAATTTTATTATTTCCAATTCATCAAAGAAAATTTTCAGTCTCAAATACACAATATCAGACAAAATTAAAATTAAAATTAGCACACAAAAACACAACTTAAAACGAGTAGATGAAATGTGTTTGGAGGTGTTTGTTATTTAGCCTTCCCTCACTGAGATATATGGGGTGGACACCTAATTATTATTTCTTTGTGGATTGAAGTTGTAAATGTACAAGAATAAAACTTACAAATTTGTTTCCATAATATTAAGTTCATATAAGAACGCAACCTGGTGGGAAACCTGTATACTGTACATATCTTTCAGGATTTTTCACCTTGCTTAAAAGTCGTCCATACCATAATAACACTACTTCAGGAGCAAGGCCATTCAGATGATGGCTGCCATTACTATGGGTTGTGGTTTTTTGATTTTTCTCTGTAAATTTATGACTTCAGAATCTCCCAAATTTGTGATCTTCTTTCTCATAAATTCAGACCGTCACTCTCTGGCTCTGTAACTGTTATTATTTATTTCTTGTTGCCCAAAATGGCCATAATTCACCGCTGTGTCAGGTATGAGGACGCTCTCTTCACCTTGAACACTTTGTGCAACAACATAAACCCACAGAGGGTTTTTTATGCTAATATGAGAAATAAAACGACATGCACCTTTAAACTCCGTGCAGAGCGATGAAAACGTGCTCGGCTGACCTCGCCTCCATCCCAAACTCCCCTCAGGCTCTGACGAAGCAGCTTTGAACATTTTATATTTCACACACCATATGCTGCTTTACAAGCGCAGGTACACACATGGACACCGGGGGCAGCGTTTGGCAGCAGGCTGCCATCGTTAAAGTGATGATGAAGAAGGAGCAGGAAGAATCCTAATTAGTGTTTCCTGTGAGGAGACCAAGGGCAGGCGGCAGCGCTAGCTTTACTTCTTTGGCTTTTTGTTTGCGTTGAACTTAAAGTCCCTTGAAAACATTGAGTTTTGGCTGTTGGGAAGCAGCTGGTTCAACATCATATTTAAAATAACTTACAGTTTGGATCATTTGGAGGGTCTCTAAATTCTACATCTCATTTACCTTCTGCTGAGAGTTTTGAGAGCTTCGACCATCTTTGTGAAAAACATTTTTTTATGGATCCCATCTGCAAAATGAAGCCATCCATCAGTGTGAGGATGCAGTTTGTGGAATGAGATGGGTTTTAGGGTGGAACATTTAGAATGACAAACAATAAAACGATTACACCTCGGCCCTGCAGCTGGTTAAATCCACCATGATGGATTATCCTCCTCAAACTACTTTCTCAAAGCTGGTTTTCCCAGAAATGAACTGAAACCAGAGGATTATTATGTTTGGAAAATGGTTTTATGCCGCTCTGACTCCTGAACAGTTGTGTAATTACAGTTTTGGTTTGGCTGCTGTTTTTGCTGAGTCCAGCTGGACTCTATATGCCATGAGTCCTCCTCTCTGATCGACCTTATTTTAGTTTAGCCCACAGACTGAAAGAGACAAAGATCCTCTGAGCAACAGCTGAACCACAGGAGAGGAAACATCTATGACACCATGTTACCTCCAGGAAGGAGCTCATGGCTCAAGCAACACATTTTCAAAATCATTGTCTGTCTTCTTCACAGGAAAAAAACTTGTTTAGGTTGAGGAAACAAAAGTGGTTTATGGTTCATATACAGGTAGCTATGGATACAACCTACACCAAGTCAAGACAATTTCACAATATCACAAATTACAAATCAGCCTCAGAGAGTTCAACAATCTGTACAGACGACGACACTTTCTGTCCTTCACTGTAAGAGCCTGGAAAAAACTGTGCATATAAAAGTTTGAATATAAAAAAAAACTGCATATGTAATAAAAATGGTGTGTGAATAATAAACTGCATATATAAAAACCTGTGTATATAAAACAAATGTGTATAACTGTGTATGTAAAAAATCTGCATATAAAAACCTGAGTATAAAAAAACTGCAAAAACCTGTGTATATAAAACAAATGTGTATAACTGTGTATATAAAAAATCTGCATATAAAAACCTGTATGTAAAAACTGCATACATAAAAACCTGCTTATATAAAATCCTTTGTATAAAAACTGCACATATAAAGATCCGTATATAAAAAGTGGTGTTTTATAACAAATAAACAAACTGCATATATAAAAACCTGTGTATATAAAACAAATGTGTATAACTGTGTATATAAAAAATCTGCATATAAAAACCTGAGTATAAAAAACTGCAAAAACCTGTGTATATAAAAAAATCTGTATATAAAAAACAGTATATATCAAAAATCTGTATATAAAAACCTGTATGTAAAAACTGCACACATAAAAACCTGCTTATATAAAATAGTGTGTATATAAAAACCTGCATATATAGAATCCTTTGTATAAAAAACTGCACATATAAAGATCTGTATGTAAAAAGTGGTGTGTATATTGAGTCTTTCAGGTCTTTCAAGTAACAGAAACTGAAATGATCAAATTCTCCTGATCATTAATTTAGCATTATTCTGCACCACGTGTATTCTTACCATCTTTTTTACATTTCCTACTTTGAATTGCAGCTATTGCACAACAGGTTCCTTCAGGATAAACGGTTTTAAATAAAACGCTTCATCTTATCGTATTGGTGCCTTTAATTGACTCAGTGGTGGGACTGTGCCAACCATGAATACAATAACCAGATCCATTCAAACAGCCATAATTACCATGCTACTCATTAAAATCCTTCCACTGCTCTTCACCTCCCTGCAGCCCTTTGTTCCATTAGTTTTTTCACTAAATTTAACTGTTACAAACACAATCCCTACTAATTTAATCTATCCGCCTTGTGTTTCTTTTAATCCTTTTTTTTATTGGGAGCACTTATTGAAAGCCATTCCACCTGACATGAGCTCGAGTAATAAAGACAGATGACAGATAGGAGGAATGATGGAGGCAAAGAGAGTGAAGAAAATGTGATAAAATGTCTGGAGACCTTCATCCTCACAGAGCATAAAGGCCTGGAAATGGAGGAGGCGGAGAGCAGGTGAGGAGAAGGAATGGGACAGATACTTCTTCCTCAGAGCCAGAAATGAGCAGAAATGATGGCTCTGTATCCATTTCATGACTGAGAGCAGACTAACGCAGAACATGAAGAGCATCAAAGCTCCAGATCTGACAGAAATATGATAATCTGGAGCCAGAGTCATGAGATAATGTGGTCAGAGTGAAAACTCCTGATTTAAAAGCAAACCTCTTCATTCACTACAACAGATAAACTTCAATTATGATAGAGAAAAATGGAAAATATGTCAAAAGTTATTATTCTTTCCAACATCATTAAACCTCGTTAACACAGGAATCATCGTGCAGCTGTTTGAAAAGTTTGGGATGGACTCTTGGCAGAAATCTGATCAGAGAACGGCTTCAGATCCATCTGATCATCAGACTGATGATCATTCAGACGATTAATCAGTCAAATTAATCACCAGGCAGCAAACACCAGAAGATAAGGACCTGGAACCTAAACCTAACCAAAAGACTGGACTGACAAACTTCCACAAACTGAATCGAAAATCCAACACCAGCAGTTGTTGTCCATGTTTGTTTTGGTACATTTGTGCTGAAAACAACCTGACCTCATCCCAAACTCATTACATGAAGAGTCACTTTAAGTTTGGACAACGAAACTGAAATGTTGGGTTTGGGTTAAAATAATTGCGACGTAGTTCGTAGCCTCAGTTACCCCACATTATGGTGAAAGTCCCTCCTCCTTATGTGGACTTTGTCTCCTACAGACACTGAAGGTTGTCTGGTGTATTGACGTCGCTGTCAGACACAGAATGCAGAAACAAAACATTGTTCGCTAAATTTACAACATTTTATCTCCTACTTGGCTGCTCGAGCAGCTTTCAGGCAGCTTGATGTGCTAAAATAGCACAGAGAGCTGATATATATTTACTGCCTGGTCTGTATTCTATGCATTTTTAATGCCACACTCATTTAAATTCAACTCCCCCTCTGTTTTAAAGATGGCATTATGCTAATGTTGCATTGTTTGTCCGAAAATTGATATGTGATGCAGCGTTTTTGGTCACGTCTCAGAGGAGCAGTAACTTGAGGATTCAGAAAACACCGATCACAGATTGTGTTGTGAATCTTCAAAGAGCATCCCAGCATGGACGCAGGGCTGCTTTTACATGTGTCCACATATCAGCTGTGCTAATTATTACCCAGGTAATTAGCGCTGTGACAGACCGAAGAGAGAAGACGGTTCATAGGGAGGCGAACGCTCTGGGGAGACAAGCTCCACCATCTTCCTCTGCTGCCTGGAGGATCTGCAAACACTCATCTCATCATTTCTGCAGAATATAGACAACAGAAAAAGCCTGAACAAGGTCTCATTTATTTTGAGCAAACATATTAAACCACAATACCTCCTTCATCTTTTGAAGACCAAGGCTAACCATCTAAAACCCCTTCAGGTAGAGGTCTCAATAAGAGGATAAACATGTTGACGAACTGGCTGTTAGAGAATCACGAGTAGATCAGAGGCCGTGAAATAAGTTATTACACCTAAATCCATATTTTTTATGTTCTAGTGGACTGAGTAGGACACATCTGAATGACTTATCTGCAATCAGCTGGTTTTGGTCACAAAGGAGAAGGAAAGCTTTAGATGTGAACTGTCTTAGCCAAGGTGAGGACACATGGTGTCCAAAATTTATCAACACAACTCCGTTATCTGATATAATTTATCTAAAGGATTGATTGTGACGAAGCGCTGAGCAGGTCCATTGGAGGCCAATCACAGCACAGTAGTACTACCACAGCCTATACCACAGTAGTAGTATCACAAGTGTAAACAGAGTACTATGTGCAGAGAGGAACTATTGCATGAACACATCAATCTCTGAGCATCAGTTCGTGAGTGCCATAAATGTTATAATACGTCAAAGTGTTTTTTCAGCAGCAGGTACAAGAGGGCGCTCTCACACAGTCTGTGAGTAATGCTGGGGCTTCTGGGAGATGTAGTCAGAGCATAAAGAGACGGTATACACCACAGAGATCAAAACAGGAAGTGGAGACGATCGAGATTAGAGAGCAAAACAAACAGAATGTGGAGAAAAAGTGGTGATTTTGGTGAAAGTGTCCTCTACTCTACCTCTGATAAAACAAGAATGGAACAAGGTAAAAACAAACATTTTTTTCATGATGAAATAGAGAGTCTCTTCTTTCATTTGAGCTATTCACTGTTTTCAGAGTCATAGCACAAAATATTCTCTGGGTCTAGAAATATGATTTAAAATGGTCAAAAACGTTGGAATAAGACACTTTCTGTTTTACAAGAGGACTGACACTCAGTGAGTTAATATCAACGGCTTTAACAGGAAGTTCCACTGCTGCTATCACATTAGATAATTGGTTGTGACATCATAGAATATTCACAGCAAACAAGCCTTCATGTTGGTCCAGAGACCTTCCTGCCATCCCTCAGATACTGAATGGACTGTGTCATCTTGTTACTATGGTTACGACCATTTCCATGTGCAGCAGAGACCACTTTCACTAGTCTGAAGGAAGCTTATGAACTACAGTGGACTGATTATTTCTTCTCACATGTAGTGTGAACATGTTGGTAGAAGAGCCTCAGTCTAAACCTGAGTATCTCAGATGTTCTGCAGCATCACATATTTCCTCAGGTACTTTCACTCCATGTCCCTGTGTCAGAGTCACATTTATTTTTCTGTTTTCTTTTTTATGACAAACATGCTGCTTGTTTTAGTATCAAATCACCTCAATCTGGTCTCGGTTCTCCTCTTTGTTTGGTAGCGGCGCTCAGATCTGCCAGCAGGTATCCATCTCACCTGTTCTCACCTCGAGCTGCTGGAGGTAACAGAGAGAGACGGATGTATGGAGATGAAGTGGCAAACAGAATATTTCCTTTCGCTGATCTCCCATTTGTATTCAACATGACTTTTCACCGACAGAAGCAGCAGCAGAGACGTTAGCAGGCTGCTTCTGAAAAATATGGGATGGAGGTCTGGAGGGTACAGATGAGGAAGAGGAGGAGCAGAGGTGAAGCCACTTTTTTCAAGAAAAAGTTTTGTATTAAACTGATTTAGAGTGAAGGTTAGAGTATATATAGCAGATATATACCTGAACCCAAAATAAGCTGAATTAAAGGACCTGCGTTCATTCATGTCTTAGTACCTGAGGCGGAAGTGTCTGATATCTGAGGTTTACATTAGTCTGAGAGAATAATAAGAAGTATTTAGTGTTTTCTGCTGCTGCTATGTTGTAAAGTCCTCTTTATAGCCCCATGTTGGTGGCCTGTATAATTTCGGTGGTTGACATACAGCTTGCCGTGTGCAGAATATGCAGGACTGGTCCTCAGCTTTATTTTCTGCAGCTGTGGATAAAACAGAGAGCCGAGCAGCTCTGTTATACGAGCCTCTGGTTACAAAGTCTATTCTTCTGCACCAATGTGTGTTTTACTTCTCTTTTATGTCTCAGGTTCATCTAGGAAAAATAAAACAAAACCCAAACTGACCTCTTCCAACCCGTCAGGGCCTCCAGACATGGACCAAAGACTGGGGTTATTTTTTAAGGTACATAAATCAGGTTTGTTACATCCTTTCTATACGTATTCTCCCTAGTTTACAAACTTACAAGCCCAACCACGATGATTTTCCTAAACCTAACTGCATTCGTTTGTTGCATGGCGTACCAGTTACAGTGAAAAGGCTAAAATGTGTCGTCATGATGTTTTATTTATACGCCTTTAAATGATGAACAATTCTAGATCCAAGAAAGGAGAAAAAGATCTCTTGAATCTCATCACGAGCCTCCCAAACATCAGGAAAGTGTTCCAGGTATCAGTCGTTAAACAAATCTAACTGCAGTTTTATCACTTTGCTCACTTGAATCCAAAGTTTTTCCTACCTTGTAAGTCGCTCTGAACCCTCTGAGAAATTCAAAAGTCTAATTGTGAAGATGCAGAGAGGCCATTATTCTAAATAAACTTGCTTCATTGCTGAGGAAGAGGACTGCGTGGAGCGTTTGGTTCGAGGCCGACCGAAGCTTTACGGTCGTTTTGGGGGCGCTTCAGCCCCGCTGGGTGTCGTCTGAACAGCGTTGGCAGTAAAAACCCCTGGGCTCACACACAGATAATGCAGAATATTTGATGTTTTATGTTCCTGTCTGTTGTTTTTCCTCAAGTCCACTTGTGCTTCATGGCGGTGGATGGTGCAGATTATGTCTTTGATGGCTTGATGATTGGGTTTAAAAGCCACCAAATGACTCCAGCAGGACACCGTGGAGGACCAGGGCCGACACTTTGCTTTCAGGTCAATAGGCTACTTGAGGATGTGAAGAAAGACAAAAAACAAGCTGAATGTGTCCAAGAGAAGGTGTTTATGGGTGTATACTAATGACTGGTCTCTGAAGCCTTTAGCAGTTCTGTCTTTAATGATCCTGAAACCATTTTAAGAAGAATAAATGAACATGTGAGCATCAGTAAGAGAGACACACATTTTACCTTAATATTAAACCCAAAAAACAGGATGGATCCTTTTTTTCTGAGCAGCTCCTCTACAGACCAGAGTCAGCACAGTCTGGAATAATTCATCCTTTCCAAAAAGAAAATCCATGAATTTTTTAACATCATATTACAATATATATTATAATAAAAATGTAAGGATTTCTTTCCAATATTGTGCAGCCCTGTGCAACTTGTATTTGACGTCTGAAGTATAAGAGCAGAGAGTCACAGTGTGTATTTGTAGGAGTGTAGTTTTAGTGGTACTAGGGTTTCTGTATCAGGGTTAGTAAAGGTCACTGTGTTTCAGGATTATAATATGAATGCAGAGAAATATCAGAACAGGACTGACAGACTGTTTTTATTGTGTTAAATTCTAAAAGTTTTTTTTTAATACTTTTTTTTTTTTTAATTGTCTTATTGAAACCTTCTTATGAAGAAATTTAATTCATATTGAGCAGACCTGAGTTCAGTTCAGGGAAATTAAAATCCACCCCTGAATACAGGAATATTTTTTTTGTTACAATTATTTACATTTTGCGGTAGTTTACGGTTGTGTGTAGTGCACTGGGGTACTTAGTATTTTGTAGTGTGTTATTATGTTTTGCGAGGCTGCAGTACTGTAGTGATACCCTGCAGACTGCAGTACTCTGTGGCTGTGAAGCCGTTGTTTAGTTTCAGTCAGGTCCAGCTCTGTCTCTGTACTGGCGGCTGTGTGAGTTGCTGCACCGGAGAGTTTTGGGGATTTTGGGGAGGTTTTGGGAGTCCAGCCTTCAGATCAGAGCAGTGGGCATCAGAGGACAGTCAGTCCTCAGTCCAAGCAGCTGCTGTGATGCTCAGCCATCCATCACAAATACTCTGGACGTGGTGTTTGACTGGCTGTGAGCTCCAACATTTGATTTGTTTGTGATCTGGTTTTAAAATGCACATATTTCATCAGATTACTGATCTCTCTAAGCACTTATCCACTACCGAAGCTCCACATAGGAGTGAAAAAAGTGAGCAAACATCCAAAGATACAAACACTTCAAACTGAAGAAGCAGTGAGTTTAAGTACTGAACCAGTAGAACATGAGCTGCACCACCATACTGATATAAAAATCCTCATCATTTGTTCACATTCACAGTGACTGCCTCCTCTGATAGCTGCACATCTGAATCTTCTCTGTCGATAAAACGCCTCTGGAACAATCAAGAAAACCACAAGATGAAACAAGACGAAGCCAGAAATGTGAGGACTCGTTTCCACGGAGACACCTGGAGCATTCAACAGGTTTCAGCTCATTACAGAGGCGGTACTCCCACACAGCGATGCAAACACCTGAGCGGGCCACCGGAGAGCTGTTCACAGAAACATTCAGGAGGCTGCCTCTTTTAAAACGCCACCAAGGGGAGGGATATCAAAGAGGAGGTGATGTGAAGATACCTCCGACAGGAAATGTTAGACAATGTCACCGTTCTTCAAACGGCGACTGACTGAGGCAGATATTCTCTAATGAGGCTCTACCACCAGCTCTCATGTTGTAACGAGCTGGAAAAAAAATAAAATACAGGCCTGGAAACTTTTATTCTCCAGGCTTTCCTCATCCTGGAAGCTCCTCAGTCTGTTTGCAAGTAATTTTTTGCCACTCCAGGGACCCTTCGTCACCATTATTTATTGTGCATTTTTGTAGTTTGAGTTATTCTTTTTGCATCTGTGACACAAACATGTTCTGATCAAAGCCATGATCCCAGCAGCACTTCCACTGTTCTACCAGATCATTTAGAGGAAGTGAAGGGCGAACAGACACAGTGTCAGCTTCTGGTATTCTAGTAACACACTGTCATGTTCAGCTTCCAGCTCGCAGGCTTTTCAGCAGTGCATCTGGGTTTTAATATCTTTCAGGCAAGTCATTTCATATTTCAGTATTTCCAGTTGCAGGTTAAAGCACAGTTTGAAAAGCAGGTATAGGTGAGGTCTGGGTATCAAGGATTCAAAGTGATTATTATCATATGAACAAAAAGGAAACACAACATTTCCCTGCATAATGAAATACTTCCTTTGCTGTCCACAATGCAGAGCAATAAAGTGTAAAAATAGATAAAAGATTAAAAAAACAGATAAATAAAGGCAGCAATGTTATTTCAGACTGTCACCGTGCTAGAAGGCACTATACTGCAGCTTGTTACTACCATCAGCAATAAAACTTCCCAACATCAGCATCACTGGCTGATGTTAACACAATCTGGACTCATTACCATCACTGCCTTTGTTTTCATGCACTATCCTTTTGCACAGAGAAATTTGTCCTGCCTTTTCCACTTTTTATTCATCTGATTATTGTGTTTAATTAACAATTATTTTTTGTAATTAAAATACAAATTTTACTCCTTTGCATTTAGTACATGATGTAAATATTTATTCTATTATGTCATTGCTGCTGTTTATTGTTTTTCTTCTTCTGTAGTTTGTCTGAATTTACTCCAACGGGGGATAAATAAAGAACTCTTCTATTCTATAAGAGCAGAGGTGGTCTGCAGAGCAGGGCTGTACAACTCTATTTTACCCCAAACCACATCAGCATCATGGCTGCACTCAAAGGGCCAGTTAGGATTTTAAGATTTTAAACTAATCTTAAACACACTCTGCAATGATAACAGGCCTTTGGTTTTAGTAATAACTAAGCTGAACTTAGTACAGTACAGTATTGTACAGTTAATGAACAAAACCACGTTTGTGCATTAAGAAATATGCATGTATTGTATGTTGCAGGGATAAACATACTGTATGTGGGCACATATTTTTCTGTGTGATTATAAAATATGAGATTAAAATACTCTCATCGTCAAAGATCAACATTTTCAAGAGAATAATAAAGTCATTGAGATGCATTGTGGAATTATATGATGGCTGAAATTAGTCTGATGTGATGTAGAGTAAATGTGCAGCTCTGACTGAAAGGATGACTTGTTTTTTTTGTTTTTGTATAGAAAACAAGCAAAGATCTGAATAACACAAATAAATAACACTGCTGCAACAATTAGTCAGTGAATCAATCAGCAATTATTTGAATTCACGTACTTTAATCAATCAACTAAATTATTCCTTTTAATTGATTCTTCACGTTATCATGATAGACTTTGGGAATGGTATTTTTGGAAGACTTCATATTTGGCTTTAAGAAATTATGTTTTCTGATGAATTAAATAATTGGAAAAATAATTGATTATGTAATTAATGGTTATTCACAGCACTACCTATCATTCTTTCAGTGGGTAGTGCTGCATCAAGTTTAGAGAAAAAGGCTAAATATCCAACATGAAAACTTTCTGAACGTCAGGAGGAAGACGCTCCGAGCGTCAGGAGGAAGACTCTCTGACTCTTAAATAACCCTTCAGCGTGACTCACCTCACTTCTAGCCAATCAGGAAGCACTGCATCTCGGCCTTCCTGCGCTCCGCTGCACCACCTCCCTGTTGGTCCTTCATTAACCTCCACCTGCGCTGAATAAAGCTGCCTCCATATCTGCCTCACCTCCTCTCTGACCTCCATCATCACTGTCTCGGTGTGAAACAAGAGAAAAACTTCACTGATGTCTCTGGAGAGAAAACGTCTGCTCTGCCCTCTGACCCTGCAGCTTTAAAACTATTTGTCTCAATCCATGATGAGGACAACACAAGGACAGTGATTTTTAAAATGACCTGTGTTTATGTTTATGATCCTGGTCTGTGAGGTGGAACTAAGGCATCAAACTATAACATATAATATAATATAATAATAATAATAATAATAACAACCAAGAAGAACAAAACCAAGACGGATACACACTTTAAAAATTCAATCAAACAATGACGACTATTTCATTTCTTAAACTTAGCAAAGACATGTTTGTACCTAAACACACTTAATTTCATGCAACCGATAAAAATAAAAATCATTTGATGACTGTTTGACTACATTTGCATCGTTTCCTTTGGAGGACATGTTGTCCACAGACACCTGATGAAGTACAAACAACAAGCAAACATGGAAAAATAAAATCCTCTCTGCTTCACCGTTTGAAAAATGTTCCACCTGAGAGGAAACATAACTCTTGGATGAACTGTTATCAGAAAGGACAGAGACACACTAATGTCTGTCCTCCACTCATATGGATGTGATGAATGGACCAGTTGTTAAATAGAGAGGAAGAAGAGGTGTCTTCTCCTCACTGTCAACAGGGACGAGACAAAGACCTCGTCCATTCATCACCGACTTGACTGCGACATGGACAAACAGGACATCTGCACTCAGGTTTTGACAGTGGAGGTCCAAAGACACATAAAGTTCAGCTAACAGAGGGGACAGGAGGAGACAGGAAACTTCCGGACCCATAAAGCATGGAGGGGAGTCAGGGACACCATCAGAAGACGAGACAAGCTCAGTCTTCCTCAGTCAGGAAAAGACCGACATCACAGTTAGAGGTAACAGACGTGTCCACATGTCCACATGTCCACAGCAACATGAAGGACATCCACGCCAACGTGAAGGACGCCCACGCCAACACGAAGGACGTCCACAGCTACACGAAGGACGCCCACGCCAACACGAAGGACGCCCACGCCACCACGAAGGACGCCCACGCCACCACGAAGGACGCCCACGCCACCACGAAGGACGCCCACAGCTACATGAAGTCTCTCTGCCAGCGAACAGCAGAAATGTTCGAATCTGTGAGGAGCTTCGATGACTTTTTCCTCCCACACGTCAGTGATGGATCTCAGACAACATCTCATCAGTTTCTCTTTGTGTCCCATGCAGAGGACTTTATTTGACAGTTGGAGAGAGCTTCATTTCCACTGTCCAGGAGAAATATTTCCATCTGTCTCTTCCTCCGTCCTCGTCTTATTTTCCCCTGTGAGCTGAGACACTGACCTGTACCAACACTGACAGTAATGACCTGCTTGGCTTCATTAACCAGGAGACAGACATCATGACTAATGACTTTTGATTCCCTGCATCGGTTCTGCTGTGACGCTCCAGACTCACCAACACATTAATAAGAGTTTTAATGTTCCTTCGAATGTGTTCAGAACATAAGTAAGTAAGTGATAAAGAGAAAAAAAAATATGATAATTTGAGAATGAAATCTTAATGATTTTAGATTTGGAACAAACAGTAAATTTATCCCAAACAGGAAACTGTTCTTGTTATTCTCACTCATGTCTGTCTGAGTATCAAACTAAAGCTCCTGTCAGTTCATTCTGCTCGGTGAATAAAATTAATATATACGACCTTTGACCAGCCACAGAACAACAAACAGCAATCAGGAACCATGTTCTCTGTTTTTATGAATCTAAAGGATTTATAGATGTAGTAGAAATATAATATATATAAAGGCATAAAAATCTACACAAGCACTCTGACTTCAAGGTGTTCTCGCTATAGCACATATTAAATTTACCTGCAGTGTTGAGTGTCTACGGTGCAGTAAATATGGTGCATATAGTGGGTTAATGCTTCCTCCATGCAGCCTCTCACACCTGTCTGCAGCCAGTTATCTCCAGGTAGGTCAATGATGAATCAATAAATGATCTGAGTCCACATCCTGGACGGACTAGACCTCTAGACCTGCCTCCTGAAGGTAGAACTACATCATTCGGGCCTCAGAGGGTGCAGTGGGTCTGGTCTGTCATAATATGCACAGAAAACAGAGCATTATGTTATGGTGTTATATGTTAAATTATGCATGCGCTCATGATAATCTGCCCACTTTGCAGACACAATCTTCTCCCTGCAGTGACATTAAAATGCACCGCAGAGACACACCTGAATAAACATGCACTCGAACATCATCCCGCTTCCACAGAGGCACATTTTGTTCAGCTCTCCACCGTACGAGGAGCTGAGAGCCTGCTTTGTGTTTTGTGATTGTGCGTTTGACATCAGCAGCGTTACCCGAGGCGCTCGGCGGCGCTCCTCGGCTGCTCTGCAATGCTAAGCAGCCTCGGTCAGGTGCGCCGCTGCGGAGCGAAGGTTGACTTCTAACGCACCTGTTAAGAGCCAGAACATGTCTGCCCTGCAGAAACATGACGCTCCCACCTGCACTGAAAAATTCACACGGCCTCATGGGAGAGCACTTCTTTTTGTTTTTGTCCTCCGTCTTCCTGGTGTTTCTGTAGCGTGCAGATTATTCCTTCGCCCCGGGATTTGTCTTCCTAACGCTCTGGATGAAAAACAGGAGTGTCCTTCTTAACCAGGGGTGACGGAGAAGAAGCAGCGGTGGTGGCAGCAGTAATATATACATCTGTAGGGTGTTTAATAGACCAGCAGCAGTGACTGTTTAAGGTGTTTAATAAATATGTTCAGTGCAGATATATTCCCTTTTTTTCTTCAGTCTGTTTGCTCATGAAAACTGAAACACGATTAATACAGATTCAAAATGAATAATATTTAATCTGATTAATCAAAATTAATCCAAACAACCTGTGATTAATCTGATTAAAATCCTTTTGACAGCCCTATTTGAAAAAAAAATAAATAAATAATGTTCATTTAAAGAGTCAAAACTATTTTTGGTTTAGTTAATAGTTTTGATGTCATGATCTAATATCTTAAGTCCACTTTTGCTCATTAGTGTTTCTTATCTCCAGGTACATTATCAGTTATCAGTATCACCTTCGGAAGCAGACAGTTATTGGTATCGGTTTAAAACAAAAAGGTTATGGTGCCTCCCTGGTCACAGTATGAACTGAGTGGAACAGGTAAAATGTGGGCTGTAAAGACAGCAGAGCAGTCTGGTCACAGTGACGTCTGGCTGAAGCAGGTCACAGAGTTTGAAAGCAGCACTCAGAGGCTTTCAGCTGACTCATCCCTGACCGGCCTTTGTTCGGACACACACCACTTCTTGATATCTAGACAGCCTATCCATAGTGAGGCCACGTAGCACCACGCTACAGATTCATCAGTGCCGTTTCCCAGAACTTCATCCTGATCCCAGGAAGCGCTGCAGGTTTAAAACAGACTTAGCAACACTGGCCTTAAAGAGGGTTTCAAACAGCACAAAGGAGGGGATGTAAGCACATAATCCAGCAAGACAAGCTAAACAACACAGAGGCCTTGAAGACGGCTTTAGTCTTCATATTCAGGGCTTCACCTCATTGGATAAGTGATTAGAGAGGGGATCAGCTGATTGGATGATCAAAAACAAAGAGGATTAAAGGTGATCAAAGGTGATTTCTGCAGCGTCCGTGAGCTCCGGAGGTCAGAGACATGCCTTCATGTTTCTAAACTGCCTACAGGTTGTGAACATGGAGGTGCATTAAAGCTGCAGTAATTCTGCACTTTTAACCATCAAAAGCTGATTGTAAAGGTGTTTGTAGCAGCAGAGGACGCTGAGAAACAACAACAACAACAACAACAGTCTACGAGTTGAATCTGTACAGAAATGAACGTTACAGACAAGTTTTACCTCCACATCACCTAACAGCTCATATTTAAAGACGTTTAATATATTTTATCCTTTATCTTTTAATCTCTATGTTCTCTTTTACTCTTCTTTTGAGTTTATTTTTATATATTTTAATTTTTGCTCTTTGTCTTTTAATATTGTGTTCATTTTATTCCATTACTGTAGATACTGTTAAGATGATTATATTATATCTTGTACAACACTGGTCAGGGCTTTAAAAATAAATTTTGACTTGACTGAATTTTAAAACTGTTTAAGTAAAAAAAAAAAAAATCTTATTTTATGATGATTTTATTGCAGCCAAATATCAAAATTATTATACATAAAAACTGACTTAAAGTAATTAAGATATTTAACAGCCTAAATAAGCAATTCAATTTAATTTTATGAAGGATTTTAAGTGCGATCAAAAGTCAAACTTTGCTGCAGAAACACTTTGTGCAGTGTTCCCTTTGATTTAATAGTAAATGAGCCAATATAGTTAAGAAGCAAACGTGACATTTAAGGTTGAAATAACGTCCTTCTGATTGAGTTCTAGCTAGTCGTAATCAGCAAACCATCAGCATGAAGTGAACAATGTCATTTAAGAAACAAACCGACAGAAGGAAGATAACCAGCTTATTTATCTGACTTATTAACTAGTATATTACTGACATGTGAACCATCCATCAGCAGCACAAAGCCAACAAAGAAAAGACCAAGTACACTCATCAAGAAGAAGAGCCTGAATGAAATATTTCATTTCAGCATCTTCAAGCCGTCACTGTTTTACATCTTCCTCTGATAGAAAAGACAGAGCTGAAGACTGGATTCATGATTGGCTGCATCACACAATCATCATCATCATCATCATCAGAGGTTGTTAAAGAGGGAAAAATATTGAGCAGAAAAATAATAAAAAGGAGACTGCAGAAGGCTGAACATGAGTTAGTGACAGAAACTGCAGATTTCAGACACTGATTCAGTCCTGAAACAACCAGCCTGTTGAGCATCATTCAAATACATCATTTAAGACCTTAATTACCCGGATTTTAATTTAAGACATTTTAAGAATTTTTAAAGGAACTGCGGGAATCTCGGTGCTAACATTTCCAAAAAATATTTTCCATGTTGTCATAATTGGTTACTGTGTTTTGAGGGGAAAACAAATGTATTCCATTTTGGAATAAGACAGTAATATAACAAAATGTGGAAAAAGGGAAGCTGTGATGACTTTGAAAAAAATAAGCTGATTTTTTTTTTTTTTCCTCTGGAAAACCTGAATGAACAAAGAGTGTAAATACAAATGAATACTACGAAAGTCTGCATGTAAAAGGAGAAAGAGCAAAAGGGAAGCAACAACACAAGCAGAGCAAACATCTAAAAAAAAAACACTGTAATCATGCATAAAGACTCAAAGCGAAAGCCAAACCACAGACTAGAACAACGCAGACCAACCAGGAGACAAGACGAACATCTCAGCTTCAAGCAGCAGCAGAGCTCAGGTCAGACCATGAAACACAGGAAACAGCAGCGAAGCAGCTGCCTCACCTTTGGCTGATCTTTGCGTCTTGATCGTGTCGCTTTAAACGCTCGTTGTCATGACGTTCCTGTCAGAATAAAACATCCTGTCACCTTTAGATGCTTTATGAAGTTGTCAGGAAACAGTCCAGTCCTCACAGTGGAGGAAAGCATCTTTGATGAAAGTCAGTGTTTAGATATGATATATATACACTAACACTGCCTTCTCACCTGTTCAACCTGCTGCCCTCTGGACGGAGTGGAGCTAAAGGCCTCAGGGTCATCAGTCCTCTGGAAAACACAACAATACAATAGTTCAGGGTTTTTCCTGCGTTCAAATTTGCGTGGCGGCCGCCTCCAGCTATTTTTGTACCACCCCTAGCCAGAGCGATTGATATTGCTCAACACAGCTCCAGCTGTGTTGATTGAGCGATTGATGTCCCTCTGCGGCAGCTACGTATTTTAACTGCAGTTGCAGCGTTGCGCCACTATTGAGGCGCTATATCAACAACAGTGCACCCGAAAGACCTGAAGCAACTACTGAAGAAGAAACAGATCGAATCGTGTTTTTCCCAGTTTTTTTTCCGCTAACTAACTAACACGATTCGATCTGTTTCTTCTTCGGTAGTTGCTTCAGGTCTTTCGGGTGCACTGTTGTTGATATAGCGCCTCAATAGTGGCGCAACGCTGCAACTGCAGTTAAAATACGTAGCTGCCGCAGAGGGACATCAATCGCTCAATCAACACAGCTGGAGCTGTGTTGAGCAATATCAATCGCTCTGGCTAGGGGTGGTACAAAAATAGCCGGAGGCGGCCGCCACGCAAATTTGAACGCAGGAAAAACCCTGTAGTTATAATTTTAAAAAAAATAATCAGCATTCATCGCCCGTTAGAGGAAATTCATCTGCCACAGCAGCGTAACGATAAGCTAAGATAATCCTTTATTAGTCCCCCTACAGTAGCAAAGTGACAGCTATAGAATCTGTTATAATAATAAGACTAAAATAAAGGTTTACAGTATGTAAACATACAAAATGTGTGCAATACCATACCAACACCTGAAACTTTAATTCAACCTTAACTTAAATAACTGTGGAATCACTTTACTGTAATAATGGTAAATATGACAAAATATGTATTTATCTTAATGATTTATGTTTTGTTTTTATACCACTGTCAGTAAATATGCAGAGCAGGCTTTTGATTTTTTGGGACATTTCCTCAGTTTAGCTCCATGTCAGACAGCTCTTATCTGTGGTCTCTTCAAGCTAAAAGTTGTGTTTTTATGAATGGAGTCTGGTGGCTCTGAGCACAGCTGAAGATGGATACACAGATCCTGACTGAGGAACATTCAGTCTATCCTGCACACTTTTAAAGTGGCTCTTGCTGTGATGAATACGCCTGCTGATGAAAAGTGTTGATATTTTTCACACGTTTGCTTGAGAGGATGATTGCTGGTTATATTTTGGGGGAAAAGCTGTTTTCATTCACTCTTGTTGCATTTCAAATCTCCAGATGTGTCATTAAGTTGCCAAATAGATGTTTCTTTTCTCGCCCGCACGGCTAATTACCAATCAAAGCAGATTTAAAGACACTGGAAGCTCTATCTACCTCCTGTCTTAATGATGTGAGTGTTTTTGTGATGTTGAGAGATGAATGACTCTGTTGTTTCTGAGTGTTTCTAACTCCACTAATTCATCACGCTGTCGCTGTGGGGTAGAAACACCTCATCGCTCCAGTTTGGTGATTTTTAGATCAACTGAAGGATTAACATGCTTCTGCACAAATTCATGACTTTAAGTTAATTATCTGGTCCTGAAAACAGGACTTGTGTCTCTTTTCTACCAAACATCTGTCACGTTTCTATGAGCGCTGGACTTGTCGCCCTCTGCTGGTCCTGCATGAAGCATGAAAGGTGATGCTGATATCTTCATGTAGACAGCAGCTGGAATCTGAGTTGCTGCATGATGTACTTACCTCCCTGAGGTTGGGATGGCTGTAGCTCAGTGTACAGAGTCCATGAGGTTGGTAGTTCCATCCCCAGCTTCTACCGTCAACATGTTTGTCCTTCAGCGAGACGCTCAAGTTTCACGCTGCTCCTAATGACAGGTTAAATGCATGGACAGAGTTTAACAGATTTATTATTCCTTCACCCAGTGTCAGGTGTGTTTACCATCACTGCTCTAAATCAACAGTATTAACAGAATATTTATATAATGTTTCTGTGATGGTTAATCCACCAGTATGTGCAAACTCTTTAATTAAAACGATATCTTTAATGATAAAATATAATTATTGTTGTTATCCAGAAAAACTGACTGAAATAAAAACATCACATCACATTATTATTATCATTGATTGACTGAGGTGTTAAATTCTTCAGTTGTTTCCTGTCCTTCCTGAACAGAAAAATGTCTTTCAGTGGTTGTTTGTTATTCGGACTTCTCAGTGAATTCCAGTGTTCTGGATCAAATTTGGTCTAAAAAGGTGAATTCAGTTTAAAATGATGAAGAGTAGTGAACTCAGTGAGGAAGAAAGAGTCCAGGTGATGCTGAGGCGCTTATGTTCGTTAAGAACAAACTAATACTTTTTTTTTACTTTTAAGATGCAGTAAGACAAGATAACAATTTATGAGTCTCTCAGAAAATTTGCAGCACAATAAATTAGTAAACAGCAAAAGTGAAAACAGATTTTTTTGTCTTTTGCACAAAAGAAGTAACTTAAATTCAGACATTTTAATGTGCTCAGTCCGTCATACTTAAGTTATGTATGCTCTCTGGATACAGTTAGAATCATGTCACACATATTATTTATCATAACAAGAAAAAATGTTTGGCTCAGATTATAATAATAATAATTATTATTATTATTATTATTGTAAAAGAACAATAAGGACAGAAATTATCCCCAAGCAGCAAATGTTTTGCTTAAAACTGACTGATGAACTAACAATTAAAGCATTAAAGTGTTAGACAACAGCAACAGGTATGATTATTATTATTATTATTATTATATTCATTATGAACAGGTATAGTTATTATACTGTGCTAAAGATAGCTCAGAGTAGCTTAATTACTGAAGCTGCTTAATTATAGACTGTTACCTCTCTGAAGGCGCAGCTGTCCGCCATCTTCCTCCTCCTCTTCTTCTCAGTAAACTCCTAAATCCATAAAAACAGCCACTCTCAGCTGTTTGGACGGTTATTAATATTCCCTGGGTTGTTTTGCAGATTATCTGAAGTTTCCACGCAGTACAGGTTGTTCTTTTTCTCTTGAAAAGTAAAAAAAAAAAAAACTCATCGTCTTCAGACTTCAGCTGCTCCTCCGTCCGCCATGTTTGTTGTAAAAACGCGCGGAATTTGAATCGAACTTTATCAACATTTCCAGGAAACGACACAAACAGGTATTAAAAGTGATTAAAAGCTCATCACACAAGTCAAAACAGACAAGTCAAAAACCAAATAATATTACTTTATTTCTAAATATTTAATTATTACTTAAAAATAATTACAAGCTGTGTTTTAATTTTTAATAGAATAATTAATAACAAATAACTTCCTGTTGAAAAAAGAAAGCATAAATGCAGGGGAGTCTCAAAAACCCACACATAAATGAAATGAATTGAGAAGCGTTAGAGAGTCACAATGGTACATAACTATGGTATCAATGCAGTCTGATTTAGACTTAAATCCAGATTTAAGGTGTTTGTTGTCATGTACACAGTAGAAACAGGAGTAACACTGGGTATTGAAATTCTTACTTTGTGAGTTCCCTTCACACAACTTAACAAACACTAAATAGGCAGTAAATTTAAACCTAAGCAGCTAAAATAAAAAATACAAACTAAAGTGAGTAGTACGTACAAAATCCAGAGTGAAGGCAAAGTGCTGAATGTGCAAATCAGCAGTTTAGTGGTGCAAATGAGTCATGGGTATGTTAATAGACATATGCAGCATTGATATGGTTTATGCATTCTAGATTACTTTCTGTATTTTAATGTATATATAGAACTACTGTCACCAACCCTATGACGAACAGTTGTATAATTAATAATATTACCTAATGTGCAAATATGCTATATAACTGTAAAGTTAAAATAAAGTGTGTGCGTTATTAAAATGCATGCTCTGTTGGTTGCATAATCATTTTATAAATACCCCCTGTGCACAATCATTCATTAATTCATATTAATAAGAATAAATTACTCTTTATTTTTGTGATGTCATGAAAGTAAATGGTTTCTAGGACAGGTGGATTATTAATGCAAATTAAATCAATTTTGGGTTGAAGTATCAAATTCACGCTTTGGTATTTTTGAGGTTTAAGTTGAAGCAGGTCATATTAAGGACAAGTATACAGAATGTTAAGATGACACACAGATCAGTCATAACATTATGACCTCCTGCTTAATATTGTGTTGGTGACCTGCTGCTGAACATGTGTACAGAGCTGAAAACGTCCACTCATAGAACTGTCGAACGGCTGCAGACAGACAGGGCTGGGTTGCTTTGTTTTTGAGAAACAAATTCCTCCTGTATTAAACTGCTGGGTGTGCCACTGACCCACCTTTAACTCTGCTTTGTTTTGGATAGAGACACTCAGATCAGTCTGTATATATATATATGTATATATATATATATATATATATATATATATATATATATATATATATATATATATACACAGACTTAACTTTTATCAACACAGCTTTCTCGCTATAATGACTTATATTTGGACTAGAAATCAAAACATTGGGCTGATCACTTCGGTAAAGTTAGAACGATATTGGCAGATTCAAACTTCTGGGATGACTACGTCAAATACAGTATAATCTACACATGCAAACAATGCATTTCTGCTATGTTGATGAGGCACATGATGAACTAAAAACGATACATCCCTGAAAACATTATTCCTGCAGAGACAGCACAGGGACCATCTACAAAGTGATGACAACACCAGAAGGATTTTTTTTAGTAACTTAAACATTATAAATCTGAGCTGAATGTCTTAAGTGAACAATGTTATGAACAAAAGTTATTGAATGTTTCTCTCATAAAAATCAATCAATTATCCATAAAGATGACATAAACTCATTTTTTTTTGTCAAAATCAGTGTTGTAGTGTCTGAGCTGGATTTGGTGATGCTTTCGATGCCATCGCCATTTGGTTCTTGGTGTCAAACTCCTGAAAAATCCTGACTCAAGAACATTTTCCTGGTTCTATCATCAAACTTGAGGACATGTTCATTTGATGCCTTATATATGCCAGAATTATCAGTGTTGTTCACTTCACCTGGTAGGGGTCAGACTCGCATGCCTGATCAGTGCGTATATACACTTCATATAAAAAGTTGTATCTGGTGAAACTTCAAATCCAAATGCAGAGATGCTGCTGAACATGTGTACAGAGCTGAAAACATCCACTCAGAAATATCGAACGGCTGCAGACAGGGAGGGCTGGGTTGCTTTGTTTTTGATAAACAAATTCCTCCTGCATTAAACTGCTGGGTGTGCCATTGACCTCGTTGGGTGTTTCAGGAACACCTTTGGCTCTGCTTTGTTTTGGATTGAGACACTCAGATCAGTCTGTAATTATTCCAAGGGTGGTAAATACTGAGGCTTTGTAGACACTCTTCAGTAACTGCATGGATGATTTCTCGCATTAAATGCCTTCAGAAACACATTTCGGTGACTTATTTTCATAATATAGTGCAGTTTCCAAACAAGCTGCCATTTTGGTTTCAATCAGACATCTCATGTGTCATGGCATCAAGTGTGGTGTCGTATATAGAAAAAAGATACACTGATCAGGCATAACTATAGGAGCCCGAAGAGGCAATGGTTTAATGTCTTGACACCATTTTCTCGTGTTAACTAGTTAATTTTGTAGTGGACTAGAAAACAAAACATCTCTGAAGTTAGAAAGATATTGGCAATTTGAACTTCTTAGATCAATAAGTCAAATACAGAATGATAAAAAGATGCAAACAATACATTTCTGCAATGCTGGTGAGGCACATGATGAGCTAAAACCGTATAAGTTATTGTATGTTACTCCTATAAAAATCAATCAATTATCCATAAAAATGACATAAACTCACTTTTTTGTCAAAAATCAGCAGCAGTCTGGTGATGTTTTCATTCATAATGTTAATAATTCATAGTGCTATTCATAAAGTTATTAAAGGAACCGTACCTGTAATACATGATTGCCCAATCGGCCCAACGTGTTTTTAGCACCCCTCCCCCAGATCGGGGTGAGGCAGTCGTCCACTGAGCGAGTCTGGATCGTTAAGTGTGAACACCTCAAAGACTCCAGTCAGAGGTTCGCTGACGTCCTGACTCTGTGTCGCCAACAAAACCTGAATATCTTAATAAATGATGTTCTTCAGTAAACTTTGTGGAAAAAGAAAAGAAAAGACATCCCTATGTTGTCGCTGTAGATCCTGGTGGTGTGGATCAGTGAGTCAGTTTTTCGCTCATTCCTGGCATACAGCTTGATGTCATCCATGTAAAGCAGGTGGCTGATTGTTGCCCCACTTCGGAATCAGTATCCAAAGCCACTCTTTGTGATGATGTGACTGAGGGGGTTCAGACCTTTGCAGAACAGCAGTGGTGATAGTGCATCCTCTTGGTATATGCCACACTTGATGGTGACTTGGGCGATGGGCTTTGAGTTGGCCTCTAGGGTCGTCTTCCACATTCCCACGGAGTTCTTGATGAAGGCTCTTAGTGTGCTGTTGACCTTGTACAGTTCCAGACATTCCAGTATCCATGTGTGTGGCATTGAATCGTAGACTTTCTTGTAGTCAATCCAGGCAGTGCACAGGTTGGTCTGTCCATTCTTACAGTGTGAATTGCTCTGTCGACCAGCAGCTGGTGTTTGGCTCCTCTGGTTCTACTGCCAATTGCCTTCTGTGCCCCGCTCATGTATTGAGCCTATGCCTACTCATCTTAGCCGCCATGATGCCTGACAGGAGCTTCCATGTTGTACAGAGAAAGGTTATTGGCCGGTAGTTGGATGGGATGGGTCCCTTCTGGGGGTCCTTCATGATGAGGACTGTCCTGCCTTCAGTTAACCACCCCCTTAGCATCTGGTTCATCTGTGCTGCCAGGCATTTGTAGAGTGCCGTCAACTTCTTAAGCCAGTACGTATGGATCATATCCGGGCCCGGTGCTGTCCAGTTCTTCATCTTTGACACTCTTTCTTGGACATCTACCATTGAGATGGTTACTGGTTCTTGTTCTGGGAGGCTGCTGTGGTCAGTTCTCAGGTCCACTAGCCATTGGGCATTGGTGTTGTGTGATGCCTCTCTTTCCCAGATGCTCTTCCAGTATCTTTCCATCTCAGCTCCTGGTGGGCCTGAGTTGCTGTTACTTCCCTTCCACTGAGAGTACACCGGGTGAGTGGAGAATATCTTGTTTATTCCCCGGCCTCGACCTTCTTAGTGTATCTCTTCAGTCGAGAGGACAGAGCTGTTAGTCTCTGTTTGGCAGTGTTACATCCCCTTACATTGTTGGCAACAATGAGAAGGAGGCATAACACCTGACATTCAAAAGATGATGGAGCCATGGTCTGTAAGCAGTCAAAGATGCTCTATTAGCAAGCTTAAACACAGAAAATGCACTTGTGGAGGGGTGTGGGGCCTGGTGACTGAGTGCCAAACAAACTGAAAAGCATACAATAAAACTGGACCTGAGCTACCGCTAATTCAAAACAAAAAGGGAACAAAACCCCTTTCTTATCTAAAAACAGAACTTAATCGAAAAGAAGTACAGCAGGTGGCACCAGCCCTAACCTAGTGTTTCTAACAGGTGCATATGACTGGCTGGGTGAGCTCCAACAGGACCTACAATAGTTACATTGACATGTAACACCACCACCCCTATAAGTCCAAACAAGGTTTGGAACTACAGTGTATAACTAGCTTATGATTCATGTGTGGCACAAGACAACGCATCTGCAAGAACACTGTCTGACCCCCTCTTGTAAGAGATTTCCAGATTGAAGTTTTGAATAATTAAAGCCCAACGCATAAGGCACTGGTTGCTGTTGGACATGCGGGAGAGAAACACCAGAAGGTTATGATCAGTGTACACTTTAACAGGCTGAGCACTAGATTCAAGGTACACCTCAAAATGTTGCAGGGCAAATAGCAGTGCAAGTGTTTCCTTCTCTATGGTGGAATACTTAAGTTGATGTTCACTGAACTTGCGTGAAAAGTAACTTACAGGATGATCAATACCCTACAGGAGGATTCCTGTAGGGTATAGCACTGTCGTCTCACAGTAAGAAGTTACTGGGTTCGATTCCCGGCCCGGGGCCTTTCTGTGTGGAGTTTGCATGTTCTCCTCATGTCTGTGTGGGTTCTCTCTGGTACTCCGGCTTCCTCCCACCATCCAAAAACATGCATGGGGATTAGGTTAACTGGTTAATTTAAATTGACCGTAGGTGTGAATGTGAGTGTGAGTGGTTGTCTGTCTCTATGTGCCCTGCGATGAGGTAGCGACTTGTCCAGGGTGTACCCTGCCTTTCACCCTAAGACAGCTGGGATAGGCTCCAGCCCCCCCATGACCCTATGAGGACAAGCGGTAGATAATGGATGGAGATATATATATATATATATGTATATATATACACCTATATATATACATATATATATATATATATATATATATATATATATATATATATATATATATGTAAAAGTTGTTTTTAATAAGGCTATAATTAAAATTAATTAAATTAAAATTAAATTTTAATTTAATTGCACCAGCTGCCTCTTTGGGTGTAGCAGACACACCCAGACACACCTCAACCTGTTCTCATTTTACCTGTCTTTGGCACAGTGTTATTGTCGAACATGACATCCTTTGTCAACAGTATTACTGCTATTCAATGAATGGGGATGAACATGTTGTTCAGAGTACATGGCTGGGTGTGCTGTTCAATAAGCTAATGATGAGTCTTGATTAAATATTTATTTCACATAGCTCCTCTGCCATGACGTTGCCTTCTGCAGATATATAAGCAGTGAAGTAGTGAGAGTGTGACAGACGAAGTCGAAGCAGTAGTTTGTTTCCTCTGAAGCAACAAAGACTCTTCACTTTGACCTGCAGGTGAGTTCAGACAGGTGAGCTTCCAACCAGGAGACACACTTGTGTGTCTCCTAAATCTAAATGAAATCTATGTGAAATAAATCAGTTTGAACTTCATCTTGTCTTTTCAGAGCATCAGACAGATCCGTTCAGCAGGAATCTGACAATGAAGGTAAGACTGTCGACTGATATTTTACAGATGTGTTAAACTGTGAAGAGGCTGGTCAGATCACTACATTAGATGGTTGCTGCAGGAACAAACCACACATCCACCTTTCCATCTCTGACAGCTGACTCTGTTCACACTGCCATGACACTGGAGGCTAAACTGTTCAGAGTTAGACTGTTTAGCAGCATCTCCTCTGCTGTTCCAGCTGCTATCAGGCGTCTTCCTCATCCTGGCTCCACTGTTGGCCATCTGCAACATCACTGCAGCCTTACCAGCTCCTGCAATTCAACCAGCCCAGCCAGGCCAAGCAGTCCAACCGATTGACTGCAGCAACGTGCTATCCACTGGAGGGCTACCCAGTGGAGTGCAAATCAATGGAGGGCTACCCAATGGAGGGCTACCCAGTGGAGGGCTACCCAGTGGAGGGCTACCCAGTGGAGTGGAAAACATCTATCCTTCTGGATCAACATCTGCTGTCCAGGTAAACTTTAGCTCCTCTGAATGCAGGTTGAAGTTTTCAGATGGTTACAGAGTCAGATTAGATGACAGAGACTGACTTCACTGTTCTCTTTACTGCCATAAATCCAATAATATACACATGAAAACTGCAGAAGGATCACATGTACTGATGAATGTGTTTTATTTCTAGGTGTTCTGTGAAAAGCTGCCAACGGAAACAGACAGATACACGGTGAGGATTCAACTGAAGTAACTTCATCAAATCAGGGTCGAGCTGTGCTAAATATGAGCACTTCCTGTTGGACCTTCACAATAAATCATCATCATTCATCCCCACAGGTAATCCTGAAGAGGACAGGCTCGATGGAGTTCAACAAGAACTTTACTGTCTATGAGAATGGCTTTGGTGATCCTGCTGCAGAGTACTTTATCGGTGAGAAATGAAACCAAAGTAACTCATGACTTTGTGAAAATCTCTGTTCATGAAGGAAAATCTGTTGATCCAGAAATGGGACTGTGACCAAATTTAGTGACTCTTGGTCTTCAGATCAATTCATTGTCCTCCTGAATTAAAGAGCCAATGAAGGGAAAAGAAAATGTTTCCTTAACAGTACTCTTATTTTTTGATAAGTGCAAAACTTGAAAAAAAAAACACTCACAGAGTATTTACATCAAATCCCTATTTTTTTCTCATCATGTCTAACCGGTGACACACTTCAATCCAACTCTAATGCCAGGATGTGATTTAAATCCTTCTTGCAGCTGCACACCGCTCAGATATTCAGTTTCACTGTGAGATACGTCCAGTACAGAAGCTGAAAACACTCTAACTTCAGTTTCACTGGGACTTTAAATGTGTTTTACTGCATTATCTACATGTATGTACAAAATGTCAGACTGTGACCAGTTTGGACATATGTGTGTGTGTTTGTGTGTGCACAGGTCTGAAAAACCTTCACCTCCTGACGAGAAGCCGAAACTATGAGCTGTTGGTCAGATTGGTGGACATTAATGACGTCATGATGACAGCTCGCTACAGTACCTTCTCTGTTGGTGCAAAAGTTAACAATTATCCGCTGACTCTGTCAGGATTCACTGGAGGAGTAGCAGGTGAGTTAGTTAACATTGAGTCTGTGTATCATCAGTTCAATTATTGATTCTACGGAGGCCCTGAAGGGACATCTCTGAGGAAATGTCTCGACTCTACATAGCGCTGAATTACATTAGATGTGATGTCATGTCACTTGTCATACAGAGCAGGTTTATTCTGTGAAACAAATATTGGACTGCTGGTGATGGGGATGTCAATTGTTTGATCCATAACTGGTATCATCAGTTCATCTGATAGAAGTTGATATTTGGAGTTAATACAAGTTAACAGTGTTGTTCTTCTCTGTGTTTCTTTTGGAGACATCCTGGCTGGTCGTGATGGACAGACGTTCTCTACCAGTGACCAGGACAACTCGCCCAATAGCTGTGCACAAATAACACAGACAGGGTTCTGGTACAGCAGCTGTCAGTCTGGAAACTCGGATGGGTTTTTTGTTACGGATGCTCAGAATTATCACCATCAAATTGGAGTGAAGAGGCAAAATTCAGGCCTTAACCCCCAGCTGAAATCCTTCACCATGATGATCCATCCGAAGTAATCCTCCAGGACCAACGCACAGCAGAGTATAATCAGCTGATTTCTTGTGATTTGTTTCTCTTCTTCTCTCTTCAAACATGGGATCTCATGATGGTTCTTCAGGTGGGCAGCTGCAGCTGAAAGCAGGGCGCATCATCTTTAACTGGAAGCAGACATACAGAGTCTGGTCTGGTGGGAATCACTTCAAAAATCAAATAAAGCAAACTAAGCATTCATAAACTAAACTGAGTGTGTGTGACAAGCTGTTTGATGTACAGAGACAATAGCTGATGATGATGTATTAATACTCTGGTATCATGGACTCAGGTAGACATTACTCCTCTATAGCTGTGAGGGCTCCATGTTCACAATCACAAGAGCCTTTATTTGAATACAGCAGGACTGAAAGCACAGTGTTCCAGTGGGGAGATGGCGCTGCATGCCAGGGAATCCCTACACTGGCACTTTAACCAATTACCTGTAAAATAAATAAACTTCCTCAATGGCTACAAAAAATTAACTCAACTTAAATCTCTCACTGCGGAGGCTATCCAAAATAAGAGGAAATCAAACAAAGATCACTTACAATTCATGCACAACAAGGAGGGAATAAACTAAGAAACTAAAAAGGCACTCTATCAATAAACTAGAAACAAAAGTCACTCTAAAGCTATCAAATTTACAAAAAAAAAGAAATCAATGGAAATCAGGATCACTGGGAACACAGGAAAACTGGAGACTGCAGACAAACACAGAGAACGACGATCTCATGACGAACAAACAAATGACAGGACTATTTAAAGACGAGGTAGCGGAACACAGGTGGACACAATTAGGGCGGGGTTTGACAATCACAGGAGGACAGGAAGCAAAGGGATCTGAAACGAGAGGGAGACATGGTTACTTTCAAAATAAAACAGGAAGAGATAGGACAAACATGCTGGCACATGACAAAAATGTTTAACTTATCAATACCAGACAGACAGGGCATAACAATAGTGAATTATGATCTGTTGATCTCTGGCTTTCAGTTCAAAGATCTGTCACTCATTCACATTTATGTCCCTGTATTTAATAAAAATAGCATATCATATTTGTGAATTATTTAATTTGACTCAATTCCAGACTCACATTTAGCTCTGCTTTGTTTAGACTGGGACACTCAGACTTGTCTGTTCTCATTTCAAAGGGGTTAAAAACTGAAGCTTTGTGGACACTTTTCAGCAACTACATGCCTTATGTCTCACATGAAATCCATCCATCCATCCATTATCTACCGCTTATCCTTATAGGGTCGCAGGGGGGCTGGAGCCTATCCCAGCTGTCTTAGGGCGGAAGGCAGGGTACACCCTGGACAAGTCTCCACCTCATCGCAGGGTACATAGAGACAGACAACCATTCACACCTACGGTCAATTTAAATTAGCCAATTAACCTAATCCCCATGCATGTTTTTGGATGGTGGGAGGAAGCCGGAGTACCAGAGAGAACCCACACAGACATAAGGAGAACATGCAAACTCCACACAGAAAGGCCCCGGGCCCGGGATTCGAACCCGGTACCTTCTTGCTGTGAGGCGACAGTACTAACCACTACACCACCGTGCCGCCCGTCTCACATGAAATGTTTTCAGAAATATAGGACAGTTTCCAATCAAGCTGCCATTTTGGATTGAACACCCTCGTGCAGTCAGGCGTCTAGTATCTCATGGCAGCAAATCAAGCATCCAATGCTGGAAGTGTGGTGATGCCTCATGATAAAAAACACCTCATGAAGCTCAACCATCAGTGAAATTTTCAGATCAGGTCTATTTCTGTCAAACACACACTGGTAATCAGTGTGTGGAGACGTGGTCAAGAGTTGCTGAAGTTCAAACTAAGCATCAGGATGGAGAAGAAAGAGGATTTAAGAGACTTTGAACATGGTTGTTGGTCTGAATATTTCAGAAACTGAAACTGATCTCGTGGGATTTTCACTAGAACCATCTCTAGTGTTTACAGAGAATGATCCAGAAAAGAGGAAATATCCAGTGTGAGAGGTCACAGCAGAACGGACAGACTGGATGGAGATGATAGAAAGACAACAGGAAGTGAAAGGACCACTGGTTCAACCAAGGAATGCAGAATATCATGTGTGAAGAAGAACACTGGAGCCTTGAAGAAGATGGACTAGAGCAGCAGAAGAAGAGCACACCTGGAGCCACACCTGTCAGCTAAGAACAGTAAACTGAGGCTACACTTCACACAGGATCATCACAAGTGGACAATAGAAGATGGAGAAACGTTGGCTGGTCTGAGCAGTCTCCATTTCAGCTGAACATTAACATGGTAGATGGTCAGAGTTTGGAGGAAACACCATGAAAGCATGGATCCATCCTGCCTTGTATCAACGGTTCAGGCTGCTGCTGGTCTAATGCTGGAGCTGAGCGTGGTTTAAATGCTGCAGCCTACCTGAGTATTGTTACTGACCATGTCCATCCCTTTATGACCACAGTGGACCATCTTCTGATGGACACTTCCTGCAGAATAGAGCTCCATGTCACAAAGCTCAGATCATCTCAAACTGGTTTCTAGAACATGACAAAGAGTTCTCTGGACTCCACAGTCATCAGATCTTTGGGATGTGGAGGAACAGAGATTCTCATCATAGATGAGCAGCAGCTGAGTGATGCTATCATGTTAATATGGAGCATAATCTGTCCGTATAAAGTGTACTGTATCTCATGTTTGCCCTGTTCTGTAAGCACTAGTCATTTATTCATTCATTCATTGCACTCATTGAGTAAACCCAGTGTTAGAACTCAGCTGGGCAAGGCTAAACCCAAATGCACAACTCACCAAAAAGGGTTTTCAACATTTCCCTGGACCAGTCATTTCAGCTCTTGCACCGCCTCCTGACCTGGTCTGGTATAGTATAGTCGAAGATTTTTCAGAGGATTCAGGTGAAAAGTAGCTCAAACTGCAGCGTGGGCGGTGAGGTGAACTTGACAGACTTGATGAAACATGACACCAAATGCTGATAGATAGATAGATAGATAGATAGATAGATAGATAGATAGATTTTTCTTTAAGGTAATGAACCTCTATAATTGCTGAGGCTAAATAAAGACACATGATGACATAATGAAGAAAAGTTGCTGAAATCACAGTGATTTTGAACGTGTCATGGTTGCTGGTGCCAGATGGGCTGGTCTGAGTATTTCAGAAACCGATGATCTGGAACATTCACTGCAACCATGTCAATCCTCCTCAGACCCAGGTTCTTGTTTGGTATGTTTTTCAAATCTCATTTTGCCTCATGGCAACAGGATGCGCTAAGAGAAGAAGACCAGCTGGTGGAGGCAGTGATGCTTTGGTCAACGGTCTACTGGGAAACCTTGGGTCCATCCATGTGGATGGTCCTTTGACTGGTACCACCTACCTCAGCACAGCTGCAGACCATGTTCACCCTTTCAAGGAAACCATGTTCCCTTTCTGCCACAAAGGAAAAAATGGTCCAGGAATGGTTTGAAGTGTTGACTTGGCCTCCAAGTTCCCCAGATCTCGGTCCAGTGGATCATCTACGGGATGTTCTGGATAAAGCAGTCTGATCCATGGAGGTTCCACCTGGCAGCTTCAGGACTGGAAAGATCTGCTGTAAACATGTTGGACCAGATACCACAGTACACCTTCAGAGTCTAGAGGAGTCCATGTCTGATGGGTCAACACAATATTAGACAGCTGGTCATCATGTTATGCTTCATCAGTGTTTATGAAATGATATGAAACAAGCAAGTTGTTTTTAATAAGGCAATAATTACCATTTCCTTCTGACATTTGGGTGTGCCTCTTTTGTTCCAGGCACACCAAGACACACCTCAACCTGTTCTCATTTTACCTATCTTTGGCACAATGTTTGTTATTTTCGGACATGGCATCCTTTGGCAACAGGATTAATGCCATTCAATTAGTGGGGATTTGAAGGTGTTGTTCAGAGTACATAACTGGGTGTGCTGTCCAGTAAGTTAATGACGTGGCTCCTCTGCCATGACGTTGCCTTCTGCAGATATATAAGCAGTGAAGTAGTGAGAGTGTGACAGACGAAGTCGAAGCAGTAGTTTGTTTCCTCTGAAGCAACAAAGACTCTTCACTTTGACCTGCAGGTGAGTTCAGACAGGTGAGCTTCCAACCAGGAGACACACGTCTCCTAAATCTAAATGAAATCTATGTGAAATAAATCAGTTTGAACTTCATCTTGTCTTTTCAGAGCATCAGACAGATCCGTTCAGCAGGAATCTGACAATGAAGGTAAGACTGTCGACTGATATTTTACAGATGTGTTAAACTGTGAAGAGGCTGGTCAGATCACTACATTAGATGGTTGCTGCAGGAACAAACCACACATCCACCTTTCCATCTCTGACAGCTGACTCTGTTCACACTGCCATGACACTGGAGGCTAAACTGTTCAGAGTTAGACTGTTTAGCAGCATCTCCTCTGCTGTTCCAGCTGCTATCAGGCGTCTTCCTCATCCTGGCTCCACTGTTGGCCCAATCAACCCATCCAAGGGACTGCAGTGAAGTGCAACCTGCTACAGGGGAAAACACTGATGTCAGTCAAGTGTACAACATCTTTCCCTCTGGATCACCACCTGCTGTCCAGGTAAACTTTAGCTCCTCTGAATGCAGGTTGAACTTTTCAGATGGTTACAGAGTCAGATTAGGTGACAGAGACTGACTTCACTTTTCTCTTTACTGCCATAAATCCAATAATATACACATGAAAACTGCAGAAGGATCACATGTACTGATGAATGTGTTTTATTTCTAGGTGTACTGTGAAAAGCTGCCAACGGAAACAGACAGATACACGGTGAGGATTCAACTGAAGTAACTTCATCAAATCAGGGTCGAGCTGTGCTAAATATGAGCACTTCCTGTTGGACCTTCACAATAAATCACACATCAATAAATATGTATGTTGTAGGTAATCCTGAAGAGGACAGGCTCGATGGAGTTCAACAAGAACTTTACTGTCTATGAGAATGGCTTTGGTGATCCTGCTGCAGAGTACTTTATCGGTGAGAAATGAAACCAAAGTAACTCATGACTTTGTGAAAATCTCTGTTCATGAAGGAAAATCTGTTGATCCAGAAATGGGACTGTGACCAAATTTAGTGACTCTTGGTCTTCAGATCAATTCATTGTCCTCCTGAATTAAAGAGCCAATGAAGGGAAAAGAAAATGTTTCCTTAACAGTACTCTTATTTTTTGATAAGTGCAAAACTTGAAAAAAAAAACACTCACAGAGTATTTACATCAAATCCCTATTTTTTTCTCATCATGTCTAACCGGTGACACACTTCAATAAAACTCTAATGCCAGAATGTGATTTAAATCCTTCTTGCAGCTGCACACCACTCAGATATTCAGTTTCACTGTGAGATACGTCCAGTACAGAAGCTGAAAACACTCTAACTTCAGTTTCACTGGGACTTTAAATGTGTTTTACTGCATTATCTACATGTATGTACAAAATGTCAGACTGTTACCAGTTTGGACATATGTGTGTGTGTTTGTGTGTGTGCACAGGTCTGAAAAACCTTCACCTCCTGACGACTACACGAAACTATGAGCTGTTGGTCAGATTGGTGGACATTAATGACGTCATGATGACAGCTCGCTACAGTACCTTCTCTGTTGGTGCAAAAGTTAACAATTATCCGCTGACTGTATCAAGAGTCACTGGAGAAGTAGCAGGTGAGTTAGTTAACGTTGAGTCTGTGTATCATCAGTTCAATTATTGATTCTACGGAGGCCCTGAAGGGACATGAGCCAGAAATCTCTGAGGAAATGACTCTACAGGAGTTAGTTCAGTCTGTTTTCCACCTTGGACTCAGTTATAAGGATATTACTGATTGACTTCATGTAGTCATCATCAGAATATTGTCTTGAAGCAACATTGAAAACATATTTTGAAATCTTCTCCTCTGTTCTGGGACAAAAGGTGCACCCACATTGACTGGATAATCACTACTAATTTACAAGTACTTACAGATGTGTGGTCAGCTCCATGGCTGCAGGTGGATGTACCTACACTTTCTCATGAGCACCACATACCAAATAAATGATTTTGTTCTTTTTGCTCATGTCCCTTTAGGGGCTCCATAGATTTCTGTCTTTCTAGAAAATGAAAAAAAAAAAACTTTTGGCACAGTGGAGTCCAGTTGGATGGACTGTTGTTTCTGCTAGCTGAACATCAGCATTGAGTCACGTCAGTAGGATCTATATAGCGCTGAATCACATTAGATGTGATGTCATGTCACTTGTCATACAGAGCAGGTTTATTCTGTGAAACAAATATTGGACTGCTGGTGATGGAGACGTCAGTTGTTTGATTCATAACTGGTGTCATCAGTTCATCTGATAGAAGTTGATATTTGGAGTTAATACAAGTTAACAGTGTTGTTCTTCTCTGTGTTTCTTTTGGAGACATCCTGGCTGGTCATAACGGACAGATGTTCTCTACCAGTGACCAGGACAACTCGCCCAATAATTGTGTCCAAATAACACAGCCAGGGTTCTGGTACAACTGTCAGTCTGGAAACTCGGATGGGTTTTTTGTTACGGATGCTCAGACTTATCACCATAAAATTGGAGTGAAGAGGGAAAATTCAGGCCTTAACCCCCAGCTGAAATCCTTCACCATGATGATCCATCCAAATTAATCCTCCAGGACCAACGCACAGCAGAGTATAATCAGCTGATTTCTTGTGATTTGTTTCTCTTCTTCTCTCTTCAAACATGGGATCTCATGATGGTTCTTCAGGTGGGCAGCTGCAGCTGAAAGCAGGGCGCATCATCTTTAACTGGAAGCAGACATACAGAGTCTGGTCTGGTGGGAATCACTTCAAAAATCAAATAAAGCAAACTAAGCATTCATAAACTAAACTGAGTGTGTGTGACAAGCTGTTTGATGTACAGAGACAATAGCTGATGATGATGTATTAATACTCTGGTATCATGGACTCAGGTAGACATTACTCCTCTATATCTTTACATAGACAATAGTGAATCTGTTGGTCTTTGCCAGGAACACCTTTAGCTCTGCTTTGTTTTAGATTGAAACACTCTGATCAGTCTGTTCTTATTCCAGAGGTGTTAAACACTGAAGCTTTGTCGACACTCTTTAGTAACTGCAGGGTTTATTTCTCACATGAAATGTTTTCATAATATAGGACAGTTTCCAATCAAGCTGCCATTTAGGTTTGAACACCTTCATCCAGTCAGGCGTCTAGTGTCTCATGGCAGCTAATAAAGTATCCGGTGCTGGAAGTGTGGTGATCCCTCATGATAAAAAAACACCTTATGAAGCTCAACCATCAGTGAAATTTTCAGATCAGGTCTATTTCTGTCAAAGACACACTGGTAATCAATTATCAAAATCACTTCAGAATCCATCAACTATTCATTAGTCTTATATACATAGTTGGAGTTATGTTGGAGCTGATGGGAGGTGAGCCCCCATGAAGGCAGTAAATCCCTATCTGTGGGGGTTCTTAACCAACAATCATTATTTTAATCACCAATGCATTTTTCAATGTAATGACTATTATTTACTGTATAGTAATGTGATCATTAGACTAAACATTTCTCCACATCCCACCTCTCTATATAGTAGAATGGTTCAGTCCAGCTGCTCCATCAGACAGCCTGCAGAGAGCTAACTTTTCAGACAGGGTGGAGGAGGAGAAAAGTCAGGGAGGAAATGAAGAAAAGAAAAAAGTTCAGACAGGAGAAAGAAGTGAAGAGTCGACAGTTTATCACCCAGTTCTTTCATAGGTAAGGTGGGTCTGTTAGTGGTTCATGAAAGTTCTGGAACATTAGCCTGTTAGCTATTCCTAGCTTTGTCCAGCGTTAATAAGCTAGCTCACTTTTCAAAAATATCGCTAAAATGCATAATTTAATGTAAAACAGTATCCTTAGGCTGGCTAGGGAGGGGACAGTAACATTTCTTTTCATGGGGCCCAAAATCCCTGGCAGCGACCTGACTCATCCATATATCACAGAGACCTTGATGAGGACTCTGCTTTACAAGCTGACCGACCAGCGGTGCATGCACAACCAGCAGCCTCATTCTGTTCCACCTAGCATCAGCACAACTTACAGTCGACAGTTTCTCCTGGAAAAAAGGGATTTATTTGACGATCTGAATCCCACGGTCGCCGCAGAACTTCGCAGTCTCGATTGTTCCATCAGACCCTGACCCTCTGTAATGCCCTCCTCCAGGAAAGGAAGCGCCACAGGAGGTGTGAGAGGAAGCAGAAGAGGGGTAAGCGTGGAGGCATCTGAGCTAGGCTAGTGGCTAGCCTAAACAAGTCAACAATACCATCGCTACTTCTTGAGTACTTTCGCTCACAATAAGACTCGTAAGAACCACTCGGCATGATGTGAGGGACTGCTGTGTTTTCAACTTCACTGAAACGTGGCTAAACAACAACATCCCGAACTCCGCCATCCAGCTGGACCAGCTAACCTACTACAGAATGGACAGAGCTACGGCAAGGGGCAAGACTCATGGTGGGGGAGTTTGTGTTTCCATCAGGGATGTTTGGTGCCAGGACGTTGTTGAAATAAGCAGACACTGTTCACCTCTTGTGGAATTTATGGTGTTTGAGTGCAGACCTTTCCATCTTCTGAGGGAATTTAAGTTGATTGTGGTTGTTGGTGTTTACATTCCTCCGAGTCAGAGCTCCACTGATAGAGAGGTGGCACTTCAGGACCTGTACCGAACCAGCAGGCAGCACATCCAGATGTCCTTCTCATCATTGCTGGGGATTTGAACAACACAAAGCTCAAAACTGTACTGCCCAAATTACACTAGCACATGGATTTTTCGGACAAGCAAAAATAACAGGATACTGCACAAGACTGCAGCCCTCCCCCACACTGGCCTTTCTGATCACCTTACTGTTATGCTAAAGGAGGCATACAGGCCCAGAGTAAAACTCGCCAAACCGGTTTCACAACAGGTGTGCCAGGTGTGGTAAGAGGACAGCATGGCTGCACTCCAGGACTGCTTTGACACCACAGACCGTGACTGTGATATGACCGTAGGATTCAGATCATGAAATAAATATGACAGTAACATATCTCTACTGAATGAAGCACTGAACAGCGCATCTGCCCAGAGGACAACACCCCCTCTTGACGACCAGGCCCTGATCCTGTCCTCAGCCAGCATGTGGAAAGAGTTCCAGAGGATTAACACCTGGCTGCAGGGTCGGACAACACTCCTGGATGATATCTTCACAGATAGCTTTCCACGCCTCACTGAGGAAGGCAGCTGTTCCTACACGCTTCAAAGAAACCACTATCATCCCTGTGCCGAAAATGTCATCACCATCCTGCTTCAACAACTACCACCCCAAGTGCTTTGAGAAGTTAGTCATGAAGCAGATCAAGTCCTGTCTCCCACCCTCCCTGGATCCGTTCCAGTTCGCATACAGGCAAACCAGTCCACAGAGGATGCTGTTGCCCCCGCTCTACATCCAGCCCTCACCCATCTCAACACAAAAGACTCATATGTCAGAATGCTGTTCATAGACTTCAGCTCAGCATTCAACACCATCAGACCACAGCAACTTGTGGTAAGACTGGCTGATATGGGCATCAGTCAGTCTCTCTGCAACTGGCTGTTGGACTTCCTCACAGCAAGACTGCAGGCAGTCCAGGTTGGTGGTCGGATATCAGACACCATCCTCCTGAGCACAGGAACCTCCCAAGGATGTGTGCTCAGTCCACTGCTGTTCACCCGAACAACCCATAACTGCACCCCGCATACAAGTCCAAAACTTCAAGTTTGCAGATGACGCAACTGTCGTTGGTCTCATCAGCAACAATGATGACACAAGTACAGGAAGGAGGTGAACCAGCTGGCCATGTGATGCAAGGACAACAATCTCGTCCTCAATGTGAAGAAAACAAAGGAGCTTGTCAGTGACTTCAGGGGAACCTACATCCTCAGCCTCTAGCCTCTGACCATCAGTGGTGCTGCAGTGGAGCAGACGAGCAGCTCCAAATTCCTCGGGGTGAACATCACTGAGGACCTCTCCTAGACCAACAAAACCACTGCGCTGCACAAGAAGGCCCAGCAACGCCTCTACTTCCTCCGAAACCTTCTACCAAGGCACCATCAAGAGCATCAACAGAAGCTGCATCACTGTGTGGTTTGGAAGCTGCACCGCCACCAACCGCAAAGTCCTGTAATGCATTGTGAATGCTACAGAGAAGATCACTGGCTCAGCATCACCATCACTCATGGATATCTACACCAGCTCTCAGAATTGTGGGTGACGCCACCCATCCATCAAAGTGCATCCTCAGTCTCCTTCCATCAAGAAGAAGATTCTGCAGCCTGCGGTCCAGCTCATGCACCCTCTAGATCCATCATCAAACAACTTTCCGAAAATTGTTCAGATATAACTTTTTCACCTTGAATTTTCTGAATGTGTTCACTAGATTTGCTGCTCTTTGTCACCTTACTTTATTACTGTTATTTTTATTTTATTACTGTTTATTTGCACAATTATCTTTGCTCAACGACTGAAAGAATCTGCTGTAAACATCTTGGTCCAGGTACCACAGCACACCTTCAGGGTCTAGAGGAGTCCATATCTGATGGATCAAACAGGGACCAACACAATATTAGACAGATGTTATGCTTCATCAGTGTTTATGGAATGTTATGAAACAAGCAAGTTATTTTTAATAAGGCAATAATTACAATTTCTTTCTGACATTTAGGTGTACCAGCTGCCTCTTGAGTTGTTTCAGGCAGACTTTGACACATCTCAACCTGTTCTCATTTTACCTGTCTTTGGCACAGTGTTTGTTATTGTTGGACATGACATCCTTTGTCAACAGTATTAATGCTATTCAATGAATGGGGATGAAGGTGTTGTTCAGATTACATAACTGGGCGTGCTCTTCAATAAGTTAATAATGTATGTCGAATAAATATTTATTTCGCATAGCTCCTCTGCCATGACGTTGCCTTCTGCAGATATATAAGCAGTGAAGTAGTGAGAGTGTGACAGACGAAGTCGAAGCAGTAGTTTGTTTCCTCTGAAGCAACAAAGACTCTTCACTTTGACCTGCAGGTGAGTTCAGACAGGTGAGCTTCCAACCAGGAGACACACGTCTCCTAAATCTAAATGAAATCTATGTGAAATAAAACAGTTTGAACTTCATCTTGTCTTTTCAGAGCATCAGACAGATCCGTTCAGCAGGAATCTGACAATGAAGGTAAGATTGTTGACTGATATTTTACAGATGTGTTAAACTGTGAAGAGGCTGGTCAGATCACTACATTAGATGGTTGCTGCAGGAACAAACCACACATCCACCTTTCCATCTCTGACAGCTGACTCTGTTCACACTGCCATGACACTGGAGGCTAAACTGTTCAGAGTTAGACTGTTTAGCAGCATCTCCTCTGCTGTTCCAGCTGCTATCAGGCGTCTTCCTCATCCTGGCTCCACTGTTGGCCATCTGTGAACCCGATGTGCAACCACCAGTCTACCCGAAGGACTGCAGCGAAGCTCTATTGGCTGACATGACACCCACTGCAGGTCTAATCGGTGGAGTGCATGACATCTTTCCCTCTGGAGCCCCACCTGCTGTCGTGGTAAACTTTAGCTCCTCTGAATGCAGGTTGAACTTTTCAGATGGTTACAGAGTCAGATTAGATGACAGAGACAGACTTCACTGTTCTCTTTACTGCCATAAATCCAATAATATACACATGAAAACTGCAGAAGGATCACATGTACTGATGAATGTGTTTTATTTCTAGGTGTACTGTGACTATAAGGAATCAGACAGATACACAGTGAGTATTTTAACTGAAGTAACTTCATCAAGTCAGAGCCAAGTTGTGCTCAATATGAGCACTTCCTGTTGGAACTTCACAATAAATCACACACCAATAAATATGTATGTTGTAGGTAATCCTGAAGAGGATAAATGCCTTGGTGAACTTCAACAAGAACTTTCTTGACTACAGGAATGGCTTTGGTGATCCTGCTGCAGAGTACTTTATTGGTGAGAAATGAAGTCAAAGTAACTCATGACTTTGTGAAAATCTCTGTTCATGAAGGAAAATCTGTTGATCCAGAAATGGGACTGTGACCAAATTTAGTGACTCTTGGTCTTCAGATCAATTCATTGTCCTCCTGAATTAAAGAGCCAATGAAGGGAAAAGAAAATGTTCCAAATTTTAATCTGGTGTAACCGGTGACACACTTCAATCCAACTCTAATGCCAGGATGTGATTTAAATCCTTCTTGCAGCTGCACACCGTTCAGATATTCAGTTTCAGTGTGAGATACGTCCCAGTACAGAAGCTGAAAACACTCTAACTTCACTGGGGCTTTAAATGTGTTTTACTGCATTATCTACATGTATGTACAAAATGTCAGACTGTGACCAGTTTGTACATATGTGTGTGTGTTTGTGTGTGCACAGGTCTGGAAAACCTTCGCCTTCTGACGACTAGACGAAACTATGAGCTGTTGGTCAGATTGGAGGACGATAATGATGTCATAATAACAGTTCACTACAATACCTTCTCTGTCGGTGCAGAAGTTAACAATTATCCTCTGACTGTATCAGGATTCACTGGAGGAGACGCAGGTGAGTTAGTTAACGTTGAGTCTGTGTATCATCAGTTCAATTATTGAGGCCCTAAAGGGACATGAGCCAGATATCACTGAGGAAATGACTCTACTCTATATAGTGCTGAATCACAACAGTAGACTACTTTTCCATTCACAAAGACACATTCACATTAGAAATATAAATGTATTAATAATAAAAAATACTGCTATCAATGATAACAATAGCAGAGAATATGAATATGAGTTTATTTTATTCTGTGAAAAAAATGTTGGACTGCCAGTGATGGAGACATCAGTTGTTTGATCCATAACTGGTATCATCAGTTCATCTGCAACGTAGTCTCATGAAATAGAATAGTAAGGCACAAATTTTCGTGCATATCTTAAGAATGACCGGCAACATGACCAATCAGCACATGCGCGAGCCCCGAAGACAACCTGCAAGCAACAGCCTTAAAAATGCCGGACATTCCTTTCACTGTCAGCTGAAACCGTAACATTACAATACACATTGAAATAAGCCCGACAACACTTCCAGTGATGGTTAGGTTTAGGGATAGGATTACAGGGTTTGGCTTATGGAAATAAAATGCATATTTTTCGCTAGAAATGTGATCAAAACGCACCTGAACTCATAAACTACTCCACTGAAAACATAAGAAATGTCCGTTGAGAATGTAAGGAATGTCCGACATGTTTTCACAGACGGAGCAGCCTGCATCGAATGTCACGATGTCCGAATTACATGGGTTATGTACGAATTTCAGTGCAATATTTTCCGTACTGATTTGTATGAATATTTCATGAGACCAGGTTGTCATCTGATAGAAGGCTGCAGGTTGATATTTGGAGTTAATACAAGTTAACATTGTTTTTCTTCTCTGTGTTTCTTTAGGAGACATCATGGCTGATCATAATGGACAGATGTTCATAAACTGTGCACAAATAACCCAGACAGGGTTCTGGTATGGCTGCTGTCACTTTGAAAACCCCGACTGGTTTCATATTACAGATGCTCAGAATAATCAGCATGTTGTTGGAGTGAAGAGGCAAGATCCGCTCCAAAACCCCCAGCTGAAATCCTTCACCATGATGATCCATCCGAAGTAATCCTCCAGGACCAACGCACAGCAGAGTATAATCAGCTGATTTCTTGTGATTTGTTTCTCTTCTTCTCTCTTCAAACATGGGATCTCATGATGGTTCTTCAGGTGGGCAGCTGCAGCTGAAAGCAGGGCCCATCATCTTTAACTGGAAGCAGACATACAGAGTCTGGTCTGGTGGAAATCACTTCAAAAATCAAATAAAGCATTAATAAACTAAACTGAGTGATCTCTCATGATAAGAAACGCCTTCTGAAGCTCAACCATCAGAGATAGTTTCAGATCAGGTCTATTTCTGTCAAAGACACACTGGTAATCTACTGTAAACAATATAAATGATCAATTAAATATGATATAAAATATATGATTCTGATAAGAGTTTTTATACCACTGTGTGTGTGTGTGTGTGTGTGTACTGTCTACACGTGGTCAAGACTTGTGGCTGGCTGGAAGGAGGCCATGTGACCTGGACAATGCAGCAGTGGTCTACCATCCTGTTCACTGATGAGTGTCGGCTCACCTTGCACAGAAATGATGGTCGTCAGCGTTGCTGGAGAAGGCGAGGTGAGCGATACACTGAGGTCAACATGGTCCTCAGGGAGGAGGTGCAGCAGTGTGGAGAGGAATCACCTGTCAGTTGAAAACAGGTTTGGTGATTGTAGACAGCTCAGTCGGTGCACATTCTTACCGCAAAGACATCATAGACCCATCATCATCCCCCAATTCCACCAGTTCACTCCCAACTTTCTGTTCATGGATGATAATGTGCCACCACATGGTGCCTCATATAGTATGACCAGCAATGTCCCCTGACATGAACCCCATAGAGCAGGTCTAACTATAAAATATTGTCTCTGAGGCTGACTATGTACAGAACTGAAAATCACTCTCATGAGGAAAGAGGTTTTAACTAAACAAATGCTGCAAACAAAAGATGCTCACAAAAGGCCAGGATACTATCAGAGTCACAAACAAAACACTGTCTGCACTCAACACTAAATGGATTAACAAAGAAAGTCACAACAGAAAGGGCACACATAAAAACCTGACTGACATAAACTTCATCATAAGCTTGACTTGGTAACTGGACATGAACATTGAAAGGCTGACTTGACACTCATGGAACAAGACGAACTGGCACTGAACAGGGGAAGATGCAGACTATTTAAACATGAGGGAATGGGCTCATTTTACTGGCCAGTTCGTTCTGTTAGAACTGGGCTGGGCAGGACTGAACCCAAACGTACAACTCACCACAAAGGGTTTTCAAAATAAATAATTTATTTACAAAAATCTAATCAACAAACAAAAACTCACTTGACTAGTGATGCAAAACTGGACTGGACTGAAACAGAGGCTCACTCACCAATGAAATTACTGCGCTGACATCAAAATGCTCTGAAGTGTAATTCCACCATACATTATAGTTCTCCTTTTTATGTGGTTAGAAAATCACGTTTTATTTTGTGCAACCATACTTCGGTCATCTAACTACTCACATAACCTTATTTAAATAGTAGTGTTGTATCGTTCGCGAACGATTTGTTCGAAAGAACGAATTATTGAGTGAACAAACTGAACTGAATCACTTCCTGAACTGATTCGTTCTTTTCTCAGTTCACTTGAGCTCAGTCTCAACGTGGTGGCCGGGAGTTGAACTGCCTCGTACGTTAGTTCATGACTCGTGAATCTTCAATGAACGACCCAGCCAGGGAGGGGAGGGGAGGGGAGGGGCGACTCACTAAACGGACGAGTGATTCTAGCAGGGGAGCGGGGGCGGGAATCGCAGTGATTCGTTGAACAAATCTTTTGAACGGATCTTTTTAATGAACGATTCGTACAGATTCAGTTCAGTCAAAAGAACTGTTTTGCCCATCACTATTAGGGAACTAATAGGGAAAATGTGGAAGTGCTGGGTCTCTTCTAACTTCACCTCTGTTTGGACCCCAATGAAAGTACTGGGCTCTGCTAAATGCTCACAAAATATCGGCATGCACCAGAGCCATTGAGTGCATGTACAAAGACAGATACGTATCAACTCATCTGAGATCAGGGAAGAACATATTTCAATATGGAAACACGGTGGCCTGTTCCTTTACAGTGACGCTTCAAATACTCTTGCTGAGACAGTCCACACACCTGTTGCAATCTGTTTTAATCTTGTTGCAAATAGATGTAACTTTCTGACATGCGGGTGTAATGTATGGTATGACACCTGATGCTCACCACTTATCCCAAATCAACTTTAACGTTCACCACACCCAGTAACCGTGACAGGCTGTCACTGAACTGCTGACACTGAAGGGTGTCTGTGTACACAAACAGATTATAAGTACCGGTTTTGAGGTCACAGCTGTGGAGTGGTTGGACAGGGTCCACCATTCATGCTTTTAAACCCAGCATGAAGGGCAATTCTGTGCCTGCCGCTGCCTTTCAAATTCATACCCTTGGTCACGCCGTTGTAGGAAGCACCGGTGGTCGGGTCAAACATTACTTTCTGAGGAACGGGACAATTTGCCCCAGGAGTTCTTTTGGCTTGTTATAGTATCCTCCCCAGTTAACTTCTTTAATCAGTCACTTGGTTCATCCCTAAATAGGCTTGATGTGCTTGCTTGAGTATTGAGCAGAGTATACTCAGTATGCTAGGTATAAAAGAAACCCTTGATAGACATCCCGTCATAATCGGTGAGTTTGTACATGGGGTCAGGGCGCGTTGGGAGGATCGCTGTCCAACACTATGAACATTTAATCTGTAAAACTCTCAGCTTGGAGATTGTGACGAAATCACCCAGTTTAAACTTCATTTTGACCAAAGCCCATTGTATGAAATGTAACATACAGTTTTTGAAAAAAACTTGAGAGGCATTCTCAGAGGTCACATGCACAGGCAGCATTTTTATCCTGGAATGGTGCTATTTCAACCCTAGGGTTGTAGGTACGATACCCCGATCCTGCTGACTACAAGTTGTTGTGTCCTTGAGCAAAACACTTGACACTAAAGTTGCTTTAAGGGGTGGATCAAATGCAGAAGTGAATTTCAAGTATGCATGTACCTGTGTATATACACTATACAGTATGTAACATGAATATACTGCATATTCAATAGGAAGCATTTAAATGCACCTGCCTGCCTTTCAATGATTGGAGGACCAAACACGTGTGATTATCCTAATTAAATCTGACTGGCTCCGCCTCCACAGGTATACAGGTAAGATACTGCAGGAAGATCTTAATACTTCCTCCACCACTGATGTTAGTATATAAAGTAGAAGTAGTAGCAGCTACGAGCTAAGCTAATGCTGCAGCTAATCATTTGGATGCTAACAGCTAACAAGCTAAAGCTCCTCTTGATCAGTGATCAAGTGTCCACAGACAAACTAAATGAAGAAGAAACCAAAAAAAGAAATAAAGCTCTCATAAAAGATTCACTTCCATAACCTGCTCTAGCTGCTGAGCACAGCTCATTAAACAGCCATTTAATGCTTAATAATCAATCCACTCTGAAAGTATCTGCATCTGTTTCTCTGGATACTAAACCTGCTGCTTTACTGAGGCCACAAACAAACAGCTGAAGCAGATCCATTAAAAGCCCATTTATTCACCTCGGGCTGCACATGTTTAATGCTGGACGCCGTCACATGTAAAGATAGAGAGAGATGATGATGAGGATTTTTCTATTATCGGAGACGATGACAGAGGTGCTTTTGACTCATAAACGTGAGCGCAGATCATTTTAATAGCTGGATTTAAAAAAGCTTCACAAGCTGTTTCATAAAATGCAGTCAGGTCACAATTACAAGTGAGTTTTTACCTTAAAGTGGCCTATATCTGACAGGAGCAACAGCTAGAACCCCATTTCCCAGCATCCCCCACTCTCTCTCTCTTTCTCCTTGTCCGTGCAGGAGACAAGCAGATGGAAGTTCTTCATGGAGGGAAACCACCAGTCTGAGGAGGTGACACAGCTAAAAGGCTGGCTTAATACTTAATTTCATAACATGTGATACATGTTACAGACATTGGTAAACCCAGGTTTGGTTCTGGTTCTGGAGGCTCTTCCTCTGCTAATCCAGCTCACCTCCAGGGTCACAGTCCTCTTACTGTCTCAGGATTAACTCTTTCAGAAAAGCACAACAGACCTGAAAAAAAGAAGGAAAAAAAACACATCACAGAGAAATAAATCAGGCGTGTGATAAGAGGAGGTCACGGTGGAAATCTCCTGTCTGGCTGCAAAAAGTCAATTAACCACTGCTGAACTGTCCTGATCTGTGCACAGCAGCTGTTGACTCTGATCTGACCCAGACTGGGAGGTCTGATGATGGTCGTCATGACAACAGAAATATAAGACAGCAATGTTCATCAAATATGACTATCGGTAGTGATGGGTGTGATGTTTCCCTAAACCTAAACAAACTTTACCCATGGACGCCTTCTTATGATATCTTTCTGAAAATGAATCACAAGTTCAAGCTTAGTTGTAGTTAAGTTATGAAGCAGTAAATAAAAGCAAATAAACAATAAAATCAATGTTGATTTTTGGTTTCAGGTGGGACAAGACATGCTTTTATTTTGAAGGAAGGATTGGACGAGCAGCGCTCTGAGGGGGATTATGTCCAGCTCTTTGTGTAATTTTTTAATCATGTAGCCGAACACAGCGAAATAAAAATGAAAAGCTTGAGCGTCATCACGGGAACAGAAACTCGACCAACTCTCCTTCTGGTGCAGATTATTTTATTTTAGCAGCATCAGAGACATCTCAGCCAAAGACAGAATAGGACAAAAAATATGGAACCAGTCAAACCAAACTTCCTGTACCAGAACAGGATGTGATGTCACAGGTCTGACGCAGGCAGTGATGTAAGGGACACGAGTCACACAGCTTTAATACGTGAGGAGAAGAGTTATTTTACTGTTAACAAGCACTGAACTGACTTTAAATACTGTTCATTATTTACTATCATTCTATACAATCGCTCTTATTTTATCATGACACAATTAGTTTGTTCATTCAACATTTATCCTGACGAGACACAAAGATTCTGTTGTTGTACTCATTACAATACAGTTTAAATACTAAAGGAATTATTTCTTAATCATTACCAAAAGATTTCTCAACATTTAAAAAAAAAAATGTTTGTAAAACATCAATAAACATTAAATCGATCGATGGAGCAGAAGCTAATTATTATAACGGGATGCTTTACAAACTTCTAGTAATATTAATGCTTAGTCAACATTAGTAATTACTGTTTGTTAACAGTAAAATAACTATGTGCCATTAATGAATGATGCTTATTATAAACAACAGCAAAACAACAACAAATGGTTTAACACTTTAAGTAAAAATAAAAAAACAAAAAAAAAACAGCAGTGGTGATATTTGCAGGGATTTATGACAGCTGCTCCAAAATGTAACTTCTTCTTTGTCAAATCTTGATTTTATTTGATTCCTGGAAGTTCACCTGAGCTCTTATTTTGGAGTATTTAAACTCCTAAAATGTGACACAAATGCAACATTAATGCAGCGATTTGAGCTGAGAGAGGGAAAAAAATAATAAAAACAAAAAGTCAGATTTCATGAACAAAAACAACAAGCATTATTCTTATTAGACAGAGGTGAATGAAGCCCACATCACCTCCTTTCCACTGTTTAAAGTGCATTTGAGACGCTTTACAAGCTCACGCTTCAGTGTGAATAATAACAATAATAATAATGATTACAGCAGGTAAGACTTTATACACTTTATCACATAAATAAGTTAAGTTAGTTCGGCAGCGAGGTAAAACACTGAGTTCTTGCACACAAACTAAACAACAACTAACCAGCAGGTGACACAGGATGTTACCTGCCCTTCAAGTTTTCAAAATAAAAGTATTTCCCCAGGCAACACAGAGAGTGCAAGACGCAGCAGAGTGGATATACGTTATAGATATGAGCACATTACTGTGATTATTACAGGTGGAGTTATTAAACGTTTAAATACAGTGATTGAAATATTATTAACAACAAGCAGCTGTGACCTGCGAAACCTCCTGAACACTTCCTGCACAAATGTTTCACATTAAAAGCCTTCAGTCAGCTTGATCATCTCTCCTTGCATGGAAGGCTTTTAATGTGAAATCCAAATGCAGACGTGATTTGGGATTAATGAGTTAAACTGTATATTCTGATGGGTTTTAATCTGAAAATCTGACCCCAAATAGAAATATTTAAGGATTGTTTCATTATTCTTTATTAAAGCTGCGTCAGTAACAGATATTATGTTTCAAACCCAAGCAGAAAAAAGTGATTTTTGTGTTTCACATTTTGTCAAATGACTTGTCAAAGGAGACGATGAGGAAATGAAATAACAACAACAACAACAACAACAACAGCTGATTGAGAGGAGAAGAGCGTCACATAAGTGGAGGAAATGATTATTTAATTACTGCAGACGAGCTTCCTCTATTAAGCTATATGATGTCTGCTTAACCCAATACTTCCAATCATTTTTTTAGAATTTTAACTATTCAAAAAGTGAATATTCTGGCTGTCTCTTTATGTGCCGCTGCACAAAAGTAACAAGGCATTGAAAAGAGTTTATCATTTTCTCACATGAAATGTTCTGCTTCACAAACACAGGCGCTCTTTTAACAGACATGAAAAAACTCAACAGGAGTTTTTTCTGCATCTAACAATTGTTTTTTACCTTTGATGAATCCTCACTTAATGAACCGCTCGTTAGTGGTGACTTTACATTATGATTAATTGATTGTCAGAATTGTTTCTGCCTTAAATTACAGATATTCCTATTATTTATAAACATGAATGGGCCTGAAGGCCAAAGAGAGTCTTATTTTTATTGAAATACAATCATTTTATTATTGTAATTATTTTTATTGAATTAAAATCGTTCACCTTGTTTGAAGAATTTTAATTTGTTTTCCTCTTTTCATTTAAATTCCATCTTTTAATTACTTTATTTTAATTCTTTTATTACTCTATTTTAATTATTTGGTTTTTCATATTCTGCAGAGTGTGTTTTCTTTTCTAGATGAATATGAAGCAGAAAACGACGCAGCATAAAGTCAGATATGACTGAGTGACATCATAATGAGCTTTAAACACTGAAAATAGATAAACATACAGAAAAAGAAGGACATGTCTTTCCATGAGGGCAACTCAGTGAAGGAAGCAGGACAAGGAAAGGGAGGAGGAAACAAGGAGGTATGGATGGGAAGAGGGAGCAAAGGCAAGCAGGAAAGAGATGAAGGAAAGGTGGAGGAGGAGAAGAAAATGTGGGAGTAGATGAGGAAGAGAGGGAAAGGAGGACAAAGGAGACAGGGAAGGAAAGGAAAAGGAAGAGAAAGAAAGGAAGAGGTAGAAAAGAAGGAAGTAGGGAAGGAAAGGAGGAGATATGAAAGAAGGAAGTAGGGAAGGAAAGGAGGTGATGGGATCAGTGGGATTTGAACCAACAACTATTTCCTCTGGACTCCTCTTTCCGTAGTGACCCTGTGAGCCAAACAACAGCGACATGGCTGTGTCGTCATGGCAACCAGGCTCATCTCTAACACCTCAGTGGTAGAATGTAGGTAAGGAAGGAAAGTTAGACTAGAACTACCGGGGACCCTAAATGAAGAATGAAAGAATAAATAAAGTTTTACTCTGAAAACTGATGACACCTTCGACCAATCAGGTTCTGAGAAAGAGACGCCTGCCGGTCATCTCTTGAGCAACCAGACATGATATCAGCTGATTTTACTGATTCAGTGACAAATCGCTCAGATCAGTAAATAAAATAATACTAAATACTTAGTTGTTGTTGTTGTTGTTGGTTTCTAATCATCAGCATGGTGTGACTTCTGACCTAAAGCAGGACTTATTACTATGATCTACATTATCTCTATTATTAGCTGCAGAACCAGGAATCATGTTGACTTCAACTTTGTTTTGCATATAAATCCACAGAGTGTCTGTTGTGGGGTTAAATGTTGCATAACTTTATTGCACAAACCGTCACTGCAGAGTTTCAGTCCTCATTTTTTTTCTGTGTGAGGAAGGATCCACACTAAACACTTCAGTCCATAATGTGAAGTCCAGCATTCAGAGAAGCTGTGGATGAGTGTTCTGTTCACCACTGCTTTTATTCTGAAGGACAGTGGGACCTTTAACCTCATCCTGTCTGCTGTCTGGTTTGAACCTCCAACATGTTGGACTCTTCAGAGAAAAAGAAAAAAAAACAAAGAAGACGAGGAAGAACAAAGTCAACCAAACATGACAGAAATATGGAGAAATGAAATTTCTGACCTGGGAGACGTTTAGCAGAGCAGCAGGACGGAGTTTTGGATGGATGAATGGATGGATGGATGGAGTTTCAGGTTTTTAACTCCCTGAAGAGGAAGACTAGTTCATGCTGGAGGAGAAGGGAAGGAGCGTGAGGATCATTTCCACACTGTCGACTTAAACTCAGACAGGAAGTCAAACAGGAAGTCAGTCAGGTACATGAACAGTAAAACTGCTTCCTGACACGTTGCTGAGGAGCCAATGAGCTTTGAGTCTGAACTTTCCTCCTCTTCCTAACAGAAATAAATAAATATCATAAGAGCATCGTTTAAAGAGATTTTAACACCGCTTCTTTTTACTGGTCCTGTCAATTTCTATCAGACTGACGAGATAAAGAGAGAATAAAAGCTTATTTTGAAGAAGAATTTGAATATTGAGTGTGGCTTCTTCATATCTGTTTTATTATTTATGTGTCTGCAGCAAACTAAATGGAGGTGATTGAAAGTGTAAAACTAGAGGACTGATGGAGACAATCAAAAAATTAGAACGTAGCATGAGCTCTAAGTCTGAAGAAGAGTTTATGAAGAGTTTTTATGAAGTGCTTCTGGAACATCAACATCGATTTAAGGAGTGAAACAGTTTGTTTTCCTCTAAAATATCTTTTTTGTTTTTGTTTTTGAAGGGAGTCATGACAGGATCAGTAAAATAAAGAGCTTAAAACCTTTTCCATCAGTCACAGTGTTCGAAATATTAACAATAAATAAATTAAGCACATATATTTTAGCCTCAGAGTCAGTCTGGATGGATGGATGGATGGATGGATGGACGGATGGATGGATGGATGGATGGATGGATGGATGGATGATGGATGGATGGATGATGGATGGATGGATGATGGATGGATGGATGGACGGACGGACGGATGGATGGATGATGGATGGATGGATGATGGATGGATGGATGATGGATGGATGGATGGATGGATGGACGGACGGATGGATGGATGGATGATGGATGGATGGACGGACGGATGGACGGATGGATGGATGGATGATGGATGGATGGATGATGGATGGATGGATGGACGGACGGATGGATGGATGGATGATGGATGGATGGATGATGGATGGATGGATGGATGGACGGACGGATGGATGGATGGATGATGGATGGATGGATGGATGGATGGGTGGATGGATGGATGGATGAGTGGATGGATGGATGATGGATGGATGGATGGATGGATGGATGGATGGGTGGATGGATGGATGGATGGATGGGTGGATAGATGGACGGACGGATGGATGGATGGATGGATGGATGGATGATGGATGGATGGATGGATGGATGGATGGATGGATGGATGGATGGATGGATGATGGATGGATGGATGGATGGATGGGTGATGGATGGATGGATGGATGGGTGGATAGATGGACGGATGGATGGATGGATGGATGGATGGATAATGGATGGATGGATGGGTGGATGGATGGATGGATGGATGGATGGATGGATGGACGGACGGACGGACGGCAGCAGCTCAGTGGCTCTTTGGCTTTGGGAGGCGGGAGAACACGGCCACCATGTTGGCCTTCACCCCCGAAGTGGCGCCTCCCTCCTGGTGGAGCAGCAGCTGGCTGGATGCTGTGGACGCTGTGGACGCTGTGGACGCTCTGGTCTTTGCGGCGGCAGGTCTGGACATCTGAGGCGTGAAGAGGTGGAGTTTTGAGGGCTGGGGCGGCTGCAGGGTCCTGCTGCAGACTTTCCTCCTCTTCTTTGTGTCTCCTTCCTCCTCTTTCCTCGCTCCCTTTCCTCTTTCGGTCAGGTGATCGGTGGCGTCAGAGTTCAGGATGCTGTCGGTGGGGGGGCGAGGGGGGGCGGAGCCGGGGTCAGCTGGAGGCGGGGCCTGGGGCGTCAATGGGTCCTGGTCTTCTTGGCTGGAGGGGTGAAATATCTGTGGCTGGAAACAACAAAGATGGAGGTCAGAAACAGGAAGTAAGAGCCACATTTATTATGATCAGATCTACGTTATTCAGGTCAAATCAACAGCAGTAAAGAAACAGTAAATACATGTTAATCTATATTGAGGTTCACTCTGCATGAAATTCTGCCATAATCAATAATAACATGATACTTTGATACTTAAAGTAGGACTGGTTATACTAATACTTGATGTATATTTGTACTTGTTGTTTATGGGTATGGAAAATATTTCTGGACATTTTGATCCAACAAAGATCTAAATTCTGCGTGTGTAACGACAGAAATTTCATGATATTATCAGGCATCTCCACCTAATTATTATTATTATTATTATTATTATTAAGAGGAGGCAGATTGAAGTTAAACAGACGAAATATGTCATATTGCTACTGTCCTCTGAGCTGCAGACATATAAAATATATAAAAAGAAGAACAAATGCTCCTTTCTTTCAAAATTTGTCACATTATTAGTGGTGAGAACAAAAAAAAGTTTTTGTGGGACAGAAAGTGTTTGCTCTTATCTGTTGTATCCTGCTGCTCTTTATGTGATCACAAAATAAACTCTTTTATTACAACTAAATAATATGATAAAAAAATCTGCTGGCTGAACTGAATACGTTTCTTAGCTCTGTGTGTTCTGCAGTTAAGTTTGTTATTCTTCATCTTTTCATTGTGATGGAAATAAAGGGTGGATGAACCACTACAAGAACATGAAATTATATTCTGGTAATCAGTAACACTGTTAGTTTAGAGCAGTGGTGGTGAACACCTGACTCTGGTGGAGGATAATAAATGTGTTAAAAAGGTGTGTGAGTGGTGCTACATATTAAATATACAGAATATACAGTTCACATGTGCAGAAAGTGAGCGGTCCTCACAGAGATGGAGGAGCTGATACAGAGGCACTAAGCTTCTTGTTTTCACTTTTCGGTCATGTAGCCAGCTCTCATCTGATGATCTGATTTGGGCTCAGTTAAAAAAAAAAACAAAAAAAAACAAGCTGGAAGCCATCATGTGCTAACTTGTGTGGAGACAGAACTAATGTGTTTTTGCTGCACACCACTTCCTGTACCTATCCTCCATTTATCTATTCCTGCTGTCGACGGGCCGGTCTGAATAAATGAACACCTCCACATTAATAATGTGACGGGCAGCTAGCAGCACGATGCACAGACAGTCCAGACTTCTCCACTGACACAGAAACAGGAATAAAGTAGCTGCTGCCACTAATCTTCCCCTGCTTGAATTAATTAGACACATAGCTGCTCATTAATTAGCTGTTGACCCACTGATGGTTGACAGTCTAATAATATGAACAGTGAAAATAATTAACTAGGTTGTAAAAATAATTGTTGGATGCAGCACCTGACCGTTTTCATGTTTGAAGCTTTAAAGGAAAACTCTCTTATTTGTTGTTATTGTGTTTTATTACAGCCATATGTGGATTCAAACCAGCAACCCTGTCTCACTTCCTGTCTGATTCCTGCTGAACACATCAATCATTCATTTCTCAATAATCTCCAGACAAACAGGAGGAACAGGGACTATTTTCAGCGGCGGATGGCTCCTCAGGTGACTCCAGAGGATGAATAAACTGGAGTTGATGTGATGAAGGGTCAGCAGAGATGTGTTCTAATGGAGCCGTTTCACCCAAACTACATATCGTCTGGTGAGCGCTGACACCAGGTGGAGGCCGGCGGTACTGCAGCCTGTCTGTCCTCTCTCAGGTGTGACCCTCATAAATGATGCATGATGGGATGGATGGATTAACGAGAGGAAGGACAGGAGGAGGAGAGCGCTCTCAAGGAGGGAATCCCTCACCTGCCAGATCTTTCTGCTGACGTCGCCATAGTAACACAAACCCACAAAGTGCTGATCCGCCCAATCTGCCGTCCTCTCATTGGTCCCCAGAGGCTCGTTAGATGAATAATATGACTTCACACTGCATCATCAATTAGATGGATTATTAAAAAGATGGTGGTAATTAATGAATAAACATGAGCCGCAGGCAGCAGAGCATTAGCTGTGGAATAATATTAACCGGTGCTACAGGATGATAGCGCTGTGTCGCTAAAAAACAATATTTCAGTTAAACTGTTCAAGAAAACTTATTTAGTCAAAGACATTTAATGATGTAGGTAAATATTTCAAGTATTCAGAAGCTTCAAAAGATGCAGCTTCACTCCATCACAAAGAGGAAGAGATTTCACCTCCAGTGAAGAAGGCCTCGTCTAATCTAAAATTTAGGAGGCATTTAGAAGATCATTTTAGCTCGCTGCTGCTTCCTTACGAGCCCCTGGACTCTGCTTTACTGGACTCATTTTAGTGTGAAGGAGAAGGTGTGACCTGTCCTCCAGGGAGCAATGAATCATGGGTGAAACAGCAATTCTGAAAGGTCCAGAATTCTGATTAAATAGTTTATTATTTATAGGAATAAAAATATCACAGGACTACAAAAGTGTCAATGATGACAACAAATATGATTTCTCATTGTGTTCCTCCATGTAAACGTGAAGTCTGGTGAGAGGAGAGCTTAAATTACAGCTTTAGTGAATGGAGTCTGGTGAGAGGAGAGCTTAAATTACAGCTTTAGTGAATGGAGTCTGGTGAGAGGAGATCTTAAATTACAGCTTTAGTGAATGGAGTCTGGTGAGAGGAGAGCTTAAATTACAGCTTTAGTGAATGGAGTCTGGTGAGAGGAGAGCTTAAATTACAGCTTTAGTGAATGGAGTCTGGTGAGAGGAGATCTTAAATTACAGCTTTAGTGAATGGAGTCTGGTGAGAGGAGAGCTTAAATTACAGCTTTAGTGAATGGAGTCCGGTGAGAGGAGAGCTTAAATTACAGCTTTAGTGAATGGAGTCCGGTGAGAGGAGAGCTTAAATTACAGCTTTAGTGAATGGAGTCTGGTGAGAGGAGAGCGGTGAGAGCTTAAATTACAGCTTTAGTGAATGGAGTCTGGTGAGAGGAGAGCTTAAGTGAATGGAGTCTAGTAGTGGAGAGCTAAATTACAGCTAGTGAATGGAGTCTTTAGAGTCTGGTGAGAATGGAGTCTGGTGAGAGGAGAGCTTAAATTACAGCTTTAGTGAATGGAGTCCGTGAGAGGAGAGCTTAAATTACAGCTTTAGTGAATGGAGTCTGGTGAGAGGAGAGCTTAAACTACAGCTTTAGTGAATGGAGTCTGGTGAGAGGAGAGCTTAAATTACAGCTTTAGTGAATGGAGTCTGGTGAGAGGAGAGCTTAAATTACAGCTTTAGTGAATGGAGTCTGGTGAGAGGAGAGCTTAAATTACAGCTTTAGTGAATGGAGTCTGGTGAGAGGAGAGCTTAAATTACAGCTTTAGTGAATGGAGTCTGGTGAGAGGAGAGCTTAAACTACAGCTTTAGTGAATGGAGTCTGGTGAGAGGAGAGCTTAAATTACAGCTTTAGTGAATGGAGTCTGGTGAGAGGAGAGCTTAAATTACAGCTTTAGTGAATGGAGTCTGGTGAGAGGAGAGCTTAAATTACAGCTTTAGTGAATGGAGTCCGGTGAGAGGAGAGCTTAAATTACAGCTTTAGTGAATGGAGTCCGGTGAGAGGAGAGCTTAAATTACAGCTTTAGTGAATGGAGTCTGGTGAGAGGAGAGCTTAAACTGGTGCTGATGGGGAGCGTTATAACAGCTTCAGTTCCCCGTCAGAAAAAACTGTTTGACAGTGAAATAAAACAGTGAAAATTGGACATGGACATATGAACAGGAAGTGACCCATTTAAGGGGACAACTAAGTTCCTTTTGTCTGACGGGGTGGAGGGGACAGGGAGCGATGGAGGAAGAAAGGAAGTTACCGTACCATGCTGTGTCACTGAAGTAAAGCACTAAGTTCTCCACTCCTGGATGAAGAGCAGAGAGGAGGAGCAGAAACACAGAGGAGCGTTAGAGGAGCAAATACCAGCAGAGCAGAAACAAGATTTATCAGCTGTTTCCAGCAGAGACATGATTCCTCAGACATCCTGAAGACCACGAACTGTCTGTCCTCAGCAGGAGACAGGAGACATGGACGTGCTGAGTCATGGTAGAGGAGGACAGAAAGAAGGAAGGATGGTAGGAAGGGAAGGAGGGAAGGAGGAAGGATGCAGATGGAGTTAATCTACAGGACGAGGATAATTAATATAAAAATAAGGAGGAACATGTCTTCTCCTCTGAAGTCATTCATTCCCATAAAAAATAAAAAGTAGGAACTTTTCATTCGCAAGTTAATTTTAAAGAGTTTATTGATCATATTGATCACATTCATGTATCAAGTTATTTAATTATTATTAATTATTGTTATTATTAATATTATTATATTATTATTAATTATTACAAGTTATTTATTTGGGGCGGCAGTAGCTCAGTCTGTAGTGACTTGGGCTGGGAATCGGTGGGTCGCCAGTTCAAGTCCAGGTCGGACCAAAATGTGGAGAGTGGACTGGTAGCTGGAGAGGTGCCAGTTCCTCCTCCTGGGCACTGCCGAGGTGCCCTTGAGCAAGGCACCGAACCCCCAACTGCTCGGGGCGCCTGGATAAGGGGCAGCCCCCTCACTCTGACACCTCTCCTCTAATGCATGTGTTCATAACTTCTGTGTGATGTGCAACTGACAAATATTAACAGAGTGAAAAAATGTAATTTCCCCATTGAGGGATCAATAAAGTAAGTCTTCTTCTTCTTCTTTAAATATTATTACTCATCTACATTAAAATGTTATCAACAAGTCATTTTATCAAAACAATACCTGGTGAAGGATCAAGACGTTTCTGTGGTGATAAAAATGACATTTTCATCCTGATTGTTTTTAAATTATTAACTTGTTTCACTCAATGTCTGTCTGGATTTTAGTAATGCTTCAACTACGAGAAAGAGACAGTACTGAAAAACAAGGAGATGAGTCCTGTACAACATGATTTGGGTTTACAGAGGAAGAGGAAGTGCAGATGGGGTGGATGTTGGGGACACGGTGAGTTTTATTTTGGAGTTAAGGACTCACTTTTCCTAGCGAGGTGGGGGGGGATGCTGGGCTTCGGCCTCATCTTGTAAGGCCTGGAGCGCTGATACTGCCAGGGAGGAGAGAGGAAAGGAGCAGGAGGAAAGGTCTGAGGAGACAGGGAAGGAGGCAAGAGAAGAGAAGGAGGGAAGGAGACAGACGATGCTGATTCATCATGTCCAGAGATAAAGTGGACAAGAGACACCCAACATAGCATGACTACATTACCCAGAAACCCTCAGTACAGCAGCTGCTCTGTGGAGGCTCACATATGTTTGTTTTTGGTTTTTTTTAATAAATTAATATGTCAGGTGGAAGAGGAAATTAAAAATAATAGTTTTAGAACACTGCCAAGGCGAGCAATTAGGTTTGTTTTATTTTATTTTATTTTTATGACAGATTATTTTCTTATTTCATTCAGTTTTGATGGGTTTTCTGAAAAATGAAGTTTTTAAATTGTGAAACTTTTTGGGGCTGCATGAATTAAAATAATAATAATAATGATAACAATAATATTAACTCACAATGTGCTGTCTCCATGGCGTCTGCGAGGCGACGCTCTCTCTGTCCGTCACACTCGTCTGTGTGTGCCGGTCCTTCCTTCCTGTCGTCTCCTGGCAACGACACCTGGCGGTTACCGTGGGAACCGTCTGCTCACAGAGACACACAGGAGTTCGTTAAGAACAGCTCGCGCAGCGTGACGACGTTCAGGTCCAGAGACAAACTGACCAGCTGCAGGCTGAGCTGTGCGATGGTCCGGTCTCGACTCCTCAGCTCCTCCCTGAGCTGCTGCACCTCCTGCAGGAGATCCTGCATCTAAACACACAGCCGCACAGGATTCTGGGAAATGTAGGACTTTCTAACAATAACACACACACACACACAGGACATGTGTCTGATTAAAGGTTGGGAGGAGCTCACCTGTGAGTCTGAGCTGTGGGACGAGTTGTTGTTCTCAGGACTCAGAGTGTCCGTGGTCAAAGTGTCCTCGTCCTCCTCCTGGACAACATACAGCGTTTACATATTAACAAAGCATAAACATTTGTCTTAACAATCAAAGAAAACTGAACTTCAGGTCAATAAAAAGACTAAAAACTGCAGGTCTCCACATTAAAACTGCTGCTGTCTGCTCACCTGAAGCAGTAACCTCTGCAGCAACTCCAGCTGGGATCTGACTGCAGAACAGTCCTCAGCCAGGTGCTCCACGTCAAGACCCAGACCAGGACTACCAGGAGACAGAGAGACAGGTGAGTGCTGCCTTCAGGAACCAGCAGAAAATACTGCACGTCTGAATATGCTCAAATATTTCTGAGTTTATTATCAGAGCAGGAAGTAGAGAGACCAGAGACTATAATCTGCATCTGCGTGTCATAAATGATATGAGTTCAATGCTGCATGAATACTGTGAAAGTTCAGGTTTGAAACCAGCGTCAGGATTTCTGTCCATCTGAGACGTCTCTGATCTACATTTAGTCCATTTCTCAGTTTTAAAAGCTCTGAATGTTCTCAGTTTATTTCCTGTTAGCAGATGAGAGGAAGTAATTAATAAAAAATAATGATATATATTAATGTAGGTTGTCAAAGACTGTAAATATGCAGGAAAGATATTAGGTAAGAATAAAAATCTGGTTCATGCTAACATTTAGAGGATTCCCATCACTTCCGAGACTCTTTTTTTCTTGCCACAATAAATCCAGATCCAGCGTGGACCTGATCCGACTGAATCCAGGATGAAAACCAAGGACTTGGCTCACCTCTCGTTGTCATTCTGGACGTCCGGCGTCCCCCAGCAGAGCTGCCTCATCCTCCACTGAGCCATGTGGGCCATCCCATCCCCATCTGCACCAACAACACAACATCAACTACAGATATCAAATAAAAAACTTTCCTGAAAGGAGTACAAAGAGGAAAAATTAAGGTTAAGAGGACTGGTGGAGATGTTTACCTTCAATTTAATGTCCTAAATTACATAATAAGTTGTTTTTTCAACTCGAAGGGAAAAAAACCTGAAGCCAAACTGGTTTGTCTGCTTCACAGAAATGAGCCACCAGCTAATACCTTAAATATTCTACCTTCCTGAAGTGAAATGTAAGATAAGAGAAATACATCTAAAACAATACAAAACAACTTCAGAGAGGCAGCAGTGCAGTAAGGTCAGTATGAAACATGTAAAAAATAAAATTAATTAAATTAAATTAAATCAGGCTAAAAAATAAAAAAAAAAGACAAAATAGGACAAAAAATAAAATAAAGAACAAATAAACAAAATAAGACAAAAACTAAAATAAAGAAAAAATAAGACAAAAAATAAAATAAAGAATAAAAATAAAATAAAAATCAATAAAAAATTAAATAAAATAGACCTAAAACTGTAAACCAAAAATATTATGATCATTTTTCATCCTATTTTTAATGTGAGTTTATGGCGTCGATGTACCGCTGTGCAGAGAGACGTCCTCTGGGAGCTCAGCGTCCAGCATGAGGTCATCATCATCCAGATCACAGGAGTCCAGGTTGTTCAAGACGTCCTGAGACAGAAACATTAAAGATCAACGATCACATTTTACTCAGCTGAGAGCATCAGACAGACACTGCAGTGTTCATGGTTTGTGGTTCTAACTCTTTGCTTCCAATCTACTCGTCGACTTGAGCTGCTGCTTCACCATCACATCCGTCACAGGGAAGTTAAAGAAAAACAAAGAGAACACTTTTGAATTATTTCATTTCCAGTTTTGCTTCAAGGTGAAGCGGACAAACCACCCAGCTCTTCAGACACAATAAAAAAAAGAGAAAAATTCTTGAACAAACACAAAAAAACAAAAATCTAAAATAATTTTTTTCTGGAGACCTTCCTCTGGTGAGCAAGGTTCAGCCTGAAACTACTGCTGTCTTTTACTATAATAATAAAATAATCATATATATATATATGTCTATAATATACTGTATGTGGAGGGAAGGAATCCTTGAGACATCAGAACTGACTTAATATCCTCAGCTCGTTAAGGCCCTGAGCTCGTTAGGGTCAATCAGTCTTTCAGCTCGTTAACAGCCTCTTCAGTATATTAACAGCAGAGAGTGCTGACCAGTATCATGAGGTTTAATTAAAAGCTGCTGCTGATGAACTCCTGTTAACTCTTTACATCCATCACTTCATCATTTTATCCTGTTAAACATTTCTGTGAAATTGTCTTAACTTATGAATGAGAGCCTTATGGCTGAAAATGTGGCAGTGGCACAGGAGGCTCATGGGAACTGTAGTATTTAAAGGTTAAGTTAGAATTCATTATTTTGAGTCGACGGATCGATGCATTCAGTGGTTCGCCGCCTGTAATGCACCTATAAGACACCAGAGGGAGCTGATAAACAGTCCTGATACTGACTTTGTTCCATTGTTGCTGCTGTTAAGTTATTCTATTATTTCTACTGATTTTATTTTATTCTATTTGATTTTATTTTGCATGCACCAACCTTTGAGAGAACTGTGATTTCAGTCCTCTGTATGTCCTCTACTTGCTGCAGACTTGACAATAAAGCTGACTTTGACTGAAATGTCACATCTTGTGTTCTCAGATTAAACATTAACTTTTAATGTGATCCAGTTTTTCTGCAGTTTCAAACACTTACGATGCTGTTGAGGTCGGAGTCGAAGCTCCCGATGTGATGGGTGGTGTTTCCGTTGGAGGTGTTGATGGAGGTCGTGGCGGCGCCCCCCAGTGGCTCCAGGCCCTCCTCGTCCCACATGTAGGTTCCCCCAGACCCACAGCTGTCCGAGGGGGACAGATCCAGGGACGAACCGCCCTGCGAGGACACAAAGGACAGAGATTTAACTGCTGACAAACCTGTGCCTCACATCTCTTCTTCATATTTCACATTTTTAATGACCTTAAGTCATGCTAACCTTTTAAAAACGCATCATTATTGAATTAGAATTTTAAAAAAATAGCTTGAATGTTCAGTCTTTTCCCAGCAGGAAGTTAATTCAGATAAAAAAAAAACTAACTCCAATTTTTAATTTAAAAAAAAAAATCTTATTATGTTTAAAAACTTAATAACATTAATATGAAACTAAATAACTGTAACTCTTTTAGTCCTTTATTTTAACTTAATTTGGAGAAATTCTTCATTTCATTTTCTGATGATTTTTGCGCATTTGACAAATAAAATATGACCAAACACTGCATTATGAGCACCCCGGGTAGTGACTGCAGGTTATTGATCAGTGATTGTTGGTGTGCTGGTACCTGCTCCTGGTCCTCCTGCTGACTGGACCTCCTCCTCTGGGCCAGTCGATGCTCGCCTCGCTCACCTGCGCACAAACAGTCACTCTACCGGATGTTTTCAGACTTTTCCTCACCTCCACGTTCATCCCATAAAACTCACCGCTGAGTCTCGTGCCAGGCCAGTCCATACCGTCATCCAGGAAACAGAGTCCCGTTGCCTTGGCGACGCCATCAACAGTCGCCTCGTCTGCATCAAACCGGGCACACGATCGGTCGAGCCCCGAGTCGTCTTCGTCGTTCTTCGAGAGGAGCAGAACGCCCAAATCTCCGTTTCCTACAAACACAACGCAGGATGATGCTGGTTTCTGGTTGCCATGGAATTTATGAATGGATTCACAGCTCAAACTAAATAACAGACTTAAAAAGTGGAATAGAGCTGTTTTTTCTGTCTCACCAAGGTTGTCAAAGTCGTCCATGTACTCCTGACTGGTGTCGTTTCTGTCCAGAGACGAGGTGGAGGACAGGGACATGTCCTCTAGTGTCTCCCCCACCATTGACACCTCTCCCTGTGACACTGGTTCTGCCGACACCCCCTTCCTCTCTGGAGCTTCTGGGGGACTTTCTGATTTAATAAAGTGTGACGAGAAGATGAGAAGAGATAAAAGAGAGATTTCTTTGGAGATATGAGTGAAGATGCTGATGGAAATGAGATGAAACATCTCGTACCTGGACTGTGTTCTGTTGTAGACGGCGTCTCCACTGAGTTCCTACGAGCTCGGCCCACTTCCTGTTCACCTGCGTGCTCATTGGCTGGGGTGGCTCGGAGGGGGCGGGGCTGCTTGATGAGTGACGGGCGAGACAGCCTATAGCTGATGCCGCCACGCTTAGGGGCAGGTTCAAGGCTGGAGAGGAGGGGCTTCTTCAAGGCCGAGGAGGGCAGGAGGGACGGGGTGCCGACCCCTGACCTCGCTGCAGCAGCAGGACTTTGACCTTTGACCCCTCCACCTCGGCCTCCTCCCTCAGGAGTCTGGCTGGGTGTAGCAGAGCTGTTTCTGGGTGGAGGCTGAGCGAAGGAGGCTCCTCGCCTGTTGATGGAGTAGGAACGAGTGACGGAGGAGGTGGAGGAGGGGCCGAGGCCGGGGGACAGCTGCCGTCGGACCTGCGTGAGGCTTCGCGACCGAAGACGATCGCTCTCACTGAGCTGGACGGACTGCGGGCCGAGGCTGTCGCTGGAGCGGCAGCGGCTCGCCGGCGGCTTCTTTTGGAGGGGAGAACCAGCTCGAGAGCTTGGACCAGATCCTGGCCTTACACCGGCAGGACGAGCGAAGCCCTGAGGAGGTCTCAGAGAACTGCCTGGTCCGCTCCGGGGTTTGGATCCAGGAAAACCGTTCAGGTTCTGCTTTGTGTCGCTGGAGCCTTGAGATCCACTTCTAGAGACAGGAAGTGGTCTGGGGCTGGACTGTGATGATGATGATGATGTCACAGGAAGGCCGAAGCCATAGCCATGCCCTGAGGAGGTCGTCTTCTTGGCTTCACGCTGCGACGCCGCTGGTGATCCTGGCTGCCGCTGGGAGTAGATCTGATGGAGGTTAGCGGGTCGGGTTCCTTCTCCTTCCTCCACCGTCTCCTTTTCTTTCCTCCATTTCATGGAGAACGAGGTGGGAACTCTGATGAATCCGTTCTGCTTAGCAGCAGCCGGGGGTGCAGTCAAACAGCTGTTGACCTCCGCCGGGCCGGGGTGGTGGTAGAACCCGTTTGTGAGACGGGGGCCAGTGACCGGAACCGTCTGAGCGCCGCCGGACAGCGTCGCAGATCTGGGCTTTGAGCCGAACTTTGGCAGCCGAGAAACCATGGTGGGCATGGTGGGAGGGTCGACGAGAGGACGGGCTGACATGAGACGCCGCCCACTTCACCATGGAGACGCTGAGCAGGAGGACCTGGAGACAGAGGAGATGGTAAATATCACAGGATATTTTCAGCAGAGATTATTGATTCAATTCTCAGATTCTCTCTGCAGGTAAAGACAATATCTGAGATTTTCTTTCAATATGTTCATGAAGTGTGGGGACAGAAACAGCACTTTGGAAAGATAAAATGGTTATTTATTGTGACTGAAATAAAATGCTGATCACTTGTGCAGCCCTGAAGGAAACCTGCACAGGTAGGTAACCTGAAGAGAGAGAGAGATCTGTTACACACCTACAGGGAATAATGCAGAGCTCTGAGTCAGCAGACTGCAGGGTGAGTCCAGACAGGTGAGTCCAGACAGGTGAGTCCAGACAGGTGAGACATTAACGCACCACACCCCTGAGAAAAAACACCGTGCAGTGATAAAAAGTGATGACTAATGATGTTCTGCTCGTCACACAGGTGAGACCAGGTACACTCCCTGAGGCTGGTCAAGATCAACAGCTAATGATCACTTTCATTATTGATTAGTCTGCCAGCTACAGGGTTCCCATGAGTCCTGCAAAACCTGGAAAATGAGTGACCAATTTTCCAGTCATGAAAAAGGTAGAAAATGAGAAAAAGAGGTCAAATGTCCTGGAAAAATATTCATGCAGAAGGGTTAAAAGTAACTTTGAACCTGTTTGCATTGACTCACAAGGCATGGGGGGGATAAAACATTTAATTTCCATGACTGGAAAATTGGTCAATCCTTTTCCAGGTTTTCCAGGTTTGTCCTACAAACTGTCCAAAACTAAAAAGATTAAAATTTACTGTGAAATGAGACAAAACAAGCCAGAAAACATCCCGTCTCTGAAGCTCCAGCTGATGGAATAATAATGCTACCGACACATTCATCTTTATGTTCAATAAACAAATATTCATCAAAACATCTGATTTAATTTTGCTTAATTATTATGATCAACATACCATTTAAGTACTATACTAAGTACATATTATTTAATGTTATATTTATTTTTACTATTTTTTCACTGTTTCTGCTCTTTAGTTGTTGTTTTTCTTTATAAAATTATCTCACCTTTCTTTATAATTTAAGGACACTAAAAAAGTTCATTATCATGATTATCTGATTATAACAAAACAAAAGACACGTGATTTGATTCCTTCTGCACACTCTGGATTTCTTTCCGTCTCATAAGATCAAATAATAATAATAATAATAATACTAAATCTGATATTAAAGAGTAAGCCCTGCAGTCGCAGCACATGGTGCAGATGCTGAAAGCCTCTTCAGGTTTTCGTCGACCTGAGGCCACCAACCACCGACCTGAACTGAACGGAGCGTCACGAGCTCTCCTGGACGGCTAAATTTAAAGCTGCTGACGTGTTGGTGTGAAGCAGAAGAAAGAGAGGTGTGACACTGAGCATCTTGTGATTTCAGTCAAAGCCACGATGGTCTGGACGTCCTGAAGCTTCAGGACCTGCTGAGCAGAAAAGATGCTGATCTCCTCCAGTTTGACTGAACAAAGAGCCACATTGATTTAAGTCTCTTTAAAGATGAACTAGTGACGTGTTTCCAGGAAAAGATGCCGCATTAAGCTGAGTCATAACTTCCCAACAGTCACAGAAGCAGCAGCATCACAACCCAAAATTAACCCCAGCAGATTCAACCAGAGACTGCACGGAAAATAAAGTTCAACCAGCTAAAGAAAGCTTTAAAATGTTCTTTATCTCGGCTTGATCACATCCAGACATTCAGGAGCTTTTTATTAGAAGACGAATTATCCACAGAGGTCTCCTCCACTCCAGAACAAACTAACCTGCCGATTAAACCAATAAACCACTGAAAAAAGCAGCTTCACGTTAAAAATCTGGGTTTTTCAAATGCAGTTCAGCAGACGCAGGACGAGGCTCAATAAGGAAGCTTGTTGACATCTGATGTAATGAGAAGTTAAAAATCATCTGAGGCTCCAACTAGATGAAAAATCACTTTATATCAGCTTCAGTCAGAAAACCTCAAGTGATGCTCAAAGAGTTAAAGACGCCAGTAACAGGTGAACTAATGAAACACACCTTTACCTGAAGAAAAAAATTCTCTTGTTCACTGGAAACATTTAGGATGTTTAACAGTATTCAGTGGTAGTAGTTTTATTTAGTAGACTTTTCACACAAGGTGCATATTAACATTCTGAGCTTTTCAAAATAAAATTCATTCTTCTCATGACTGCAGCAGGAAGCAGGAAGCTGCAGGTAAAGAAGCAGCAGATTAATTAAAAATAATGCTTTGACTCATTAACGGCAGCTCTAATTTGACATGAATTGGCACATGGGTTAAAAAGGGGAATAATATGACCTAGAAAAAGGTTAAAAACTGTTTTATTCTTTACTGGAAGGGGTCCTTGTTGTTTTATTATTGTTGTGTTGTCGTTTGCCTGATTATTTGTGATCTCTGTCAAGGTAATAAAAATAACAATAAAACCGTCATGTTCTGTCCCTGCCGTGTTGTTGTAGTTTGTTGTTGAATAAAATACATTAGAATGAGGGAAAAAAGCTGCCAGCTGGTTCTGAGCTGCAGCGTTGGAGGAGAAAGGTCGACTCAGCGTTGTTCAGTCTGAAGGTGTGAGCTGGAGGTCAAAGGTCAGCAGAGACTAAAGCACTGCTCCAGCTTCCATCTGAACATGTAGACCTGACGGCGGTGATGAAGGATTATGATTGAAACTCATTTAATATCTCTACAGCACTGAGCAGAACAGCTGGAACGTGATGCGTCCAGAGACCTAAAGGACCAGTGTGGAACACTGAGAGGATACACAGATATACACTCAGACCAGCTGTGCTTCTGTTAGCTTAGCTTAGCTTAGCTTGAGTTGAACACCATCAGCTATGAAAATAACTCCAGAATGAATTTCAGAGTCCCAGGTAACAGATGGATTTCCCACTTTGAGATGTTCCATAAAGTATTTACCACCTTCATGCTTTTATTTTTTAGCAGCTTCCTGCTTCCTGCTGCAGCTACGAGCTAAGCTAATGCTAGTGCAGCTAATCAGAGGAATGCTCTGGTTGGCTGGCTGTCAGTTGACATCATTGATCAGAAGAACTCATGCATATTTATTTTTTTCTTAAAGTTTTTCTTAAAGTTCACTCTGAACTGAAGGTCGCTGCCTGGGAGACTTTAGTCCTGGTTTCATAGCAACCTGGAAGGGACAACATCCCTGTTGTGCTGCTGGGAGCTGTGGACCTCCTCCTCCTGCTCCTCCTTCTGCTCCTCCTCTACCTCCTCCTCCTGTTCCTCCTCCTGTTCCTCCTCCTCCTCTTCCCTGTCACAAAGCAGCTCTTTTCTCTGCTCGGTGCTGAGCTCCTGACCAGCCTCCTGATGATCCTCCTCACTTTAAAAACCAGCTCAGGGCTGCAGCTAATAACCATTATCCATCTATTCCATCTGTTCTATCTATTCCATCTGTTCCATCTATTCCATCTGTTCCATCTGTTCCATCTATTCCATCTGTTCCATCTACTCTATCTATTCCATCTGTTCCATCTGTTCTATCTATTCCATCTATTCCATCTACTCTATCTATTCCATCTATTCCATCTGTTCCATCTGTTCCATCTATTCCATCTGTTCCATCTATTCCATCTGTTCCATCTGTTCCATCTACTCTATCTATTCCATCTGTTCCATCTATTCCATCTATTCCATCTGTTCCATCTATTCCATCTACTCTATCTGTTCCATCTATTCCATCTGTTCCATCTATTCCATCTATTCCATCTGTTCCATCTGTTCCATCTGTTCCATCTACTCCATCTGTTCCATCTACTCCATCTGTTCCATCTATTCCATCTATTCCATCTGTTCCATCTATTCCATCTGTTCCATCTATTCCATCTACTCCATCTATTCCATCTGTTCCATCTGTTCCATCTGTTCCATCTGTTCCATCTATTCCATCTGTTCCATCTATTCCATCTGTTCCATCTATTCCATCTACTCCATCTGTTCCATCTACTCCATCTGTTCCATCTATTCCATCTATTCCATCTGTTCCATCTATTCCATCTGTTCCATCTATTCCATCTACTCCATCTCTTCCATCTGTTCCATCTGTTCCATCTGTTCCATCTATTCCATCTGTTCCATCTGTTCCATCTGTTCCATCTGTTCTATCTATTCCATCTGTTCTATCTATTCCATCTGTTCCATCTACTCTATCTATTCCATCTGTTCCATCTGTTCCATCTATTCCATCTGTTCTATCTATTCCATCTGTTCTATCTATTCCATCTGTTCCATCTACTCTATCTATTCCATCTGTTCCATCTATTCCATCTACTCTATCTATTCCATCTGTTCCATCTATTCCATCTGTTCCATCTATTCCATCTGTTCCATCTATTCCATCTACTCTATCTATTCCATCTACTCTATCTATTCCATCTATTCCATCTGTTCCATCTGTTCCATCTATTCCATCTGTTCTATCTATTCCATCTGTTCTATCTATTCCATCTATTCCATCTGTTCTATCTATTCCATCTGTTCCATCTACTCTATCTATTCCATCTATTCCATCTGTTCCATCTGTTCCATCTATTCCATCTGTTCTATCTATTCCATCTGTTCCATCTATTCCATCTATTCCATCTACTCTATCTATTCCATCTGTTCCATCTATTCCATCTATTCCATCTGTTCCATCTATTCCATCTACTCTATCTATTCCATCTGTTCCATCTGTTCCATCTATTCCATCTGTTCTATCTATTCCATCTGTTCCATCTATTCCATCTGTTCCATCTATTCCATCTATTCCATCTGTTCCATCTATTCCATCTGTTCCATCTATTCCATCTATTCCATCTGTTCCATCTATTCCATCTGTTCCAACTGTTCCAACTGTTCCATCTATTCCAACTGTTCCATCTATTCCAACTGTTCCATCTATTCCATCTGTTCTATCTATTCCATCTGTTCTATTCCATCTATTCCATTCCATCTATTCCATCTGTTCCATCTGTTCCATCTATTCCATCTGTTCCATCTATTCCATCTGTTCTATCTATTCCATCTGTTCCATCTATTCCATCTGTTCTATCTATTCCATCTGTTCCATCTATTCCATCTGTTCCATCTATTCTATCTATTCATCACCTGTCTGCTCTACAACATCTATTCACAGTACCACAATATATTCACACTAAAAGCACTTTTTCAACCAGCATATCCATCGATTAATGGTTGAAGTCTTGGTTAAAAACAGATTAAATCCTCTAGTCTGCTGGAGCAACAACAAAACAACACAGAATAAAATGGATAGAAATAAAGTTATGTCATATTCTGTCTGCAAAACTCTGAAATATGTCTTTGGATTTACATGAATTCATTATTATTATTATTATTAAACCACTTTAAATAGACATACAGGAGAAACCACACACGGCCAAATTATTAGGTGATATTTACTCCCATATTTCCTCATTTAAAAACATTCTCTCCTCTGTAATACTTTCTCATTTGGATGTTGGTGTCACACTCCTCTAAAGCTGATGACACAGATAATTAGAGCTACAACAATTAGTGCATTTAATGACCCAGAAAATTAATTTCAATAATTCATTACTGGTTTAACGGCTTCATCAAGGAAAAAACACTGAACTCTTCTTCTCTTCAGGGATGTGAAGGTGCAGCTTTTCTAACTGTCATTTTATTCTTAATTGGATTTTTAGGGTTTTGGATGGTAAAATTATTTTATGTAAGATTATTATCAGTTAAATAAACCTGAACCTTTGGTTCAAAGATAAGTTTAGAAAAGAAAACGTAAGGAGATGAACACCACCATCATCATCATCAGTTACCTACCAGATACGACTGTGGTGACTTCATATATCGTTATATTGCTTCAATAAAACCACTTAGAGAGAAAATAAAATAAATTAAGATGAAAAGTTTCCAGAAGGATGCTGAGCTTCAGCGGTTTTATGACAATAATTAGATCAGAAGGAGGAAACAAACATTTCCTGCCATGAAGGAAGGACTTCCTCTGGTGTTGCCATGACGACACCATCGAGGAACCTAAACAACAATAGTCCATAGAAAATGGAAAATGATGGAGAAAGTAGCAGCTGAGAGAAGTTATGCATGTTTCATCATCAACTCTTTTCCATAGAAAACTCGGCGTATCACCTGATTTAAACCATGAAAAAAAAAACAGGAACACAAAACTAAATTAACCCTTTCAGAGCCACATGGTTTATTTGTGTCTTGTCTTTGTGTAAGTTTAGGAAAAGCTGTCTTTGGAAATGGACATTTCACTATGGAGACGTCACAACTTTGTTGTGTTTCTCAGTTTTATTCTGCATTTAGCAAAAAAAAAAAAAAGGAAAAAGGAAAGTCAGTGGGTTTATGTTGTTAAAGAACGAGTCAGCACAAAGACAAATGATGACTCAGCTTTTAACTGGACTGAATAAAACAGCCGTCAGGATCACTTGGATTAAATTTATTTAGTCTGTTAATGTTTGTTTCCATCAAAGAGACGGTGTGAGGAAGGTAAAACTGGTCTGAAAATGAAATGAATAATTAATAACTGAATTAATAAGATCTCCTTTTATTCTCCTTCAGACTGAATTTAACTGCACTCAGCTTTCTTCTTCCAGAACAGACTGGAAATACTCATTTAGTCTGGACCCCAAGCAGTCCCCTGAGGGACGAGGCCACATCCTGGATCCTGGATCCATCTATCTGCTGAAGGATCTGATGGATCAATGACCCAGAGAAATAAAGTGCAGCTGAAAGGAAACAGAGAGGAACAGATGGAGAGACAGTCTGGACCCCCCAAAGACCAGTTCCTGGTTTCAGAGGGTTCCTCTAGACTGACAGATGGACAGCAGCTGCAGAACCAGCAGAACCAGCAGACCTGAAGGACAGAAAACCAGCAGAACCACCTGAAGAGACCCAAACACCTGGAGAACCAAAGAGAACCAACAAACACAGGATGGAACCTGCAGAACCATCAGGAGCTGATACTAAACCTTCATCTTCATTTATTAAGAACCGAACCTGTGAAACTGAAGACCTGGAGGACAGAACCAAACCAGCAGGACTGACCGACGACACACGATCAGAAATAATAAATCCTGAATAAAAACCACAGATGGACTGAAGAAAAGTTAATAAACTGCCCATCTAGCAAACAGACAAAAGAACCAAACAACTGGAATAATATGCATCAAACCAGGAAGTGCAGAGAGAAAATGAAGCCACTGGAAGCAACCAGTGACCTACTGGTGAGAAACCAGCAGCTGGAGGAAAAACCAGTGGAGGGAAAGAAGGTGAGTAAGGAGTTAAAGAGGAGAGGAATGTTAAATATGAGCTTCTGGAACATTCCTTCACATGTTCACAATGTTTTAGTAAAACTGAGGACAGTTTAATGCATCAGGTGAAAATAATGATGGGCCTGTCATAATAACAGAGTTTATATATGATATTATAACACAGTGATCATCTGCCACACGTCACAGTCTGCAGCTGTTAGCATGTTAGCATGTCGCCTACCTGAGATGGAGGTGAGGTCTGCTGTGTGATGCTACATGTTAGCATGTTAGCATGCTCACCTGGAGGAGAGACGCAGCATCAGACGTCAGAATGCGGAAATGAGGAGGTGGCGGTCGGATGGAAGCAGTTGGTCTGTCGGGGTGTGTTCGGTTAAATCACCTGGAGCCGGTCAGAGGTTCGGTGCAGGTCCTGATGATGAACTATGAGCATAACAACAATGATAACAACAGTGATATAATCCAGGCGGAGGTCGGCGGACCCACCGGTCTCCTCCTGCTGCTGCCGGCCTCTCACCGACACTACGGGGTCTCCTATGGTCAAATATCACCTGCACGGGTTTACCGACGGCTCGCAGGTAGAAATGTCAAAATAAAAGCCTCTTGTTTTGGCCTGAAGTCCGTCTGAGCTGCACATGTGCAGAGCGCGAGCAGCTGCCAGATACTGCGCGAGCTGCTGAATCATCCGCACACACACAGCCGCGTGCACGCGAACAGCGCTTACCCGGCGAACAGCTGACACTGACGTCATCGTCCCCACTGTAAACATAACCCTTTCATCACCACGGATACTTCAGATGGAAGAAGTACTCAAAGTACTAATACCACAGTATAAAAATAATACTATGCAGTAAAAGTACTAATACCACAGTATAAAAATAATACTATGCAGTAAAAGTACTAATACCACACTATAAAAATAATACTATGCAGTAAAAGTACTAATACCACAGTGTAAAAATAATACTATGCAGTAAAAGTACTAATACCACACTATAAAAATAATATTATGCAGTAAAAGTACTAATACCACACTATAAAAATAATATTATGCAGTAAAAGTACTAATACCACAGTGTAAAAATAATACTATGCAGTAAAAGTACTAATACCACAGTGTAAAAATAATACTATGCAGTAAAAGTACTAATACCACAGTATAAAATAATACTATGCAGTAAAAGTACTAATACCACAGTATAAAAATAATACTATGCAGTAAAAGTACTAATACCACACTATAAAAATAATACTATGCAGTAAAAGTACTAATACCACACTATAAAAATAATACTATGCAGTAAAAGTACTAATACCACAGTGTAAAATAATACTATGCAGTAAAAGTACTAATACCACACTATAAAAATAATATTATGCAGTAAAAGTACTAATACCACAGTGTAAAAATAATACTATGCAGTAAAAGTACTAATACCACACTATAAAAATAATATTATGCAGTAAAAGTACTAATACCACACTATAAAAATAATATTATGCAGTAAAAGTACTAATACCACACTATAAAAATAATATTATGTAGTAAAAGTACTAATACCACACTATAAAAATAATATTATGTAGTAAAAGTACTAATACCACACTATAAAAATAATATTATGCAGTAAAAGTACTAATACCACAGTGTAAAAATAATACTATGCAGTAAAAGTACTAATACCACAGTGTAAAATAATACTATGCAGTAAAAGTACTAATACCACACTATAAAAATAATATTATGTAGTAAAAGTACTAATACTACACTATAAAAATAATATTATGCAGTAAAAGTACTAATACCACAGTGTAAAATAATACTATGCAGTAAAAGTACTAATACCACACTATAAAAATAATATTATGCAGTAAAAGTACTAATACCACAGTGTAAAAATAATACTATGCAGTAAAAGTACTAATACCACACTATAAAAATAATACTATGCAGTAAAAGTACTAATACCACACTATAAAAATAATATTATGCAGTAAAAGTACTAATACCACACTATAAAAATAATATTATGCAGTAAAAGTACTAATACCACACTATAAAAATAATATTATGCAGTAAAAGTACTAATACCACACTATAAAAATAATATTATGCAGTAAAAGTACTAATACCACAGTGTAAAAATAATACTATGCAGTAAAAGTACTAATACCACACTATAAAAATAATATTATGCAGTAAAAGTACTAATACCACACTATAAAAATAATATTATGCAGTAAAAGTACTAATACCACACTATAAAAATAATATTATGCAGTAAAAGTACTAATACCACACTATAAAAATAATATTATGCAGTAAAAGTACTAATACCACACTATAAAATAATATTATGCAGTAAAAGTACTAATACCACAGTGTAAAAATAATACTATGCAGTAAAAGTACTAATACCACACTATAAAAATAATATTATGCAGTAAAAGTACTAATACCACAGTGTAAAATAATACTATGCAGTAAAAGTACTAATACCACACTATAAAATAATATTATGTAGTAAAAGTACTAATACCACACTATAAAAATAATATTATGTAGTAAAAGTACTAATACCACACTATAAAAATAATATTATGCAGTAAAAGTACTAATACCACAGTGTAAAAATAATACTATGCAGTAAAAGTACTAATACCACAGTGTAAAAATAATACTATGCAGTAAAAGTACTAATACCACAGTGTAAAAATAATACTATGCAGTAAAAGTACTAATACCACACTATAAAAATAATATTATGCAGTAAAAGTACTAATACCACAGTGTAAAATAATACTATGCAGTAAAAGTACTAATACCACACTATAAAAATAATACTATGCAGTAAAAGTACTAATACCACACTATAAAAATAATACTATGCAGTAAAAGTACTAATACCACACTATAAAAATAATATTATGCAGTAAAAGTACTAATACCACACTATAAAAATAATATTATGCAGTAAAAGTACTAATACCACACTATAAAATAATATTATGCAGTAAAAGTACTAATACCACAGTGTAAAAATAATACTATGCAGTAAAAGTACTAATACCACACTATAAAAATAATACTATGCAGTAAAAGTACTAATACCACACTATAAAATAATATTATGCAGTAAAAGTACTAATACCACACTATAAAAATAATATTATGCAGTAAAAGTACTAATACCACACTATAAAAATAATATTATGCAGTAAAAGTACTAATACCACACTATAAAAATAATATTATGCAGTAAAAGTACTAATACCACACTATAAAAATAATATTATGCAGTAAAAGTACTAATACCACAGTGTAAAAATAATATTATGCAGTAAAAGTACTAATACCACAGTGTAAAAATAATACTATGCAGTAAAAGTACTAATACCACACTATAAAAATAATACTATGCAGTAAAAGTACTAATACCACACTATAAAAATAATACTATGCAGTAAAAGTACTAATACCACACTATAAAAATAATATTATGCAGTAAAAGTACTAATACCACACTATAAAAATAATATTATGCAGTAAAGTACTAATACCACACTATAAAAATAATACTATGCAGTAAAAGTACTAATACCACACTATAAAATAATATTATGTAGTAAAAGTACTAATACCACACTATAAAATAATATTATGCAGTAAAGTACTAATACCACAGTGTAAAAATAATACTATGCAGTAAAGTACTAATACCACACTATAAAAATAATATTATGCAGTAAAAGTACTAATACCACAGTGTAAAAATAATACTATGCAGTAAAAGTACTAATACCACACTATAAAAATAATACTATGCAGTAAAAGTACTAATACCACACTATAAAAATAATACTATGCAGTAAAAGTACTAATACCACACTATAAAATAATATTATGCAGTAAAAGTACTAATACCACACTATAAAAATAATATTATGCAGTAAAAGTACTAATACCACACTATAAAAATAATACTATGCAGTAAAAGTACTAATACCACACTATAAAAATAATATTATGCAGTAAAAGTACTAATACCACACTATAAAAATAATATTATGCAGTAAAAGTACTAATACCACACTATAAAAATAATACTATGCAGTAAAAGTACTAATACCACACTATAAAAATAATATTATGCAGTAAAAGTACTAATACCACACTATAAAAATAATATTATGCAGTAAAAGTACTAATACCACAGTGTAAAATAATACTATGCAGTAAAAGTACTAATACCACACTATAAAAATAATATTATGCAGTAAAAGTACTAATACCACAGTGTAAAATAATACTATGCAGTAAAAGTACTAATACCACACTATAAAATAATACTATGCAGTAAAAGTACTAATACCACACTATAAAATAATACTATGCAGTAAAAGTACTAATACCACACTATAAAAATAATATTATGCAGTAAAAGTACTAATACCACACTATAAAAATAATATTATGCAGTAAAAGTACTAATACCACACTATAAAAATAATATTATGCAGTAAAAGTACTAATACCACAGTGTAAAAATAATACTATGCAGTAAAAGTACTAATACCACACTATAAAAATAATACTATGCAGTAAAAGTACTAATACCACACTATAAAAATAATATTATGCAGTAAAAGTACTAATACCACACTATAAAAATAATATTATGCAGTAAAAGTACTAATACCACACTATAAAAATAATATTATGCAGTAAAAGTACTAATACCACACTATAAAAATAATATTATGCAGTAAAAGTACTAATACCACAGTGTAAAAATAATACTATGCAGTAAAAGTACTAATACCACACTATAAAAATAATACTATGCAGTAAAAGTACTAATACCACACTATAAAATAATATTATGCAGTAAAAGTACTAATACCACACTATAAAAATAATATTATGCAGTAAAAGTACTAATACCACACTATAAAAATAATATTATGCAGTAAAGTACTAATACCACAGTGTAAAAATAATACTATGCAGTAAAAGTACTAATACCACACTATAAAAATAATACTATGCAGTAAAAGTACTAATACCACACTATAAAAATAATATTATGCAGTAAAAGTACTAATACCACACTATAAAATAATATTATGCAGTAAAAGTACTAATACCACACTATAAAAATAATACTATGCAGTAAAAGTACTAATACCACACTATAAAAATAATACTATGCAGTAAAAGTACTAATACCACAGTGTAAAAATAATACTATGCAGTAAAAGTACTAATACCACACTATAAAAATAATATTATGCAGTAAAAGTACTAATACCACAGTGTAAAAATAATACTATGCAGTAAAAGTACTAATACCACACTATAAAATAATATTATGTAGTAAAAGTACTAATACCACACTATAAAAATAATATTATGTAGTAAAAGTACTAATACCACACTATAAAAATAATATTATGCAGTAAAAGTACTAATACCACAGTGTAAAATAATACTATGCAGTAAAAGTACTAATACCACACTATAAAATAATATTATGCAGTAAAAGTACTAATACCACAGTGTAAAAATAATACTATGCAGTAAAAGTACTAATACCACACTATAAAAATAATATTATGCAGTAAAAGTACTAATACCACACTATAAAAATAATATTATGCAGTAAAAGTACTAATACCACACTATAAAAATAATATTATGCAGTAAAAGTACTAATACCACACTATAAAAATAATATTATGCAGTAAAAGTACTAATACCACACTATAAAAATAATATTATGCAGTAAAAGTACTAATACCACAGTGTAAAAATAATACTATGCAGTAAAAGTACTAATACCACACTATAAAAATAATATTATGCAGTAAAAGTACTAATACCACAGTGTAAAAATAATACTATGCAGTAAAAGTACTAATACCACACTATAAAAATAATATTATGCAGTAAAAGTACTAATACCACACTATAAAAATAATATTATGCAGTAAAAGTACTAATACCACACTATAAAAATAATATTATGCAGTAAAAGTACTAATACCACAGTGTAAAAATAATACTATGCAGTAAAAGTACTAATACCACAGTGTAAAAATAATACTATGCAGTAAAAGTACTAATACCACACTATAAAAATAATATTATGTAGTAAAAGTACTAATACCACACTGTAAAATAATACTATGCAGTAAAAGTACTAATACCACAGTGTAAAAATAATACTATGCAGTAAAAGTACTAATACCACACTATAAAATAATATTATGCAGTAAAAGTACTAATACCACAGTGTAAAAATAATACTATGCAGTAAAAGTACTAATACCACACTATAAAAATAATACTATGCAGTAAAAGTACTAATACCACACTATAAAAATAATATTATGCAGTAAAAGTACTAATACCACACTATAAAAATAATATTATGCAGTAAAAGTACTAATACCACAGTGTAAAAATAATACTATGCAGTAAAAGTACTAATACCACACTATAAAAATAATATTATGCAGTAAAAGTACTAATACCACACTATAAAAATAATATTATGCAGTAAAAGTACTAATACCACAGTGTAAAAATAATACTATGCAGTAAAAGTACTAATACCACACTATAAAAATAATATTATGCAGTAAAAGTACTAATACCACACTATAAAAATAATATTATGCAGTAAAAGTACTAATACCACACTATAAAAATAATATTATGCAGTAAAAGTACTAATACCATTCATCCATCTTCTCCCTCTTATCCTCTCATAGGGTCAGGGGGGCTGGAGTCTATCCCAGCTGTCTTAGGGTGAAAGACAGTGTACACCCTGGACAAGTGTCCACCTCATCACAGGACACAGAGACAGACAACCACTCACACTCACATTCACACCTACAGTCAATTTAAACTAACCAGTTAACCTAATCCCCATGCATGTTTTTGGATGGTGGGGGGAAGCTGGAGTACCAGAGAGAACCCACACAGACATGAGGAGAACATGCAAACTCCACCATACTAATACTACAATATAAAAATAATATTATGTAGTAAAAGTAGCCTACTAATACCACAGTGTAACAAGATTATGTTACAGTGAAAGTCCTTTTATAACACTGAAATTACTCTGGTGCAGACAAAAGTAAAAAAAAAAGATTGTCACAGTAAAGGGCTGTGCTGCAATAAAAGTACTAATACTTCAGTAAAAATACAGTAAAGTATTTACTTGAGTGAACTACAGTGAATGAACATCACCATCATCTGATCCCAGGGTCAATGATATTGATAAAGACTGATCATGGATCAATGTTGGAACACTTTAACTGACACTTTTTGACTCAGACGTAGAAAAGATGATGACGGCTTGACGTCAGGGTCCTAAAATGATGTCATGATATGAAGCGGTTGCTATGGTAACGTCACCCTCACTCATGAGCACAGGTGGACTCAGTGGATCCACTCAGACCCTGTTTGTGGATCACAGAGAAAATTAGTATCTAGGCTGCATGTGGTTACCATGGAAACCGCTCATTTAGAGGTCAGAGGTCAAGCGGGATCAAGTTTATGCAGCTTCATGTGACTTCTTCATCTTTCCTGTTTTTGAAGCTTGTAAACTATTTTTTAATGAAGTGTCTTGTGATTGTTTGTCCAGCAGAGGGCAGGAGGCATCTTCCTGCTCTGAAACTACAACCAACCACAGAACAACCTCATGTCTGTAACTCCATGAACTCATTATTGAAAACATGAGTTCAACATCCTGAAGAAGAAAATACTGAAATAAATAAAATAAAAAGTTGGATCAGATATGAGCTCAGATCGTTCCTCTCCTTCTTTCTTTCTCTGCTGGATTTAAACTTAATATTTTTTGCTTTATTGCTCTCATATTGGGTTTTTTTTTTAATTCTTCTGACATCATAATTGAAGTGTTTGAATGAACAGAGGGCATGGTGTCACAGAGGCTCTCTGAGGGGTCAGCTGGTCCGGGTCTCGCTGCTGGTCTGGTTTTCCTTCTTGGTGTCTGAGTGCTGGAAACAGAGTTTGGAGCTGAGACGCGCTGAAGCTGCAGATGATGGGAGCGTCAGAAGCTGAGAAGACACCGAGGGAATGAGTCTGGGTTTCCATGGAAAGGTTTTACAACGAGAGCCAAAACCGGGACCACCTGGACCCGCACCAGGTGGTCACAGCGGGAGCGGACGGCTCCGGATCGGCTGGAGGTCTGAGTCTCCGCGCGCTGACCGGCTGCGTCCTGTGCGTCCTGATCGTCTCCACCCTGCTGGGGAACACTCTGGTGTGCGCCGCGGTCATCAAGTTCCGCCACCTGCGCTCCAAAGTCACCAACTCCTTCGTCATCTCTCTGGCGGTGTCCGACCTGTTCGTGGCCGTGCTGGTGATGCCCTGGAGGGCGGCGTACGAGGTGGCTGGCATCTGGCTCTTCGGCCGCTTCTGTGACACCTGGGTCGCTTTCGACATCATGTGCTCCACCGCCTCCATCCTCAACCTGTGCATCATCAGCATGGACCGCTACTGGGCCATCTCCAGCCCCTTCAGGTACGAGCGCAAGATGACGCGCAGGTTCGCCTTCCTGATGATCGGTGTCGCCTGGACCCTCTCCATTCTCATCTCCTTCATCCCCGTGCAGCTCAACTGGCACCGCGCGCACGCGGACAATTCAACGGCGGACAACCCGGACGACTGCAACGCCAGCCTGAACAGGACCTACGCCATCTCATCGTCCCTCATCAGCTTCTACATTCCCGTGGTGATCATGGTGGGGACGTACACGCGCATTTTCCGCATCGCGCAAACCCAAATCAGGCGGATCTCGTCGCTGGAGAGGGCGGCAGGGCCCCGTGCGCAAAACCACCGGCACCGCGCGTCTGCGCACGACGAGAGCTCGTTGAAAACGTCTTTTAAGAGGGAGACGAAGGTTTTGAAGACTCTGTCCATCATCATGGGAGTGTTTGTGTTCTGCTGGCTGCCGTTTTTCGTCCTGAACTGCGTGGTGCCTTTCTGCCACCTGCACCAGCTCGGAGAGGCTCCGTGCGTCAGCGACACCACCTTCAGCATCTTCGTGTGGTTCGGCTGGGCAAACTCGTCCCTGAACCCGGTCATTTACGCGTTCAACGCCGACTTCCGCAAGGCTTTCTCCACCATCCTGGGTTGTAATAAATACTGCTCCACCTCCACGGTGGAGGCGGTAGACTTCAGCAACGAGTTGGTGTCTTATCACCACGACACCACCCTGCAGAAGGAGGCCTGCGCCGTGCCGGGCCCCGGGGCGCAGAAACTGCTGCCGCAGCCAGAGACTCACGCAGACAAAGTTTCTGTCACTTCAGATGAGTCTAGAAACCACAGCAACCTGCTGCTGCCCGCCATCCTGCACTATGAGTGCGAGGCGGAGATTTCCTTAGACCTGCTCCCCTTCAGTTCCTCCGACTGTTATGTGATCCCGGGTCAGATCCAGGACATGTGAGACCCTGGACCCTGAAACAACAGACGCTCCTGTTAGACATTTATTTAGTCAGTTTGATTTGGACCTTCCTCCTTAACATGAACCAGAGGTTGAACCTTCTGCTGATGATCAGCTGTTCAGCCTTTTTGGCAGCAAAGTGGATGTTTTTTTATTTTCATTATTTCCAGAAGCTCAGTTAAGTTTTATACAGGAAAAACAAAAACCAGAACATCATCATGTGACATCTCAGAGTTAAGCTGGGGCCTCTCTTGGGGTCCAGACCTCAGGCTGGGAAACACTAAACTGTCATCTCTGAAAGTCAGGCTCAGAAAACTGAGAGGATCTGCAGAAAACTAAAATATCTGTTTTTCTGTCTCCTTACTGCCTTTGACAGTGACTGTTCTTATAAAATAAGTTAAATTATCTGCAGCAGGTGATGATTAGATATTAATTCACTTATACAAACACTGATCAGACTGAATTAGACTCAATAAATCACCAAATGAAGATTCACCCACCGCTGAAAAGAGTCGTCTCCTCCTTCCTGTTAAGGATAGTACTACTGAAACTGCTGTATATATTTGTTTTCTACATATTTATGTCTACAGACAGGAAGTCACATTATCTGAGGGGCAGATTATCACACTGTTGTCGACAAACATATGATAGAAAAAAATATGTCAAAAACATTTTGAACCAGTTAATGTTTGATGTTGGTGGTGTGGTCCTTTGATGTGTTAAAGAGCAAAGACAATTAGGAACTATTAGGTCATTATTTTCACTGTTTAATTGGCCCTTCAGGTAATTGCAGTCTGTGTTTGAGAGACGTCAAATAAAACATGAAGATAGACGAGACACAAGTGTTTGTCTGTTCAGTTGGCAGAGCCATCCCAAGCCTCCATGGGGCCCTGAGTGAAATTTGAATTTGGGGCCCTCTATTACTGCCAATAATATTGCTTTTGATCACTTACAATCCCACTATATATATATACATGTATATATATATACACATGTATATATATATACATGTGTGTATATATATATATACACACATGTATATATATATACATGTGTGTATATATATATATATATACACACACGTGTGTGTATATATATATATATATATACACATGTATATATATATACATGTGTGTATATATATATATATATATACACACGTGTGTGTATATACGTATGTACGTGTACGTACGTACGTATACGTGTATATATACGTACGTACGTGTACGTACGTATATACAGTCATGGAAAAAATTATTAGACCACCCTTGTTTTCTTCAATTTCTTGTTCATTTTAATGCCTGGCTCAACTAAAGGTACATTTGTTTGGACAATTATAATGATAACAACAAAAATAGCTCATGAGAGTTTAATTTAAGAACTAAGGATTATTCATTTTCCATGGTTTTCTTGATAATAACCAAAATTACTTAAATTCTTACATCAATAGCTATGGCATTGTACCGCCAAAAACACTACTTTTAAGCATTCCATGTTTTCTTTTCTGTTTGCTTTAAACACATGATACACACAAGAGTTAATACTTGATTGCATAACCATTGTTTTTGATGACTGCAGCCATGCGTCTTGGCATGCTCTCCACCAGCTTCTGACATTGTTCTGCTGTCACAGCAGCCCATTCCTGTTGGACAAATTCAAACAAATTTTCTTTGTTTTTGGGCTTGTGGTTCTTCATTTTGAGTTTGATGATTTTCCACAGGTTTTCAATTGGATTAAGATCTGGTGATTGAGCAGGCCAAGGCATGGTGCGAATGTTGTGGTTCTCCATCCAGGCTTTAACTGACCTTGCCGTGTGGCAAGGGGCATTGTCTTGTTGGAAAATCCAGTCATTCGAGGCAGGAAAGAGTTTTCCAGCTGATGGAAGAAGACTGTTTTCAAGGGTAGTCCTGTACTTGACCTGGTTCATTCGGCCTTCACACAATTGCATTTGCCCTGTTCCACTCAGACTGAAACAACCCCAGATCATGACTGATCCACGCCCATGTTTTACTGTAGGGGCAAGACAGTCTGGGTTGTAAGCTTCTCCAGGCTTCCTCCTAACCAGTAAGTTGGCTGGAGTGGGCATCAATTCAAAATTGGATTCATCACTGAAGAGAACCTTAGCCCAATCATCAACAGTCCAATCCTTGTGGTCTCGAGCAAAGAGTAACCGGGCCTTCCTCTGCCTTTCATTGATGAAGGGCTTCTTGCGTGCTCTATGTGACTTCAAACCAGCTTCAACAAGTCGGTTTCGAACTGTCCTTGCCGAGCAAGTCACATTTCTCGACAGTGCCCACTCATTTTTAAGGTCCCTGGAGGTCTGACGACGATTCCTGACACAGGAACGGATGAGTGCACGGTCATCTCGTGGGGTAGAAAGACGTTTCCTGCCACGGCCAGGTAGCAATTTGGTAGTGCCATGTTCAGCTTGTTTTTTTTTGTTGGAATGAACGGCTGTCTTGGAGATCTTCAGTTTTTTTCGCTTACCTGTCTCTCACTCATGCCAATTTCCAGCAGTGCCAAGATGGCTGCCTTTGTTGCTTCACATAATTCTTTTGTTTTAGGCATTATGTGAGAGCTGACAACTTCTGAGTTGTGCTACGGCTTGAATGTAAGCAGGAAACCACTCTAGGCCTTTGCATGTGCAGTGCTGCTTGTGACATGAAATGGCCTCTTATATACCCTGGGAATCAATTAAGCTTAAGAATGTCAAATAGGACATAAAGTATTATGTGACCAGCTGCATTTTTTGTTGTGTTCATTGTATTATACGTTTAGTGGTACCAGATATTAGAATGAACAAGAAATTGAAGAAAACAAGGGTGGTCTAATAATTTTTTCCATGACTGTATATATACACGTACGTGTACGTACGTGTGTATATACGTACACGTACGTATATACACGCATGTATATACGTATATACGTACGTACGTACGTACATACGTACGTGTACGTATATATATCGTGCGTGCGCACGCACGCATGCGTCGCATGTGCGTATACACGTATATACCTATGTATATATGCGTGCGTGCGTATATCGCACGCGTATATATCGTGCATATATATCGTATATATATATATATATATATATATATATATATATATATGTGCGTGCATATATATATATATATATATATATATATGCGTATATATATATATATATATATATATATATATATATATATATATATATATATATATATATATATATATATATATATATATATATATATATATATATATATATATATATATATATATATATATATATATATATATATATATATATATATATACGTATGTATATATATATATATATATATATATATATATATATATATATATATATATATATATATATACATATATATATATCGTATATATATATATACACGTATACATACATATATATATATATATATATATATATATATATATATATATATATATATATATATACATACGTATATATATATATATATATATATATATATATATATATATATATATATATATACATGTATATATATATATATATATATATATATATATATATATATATATATATATATATATATATATATATATATATATATATATATATATATATATATATATATATATATATATATATATATATATACATATATATATATATATATATATATACTGTATGTATATATACACATACATATATATGTGTATGTATATATATATATATATATATATATATATATATATATATATATACATACACATATATATATATATATACATACACATACTGTATATACACTGTATATACTGTATTTTTGGCTCAATGAAAAGAACCTCTACTGCTCTGTCCTACAGCTGGCCATCAGGACAGTTTAACACAAACCTATTCATTTTTTGAAAAGAACAACATGACAGTTATTTAGTAGAGGAAGCAATGAACGAATAAATTTGAGTTTTCTTGAGCTAATATGGGGAGAAAAGTGAGCTAGCTTAGCCAACAGGCTAATGTTCAGAACTTTCCATCACATGAGCCACTAACAGACCCACTATGACAGAACTGGGTGACAAACTGTCGACTCTTTACTTCTTTCTCCTTTCTGAACTTTTTCTTTATTTCCTCCCTGACTTTTCTCCTCCACTCTGTCTGAAAAGTTAGCTCTCTGCAGGCTGTCTGATGGAGCAGCTGGACTGAACCATTCTACTAAATAGAGAGGGGGGATGTGGAGAAATGTTTCCAGAAGAAACAGTGTTAACAATACATTATAAATGAAACATTACTGTCATATTTGTCACTATGTTTATATTAGGGGCTTTTCTGAATTCTCAGTTTTTTAAATCACTCTCAGAGGTCCCCTAGAGGCCAAGGGGCCCTGTGCAGGTGCTTAGTTCTGTTTGGACAGTGATATTCCCGGCATGAACTATCTACTTCACATAAGTGTGACATTATTTTCCTTAGTGGGAAAGTATAAGCTAAACTTCTGGGTGTTAGTGAAGATCCACAGTGGAGGAGAAGCTGCAGAACTGAAGGAGCTTAAAGCTTCAACCTTTAAACACACCTGTTCACTGTGATCTGATGTGTTGAGCTGTTGTATTTAGGCAGCAAGTCAACTGTTGGAAAGAGAGAGAAAAAAAAACTCACAGAATGTTAACTATGGTTAGCTAGGATGCTAGAGGTTTTAGCAACATACCATCAGACATTACTGGGCTTTAACAGCAGGTATGTGTACACTCAAATTAACACTACCAGGTAACAGGCAAACAGCATTAAACCAAAAAGTACTGTAGTCAAAACCCAGCTGCTCATGTAACAATCTGAATTATTCAGTTCACCCAAATATTCAAGATTTGAACAGCTGTTGTCATTTAGAACTAAACCATGCAGACTAAGGTGGTCTTTACACAAGAATGACTTTGTAAGACACCGGTAAAATAAACTATTGATCCAGTGATCTTGACACACGTATTTGTCCATGACTCCGCATCTTTTTTGAAAACAGGTCTGCAGGTGGATATCTGGGTATTCGGCTTCATGCCGTAGTTGGTGTAAATAGACGAGTCCGCAACAGACAGTGACGTCATGGCACCCCTCCTCCCCAACCTATGTGGTCACAGACACAACAACGGCGGTACCCGAGCTAATTTTCTTTTTGTTCCAGCAACTACTGATCCTACGACTTTTACACCAACAACAACAGCAACAACACAGGCTACGGCAACAACTACAACAACTAGTGCTCATTCAGAGACGCAACATGTTACGCGTGCACAACTTGTCATGGAATCCACCTCGGCGCAGAACCAGACGGGCAACATGTAAATACTCCAGCCGAGGTACAGTACCACGCGTAAACAGCGATACATGTTTTGGTGCCGACGCCAAGACAATACAGGGCCGTCCTCGTGTGAGGACGGCCCAAGTAAAGCCCAGTGAAAGACTCATGTTAAGAACAACGTGATAAAAACTCAAGCTTTTAAATTATCTCAACTTTTCTTTAATTAAAATTTTCCAAACATATGAACAATTCCAGGAAGGCTGAAGCTCCAGCAGAAAGTTCCCCTGCAAAAGAAAGCAAACAGTCAAAGTTTGTCTTACAGAGAGTTCTACAGCACAGCAAACTTTACCTCATTAGACCTTCTTTCCTCCTTTGGACGCTGGTGAAGTCTTGCTTGGTGCAGCAAAGACTGGTGGTTCAGGGTACTCTGGGGAGTAGTTGGTGTGGGAAAGGCTTTCTAGAGCTCGCTCGTAGCCATTTCTAGACTGGATGATGTAGGAGGAGGATGACGATGAAGGCAGAGAGAAAGACCCACCCTCTGACATCCCTGCATTGTCGTCCCAGACACTGAAATCTGGGAAAGAACGAGACGGCATCCAGTCTCTGGGGTCTGGGAAGGAGACCTCAGATCCTCCTGCAGGCTGCCCGAACCAGGGGAGACCAGGAGCAGAACCAGCATCATAGCTGGAAGCACCAGAATAAGAAGACCATGCTGGGTCATAGGAGGAGTGAGATCCTCCTGCAGGCCGTGAGGACCAATGAAGACCAGGAGCAGAACCAGAATAAGATCCTGCTGCATCATAGGAGGTGGCAGCACCTCCTGCAGGCTGCCTAAACCAACGGACACCAGATGCTCTGTTTCCATAGTTGGTTGTAGGAGCAACCCCTCCCGAACCAAACCTGGAGCTTGAAGCAGAGCCAGCATAAGGAAAAGGTATGTCATGATCTCTACTGGCAGCAGTGTTACGACCTGAAACAAGAATTAGTTACCGGAGTTAGCAGAAAATGGTTCAAGGTTGAAAATCAACAAGATCGTTAAAATAAGTTAAACTCACCTCCTTTTGTTGCAGGAAAACAAAAACCACTGTTGAACAACAGCAGACAGATCCAAAAAACCCTGGAAAACAAAGAAAAAAAATGAATCCCCAAAAAGTCAGCAAGAACTTCAACAATGAAACAAACTCTGCAAACTCACCTTAAAGCCAGTCCAGACAACATGTTTGACAGGATGCAGCTCTTCCTCTGCAGCTTGTGGAGGTCATAAACAGAAGCTCAGTGCTGAGAGCTGAATGTGGCTCCTCTGGTTTTATACTGAAGCACTAATTAAGCTCATTGATGACACCTGGAGCCCAATCAGTCCCTGCAGCTGGGGAACATGCTGCAACTAAATCTGTGAGATAAATGTAGTGAAGTGACATGAGATAAGAAGACATTTTACAGGAAACACACTGACCAGTGAAACAAAAACCAGGCGTGATGAAATACCATCCTTGTGATCACACAGAAGCAGAAAGTGGGGAACAGTAACTCCTCCACTCAGCCTCCATCTCATCTACACCCATGGAAAGCTTCATGACTCTATTGTGGTTTATAAAATCTGTCCACAGCATAAAAAAACATCAGCTATTGCTGGTTTTGAAAAAAGAAGATGATCTTTTATTGATATCAGTCATGGAGAAATGTTTCCAAAACAAATAAACTTAATATTACCAATATATTATAAATGAAACATTACTGTCATATCATTTGTCACTATGTTTATATTAGGGGCCTTTCTGAATTCTTATTCTCATTTTTTTAATCACTCTTAGAGGTCCCCTAGAGGCCAAGGGGCCCTATGCAGGTGCTTAGTTCTGTGTTTGGACAGTGATATTCCAGGCATGAACTGTTTACTTCACATAAAAAAGTGTGACATTATTTTCCTTAGTGGGAAAGTATAAGCTAAACGTCTGGGTGTTAGTGAAGATCCACAGTGGAGGAGAAGCTGCAGAACTGAAGGAGCTTAAAGCTTCAACCTTTAAACACACCTGTTCACTGTGATCTGATGTGTTGAGCTGTTGAATTCAGGCAGCAAGTCAACCATTGACAAATGCTAGGTGTGAAACTTATAGCTAGCATCCATTTTCCAGCCCACTGTATGCTGCTATAGGTCTAGACTGCCAAGGGACTTCCTCTGACACACTGAGCTTCTCTTCTTCTTCATTTTGATGCCTCCATTAAGTCATTTTACTAACTCATCTTCTTCCCCGGAGTCCCTGTGCTCTCAGCTCCCAGGTGTCCGTGAGCTGAGGCTACTTGGTGAGAAGGAGGTGGTGTCATCCAGGCTTCGTCTGTCGTGATGGTGGTGAGATGGAGAAGAGGCGATGCTGCTCAGGTTGTATCTGTTAGAGTAGTGGAGAAGAGGATGTGTTTACTCTTCCTCCCTTTAACACATGCTGCAGATTAGTTTTGTGCCTTGTAGTCCCTGTGCGTTCTCATCTCACAGGGATCCATGGATCCAGTCTAGCTGATGGAGTAGAGGTTGGACAGACCAGGCTTCATCTTCAGGTACTGAGTGACGTGATTACGAGGACATCTTCCTTTGGTGTGGTGGAGAGGAAGATGTGCTACTCAGAAACCATTCCCTCCAGCTTAATGATGCTTTTCATCCCTTTAAAGACATTCACACATCTGTATGTATTAAATGAACTGCTACTTTATTTTTTTTATTGTTACTGTGTAAACATGGCATCTGTTGTTTGTCTGTCCATCCTTGACGAGGGATCCTGAGGTTTCTTCCATTGTTAAAGGTTATTTTTTCTCCCTTAGCTAATGTGAGAGTCATTTGTAAAGGACAGAGTCAGCCTGTACAGCCCTCTGAGGCAAATTCATAATTTGTGATATTAAGTTATACAAATATTGACTTGACTCTTGATACCTGCAGGATGTTGACAGTGTAAGCTGAGATGCTTGAGATTTAAGCAACCATAAGCTCAGATATTTCTGAATTTAAACAGCTGGTATGTGTGCTCATAGTGAACACTGAGGTCATAAACTTAAAATAGCATTAACAGTGTGGTCCAAACCCAGCAGTTAATCTGTTGATGCAATACCACTATTCAGTTCACCCATGCAACGGTTGAACAGCTGCAATCACCTAAAACTAAACCATGCAGAGTAAGTGAACCCCAGTGAATGGTTTAAGTTAAGAAAAAGATGATAAATGACAAAGTTTAAAATCTTGAATTTTTCTTTAATTAATGTTTTCCAAACACATCAACAACTCCAGGAAGACTGAAGCTCCAGCAGAAAGTTCCCCTGCAAAAGAAAGCAAACAGTTAAAGTTTGTCTTACAGAGAGTTCTACAGCACAGCATCAGTGAACTTTTACCTCATTAGACCTTCTTTCCTCCTTTGGACACTGGTGAAGACTTGCTTGGTGCAGCAAAGACTGGTGGTTCAGGGTACTCTGGGGAGTAGTTGGTGTGGGAAAGGCTTTCTAGAGCTCGCTCGTAGCCATTTCTAGACTGGATGATGTAGGAGGAGGAGGAGGAGGATGACGATGAAGGCAGAGAGAAAGACCCACCCTCTGACATCCCTGCATTGTCGTCCCAGACACTGAAGTCTGGGAAAGAACGAGACGGCATCCAGTCTCTGGGGTCTGGGAAGGCGACCTCAGATCCTCCTGCAGGCTGCCCGAACCAGGGGAGACCAGGAGCAGAACCAGCATCATAGCTGGAAGCACCAGAATAAGAAGACCATGCTGGGTCATAGGAAGAGTGAGATCCTCCTGCAGGCTGTGAGGACCAATGAAGACCAGGAGCAGAACCAGAATAAGATCCTGCTGCATCATAGGAGGTGGCAACACCTCCTGCAGGCTGCCTAAACCAACGGACACCAGATGCTCTGTTTCCATAGTTGGTTGCAGGAGCAACCCCTCCAGAACCAAACCTGGAGCTTGAAGCAGAGCCAGCATAAGGAAAAGGTATGTCATGATCTCTACTGGCGGCAGTGTTACGACCTGAAACAAGAATTAGTTACCGGAGTTAGCAGAAAATGGTTCAAGGTTGAGAACCAACAGGATCGTTAAAATAAGTTAAACTCACCTCCTTTTGTTGCAGGAAAACAAAAACCACTGTTGAACAACAGCAGACAGATCCAAAAAACCCTGGAAAACAAAGAAAAAAAATGAATCCCCAAAAAGTCAGCAAGAACTTCAACAATTAAACAAACTCTGCAAACTCACCTTAAAGCCAGTCCAGACAACATGTTTGACAAGATGCAGCTCTTCCTCTGCAGCTTGTGGAGGTCATAAACAGAAGCTCAGTGCTGAGAGCTGAATGTGGCTCCTCTGGTTTTATACTGAAGCACTAATTAAGCTCATTGATGACACCTGGAGCCCAATCAGTCCCTGCAGCTGGGGAACATGCTGCAACTAAATCTGTGAGATAAATGTAGTGAAGTGACATGAGATAGGAAGACATTTTACAGGAAACACACTGACCAGTGAAACAAAAGCCAGGCGTGATGAAATACCATCCTTGTGATCACACAGAAGCAGAAAGTGGGGAACAGTAACTCCTCCACTCAGCCTCCATCTCATCTACACCCATGGAAAGCTTCATGACTCTATTGTGGTTTATAAAATCTGTCCACAGCATAAAAAAACATCAGTTATTGCTGGTTTTGAAAAAAGAAGATGGTCTTTTATTGATATCAGTCATGACCGTCATCCTGCTGGTCGGAACAGCCACTCATCTCCAGGACAACTTGTGAAGACTTTCTGTTAAAAACCAGCAGTGATGCAGAAAGACTCTCCTGCTGTTTGAAGCTTTTGTTCCACTCATACGATCGAAGCTGCAGTCACAGAAGGTCAAAGGTCAGGCAGCGAATCAGACACCAAACACAACTGGCCCTTTAAGAGCTGCTCACCGACGAACCCTCCACTTTGATCTCCTGGAGAAGAAGGATGCAATTGTGTTGAAACCTCTTTTCTTTGGCTCTGTGAAGTCACTTCAGCTCAGCCTTCTGCGGTGGTCGAGTGGATCGATAGGGACAGACGGAGGACATAAAGACAGTATTTACAGTTCATCTCACAGAGGACAGAAGATGAAGTCGTAAAAGATAAACCACTGCACAAAAGAAAGAGACCATGACACATCCAGTGTCTGATGTCTCTATGTCTCACAGGGACGTAGAAAAGTAGCTGAATATAATTAGTAGTAAGTTATGTTAAAGTTAAGAACCACAGACCGACCAATCTGCACAAAACATGAACACATTTACCTTCAACTCAATTTATTGTCCTGTTTTACTTTTCAACCTTTGATCACTTCATGAACTAAATATCCAACTTCATGTTTCCACCAGTGGGAAACACCAGGCTCAGTTCAATGAAGCTCTTAAGAAAGTAACTTATCCTTCATTCTGTCTAGCAGCCAGCGATACTGGTGCTTTCGTAAGAAGTTTGTATTGTAAGATTATGGGAAAAATGATCCTTTATCTCCTGCTGTATATCCTCTGTAAACACTACTCAAAAAAAAAAAAAAAAAAAAAAAGTTCTAGGTCTTAATGGTTACATCCTGCATTGCCGTTGCTCACAAACCGATGGGTGACAGCTTAATAGCTTTGTTCACTTTTAAAGTACAGCCTATGGTTGCCACACAACAGCAAAGCTTTCGGGAAACTAACACTGGCTTTCACTCATCATTAAACGAACTCTTGTTGGGTTGAATGGGTTCCAGATTTCTCAACATAAGAAAAGTTATACGGTCATATTGTTGGTCAACATACACCATCCTGTGTCATTTCTCCCTGTTGTCCTTTTAATGGTACTCCCAAACCAGGTTGTTTAGTGACTGAAGCATTAGAGTCTGTGTGGGGACACAAACATCAGAGCTTTTATTGTTCAGATCTAATTTTCAGCCCAGTTATTGTTAGATATCAATCCTTTCAGTGACTGTGAGACTCTAGCGGTGTTAGGAAGTTCAGTGCCAGAAATATTGGACATGACCAAGGACAGGAAGAGACTGTCATTTCATGTGAAATCTGAAGTAAGAGTTCACTTAAAGTTGGGAAGCACCTGATCAACCCAAAGCGTGAGCTTTTAAGTGTTGGTCCTGAGAACAAGTTGTAATGACCTGGGTGCATTTTTATTTAATGGGAGGGGAAGAAAAAAAAAAAAAAACCAACAGATAAACCGAACACTGATGAGCTTCATGTTAAAGTATTTATTAAATGTTGGCATGAAACATGATCAGGAGCTTCTGCTGAACCTGCAGAAACAGGCCAAACATCAGTCATTGAAAACAAATTAGATCAGTTTTAAAAGTTAAAATTTCCTTTTACCTCATTAGACCTTCTTTCCTCCTTTGGACACTGGTGAAGTCTTGCTTGGTGCAGCAAAGACTGGTGGTTCAGGGTACTCTGGGGAGTAGTTGGTGTGGGAAAGGCTTTCTAGAGCTCGTTCGTAGCCATTTCTAGACTGGATGATGTAGGAGGAGGAGGAGGATGAAGGCAGAGAGAAAGACCCACCCTCTGACATCCCTGCATTGTCGTCCCAGACACTGAAGTCTGGGAAAGAACGAGACGGCATCCAGTCTCTGGGGTCTGGGAAGGAGACCTCAGATCCTCCTGCAGGCTGCCCGAACCAGGGGAGACCAGGAGCAGAACCAGCATCATAGCTGGAAGCACCAGAATAAGAAGACCATGCTGGGTCATAGGAGGAGTGAGATCCTCCTGCAGGCTGCGAGGACCAATGAAGACCAGGAGCAGAACCAGAATAAGATCCTGCTGCATCATAGGAGGTGGCAGCTGTGTTACCACCTGCTGGAAACAAAGTAAACTCATCAGCACTGACTCACTTTTAAGCTTCTGCTTCAAGTACTGATGACTTACCACCTCTCACTGCAGAGGAACCTGCACTGAGGTGTCTAGATGGTCCAGAACCAAACCTGGAGCTTGAAGCAGAACCAGCATAAGGACGAAACACATCAGCAAGCCCACCACCACCAGCTGCTGGATTACGACCTACTTGGACAGAAATTAAACCAATCAGTGCATGCAGAGTAAAGACACTGTGAACTAATTTAAAGGACTGCTGGAGGACTCACCTCCTTTAGTTGCAGGGTAGCCAGCACTGCCATCAAAGAGCAGGAAACAAATCCAGGACACACTGTAAGAGGAGTGACAGTATAAACACTCCATGTAAACACAAAAAAAGACATATTCAAATAGCTTTAGTTACTAGCATCAAACCATGTGACTCACCTGAGAACCAGTCCAAGCAGCATTTTGAATCCTCAAAAGCAAACAAAGCAACACAAGCACTCAGCTCCAGCAGGTGAACCTCAGCAGACACTACAGACTGAAAGCTTGTGCTCTATCTCTGCTCCACCTGCTCTGTCCTTATATGTTGGAGCTCTAATCAAAGAGATCGACCACACCTGGAGTCCAATCACTCCATCAGCTGTCAGTCCTTCAGAGCTGGAGGTGAGCAATAAAGCCTGGACTGGCGTCAGCTGGAGCTGCAGACAGAAAAAAGTCTTTAAACATTTTTTATTTACCCTAATGTTGACATCAATTGTAGGTTTTGTAGAAATAAATCAGAACTATTTTTATGTTATTTTTTAATATTTTTTTATTCAACATATTTTGAATTTCCGGACCCAAATGTAAATGATTTGTTGTGATTTTAATTATATTAAAGTGATCGTTCAGAACCAGCAGATTTTATCATCCATCCATCCATTAGCTTATACTCATAGGGTCAGGGGGGCTGGAGTCTATCCCAGCTGTCTTAGGGTGAAAGACAGGGTACACCCTGAACAAGTGTCCAGTTCATCACAGGACACATAGAGGTGGTCTTTACATGAGAACGAATTTGTAAGACACCGGTAAACGACGGGCAACATGTAAATACTCTAGCCGAGGTACAATACGATGTGTAAACAGCGATACGTGTTTTGGTGCCGATGGCAAGACAATACGGGGCCGTTCTCGTGTGAGGACGGCCAGAGACAGACAACCACTCACACTCACATCCACACCTACGATCAATTTAAATTAACCAATTAACCTAATCCCCATGCATGTTTTTGGATGGTGGGAGGAAGCCGGAGTACCAGAGAGAACCCACACAGACATGAGGAGAACATGCAAACTCCACACAGAAAGGCCCCGGGCCGGGAATCGAACCCGGTACCTTCTTGTTGTGAGGTGACAGTGCTAACCACTACACCACCGTGCCTCCCCAGATTTGATCAATATCAGTTTAAATGTTCTGTATTTTTGGAGTATATTTTCCAGGGGTTTTACCTCGCCGATAGACAGGCTGACAGATTGTTGGTTCCGATGGTTGATTTCCATGTCATCCTTTTGGAAACTATGCTGTCCATCAGAATCTTTGCTCTTGTTTTTTTTGTCTTTTTTGTGGTCAGTCTTTGTTTTGTTCTGACATAAAATGTCGCAGTGAAACTAGAATTTAAGACACATGGTCAAACCTCATTCAAATTCCCACTGACATTAATATCAAAACAATCATCCTTGGAACTAAACCTCGCTCGGCTCTTTGTTGTGTTGCTCACTTCATGTTTAGTAAAAGAAGGTGCACACATCATAGTTTTCAAAAAAGTTTCCATTTACATTAACCCGCATAAATGTGCCGTCGAAAGCCATCATAACTACAGCAAGCCAATGAGCGACAGTGTAGGAAGAAGGAGAAAGCCATGCAGCCAATCAGAAGCCTCTTTGACATGTTTTAGCCTGAATCAGCTCATGGTTAGTTTTTTTTAACCTGACTTTGTATTTGTCTGTAAGTCTTTACTTGTCACAAGGCATGTGAATAAATAAATACATAAATAAATAAGGACACCCTTTGTTTCATTGCAGGACCAGACAAATTAATGGAGGTCAGCTGAAGAACCTCCTGGATGTCACCTCAGAGGATCTGCAGACATCCAGAAAGTTACAATGACTCAGCAAAACTTTCTGCCTTAAACAAGAAAAAACAAAACAGGAAGTTACCACAGCGACCAAGTTAGCATGTAGCATTTGTGTTGATGTCATTTGATACTGAACCTTTTCACATCACTCAAGAATTGAAGAATAATTGCATTGTGGTGATTTGTTGAAAAAAAAAAAACTTCTTACCAGTCAACCTATAAAAAAAAACTTAATTTTTCCCGATTTTGAACATACACACTTTTCTCCATCATATCTGGGATCTATCAAGCCAAAACCTGAGAGGAAAAATCAGAATCAGAAAAAGATTTATTGGCAGGTATAGTGAACACAATACGAGGAATTTGTTCTGATGCGTTGGTGCAACATAAATATGGAAAAAAACAAGATAAAGTAGAAGATACAAATATAAAATATATAAAGCAAGAGTGTAATAGTGCAAAACAAGTAACAGTGTAACAGTGCAAGAAACAGAGCCATGGAATTAAAGTAAAAACGCTGACCTTTACGACCAGTCTGATCATGGCGTACAGTTTACGCCGTAGTTTTCACACTTTGTGAAGAAAGAATTGGTGATGCAGGTGCAGAGTCACAGAATTGAGTCTAATTTGTTTCATTTCACTCCCATTTTCTCCAACAGGCCCATTTAACAACAACAATAATAATGCATCTTATTTATTAAGGCTTTTACAGATGCTCACAGGCACTTCAATGGAAAAAATTACAGATACATCAAACATTGTTCCTTATGGATTCAGCTTCCATATTTGGTCTTTGATGCTTCAAATGTGACTGTAATATATGATCACTGTCATCAAGGTGTGATCAAGCCTAGAGTCCACCTGTGAGTACTGGAGCAGGATGGATGCATCAGTCCTCACGTGATCCAGGACCAACCAGACCTGCTGGACCATGACTGGCTACTCAGCCTTTAGACCAGTTGATTCCATCAAACTTTCTGTCCTGTTTGACCTGCTGGAGCTTCAGGGTCTGTTAGGTCACTCCTGTCATCAGCAGCTTTGCTCATGTAAAGACCTAGAGTGTTTCCTGCTGACATTAAGGCCCTGTTTACAAGTGAACACTTGCAGGGAAAACACAATACTTCATAAGTGACTTTTGTTTACATGGTGACAACATTTTTGGGGGGCTTGAAAACACACAAAAAAAAAAAAAAAAAAAAAAAAAAAGCCTCGAAAGCTTTAGCTCAGAAGTTGTCAGCTCTCACCTGATGGAAACTACAGAATCAAGTGAAGCCACAAAGGTAGTCTTTTAGGCTCTGATGAGTGACCATTACAAAAAAAAAAAAAAAAAAAAAAAAAAAACCCCCACACACCTTCATCACACAGAAGAAACCAGCCCAACCTAGAATTAAGGTGTGATTCAATAAACAGAAACTCTGTGTGTAAACAGTTTAAGGATCAGAACAAAGTGTATGCGCCCCCCCCCATACTGGTTTGTTTTTTTAAGTTTTCCATGTACTGCAGGGTTTTTTTCCTTGGTAAATGAGGCCCCAGAGCCGTGATTTATCATTGCATGAAGTATTGCTGTTCAAAACATAAATTTATAATAATCCAGTAGTTCCCTATGTTTTAGTTTTGTGCAAGGACCCAGTGAGCAATAGTCTCTTCAAGACAAGTCAGGTTAAAGTGAAAGAACTTTAGTGATGAAGTTAGTGTTCTTTTTATTATTCAAAAGTTTCAGGAAGGCTGAAGCGCAGGCAGAGAATTCACCTGCAAAAGAAAGCAAACAGTCAAAGTTTGTCTTACAGAGAGTTCTACAGCACAGCATCAGTGAACTTCACCTCATTAGACCTTCTTTCCTCCTTTGGACACTGGTGAAGTCTTGCTTGGTGCAGCAAAGACTGGTGGTTCAGGGTACTCTGGGGAGTAGTTGGTGTGGGAAAGGCTTTCTAGAGCTCGCTCGTAGCCATTTCTAGACTGGATGATGTAGGAGGAGGACGACGATGAAGGCAGAGAGAAGGACCCACCCTCTGACATCCCTGCATTGTCGTCCCAGACACTGAAGTCTGGGAAAGAACGAGACGGCATCCAGTCTCTGGGGTCTGGGAAGGAGACCTCAGATCCTCCTGCAGGCTGCCCAAACCAGGGGAGACCAGGAGCAGAACCAGCATCATAGCTGGAAGCACCAGAATAAGAAGACCATGCTGGGTCATAGGAGGAGTGAGATCCTCCTGCAGGGCGTGAGGACCAATGAAGACCAGGAGCAGAACCAGAATAAGAGCCTGCTGCATCATAGGAGGTGGCAGCACCTCCTGCAAGCTCTGAGTAAGGCGTCATAGGGAACCAGGGTTGGAAGCTGGGTCGTCCAGCACTAAACCTGGAGCTTGAAGGAGCACCACCGTAGTGACCAGAACCAGCTGTGTTACCACCTGCTGGAAACAAAGTAAACTCATCAGCACTGACTCACTTTTAAGCTTCTGCTTTAAGTACTGATGACTTACCACCTCTCACTGCAGAGGAACCTGCACTGAGGTGTCTAGATGGTCCAGAACCAAACCTGGAGCTTGAAGCAGAACCAGCATAAGGACGAAACACATCAGCAAGCCCACCACCACCAGCTGCTGGATTACGACCTACTTGGACAGAAATTAAACCAATCAGTGCATGCAGAGTAAAGACACTGTGAACTAATTTAAAGGACTGCTGGAGGACTCACCTCCTTTAGTTGCAGGGTAGCCAGCACTGCCATCAAAGAGCAGGAAACAGATCCAGGACACACTGTAAGAGGAGTGACAGTATAAACACTCCATGTAAACACTAAAAAAAGACATATTTAAATAGCTTTAGTTACTAGCATCAAACCATGTGACTCACCTGAGAACCAGTCCAAACAGCATTTTGAATCCTCAAACACACACAAAGCAACACAAGCACTCAGCTCCAGCAGGTGAACCTCCACAGACACTACAGACTGAAAGCTTGTGCTCTATCTCTGCTCCACCTGCTCTGTCCTTATATGTTGGAGCTCTAATCAAAGAGATCGACCACACCTGGAGTCCAATCACTCCATCAGCAGCAGCAGACAGAAAAAAGTCTTTATGGCCAATAAACACTTTTTGGCTTTAACAAAACAGGAAGTTACCACAGTGACCAAGTTAGCATGTAGCATTTGTGTTGATTGCATTTGATACTGAACTTTTTCACATCGCTCAGGAATTGAAGAATAATTGCATTGTGGTGATTTGCTGAGAAACCCCTTGTTATCAGTCAACCTATGAAAAAACACTTTTCTTCATCATATCTGGGATCTATCAAGCCAAAACCTGAGAGGTAAAAATGCTGACATTTATGACCAGTCTGACCATGGCATACAGTTTACACTGTAGTTTACACACTTTTTTAAAAAAGAATTGGTGATGCAGGTGCAGAGTTGCAGAATTGAATCTAATTTATTATTATTGTTTCATTTCACTCCCATTTCCTCCAACAAGCCCATTTACCAACAACAATAATAATGCATCTTATTTATTAAGGCTTTTACAGATGCTCATAAGGCAAGGCAATTTTATTTATATAGCACATTTCAGCAACAGAGCAATTCAAAGTGCTTTACATAAAAACATCAAGAATTAAAAGCAGCAAAATATAGAAAATTAAAAGCAATGAGACTAAAAAGAATAGGACAGGTATAAAATCCAAGAATAAAAGTTTCAGTGCAGTAGAAATTAATAAAAAGCAGCGGCAAACAGAAAGGTCTTCAGCCTCCATTTAAAAGAAGTCAGAGTTGCTGCTGACCTGCAGTTTTCTGGAAGTTTATTCTAGATATAAGGAGCATAGAAACTGAACGCTGCTTCTCCATGTTTGGTTCTGACTCTGGGGACAGGAAGTGGACCTGAACCAGATGACCTGAGAGGTCTGGATGGCTCATACTGTAGCAGAAGAGCAGTCCGAACCATTTAGTGCTTTAGAAACCAACAGGAACACTTTGAAATCAATCCTCTGACAGCACAAAGAACTCAGAACTGGACTGATGTGATCCACTTTCCTGGTTTTAGTGAGGACTCGAGCAGCAACATTCTAGATCAGCTGCAGCTGTCTAATTGATTTTTTAGAGAGGTCAGTGAATACACTGTTATAGTAGTCCAGTCTACAAAGGACAAGTTTTCCAAGTCCTGATTAGACATAAGTCCTTTAATCCTTGATATATTCTTAAAGTGATAATAAGCTGACTTTGTAATTGTTTTAATGTGGCTGTTGAAGTTTAGGTCTGAGTCCATGACTACATCCACATTTCTGGCTTGTTCTGTGGTTTTTAATATTGCTGATTGAAGCTGAGCACTGACTCTGGGTTGCTCTTTCTTGGCTCCAAAAACAATTATGTCGATTTTGTCTCTGTTTAATTGAAAAAAATTCTGCCACATCCAGTTCTTAATTTGTTCGATACACTTACTCAGTGCTTGCAGTGGGCAATCGTCCCCTGGTGATATGTTATATAGATTTGTGTGTCGTCTGTGTAACTATGATAACTTGTTTTATTGCTTTTCAAAATATGAGCCAGTGGAAGCATGATGTTAAACAGGAGAGGCCCCAAGATTGAACCTTGAGGAACTCCGCATTTAATATTTTTCCACTCAGATGTGTAATTACCTATTGACACAAAGTAGTCCCTGTCCTTTATGTAGGACTCAAACCAGTTCAGCACTGTACCAGAAAGTCCCACCCAGTTTTCCAGTCGAACTAGTAAAATTTTGTGGCCGACTGTTAAATGCAGAACTGAGATCACTGAAATTCTGCCACTGTTAGTGTTTAAATGTATGTCACTGAGGACCTTAACAAGAGCAGTCTCAGTGCTGTGGTGTGGTCAGAAACCTGACTGGAAGACTTCAAAACAATTGTTTAGTGCCAAGAAATTTAGTTGTTAAAAAACAGCTTTTTCAATGATTTTACTTAAAATGGGAGGTTTGATATAAGCCTGTAATTATTCATTAGTGACGTGTTTAGAATGTTCTCTTTTTAAGAGTGGCTTGATGATTGCTGTTTTCAGGGCCTGTGGGAAGACACCTGAGAAAAGGGATGTGTTTACAATCTGTAAAAGGTCTGAGGCACTTCTGTGGGAAAAATTACAAATACATCAATCATTGCTCCATATGGATTCATCCTCCATATTTGGTCTTTAATCCTTCAAATGTGACTGTAATTTATGATCACTGTCATCAAGGTGTGATCAAGCCTAGAGTTCACCTGTGAGTACTGGAGCAGGACAGATCCATCAGACCTCAGGTGATCCAGGACCGACCAGATCTGCTTGACCATGAGGATGACTGGCTGATCGGCCTTAAGACTTTCTAGAGCTGTTCTTGAATGATTTAATTTAGTCACACTATTGCTTCAGACGTTTTTAAAAAAAAAAAAAAAAAAAAAAAAAAATCACTTGGGTAGAGTGAAAGGGTCCCCTAAAGAAGATGAAAGAGATCTGTGCATACAGTTTGATAGATGTGGGGGGAAGCACCAGTTTTTGGATTTTCAATGTAGAGTTAGTTTTTTTATGCACAAGTGAGGTTGCTTGTTTCTGGTTTGGGACTACCTCACAGCTAAACTTTTCAAAACCAAATTAATGAAACACATTACACTAGCAATTTTTTTTTGGGGGGGGGTGAACCTTATGTCAAGCTATACTAGTTCAACCCACATATTTAGTTACGTTCTTCAACCACCTTCCAACACTTAACTGTTGATACAATACTAGTTTCATATTAGGACCCACTGGGCAACTGTTTCCTAAAGATGAGTCATGTCAAATTCAACCAAGAACTTGAGTAAAAGCACATTTTTTTATTTTTTTTTTTTTTTTATTCAAAAGTTTCAGGAAGGCTGAAGCACAGGCAGAAAATTCACCTACAAAAGAAACCAAACAGTCAAAGTTTGTCTTAAAGAGAGTTCTACAGCACAGCATCAGTGAACTTTTACCTCATTAGACCTTCTTTCCTCCTTTGGACACTGGTGAAGTCTTGCTTGGTGCAGCAAAGACTGGTGGTTCAGGGTACTCTGGGGAGTAGTTGGTGTGGGAAAGGCTTTCTAGAGCTCGCTCGTAGCCATTTCTAGACTGGATGATGTAGGAGGAGGATGACGATGAAGGCAGAGAGAAAGACCCACCCTCTGACATCCCTGCATTGTCGTCCCAGACACTGAAGTCTGGGAAAGAACGAGACGGCATCCAGTCTCTGGGGTCTGGGAAGGAGACCTCAGATCCTCCTGCAGGCTGCCCGAACCAGGGGAGACCAGGAACAGAACCAGCATCATAGCTGGAAGCACCAGAATAAGAAGACCATGCTGGGTCATAGGAGAAGTGAGATCCTCCTGCAGGCCGTGAGGACCAATGAAGACCAGGAGCAGAACCAGAATAAGAGCCTGCTGCATCATAGGAGGTGGCAGCGCCTCCTGCAGGCTCTGAGTAAGGCGTCATAGGGAACCAGGGTTGGAAGCTGGGTCGTCCAGCACTAAACCTGGAGCTTGAAGGAGCACCACCGTAGTGACCAGAACCAGCTGTGTTACCACCTGCTGGAAACAAAGTAAAATCAACAGCACTGACTCACTTTTAAGCTTCTGCTTCAAGTACTGATGACTTACCACCTCTCACTGCAGAGGAACCTGCACTGAGGTGTCTAGATGGTCCAGAACCAAATCTGGAGCTTGAAGCAGAACCAGCATAAGGACGAAACACATCAGCAAGCCCACCACCACCAGCTGCTGGATTACGACCTACTTGGACAGAAATTAAACCAATCAGTGCATGCAGAGTGAAGACACTGTGAACTAATTTAAAGGACTGCTGGAGGACTCACCTCCTTTAGTTGCAGGGTAGCCAGCACTGCCATCAAAGAGCAGGAAACAGATCCAGGACACACTGTAAGAGGAGTGACAGTATAAACACTCCACATAAACACAAAAAATAAAAAATTTAAATAGCTTTAGCTACTAGCATCAAACCATGTGACTCACCTGAGAACCAGCCCAAGCAGCATTTTGAATCCTCAAACACACACAAAGCAACACAAGCACTCAGCTCCAGCAGGTGAACCTCAGCAGACACTACAGACTGAAAGCTTGTGCTCTATCTCTGCTCCACCTGCTCTGTCCTTATATGTTGGAGCTCTAATCAAAGAGATCGACCACACCTGGAGTCCAATCACTCCATCAGCTGTCAGTCCTTCAGAGCTGGAGGTGAGCAATAAAGCCTGGACTGGAGTCAGCTGGAGCTGCAGACAGAAAAAAGTCTTTAAACATTTTTTATTTACCCTAATGTTGACATAAAACCTCATAGTTAAACTAGAATTTAAGACACATGGTAAAACCTCATTTAAATTCCCAATGACATTAACTCTTTGAGTTCCATCCATTTTGTAAAACAGAAAGTGTCTTGTTCCAGCGTTTTTGACCATTTTAAATCATATTTCTTCCATCTATCCATTATCTACCGCTTATCCTCGTAGGGTCACGGTGGGGCTGGAGTCTATCCCAGCTGTCTTAGGGCGGAAGGCAGGGTACACCCTGGACAAGTCGCCACCTCATCGCAGGACACATAGAGACAGACAACCACTCACACTCACATTCACACCTACGGTCAATTTAAATTAGCCAATTAACCTAATCCCCATGCATGTTTTTAGATGGTGGGAGGAAGCCGGAGTACCAGAGAGAACCCACACAGACATGAGAAGAACATGCAAACTCCACACAGAAAGGCCCCGGGCCGGGAATCAAACCCTGTACCTTCTTACTGTGAGGCGACAGTGCTAACCACTACACCACCGTGCCGCCCAAATCATATTTCTTGACCCACAGAATATTTTGTACTATGTCTCTGAAAACAGTGAATAGCTCAAATGAAAGAAGAGACTCTGTTTCATCATGAAAAAAATGTTTGTTTTTACCTTGTTCCATTCTTGTTTTATCAGAGGTAGAGTAGAGGACACTTTCACCAAAATCACCACTAATTCTCCACATTCTGTTTTGCTCTCTAATCTCGATCGTCTCCACTTCCTGTTTTGATCTCTGTGGTGTATACCGTCTCTTTATGCTCTGACTACATCTCCCAGAAGCCCCAGCATTACTCACACTCTGCTGGAGAGCGCCCTCTTGTGCCTGCTGATGAAAACACTTGCCGGTGAAACTCGTCAATGACATTCACAGTTAATTACAAAACAATCATCCTTGGAACTAAACGTTGCTCTGCACTTTGCATTGCTGCTCCTGGAGCAAGTCATGTAAAAAAGATTATCAGGCCACCCTTGTTTTCTTCAATTTCTTGTTCATTTTAATGCCTGGTACCACCAAAGGTAGGCCTATATAAGCTGAAGAATACAATAAATAGAAGAGAAGATGAAGTGTAAGTTCATACTCTCCGGGTCTGAGGTCACTTCCTGTCATCAGCAGCTCTGCTCATGTAAAGACCTACAGCGGTTTCCTGCTGACATTAAAGCTGGAGCTCAACTCAGTTGTTAGCTCTCACATGATGGAAACTAAAGAATCATGAAGCCACAAAGGCAGCCATCTTGGCTCTGATGAGTGAGAGACAGAAACTTAACATCTCCATGACAGCCATTCATCACACAAAGAAGAAACCAGTCCAACATGGTGCTCAGGTGTGATTTACCAATGGAAATCGTACATCTGTGCATACAGTTTGATAAAGGGCGTATATTTTTAAATGTACACCATTTTTAGATTTTCCATATACTGCAGAGTTACTTTTTATAGATGAGGCCCCAGCTTTCTAGTTGGTGATTACTTCATGGTATAGCATTTCAAAATCTAGATTTTGAAAGCTTTAATATCTTACAAAATTTAAAAAAAAAAAAAAAAAAAAAAAAAAATTACCCCCCCCTTCAACACAAAACTGTTGACCCAGTACTTCTTCTCATGTTAAAGTTTCATATTGGGACCCATTGAGCAATAGTCTTCTAAAAATGAGTCAACTTTAGTAAATAAAAGCACCAGTCATCAGATTTTATTTTTATTCAAATGTTTTAGGAAGACTGAAGCTCCAGCAGAAAGTTCCCCTGCAAAAGAAAGCAGATAGTTAAAGTTTGTCTTACAGAGAGTTCTACAGCACAGCATCAGTGAACTTTTACCTCATTAGACATTCTTTCCTCCTTTGGACACTGGTGAAGTCTTGCTTGGTGCAGCAAAGACTGGTGGTTCAGGGTACTCTGGGGAGTAGTTGGTGTGGGAAAGGCTTTCTAGAGCTCGCTCGTAGCCATTTCTAGACTGGATGATGTAGGAGGAGGATGACGATGAAGGCAGAGAGAATGACCCACCCTCTGACATCCCTGCATTGTCGTCCCAGACACTGAAGTCTGGGAAAGAACGAGACGGCATCCAGTCTCTGGGGTCTGGGAAGGAGACCTCAGATCCTCCTGCAGGCTGCCCGAACCAGGGGAGACCAGGAACAGAACCAGCATCATAGCTGGAAGCACCAGAATAATAAGACCATGCTGGGTCATAGGAAGAGTGAGATCCTCCTGCAGGCCGTGAGGACCAATGAAGATCAGGAGCAGAACCAGAATAAGATCCTGCTGCATCATAGGAGGTGGCAGCGCCTCCTGCAGGCTCTGAGTAAGGCGTCATAGGGAACCAGGGTTGGAAGCTGGGTCGTCCAGCACTAAACCTGGAGCTTGAAGGAGCACCACCGTAGTGACCAGAACCAGCTGTGTTACCACCTGCTGGAAACAAAGTAAAATCATCAGCACTGACTCACTTTTAAGCTTCTGCTTCAAGTACTGATGACTTACCACCTCTCACTGCAGAGGAACCTGCACTGAGGTGTCTAGATGGTCCAGAACCAAACCTGGAGCTGGTAGTTGAACCAGCATAAGGAAAAGGTATGTCATGATCTCTATTGGCGGCAGTGTTACGAACTGAAACAAGAGTTATGTTTAGGAGTCAACACAAGATGTGTCAATGTTGAGAATAAATAGAAGATTGTTAGACTACTTACTGCCTTTTTTCACACTGTAGCTGTTAGCATCAGAAGAGCCAGAGCCAAAGTTTAGAGGAGGCCCAATGTAAGGAACTGGTCCAGCACCAAAGTCCAAGGTTGGAGGCCTGTGCCCAGCACCACCAGGCACCATGATGAAAGCAGGTAATGAAGAGCCTGAGCCCATGTTGGAGCTCCCACCGGTGCCAGCAGGAGCCTGGGTCTGCACAGAGACACTGGGAGTCTTCCTCCCAGTGTTGGTAGGTGGAACAGGGCCAACAGGAGGGCTGACGTACCCTACACCATGAGAAGAGACTGCAGGCTGGGTAGAGCTAGGCTCATAGCTCACAATAAACCGGTTTGGGTTATAACTTGAAGACGATCCTGCAGCTCCTACACTGAAGGGGGACTGGTTTCCTGTGGAATAGCTTCTCGGTTGGGGGGCTGATCCAGCTTGCTGGTTGTTAGCAGATGGACCATACTGAAGGTTCACCAGAGGAGCACGTAAGCCTTCAGACTGAGAACTTGAACCAGAAGCAGACCCTCCACTAGACCCTCCAGTAACAGACTCTCCACTAGACCCTCCAGTAACAGACCCTCCACTAGACCCTCCAGTAACAGACCCTCCACTAGACCCTCCAGTAACAAACCCTCCGCTAGATCCTCCAGTAACAGACCCTCCACTAGGTCCTCCAGTAACAGACCCTCCACCAGAGCCTCCAGTAGCAGTGTAAGGATAGATGTAACCTGGAGAGACAGAGTCATTAATGAATAACTTCACAACCTCTGGTTCAAGTCTGTCAGCAGAAAGTCAAACTCACTTCCTTTTGTTGCAGGAAAACAGGAAGCACTGCTGAACAACAGCAGACAGATCCAAGAAACCCTGGAAGACAAAGACAGGAGACATGAGTCACTTCAAAAAATAAAATCCACATTAAAATAAATCCATTAAACTCACTTTAAAGATAGTCTGTACACCATGCTTGACTTCCTGCCAACCTGTACTCACTGTAGACAGAAGCTCAGTGCTGAGAGCTGAATGTGGCTCCTCTGGTTTCATACTGAAGCACTAATTAAGCTCATTGATGACACCTGGAGCCCAATCAGTCCCTGCAGCTGAAAGCTAACCCCTACTGAAGCTATGACCTGACACTGTCATAGACACTGTAGAACACCAAGAACAATATTTAATAAAGGCAAGAGAGAGAGGCAGATGATTTTTAAAAGTGTTAAAACAGAGAATTACAAAGTTTAGATGTCATGACGTCCAAGGCTCAGCCTGCTAAAACTCACTGATTAACATGCTGCATGTTTGTTTGAGCTGAACTAAAACTGAAGCAAACAAAGCATTTCCTCTCCAGCAAAGCATAAATATTAACATCATAGAAAGGAGGGGTTTCTCCAAGATTTATCACTTTAATAATGTTAAACTAAAGCTCCATGCTAGACACAAAATGTTTTAAAACTCAAAATCTGAGAAGTCTGACAGAGTTGAACCTGTATAAAATAATAAATAGAGAATCTTTAACGAGTCCTTATCATCCAGCCTTTCATTTGAAGATATATATTTATATTTAGTGATCTGTGACAGGTGTTTATCTACAATGAGTTAAAAGCATGCCTTTACAGCCCACTAACATCGAACACACTTCATGGTTTTTCCCTTTAATAAAACACAGTGTGAAGCTTTTTTTCCCACAATGCAACACTTCCTGGAGTGTAATTGTTTATTTATGTGGAAGAAGCAGCATTTTTTGTTCTCTCAGTTTGTAGAGTCATGACATGTTATTCCTCCAGTCAGGAAGCAGCACAAAACGTCCCCATTAACGTCCGTTAACTTCACATCACAGACGACAGCAGATCACTACAGACCTGTGGTTTCACAGTCCGACCGAGAGGACGAGATATAAAAGTGTACTGATCGCTCAGCACTGGTTATTCATCTGAGGTCAGGCTGTGCCATACGAATTAAAAGTGCTGCAGTCCATGTGTGCCACAGAGAGAAAACGTTAGTTACAGAAATAATAAATCACTGTTCAATTCAGACGGTTCACAGACTGATCAGAGCAGACTGAGACCCTGTTAAGATCAGGTGTTTGAAGAGTTTCCACTCTGTCATTTCTCGCTCTCATCGCTCTGCTGATTGCCTGAGTGGACTTCTGTCCTGAAGAGCCTCTTCTGAGCAGCTCCTGGTTTCAACAGCAGACATTACGACACAATCTGCCCTTCAGAGGGAAACCGAAGCTGACCTGATGGTGCTGCAGGGGTCAAAGGTCATCCATCTGCTCTACACCACGTCTGTCCATCACTAAAAATACAGTTTAACACATATTCAGTCGTCAGTGATTTTATTTTCTTTAGAATATTAGAATAAACATTTCATTTATTTTCCTGTTTCTAATATAACATGTAATGGTGTGATAATCGTATTCTGCATCTGATCACCACAAACAAGCTTTCTATCGGTCAAAGCTCAAGGTCACATGACAAACAATAATTCCTATTCTGATCAGATTCTTCCTCTGCTTTAGGACTGTCCATACATCGCACATCATTTATGGTCCATTAACATGAAAAACACAAACACATATTAAGCTGCAGGAACTTTTCAAGTAAAATAAATGAATAAATAACCATCAAACACTGAGCAGATGGCACTTTTAGCCTGTTTTTAGGCTGCAGATCGTCCCTCAGGAGTCTCCAGGTCACCATGGAAACAGAGACAACAAAGGACCGAAGGAACAATTTACTTCCTTCAAAATTATCATCAACTTCTCGGAGGCTGAAGAGGTGCTACTTGAGCTTCTTAACCCAAAAAAACGTGTCTCTGTAATGTGTCATGGTGTCACTAAAGAACTCCTGAAATATGAATGAAGAAAAAAAACATTGTGGTCTGTTAGATGTGACTTTAAAGGAAAGCTGTCTCCATGGAAACATCCTCATCATCATCAGAGGGAGGAGCAGGAACGACTGCCTAGAACTATTTAATATTAATGATGTTATGACCGGAGACCTACCCTAACCATAACCACGATTTGAATAATCCTCATCGTAATCATAACCAAAACATAACCTAACTATAACCTTAACCCAGAGGTCCTGGCCCATCATCTAATGGCTTGTAAAAAAACGAAATAATAGCCTCAAAACTTCATAAATCAAACTTTACGGGCAAATGCAGGAGGAAGGAGAGTCCCCACAATGTGACAGTGTGAACACGTTTCTGTCCCCATAAAGTCAGTAATACCCACACACACACACACACACACACACACACACACACAGATGATGCTTCACAGATCTTTCCTCGCATGTGATGCAAAACAAAGACAGGAGGACATGATTAATGTGTGATGAGCCTCTCCACTCTGATGCCGACCTCCTTCAGCTCATGGTGACCCATCTCCACTCACACACACACACACACACACACACACACACTATACCTGCCAGCATTGTTCTGTTTACTGAGGGCTCTGCTGCCCCCTGGTGGCCTTAATGTCTTCACTGAGAAATAGTAGCTTTAGCCTGTTAGCTGTTAGCATCCCTCTGATTGGCTGCACTAGCATTAGCTTAGCTCATAGCTGCTAGCTCAAACTGGAAGTACTTCCCTGATATTTTAAAGTTTTTACACAAGGAGAATATTACTGAGCTGTCTGGGAGGTTTTCAAAATAAAAGCAACCATTCAGAAGCAGGAAGCTGCTAGTAAGGGAGGGTTAAAAGAACAAAATAAAAGAATGAGATTTTAAAAACAATAATGGTTTGATTTTAATCTAAATTAATCGCTGACGGTAATCCCTCTCTCTAAAAAATATAGATAGATAGATCGATAGATAGATAGATACTGTAGATATACTATATACAGTATATCTACAGTACAGTATATCACTCGACGTACTATATGCTCAGTTGAATTATGCTGACTTTGCTCTTTCCATTCATAATATTATTTTATATTGTACTTTTTTCCCTGCACATTTTTTATTTGACATTAACAATATAAAATTCAGATTATTAAATTGAATCAAAAATAAAATAAAACATAATTGAATGAAATTGAATTAATCCACTATAAAGTCATTCAAAATAATGTAATATAGATAATAATATAATATCTGCACTTTTCTTACCAGAAAGTATTTTTACACAGTGAATATGTAATTCTTTAACCATCCCCCCAAAAAAATATTATTGTTTTCATCGGCTCATATTATCTTTTAGGTTTAAAACTAGATTTATATCAGTCTGTCGGAAGTTAAACATCTCTGATGTCTCACCGTCCCCAAACGTTAATAACTCAGGATATTTATGACCCTTTGGAGAGCAAAATAAATATTAAATATAATGTAGAAAAACAAATTCAACAAATGGTTCAGAGAAGGAAGGAGGAAGTATCTGAAAAAAAACTTTATTAAAGTAAACTGTAGTAACTTTTATGTCTGATATCAGTGGATATAGGCTGCATGTAAAACGCAGAGTTATGTTTTCTGCACAGGAAATGGATGGATGACTGATGAAAGATGAAAACTACAAAACAACTGCTCCAACATGCAGGAAACAGGAAGAAGACGCAGTGAATGATCTGATCCAGCAGGTGGTGCTCAGGATCCATCAGCTCAGCTCAGGAGCAGGAAGCTCTTTGCTTTCTGGGAGTTCACCTGCGTTTCGAAAAGATCCTAAAGTTTGAAACGATACCAGATATTTCAGGGTGAAGATCTCAGATATCTCCAGAGTGGAGCTGAGCTGCCTGATCCGGTCATCACATGGCTTCACTCCCTCGTTCCCCCCTCATTGATGTCAGTTCCTGTTGCGTGGTCGACTGACTTCCTGACGAGGGCGCTGCGTTCTCGCCGTCACCGTTGGCGTCCTGCATGCAGCGCAGAGCGCGGGGCAGCGAGCTGCACAGCGCCTTCCTGAACATGGAGCTGGAGAAGACGTAGATGATGGGGTCCAGGGCGGAGTTCAGGAAGTTCAACCCCAGAGACACGATGGTGAGCTGGGTGAAGGTGTAGAAGGAGGCGCAGTCCCACGGCCGCAACGAGCGGATCACCCACACCCCGATGGTCGTCACCGTGGTGGGCAGGAAGCACACCATGAACACGGCGACGATGGCGACGCACACTCGCATCGCCTTCTGCACTTTGTCCGCCTTTCCCATCTGCCGCTGCTTCAGGAAGCTGGAGATGCGCACCGAGCAGAAGAGCAGCATGGCCATGGGCACGATGAACTCCAGCACCGTCAGGACGCGGTGCATCGCCACCAGGACGACGAGCGCCCGCAAACCCTCTTTATAGGAAGTGAAGAAGAAGCACTGTGTCCTGTCGCCGCTGCCCTTGATGTGGCTGAAGGCCAGCATGGGAACCCGAGGACTGATCACCAGCAGCCAGACGAGCAGCGACACCAACGCCGCCTGGCGCTTCGTCATGTGGTTGAAGCGGTGGTGAGGGTGGACGACCTGGAGGACGAGAAGGACGTTTAGGTCTCAGTAACATTTGTATTCAAAGACACAGCAAAACGCAACATCTGGTGGTGAGGCTGCAGATTCTAAAGAACTGCAGGACTTCTCTGACTTGATCTTTTCCTCAACCTAACCAAGTAGTTTCCTGTGAAAATGGATGTTTATGGTTCTGGACAAAAATGACGCTCAGATCTATAATTATTCCACCTGGAAAAGTTCCTGTTGGGTTGAGTCGATTGAACGTCAACTGAGTGAACAGATGTGATGTCAGCTTACGAGCTTTTCTTCACATCTTTAGTTCCAGATGTGTTGATCCAAAATATTTACCATGTTTGTACTATGTTTATGACATCATAGTGTGCGTGCTCACCTTAAAGTAGCGGTAAATGGCCACCACCGTCATGAGGGCGATGCTGGCCGAGCGGTTGGAGAACATCAGGAACAGGTTGATCCGGCACAAACCGTCTCCGAACACCCAGTGGCCTCTGAGCAAGGCATCGATCCTCAGCGGCAGACTCACGAGAGCCAGGAAGTCGGCGATGACCAGGTTGAAGAGGAACAGGTTGTTTGGGTTCCAGGCCTTCAGTTTGAAGCAGAAGATCCACAGAGCGACTACGTTTCCCAGCAGCCCCAGGATGACGTCGATGGTGAGGACCGGAGGAAGGATCCTTCCTTCCAGCTGGATGCCGACCGGAGGGCAGCCGCCGCCGCCGCCGCCGCCAGGCACCGAGGTCGTCGTGTTGAACAGCGTGGAGAGGTTTTCTCCGAGCTCCGGCAGCATTTTCTCAGTTTATTAGATATTAAAGATGGTTATTTTTAGGTGCTTCTATCAAAATCGGTTTGTGGCTGAAGAAGGAGAAGAAGAGTCGATGAAGACACCAAGGAAAGTTTCAAGATCCAGGAAATGTTCCACTTCCTTTTTTCACCTCCTGCCTTTTTTCTAAAGAATGAAATAAAAAAAACAAATCAGGGAGTTTCCCTCCCAGCTTCACTTCACCGATACAGAACAATTTTAAATAAAAAAAAAAAAAACACTAAATAAATTCAATGAAATTTACAGATATTCCACTACTTTACCTGAACATTATTTAAAGTTGTAATAATAATAAATACAAATAATATGCAATGAATTCATCAAATTGAAAATATTCTGACAACTCTGAACATTAAAAACTATCATAAACCAAATATTTAATATCAGAAAATCACACAAGAAAATAATATATAACAAACACTGTTATCACACAGGTTAAATAAAGCTATATCTATACATACAGATTTATTATAGTCATAATGATAATAATAGTAATAATTTAACAATAATAATAATAATCATAATAGTCCCATAATAAATGTGCAGAACTCACCAGTGAGTCGTATCAAGTGGTTTCCTTCAGGAGCTGTCTGTTTTTATGTCTCTTCCTGTAGTTTCATCATCCTGTCATCAAGCAGTTACCACATAGTACCAGTACACACAGTACACACAGTACACACAGTACACACAGTACACGTAGTAAAGTGGCGTCAAGGACCAGAAATCAGGAGAAACCTGACTATAAATTTCAGCAGGACTTTAATAAAAGCTACAGAACCAGCTGAGTTTGCTTTATACAGAAATCATTTGTGTTTGATTAATATTCATAGAGAACACTATAAAGGTATGTTTTATTATTTACACAGTAAAATATCAGGCTGCTCAGATTCATAACCTAAAAGAGCTCAAAAGGTGAAGCTGAACACTGAGCCACTGACTCACTTTAATATTTATGTACGAAACGTTTCAAATCTTTCAGTGATTTTTATTTTGGTGTTTTTCTGGGTCGATGGCAGGTCCCACTTCCTGTCAGCAGGTCAAACACGAACGTTTAGAGGGTCAAAATGTCCAAAGAGGGGAAGTTTTGAAATCCCGCTTTGTGCTAAATGTGACGCTCCAGCAGAGTTGCACCATGCTGCCGTGATGTGGCTTCATCCAGTCAGATTCAGCTTTTCTCTGATGTCGAACTGATGTTCTCTCACCTTCTCTCTGATTCTACAGCAGTTTTTCTGAGGGTCTAAATCATCACACAGATGGCTTTAAAGTGAAGTTTGTTCTAACGAAAAAAATAAACTAAAAAGTTTGTCGGCATCAGATGTCAAAGGTCTGATTAAGAGTCTGTATGAGTTTCACACCTGGACTGTTTTTTAAACATTTGCAACAAAAAGTGATCTTTTCTAGACCCACAAAATATTTAGTATTATGTCTCTGAAAACAGTGAATAGCTCAAATTAAAGAAGAGACTCTCTATTTCATCATGAAAAAAATGTTTGTTTTTACCTTGTTCCATTCTTGTTTTATCAGAGGTAGAGTAGAGGACACTTTCACCTAAATCACCACTTTTTCTCCACATTCTGTTTTGCTCTCTAATCTCGATCGTCTCCACTTCCTGTTTTGATCTCTGTGGTGTATACCGTCTCTTTATGCTCTGACTACATCTCCCAGAAGCCCCAGCATTACTCACAGGCGCCCTCTAGTGCCTGCTGCTGAAAAAAGGAAAGCCGTATGTGTACGTTTATGGCATTCACTGAGTTAATAAATTTTAGTATTAATGTCATGAAAGAGCTGATTCACATGATATTCACTGACTAGCAGCTCTTCAGTCGACCCTTCACTGAATCTACTTTCAGTTTCGCTTTTCTTTTCTCTACATTATCAGTTTAAAACATCATCTTCCCTGAAACAGAGAGAGGAGGTGAATCTGATCGACTTCTTGATATTGATCGTCACAGCGTGACCCTTCAGGTCAGATCGAATCATCTCTGATGATTAAATCTTCTCCCGTCTGTCTTTTTAAGCTCACAAACTCTCCACAGACTGAAATGTGAATTTGAGTCTCTATTCAGGTGATTTATCCTCCTGAGGTGACACGCTGACGCTGTTTCTGGAGTGTAAAGCTGTAATCTGTGAGGAGATGTTTAAACTTTCATCCTGTGAGCTTCAGCACTGGCTGTGTGTGTGGCGGACGGTATCAGCCTGGATTAACGGGTAAAGGTAAGCGTGTCTCTGCCTGTCGAGGCGGATTTCCATCCCTCTCCTCTTCGCTCCGGTCACATCGACCCCGTTTGAACCGCCGCCGGCTCTCCTCTTGCTCCTCTGAACATCATGGCGTCGTAACGCGGCGTGTCTGATTGTGTCTGATTGGCTGGTTGTTTTGTTTTTTTGGCGTTGGACTGTCGAGTGATGCCATTACTGCCGAAGGACAGCGAGCGACTCAATGGGCTCTCTCTGCTCTACTGGTAGGATAATTCCTTCCTTCCTTCCTTCCTTCCTTTCTTCCTTTTCAGTGCTTCCTGTGGGTCGCAGGTTTTCAGGCTGTTTAGCGGCAGATGTCTCTGACTTTAAGTCCACATACTTGGACTCAGTTCTGGGTCACACATGACAGAGCTGCTTTAAAAGGACATGCCAACATTTTTTACAGCGTTGGGTTCACAGAGGAGACGTCCTGACTTCCTGTTTTGGTTTGTTCTCATAACGAGCAGTCATAATAAGTGATCACTGTTTAATTTAGTAAACATCGTCTCCTTGTTTACCTGTTTACCTCCAGCTGAGTCCCAGAAATCCTGACGCTGGTTTAGAACCAAACGTACGTCAACCTGTTGTCGATGATTAAAACCTGGTCTGACATGGATCTTTGTCATGAGATCACAGGTGAAGCTGATAATCTGTCAGAATATGGATCCATCTCCATCACTCATCGCCATGGCAACAGCTGCTGCTCCTCTTTGGGTTTCGCTCTCTCGACCGGAGGACATTAAATATGGAAACATTTTAACATGCTCATTAGAAATGTTTAAAACTCATTAAACTCAATATAGGAGCTGGAGACCAAAAATAGAGCTAAAACTGAGACAATGTTGGACTGAGATTGAGTTTCAGCTTTCAACAAATTCTCATTTGGACTCATGGATGGCCCCGTGGCCTTTCTTCAGGTTCAGTAAAGAGCTCCATGTGGTTTGTTAGAGTTCAGTGAAAACGTTCTCCTGATGGACGTCTGCTGTTTGATGGACCCGTCCATCCAGCTGCTCTCTTTTTGTTCTGGTGGTTTACTGTTTCTTCGTCATCATCTTCCTCCTCTTGTGAGAACAAAGTGCTGGTCCACCTGATGCTAATGACTAGCGGCAGGTTAGCGCAGATTATCAGGCATTAAGTGCTCAGTTTAATTGCTCCCTCATGTCCCAGCATGCAACAGTTAGCTGCTCTTCTTATTCATGAGGCGAACTGAGCAACCAACAAACCTGGGATCTGGTCTGGTCTGAAGGGTTGGGTCTCAGCTCTGAGACCGGCATGCATTCTAGATCAGGTCTGACAGGGATCAGGGTCTCTTTTGGTCTTTGAACCAGGTTCAGGTGTGTGGACTCGTGTCCATGGTGGTGGTGATGGTCTGCGATCTGGCCTACGTATTATTATTATTATTATTGGATACATTTTACAAATATATTAATTTCATGGGGGAAATCTCTCTCAAAATAAAAGAAAAAATAAATCATTTTCAGTCAATTTTTGACAATAACAACAATAACATTCATCTCAGACAGAAAACAGTTCTGATTTCAGAAGCCTTTATGGTATTTAAAATATAAATTAATATATGGCATATTATGTAATATGTGGTATGTAATATAATGTATCTGGTGTTTGGCTGGATGATCACAGTCACCTCTGCTTCACCTTGGAGTCTTGATTCATCACTTCTCTGTACATTGTCCTTATATAACACACAGTAAACTCTATATAGTCTGATTGAATGTGCTGGAATGCAAGGAGACTCTCTGATAATCCACATGTGCAACACCTCTCTGATTAATGTGAAATCCTTCTCTTTTTATTTATTCACTTTATTCCACCAGTTGGTCCACTTTGTTCACTCATTTGTTGTTTATTTACACATTTATTCATTGTTTACTGGGCTAAACTAGTTATCAGTCCTCCCTTATCTTTGTTATCTACCTATTTTTATATTGGTCCTTGTTGTAATTTTGCCCTATCCACTGTGAAACAATGATTTAACTGCTTCTATCTCATTTTATATTAATTTATTTCACTTTACTTTATCTTATCTTATCTTATCTCATATTATCTTATCTTAAGGCATAATCACACTGACTATAATGGTTCCTACGAGACTCCATGAACCAGTTTCCTGTTAGCGTTTCTTCTAGCATCCTGATGGAGAACTGAGGTTCAGCTTCACCTCTGGTGTCGTTGCTGTCAGGTGGAGTCAGTGTGTCTCCATCAACCAGACCGACATGTGTCAGAATCTGAACCACGCTGTGACGGTGAGCTGAGCCAGGGGACAGGACCAGCAGACAGCAGCATCAGGTTAACCCTGTCTGCTGAGCATGGGGACAGGACCAGCAGACAGCAGCATCATGTTAACCCTGTCTGCTGAGCCCGGGGACAGGACCAGCAGACAGCAGCATCACGTTAACCCTGTCTGCTGAGCCCGGGGACAGGACCAGCAGACAGCAGCATCACGTTAACCCTGTCTGCTGAGCATGGGGACAGGACCAGCAGACAGCAGCATCACGTTAACCCTGTCTGCTGAGCCTGGGGACAGGACCAGCAGACAGCAGCATCACGTTAACCCTGTCTGCTGAGCCTGGGGACAGGACCAGCAGACAGCAGCATCACGTTAACCCTGTCTGCTGAGCCCGGGGACAGGACCAGCAGACAGCAGCAT